>JANCRC010000012.1:6544454-7852845 GCA_024362995.1 Heteromeles arbutifolia
ATTGTTTCTTTTTTAAGATGTATAATTATAAGTTAAAGAACGCTAACCGCTTCGATCCACCCTCCTCTAAGTCCTTTTGTTTACATCTTTATATATTCAAACTTTCACTTGGCTATTTCCACGGTACCACTAGTTTTAGTGAATGAATATATAGGGGAGAGAATTGAGGCTAAAACCAGATGAATTCAAAAGGAACGAAAGATAAAGTTGTTGTGAGATTTGTTGAATTCCGGAAGCTAGCTGGCTTTGTTCTTTGTGTAGTTTATTATATATAACGTGACAAGTTATGCAGTGGTTTTATGTGAGAAAACCTGAGGATTTTGCAGCTTGTTTTGCAATAGTTGATCAAGCAAGTAATGGAAGAGGGATATTATGATCTCAGCCTTTTTGTTAAAATTTGTACAGGCTGTCATGCCATCGTCCATGCACCCTTTCATCCCTGCTACATCTTTTACTGCTTCCTTTGGTTATGGTCTTATCTACATCTTTCAGCAAGGTGTGCCGGATACATATATGATTCATTTCGTGCTCCTGCGTATTGTACCGGATTTGTTTTCGCCCTATTGAATTTGTGTCATAGTCTTACCAACTTCATCCGTTTTTGAGTAAGGGTATTTTTGTGGAACTTTTGGAGTGCATATTTTGGTCACTGACCTATTATTATTTTTTACAGTGCTAATTTTCAAATTACGGCTTCAATAATCCTACACGTGGCTCTACTCAAGTTGCTGCGATGGCTTCCCTCATTTGTTGTTAGAATCAATCAACATCAACCCTTACATAATTTAGGGTGAAAATGAATTATCACTTGGTGATCACATTATTTACAAATTTAAGCTCATCTTTCATCAATATTTTTTTTAACCCTAAAAGCTAGTAGCCATTACTCCAATAAAGAAGCACAAAATTTAACCAAATCCCGTTTAACATGATCCGAAAAGCCACATTCTTGGAATAAATGAAAAAAATTAATTTTGTAAAAATTAGATGATGAATAGACTGATCAAGTTAGCAATGATTAATTAAGAAGCTAGGCAACATGAATCATGCCTGCTTCTCAAGAAGAAAAAAAATCAAAACCCGAATGTGATCATCATCACAAGCCTTCTGAAATAAGGTTTCCTACGATCTATGATGCCGTGAAGAAGAAGATTGAAGTGGAAAAGAGACGGATCACATTAGGTTACTACAATTAACTATATACATGTATACTGTGCATGTAATGCAATATCTCCTCCTTATTATACTAGATCTAGGCAGTGCAGCTTTCTTCCTTCAAAAGAGAGAGTTTTGGATTCAAGCCCACATATGGGATGTAATTTTTGCAAGGTAAAATAACTAATTACACAAATACTTGCCTTGTGCTGCTCTGCAATTTTGTTCTTAACAAATACAAACTTGTGCATGGGAGGGGTAATGAAATAAAGGAACTAAATTAAAAACCGTTCTCATCTGTTTCATCCCGTTTCATCATCTTTTAAAATTCTCTCTTTCGTTAAGATATAAAAGAGATGTTTTGAGACTCTATAAAGATCTGCACTCCACTTTTATAAAAGCACAAGGGAAAATTTATACACAGAAAACTGCATGATGATATTTTTGAAGTGTCAATAACAACTCATATAAAAAACGCATAATATTTTACATTGCACGGGGAAAGAGGGAAGATCAAGATAGATCTTGATGCATACAATTAATTCTACAAAATTATCTGTACATAATATTAACGCTAGAAAACAAAGGACTAGTAAGATGACCTGCATCTGTATGGACCGCCTAATTAAACACTAATTAACAGAGCTTAACTGGGTGTTGAATTTCCAGATTTATTTTAGTAGGTAATTAGGACTCATCTCTCATGCATTTGGACCCCAACAACTCAAGTACATTACAGTTCGGAGGGATTCCTCAGCCTGCTGTTTACGCCTGCACTGACGATCACAGCAGCTGGTACTATTCTTGTTGTTTACAGCACCAGAAAATTCTGTGGTCGATTCCTTGCGACATGCCTTGCCTCTAGAAGCTTGGTCACCATTAGTGCTTCCTCTTCCTTGCATTGCTTGTGATATTTGAATCATTTCAAATGAAAGTAATGTTTTAGTAGTTGTGGTGGCTTAGAACTTGGGGAACCAAGTTTCATATATAGGCAGAGAAAAGGTCATTAGCATATAAAATAGCTACCAAAATTAGTGGAGTAATTTATTTTAGATGTAATTCTGATTAATAATAAGATATGATTTGCTATATCTAGCTAGCCAAGTGGAAAATAATCCACATGACAAGACTGGTTTGGGGTTGCTAAATATTTTTTAAAAGCAGCTTTTTAAAAAAGTTGATGTCTTAAATGTGTTTTGTAGATGAAAAAAAAAAGTGTTTTTCTTTTAAATTATGGGTTACAACAGAAAGTAGAAGCAGTTCTACATATGCTTATAAAAAAAGTTTTTTTTTTTTGTTTTTTCATTAGAGGCAGGTGAACAATACTAATTTAATGAATATTTCATATTGACAATACTATTCCCATCTTTGTTTTTTGTTAAATTTCACAGCTGTTCATTCTCACAGCAAACCATAAACAATTTTGTAAAAAAAAGCACAGCAACTCTAAACTAGCCCTAACAGTGAATCAAATATTGAATCAAATATTTTATTACATTAAGGACCATGGTGCAGCACTGTGGTGTTCCACCTGGCATTATATTTCCATATTCGCTTCAAATTTATAGCAATCAACAGACTAAACCATTTTTTTCTCTCAGGTTGCTTGTTTATTTTGATGGATTCCCAAGCTATGATTCTCTTCTCATATACAATATATGATCCTATGGTGTTTAACTAACGAAATGGTTGTGGACTGAAATTAAAAAACAATAGGGTGCACGTTGCCTCCATCGACATTAGAGCAAAGAAAGGCATATTATCACATGAGTGGAAGATTAGCATATACACGTTTGGCTCTGCAACTGGATAAGATTGACACCTAACACACTTCCTTTAATTTTCATTTTAAGTATTGGATTTTGCTCACTACTTTAGAAGCTAATCACTAAATTCACTAACACTCCACCCCTTAGTTAATTGTTTCTCATTTCAATATTAGGAGACTCAAAATTTGGATACCAACTCTTTTTTATCCAAAAGATAAAAAATAAAAAATAAAAACTTAAGGTTTAAAGATGTGATGATTATTATAGGAGAAGCTTTATACTTAGAACGTTTTTTGGAGGGCTAAAATCACTTTTAGATAATCAATAACGCTTTTAACGACATATGAAAAAAAAAGTTCAATGTCTCTAAATTCTATAAACGTTTTCTTCTAGAAGCATTTTCAAGTGTTTTTCATCAAACACTCAAATTTAAAATAATAATAATACACTTTTGATAAAAGAGCTTTTGAGCTGAATGTTTTAGCCAAAAATGTTTTCAAACATGCTTAGGTAGTGTTGTGATTTATGACTCAAAACTAGAGTGTTGGATACTAACATGAAAGCAGCGAACGACCGGACGATCAATCAAGAGAAGCATCATCGAAAGTTTCTGACAGTGGCCACGTTTGGTAGTGGCAGTCGATCTGTTGGTATCAGCAGAAAGTTCAAGGTTTCGTTGTTTCGTTTGTGTTTCCTGGTTCATTTTGGAGTCCTATTTGGGCTGAGTTTTGCACTTTTTGGTTGGATTCCTTTTTTGGTGGAGATATTTTATTAATTACCTATTTTGTTAGGTTTTGTATTTACTTCCAATTAAGATTAGAATTCTTATTGTAACCTAAGTTATATACTCTATAAATAGGACCTTAAGGCTGCGTTTGTTTGGGCTCCTTAACCCTCACTGGACTGGACTGGACTACACATTAGTATAGTCCTGTGTTTGTTACTTACACAGATTAAGTTTAATGGGACAAAGCCGGACTCGCGTGGATTATCTTCCTCACTAGGAGGTCTTAGCGAGACCTCCCAAATACCATGGGATTGCTAAGACCTCGTCTGCTCGCTTCGCCAACATCGCCTACACCCACCAACCTAGAACCGCAAAGAACCTAGAATCCAGAATCAAGTCATCTCGTTTCAAATCGTAGAGAACCCAGAATTGCCAAATCTTCTTCTGCTCGTTTCGAATCGTGGAGAACTCAAAGCCCAGAACCCAGATCTTCGTCTGATGAGCTTGGCTGTTCCTTTCTCTCTCTAGAAATGGACGGTTTTTCTCTCTCCCTCACCACCAACACTACCCATTTCTTTCTCACTCGCACTCGTCTTCTTCCTTCACTTTCTTGCACAACCCAAAATTTCCCTCCAAGGCTCAAGAAATGGGTTATTTTCAGTTCCAGGGAGGAGCCAAAGCTCGACCTTTTGGACCAAATGGAGCTCAAGTTCATCGATTTGCAGATCCGATGATCGACAAAGCCTCTGCAAATTGGAAAAAAAAAATTTGGGGATTTTTCTGGGTTTGATTTAAAGAGAAAAGTAAATTAAAATAAGATAAATATGGGTTTGAATTCAAGAGAAAGCTAATGAAAAGAAAAGAAAATATGGGTTTTATTTTTTCTGGTTTGAGTTTAGCAAATCTGGGTGTGAAGAACCAAAGCAAATGAACGAAAAAAATAGAGAGACAGGGGAGAGAGTCAAATAAAAATAGGTTGCAATTTGTTTATTTTTTTAAGATAAGAAAGGTGTATTAATAATAGTAAAATTTTTGAGTCTGTGATTTAGTCCGACACTGCACCAAACGCTTCACTAAGTTAGTCCAGCTTAGTCTAGTCTAAGCCAGTCCATCTTAGTCCCTGCAGCTAGTCCAGTCTGAGACAGTCCCGTGCAACAAACGCACCCTAAGATTACTAGGGTGTGCCTCTCTATGAGTGTAGAGAGTTTTATCTAACTGGGTTTTGGTGGAGTTCACTGTTTGAGTCATGAATGTGTGGCAAATTCATGGCTCATTCGTTGCTAATTTGGTAAGAGTCAATTTGTGAGTTTGAGAGTCAAAGAATAATTTGAGAGAGACTTATCTGTTTGTTTTGGGTTCTCTACTCATGTGGTTTGGAGTTTATTGTTTGTGGGATTTGGGTTGTGAGAGCTAAACACTCTTTTGTAATCTCTATTTTTTTTAGTGAAATTCTTCACCGTGTTTCGCCTGGGGATGTAGGCTTTACGATGCACCACATTTATCTCTTGTATTATTATTTTGAGATTGTTTGTTTCTTCGCTTTCGCTTTCGCCTTCAACGTTGATATTTGGTACTTTGTTTCAATTCGCTTTCACTTGCGCATAAAGTAAAATAGGTAGGAACTGATCAAGTTACTCATTTTATTATCAATCTCCCACCAACAAAGTTTTAATTAGCATTAGAAGAAATCCGAAAGTCAAATCTTTCTTCCCCAAAAAAACTAATTTTGTAATACAACACACACCTCTTAAAGAGTAAATTAGTTTTTTTCTTTTAAATGTTGTAATACAACACGCACCTCTCAAAGAGGAAGCATAAACCTCAAATCGCACCAATTAAAACTACAAAAATTAAAGTGAAACTTGGCTTAAACTACAAGAATCAAATCATAGTTCGACCCATAAATCAACGTGGCCCGGTCCAATCAAATCCAACCCGGCTCATTACTATTTCCCTCCTTTGGATACTTACGCCGAACACCACTTGGCACAAACTTACTGGCTCTCAAATCCATTCAAACACTGGATAAGCCCTTGTTTTCGTGGACCTCTATCTCTCTCACGCTTGATTTATAAATTAAAATCCGAAAACCCACGAAATTTTCTCTCCCTCTCCACCATGCTCATAATTTTCCCGGAAATTTTCCAACTTTAGATTCTCTCTCTCTCTCTCTCTTGCTCCAATGGCGGCCGTTGCTTCTCTGTCTTTCTCGGCGCTCAGTCAATGCTCTGATAGGAAATCGGTCGTCTCGTCCGCACGCAATTTGGGTTCCAACGCCGAAGGCATTCGATTCCGTACGAGCATTTCCAGCCACTACGGTGGAATTCGAGCTTCGAGTTGGAGCTCTCGCATGGTGGTTCATTGCATGGCAAGGTCGTCAGGTGGGTTTTCTTGGTAGTTTGTTTGATGCCATTTAATCGTTTAAATTTGCTACATTTTCTCCGGAACTTGACTGGAGCTTCATTTAACATGTTTTGTGCCAAAACTTTTTATTTTTTATTTTTTTTTAATATCGTGCATTTAACAATGTTTAAAGTATAATTAAGTTTGATCTAATTAGATGTGATGCACTTATTTCATTTCCAAAGTTTGGTCTTTTTGTTTTTTTGGCAAACCACAAGATAATTACACTAAATTCATCTAAACAACGAGCAGTTGTTTATGAGCAGGTGTTCGAACTTGGGTGCCGAGATAGGAGCATGGCTAAACTTATGTCTGCAAATTATGATCTTTTTTGTTAAAAGTAGGAATTTTGCTTGTTTGATTTGCAGATACTCCGACTGTGGCGGATACAAAGTTGAATTTTTTGAAGGCATATAAGCGACCAATCCCTAGCGTTTACAACAGTGTGCTACAGGAGCTGATTGTCCAGCAACATTTGATGAAGTACAAGAGGACATACCGGTATGATCCTGTGTTTGCTCTTGGTTTTGTCACTGTATACGATCAGCTCATGGATGGATACCCCAGCGATGAGGATCGAGAGGCAATCTTCCAAGCGTACATTAAAGCTTTATATGAGGACCCAGAGCAATACAGGTTTGTCGCTTGTGTTTTATCTTCTTTAGGGATTCATTTTCTCTGTTTTGTGGCTTGCATAACATTTCGAAATGCAGCAATATGGTATGTAAATTGTGATGGTCGCATATGATGAGGTTTAAAAAAATATGAAAGTTGAGTAAAATGTAAGTGGCTAGTTGAGATTGTGATATTGCAATTCATTCCTTTACATGATAACGAAGGAAAATCCCGTTAAGAACAGATTTTCTTTTCCGGTCATCGGAATCATGCAAACTTGATAGTTCTACACCAGAATTTCCTAGTTTATGGCAGAAGGTTGATTAATAAAATAATGTGTGACTCTGGAAAATTACTGGTCATTAGATGCTTTAGAAAAAAGAAAAACGAATCCTAATTTGCATATGATCAATCTCTTTCTTATATGTTTGAGAAAGGTCTCGATCTTTACTAGATAAGTTTCCATGCTAAGCACTACAGAACTGATGCACAAAAGTTGGAAGAGTGGGCTCGGGCACAAACTTCCACTTCATTAGTGGAGTTTCCATCCAGAGAAGGAGAAGTCGAGGCGGCACTGAAGGACATTGCAGAAAGGGCAGCAGGCAAAGAAAGTTTTAGCTACAGTCGTTTCTTTGCTATTGGGCTTTTTCGTCTTCTTGAGGTGGCAAAAGCAACTGAACCAACAGTATTAGAAAAGGTTAGACTTTCCAGGCCTATGAACATTACGAATAATGATGGATATTTGGCCACGTGATTAGGTTACTGCATTTTGAGCTTGTTTGAGTTAATGACTATTGGATTAAATTATTTGAATGGCCTTCCATGATGGTAGCAATGTTTGATCATTTACACTTTGGTTTCTATTCAACAGTTATGTGCAGCCTTAAACATTGACAAAAGAAGTGTGGACCGGGACCTTGATGTGTACCGCAATCTGCTTTCCAAGCTGGTTCAGGCCAAAGAACTGCTAAGGGAATATGTGGCCAGGTAACAAATCCCTCAGGATCATGGGAGTTATTGAATTCATAGCATACTTGTGATAGATAAGATAGACATGATGATAATCCTCAAATCGACTGATGTGAGTTCAGATGACACCACAAATTGAAGCTTTAACATCAAACCGGTTGATCCCCTATACGTTAACCTAAAATTCATGGCTTTAGTTTGCTTATCTATAGCTTGGGTATAATTTAAGGAAAACTAATGAAAAGGGCTTGAAAACTTTGAGTTTTAACGATAAGGACAAAATAAAGGGTAAAGTGAATAGTACCATGTGTGACTTTTTAGTGTAAAAATGTAGTTTTTCATTAAAGTAAACAGTACTGTGGACTTTTCGTTAAAACTCCCTATAATTTATGGATTTTGGGTTTTCTTGTTTTATAACCGGAAGTACTTTATGGTTCAAGGATGGAGAAGCTTTTGTGCTTACAGCTTTACATCATATTTGAATGCATTGAATTTGGCTTTCAGGGAGAAGAAGAAAAGAGAAGAAAGGGCGGAAACACAGAAGGCCAGTGAAACAGTTACGAAATGTTTGGGGGATTATGTTTGCCAGTAATCGGAGTGGTCCTTCAAAGCCGATCACTCTCTGCAAAGCTGAAGATCCCCAAATCTTTAAGGTTTTTGAGGTAGAGTTGGAGTTTTTACGCTTAGGCACATACCTTTCATCAGCTTGTACGCTTGCAGTTTTAGTATATTGCTTGCAGTGGTGATCCAGTTTTAGTATAATGTTTGGGGGATTATGTCTTAAATATTTGTTTCTCATCAGTTATCTTTTGTTTTACCAAAAAAAGTGTATTATAGCTTGTAACTACAATTCTCGATTTGGAATATTTGGATCGAGTCCTCCATAGTAAAGCTAATTTTCATTGTTTCTCTGTGTCTTTCTCAAGATGATAACTTCCTCTCAAATACGGCGTCAGTGCAGTAACCAATTCTCGATTTACTTCAACGCTTCTGAGTTAAAAGAATTATTTGCATTCATCCACAAATCAATCATGTACAGGTAGATGACAATCGGGTTACTAAGTAAGAACCCTAGAAAGCAATTTGTCACAAAACAATGAACCGATAGAAAGATCTTCCATGGCTTCCTGCTAGAAATATTACTAAGCTATGATGTTAATGAGATTCCAAAAGAAATCTCACTCGTTAATAGGGGAATTTGGACGGGACTGAGAAAGGAACAACTTAATAATTAGAAGTTAACTGAGATGCGAAATATCAATCTCTTCGGGGAGCTTAAATGTGTCTGCTGCACCAAACTTCCTATACTCTGCTAATTCCTGAGTTTCTTCATCATCCCAATCCTCTTCCTCATTTCCCTGGCTGCTTGGTGACTCAGGATTGTAAACGCTTTTAGACCTGCAGCCATGTCGAGCAAGAATGTTCACCTGGCGAAGGTGAGAGATTTCAACCATGACAGTTTCATCGTCAACTGGGAGGGGTTGCTTCCAGGGTTCCCCATCGATCCTCATGTACGTATGTTCAATTGCACCCGTTTGAAACTCAAAGCGAATACGGTGGGCCTATCGTCGATAAGAAATAATAGACAGTATAAATACCAAATGCTGGACGGTACAAGTTATTTATGAACATAAATTCAGCTTCTTGATCAAATACCTGGGCAAGACGAGTCCCATGTCCCTTGGCAAGCAAAACAAGCCCATGCCATGCATCTCGAAAACCAACGACTTCAATGAGACCATCGTCTACATATGCTGGAGTAAAACCTCCCTGTAAAGTCATAATCCACCAAAATATGTTGTTAGATTTGAGAAAAACCAATACAAAGATCATTTCAACTATTTCTTTGAAAAAACAAAATAAAGAAAAATAATAGGAGAAAAGCGAGAGTGTTGTGAACCTACGTTATGCCTCTTCCTAATGGGGACTCCCCAAGGATTAAAACCACCAGAAAAGCTAGGCAAATTGAGGATCACGATTGACTTGATACTGTTCAATGAAACAGAGAGGTTAGCAAAGCATAATTGGATATTATTTGCGAAAGAAATCAAACGGAAACAACATCAAGTACCGAAGAGAAGAAAAAATTTACTAAATCAATATTATCCTTGTGCAATGTTTACCTTTTGAAACTAAACAAGGAATAAATCAACTAGATCAGAAAAAGAAAACTCTAAATAAGTTTAATTATATCTGCAGAACCACCGGAGTTGAACTAGTGTGTACTGAAAAGAAGATTGCAACAAAGTAAAGATTCTGAAATCTGGATTCCATGCTTTGGGGTTCAATCCATGATGTTGGCAGAAAATCAGAGCAGATTGGCAACCTAAATAGTTGCATATCAGAACACCACAGACTCAGGGGAATTATGTCTAACATTGTGACACAAGTGAAATCTGCACACGATGGGGAGGCTCGATATGGATAGTGTTTTCTAGGACAAAAATGATTACTGGGGGAAACCGTCACTAGATAGTCAACTCGTCATTTTAGGGCAGCTCACCGCCTATGAAAACCCAAGAAAACGGGGGAAAACATAGGACAAACAATGCAAAGAAATTTGCATTGAGCAAGCAAAGCTCATTTCCGTTATAATATTGACAAAAATGTACCTTGGAGGAATTTGTAGATCTTCCCATTGGCCATGGTTTTTCATGACCTTGACCTTTGCAAATTGCCCTATGTCCCTATTTCAAGAGAGAGAGACAATAAACTTCACATTCACTAAACAAGGTTTTAGATACTTCACATTCAAATAAACTTAAACCTTGTGGGACAGGGAATCTGTAGATGCTCACCGTGAAGTAGATTGAGAACGAGGAGAAGAAAACCAGCCTTGTGAATGGGTAATCTTTGCATAAGTAGTCTGTATTTAGGATCAAAGAAAAGACAGAGGAATAAGTAGAGTTTCACTCCATACATCAGAATTTAACAGCACTATCCAAGCGGTTTTTATTTTTTACAGAATTCCACGCAAGAAATTTTTACTGTATATGACGCATAGACAAATGTATGTACTATAATTCTTAATAAATTATTATAAGTTTGTTACAAGATCAAATAATTTTCATTAGTTGACTACATTATGCTCATGAACAAACATGGATTTTGAAGAAACTAAATACCTGATTAGTTAACTGATTTTTGAACTTTTCAGGATGCTGCTTTCGCTCAGTATGAAATGCATATGATACTTGAGCATCCATTCCTAAACACAAGCACAAACACGTAGAGTTCATTACAGAAAACACAGTTGAGTGAAAGAAGATATTGATCAACAATTAATCGGCTTATTTTGAATGCACAACGGTAGGACTTGAACTCACAAAAGGAGATATTTTCTAGAAAGATTAAGCTAGCTTTGCAAATTAATGCTCAAAATACTTTACAGGACTCCAAGGGAAGAACTCTTACCCATACTGAAGTAGTTCCAAAATCCCCCACGAAAGGTATGGCAGCCTTCCTGCAAAACACCAAAAGTTCTTGCTTATAAAACAGCACCAAAAGTTCGTATCTAACAAGAAAGAGAAGATCTTTGAGCTTAACAAAAGTAATGCAAGCATTTAAAAGTAACAATCTGACATGACACTTAATTTGCAAAGAAAAAAATCAGCCACCGCAAGTTGGCCCAGCTCCTGAAAAAATAGCTTGACTTGGCAAAATAGCTGATTTTATCTTTCTGCTACTCCCTGAGACTGGTTCTTTTGTCCAATGAGCCAGATAATTCATAACTCGACTATATTGAGAATATGTAATTACCATGTTCAGCTCATTTGAATCAGAGACACGGCCAAATGCATGCAACGAATGTGGTAGGTCAAGAGGCGCAATGGGATCACACGGACCTTCTTTTGGCTTCCTCATCCTCATGAGAATGTGCCAGCTATATCAGAATAAACAGGGAAATATAAAATTAGAACTTCCAATTATAGAAAAAATGAGAGGCAACTGGTTAAAACTACAAAGAAAATGCACTAATGACCTAAACGAGAAAAAGAGTGAACAAATTAGTCATAATACTTCATCACTCCATCATCTGGAAAAAGGTAAATCTAAGATATACAAACAACAAAGAGATGATTTAAAATGATATCTGATCGTCTGAGATCTAGAAACGCGGCTGTGTATATACAGAACTTGAATTACAAAGTTTAAGATGTAAAAAGAAACTGTCTAACCTGTCTATTTTCATTTCCTTGGCTCTCTTTACTTGGTCCAAAAACTGCTTCACAGACTGAGGATCTGTCCCAGGATTCTTCTTCCCCTGTGAATTAGCAAACATCATGTCATGCATGCACGATTTCTAGCAGTCAACGGCTGCACTACTTACTTAAACCATAATAATCGCAAACTACTTAAAACAATTAATCTTGAATCAACTTTACATGGCAGAACTAGTTAGAATTTCTGGTGCATATAGTGACCTGAATTAAGAAATGGAGAAGTTTTCTCCTGAATATGCATATCAACGAAAAAATAACTACCGATATATGCACACATCCAATATGATACATGCAATCCAAGACCATATATCCATCAACATGGGAAATTCCTTACCCATCCAAATGCAAAAGGAAGATTGTTTCCTGTTCCTAGTGGTACTGTTGCTATTGGTGGCGAATAAGATAACTTGAGATCAGAAACAACTCCAAGTAGCCAACCAGCTGTTCCATCGCCACCTGCAACCTAGAGTGGCAATTCATGTCCGAACCATGAAAAGGTAACATCACTCAAGGTAATGAAAAATTGAAAAATCAAACCGTTTATGTTGATTTAGTTTGACTCACAATGATTCTCAATCTCTCTTGAATCTTTGTAGCGGATTTATCCCCATTGCGCTTGAGCTTTTCAAGATTGGCATAGATTCCGCAAAGAACCTTATCAGGAGCCTCTTGCCCCAAATCGTAAACCTAAAAATTAGTTAGTTCAAGGTCAGGTTCATAAAAACTTCGAAGTAAAATCCAAATGTTACATTCAACCAAATATTGAAAAAAAGAAATCTGACAACATTCAACCCTATAGAAAATACCTGACTTTCATTTAGAAGGGAACGGTATGATACAAGAAGATCCCCACCAAGCTGGCCACCACTTTTGGAGTTGATAAACACTAAAACCGGACATTGCGGTACATAAGCAACATTTTCACTCTTTGATTCAGGCACTAGTACATACTTGGGAATTCTGAAATCCTTCAAGAATTCCTCCCCAGAGTTAGAATTTGCCATTTTGGGTCTAACTGCATTACAAGATCATAATCAGTAACCGTGAAAAGAGCCGTTGTCTGCAACCAATTTGAACTCGGGTCCTCCCAAAATACCAAATTTCACAAAACTAATCCAATACCATGCACTTTCCGTAGTGATTAATCCAAGAAAAAATGAATATTTTTGCATTGGTGGTGATAAACAAGTTGAAAGATTCAGTCTTTGCAGAATAAACATACATCAAATGGCACAAAAATTTACTCACAGAAAACCCATTTGGAAATAAAATCAGAAAAGTGCTGGAAATTCAATTTTGGCAAGAAAAGTAAAAAAGGATGGAGAATTTACATAGTGAGTTGAGGAGATGTGAGCCTCTAACCATGACCATGAACCAAATGGGATTGAAGAAAAAGGGTATCTGAAATACCCGAAACCGGAACCGCGGGCGGAAAATTCGATGGCTTTCAGAAAGCTTTTCGGATCCAAAAGGAAGAACCCAAAAGCGCAGAGGGAAACGCGGAACGTTTGACTAGTTCGTGAACTCAGAAGACTTTTGCATCGTCGGGGAAACGTGAAGCGTGATCGAAGCCATTAAAACGTGATCGAAACTATTGCGGGGAGGGCCGGGAAAATTCCATGGATTGGAATTTACTGCTCGCACTTTCGCCACACGGCGTTTTGAACGAGTGGGGATCGAGACAGCGGAACCTTCAATGTTGTCTTTATGTGTTGTACCGGATCATTCGTTGCCGTTATTCACTTGTGGTCTGACGTGTCAGATCCCCTCGGCACTTTTGGTGGGGCCAGATCGACTGTCTTCCCCTCTCTCCTGTCTCTCATTAGCGAGATGGCTGCAGAATTATGGACGCTGCTAATTGGTGGCTGCTGTGGGACCCCATCAATTGTGGGTTAGGTATTCGTTGTAGAGTTTATATTCTGCTAGACTTCTCCTATCCTATGCAAAGCACAATACTTCCATGTTAAGATTCCCTTACTTTTTGGTCAATTTGTGAACACGTTTATAGAGTCCTACAACGAACAGAATTACATTTGTAGGACTCTTTGTGTATGAAAGATTTGAAAACGTTGAATTCTTTTTGCAGATAATCGTTTAATTTTTAAGTTGTATTTCAAACTTCACCATTTGAAAGGTTAAATAAGTGCGAATACATTTGTGAGTATAGTGTTACTGGAAAAAAAAAATGATTGCTTACAATGTCACATGTTCTGAAATTGTTTGAATCCATATTTGGCGCCTTCTGCGTTATCTGTAACGCCCCGCCTTCCAAATATTTATTTTATTTCAGAAAATAATGTCAGTAATAGGTCCAAACTAAACTCTTACTTTGTTGGCTACCATTAATTCCAATTTACTAATTCAATTCACTAACCATTCATATTAAAATCATGACCAACCTTTAATTTGCAAACCATAAAGGTTAACTCAAATTATTTACCAAAACGTAAGGTTTAATCTCAAATTATCACCATTTTCTTCTCTTAAGCCAATTTCCATTCTAAAGATAAATTTTTTATTACTTAAGGCTGCATGTAACTCATTTAGACTACCTACGTACCTTTGAGCGGAATCAAACCATTCATAGTTCACATTTCATTTTATTCTCTATTTTTCGAAAATGTTCTAGTAAAGGCCATATTCAACTTTAGCTTTTACAACCGAAACACATCAAATGGTTACCAGAAATGGATTCAAAATATCGAAAAATGTGCATGAAAACGACAGCGTCGTGCCAGTGGCCACGCGCCGCCGTGGCGGTTCGCGTCCCAATTCGCTGAAAAATTCAACTATTTCCAAAATTTACCAAATTTTACAGGTAAGTAGATCTCAGTGAGGGGAACAACTTTTATACCTGTGTCCAAGTCCAATTTTTCCAGGAAACACCTCAATTTGGCCACGAACCGCCGGAAGTCCTTGATTTTGGGTGTTCTTGATTCGCCTCTAAAACCACTCCGACGCCCCAAACAATGCATGGGCTTTGTTCCACGCCTCAAGGGGATGTTATAGGTGATGATAATCGAGCAAAAACATTTCAGATTTGGTGGATCTTCACCCAAAACCGCCGCACCCACCGTGAGTATTTTCCCAAAATTGAACTTCCTCTCGTCAGTTTTAGTGTGAAAATGGAAAAGAGATCGATTTGCCTTGAAAGGAGGGTCATTTTGGCACCGTTTCCGTCGTCAACGATGGCCGGAAACGGGAAATATGGACGAGTCGGGTCGCTAGAGGAACCGGGTCAGGGTGATCCGGTATTCCGCCCTTTTCTCCCTTCCCCTCCTTTCTTTTCTTTCCCATTCGTTCACTTCTCTTCTCTCCCCCCTGATCGTCCATCCCCCCTCCTTTTCTCTCCTTTCTTTCCCATCACAGACACACACGTGGAAATCCATTGCTCCAGATTTTCTGGAGCCTCCTAGATGAGGTTAAAATTACAAAAATATCCCTAACTTTAAACGTTAATAACTTCTTCGTTATAATTCCGTTTCACGAACGGTTTACGCCTACGCGTTTGTGAGATCGAGCTCTATTCAAAAATATAAATTGTGACCTTAAACAGTCTACGAATTTTAAATAATTAATTTCCAACTTCGAACTTAGTAACCAATTTAATTTAAAACTAAACTCAAATAAATTAATATAATTTCTCAAAAAATACATAAAATCTCAATAATACAAATACGTAAATTATAATAATTTCCGGACACAAAACTTTAAAATTCCCCAATTCTATTTTCATAACAATAAATCGATTTATTTTCGATTTTCCTCACATATTCATATGTTTTAATTTTTCAGGGTATTACAGTATCTCTTGAATTAAGTCACAATCACCCAAGAACATTTTAGGAGGAGATTGATTAAAGATTTTCAAAATTGAAGACAAATGCATCATTATTATCCTTGAGAGAAATTTGTAGCGGAAAAGAAATCAAGGCTCAAGAGGCAATTAAAGGAAAGACATCATGGATGGATGTGAAACCCTCTAGCTCATTGTTAGAGGTCCTGACCAACACATTCAACTTATCATTTTAGTTGCTTTGCACCTTGTTGCTTTCATTTTATTTTTTATTCAATATGTGGTCCTACTCAAGGTATTAAATATCGATAATATCGGAAATATCGGTAGTCCGAAAACACGGAAATATCGATGGAAATATCGGGATAATATCGATATCGATAAAAATTATATGGAAACCACGGAAATTGTAAGAAAAACTTGAAAATTTTTATTGAAACTTTGCAGGATGTTTATTTAGTCAATTATCTATTAGTTTATCACAAAAAATTGGAAGGAAATGCATTGCATGATGGATTTAACTGATTTAAGTTGATTATATAGCGAGCTGGCAAACATTGTGAGTGTAGAAAATATGTAGTAATTAATGAAAGAAGTTTAAACACACCATAATCATTTATATATAATGACTTAGTACAATATTTTACACTTTATACATTGCATGGTAAGATACATGAGTGACTTAGGGACATAGAGTTCCTATGAGGTTCAAAATTTTCACCTTGGTGTTTTTTAAAATATAGAAATTTATCCTAGATAATAAATATTAGCTTGCAAGCCTTGCAGACATCTTAACGACCATATAAATATTACAGGCTGAATATGTAATCACAAACACATCTGTAGCGAGTTGGATAAGGCCCAGGTGCGTGGTTGACAAAGGAAGAGTTCGAATATAATCTGCTTGCTTAGTAAAAAAAAAACAAAATATTATCTAAATAATTTATAATTTATATAACATATATATATATATATAATATATATATCCTAAACTTTTAAAAATATAAATGGATGGCCTTCATTATTAAAAGTAAAAACCATCAGAGGTGCACCTCACCTCTTTCATGTCACCTGTCCACCTTATAATTACAAGTTACAACCATCAGAGCCCATTGTTTTGTTTGTTTAAGTCTCCCGTCCACTACCCGTTCACCTTGGGTGGTATGTTAAAGTCTCTCTCTCTTTCTCTCTCTCTCCCCGCACTGTCTCCTCCCTCATCTTTACAGATGCGCTTCTCTGCACCGTCTTCTCCCTCATCTTCACAGACGCGCTGCAGAAATTCGTCGGTAGCATTCTCTCTTCCCTCATCTTCACAGAGACAAGCTAAACCTCATCTTTCTCTCCCTTTCTCTCGGTGCAGCTAGGACAGTGAAACCCAGGAACTCTCCGGCGAGTTCTCTTGATCCTTCTCCGGTTAGGTAAGCCCTCAATTCATCTTGGATGTTGTGTGGTGTGGTTGAGAATCGAGATATACTAAGTTTTATCTGGTTCCTTAAACAAGGTTTTAGAAGGAGATCGACCCGGGGGAAGGCACACCCAGCTCCGGCGAGGCCGTGAGTGTCGACGAACTTTCCAAACACCTCCGACCGTTTCACGGCAAACGGAAGTTATAAAAACATTCCTCTCGTCTTCTATTTCATTTTGATACCTAGATCGGAGTCTAGGGTGCTCTTTTACAGTCGGCCGGAGCTGTAGAAGCTCCGGTGTTCTTCTCCGATTTGCACAGATCCAAAATTTCGCGATATTATCGGTAATATAACGATATTATCGATATTATAGATAATATCGCGATATTTTGACAAAAACTCCTTGGATACCTATTAAAATATCAGTAAGCAAAAAACCGATAATATCGGCGAAATATCGCCGATATTATCGGCATTTAAGACCTTGGTCCTACTTAGCTTTCTATTTCAAATCAATTTTCGATTCCCGTAAATTATTTTCTCGCATCTAGCGTAATCATATTTTCTCACACTTCTCGCATTTAAAATAATTATTATTTTCTTGCAATTTACTTTCTTGCTATTTATTTTATCGCGATTTACTTTCTTTCATTTTATTTTATCGCAATAAGAGTATTGTAATGTAATTACTTAGCAATTTAATCAATTCGACAAGTTTGTTTAGATTGTTGCGATTCGCCTCCTCATACATTCTATCTCACCATATCAATCACCAAATTCGCTTCAACCCATCCATTCACTCATCATGTCCGCACGGACAACACCCATCTCAACGTCCATCTAACGCATATCAAAAGTCCTTGCATCCGAGGCATGGAGAATCTACAATCAAGACAGGTTCCTTCTTCGGTCCGCAATCGCATTTGAAAGAAGTCATATCAAAGTGCTACTAAAATCACCAGCTTCTTTTTATTCGCTTGGGCTTAGGCCATGAGTTGGCACGCCCACAACACAAACTTGAAGGACAAAGAGATTCCGAAATCCTCGACTGTGCGCTCGCGACCGATTTTGAGACCAACTGAAGCTTTCCTCAAGTTTACTTGGTCACCATCTCCTCTGCTCAAGCCATCTAATTGACTTGGTACCAGTAGGATTGGCACATAGTGTTTGTTTCCCATATCGATCAAGGGAAGAAAAGAAGTTCGAATCTGGAGTGTGTTGCGGAGAAGAATGATAAGAATGCATTACAAACATGACAACCAATCTAGGTGATTAACCTCTTAGCTAAATGGAGGCAAATATGATGCGTCAATTAAAAAACAAAGATAAATGTACTCTAGGAGAAAACCAGGGCATGGCGAAGGCGAAGGTTGATGAAGGTTGATGAAGGTTGGTGCCACCAACTTGGTGGAGCTGATGACGACTGATGTAGAACGGCCAGGGAAGACATTTATGGAGCAACTTGACTAACGTAAATTCAAGAAAGCTCGATCTTGAAGAAATTCTGTTATTTTAGCCTATAGACTTGTTTTCCAGAAACTAGGGGTCTAGTTTAGGTATTTTAAGTATCGAGATGTGTTTTCTAGAAATTAGGGGTCTATTGTCGGCATTTTAAGTCTCGATATCTTTTTGATAGAAATCTTTATTCTGCGATTTACATGTTTTAGGAAATCTTTGGGATTTAATTATTTCCCATTTTATTTTCCTTTTGAACTTAGCGATTGCTAAGACATATAAATAACTTTTAGGGTTGTATTTTTACCGTCTTTCAAATCATTCCTTATAAACTTTGAGGTTTCTCATGCTTCGTCGATTCCGAATTTCATGTTCTCTTTATTCTTTCCTTGTCACGCTGCATCAGAGTTGATCCCACTTATAGAGTGAAATCAGGCACGATTAGAAGGCAATAACAACCTTAACCCCATTTAATATCTGCAATCCAAGCCCTCCACCCTTGGAACTTTTGAACACACTCCTTACGCAAATGAATTTTGAAAGACATTAAACATACATGACCTTAAATACAGGTATATATTGGTACCAACCTATCCACTTCCATAATTTGAGTGTCATTTGATTCCCATGATACAAATATAAAATCAAGAATTTATGCAATTGGCAAGTTGAAACTAGCTAGTGTTTATAAAAACTTCAACTCTTTGTTACTTTGATTTGTAGCATAATTAACTAAACTAGTTTAATGGCTTCCACACTTAAGGTCCTAGACCAATGTCAGGTCTCTCCACCAAAAGATTCAGTTCCCACAACCTCTCTTCCCCTCACATTTTTGGACATACCTTGGCTTGTCTTGCTACAACCTGTCCAACGCCTCTACTTCTATGAATTCCCTCACCCATCTCACCATTTCACACAAACCCTCCTTCCATCATTCAAACACTCTCTCTCCCTCACTCTCCAGAACTTCTTCCCACTCTCCGGAAACCTCACTTGTCCCCCTCCTCCCTCCATGCCTTACATCCACTACGTCGCAAACGTGTCTTCTGTCAAATTCACCATTACTGAGTCCACTGCCAACTTCACCCATCTTATAGGCAACCACCCAAGACATCTCCAAGAGTTTGATCACCTTGTTCCCCATTTGCCGGATTTTAATAATTTGGACTCCAATTCCAGTGACACAACCACATTTCTACTTCCTATTCTTGCATTACAAGCAACAATTTTCCCAAACTCTGGCGTATGCATTTCCATAGCGTATCGCCACGTTGTGGATGGACGAACAGCTAATCATTTCATGAAATGTTGGGCTTCTGTTTACAAGTCTGGAGGAGACTTATTTTGTATACATGAATCACCTCCTATCTATGATAGAGATTTGATCAAAACCCCAAAAGATTATGAGCCCATTTTGTTCAATCAATACATCGGGTTGAGATCAACATGGAAAAATCTTGACATGGCTAAGTCTTCTTCCATTTTCATAGACAACTTTCGCACAACATTTGTACTAGGAAGAGAAAATATTCAAAGCCTGAAACAACTTATCATGGCTCAATGCAAGAATTGTAATGAGCCAACCCCAAAGCACTTGTCGAAATTTGTGGTCACATGTGGATTTGTGTGGGTGTGCTTGATGAAGGCCCTACATGCTAGTGAAACTGGGGTGACTTCAATGAAGGATGATGACCTCTTACGGTTAGGGTTTGCAGCCGATATACGAAGCCTCTTTCAGAATCCAGTGCCCATCACCTATTTCGGAAACTGTTTGTCAGCATGTTATGTGGCAGATAAAAAGAGAGAGATCATGGCGGAGTGTGGGATTGCTAAGGCGGTGAAGGCCTTGGAGGCTGCAATTTTTGAGCTGAAAAATCGAGATCTTGAAGGGTTAAAGAGGATGGTTCCATTTCGAGGGGAGTTAGTTGTAGCAGAAAGTAGTGTAGCAATTGCTGGATCGCCAAAGTTGGGAGTTTATGGGACTGATTTTGGATGGGGAAGAGCAAAGAAAGTGGAGGTCGTTCACTTTGTTGATTCAACTGTTTTTTCTCTTGCTGAGAGTAGAGATGAGGAGGATGGCATTGAGGTTGGTTTAGCTCTACCGAGGACTACAATGGATGCATTTACTTCTTTGTTTGAACAAGGTCTGAAAAATTTCTGCTAAAATATGGATGTTTTAATTTCATTTACATTTTAGAAATACTTTAGTGTGTGATAGGTACAAAAAATAAAAATAAAAGTAATCTGGTGATGCAATATTTTATGGGGGCATTTGAGCATGATCCTTTTGGATCGTCTCCTTGAGTGGAGTGTGGTTCTTGGGTTTTGCTTTCTTAGGGTTTTATATATGGTGACTTTGGCTGTTATGGTGCTGTCGTCAGTGCCTCTCACGGTGGTTGGTGCGACGGTTTTCATAGCGCGACTGTTAGGGTTAGGGTTAGGGTTTTTATTCCTCTTTCGTTGGGCTTAATGTTTAGGCTCATTGCCTTATGTTTCTAATCCGGTTTGTTATTTGATAGGCCTATTTGTGGGGTTTGTTACTTGATAGGCCTATCTGTGGGCTCTATGGCTATTTTAGCACCTCTGGGTTCCTATATTGTGGACCTTAATATGCTTGTATTGAGGCTTGCCTCTTATATGCCTCGTATGCATGTTCTTAATAAAATATTTTGGAAAATTAATCAAAATGATTATAATTTAATTTTTCAATTTATCATTATCGACGATATAACGATAAGTATTAATTATATGTAATGATTTATTATTGATATGATGAAAACGAATAATTTCATTAACTTGTAAAATAATCATTTTGACCAATTTTCGAAAAATTTCCTGTAAAAAGTGCTTCAAATGCTAAATACATAATAAAATACTAAATCTTTGCTCTCTAATATTTGAGCTTAGCATAACCAATTATTAAGACAGAGCCTCGTGAATGAAAACAAAAAGAGGTTGGACCGTCACCCAGCCCAGCTTACGTTCAGCATGCCAATATGGAAAATAAAAAACCAAAAAATAACATCAACATAAATTGATAAAGTACGAACACATTGAAGCAAATAAAAAAATAGAAGGAATGATGTGAAGGACAATAATAAGAGATTAAAAAACAATCTCATGTATCTCATACTTTTTCTTAATTAATCAAATCAATAATTTGCAAACCCAATCTCATGTATCTCATACTTTTTCTTAATTAATCAAATCAATAATTTGCAAACCCCGTATCTCACACATGTTATTGTATTGATGCTCACATTTTCCCAGCATGCACACCACTAACCCCATGGATTAATAATCAATATGTATGATGTCACTGTCCATATCATCACCATATATTTGAAGGAACAGCACCGTGGCCAACAAAAAACAAAATTAAAAAGGTTGATGAACACCAGAACAACCACCAACGTCGATCATTTACGTGTAATTTTGCCATGCATTGCATACAATTTTGGTACCACAATTCTAATCCACGTGTTTACAAGTGACAACAGCTGAGGCCTCATGAGGGGAGTCAACGCTCATGCAGATTGTCTGTATTAATCTCTCTGTATACAATCCTCACATTTGTAGTATACAACTGGAGATTTCATGCTGTCATACACAACAACTACGTATAAACAATGTGCATGGATGTATAGAAAATTAAGGGATCGATCTCTGTGATTCTATTACTATTACGTCCACAAAACTTGGATTACATTTCTCTTTTAAAAACAATAAATCGATCGTGCCCTCATAAGATACACGATAAGGAGAACTATTTGATATATATTCAAAGTTTGTTGGGAGTTTTGGAGGCCACGCATCAACAAAAGTTAGCTATCAACGATCATACGATATAATTAATTAACTACCAAATTTTATATTGTATAATACCAACACTAGATTTGTGACAAGTAATTACCTAAACTGGTATAGTGTGTACGTCTAGCATAAGGCATGCATGAAGTTCATGAGCGTAAACCCTTGAATAAGCAATTATAGTGACGGAGGACGACTCGGAAACTTTCCACGACCACAGAAATGGATTTTTGATACATAGGCATGCATGATCTAGCATAATTGATGAAATCACTTTGGGACACGTGTCCGCTGCCTTAAACGTGTGATTTAAGCTCAATCGACCTCTAATCCGAAGAAAAATTAAACTAAGTGAGATGACTAACATGTAAGTCTAATAGACACCAAAAATTAAATTAAGTGATGACTAACATGTATGTCTAATAGACACCAAACAGGGGACAAAGTAAAATTATGGTTTGCTTAAAAATTTATTTATTTTGAGACATGCACTGTAATATGGTAACGTATGATTTGAACTAAACTAGCTTCTTCTTCTTTGAAATTCAACAGTTGATATCATATATTTGAAAATGAATGGTCCTTATATAGTTACATACGAATATTTTAAAGGTTAGAAAAACAGCAGGGCGAAGTTCATATTCTTCTAGATTTCTCTTTCTGGAAGCAAAGAAGAAAGATACTGAAAATTGCAAAGAAAAGCAAGACGAGCAAGAAAGCCGCAGCAGCATTTTGACCTCTCATGGCAAAATCTTAGTAGATTAGTAATTATATAAAATAATATTTGACCAATTCGGGTAATGTTAGATAGAGGTGGATGGACTGTAGCACCTGATTTTCAATGACTCGGAATTTTTATTTTGCAGATGGAGAGAGAGAGAGAGTACTTTGCCCAACAAAGTTACCGCGCGCAGATGAAAGAACTGTACACTTGTTTCTTGCGCCCTGAGGACATTTGTCAGTTTTTAGATGGCTTGATATGGGTTTGACATTGTTGTTGGAAAGTAGGAAGTACATCTGTCTCTGTTTGCTACGTGGCTTGATTTTAATGGAGTGTCGTAGAACTTATTCCAGCTTGGAAAGTTACCAACGAATCCGTATCCTCGCCAGATCCTCGAGGATCTCAGAGATTCGTAAATTGTATCTGTTTAAATTATTTTAAATATTTTTATTTAAAATTAAAAACAAATATTAGTTAACAAAAACTGACCTCACAATATACGATGAACGGACACGATTCACAGATTTCCAAGATCCTCACCAAAAAGATCCATAGAGATTAGAGTATCATGTTGGGTTACCAAGAAGGTGAAACACGTGTGAACTTGGTCTCAAAAAAAAAAAAAAAAAACGTGTGAACAAGATTGCACAAGCATTTTCGTAGTGAATCGTCAATTTCTTTAATTTATATGGATAATTAAATAGTTTTTAAATTGAATGAATTTTTCAGAGCTGATTATTAAATAATGATAAAGAGTAATTTTGATTATAATTTACACGGTAAAACAATGTCACATAAGTAAAGAATGAGAACTTTCTTCTTTACTATGAATGAAGAAAGTATTATCCTATTATTTACTATCAATCTTTAATTTTTTTCACTTCGGGCCTTTGGTGTTTCCATTCCTAGAGGACACCTATATATCAATCTAATTAATTCATTTAACAATCAACTGCGTATTAGTTTGTTGGTACTCAAACCACATTAAATGAGGTCTTAAATTTGAGTTCTTGTATCACCGTTTGATAAATATACTAAAACAAAATAAAATTTCACAGAAGTATTATGTCCGATATTTCTCAGGATAAAAATGGCATGCATATAGACTCTATAGACCTTATTAAATATAGATGAAGGGATACAAATGTATGTTTGTTTTCCTCCCATAGTGATGGTAGTATGGACACAAATTTTCAGAATTGTAGTTCTTTTCTTTCATTCTTTCCTTTCGTTAGTGAAACACACAAGAAGGTTAGGTTCCAATCAATCAATCCCAAAAAATGACAACTTTACTAAATTTGTCAACATAAAACTGAAATTTTGTCAATTGCTTGTAGGACCAAGCATAGAAGTTATTTTCAATTATTCATAGTAGATTTCAACCAATTAAGAAATTAATTGCACTTTTAGAAATAAAGGGCAATGTTTTAAAAGATGGTCAAAATATTAAATATTATCATGAAAAGAAAAACACAACATCGATATCAAACTTCCACTTCTATCCTTTCATATATATACTGTACCATTAATATATTTAACATAACAACTATCGAAATTAAGAATAGTGTATTTTAATTAGACGTATAATTGTGGAGCTAGCAGGCAGCAGCGTTGACAATGGTGATGATAGCCCTACGTAAATAAAGTTATAAGCTTCGGCTTCCTAGCATTGAATCATTGATGAGCAAGTAACCTTAGAATTAAACAGAAAGTTGATAGGAAAATGATCAAACAGTTAATGAATACACGAAATTGCAAAACCAGAAGATCGAGCTTTTCTTCTTGTTGATAGCAGATCTAACAACCTTACCGTCCAATCCTTTTCATGAGTACTACTTTAACAAACTACAAAATTAGGGTTTAATCATGGAGAAAAACAACAAGGTCAACCCTTAAAGGCTAAAACCCAAAAGCATAGTTTGTATTATTATCACTGTTGTTACTTCTCCGGTGGCACAATTGTATCCAAGTATGATGCCCTTAAATTTACATGTGCTCAATCTTTATTTTTTCTTTTTCTTTTTTTTTTTTAACGTAGGCTTATGACATAACTAAATATTATACATATTGTATTCATATTCCATGTACTGCAGATAAATGGACATGTGTCCTGAGGCCGGCGCCAAATCCCTTTGACTTAAAAAATGTTTCTCAAACTTCTTCCCTTCCACTATATAAATGTCTCATCTTACCTTTTGATCAGCGACTTGAGCTACAATCTAATTCCAAAGTCACAAAGTACCTTCACAAACTCATCTCTCCACCTCCACATCAAGTTAGATAACAGCACCAGCTGCGCCACTGACAATATGGGAAGAGCACCTTGCTGTGATAAAAATGGGCTCAAGAAAGGTCCATGGACAACCGAAGAAGATGCCATGCTCGTCAATTATATTCAGAAGCATGGACCCGGAAATTGGCGAAACCTTCCAAAGAATGCAGGTACATATACACATAGTGCTCATCAAACAGTTTTTTTTTTCTTTTGTTAATCAACGACTGTAATTGATGAGATTTGAACTATCAGTTTAATTGATGATTTGTTGTGATAAATCGTATAGGACTGCAGAGATGCGGGAAGAGTTGCCGCCTTAGATGGACTAACTACCTGAGACCAGATATAAAGAGAGGAAGGTTCTCCTTTGAGGAAGAAGAGACTATAATCCAACTACATAGCATCCTTGGAAACAAGTAAGCTTATGTTTAATTGCAATTTAATTTACCATACAAATTGATACATAAACAAGTTATTGAAGTAATTTACATCTGCTGATCAATTTTCTTTTTTCAAAATGTTAGATGGTCAGCTATTGCAGCTCGCTTGCCAGGAAGGACGGACAATGAAATCAAGAACTACTGGAACACTCACATCCGAAAAAGGCTCCTCCGAATGGGAATCGATCCAGTGACTCATGCTCCGCGCATCGATCTTCTTGATCTGTCCTCAATTCTCAGCTCATATATGTGCAACAATCCAGCTGCTGCACTTCTCAATTTATCGAACTTGTTGAATAGTACACAGCAGCAGCAACCACTTGTTAATCCAGAACTGTTGAGGCTAGCAACAAATCTGCTATCGATCAAACAAGAAAACCCGGAATTGTGTCCCCAAAATTATACTCTCCATCAAAACCAGATTTGCAGTTCTCAGGAACAAAATAATCAAGTTCTCCCACCTTTACAATCCAATGATCAGTTCCAAAATCTCATCCAAGGAGACTTTTGTGCTGACATGGCAAAACATCTGATGCAACAGATCAATGTGGAAGGCTACTCACCAAACATGGACAACTTGAGCTGCCCCCTTTCCCAAGAAAATGTAGTCCCTTCGAATTTAAGCACCGATCATCAACAAACAGCTGTTTCCCAACCAAACTATGTGCCTTGCAGTACTACTTCTAGTAGCCCCAATCCTGATTTTCTGGAAAATTCATATTTCCAATCATTAAACTACAACAAGAACCATGATTTCAGCTTCGATTCGGTTATGTCAACGCCTTATTCAAGCCCGACTCCTTTGAATTCATCAGGCACATACATAAACAGCAGCACAGAGGATGAGAAGGAAAGCTACAGCAGCAGCTGGTTAAAGTTTGAAATCCCAGAGAGTACTTTGGACATCAGTGATATCATGTAGAATCTCTTGGTCTCGTAGGCTCAATAATCTTGTACTTTGTGTTTGTAGTTTTTTATGTTCTTGTAGTTGATGTTGATACTGAGATTCTTTTTCATTGTTTTAATTTACAGTTTTCCATTTTTGTACGTACTAAAATAGCACTATCCTATACATCTTAGATATCGATCAAAGGTAGGGCTTGCGTGCGCATTAATTACTAATTAGGGTTCTTCCATGCACGATGAAAATGAGTAATGTTAAGAAGATCAAATTTTTTAAACCAAATTTGCAAACTAAATGATGTAGTTGTAGATGATTGGATTATTAATTAAGTGTCGATTAACGTTATTGTTTCTTATTAGTGACACATCATTTGGTTTAAAAAATTTGCTTTCTCTAATATTACTCGATGAAAATATTCTTGTACATCAAAAGCATATATATAAAGGAAAACTAATGAAAATGGTTTGAAAACTTTGAGTTTTAACGATAAAGACAAAATAAATAGTAAAATAAATAGTACCAGGATTGACTTTTTAGTATAAAAATGTGATTTTTCGTTAAAGTGAACAGTACCGGGAGTTTTTCGTTAAAGTTCCCTCTATATAATGTTATCATTTTCTGTGCCAAACCCTTTTTTTCAAATTAATCTTACATATAAATATTTGTACTATTTTGAGAGTTCATCTATTATATTGAGTAATCTTATCTTGTTGGTATGTGTAGGCGGTAGGACCATCAATTACAAAGTTAAATGTATTACAGAGAAGCAAATTACACAGCACTTTCGATTTTCTTTCTTTGTGCTAAAATATTTAAGAATTTTCTTTATTGTATTCTTCTTCGTATGGAGGCCACTTTATGTGTTAATTATAAGAGTACTATAAGATTGTAGACAAGGTTTTAAAAGACGCTAGGCATTCGTCGGGCAGCGGGCAGGGGCCTAACGTCAAGGCTTCTAGACGGACTAGGCGGATTTAAGTAAATTTATTATACATCGTAAAAATAAGTGCCTATTCATGATAATTAAAAAATACATAATTGTATTGAGATACATTAATTGTTAAGTAGAATGACATATAAATTATAAAGTATTAAAACATATTGAAAGCATGGGGAACAAGCATACAATGAATGTTCATCCAAGTATTCAACAAGTCTCTTATAATTCAGTAAAAAATAAAATGCAAAATGAAAGTTATCTATGTTCAGTCTTAGTGAGAGTTGTGACCTAGGCGGGCATAGGCAAGGCCTCTAAGCAAGTTTATGCGCTCTTTCTTAATTTTCGAATGCCTAGAGATTAATCAGGATGGTGACCAGCCGCCTAGCGCCTAGGCAAAAATTTTTAGAACATTGATTATAGAAAACCCTAATTACAAAACTTCAACTAATTCCTACATGGACTAAGCTACTATCTCCACCACATCTACAGTAACAAGCTGTTAAAATATTCTACATTTCTACAGGTCTGAATTACAATTCTCCGAAGAATTAGTAGTAATTGGTCCTTGTCTATTTTTTTTTTCTTCGTTTATGTTGATTGCCAACTAACTAGAAGCCTAGAACTGAGCCTCGGCCATAACCATATACAACACTTTGAAATGGTAGCATTGTCACGGTGTTTTTGTTACATTGTAAGGGAATCAAACATGTTATAGCAAATAAAAGAAAGTAAAAAGCAAAAACTAATTGCAAACTTTGAAGTTTGTATTATTGGCCAAAAGAAAGAAGAAAACTACGTATTACTAAGACGGTGATATAACAAAAAGACTACCCCTTACCCATACTTAAATTTTAATGATTTACAAAATGAGTAATTTATAAAGGAAGGGATCTTAATAATTCAAATCCTACATAATCAAACAAATATATAGGGAAATTCTAGCTCAACAAACTAAATTTATTACTCCACATCTAGTGAATAAATCAATTAACTTCCAAAAAAACCCTTATTCTAACCTAATCATAACTCATTTTTCTACCCACGTCGCTTGGCTAGTACTAAGTGGCTTTGGATTGGCACATTTTTTATTATTTAAATGTTAGTTAAAGTGTTTATTTCTTATTAATGACACAAAACATGATTTATACATTTGATTTGAAAAATTGATTTATCTAGCATTACGCTTTCGTAATAAACTCAAATCAACAAAGAAGCCAAAAGCTCAATGATACCATACACATGGAAGATGTTCATTGCCGAAACACAAGTATATTTCCTTTTCTTTTTTTTTTAACAAAGTACATATTTTCCCTTTTTATCTGTTCTTCATTTATTCGTCTAATATCTACGCGCTTGCATATTAGCAGCATACAAACGTAACTTTGGTAGAACTCTGATGACGATTGTTTGTTATTGAGCTCTTGCCACCTGCCTAGTGCGATGACCATGAATGAATGATCTGGAAGAAATTTACCTTCTTTTCTTGGCCGAATGGAAGACAATGAAGCTTGTTCTTTTCATTTTGGTCAAGAGAGCAGCTATGCACATGTCTTCGTGCTTCAAGTTCAATCTACTTTCAGTCTTTTTCTCACTTTGGATTTTTCTCGACCGCCCAATATCCACATAGCCATTTACTTGTTCAAGCCAAAATATAATTTCGATTTCAAAGTTCAAAAAAAACAACTCAAAAAGTGTTTTATTGTCTTCACAAGCTAATGCCTCCCAACCTTTTATCTCTTCATGATCATCATATCCTTGTCAAAAGAAAACATAATTCGAGTGTTGAATAATTGCCGATGACTGCATATAAATGTATGGCATGTTTAATTATTTGGAGTCGGATAAATCATGACATCGGTAGGAGAATAGGATGACAAACAAAAATGGTGTTACCGTCTCTTTGTACTTTCATTTTTACCATCTCTCTAATGGAAATGGAATTTACATATGTTGGTGGGTCTTATCTCTATTAGAGAGATGCTACAAATAATGGTATAAATAGATGGTACATATACCACTAACATGAGTACGTATGAGATTAATTAATAATTCTTCCCTTGATTATCCCATACCTGAAAGTTATGTCATACTCAAAATCATGAGACTCAATCGCTTAATTTTTTATTCCTTAGTTGTTAGTAAACGCATGATGACGTGATGAAACTCATTCTTTAGAAATTCGTATGTACAAATAAGCATGCCCCAAAATGATTACATTGTTTTAGGGTCCGAGAAGTAGGCTATGGGATTAGTTAGTGTAACCCCATATCACTTTGCACTTATTATCTTGAGTAAATTGTACGAATGGTCCCTCAACTTTAATCAAATTGGAGCAATGGTCCCTCAACTAAAAATCCATTACTAATGGTCCCTCAACTTATCAAAATGTGTGGCTATAGTCCTTCTCATCAATTTTGTCAAAATTTTGTCAAAATAAGCTATGTTGGAATGACCATTTATACAATTAGGATCCCTCAACTCATCAAAGTGTATAATTATGGTTCTTTTCGTCAACTATGTCAAATTTTTTGTCAAAACGAGTTATATTGGAAGGACCATTGCTACAATTGGGTTAAAGTTAAGGGACCATTTCTCTAGTTGAATTAAAGTTGAGGGACCAATGGTAATTGATTTTTAGTTGAGGGACCATAGCTGCACATTTTGATAAGTTGAGGGACCAATGGTAATGGATTTTTAGTTGAGGGACCATTGCTCCAATTGAGTTAAAATTAAGGGACCATAGCTACAATTTACTCTGTTATCTTCTTATTTCACAAAAACAAAGGGAACTTTTGACTTTAAAACGTTGGCAGTCATCTTTTCATTTTCTTCACGACAATAGAAAAGGTACATTTTCTTTGTTCCAATCATGCAATGCTACCGGTCGCTATACTTGTTGTGATATATTTCAAACATAGAGTTTTCTTCCACTTGAAGTGGGGGCAAAAATAATGGTCATCCGCCACAATTAATATCTCTTATAAAGGATATGAACTCAAACTTCTTGTTCAAAATTTTCATCACATGATTTAATCAAGAATCAAGCAAAGCATGACATATTCATTACCCAATAAAGCAAAAAAGAGTATTGGCGGTTTGATTGATCGATTCTTAATTTTATTTTTCACATGTTTCACTTTTGTATAGAAGAAATGCACATTTAGGTCAAGAAAACTTTTTCTTGGTGGCTAGAAAAGAAAAAACCAGAAGTTATAACGTATTTGATGACATTGACAGAGTCGTGAATGGGCCTCCTTCCCAAATTTGTAGTTAATTGAGTGGACGCCGTGTTAAACATGAACAAGGCCTTCTGTTTATAATTGTGTGTTGAGGTGCTAATTACACCCCAATCTTAGCTTGTCGAGCCCCATTCTGAACTTGCTTAATGTTAGTCAGTTCTTATTTCTTCATTCCTTTTGTTTGATACGTCATTATTTAACAAAATTATTTACGATCAATCTAACGGCAGAGTCGGTCTATCAAAATTTCACAACGGGTACGAAACTTTTAGACTCAAAAAATGCAGGTACTAACATGTCCTACTGGACGAAGTTCAGGGTACTAAATTGAAATTAATCCTTAAGTTAAATATAAAGAAATGCTTATTTTTGTTGTCATGTATAATATGAAATGTTATCATATAGTTTCTTATCCAACCGTATAATTTGGATTGATGATTTAGTGTACTATCAGCTATCTCATATTCAATCCAATGAGTAAATGATAATTTACATATCATTTTTTTTTTGCACACTTTTGTTTATTTTTGGTCTTTTTTTTTTTTTTATTCAATTCAAAAGTTTAAGGATGAGCCTTAGCGCAACAGAAATGTTGCTCCTTTGTAACTAAAAGATCACGGGTTCGAGTTATGAAAATAGTCTCTTTGCAAAATAAAAGTAAAACTGCGTACGATAAACGTTTCTCTCACAACTCTCACAAAGCGGAAAACCTTGCTAGCTCAAGGCCGCCCTCATTCAATTCAAAAGTCTGAAATAAGCAAAAGTATGCAAGAAGAGAAAAAATGTGTTAAAATCACTTCACTACACACAGTTTAGTCTTCAACTGTCTAATTATTAACCTTGCAATCAACAAGGGCCAGCACTGCCCCTCCAGAATGCAAGAAACCATGCCTTTCCTTTTCGTACAGCATGCCAATACCGAACAACAACCGTGCTAGTACTAGGTGTATACTATACAAATACTTGACCCCATTGTCTAGATTTGCAACACCATGATTAGACCTTTTACGCTTTTCCTATCTTACTTTTCAATCTCCATTACCAATAAGTTAACTTTGCAAGAATCTTCTTTTTGCTTTTAAACCTAATCTCGTTGTTAATAATCTTGACTCAAAGAAAAAGCGGAGTCCATGCATTAGCTTTTTTATTTTTTAAGAGGAAGTGGTTTGTTACTCACACCCTACGTTGTGCAGTTGCAGTAATCTCTAGACAATAATTTTCAAATGGGAGGACCCAAAGACGCATCCCAACACCCAAAGGAGAAAAAAAAAACTTAAAGCTTTAACAAATCAAAGTTTTAAAATGCAGGTAAAGAAAGTATGTGGGGCAAACGAGAGGATTAGCTTTTCCCAAAGGAACTTTTGGTTGGAATAATTTTTTGCTTGATTCGCCCTTTATGTTTGTCTTGTCTTGGTAACAAGTTATATTTTTCATTTGTGCTTTGGACTGTTGTTTTCCTTGCACATGTATATAATCTTCACACTCTTTTATATTTTCTATGAGTTAGAACCTACTTGGGTTTGTGCTAATTTGTCCTTTTGTAGAAATGGAATTTCACTATTAACCCTAGCAGGGTTTTTTTAGGGTAATTAACCCTAGTAAGGGTGAACGAACACTATTTGTCTCACTCATCCATTACCTGCAGCTCACGGTTCGAGATATATATATATATAAATATATATATATATATATATATAAGTAGTTAGTCAAAATAAAAAATAAACTTTTATACACATATTAAATTGTTAGCAACGATAACTTCATATGTACGAAGCAAACCAAGTTTTATATATAAATCTAGATGTGTGCTATCCATACATTCTATTTTATTTCTCATACACTTCTTGATAATTTTTGTCTGTTGATCTTTTTCAATTCATCTGATCCGACTGTCAAAAATTAAAAAAGTGTGTGAGAAGTAAAATAGGATGTGTGGATATCACACTCCTAAATCTAATGGATACTATTTTATGACATATTACAATTTTATTTTCTGCTTATACAAAAATTATTTATCTTGAGTACAAGCACTCAACTCCGATTCATATTTGACCATTTATCCACCAACTTAAACTAAGTGACCAGTGATCATTGGCCTTTATGAAATGATAAAATGTATTTCAATTCAAGTACATGTAGGTACTCATTGAAAATTGATACAGACGCTCTTTGAAAATTTGGAGGGTGGGCATTCGATTTCCATGTGAACTGCAGTGTAATGTCTTCTCTTCACTCTGTGAGCAACTATATTACTTTATGTTATCTTTAGAAAAATAATGTATGTGGAAAAAGTTGTGTGCTTTTGGCCGACCCGCAGGCACACAGCTGTTACCCAGTCAATTAACCAGTTTCTATGACACGCTCAAGGTCACTCATACGCTGCTTGGTTGAAAGAGTTCATCACAGAAACGGTCAAATCACTAGAACGATGCCCTCCCATTCCAAAACTGAAACTGCTCAATTTGCTTTCCTTTTTCATGCACAAGTTACAATATACAAAACTCTCTTTTCCTCTTTTCTCTCTCTTATTGCACTTTTATCCCTTTTTAGCTGCACATTATTAACTATGGCCATCTTAATTTTACATTTGGGTAATATTAGGAAAATAAAATTTACAAACTAAATAATATGTGGCACGAAAGTTAATGATTGGGTTATTATTTAACGTTGATATACGTGCTCATTTCTATTGATGACAAAGTTTGCAAATTTTATCTACAAATTTAATCTCGAGCCCTAGCATTACCCTTATGAATAGGAAGAATGACTAAATTGGCTCAGTCCTTAGTTGCTTGGTTTATACTTTATAACACTAAATAAGATCTCATTAGCTCAAAATGTGATTCACTGGCTCAAGAACTTGCCTGCACCAGAATACCGAATACATATCCAATCTATCCATATCTCAATATTTAGTCGTGATAACAGAGATACAGAAAAAAGAGTTACGAACACGATGCATGCAAGTTTCTTTCCTCATGACCTTTGGTAGCAACAAAGGAAATCTTTGCTTCAGGAGTCATGCTACTATAGATCTATATAGTGGCTCAAATTAATTCACTCATTAAATTTCTCAAAATTCTTCAATGCATAACCAGTCGTTAATTCAGCAATATACATGTACATTTACGTGCTATATAATTTTCTTTACTTGAGTTAAGGTGGGAGTACCAATTTTAAGATGGAAGAGTGCTAACCTTCTCATTTGAAAATCCTCATCTTACCTACTTGACTTTTCTCATCTTGCAGCATTATGATTCAACCCATTTGTTTTCTATACATGACATCCTTTAAAAAGGTTCTATACATCCATCATTTCTCAAGGCATTTTTTTAAACAAAAACTTTGTTTTCTTCTTCTTTTAGGATGGTAAATATTTGGGGAAACTTGATATAAGTCCAATTTTTTTAGCCAATAGTAGGAATAGTCCAATTTATCAAATTAAGTCCAATTTGTTATATTTAATTATTTAATTATCAATAGTTATCTTTTCAATAATAAGATTTATTATAAAAATCAAATTTCTTCCTAATTATCTCTTTGCTTATTTCTTTTTATTTATCGTTTTGTTATTTCTCATTCTTCCTTCTACTTTAAACCCTATTTATAGATTTTATTTTTTAATTTTTTTAATCAACCTATATCACAGGTTAATTATATTTATCTACCTGTATGACAGATTTTTTATTTATTTTTATAATCAACCTGTCACAGATTAATGTGTCTTTCTTGTAAGTATGTCATGTTTTTTCTACCTTTTAATTAGGTTTCTTATCTCACGTACATGTATAATATATATTCATATATTTGTTACTTGAGTTAAGATAAAATGTTTTGCAGATAAATTTATGTTAGTATATTAGTTTTTTTGTTATAAGATATTAATTATATTTTTTGGAGTTGGAAAATGAATAATATTAGAAGATTTTAATTGATTTTTAATATCTTTAGAAAATATAAAATGAGTATAAAAAAAATAAAAACATATAATTAGATAACTTGACTCATTCCTAAAAATACTCTATCTTTTTGGATCTGGATCTAAAAGCCCCTAAATATTTTTCATACTTGGAGTGTGAGTAAAACTCATGTTTAATCGTTTAGTCATCTAACGGTTATTCAATTAATAAATTAATTAGGTTATTTAGTTAAATACTAAAATTTGATAACGTTAATATAATGGTTAGACGATTTTTAATTTGATTAATTTTTTGAAGAGTTAATCATTAAATAGTGAACTAAAAGTTAACGATTTTCGTCATTACACAACATTAGAAGATGAGAATGAAGATCGAAAACTAAAGAGTAATATTAAAAAAAAAACTATATAGCCAATTAGCCATTTCGTCAATCACTCAAAATTATGAAAAAAGAGTGAGAGCACTTGTCAGTTGTTTGAGGAGGATAAAGAATGAAAAGGAAAAAGACACCACATCCTTCCAAATCTTTGTACAGCCTTTTCTATCATGCAAAAACCCAGTGCTACTACAACATCTCTCTCTCTCTCTCTCTCTCTCTCTCTCTCTCTAGGGTTCCACCAAACGAATATCTTCTATTTTTCATGGCCCCACCCCCCCACCACCGGTTCTCTAAGCTTACAAAATTATTGAACCCAAAAGGAGTACTCTTTTATAATATTGTATAATCCAAATTTTTGAGAGCCCACTTTGCTGCGTGAACTCCACACTCACAGTACAGTACAGTGAGCGTCTCTCTGCATAAATCGAGAGCTCACGGTTCCCTTTTCATCTGGATCATAATCCCCCATCAGTATCACACCACACCATTTCTAGAGAGAGAAACTCCCTCTTCTAGAGAGAGAGATATAGAAACCGAAGAAAACTAGTCTTTTCATCTGGGTTTCTACTAATTCCACTTCTCACTCTAAATCTCTGTTCAAAGTTTGTGGCTTTACTTCTGTTTAGGTTTGAGGAGGAAAGAGAAAGTGCAGCCTTTCTTCGCTCTGAATATTTTCAGAATCTCTTCCTTGCCTTGTTTTTTTATCTTTTTCCAACTTTTCCCATTTCATAATTTCGAAAAACAAACCATAAAGTCGTCACCTTTCTCAAACAAAAAACAAAACCAGATTTCAAAGTCCTCACCTTTAATCATTTTTCTCCAAAACAAACAACTTTACTCCAAAATGTCATCATTTCTTCCCACCTCCTCTCTCACATTCTTCCTCCTCCTCCTCCTCCTCTTATTAACATCCAGCTTCCACATTTCCTTCGCCGGCCTACTCGCCGAACCTGTGACCGGTAACCCCCAGCCGCTCAAACCGGGGGAAAACTCCACTCCCAACACTGTCCCGGCCCTCCCAACCCAGAACCCGACCCAGACCTGCCACCTTGACCTCTCCGCTGAGCTCTTCGGCGGCGTCAGCCAAGCATGCGGCCGAAACCTCGACCGGAGCCGATGCTGCCCTGTTCTAGCCGCCTGGCTCTTCGCCGCCCACGCCAGATCAGCCCTTGAGCTCCCCTCCTCGGCTCCGGCTCCGTCGGCCGTGCCCGACCAACCGATGATGCCGGACGACTCGCAGAAGTGCGTCAACTCGCTGCAGTCCTCGCTTGTCGGCCGGAACATCCGGATTCCTCAACCCAACGCCAGCTGCGACGCCGTTCTGTGCTTCTGCGGAATCCGGCTCCACCAGATCGGATCCCTCAGCTGCCCCGCCGCCTTCAACGTGTCGCAAGGGTTCCACAACGCCACCCCCACCGCCGCCCTCAGGAATCTCGAGAAGAACTGCCGCAACTCTTCGTACTCCGGCTGCACCAAGTGCCTTGGCGCTGTCCAGAAGGTATAAAAAATGATTCTCTTTTTTTGAACAATCAGAATGCCCTCTGACTTGCCATCTAATTACAGCTCAAGGGAGGGAGCAAGAACGGAACGGCGGGGGACAGGAGCACGAGCGAGAGAGCGAACAAGATGTTCAACCGTGACTGCCAGCTCATGGGGCTGACGTGGCTCCTCGCCCGGAACAAAACGGCTTACATTCCGACCGTTTCCGCCGTGCTGCGCGCCATAATGTACAGTGCGCACCCGCCGCACGAGAACATGTGTAGCCCGGACCAGGAGAACATGCCGCTTGCCGTCGATTCGCTGCAGATCGAGAAGGGGCAAGGGTTCGCCTCATCATCGCCGTCCATTTTGTTGTTTCCGATTCTGCCCCTGATCATTTGGGCGTCTCTGTTTGTCTAAGGGAATCCGAGGGGGTGTGGTTTCGCCCAATTTTTTGGTTGTCCCTGTCGTGCCGGTTCACGTGATGCTAGTGGACAATACGGGGCTGTGGGGTTGTTTTTGTCATTTTGCCCACTGTAAAAATTTCAGCTCGGTTTCCAAATTGTTGTCAAAATTGTAGTAGTACAGCAGGGAAGGTCTTATTTTATTTTCCCACATTTCTTGATGGGGTGTGATATCTACCCATTTTATTTTACTTCTCACACTTTTGTAATTTTCAACTGTCGGATCGAATGAATTGAAGAAAATTAATGGACAGAAATTATCAAGAGATGTGTAAGAAGTAAAATAAGATGTGTGGATAGTTTACGCCCACCCCTTCTTTATTCACCTCTGCGATTTCTTACCTCTTCTTTCTGCCAAAATCCAAAATTTACCCTAATAAGGGGTTGGTTGAAGTGAATTTTTTTTCCATAACATGAGTGCTATATAGTATATAGGTTAGGAAAGGACATTTCTAGAGAGAAAATTTGCTAATTGCTTTGGAGATGCTCTAACTAGTTCCTCACGTGGGCGAGAATTTTACCTATTACACGGGATACTAGTGCACTGCGGTGTGGTTTTGTTGGTATTTCAAGTTAATCATGCAATACTAACTTAAGTGAAATTGGGACCCTAAAGTAATAGTCTCAAACTAATCATGCGATGTTACATGAGAAATTCCAAAAGCGGAGGTCCTGTCAACAGAGTTCCAAATTTCTGCCAAGATCGTCTTTAATTGCCCTCTAAATCTAGAATCGTACATCGGAACTACAAGAAGTGGAGCTCCCACTCTTTCAGTCGAGCAAAGTGCATGACTGTTTTAAAATATCGTCACGCAGGCATTCAGAAGTTCCTCATGGGAAATTGTGAATGGAGGGAAAGTGTGGTAAACATTGTTTGGGACTAGGGGGTTTTTACGTGAAAGATGTTGAGTGAAGGCTTGGGAACAAGAGTAATGGCTATAATGGTAAATCATTTGCATTAAATATTATTTTGATTGATTTTGTTCATGGTACTGGGAATTTCTGGAGTTGCATTAATGGTAAATCATTTGGGATTTAAGAACCCAAAGGGATAAGGAGCAAGAGAAATAAAGAAAGAGGGGGGGCTCAATGCTCATTTATAACATAGAAACTCCCCAAAACTGAGTATGTTGGTCGCATAGTAAATGCAAAATTTTGGACCTAATACTTTTAGATTATATAACCCAGGACATTGTAACTTGAGGAAGAAATAGAAATGTATTAATTTATAAATTGTTTTTGGAATCTGGGGGATGAAAATGCAGTTTCACATGTTATAGGGAGCGAATTGCGGATGAATGATTGTCTTTGTCCTCCATTGGATAAATGTTTTTGTGTTTACATTGAGTATCGTGTTTGGGATTCAATTTTGGTTCGATTTGGTTTGATTGGACAAATACTATAAACTATTTCATCTTTGTGCAATCTCCACTTGCGTTAAACATTTCTTACTTAACCACACAAACTTCAGATCGTGTTTGTGTGACAATGGCAAATCCATCCACTCTTCTATTGGAATGGAAAATTGATTTTGGAAGGGTTTGGAAGCGTGGAATGGTAGAGGAGAGGTAAAATATTAAGTTGAATGCTACACTATCAAATTTGAATGTAAAAAGAGCTCTAACGGATATATTTGAGATACGAGGAAAGATGCTATTAATTAATTTTTTTAAATGTTTTGTTGTGTAGATCTCATTAATGCATCAATAATAAATTATGAAAATTTATTTTAATTGATTTCATTTTAAAAATGAATGCTACAAATAATACTAGAACAAAAAAAAAACATTATGATTGGATGAACAAAAAAGCTAACGTTGTCACTTCAGTCATCAAATGGTATTTGATTTTCATCTTTTGACATCTCCACGGAGATGCTCCACATGACTAAAAGTGAATGGGTTGGCACTGGATAATATGGTCGGTTTGATCGGTTTTGACTTGGTCCAATCATTTTTCTTCAACTTGGAAATGAGGGGAAGAGAGAAAAAGCCGGAGAGGAAATATAGAGGAAGAAGGGGAAAGAGAGAGAGAACTTAGAGAAGAGATTGAGAGCCGGACAAGGGAGGAGAAAAAGTGGCGAATGGAGAGAGAGAGAGAGAGAGAGAGAGAGAGAGAGAGAGGGGGGGGGGGGGGGAGAGGAGAAGAGAGCGGAAAAAGGATACTTTTAATGTGCAATTGCTTTTATCTTTTCTCCTTTTTTTGGCTAACAAAAAGTTGAGACGCAGGGGAGGCTGACCTATCTAGAGTCAGAGCATACCACAGATATCTTGATGATTTACAAAGGGAGTTTTAACCATTTTTTGATTTTCATCACTTATCAAGAGATATTGCTGGCAACTGAACTCGAACTTAAACCTTAGTCTAGCAAAGAAAACAATTCTTATCAACTTAACCAACTCTTGGTGACGCAATCGCTTTTATCATTTGTGTAGAATGACTAATAATAGACATGCAGAAACATATGTTATATAACCGATCGAGTTCAATTTTATGTTGCAAAATTGGGAAGTGTGAAGTGGGAACCAATCCCTTTTATTCCCAATTTCCTCAAAAAACACTGTTACTGTACATGTATTGCAGTTCACTAGTCCCAAAATACAATACAAAAGCAATGACTTACTTCCATCCTTCCTAAAAATGTCTTGTGAGAAAAAGAAAAAAAAAAGTCCATCGTTTTCTTACTCATTAATTAATGAATGACCAAAAAAAAAGAATCATAAATCCAGCATATTTTCTCCTGGAAATCATGACCATTAAAAAAATCACAATCTTCAAGTGAGCTAATACCATATCCATCCTTCACCAGCCCTTGCCTATAAGCCACAACCAGTCAAGTACCACCCCTGCTAGTATACCTCCAAGCAAGAACAACACCAGAAGATTTCCCAAAGCATTTTGCTCCGGCCCCTGCAAACCAGAAAAAATCCGACAAGTCTTTACCTTCAACTCGAAAAAACTGTCAGGTTTTAGAAAAATGAAGTTCACAAACCCTGTAGCCCTTAGGTGCTGAAGTAAGGACGCAGACGGTGAGGTAACCATTGGTTAAACCTAAGAAGGATGTGAGCATGATCATCCAGCCTTGGTCACCATACTTGGCTGTGAAGTAGAAACACGGGACAAGTAAGAAGCGCGAAAGAATCACGGTCATGAGCCCTCTCCGAGATTCCAACTTCAGGAATTTCACTAGCGGAATGTATCTTCCGATGAGATCACACACATTGTACAGTGCAATCAAAACAAGTGCATACCTGACGAAGAAAAAGCATGTGCATTCATACAAGCACAGAACTGAATGGAACTTGAGGGAAAGGTAAAATTTTGACAATGCCTCTTAAGATTAGTTCCCTATTCCGATTTGCCTCTTGAACTTTCAACTTCATTCGGAGGCTCCCTAATCATTTACTAGGATCGGATATGCCCCCCATATATTTAAATCTGTCAATTTTTCTGTAAATTGAGTGTTACTTTCGTCCATTCAAGGAGGGGAAAACTAACGGAAATTATGATAAATTTGATGGTGAGTGAAATTATTAGCACATCTTAAAAGATATGGGGATCAGAAGACCAAATTGAAAGTCGAGATGGAAAACCGAAAGAAAGTCATAAGTTCAAGGAGCACTGGTAAGATCTGAGACGCAAACATGTGATAGATTATGTTCACTACATACCATGTTCCCAAACTGTGAGATCCAGTGTCCTCTGATAAGAATCCGGGGGAAATTGACAAAGTGAGCGTATAGATTAGAAACATGTCAAGCGTATAATCAATGTTTTGAAGCAACAACTGTTTGTTTCCAAGTCGATCAGGTTCTCTAGGATTCTCCTCATCCTGCTTCAAATTGCGGTGTTTTTCGCAGAACATCAGAACATGAATGCTTGGAAAATTTTGTAAGCAAATATTGGACAAAATAACATACTGTTGCTTCAGCCAATGTTTGGATGCCACCAGCGGCAAGGTCAGCTGTAACAGTTTTAGATCCTTCGGAAGCCGCCTTAGAGCGATAGTACTTAACAATTGGCAGTTTCGGAAAAGAAAAAGCGTAGAGGAGAATGCAGAGAAGCTCGAAGAATGAAGTGATGGCAAAGAACAAAACTGCAGTGGACAGTGAAAAATAAACAGTCTTTAGTTAGAGGTCCAAAATAAAACAGTAAAATGTTCAACAAAATATGAAAAACTGAGAACTAAAAAACCTACTGGCTCCCTTTCTAAGACCATTTTGGGAATTCTCAAATGCCGCCTTTGTAATCAACCTCAAAGCAGAGGTTAGAGCTCCTGAGGCAGCCAAACCAGCAAGGAAAGACTGAAAAGTTTGAAATAAGAGAAACTCAGAAATTTATAACAACTTCGTAAACACGAAGGAAAACAAATATTAAGCACCGAACGTGCAATTGTGGAAAGAAACAATACTGACTTGAATGAGCTCTCCTGGCATGAAAGAGAGGTCTCCAACCATTCCTCCTAGTACATGAGCATCTGCAATTCCAAAGGCAGCGCTAATTGCACAAATTCCGATGAAAGTTCCAAGACCTCCTTTCCCGGATGTGGCTAAATCCAACTGTGCCAGAATCAAGAAAATTTTAAAGGCTTAACCAATGCCAACATTTTGTGAACTTAAAAAGTATACTGAAAATATAGTCTTTGGAGATTTGAAGGGAACTTACAACTAGCACCAACAGAGAACTTAGGAAAAACAGAATGTATCCTAATAGGTTTCGCTTCCTCGTATTGATCTTCGCCTCATGGTATGACAGTACAATGATCGTTAAAACTGCGAATGGCTGGTATACCACTGTAAGTACCCTCGAGGGATGGTACCACTGCACCAGGGAAAAAAGGAAACAAAACTTAAGTGATGAGGCATTTAATCTAACTTCAAATGTAACAAACTGTCTAAACACACTGCCTACTTTCACATGATTCAAAAGCAAATACAGGAGATTATGAACTAACAGAAATAGTGAGAACAAAAATTGATTTATTCGGGCAGTTACCGGGAACAAGTAAACATAGTAATCTACAATTGTGATCATGCTGTTCCATGAAAAGAGGCATCCATTTCCAAGAAACCAACACACTACCATTGCAGCATACTTCCCCTACAATTAGAGAACAAATCCTTATAAGGAATTGATTCTACGCTAATCGGGAGGCGGGTTCGAACTTGGGTGCAACAAATTCGTTGTAGCGTAAAGGAAACAAAAGAAAGGGCAGCAAACCTCAAGCTTTGGTGGGGGTGCATTTACATCAGGTCTTGCCATTACTGCTTCTTTTCAACCAGCTTTCCCTACATAGCAAATGCCCAAGGCAAATTAGCACAGCAATATATAATAGCCCACATGATTAGTAGTCGTTTTTTTGGAAATTATTCATCAATGGCTAGTTTACAATGATTATCTCCAGCTATTCATCTTAAATTTGCTGCTCTGGCAACAAAGTTTCTGCTCAATCTTGTCGAGAAGGCATTAGACATTTAACTAAGTATTGGTCCATCTTTATCTATAAATTATTTTGAACGTCAAAATTGAATTGGTAGACTTTTCGCCAGAAGTTTCATTATAAGATAGAACAACAATGTACGCATATGCGAGGTAGGTCAGTTAAATATGACAATGTGTCATCATTCTTAAACACTCATGTTTGGATTCCCCTCCACCGTGAACTAGACTAATTTAGGATATCTCTTGGTGAAAACAAACAATATATGATATTCCCAACATCTTAAATTTTAATTCTATTATGCAAGAAGCAACAAAAGTTGTAATCTAAACAAACCCATTACAGGTTAGTGGATGCAACAAAAAACCAAGCACTCACCTTTGACTTTCTTTCACCATTATCTTTCATAAACATGCAAAACCAAAGCTTTATCCACAAAAGGGGAGAGAGAGAGAGATAGAAACTTACTCTTGGAAGAAGGTGGGTGGGATTTGATATGTATGGAATGGACTGTGACTCAGTGGATTGTTTTATCAGAATCTGAAATTTACGTGCAATTTGATTCTCTAGTATTGTATCTTACATATCCAATGAGGAAAAAAGGCCCCTTTCTATCAAGACTGGAATCCTATGAGCCGTCAGCTGTGCAAACCCAGAAATACGAACTCGCGGGTGTTTGGTTGCACGTGTAAAACTCAAATCCTATGTTTGCGTTTAACTTTTTCTGGCATTGTGGCATCCGGCGTTGCATGCATGCATTCATTCATTCATTCATCAAAGTCGTTAGGATTCAGGAATCGCAATGAGATAATAATCCAATCCAATTCAATTCAATAACCAAAATCAAATGTCAACCGCTTTTAGTTTCCCGGGAAAACATCTCAATAATCGCAACAGAAAATTAAAATAAAAAATTGAAAAATTAAAGAAGAATAATTTAAAAGCTCGAATTTGAAGAGGGGTGGACGTTTATGGCCAGTTATTTGGGTTTCCATAAAAAGACAGAAAGGAGTGAAAGTCCATGAAAAGGGATGTTTCTGCGTTCACAATTTAGAGGGCGTTGACTTTGCCGTCACGTCGCCAGTTTCTCTCTCATCCACTTTCACATTCACATTGGTAATACTCTGTTTAATACTTCATGGGATTCTTAAAATGGTCGAGTCATATAGTATCTCTAGCATTTTTCATGATGCAAACATGTCATTGGTTGATACCAAAAAGAAAAACATGTCACACACAAGGTTTTAAGTATTTGATCTTCACAAAAATATCGACGATCAAATTTACAGATATATCGACAGATATTTTGATACCGAGTAACGTAGGATCTTTAGAGTGAGCTTTGTTGTAACTACAAGGCTTATTTATATATGACTTTTGTAAACTAGTTTTAGAGGCAAATTAAGTTTGAAAGATAATGCTCCTATCATGTAATATTTTTTTCTTTTAAAGTATACGGATGTAACAGCTCCTCAAGGAAGTATTAGTTGAATAAGAACATAGATCGCCAGAAAATATTGGTATGCCTCTATGAATCTCAGAGACATGTGAAGTGTATCTATGCATTAGTTGCATCCAGGAGATAATTACATATTTAAAGAGGTATGCATAAGCTAGAAAGCCAAAGACAGGTAAGGGTCATCAAAATACACGGACGGGTAGTCTTATGTTATATACTATCTATCATCTTCTACTTGTTGATCATAAGAAAAGAAAATGTTCATAGTTTTTGTCATACATAATTCTCACAAAAATTTGTTTATTTTTTAGAGCTTGATGTTGATAAATTCACAGATCTAGAAAATTCATTTTGGACAATTGAGTTTTCTCAAACTGTTTCTTTTTAAGAACTAAAAAGATTTGTGCCAAAATAACAAATGCAGAGAAGAACAAAAGACCTAAACAAGAAGTTCCGGTTCTGGAGGGATAATATCAGCCATTTGACGTCTATACGACGCATCCGTTATGATTACTTCGTAACAACCCCCCCTTTCCCTTTTCGTATTATTTTGCTTACTATATCTGCTGCTGTAGTATTATAATTTTTTCCTCCCGTCGAGATAAATCTGATCCATTCTCCTATTCTTGGGTGCATACATGGGATATTTTAAGAAGTGCACATATTTCTTAGTAGCAAGGTCTGAGAAAAGAATAGAAAATGTAATTTCACTATATTTATACCAGGAATTGGATCTATCTTTTCTTTAATTTCGGGCGAAATATGATCAGGAATGGCTAATTCAAAGCTCCGCCATTCAAAGCTCATTTTTTACCATTAGCAAGAACTTGTTTTAGTATCACAAGGAATGCTTCTCGTGGATATTTACATAACCCTGCCGCTTCATTTATTTGGTATAAATTCTAAATTTTGTGAAAGGAGAAATTAGGTTCCCATTCTTATTTTTTCTACTCTATTGATTAAAACCTTATTCTTTTTCAATTTTTGATCAAAGTCCTTTGGTTTTAATAAACACCATTAATTATTCAAAAACAAAATATTTACATGTCAAGATAATTAAGTTTTATTTTTAAATATATTTATTTAGTGTTAGAAACGTTACATTTGATATATTATATTTATAGCTAAACTTTGTGTCATATATTTCTATTTCTAGTTTGTACTCATTTTTAATTTGCAACCGTTTTTTAAATTATACCAATTTTCTTTTGAATTTTAATTTGTACCCATATATTAATTTCTTTTTGTCCCTTATTTTTTAAACTTTTATTTGTACTCATATTTTTTTAACCTTTTATTTGCACCCATAATTTATTTATAATGTACCCATGTTTTTTACAAATGTACCACTTTGTTATATGTAAAATGTATCCCTATTTTTTCTTTTTGTAAGGACCATTTTTTATGTAGAAGGTACCCATTTTTTAATGTAAAATCTTTTTTTTTTAAATTTAAAATGTACCATTGTTTTTTTTTAATATAAAATGTACCCATGTTTTTATGTAAATCTACCAATTTTTTATATATAAAATGTAGCCAAATTTTATTAAATAAATGTACTCATTTTATAAAAATTAAAAATAAAATAAAATAAAATCCCATTTTTTTTATAATCTAAAATGCACCCATAAGAAATTATTATTATTATTTTTTTATCAAAACCCATAAGCAATTTTGAATAATTAGATTGGTAGTGTAAATGAAAGAAAAAAAATAAAAAAAATGTTGAGTCTTTATTGGTATTTTTGCATCTATTTTATTATTATGTCATTTATGTTGCATGAGAGAAACTTCAATAAAAAATCTAAAATGCATAAGGTTTGAGTCTATAACTGTTAGGGATCTGGGACCGCAACTAAACTATCCCCTTGTAAAACCTTTTTGAGTTTTTCAAATTGAATCTGATACTTATTGTATATAAATTGTCAAATAATACAGCAGTATGACTCTGGTAGTTCGACAAATTATAAATGAATTTATATGTAGATTAGGGTTAATACGTTTGCAGATAGTGGCAAAGCTAGAATTTTGTCACAATTAGCGCATGATAATTAAAAAGCTCCCAACCATACAACCCTTAGAGATCTTAAATCCCAATGGAACACCGCAGAGGAACCCTTCAACTACAAGACAGTATAATCCAATAGGCTTTGCAAAAGCCAGTATTATACATAAAGAGAGAAGATCAGAAGATGGCAAATAATTAGGTCCTCCTTGCACATACACACACACACACACACACACACACACACACACACACATATATACATATATGCTTCAAATTCAACCAATTATGAACGAAGCAAAGATATAGCGAAACATTTCAAATTACATATTTTCATAGGAGTTGCTTTATGATTTTAAGCCCACCATGGATCTTCGCCGGTTCTGAAATCGGTTTCAACCCATGGAACAAACACGACCTTCCCATCATCAATATCACAATGAGCCAACGCTAGAGACTGTTCCAACAGAAAGAAGGTAAAGAAACAAACTTTTATCATATGTAGCATGCGGCATAGATATATGCAAATTGCAGTACTATGGAAACTGTTGTGGACATAGCAATTTTGTATGATCGGTTAGCCTTCATCATAAAACCAATCGGTTTAACACCCTACTTAGTTACAACCTTACGCTACCAAGCTCAGCACATACTTGGTTAATATATCATCAAGAAGAATTTGAACTAGCAAGAGTCGATAAAAGTGTAAATAAACTCACCAAAGGAGCAGGTCCTCTGACAACCCTTCCTTGGTCATTGTACTGGGATCCATGGCAGGGGCATATGAACTTGTTCTCCGCCTTGTTAAATGGCACGACACAACCAAGGTGAGTGCAGACGGCATTGATTGCATACGTGGCAAGAGTTTTATCTTTCTCCACAACAAGGTATGTAGGATCACCCTGACAAGCACAGCAAACAATCAAAATTAATTTACCTTCCAAAGATATACATCCCAAATTTCTCAATCTGATTTTGGGAATGGTTGATCACAAAATAAAAGTATCATTAATTCATGATCCCATAATTCTGCTGCTTGAATTGGAAGTCAGACTTGAACTTTTCATACAAATTGCAATAAGGATTTGATAGTCTTAAGATATTGAGCTTCATCAGTAACATGTATCAGTACCTTCAATCCTTGTGTGAGAGTCCTGTCACCAGGACCATGAGTCTTAAGCCATTCAGCTGCAAGCACGTCGTTTCCAAGAGCATCCTTGGCAACTTGACCACCAGAGCCGGCACCGGAGCTATAATGTTTTTCCACCAATCAATCAAAATAACCATGTCAAAGAGCTATGGATAAATTATAGATGCCAAAATATCATTGCGAGTATGATGGCAGTTGGGATATAACATGACTGTTCACTCACATCCCGACAAACACTCAATATTAGAGATCAAGAGTTCTTGTTGAACCTTTTAGTGGTGAAGGAAAAATTCAGTGTGAGGAGAAAGGGGTTTCTCTCTTGAGTAATGCTATTTAGAGAGTGTCTCAGAAAATGACGTTAGTTTTGTGTATCTAAATAGTAAATAGCATTATTGTTTTCTATTTGGTACAAACTTCTCAATGGATGTAAAACACTTCAAGAAAAATTAGACTTCTAGCAGTTAAGCAGAGCTCATTCGATATCAGCGGACCAATGAGACTAACAGCTTATGATTTTTTTTTTAAAATTTATTATTATTAAGGAGAGGGGGAAGGGTTTGAAAGTATTACAATAATTATGGGATGAGTTTCGAACCCGAGACTTATCCTAAGCTGAGTTCAACACTTCACTATGATATACAAGATAGTAAGTAATCTAATTACAATATTAAGCACTAAATATCACCACCAATCAGCACACATTACATATATGTAAAAGATGAAAAAGGTTAAAAAAAGGAGAGTGATTTTTGCACGCCTTTTTTGTCTCCCCAAGTACATGTGTTTATTTTCAGTATTTGAATTGAATAAACTAAAGCAGAATTAAGTGACAAAATAATTCGAAGTGTCCAGAAAGAGAAAATGAGCTTGCGGAGGTCATTTCCTAATAACCTATATGGAAAGGGGTAATGTGGGAAGGAAGAAAACTCACTCAGGAGGAGCAAAGAAAGTGGCATAGGGAACCAACATGAAGCCACTGGGAAGTGAGATAGCACCCAGAAGAAGCAGATTCATAAGCTTCCTCTTCTCCATGTCTGGCACTCTATCAGCAGCAATACTGCCTGCCTGGCAAGTGACTCTCATTCCCTTTCCCTTTCCCATCATCTGTGTCCTCTTGCTCTTCACAGCAAAGCCCTTTGCTGATGAGAACATTGCACTCTTGCTGGAACATAGCTGAAAAAACAAACACATAACAAAAGATTATTTCTCATTAATTCTAGCTTTAACCCTCCAACCCCACATCAGGCAGTTCACGTACAAGAGATTAATTAGTACTAATCAATACTTAAGTAAGCAATAAGAGAGTTGGGTTTTGGTTTTAATTACCTGGGAAGTGGTTGCAGGACATAGAGTAGAGGAAGCCATTGTAAGGAGATTGCTTGGAGACCAACCGTTAGCTGCTTCATTTTTTGTGTGAAATATGGTTTTGTAACGACCACAGCCACTAGTGGATAAGGAGCATGCTAAAAGGGCGCCACATTACCACATGTTCATGATCAAGATTTTTCTAGCTTCCTTGAAGGAAAAAATATATACAAATAATATTTATGGGCTGACTAACCCAAGATTATTCATTTGCATTTTAAAAAAGAACAACATTGATGGGCTGACTAACCCAAGATTGGGAGGGTATAGAAATATAACAAATCTTGTGAATTGTACCGTTGGGCCATTGTGATGTTCACTAACAAGCATACATTAGTGGGTTCGCTATTGGGCTTTGCCTAAACTTTCTATATGAGAATTGGGATTTTCATCTTATTAGCAATGAGTCGTGTTTAGGGTTTATCCTAGGGGTGGGCACGGGCCGGGCCGGGCCCAAAATTGGAGGGACGGGACCGGACCCGCTTGAAAATACAACAAGCCGGGTCGGGGCGGGTTTTGCCATTTTGAAACTGAGAACCGGACCTAACCCAGCCCGTAAAAAACGGGCCGGTTCCTAAGAGTCCAACGGGTACCCTTTTTTTTTTTCTTTTCTCTCTCTCTAATTTTCAGTATCCCACCCAGATTCTAGTCGAAAAGCCGCCAAAGACAAATCAGAAAACTGGATCCATCAGTAACCACAGCATGGAATTATTCAAGAACAACAAAATAAGTAGACTAAATCTAAAAGTATACATCCGCAGGATTATGAATCGCATGTTTTAAATCGGAAAACCCCGAAAATTAAGTAGAAAAGGAAGAAGAAAATCAGCGATTGAGTACCTCATGAATGACGACGGTGAGGTTGACGATGTTAGTGATGGTGTTTTTGGTCGTGCGCTCGTCCAATCCGACTTTAAGGAAGAGCTTAAGGTTCTTCTCCTTCTCGGAGGAGCGTCGTCCTTCCCGGGCATGTCTGAAACAGGAAAGGAATCTGGAGACCGACAGACCCTCGACGATTAGAGGCGTCGAGATCTGGATTTTGAAGGCTGAAAATGGTTGCTGAAACGAAGAATTGGAGGTCGAGGTCGAGGTTGAGGTCGAGGTAGAGATCAAGGTCAAGATCGAGGTAGAGATCAAGGTCGAGATCGAGGTCGAGGTCGAGATTGAGGTCAAGAGGAGTCAGGGACTCGGGAGGACTCTGGAGAATTCGATATAACCTATGTGGCTGTGTTAGAAATAAACGGTGGAGATTTAATCTCCCTATAATGAACAATGGAAAAGGTTCGGGCCGGGGGCTCATTTTTTCTGAAATTTGTATCCGCCCCGCCCCGCCCAGTTTTGAATTTACAATATATGTACCCGCCCCGAATTGGCATTACCCGTCCCTACCCGCGGGTCCAGGACCCGTTTGCCCAGCCCTAGTTTATCCCTTTATATAGGTGTATGGATTGTCTCACCAGCATGTTGATCAACATGTAAAATGATACTACTAATACAATAAGTGAAATGATAAAAACACACCACTTTTAGCCTTTCACACATCCTTGTTTAATCATGATTGTTGTTTTCGTTTGATTTATTCAATTCGATAACCAAACATTAAGATGATTGTTTTAGAACTTAGAAGCTAAAAAGAGTAAGTGAAAAGCACCTCCCATACAATAACTCATATTATTTAGGAGAAAGTTGAGGAAGGTTATCATACCAATATATACCATAACTTTTATAATATTATATTGAACATTGACGTAGTTAATCATATACACATCATGTCTTATTATCTTGTGAATTTTGAGTTGTGTTGTGACCAATATTGCTACACCTTTGTGACTTGTTCAACATACTAGGAGTATTTATGAAAAATAGAGATTGTTGAATTAATTTGGTAACAAGTGGCAATGTTTGATCGCTACCACTATTCCATGATTCACATAAACCAAAAGTCAAACACCAAATAGACAATTCAGCACAACCATTTTTTTTCTCAATTGCAAACCAACCCCGAGTCTTTGACAATAAAGTAGAGAAATGATCAATTGTCTTCAACTTCCACTTCAAATGATGGGCTTGCATGCTCTCCCCTTATCCTAGTTTAATAGCTTATTGCACCCAAGTTTTGACATCCTCTCTCTCCCTCTGTCCCTCTTTCACCCACTCATATACTCTCCCTTGCAAAACGGTCAACATATAAGAAAATGTTAGGGAGATCATGGTTAAAATTACACCCATCAACTGCTATATTATATGCTCTACAAAATACGGTTCAAGTGGATGGTCTCTGTATCATCACTCAAAAACATAAATACAACTAATCATTATAGACAATCTCTGCTTTTGCTTCCAGTTTCTTTTATCATATGGTTATAAGGCAATTCTTACCATATGCTACACACACACACACACACACATATATATCCCTAGTACTGCTACTTCATGATGATTTTTTCCCCAGTCTACAGGCGAGAACCGTAGGGAAAAGCTTTTGGTGCACTGATCCAGAAGCTAATTAAGCCAGTCCATAGGCTATGAGTATGAACTTGTATTGACTATAGCTGTTAGCATGTAGAAAATAGATAATAAAGGAAAGAGTATATATTAACAAGAGTGTTCTTCTCTTTGTCACTATGAAGTATGGACCATATGGATTGAATTCTAGTGGGGCAACTAAGGATGTAATTATACAACGTAGGTATCGTTATGTCAAAAATTCAACGATTGACATTTCATTTAAAATCTACCATTGAATTTCGATTAACTGTAATCTATGGTGTTTAATTTGCTCAAAAAAATACACGCCTATTTTTCTTAATATTTCCCCTTAAATACTATATATGTGTGTGTAAGTGTGAGATAAAAGAGTCTTTTATCTCTTACGAGCTGTTTTTGTGGTAGGTTCGCATGCAGTATACTGCCAATGAATTCTCCGATGAAGATATATAATTGAGTATAGCTAGGTTTTCACTTTTGTCCCAAAGTAGAACAAGGTCCACTTTGCCTGTCTCCAGCATGAATTTGCAAACGCAAAAAAAATAAATATTAATGATGATGTTTTCTGCATGGGGGTATGGCGTGAAACATACACTCATCATGTGCTTCCATCTCTCTCTCTCTCTGCCTTCTCAATATCACTCCAAGCGTGCATTCTTCACCTGTTCACTCTCTACCACTCACGTTCTTTTTACAAAACTCCTCCATTAACAACATACTTAATAATCTATCAATCTTTCTTTCAAGCTTATTTGGACAGTCCACGGTTCACTACTTAATCAACATTGATATTGCTCTTATTTTAATTTGTACAATTCAACAAGTATAAGCTTTTATGCAAAAGGTCTCGATTCAATCAGTATAAATTATTTTATTATTCAAAAGAAAAACCCTCGACGGTAAACCATTCAATTCAATTAAGTTGTTTGAATTAAGTGTCTAGTGTGAGACATACTGCAACATATGTGGCTTTAAAAGTACTAAAAAGGGACCTTATATATTCTATGTATATTGGTCTTCCAAAGAGTAAGAAAGAATAGTTCTTTGTGTTTTCTTTTGCTTTCTCTTGCACCAATATTGTTGAGAACTAAAGAGAATCCATTGTTTTCGTCAAAAGATGAAGACACCCAACAAAGAAAGTAAAAGAAGGTAGGAAGAAAAGCAAAAAATATATAAGGTACCCTTATCAATGATTAAAAGTAGGGTTTCGAGATGGAGCAAGCTTGAAGCAACCCAAAAAAAAAAGGAACGTTCTTCAAAGCAATTAGTGAAGCCTTTCGATTCAAGTGATAAAACAAACACAAAATTAAAAGTTATTTAGCTTCTTCTGGTATCCCAAACTTTTTGTCTCCCCCAACTAACATGAAATTAAGATCGATTTTAGTTTACTATTACTTATGAATGACTTGCGGAATGGATCACAAGTAGAATCCTATGGTAAGGTCATTACTCAGAAGTTGAAATGTGGATGGTATCCGTAAATCATGTGAAGTTGAGATCTTTTTTTCATGCAATCTAACAGTGGTATACGATAACTTGGATTCTCAGAAGTTGAAATTGACTGTTGTAGAACAATCCCTGTGGTTGATGTTATCGCATTATAATTTTTAGTAATGCAAAGAAATTATCTCAAAAGTGGAATTCTCTATAGATTCTCTACCATCTATGTTTTTTGCACAATATTTTATAATGTTACCACGAAAATTAACATGAAACTGTGAGGTAGCAAAGAGTTCATGGAAAAACTTTGAGAGTCGCTTAGCATTTCTCTATATTTAATTCTCAATTTTGTTTATTATATCGTAGATATTGAAAAAATTTGGCACAAATGTGGTCGTGCCTTACAACTGTACTGGTGCAACTGTGGTCGTTTTCTACGTCAAGGTCGAAGTAGATGAAGTTAAATACTACTTCGTCGAGCATTTTAGTTCTTGAGCATTTTTATTTTAGTCAATTGAAATACTTACATGAGCTATTACGTGGTAACTTTTAAAATGGTACAATAGTACATTGGAACTTTAACATGAAGGCAGTTAGTTAAAAGTTCACATATGGGAGAGATTTTTCAGTGTGACTGGAACACGAAATGGTACACCATGTGTTACTATATCAATAGTGGAATATGTGTGCTAACAAGTTAATAACTTAAAAAATACAATTTTCCATCACTTATATAAAAACACGTGATGTACCATCCATATTCCCGTCATAATGAAAATTTTCTCCACATATGGACGTCCTACTGTTTATTATGTCGATATTTTATAGTGATTAGGCAACAATTTATTACTAATTATTAAGTGATTAGGCAACAATCTATTTCACCGCTATAAAAAACTAATACAAGTACAAAAAGGCAATGATCGATGGCCCAAATCCAATGAAGATGACCAGACGAAAACAGGGTATTCAAATTTCAAAGATACTTGTAACCAAAAGAAAATTTTCAAAGGACGTTCCGTAAAACAATTGCGTGACATGATGACGATCTATTATTATGTACTAATAATGCAGCTGGGTTGCATCTTCTTAAAATATTAGAGAATTTTTATCGTGCTCGGAACATCGAGCGTCATATGTGTTCTGTTTTTTGGGCATACTAGAAAATCTCTCTTTGAATGGCACATTGTTTCTTTTTCTATTGTTCATTTGTGTAATGCTATGTAGACCAAATATGTAGACTGAATTTGCAAACCAAATAATGTGTTACCAATAAGAAATAAGCACGCTAATTAACATTTAAGAAATAAATCAACATTTTACCACCAAGACATCTTGAAAGTGAATCGTATTCCATGCATATGATACCTATCCAATGCGATGCTCATTTTCTGGGCACACACATTGTTTCTTTTTCTATTATTTTTTAGTAATGCTAGGTAGACCAAATTTATAGATCGAACTTGCAAACCAAATAATGTCACCAATAATAAATCAATACATTAATTAACACTTAAGTAATAGTCTAAGCATCAACTTTAATGTTATTTAATTTACAAAATTTAGCCTCACTAGTATTACCCTATTCATTTACTCTTTCCACTTATCCTAGAATGGCACATGCCAAACAATCTTTATTTTGATCTGGTTGGCACATTGCTAATGACACATGCCAAACAATCTTTATTTTGATTTGGTCATTTTCGAATTTTATTAATTATATACGATTGCAAGACTATATGAGGTATTGGTGATCTTCAACAATGTCATGCCTAATTCAAACTGATGACTTTTTCGTTAATATTCTCTATATACAATATATAGTTGAGGTTATTTAATTAAATTTATCACTTTAATTTGATGACTTTTTCGTTAATTATATATTGAAAGGAACTAGAGGTAGCTCCATGTGGATTTCAGGATCAAAAGTGATGGGTCAAAGTATTAATTTGGATTGGTGAATAATTTCAAAAGTCGGTGCTTTTGAGAATGTGGGGGCCTTTTTCACTCAACAAGACCAGTCATATATATGAATGTTTGGCTTTTGAGAGAGTCTTATTAGGGTTTTGGTTGATGATTTATCGGGGAAGAGAGTACTTTAAGCTACAGTCCATCACATGCTGTAAAAAGGACCACGATTTCGGCTTCTGCTGTAGGAGACACAACACCTTAATTATATAAAACCAGACTTTTACTTAGAAAGTTCTTAATGATCAATGGTTCATTGTGTCTGTCATACAGTAAACAAAAAAATAGTGAATAAAATCAATATTTTGAGTATTTACTCTCACCTTAAGCTAGCTCTCATACGAACAAGTTCGACAAAAAAAAATATACTAATTAATTATTTGGTATAGTTAAGAAATATCAAGCAAGTACATCTATTGACATGCATGTGGTTTATGTGAATATAAAAGTAAGAGTAAATTGTAGCAATGATCCCTTAACTTTAACTCAATTGGAGAAATTGTCTCTCAACTAAAAATTCATTACCATTGGTCCCTCAACTCATCAAAACGTGAAACTATGGTCCCTCAACTAAAAATTCATTACTATTGGTCCTTCAACTTTAATCTAATTGGAGAAATAGTCTCTTAACTTTAACTCAATTGAAGCAATAGTCCATCTACTTTAATCCAATTGTAGCAATGGCCCTTTCAACATAACTCATTTTGTCAAAATTTTGACGAAGTTGATGAAAAAGACCATAGCTACACGTTTTGATAAGTTGAGGGATCTCAATCGTAGCAATGGTATTTTCAACATAACTTATTTTGGCAAAATTCTAACGAAGTTGACGAAAATGGCCATATCTACACATTTTTAGGAGTTGCGGGACCAATGGTAATGGATTTTTAGTTGAGAGACCATTGCTACAATTTACTCTATAAGTAAATATATTATATGTACAGACTTGATTAGGATATGTGCATTAATGTAGATTGCATAATTTTGCTAGATGCACTTGTTTGAGAAGTGTTTTTAAATGATTTAAAGCACTTTTAGAGAAAATATTTTTGAAACCAATCATTAGTAAAAATGCAAGTTAATCTTGGAAAAAACACTTGAAGTGTTTCATGCAAGAAGCACATAATTGGTGATTTTTGCAGGAAACATTTTAAGTGCTTTTAAAATTCAAAAATATTTTTTCTAAAAGCACTTTCAGTCATTTAAAAGCACTTACCAAACAAACTCTTTGTTTATTAGATATATTAAATATGTAGTTTAAATTTATAGCATGACAATTTGACATTTTGCGTTAAAACTGTTTTAAAAGAGAATACTAGACACATTATGGTTTAGATGCACCTGTTTTCATTGCCAAAGCTAACCTGAAGGTTTCATAAATGACTACTTAATGATAATTATTGTGTGGATATGTATATCTCATATCATAGAACTGTAATTAGTTTAATCAACTTATGACATATTATTCATTGACTTCAGTTTAATCAAATCCCACAATGTTATATTACTTATATGTTATTATTTTCACTTTGTGATCATCATGTATGTTATTTTGATCTTTTATGTTTAATTTCAGTCATTCATTTTCTGTATTATTCAATGTTATATAGTATTGAAAAAATTGGTACAACTACATATAAGTGCTAAATTTTTGTCCTTTCACTAGTCTCTTCTGCCTGTAAGGAAGAACGGAGACTCATTCAATTCAGGACATATGCTCGAGCTGTCACTCTGCCATGGATATGAAAAGACTGAATTGTATTGTTTGTATTTGGGGCCATTTAATTAATTTATAGAAAATATGGGAGAGGAAATGGATCGATCTTAAAGACTTCTCATTAGAGTGGTTACATAGTTTGGTGTAAAGCGGCAAAGTTTCACACCTTGCTGTTTCTTTTGTTGAATAATTTATACCAAGAATTGTGGTGTGGGTGGTGAACTTAAGACCCACTTGTTTCGTTTCTAGGATTCAACGGGCTAACTGAGATGATACAAAATTTTATAAACATTATTCTTCCTTCTTCCAAGTTTGCCTCTCTGTCTATCAATAGGGTAAATTTGAACGATCCCTCATATAATATTATATTTTTGTTATCAGGATATCTTGTTTAGAATATAATAACATGCAAGAAATTGAAATGAATTATTGTTAGAACCTAAGTCAAAAAAGGATAATGATTTCGGGGTTTTTGATGCTTAGAAACCATTCACGAATGTGTTAATCATACTTGGATCAGCTCTTTTGACTTTCTGATGGATTAACTCTCCTCATTCTCCCCGTCGATCAATATATGTGTGCATACCTTACTTGGTTGCTTGTGGCATTTTTGTATAAACACAACCTTGGATGTTATGGATAAAGTTAAACGAGATTCTAACCATTGTCGTTCATAGGATTATCATAAAGTAGTAGTAAATGTCAACTATATGTCTACACTTACCATTTATACACACAATTTTAATTATTAATTTCCCATTGTTGTCATCTTTTGTAGTTATGTTTTTGCACAATGCAGGAGGAAATGAATAAAATAATTTCAGCAATAAGGTTCTTGAAATGATCTTTAGATAAAAGTATCTTTGTCAATTTGTAGATGAGTTATGGACAATTAGTTCTTCCGATAACATCCAATTAAACTAAAACAAACAGATATCAAGCATCTCAATCAGTTTGAATCTCAATCCATATATCAGATTGTTTGTTTTAGTATACATAAACAAAAGAAATTACTCACATTTTCAAAATGCATAAACTTGAGTGGAAGGTTGGATTGGCTCGAATAACAAAAAGGTCAAAGAAAATTAAACTATAACAAGACAAAGAAAAGGGCACTACTTGCATTCACTTGTGAGTATATCTACTTGTCTATCTAATCCTTGTTGATGTGTTATAATATTGCAAATGTCATAATTCGAAACATTTGATTTTTTAAACATCATTTAAAAGATTATTTCGGGAAAAAAAAATCAATCAAATTGACATTAGTGATCCATATAAAACAAATCAATAATTTTGCAACAATTAACTTTCCCATGATTTCAACCAAAAAAACAAACAAACTTTCTCATGATAAATAGTCCATTTGCTTGTATGAATGATAAAAATGGTCGCCAAATTGATTAATCTTTTGAAGAATTGATTTTTAACTAATAATTAAGAAAATAAATTATTCCAATTCTGACTATACGATTAAAATACGTTAATAGCAATCGTGCGGACAATAAAATGCACTCGTAGAGTGCACAAGTATTGGCAAAAAAATGGTAGTGGTATTCACACATATCTTTTTACTTCCACACACCCTTATTAATTTTTTGTCCATTGATTCTTGTAAATTCATTCAATCCGACGACCAGAAATTGAGAGGTACATAAGAGATAAAATAGTGTGTGGATAGTACCACAAAAAAAAAAAAAAAAAAGCCCAGTTTTTACTTATCATGTGGTTGTGGTACGTTGCAAACTCCAGTGAGCTCCAACCCATGTGATCATAACCCTCTCGCATCCCAATTTTTCTTTCCCAACATGTCAATGCAAATGGCAAAACACTATAAGATAGAGTGAGAGTCATAGAGAGCTGTAAAGGAGTGAAGTCCAAGTCTTCACCCACACACTCATTCTCTCACTCCACTTCCTTTTCTTTTAACAACCCAAAAATAAAACACTCAAATTCTCCGCCTTTTCTTTATCCCACCACTTTGCTGCTTCTTCCCTTTCTACAATGCCTTGCGTGCTCTGCCCTTAAACTCACTGAAACTCAACCAGACTCATCCATGGATTTCGACCTCGAAAACCCACTTACAATTTCCCATGACTTCCAGCCTGAAACAATCGCTTCTTTGTTTGCCATTGAATCTGATCACATGCCATCACAGACTTACTTTCAAAGCCTGAAAGCCCGAGACTTCGACATCTCCATTCGAATGGAAGCCATAGCTTCCATCTCACAGGTATTATAACAGTTTGAAGTTTCATCTTGTACAATACAAAAAATAAAAAACCCCAGAAACTCTATTTTATCCTTACTTTACTTTTTTTTTATGGCATTGCAGCTTTGTTGCAACTCTGATGACCTTTTACTGTACCTTGCTGTAAATTATCTCGATCGGTTCTTGTCCTGCCAAGGAGTGCTGGTAAAGAAACTAACAACATGGTGTTTTGCTTCTTCAAAGATTAACAATTTGGAACCACTATTCTTTCTTTTAAAAACCAAAAATTGGATTAATTATTAATCAACAATTAGTGCCAACAAAATAGTATATAGAAATTGTTTACTGGGTTCAGTTTTTTTTATAAGATCTCAATCATGTTTGGTATAACAGCAACCAAAGCCATGGCTCATAAAGCTTCTTGCAATGTCCTGCATTTCTTTGGCTTCCAAGATGAAGAAATCAGAATTCTCTCTCCGTGATGTTCAGGTAAATTAAAATAAACATTTTAATTAGTTTGGTGATTAATCCGTAATTTTCACTTAAATGATGTTCTTTTATTCTCATATTCCACTTTAAGCTAACCTAAATTGTGGGGAGGGAGATTCAAACTTGGGTGATGGAAGTGTAGTCAATGTGTCTACATTTAAAAATGGCGTTAGTTTGATAAGTGTGTTTTGGTATTTTACAGGGTGATGGAGGCATCATTTTCGACACACAAACGATTCAAAGGATGGAATTACTGATTTTGGGAGCTCTAAAATGGAGAATGCGTTCCATTACACCTTTCTCATTTATGTCATTTCTCATTTCTTTGTTCAAACTAGAAGAACCGCCATTGCTGCATGCTCTCAAAGCTAGAGCCACCCAAATCATCTTCAAATCTCAAAAGGGTACTTTACTTCCACAAGATAAATTTTGACATGGAAATAAATTCAATTTCTGTTAAGGACTTAACTTCCCACCTTAATGAACAGTTTTTACCAAATCATTATGTTGTTTGCAGATGTTGAGCTTTTGGTGTTCAAGCCATCAATAATTGCTGCCTCTGCTGTCCTCTCTGCTTCTGACGAGTTACTCCCTATGCAATTCCCCTGCTTTAAAAAAGCACTATCCAACTGTTCATATGTAAATAAGGTAAAAGTTAAAAATATTCTTTATAGCTACTATTATGAGGTAATTTTCGTAGGAAAATACTTTGCTTCATGTATGTAAAAAATCACTTCTCTCTGTAGATAAACCAAAGTTTGCCATGTGTATCGAAATTTTCATTTTTATTTTATTTTAGTTAGTATTTGCAAATGTCAGATTGTAATTTGCATGTAACAAAGGATGACATTTTCGTGTAAAGAATGGAATAGGATTCACTTTTATATGAAAGTATTCATCTTCACATGCAAAAAATCATGTTTTTTTCTTCTTCAAACTTTGTGTAGGAAAACATGTTGCAATGCTATAGTGCAATGCAGGACATTGTGGTTGATGGGTTTGATTCAGTGCTAGAGAGGGTGTGCAGCTCGGTTGTCACACCAGCCAATGTGCTAGACCATACTTTTTCAAGCTCTGCAGAAAGTGGAAAAACCAGTGTCACAAGCATAACAACGTCGAGACTGGAGAGGGACTTGAAGAGGAGAAAAAATAGTGAATACTGTAAAGATCACAGGCTCCAGATTTCTCACGAGCATTTCCAAAGTCACAAGCGCTTCTGAGACCCTCTCTTCTTTGAGAGGGACACTAGCTTTTAGCAGCTCCAATAAACAAAAAAGAGAAAATGAGCGAGAAAACAAATAGAAAAAAGATGAGAAAAAAAAAAAAAAAAACCTATGAGAGAGAGAGAGAGATGAAGTTTTTATCTCATGAACCAAGCCAAACAGAAACACTGTCCGTTACATTATATTGGGTTGGATAAGAAATTGGCAAAGAATGGAGGGGTCTTGTTTCTTTTTGTTCTCTTGTATTTTTGAAGCTATTTCTCCTTTTGTCTTTAGGAATCAAACGAAGACAAGACATATATAATAATAACTTTGAATTGTAGGGTTTGAATTGAATTTGTCTTTCATTTCTCTTTGTTTTGGTTTTAGCTTTGTTAGTTTCTGGTATTTATAAAGAGTGTATATGCAGTGAAGGCCATCCACTACATATGCATTTAAGTTTGTCGACCATATTCACAACTATGTTGTTTGCATATCAACAACTGTAAGAACATAACGATATATCCACAACTATGTTATTCAAACATAGAAAACTGTGAGAACATAACGACATATCTTAAGAACATCTTTAATGAAGAGATCCAAATTTGAAATGTAAAAAAAAAACTATATTTACATCTCATTTACATCTTCAGGACAAATGAATAAGAGTTATACTCCAATGAGGGAGATGTATATTGGAGAAACAAATTGATTTTGAACTCGTGATGTTAGTACATTCTAACCATGCATCATTTGCCCCTGACCTGGCTTTTGGAAAGTAAAAAGTATAAATTGATGGTGGTTTGTCAAGTTTAAACAGTTTTGTGTTCATTTTTGCTTTGAGATTATGTAGTTATTGAAACATAATTAGTGGCAGTAAAAAAACTTAATCATGTGATCTCATGGATGGATGGGAGCCGATTGATGGTCCCCCTCTAATGAGATTTCTTAATCAAAGATATCTGGACCAAGTTTTGGAGATCTCTGTTTCTGTACCTGGAAGATAATGTCAACTATACAGGAGAAAATTGGACCACCGGGAGGGATGTATCCAATATGTACCAAAGAATAAAAATTACTCACTACATCATACCTCAAAATAAAAATAAATAAAAATATTTGTGGATTGAATTTCCCGGAAATTAGTAGACTTGACATTGAATATAATCAAATTAATATTATGCTACCGACTAAAATATTTGTGTTATTAGATAAATTACAGTCTTGACTTCTTGTATGAGATTTGTATAAGCATTTTTGAAGACTAAAATACTAGATTATGACACAAATGAATCCTAATCATTATGCTTGGGAGCATAGTCGTTGCGCTAGACCTCAAAGAAAAAAACAACAAACAAAAACATAAAAAAAAGACCCGAAAGATTTGAACTTGGTTTCTTAGCTTTGTTAATATGAAAAGAAAATGATATTATTACCGTCATTTAACCATTTTAATAATGTTTATAAACATATGGAATGGTTGTTGTGATATCGAATAAGATAAATTTTATAAGAAAAGTTTTTGTTATCTTATGTAAATTCGACTTTTGAGTGATTTAAATAAGGAAACTATTATTAGCATTCTAAAATTTTCATTGTGCACTCCTCACAAGTGTATTTTTCTTTTTAAAAAAAAATATAGAAAGTTTGGAGTTCACAATGAGAATTTTGAAGTGTTAATAACAATTTCCTTTAAATAATTATAGTTTTATAGTTTTGAGTTCAATTCTTTCATTTCACAATGACAAATAAATCCTATTATTATTACGCTACAGGTTTTTTTTTTTTTTTTTAATCTATATACAGAGTGAGAGGGAAAAAAAGTTGAAAATTTGAATATTCCTACGATGCTCTCACTTTAACAGAGAAGAATAATGAGCAACTACCCAAATAAAATAAATGGTAATTTTACTGTGTTAAATGAATCTTCAAACCCATGTTGTGGGTGGTTAATTGTTTTTCCTTTGTTTTTGAATTTTTTATTAAAAAATACATAATTAGATCTAAAACAGAAATAAAACTTAATTTTTGAATTGAAAAAGGCCAATTACCACATGCAATCATATGCGTGTGGCAGTAGGTTAGTTCACTTGCATATTTACTGCATGACATTAAGTAAAAAAGATACGAAATTTAGAAACTTTTTTTTAAAAATAATTTTATTATTAAGGAGAGAGAATGGTTCGAAATTATTACAATAATTTAGGGGATGAGAAAGTTTCGAACCCGGAACGCATGAGTGAAAACTTAATACCTTATACACTAGGATATTAGACCACTCCCCTTTCTCTCTTGTTAGATTTTTTTTTTTTTTTTTGATAAACGATAGAACATCTATATTAAACTATGGGAGGAGGATTTGAATATGGGAGGAGGATTTGAACGTGATACTTCAAGTGCAAGGGTGAATGCTCATAAGTTGGATATTGGGCTATCCATGACTTGATACACTTTTTATTTTGATTTTAATTAATTGGGAAAACTAGCTCCCATTCTGCCTGAACAACACTACGTGATCGATATGCTTCTCAGTCAACCGGTCGCCTTCTCCAGCTTCTTAGTGAGTTGATGAATACTCACATAAGTGATTCTTCCATTTCCGAATTTTTGGATAAAATTAATTGTCTAACAGATACCCTCTCTCTCTCTGGTGCTCCTGTTTCAAACTCCGACATCGTTGCCATCATTCTCAACAACGTAGGCCCTGCCTATGAAAGCACAGTTGCCTCAGCCCAAGCTCGTGATAAGGCCATTACCTACAGTGCTTTGGAACTGACAGCGGCCTCACTGCTCTTGTAGCGGTTCGCAATGGAAGCCGTGCACCTGCATCTTTTCGAGGACGAGGATCCTCTACTGGGTTCCGAGGTTGTAGTCAGTTCAATAGTGGTCATGGATCTTCCAATAGACACTGCAACTCCCCTCACTCTCACCAAGGGTCCCACTCTCGCCAAAATGACGTTCTGAAATACCGTTTTGTTCAGGATGATGTGGACATGTAAAGCGATGTAGAACTCCATGTTGAGTCAAAAAGGTTTTAAAAGTGTTGTTTACATACTCTCCTCCTCCATCGGTTTGAAGTGATTTAATTTTAGTATTAAACATGTTTTCAACCAGTTTCTTGAATGACACAAAAGTAGTAAAAACATCGGATTTTAATTTTAATGGATATAACCAAGAGTAGCGGGAATAATCATCAATAAATACTACATAATATTTAAAACCATTGATCGAAAATGAAGGTGAAGTCCATACTTCGGAATGAACCAATTCTAATGGAGACAAAGACCTAGAAACTGACAATAGAAAGGGTAACTTGTGGTTCTCACCCATGGGACATGAGTGACAGAACTCACTAGTTACAACGCCTTTAATGGGCAATTTATTCCTAGAAACTAAACTTTGCAAAATATGAGAAGATGGATGACCTAACCTAGAGTGCCAAATTGAATTGGACATCCTAGTACCTAAAAATGCGGACACGCCTTTATTTGAAGATGAACCACCATAGAAGGGGTCATGACTTGATACACTTTGAGTTTGACTCATATTCAGTTTGTGTTTGGCTCATTAGGGCTCGGGCTTAGTTCGTGAAAGAAATAAGTTGAGCTCAAAATAGATTTGTCCGAAAATGAGTGGAGCTTGGGCATTGGTGTTTTTATTTTTTTATGAATTAACTCGAGTTTAGCTCAAGTTCGGTTTGTTCGTTAAAGTTTGAACCATGAGAGTATACGGCATTTTAATCTTATAATTAAAATAAAAGATGTAATAACAAATTAAGTTCAACTATTATATTAACTTACTTAAATCTAAAGTATTATTCATGTTCATCACTTCATTATCCTTCTTCATATTGATTACAAATCTCTCAATCAACGTACGTATCTCATTAGTAATTTCAAAATTCATTAAGTCGGACCAGACTTATGTTCAAGCTTGTTTCAAAAACGATATGAGCTAAGCAACCATAAGCTCCAACCAAATCCACGTACAAGTCAAGCAAAGCTAAGTTCAAGTTGAAAAAAAAATCCTTCGAACACAGCTTGAGCACAACTAGCTTTATTTGCACTCGAGCTGATCTTGAGCTCGAAGAAGAGCACTTTGGTACTCGGCTTGTCTCGACTTATTTACATCTCTAGTTAAATAAGGAATTGATTTTCTTTACTTGTCCGTAAATTTTTAAGAGCTCATTTAGATACTCTTTAGTTTTTTTTCTTTTCTTTTGAGTACTAAACTATGACCCATTAAGTTGTGTGGTGAATTCTGTCAATGAAGTAGTTGGTTATCTGACATATACTCGGTAGATCAAAGGACCACGTTTCAAGTTTGACCGATTCAATGCCATTGATAAATAAACTAAAACAAATTAAACCCCCATTGGTTAATTGATGTTATTATAGTCTAGCTGTCATAATACGAAATGATGATATAGGAAGTACTTTAGAATTCCGTTTGCCTGTGGAAGAGATGGATCGAAGTGATTAACTGCAGAAGTGTTTTAGAAGGGATGTAATATCCACACATTTTATTTTATTTTTTACATATTTTTTTAATTTTCAGTTGTCGAATTAGATGAATTGAAAAAGATCAACGGATAAAAATTATCATAAGATGTGTGGATAGCACACCCTTTTTAGAATAGAGAGGGAGAGAGTACCGGGTCTCTTTCACGTCCTCTGGATCCATGAATGGACCATGGCAGAATAATGCCATCACTTCTTTGGTGGTCACCGCTACATGCCAAGACTTCTCCTTTCCTGTTTTGGAAGTATTTTCCACTTCGATTGTGCCATATTCATTGAGCTGGAAATAATGATATACGCATCGAATGTCAAGTGAACAACTATCAGATAGTATATGGTCATAAAAAGTTAGAGTTAGTGAATGTTTCAATATTATTCTTTTTATTAGGAGAAAATATATTATTCTTTTTATTAGGAGAAAATATATATAGTTGTACAACTTTAATTATAAAAAAAAACCTTTAAAGATTTGAATCCTCAATATATTACAATATTCACATTCGTATTCTAATATATTGTAAACCCCCCCTCCCCACCCCCAAGTTAATGTATAGATATCGAATATGTCCAACTTGATCACAAGACTTACAAATACTCTATTTGATACTGCTCTTGTTAAGACATGCAAGCTGATCTTTAGATTGACTCTTGGTATTTCAATAATCCTATTGTCCAGCTTTTCCTTGATGACGAACAAGTCTACTTTCACATGTTTTGTTCAACCATGATGAACATGATTAGTTGCAATTTCACATGTGGCTTTACTGTCACAATACAACTTCATGGCTTTTTTCGGACCATATCCTAAATCCCTCAAGATATTCCGTAACCAGAGCATTTCAGTAGTTCCCAAAGCAACTCTCCTATACTTTGCTTTGGCAATTGAGCAAGCAACAACATTCAATTTCTTGCTTCTCCATGTCCCCAAATTACCTTTAAAAATGTAAAGTAACTTGATGTTGAAGCTATCATCAATTGATCCTGCCTAATTGGCATCAGTATACATTAAACCTTCTAATCACCATTCTTTGAGAACAAGATCCCTTTTCCTGGAGAACTTCATACATCGTAAAATTTACATCAATGAATCCATATGTTGCTTTGTAAGGTTATGCATAAACTGACTTACCACACTCAAAGCATAAGCCAAGTCTGGCCGCATATAAGCCAAATACTTCAATGTTCTTACTAACAGTTGATGCCTCTTCTTGTCACGCGGTGGTTGATCCAGATCAAACCACAACTTCAACCCTTCTTCCAATGACATATCCATTGGATGACAAATTGACATTCTAATCTTATATAATAAATCATGAGCATATTTCCCCTGTGACAGAAAGATACCATCCTTCGTATGAGAAACGGCAATACCTAAGAAATACTTCAATGAACCAAGATCTTCATCCCAAATTTGCGTGCCAAATACCTTTGCAACGTTTGTCACTCCTTAGGATTATCGCCAATTAGTATCATATCATCTACATAGACAATATGTATCGTAATCTTATCTTTCTTCTTCTTCAGGAACAAGTATGATTAGAATTACTTTCTCTAAGACCATACAATGATTTCTTCAATCAATATACTTTATTCTATGTTCGGTTGACTTGTTTGAACCATGCAGGAGCTCCATGTACATATCTTTAGTTAATTCTCCATGCAAAAATACATTCTTCACATCAAATTGGTGTAAATGTCGAGATTTGTTGCCAATGATAGAAGTAATCTAACGCCGTTGAGTTTTGCTACTGAAGCAAATGTTTAATCATAATCAATTTCATATGTCTGAGTGTATCCCTTCACCACAAATCTTGCTCTGTATCTTTCGATTTAACCATCAAAATTATATTTGACTGTGTAAACCCATTGACACCCTACATGTTTTTTATCTGGTGGTAATTCAACGATCTCTGATGTCTTTCATGTTTACAGTCTCATTCTTCTTTAAAGACTTCATATCTTCACTCATTGCTGATATCCATCGTGGACAGGCAAAGACTTCTTGCACATTGTTAGGAATAGATACAAAAGATAATTAATTCATAAGTATTAAATATGAATTTGATAACCTATGGGTTGACACATAATTGCTCATGGAATGTTTGACTTTACTAGCAAGGTCCATCTCATATGTAGTGTTAGGATACCTCTCGAGCTACGAGGAGGAAGTTCTCTTCGAGGTATTATCGAGTGACGATTGGTTTGGGGGTCTCGTAGACTACTCCTATGAGGACACTAAATCAACTTATGGAGTCGTTGTATCTATACATTCATTTTACCTTTAGTCATAAGACGAATCCATGTCATTTGGGTAAATTATCGATAAATGTAACAAACCTGCGAGCACTTCCCAGGGTGTGCTTGGATCCCATACATTAGAATGATCATAAAGGAATTGAACTTTGTTCGAACATGGAGAATACGGAATACTGTGGCTTTTAGCTAATTCACAAGTACCACATTGAAAACTGGACACGTCAAACTTCGAGTACAAAATTGGAAATAACTTCTTCAAATAACCAAAGGAAGCATTGTCCCAGACATGACTTCATAGCCAAATTTCAGGTTTTTTCTTCTCTCCCTTGGATGCATCACACGGAAAGAGCTTGAGACAACTACCTTGTGCTATCAAACACCAAATCCAGGTAGTAACGTTCCCCTTGTCTAACCCCCTAAACACATAATAGTCAGGCCAGAAAATCACAATACAATGTAAGACAAAGGTTATACAAACAACATATAACAAACTATAATTCAGGGGTGTGACTACTTGAACAAAATTCAAATTAAGGTTATCAGTGAATGCAATTGGAACCTCGCCAGTAATCGTGGCAGGGGTTCCATCGGCGGTGGTTACATAAGTTTTGGTGGAGGGTTTTAATTTGGGGACCTGTTTAGAATCGAAAGTCATATGATATGTAGCACTATAATCACTTATCCATTTATTACTCGAAACAAGTGCAGAATTTGGAAAGGTTTTACCAATATTACTTGTTCTGTCTTCTAAAACAGAGGCTAGATCGGTATTTTTCGAAGTTTCCTTAACAACATCATAATTTCATTTTTGTGATACCTGTTATGATCCCACCATCCCGGATAGCCCACAATCTCATAGCAACGAGAATTGGAGTAGCTAGGTTGTCCACAACGATCACATGTTCAAGGGCGGAGCCAGGATTTTTTCCTTGGGTGGGCTAACTGAAAATAGTACTATAAAATCATATGTTTATTTATTTTTTTGCTTATATAAACTTATATAATAATCAATGTAAAAGAACAACAATATAATATAAACTATTCTCAAATCATAACCCTAACCGATAAATTCAAGGACCATATAAATAATTAACCTACTAATTAAATAAAGAATAAGTAAATAAAGAGATTAAGAAAGTACCAAAGGTGACATTTATTGGAAAATCGCAACAGAAATTAAAGAATTGCGGAGATAAGGATTTAATTGTGGATTAAAAGAAATTATTTTTCTTTTCTTGAGTAAGAAGCACAGAAGCTAAATTACATAGAGTAAATAGTCAATTTCTTAAAAGAATAGGATAAAGGAGGACCGAAGATAGAACTAATTTATAATTTTTAGCATAAAACGTATTATTTATTACCTATCCTCTATAAAATATACATTAAATGATAATCTCTATTGAAATTGAGTAAGCTATAAGCATGAGTTTACAAAAGAATAGTTCTATTCACAAACCCATTTTTTCTTCCAACACAGCCTTATTAATCAGTGATCATCTCCTCCTCATTCGATTCGAATAACCAAAAATTAAGAGAGGTGTGTGAGAAGTAAAAATGAGTGCATAGATAGCACTACTCTTACAGAAAACCTCCCTCGGCTACAACCCACCTTAGCCTTGTGGGTGGCTACGCCATTGCACATGTTCAGTGACGATGGCTTCGAGGTACCGGTGCAACAGCGTCGGGTTTCGGTTCGATGAATTTCTTCTCATCATCCATGATGACAAATTTTTGTTAGAATAAGATTCTTGGGACTTCGAGAGGAACGGTGGTACACAAGGCGGGCCATGATTTCGATTTGGCAATTTGGTGCCTAGAATTAGATTCTAGGTTTTCGGTAGGAGATGGTCGATTCAGCATGAACCGTTCGATGGAAGCCGGTTGAGAAACAGGTTCTTCTTCGGGCGGTCGCGACGGCAGCAATTCTTTGGTGCAAAGCGTCAACAGATTCGGTGGCATTCTTTGGAATTTTTTTATCATTGTTTTCCAACCTAGGCTATCAAGTTAGAATTCGTGAATGATTCAATATTATTCTTCTCACTAGGAAGAAATATGTATAGTTGAACAACCCTAATCACAATCAATCTACGAAACCTGTAAAGGAAAGGAATTCTCAATACTATCAATTACAATTTTCATATTCCTATTCTGATATATTCTATTCTAACATAAAAAACTTGCATGTCACCCCTATTTTCCTTGTATCTTTATTATTGTCTTTTAGAAATTGTTAGATTTAGGCCCCCACTCTTTGCTTGTTTATTTTTTTCTTCTTTTCTACAGGGTAGATTTACGTCTCCCAACTATGTGTAACTTTTTTTTTATTTATCAACAAAAATTCCTCGTAACGTAAAAAAACTAATTGCTTAATTAGTTTTGCCTCGACTAGTTTGTCATGCGGTACTTGGTCTTCATTTTGTTGGATGAAATTCAGAGTATTACAACCGCACACTCATTAACTTTTACGTTGAAATATTCATGTAGGACCCCGGATTATAAAAGTTCTGGGTAGCCAACCACACATAGAAATAAACATCAGAAGAAACTGCAGAAGTGTTATAGGGTTGAGAGAAGCTTCTCTTGGTTCAGTAATTTCTGGGTTTTATCTGTGACAATACAGAAGTAAAGAGTGGCATTTAAGTTATAAATCCCTTGCAGGAAAGTCACATGGATTCCGAGAGGTTTCTTATGAAGGTGACAATGATAAGCATCCAAAACTTCATTATTGTGAGGGTGGCTCATTGTCTCCTCTTCGGGTAATAACAGCAAGTACCAGAGCGATAGCTTTGAATACTAAATGCCACGTACTTACAATTTCTTGCATGCCAGCGAAGGTGGCACATTGTCTCTCCTATAATAGTCCAAGGCATTTGCTAATGGAGAGAAGACCACAACTGCCTTCCACCTTTTCTTTATGGTTTTCTTGTGACCAGTTACTAGCTACAGTTCTATTGTATGTAGACATGCACACAATATTAGGTTTGGATTTGGATTTGGATAATTGCAATGCATTGAATTTGATTTGGGCCAATAACTTACCTGCAACAGACTACATACAACATTTATTCAGTTTCTTTGAGTTAATTACACTACTACAAAATGGCCTTTTAGTGTCAGTTCGTGGTGTCGGTTTAATATAATATAGTGACGGACAAGACAGTTGCGACACCCACTGAACATGACGTCGGATTTACTGTCGCTTATAAGCGTCATAAAATGTCTACGTCGCTTTTAAACCGACGTAAGCATTTAATGTCGCTTATAACCGACACGCATTCTAATAATTTTTAAATACTATTGTCGCTTTAAATAAAACAGTGTCGCTTTTAAGTGACATAAATTATGGGTGTCGCTTCTAGGCGACACTAATTATTGTTTTTTAATATTTTAAAGCCCGTGTCGGTTCTGAGCGACATAGATTTTAGCTTTTTTAAATATTTTGAATGTAAGCGACATATTGATGGTTATAAGTTACAAAATTTAGAGAATGCGCGAGACAAAAATTTTGCAAAATTTCAAACATCTTTGAAATTTAAAAATTTCACAACACTCTAGCACGCTTCTCAAAATAAAAAGGAAGTTCAAATTTTATTTATTGGTTCATCTCATCCCATCAACTAGTAACTGCAAAACTCCCCATCCCCTAATCGTGAGAAATTTTTTCGGTTTTCTTACTTCTTTCTTCCTCGTCCGCTTTGAGTCTTCAAGTATCTCTGCCTCTCTCTCTCTCTCTCTCTCTCTCTCTCTCTCTCTCTCTCTCAGTTTGTGAAGGGAATTTATGGAAATGGACATTGATGAGCTTCTGAGTCACAACCGGCCGGTGAGCATTTCGACGAAAAGGGCAATTTATGTGTGGGTATATAGCAAGTCCGAGCAGACGGGTCAGAATGGGAAGAAGCAGCAGTTGAAGATCCCGAAGCAGTTATCCGGAGCTTTTTGGGTGCACTGCGGGGGCTAATTGTTGGTGGCCCTCTCTCTCTCTCCACAAATCTGGTCGTACAAGGTGGGGTTGGTCGTCGCGAGCAGCAACAGAGGCAAGGAATCATCAGGAGTAGCGGCGTGGGGTTGTCGTAAGCACAAACCCAACATTCCAGAAATGACCTTTCTCTGATGAGTCTTCTACCACCGTCGATTACGATGACAATTAATGCGATCCCTACCTTGATTGATCCCCTTCTGCTTCTTCAATTGTCTTCTCCTTCGCCTCCTCCTCTGTCCAGTAATTTTCTGCTATCCTTTTTGCATTTTCTTTGATCTCTATTGCTTTGTTTCCGTTTCTGGAATGTTGGGTTTATATGTGGGTATATTTGCATAAATGTACAGTATATTTGCAGAAATGCATGAACGAAGCAGTTAAAAACTGGGACAGACTTTTTTATTTTTTTATTATTAATGGTTTGGGGTGTCGCTTATGAGCGACATTATAGTGTTTATTTTATTATCAAATTATGAGGTGGTGTCATTTAGAACCGACGCTAGTTTGCTCCATTAATGTCGGTTATAAGCGATGTCGCTTTTAAGCGACGCCGTTGTTCTTTTTTATTTAATATTACTTTGCTTCTTGGTGGCGGATTAAGGGTGCAAAGCAACGTCAATACCCTTTTTGTGACGGTAGTATTGGTGTCGGTTCCATTATGCGACATTGCATAATTTAATGTCGGATTTTTACCAAAAATCCGACAGTAAGTGGTGTTTCTTATCGGTTTTAAACCGCCAGTGATATCCCCTTTTGTAGTAGTGTTAACCTGTTTTCTATTATATTTATTTTCAAAATTAGCTGGTCGTGGTATACAATTTTTTTTTTATGAGGGTTACATGCAACCCGTTGGATGCAAGTTTCTCTCTTTATATGGATAACACTGAAAAATTCATAACAATGTGCTTTTTTCTACTTGCTGTTTGCTAGGTCATTCATTTTATCATTGGATCGAAAGCAAAAAGTAAAGCCTTAAATCAAGCATGCCTAAACATTCTAATCCAAAGTATATATTTTGTATTTAATTTTCACGCACCTTGATCTATTTATTTATGCCTTTTTTTTTCTTTGATTTATTTATTTATAATTTGACGGCCGAAAATGAATATGAATGTGTAAACAAATTTTGTGGAAATAATTTCTCTTTGAAAAAAAAATCCAATCTGAAATATGGCTCTGGTCTTTGAACAATAGAAGCAGAGCCTGTGAATTGAGATGGGCTTGGTCATCTTGCTCATATGATGGCTTTATACAAAAGGAAATGCCGCCAGTGACTTTCATGGTCATCGGTGTCGAAATAGGGTTTCTAATATGTCGTTTTGAGAGCAACTCTACCGTTGCAAAGGCCCCCTAGGGCAAGTCACTATTGAATAGCCTCCAACGAACAGTAACTGGCATTTTGCATCTCCATCCCTATACTGAATAGCCATGGCAATAGGCAATAAAATATTAGTATTTTTTATTTTATAAAATAATAAAAAATAATTTTATTTGTAATTTTGGATATGATTTTTAATCGGTCTCGTTGTACCACGTGTCATTAAATAAGAAATTACAACCCAAAGTATTTGAGAAAATATAAAATTATGGTGTAAGTTGGAAGATAATGAAAACATATTTATAGAAAAATTAAATCAATTTTTTTTTAGTTTTTTATTTTTTATTTCGGATTTTTTAATTAATTTTTTACATTTTTTAATTAATATTTTATATTTTTATTAATTTTATATTGTGGCTGACGTCACCGTGACATCAGCCATTCATCACTTGGGCCTCAGGCTCTCGGGCGATAGATTCCCGCCTGGCCTGTCCACCGGGCCTCCCCCAAGCCCCATTGCCTGCATGGGCTAGAGCCTATTGTTAGGGCAATTGGGTGATTGGAATCGCCTGTCCATCGGGCTAAAGAGCACCTTGTACTTGCTTTGAAGAGAACGATGCAAGGATCAAGACACACCAGCTTTGCTCGTGAAGGAAAATTTGTTCGTTTACTATCCCAAAACAGCTGTCTAAGTTTTAAGGATACTTTTGAAACTTTGTTAATTGTTTGTTTTATTTCCTATTTGACCGTTAAGTCCTATTTGGGCTTGATTTTATGTTCCGAACGTATAAATACACCTTCTTGGTGTAAGGATTGTTATCCTTTGTTTATTATCAATCACACACAAGTTTATGAACTCTCTTTCTTCCTAGTTAATTCTAAATTTTGCTAGTTGTTTCTAGCCAAAGATTGTTGTTCGGTTCTCCTTTTTATATCCCGTTGCATCAACTTTAAGTTACAATCTGGTAAACTAAACCTGAATTGCAATATCACATGGAATGACAAGTGTTCCTCACACATACAAAATTCAGATACTTCAATTCTCCAACAAGTAATCTTGTGACCCTGTCGAGAAGTTATAGACGCCATCTTCGTTTTCTCTCAATAAAGGAGTGTACCATGTACTTGCAAAATGCACTTCGATACTCAAGTGAGTGGCTGAGATGAATTCAGTAGAATCTAGAATAATTTTGAACCTCTTGTGAGTGGTTGAGATGGATTCAGTAGAATCTAGATTAATTTTATATCTATTTTCATTATCTTTAATAGGCAATGATCATTCTTGTTTGGTACTCAATAAATTGGTTTACATGACAGGACCTTGGTGTTGCCAAAACAGGGTCTGGAAAGAAACTTGCTTTTGGTTTGCCCATTTTGCAACGCTTGTTGGATGAACTACAAAGGTTTCAATATCAAGTACCTGAAGTTCCCTAAGTTGTATGTCTGAACTAAAAGTCCCACGATTTAGAGGAAAATGATTGCGTAAGTCTTATGTGTTGTATGTGCTTGGCGGCAGAGCATACATAGCGCCTAAGTAAATTTGCAGAGAAGCCAATACAATTGGAAGACCCTTGATAATGGGCCAAACAAGAAGCCTGCAATTCTTAGTGCACACATGTTTAAGCCCGACTTGTGAGCCTAAAAACTTGAAAGAGATATATCTCCTTAATAGTGTAAGAACTGATAACTGTTGAGATTTGGATCGGTTTGTATAATCAGAAATTGAATTTTCGAAGGGAGCTGAAAGAACAAAGAGGGAGAGAATGAGAATATCCACTGCAACATTCTAACCATTGCAGAATGATGCCTTTTCATTCATATAGATTGTTCTCTTACATCAGCTATCACAATCATTTAAATACATGAGTCATTGTGATTATGACACATGGCACTTACAAGGCATATGAGCCATTGAAAATGAAAACTGATCTAAGACCTTACACTTGGCATATGAGCTCAAGCTATCATAACTGAAAACAGTCACACAATAGAACAAAGATAAATCTAATAAGTAAATCATTTACTAACAAGAAATTAGTAAGCAATTTACTTTTCAACACTCCCTTCTAAACTGCTAACTGATTTCACACCAAGCAAGCTTCTCAAATAGTTGAATCTGTCCTTAGGAAGAGCCTTGGTAAAGATGTCTGCAATCTGTTCTTCACTCCTACGGTAAATTAAATCAACCACTCCTTCTTAAATTGCATCTCTAATAAAATGAAACTTCCTGCCAATGTGCTTAGTCCTTTGGTGAAATACCTGATTCTTAGACATGGCTATGGTTGAAGTGTTGTCACAGAATAGGGAAGTTGCAGCAGCTTGCTCTTCTCCAAAGTCCTCGAGCACAAACCTAAGCCAAATGGCTTGAGAGGTTGCCTCAGCTGCACTAACATACTCTGCTTCTGCAATTGAAAGTGCTACACTGTGCTGCTTAACTGAAGCCCATGAGAATGCTCCACTTCCAAATGAAAAAGCATACCCTGAGGTGTTTTTCATATCCTCCTTAGATCCACTTCAGTCACTATCACAGTAACCAATCAACAAGGCAGATTTTCCAATCACATATTCAATCCCAAAGTCAATTGTTCCTTGAATGTACCTTAGGACTCTTTTAGCAGCTCCATAATGTTTCTTGGTAGGCTTGTGCATAAATCGTGTAAGTAAACTAGCAGATAACATAACATCTGGCCTAATTGTTGTTCAATACAGAAGGCTCCCAACAATTTTTTTGTACTCACACTCATCTGCAGATTCACTTCCATCTTCTCTTCTTAGTTTATCAGTTGCAACCAAACGAGTGCTTACTGGCTTGCAGTCTTTGAGTCCAAATTTATTCAAAAAAGCTAGAGCATACTTTTTCTGATGTATAAATATACTCCCTTCAGTTTGAGTTACCCCCATTCCAAGAAAATGATAGAGTAAACCCAAGTCTGACATCTCATATTTGCACATCATCTCAGTCTTGAACTCTTCCATCATTTCTGCACTACTCCCTGTGTACACTATGTCATCAACATAAATTGATACAATCAAAGTACCAACACCCTCCTTGTTTCTCACATACAAAGTTGCTTCACTTGAGCTTCTGTGAAAGCCACAGTGAATTAAGTATGTGTCAATTTCACTATACCAGGCCCTTAGTACCTGTTTTAGACCATAGAGGGCCTTTCTCAGTCTATACACCTTGTCTTCAGCCCCTTTAATCACAAATCCATCAGGTTGATCCACATATACTTCCTCTTTGAGAACACCATTCAGAAAGGCTGATTTAACTTCCAATTGCCACAGTTTCCAACCTTTCTGTGCAGCTAGTGCAATAAGTGTCCTAATGGTATCTAACCTTGCCACAGGGGCAAAGGTTTCATTGTAATCAACCCCAGGTTTCTGTGTGTAGCCCTTGGCTACAAGCCTAGCTTTGTGTTTTTGAATGGAACCATCAAGATGCAGCTTTGTTTTGTAGACCCACTTCACTCCCACAATTGGTTTGTTGCATGGCCTATCAACCAACTCCCAGGTTGAATTCTTCTCTATCATCAACATTTCTTCTTGCATAGCCTTTTTCCAAGCTTCATCTTTGACTGCTTCACTGAAATCTTCAGGTTCAATAATGCTCATCTTGCATTGAGCATATACATCACTCAAATTCTTCCATTTTTGTGGAGTATGATCATAAATTTCAGAGATTGAAACCGGAGAACCAAGTGAATCAGATCTCTGAGATGCTTGCTGATCTCTAGTTGTTTATGATCTCAGAGGAGATTGCATAGACTGAGGTGAATCACTTGACTCTGGTTCAAATTCAGATATCATTGAGCTTCCTTCATCATTCCAAGGAATAGCAAATTGCACTGCCTCATTAGATTCCTAGTTCCACATTGCTTTCTCATCAAAGATTACACTCCTTGACAGTTCAACCTTTTGAGTTCTCAAGTTGAAAACTCTATATCCTTTTTCACAATTACCATATCCAACAAATACTCTATTATCTCCAGTTTCCTCCAATTTGTGTCTTTTCTGTGCACGGATGTGAATATAACAAAGAGAGCCAGATATTTTCAAGTGTTTGACACATGGCTTCCTCCTACTAAATGCCTCAAATGGAGTTATATTGTTTAAAGCACTTGTTGGACATCGATTTTGCAGGTACACGACTGTGTTCACAGCTTCAGCCCAAAATTTCAAAGGGATTTTCTTCTCATACATCATCGTTCTAGCCATTTCAATCATTGTTCTGTTCTTTCTCTTTGCAACTCCGTTTTGTTGTAGAGAGTAGGCAACTGTCAATTGCCTTTCTAACCCCATATCTTCACAGAACCTTGAAAACTCTAGGGATGTATATTCTCCACCCCTGTCACTTATGAGTTTCTTGATTTGATAGCCACTCTGTAGCTCAACCATGGATTTGAACATTTTGAAAATATTGAAGACCTGTGACTTGTGCTGCAGAAAAAACACCCAACACATTCTAGTGTGATCATCAATAAAGGTAAGGAAGAATCTGTTGCCTCCAAGAGTGGTTATCTGCATTGGACCACAGATATCAGAGTGAATAAGTTCTAGAGGTTGTGATGCCCTCCAAACCTTTCCTCTATCAAATGGTTCCCTATGACCCTTCCCTGTAGCACATCCAGAGCAGACATGCTCAGAGACTTGTAGTCTAGGTAAACCCTGTACCATTTCCTTCTCTTGCAGGAGCATCAAACTGATGTAGTTTAGATGTCCATATCTTCTATGCCACAACCAAGATGACTCTTCAACAGTTGCTTTATTAGCCATGTGAGGATTAACATATTCCAAACTTAAGGGAAAACATTTGTTTCCTTTCATCGGGACACTTGCAATCAAGTCTTCCATTTGTCTATCTCCATAAATATCAACCATGTGATCACCAAACACAAGCCAATATCCATGTTCTACCATCTGCCCTACACTCAATAAGTTTTGATCCAACCCAGGGACAACCATAACTTCTTTAATATACCTAGTCACACCCTTCATCTCTATAACCAATGTGCCTTTGCCTATTGATTGCACTAAATCTCCAGTGCCCATTTTAACTCTACACTTCACATTCTTATCGACATCAATAAGTAAAGATTCATGAGAGGTCATATGGTTGCTACATGCACTATCTACATACCATATATTCATATTCCTTCCAATAATAGCAGAATGGCAGGCATAAAACATGGTTGCAGATTCTGTTACCTGATTTGCAAAGTTTACAAGCTTCTCAGCCTTGTTTGGTTGATCACAGTCCTTGATGAAGTGACCAAATCGATTGCAACCATGGCATTTTGGCTTCCCTTTAAACCGACATTCACCATAGTGTAGCTTATCACAATGTTTGCATTTTCCCTTAGCCTGATCTGGTTTTCCTCCCTGATCATATTTGCCACCTCGATTAGCAGGATTCTGAGGTTTAGGGTCCCATTTCTTCCCTTTCGATTTCCAATCCTTCTTTGGTTTAGAATTACCAAAAGAATTTGGTTGAGTTCCCTTTGAATTCAGATTCATACTACTGAAAGCTCTCTCAGAGGTACTCTCAGCATGCCTATCAAGGCGTTGTGCAAACCCTCTCTTAATGCTACAATTACTTCTTGTACCTCAATAGTTTCAATATCCTTAGTTTGTTCAATCACATAACAAACAGGATCAAATTCCTTAGTTAAGCTTATGAGTAATTTCTAGACTAAACGTTTTCTGGGTAGATCTTCCCCGTAACCCTTCATCTGATTCACCAACTCAAGAAGACTAGTGAGATACACATACAAGGTTTCATCATCTCTCATCCTTGTGTACTCGAAATCACGGCGTAGACCCTTCAACTTGATGGATCTCACTTGCTTATCGCCATGAAATTCCTGATGTAGGATATCCCAAACACCCTTTGAGGTCTCCTTGTTTGAGATTATGGGGAAAATGTCATCCGAGACAGCTCCTTGGATAATACCCAGTGCCTTAGCATCCTTCATTAGCTTTTCGTTCAGAGATCCTTTCTTTGATTCCGATAACCCTTCTGCATCACCCTTCTTCCCTTTCGATTCTGAGATTTCAAAACCCTGTTCAACTAGATCCCAGATTCCATGTGATTTAAAAATAGTTCTCATTCGGATCTTCCAAAATTCATAGTTGTCGCCATTGAATATTGGAGCCCGAAGATCACTACCACCTGACCCAGCCATTTGAGACCTGAATCGACGAACTGAGTCGGAAATTTCACGTTGGATTTCCGAGCACAGCACACACAGATCCGACGCCCCGATTCCAGATAGAACCTAGGCTCTTGATACCATGTTGAGATTTGGATCGGTTTGTATAATCAGAAATTGAATTTTCAAAGGAATTTGAAAGAACAAAGAGGGAGAGAATGAGAATATCCACTGCAACATTCTAACCGTTGCAGAATGATGCCTTTTCATTCATATAGATTGTTCTCTTACATCAGCTATCACAATCATTCAAATACATGAGCCATTGTGATTATGACACATGGCACTTACAAGGCATATGAGCCATTGAAAATGAAAACTGATCTAAGACCTTACACTTGGCATATGAGCTCAAGCTATCATAACAGAAAACAGTCACACAATAGAAAAAAGATAAATCTAATAAGTAAATCATTTACTAACAAGAAATTAGTAAGCAATTTACTTTTCAACAATAACATCAGCCCTTAATACGTAAGTATGTTGTAAAAGTGTTATGGACATTTTCTTTGTAAACTTATATATAATTAGTTAATTTGAATATATAATTATCTCATAACTGAAGAAGCAATCATATTTATTCCCAAATTCTTCATGTAATTCAATGATCAAATTGTCTTCTTCTCGAGAGTAGTTTCCCCATTTTACACCCAATTGAAGATAGTTCGTCCATCTTAGTTTGCAACTTTTGCCACACCTTACTAAACTTGCAGTGAGATTATATGCAAAACAAGCCAGTATATTTGATCACTATACATCACTCGAATTGTCTGATATATCATGCATACTTATTGCTTGAAGGGTCCTTAACTACGTGATCCAAACCTAAATAAGGACGATTTTTGGAAATTATAGTCAAATAGTCACACATACTCTCATAATAGTTGAATGGGGATGAAATAGGAAGTCATAAATAAGCCCAGGACGTTGTAGATAACCTATGATTTATGAGATTATGCTCAAGAAAATTCTTTGAAGACACAATTAAGTATGTTATTTTATGTACTTACCAGCAAGTTTGAAGTGCACGCCAGTACATATGACCATGCTTATCCAATATAAGCTTTTAACATATTGTCTTCTTCAGGACTCCATGCTCCTTTCTTTTGTCCATTTTTGTCACAGAAGGGCGCTCTCACCATCCTGTAGACTCCTCTCTCGCCCTCCTGAAGTCAAGTTTTTTTCCTAGGTGATCAAAATAACACTCTAGCAGTTACACACACACATGATTAGAGTGAACATGTGGTGACTATAAAGCCTCATGTGAAACGGGAAGAAGTCACAATAGCTACAGGGCAATCTTTTTATCATTAATTGTGAGAAGTGTGCTAATTTTACTGAAGATTATAAGTGCTTTTCTTGGTGATTTTTTTAAGAACTTTTTGATGATTATGCATAGCGCCATAATGTGCTTCCTTGGCAACATGATGGCTTTTTAACAATAAAGTTTAATTTCACAATGAACTTTGCAGGCTAATGGTACTTCTCTTTGCACACAAAAAAAAAAATCTATGTACCTATATCATTATTTTGGGCTAACTATATTTTACACTCCATAAGTTTAAGCAGAATTTCAAAATGGGCCACGAAATTCTAATTTTCTCACATTACGTACATTCTACAATTTTGAAATTATATATTAATTTACACTTTTTATCTCTTAGAATATCTAATCCTCCTATAAATTGATGACTTTTATTTGTCAATGTGGGGCAAATTTTGCATGCATGTTAGCACCCATATAAGGCTCCCACTAATTTAATGAAGGATCAAACAATCAATCTAACAAATGTTTTTATCATAAATAGTCCCTAAAATTGACCCTCACCATCAAGATGGTTCCTGAAAATAGTTGTTGCAAATCAATGTGGTCATTTCATCACAATTCTGTTAAAAATTTCGTTAAGTGCTGATATGGCACAAAAATTGGCCCCACAAGATTCACAAGTTTTTATCACAAATGGTCCCTGAAATTGACCCACGCCATCAAGATGGTCCTTGAAATTGACCCACATCATCAAGATGGTCTCTGAAATTGAAAATCGATGAATGTAGTCCTTAAAAATAGGTGTCGCATATCAATATAATCATTCCGCCACAATGGAATTTTTTTTCTTATAGTAGGGCCTACTCCGAAGAGATATCCCTTCTATAAATTCTCAAAGGCACAAGGCTTAACCAAGGCCTAAAAGGGGGTTTAGAAATAGTTTTCAACCAACAATAGATGCACCTCGGTTATAACCTCATTATCACAAAGCCGACCTCGTAGTTCTTTGAGTCATCAGACCACCAGGGAAGCGCCGAACAAGCTCTCCAAGATTAAGGTTGTGAGGATGTTGATCGCCTAAATGTTAACAGTTATATCCCAGAAATCGTTGCTAATCAGCCAAGTCGTCACCAAAGGTGATGTCGATCCAGGTTCAATTCGATGAAGTGTGTCGAAGTGTGTAAAGATGGGTGTATTGAGATATTTTTTTTAGAGAATAGACAGCGAAGGACGTAGAGAAATGTGGACTGGGATCGGCGGTGATTACATGACTGGGTTTTTGGGTTGACAACTTTTTATTGACTATTAAATTATTAAACCTATTTGTAATTTTTTTAATGAGTTTTTATCACAAATGTCCCTGAAATTCACCATCACCATTAAGATGGTCCCTGAATATGAAAATCAATCAATGTAGTCCTTGAAAATAGGTGTCGCAAATCAATGTAGTACTTCCGTCACAATTCTGTTAAAAATTCAATTAAGTGCTGATGTGACACATAAATGGGCCCCATAAGATTTACAGGTTTTTATCATAAATAGTCTCTAAAATTGACCCACACCATCAAGATGGTCCCTAAAATTGATCCACATCATCAAGATGGTTCCTAAAATTGAAAATCGATGAATGTATCCTTGAAAATAGGTGTTGCAAATCAATATGATTCTTCGGCCACAATTCTGTAAAAAAAAATTGTTATGTGCTGATATGGATTTAATAATTAATCTAAAAAGTTGTCTAAATACGTTTTTGCAAACTGAATTTTTTTTTCTTATAGTAAGGCCTACTCCGAAGAGAGATCCCTTCCATAAATTCTCAAAGGCACAAGGTAAGACCAAGGCCTAAGAGGGGGTTTGGAAATAGTTTTCAACCAACAATAGATGTACCTAGGTTATAACCTCATTATCTCAAGACAAACATCACCGTTCTTTGAGTCACTAGGCCATCAGGGAAGCACCGAAAAAGCTCTCTAAGATTAAGGTTGTGAGGATGTTGATCGCCTAAATGTTAACGGTGATGTCCCAGAAGTCGTTGCCAATCGGCCAAGTCGATACCAAAGGTGATCTCGATTCAGGTTCAATTCGGTGAAGGGTGTCCAAGTAAAGATGGGTGTACTGAAATATATATATATATATATATATATATATATATATATATATATATTTTAGAGAATGGATAGAGAAGGAGGTAGAGGAATGTGGAATGGGATAAGAAGTGATTGCAGGATTGGGTTTTTGGGTTGACATCTTTTTATTAACTATTAAATTATTAAACATATTTGTAATTTTTTAAATTTAATTAGACTTGTGTGACTCATTTATGTGTGCACATAACAGAATTTTTGATAGGATTGTAACGGAATGACTACATTTATTTGGGACACTTACTTGCGAGACTACATTGATCGATTTTCAATTTCAATGACCATTTTAATGTCATGGGTCAACTGCAGGGACCATTTTGATGTCGCGGGTCAATTTCAAGGACTATTTGTGAGAAGAAAAAAAATGACATATGGGACCCATTTATGTACCCCATTAGCACTTAACATAATTTTAAACAGAATTGTGACGGAATGACCCCATTGATTTGCGACACCTATTTTTAGGGACTACTTTGATTGATTTTTTTATTGATTTTCAATTTTAGGGACCATCTTGATAGTGAAGATCAATTTCAGGGACCATTTGTGATAAAAAAAAAAAAAACCCTTTCTTAATTTACTTAGACTTATGTGACCAATTTATGTGTCACACCAACACATAACAAAATATTGACGGAATGACTACATTGATTTAGGACACTTATTTGCAAGACTACATTTATCGATTTTCAATTTTAGGGACCATTTTGAGATAGCGGGTCAATTTCCAGGACCATTTGTGAGAAAGAAAAAAAAAGACTTATGGACCCATTTATGTGCCACACAGCACTTAACAGAATTTTTAACATAATTGTGATAGAATGACCACATTGATTTGCGACACCTATTTTTAGGGACTACATTGATTGATTTTCAAATTCAGGGACCATCTTGATGGTGATGCTCAATTTCAATGACCATTTGTGATAAAAATCCATCTAACAAAAGACATAAATTATTTCAATTTAATACCTTATAACGTAAAGCATTTTACAACTTTATGACCCATTTTGAAAATCACATCAAACCTCAAAATGTAAAATGTAGTAACCCTATCATTTTTTATTTTTGACCACAAATATTATATGGGTAATGTTAGGGAGATTAAATTCGTAGACTAAATTTTGTAAACTAAATTATATGGAAGTTGTTGATTGAATTATCACTTAAGCGTTGATAAACGTGCTCATTTCTATTGGTGACACATAATTTAGTTTGCAACTTAATTTTGTCTACAAATTTAGTTTCCCTAATATTACCCAACTTATTCTTTTGGGTAAATTACATAAAACTACCTCAAATATTGGGTCATTAACAGTTTCATACCTCGTCTTTAAAAAGTTTCAATGTCATACCTTATATTCGAATTTGTTGCAATGTCATACCTTTCGTCAATTGTCTGTCAATTCCTCTGTTAAATGCTGACGTGGCATAAGACGAGTCCACTTTTTGTTAAAAATATTAATTAAATTTTAATAAAATTTAATAAAATTTAATAAAATATTAATAAAAAAAAACCAACTAAACCAAACCCAGATCCCACCATTCCCTTCGCCCGTCCGTCGTCCCCCCAACAACAAAACCTTCTCGGTCTCTCCCCCTTTCTCTCTCGGTCTCTTCCCCCACCCCCACCTTCTTCATATTTCCTTCCCGTTCATTAGCCATAATTTCATGCGCACCCTGAAACAATCAAGGGCGAGCGCTATCCTCCTAATCTCCGCCTTTCTCTCTCGGTCTTGGCGTTGACATGTAAATCGGCGTCGAGTGATGGCGTGGGATCTGGGTGGTTTTGGGTTTAGGGAAGACGAGGGGGCAACGGCGGTGGGGTGGTGAAGGACATGAGCGGGGAAGAATGGGGGGTGGGGTTTGGGTTTGGTTTTGAGGAAGACGGAGAGAGAAAGAGGGAGAGGTGTGGGGAGGTTAGTGAAGCAAAGGGAGGGGGAGGGGGATGGGGAAGGGCGCCATGGGAGCGAGGAGGAGCGGGGGGGACGGGTGGGAGGGAAGAAGGTGGGTGGGTCCCACCTAAAAGGTGGGTGGGTCCCACCTTCTTTTTATAAAAATATTTTAATAATTATATTTTAATTCTTTTTAATATTTAATTAATTTTTAATAAAAAATGGGTCCCGTCTCAAGCCATGTCAGCATTTAACAGAATAATTGACAAACAACTGACGAAAGGTATGACATTGCAACAAATTCAAAGATAAGGTATGATATTGAAACTTTTTAAAGACGAGGTATGAAATTGTTAATGACCTAATAGTTGAGGTAGTTTTATGTAATTTACTCTATTCCTTTTATGTATAGCAATTCTATTTTATGTTTTTGCATATATTTAAGGGAACTTTAATGAAAAGCTACTATTCATTTTAACGAAAAACTATATTTTTACACTAAAATGTTAATCTTGATACTATTCACTTTACCCTTTATTTTGTCCTTATCGTTAAAACTCAAAGTTTTCAAACCATTTTTATTAATTTTTCTTATATTTAAAGGAGGCTATGGCATTGGCAGATGGCAATCTATAGTAATTTGGCATGGCTACATCACGCAACCATGATATCGTACCCGCAACAAAGAAACAATCAAGTAGAGGAGATCACACATATCGTTTTGATCTCGACCAAATTAATATTTAAACTTAGATAACCGCATGCGCACACACATCTTTATCTTATTATGTCACACGCAAATTTGGATAGAGGATCCACACTTAATCAATCGATTAATCATAGAACCTAATAGTGATTAAATATTAATTTGATGAAGCTGACATCACATGTAGTGATGAAATGATGATTCTGTGAAACGATGGTATATATCTCCACAGAAAATGACGTAAAGTTGCGATGTCATCAGTGGTTGACTAAGAAGCAATATATTAAGAAAAAGAACTCTTTCTCCATTAATTATACAGACAAGTCTCCCCGATAGAAGAAAACAACAATTTAATAGGCGGTTTCACGCTATTTGAATATTTCGGTTTCACACTCTATTAATCTTGTATAGGTGTCTGTATTGGTCTTGTTAAGGACTGCGATATATGCAAACAATAAAACCAACCTACTTAAAGAAAACACCAGAACAGACCACAGACCACAGACCACAGACCACAAACCAAAACACACACAGAGAACACAGGATTTATAATAGTACTTAGGTCTATTTGTTGATCGTGTTTTAGAGTGCATGAAAAACCTTGTTTGTTGAAACCCTAAGTCGTAATTAATCTCTCTCAGACTTGCTCACAACACTCAAAATGTTTTCACTAAAATTCGTTTTGAAAAAAGAAGTACAGATCTCTAGAAGAATTTCGAAGAAACCATTGGAATAATTTTGAAGCTCTTAGCTAGTTACTTTTTTCTGATGAATAAGTTTAACTAATAATTAAGATTGTGCTGTGTGAATCACATGCATATATATATAACAGATACAATATATTGTGTAATTAATCATGTTGAATAATCAATTATGGCGGCGGCACATAAGTTAACGTAATAGTCAAAATAATAATTTCGAAGATAATAACTATGCCGAAGGATGTATAGGGTGGTAGAAATAAAAACGAACAATTAACAAGGATGTAGAGACAAAATTTCTAATTTTTTTATTTATGTGGGGGCCACAAAGCATGGAACCTGTCACTAAAACCTATGACTAAACCTACAAGAATTAGCAAATTTTGGGTTTTCAATTAACATCGGGAGCATGGACTTGGAAGGTCTTCTTTTATTTAAATCTTTAAATTAATTTGATATGAATTAATTAATAACTTTATATTATTTTTGTTACACTCTAACAAAATAACAATTTGAATTAAATAGATAAAAGAAAAAAATGGTTTACATGTGAAACTTTCATCTTCTTTTCCTACCCGTCTCTCTCCCCTCTATCCCCTCTCTCTCCCTCCCGCTGCCTTCTCCGTCTGCAATTGTTTACCAAGAAAAAATATGTAACATCACATTCAATGTATTTCACTTTCGAGATGATTGGATCTTTAACAGTAGGCAAAACAATTCCATCAATGGGCCTTTTGTTCTAATAATTATCTGCAGCATAGGTTACATAGCTAGAATCACCCTATCGTTCTTCCATCAATTTTTCAAATTCTTCACCATCCAGATCCTTCTCTTTAGAAACGAATGGAAGGTTATGTACTTTCCCTGGGTCATTCTAGGCTACAAGTTCTGTTTCAAATCTTCTTCCATAAAATCTAAAATCTGCAATCAATCTTTTCAATAGAGTCTTCCATTGTAAACATAGATTCCATTTGTACTGCTGCTCACACAAAAATCCTCAGGGGGAGGGGGAGGGAGAGAGGGAGTAGGATTCTCTCCCCTCCTATTACCATCCACTTTCATCCCCTCCTTTCACACTCTTCTTTTTGTTTTATTCTATATATAAAAAATTTAAAACAAGATGTAGACGTGGCGTAATTGCAACCGTTTAAATAAGAGGGAATGGAAAGAAAGAGAGATTAGGAGGGGAGAGAATCCTACTCCGGGAGAGAGGGGATGAAGGAGAGAGAGCCGGGTAAGGGAAGAAGATGGAAGGGTTCACGCGTGAGCCCTTTTATTTTTTTTATTGAGATTATTATTTTGTTAGGGTGTAACAGGAATAATATAAAGTTATTGATTAATCCATTGTCAAATTAATCTAAGGGTTTAACTGAAAAAGGACCTCACATGTCCTCAAATGAGAACCTTAGGTGAGCATTATTAATTAAGTCCTTTGTACATCGTGTTGAGTTGGGCACAAGCCGCACAACACAATTCTTTTCCGTACTCGTGTCATGTCTTTTATCGCAGATTTGTAGTCTATAGAAATATACCAAGTACAAATACGTTTACATTTGTCCACGTGAATAATGGTTTATTTTTGGTTATCAAGCTTGGTTATAATTCAGTTCATGTACCATTCATCAAGTTAATAAGGTAGTTGCCAGCATGTTTAGTACTAATTGGATAAATAGGAGAAAGAATTGTAATTTCATCATGTTTTAATTTTTGATAGAAGAGTTCTTGTTCAGATGTATATATAGGGAACACACACGGTATCCTTTATCAAAGGGATGTTGCTGGGTTTACATTATGAACTTTTATAATCTCTTTTCACAAAGTAAAAACACAATTAACAAAAAAAAAAACACAAAATGCTGGAATGACATTGTATCTCCAAGCATAAAATTGATATTTTGATTAGATAAGACTGTCAGATATTCAGAGAGATAGAAGGGCCACTGACCAATTTCTAGCCATCGATATTGTCCCAACTTAACCACTTATTGTTTGATGTTGGGTTTTTATTACAAAAGACGATCTCACATTACTAGAAATCTCCATCAAAATAGTGGATACAAAAACTCGGAATCCATCAAGGGTGTGTAAAACCCACTTGGAATGTAGGAATTATCAGCCAAAAACGGCTCGGTCCAGAAATCATCGATGAACTGATTGTCTGCATATGCTTCCATGGAACTAAGATTAAACTCTTCCACACAATTAACCCAATTATCATCTGCACTCATGGACGAGACTTCACTCGATGACGGTTGCGGAGACGACAGAAGTTGGGAGCTATTATCAACACGATCATCAGTTTTTTGGGTTACTTGGAGAGTAGTGGTACTTTCTGCATTTGGAAAAATAGCTTTCTTAATTGGTTGATCCACTGCTGCTTCTAGGTTTGAGGAACTGGGAGTTTCTTCAGTATTTGTGGCTGATGATGAAAATGATGAGTCGCACTGTTTTTTATTCGTGCGTTTCTTGAGGTTTGTATGCCAGTAATTTTTGATCTCATTGTCCGTTCTTCCTGGTAGCTGAGCTGCTATAACCGACCATCTGCAAATCAAGGAAAACAAGATTCATATATACATCATGAGATATTTTGCACTTAAATAATTACTGAATTCTAGATTTTGTTTATAACGAGCAATGATCTAAGCTGAATTAAGAGGACGGGGAATTGAATCCGGGACACAAGTTGAAGAGGAATGATCTAAGCTAAATTACTAGATCAATTACACAAGTTGAATCCGGGATATTTTATGGTAAGCTAAATTACTAGATTTTGTTTTCAACTTGTTTATGACAAGCAATGATCTAAGCTAAATTAGGAGGAGGAGGGGGGTGGAGGTGTTTGAATCCAATACACAAGCAATGATCTACTAGATCAATCCTGCAATTACTGAATTCTGGATTAGAAAAGGCTTTTTTTTTTTGTTACATTAAAGGGTTTCGGACCCTGAACATAGCAAACTCCTACCTCTCACTCTACGCCCACCCTCACTACTGGGCTAACCCCAGCGGCTTAAAAACATATGAATTTATGTGATCCAAGTTATCAAACAATTAGGTCTTCATAGGGTGCATAAATTAAGAAGGGTTTATACCTATTCCCCAATGTTTCGTGTAATTTGACGATAGTTTCCTCTTCTTCTTTGCTGTAGTTTCCTCTCTTGATGTTTGGCCTCAAATAATTCATCCACCGCAGTCTGCAACTCTTCCCACACCTTGACAGACCTAATTCAAGCAAAACCAGATTAATTAGTGCTAAGAACTAATTAACGCTTTAGCTAAATACTTCAACAACTAAAACGCAATTGAATCATTATCTCTAAGTACAAGTTCATCCACTTAATCAATCACTTATTGTCTCACCTGCAAATTTGGGAAGTTGGCGCCAATTCCAGCAGCCATACCTAGTGACATAAGCAATTAGCTTCCTGTCTTCCTCAGGTGTCCACGTACCTTTCTTCATTCCATTTGCATCACGGCAAGGAGTTCTAACCATTTTTCCTGATCAAATTCTCTCTACTCTTTCTCTCTGGTTTCTCTCTTGCTTTTTCTGAAGTTTGAGTGAGAGATCCAGTGCTTGTTTTTTAGGTCTTACCGGAAGTTGAAACTCCTACTTATTTATATCATTCCCCATAAACGTGTGCCACACAATACTGTATAGACGACCTTGCCCAACATGTGTTTTTCTGTTTTTGGGTCCCACATTCCTGACACTAGGACTTAAAATAGGAGTATTTAGCAATTTTCTTCTACAAGTGGGCTCCAAGACGAAGATTCTCGGAGCTACATATTTCTTTTCTTTTTTATGTATAAAGGGTGACTTTGACTTTATGTTGTCAGGAGGAATTACTTCAAGTAAACTATTGAACACGAGTGCAAAATAGCCAGCTTCAAGGAAACAGGGCAGCCTGATCCATGATGCTTCCGACTTGCATCACACCATGTGTTGCACCACGAACGCCTTCTTTTGCATGGGTTCCTTGGCCTGATCCGTACGGTGTATATGATGAAGTCGATGCTGTAGGATTCTCTCTTCAAATTTTTTTCCTTGCACCCTTCTTTTTTTTTCACTCTTCTTTTTTTATTGGGAAAATTTGAATATGTCTAATTTTATAGCCCATCTTTTGAAATAGATCCAATTTTTAGTGATTTTTAACTTTTAAAATATGCACAATTTTTAGTGACTTTGAACTTATATCAAAAAATTTCATTTTTATTTCTCTTTCTGTATAAAAAATTAACATAATTATTAACGTGACTTAATTATAACTATTCAAATAAAAATAAAAGAATAATTTAGAGTGGAGATAATCTTACTCTGAAGACTGAAGTCAACCCCTGACTTTTGCTGCGCACAAAACTCTGTGGCCACGAATGGCGCCGGTAAAGGAATAGCAAAATAAAATATTGCGCGTTTGGACAAAGGAAAAACAAGACATTTACGTAGAGACAAACTATGACAACAATGTCACGGGTCGAAGAAGTTTGTCTGGCCACGGATCATCATCCTATTATACGAGGATGTGGTATTTGGAGTATATAATGTTACAGAGATCATGCTATCGATCATATTTTGTAATAGTAAAAATTATGCAGGTAGGAAATAAAATAAATAAATACGTATAAAAGAGAAGTAATAGGTAAGATCAACTATCTTTTAATACGAGGAGAGATCTGAAAATCTTAATACGAATGAAAATAAAATAACCCTAAAACCAACCGATGCTGTTGGAGCGTGATGGAGAATATAATTGAAAACTAACATATGGGCGCACACAAAGTGTGTGAGAAATTTTTTTATTTTTGTTTCAAAATAGAAGGAGAGAGGAAGAGAGTGATAGAGATTGTGGGAGGGGGAAGTTTTTTTTTTTTTTTTTTTTTTTTTTTTTTAGTTAGAGATATGTTAGGATTATATGTAGATGAGGCTTTGAAAAATAACAACAAAATTTGGTTGTGTGAAATTACATTTCTGCCCCATATTTCTTATTCATGTTCTGTTTTAATTAGAGGGTTAAACTGATAATTTGATAGGATTTTGGTTGACAATGAGTGATTTATTAATTAGTATAGATAAAAGGAATATAATAGGATAGATAAGATGAGGTTCACTATCTCCTGGTGCAAGGAGATAATAGACCTACTTGTCATTTCCTTTTTATACTTATATATTTATTTTATTTCCCACCTTGCATCAAAAAACTTATATTCTCATAATAAGACTGTTTAATCTTTTGTTGAAGCATAAGAAAATAGGAAAGTATTATGGAATTGAGAATGTTAGAGTTTTTATTATAAGTAATGTTACACTTATAATCTATTTGTACTATTATTTGTATCATCTCTCTAATAAAGGTAGGCCCATCAACATGTGTGAGTCTCATTTAATTAGAGGGATGGTACAAATAAATGATAAGATTAGCATTTTTATTTTATAATTTTTTTAAAAGATGACAACTGGTGGCAAGCCACGGTTATCCACCTCTTTTGGGGGTCGAGAAGGCTCATGGAAGCATTTCATCCTCTCCCTGGCCATAAGTCTAGCTTCTACACCAGCAGCGGGTTTCGAACCCGAGACCTCCAGTTTTTAATTTGAAGGAAGTCTCGCAATCCTCCCTTTATCATTGGGCCACCAGCTCGTGGTTATTTTTTAAGTTATGCTTTAATTTGAAGGAAACAAGATCTAGGTTTTTTTTCCTTGTGAATTAGATTTGTTGTTCAATAACGATTGATATATTTTTGCTTTAATTAGTCTTGTATCTTGTTTGATTGGAAATACCTCCTTATAGAGAAGCCCTTTATCCAAAGAAATCCCCCTTTTTAGGTAAAAATGGAGACTTGTTGTAGGACCCACTTCGAATTTCAACGATCCGAACCGTCTATTTTGTAAGTCTCGATTCATAGATCATCTTGGCATATATTCAAATTAATCTAAACTATTTGCCTATTTAATTATCACAGATGAAATTTCATTGTTTCTTAGAGAACAAAGCGTTCGTTAATTTATTTGAACTCAATTAGTTGTCTCAAATATTTCCAATTAGGCTAATATTTTGCAAGAATGATCTATGAGGACCAACTTAAAAAATAGACGGTTCGGATCATTGAAATTCGATGTGGAGTGGGCCCACAACTAATCCTTATTTAAAAAAAAATGGGGATCCCTTCCTTTAAAGGCCCTGTAATAAAATTGTGTGTATTGTGACATAAAATCTAACATTGTGTAGTCATGTAAATCATTAGTAGATTGTATTTAGGATATTAGAAGATGTTATCCCTTTATGATTGTATTACCAACAAGGCAAGTTATAATTTTTAGTTTACTATAAATAAAGACCGATGAAATGAGAAATACACATCCCAGAAATTCCTCAACTCTCTCCTTGTCACACCCTCTCTCTCCTTCAGGAAAAAAAAAAGGCCAGAACAAGGAGAAATTTGTTTTGAGATTATGACATATTAAAATGTACCCTAAACTTTTGCTAGCATGTTTGTCAACGAAATTGATGAAAATGTTTAATTTGTCTACAAACCTTAAATAGTGATTAATTGTCTGGATTACCTCAAAAAAATTATAAGAAGTTTGGCTTGGGTCAATAATTAGTTTGTATTTCAAGTATAGATTGATGGCAAAGTTAGTATCAAAATGTTGACTTTGACCAAATCCTATTATAAAAACTACTAATCATATGTGCACACGTTAAATGTGTGTAATTAAATTTGTCTACTATTTGTTATAAAAATATTTATATCACTTCTTAAAAAAAAAATGGGCATGGAACTTTGAGAGGGGGGGGGTGTAATTAAATTTGTCTACTATTTTTTATAAAAATATTTATATCACTTCTTTAAAAATAAAAAAATGGGCATGGAACTTTGAGAGGGGGGGGGGGGGGGGGGTGGGTTAGGGGGCGGTTTTGAAGTGGGAGACGTGGGCTTAAAAAAAAAAAAAAAAAAAAATCCTCCTCCATTTTTTTATTTTTAAATAGGATATGTTATGTTTACCCTGACTATGAGATTCGTGTAAAAAACAGAAAATTTGAGTGCTATGGAAGAACAATACTTGGCTACTCAAAGATGAGTATGAACTCTTACTTAAAATTTCTCAAAATTGTTCGTTGTCAATTTATAGAACTTCATGTTTATAATCAGAACCGTTCATATAATAAATCACCCTATAAAGAATGTCTTTGCAAAAAATCAATTAAAACTAAGGTCGTTGAGTCATCAAACTGTTTAAAAACAAATGAACAGAATCGGTAAAAGCATTACGAACCATCTATGTATTTGCTACAATAGATTGATTAAACGACCTTAGTTTTAATTTATTTTTTGCAGAGATGATCTTTACAATGTGATTCATAGTATGAACAGTTCTAATCATAAGCACAAAGCTCTGTGATTAAAACATTAAGAGTTTTGAGTAGGAATTCCTACTCATCTTTTAATAGCCAAATATTGTTCTTTTAATTTTGTTTAGCTTTGATGAGAAGGTTAGAATAGTAATTTCAAAAAAATTTGGTTGATAAACAGGGTTTTATTAATAGGTAGCTTAGATTTAGTGATCTAAAATAAACTACTATTTCTATCAACATTACTCTTTTATATATATGTTTACATGATTGATAGTCTATCTCTGGTAATATCTATGTATGAGAACTGGGATGATTAATGTTAAGAACTCAGAGTCGAGTTGGTAGATCACTGCTAATCACACTAGTGTTGTCCCAATTTAACTAGATGCACAGTTAGTTTGGCATTTCTTAGTTTTATCACAAAAAGCCTCAATGCAATTAGGAGTGGAATAATTCAATGAGAGACTTTGGATAGTGTCCCTAACTACTAATGTTCTATGACTAAAACCTTTGTATATTGTTACGTCCTGTTTTCGAGATGGGATTGTATCACGTATGACGACGTTAGGGCTCTGATACTATGTGAAGATTTAAGAGTCAATTCGGCGGCATACTACTAATCACACAAAACTATTCCAACTTAATCACCTACACAGTCTCACAGATGTTAAGTTTTATCACAATCGATACGATTACAAGTGAAACCATTCAATATAAGTTGTAATGTATTCTATCAAATTTTCAAATAATAATTAATTCATTAAGTAATTGCTACATATCATACAATGTATGAATGCCTTATTTTTTTAAATAACACGTAGTAATTTAACCGCCGATCGAAGCAACATAGTCAGTAACAGGTTTCACACCACGTGTGAAAAGGGATTTGTTGTTATGTGGTTTGAATGCTTTCATGGTCAATGAAGAGTCTTTCTCATTCAAGACTACCAAAAGAAATGAGATGGAAGCAACACACACCATCTGCCCATATGGGGTGTCCTAATCGGGCAAATTGGGACCCTTTTAGGTAACATATGTACGGTCATCACTCCATCAGGTCTTAAAAAATAGGAAATACAAGAGGTATTTTACTCCCTTAATTGATTTTATATAGTAGTCTACCTTAATTAAAGACTCCTGTTGAGAAACTGAGAATGATTTCCCACCCTATTATTGAATAAAGGCATGGATTTTGAAAGGCAAACTGAGTGGTCAATTCACTTCAGGAAAGTCGATTGAGACCTGAAAACTGCAAAGAAACATCGCCTCAACTTTTCGTCAAGATTATTTTCTCTCAAATATGATGCAGTGGATTTTATAAATAAATAAAAAAATTCCGGTAGAATTCAAAATCAATTCCACTCTGGCATAGCGGATTATAAATTAGCTTTATAAGCATCAAAACAATTTCAATAATAATTTTAATCCAAAGATGCGATGTTTTATTTGTTATATACCTGAGCTCATTTTAGGTTGCAAAGGCCTGTAGCTTTTTAGTTGAAAACATTTGAATTTTTGCTTGCCTCAAGGTTCAAGAAACAAATCCCTAATCCTACTTTTGGCTTTCCTTATTGTAAAAAGAAAAGAATATAAATTCCATGCACATAAAAGATATTTTTAACAGACAAGGTATTGCCGTAGCGCTTACAAACATATTTTTAGAGTCTTGTGTAAATTTGTTTTTAATTTGCATATCTATCCATACAGAGTCGTGAATCACGTCTCCTTATACAATTAAAAACTTTAATATCATGATGAAATAAAAAAAATAAAATCAAAGAATTACTTAACACTAAAGCGAAAGTGTAGTGATATTAGTAGTTTACACAAGGATTTCAACTCACAAATTATCAACAAAAGTTCCTCAATTATTCTTTTGTGTATAACCTAAGTATTACAATTAAAACTACAACTTCTAATTTCTAAAGATAAAAAAAAAGATCATAACACGTACAACTTGAAGCATTTTGTATTTTTGTCCTCTTAAATGTAGAATTCAAGGAGGTTATTGCGTTGTGTGTATGAAATGTCATCTTCCTAACGATAAATTTTTAGTTGTGACGGGAATACGGATAGTACACCACGTGTTTTTATTCAAGTGGTGGAAAATTTTAATTTTTAAGTTATTAACCATTTAACACACATAACCCACCATTTATATAGGGACACGTGGTATACCACCTCATGTGACGGTCACACTGAAAAATCTCTCCTCACTAACTCATTTTCTATGCAGTACACACAGGCCCACAGTTGCGGGTAGCAGTCATCATCAGGCTTGAATTCTGGAGTAGAATTATCTCTCCTTCTATTACCATCCCCTCCTCTCACACTCTTCTTTTTGTCTTATTCTCTATATAAAAAATTCAAAACAAGATGTAGACATGGCGTAATCGTAACCGTTTAAATATGAGAGAATGGAAGGAGAGAGAGATTAGGAGGTGAGAGAATCCTACTCCTTGAATTCCATGCATATTGTCCACAAAAAAAGGAGTAGGATTCTCTCCCCTCTTTTTTTCCCTCCCCTCCTATTTGAACGATCACGGTTAAGTCATGTCAACATCTTATATTAATTTTTTATAGCAAAAGAAAGACAAAATAAGAGAATGTGATAGAAGGAGATGGAAGGGGATGGAAGGGAATGGAAAAAAAAAGGAGAGAGAATCCTAGTTCCAAAAAAAGAACTAAATCCATGCACATAAAAAGGTGAAGCATATTTCATGCGTCGTCGTCTACTTTGTAATTCCCTGTACGAAGAAAGAGTGTTGACTTTGAAATCAAAGTCAAGCTGCTCATGTGCTCTGAATTATTTTCTCTTTATATGCGTTTCATGTTTTCACGTATTCTCACTATGTCCCCTTCCCACTTCTTCCTCAAACGTCACTACGTCATATGCACCTGGACTATTACACCTAAAGCTAATTAAACACAGCTTGTTTTGTTATTCCGTTCACATATTTATTTACACCAACTTGGTAGCTTCCTTGGATGCAAGGACATAAAATGTGTGAATATGGGGTTAGTCTATTGTGCCATTTTCAATAAAAATTAAAAAGAAAAGAAAAGAAGCTATACGTGTCATTTAATTTGAACTTTGGGTGGTGTAATTTATGTAATCACATTTAAGTATAATAATCTACTTCAGTGTAATAAGACGTTCACAATGTAGTCACTGACCTTGTTGTAGTAATAACTTCATTTTGTGAATTAATTATAACCATATCATAATCATATTATAAGGTCTACCTATATAAATATCTATAAAACAAGACATTACTCATGTATGTATACAAAATGTATATATGTATTTAGGGTCCGTCTACAATACCTTAATAAAAAATGGGTAGTGCTATTCACACACATTTTTTTACCTCCCACACACCTTTTTTTACCTCCCACACACCCTTGTTAATTTTCGTCCATTGATCTTTTTTAAATCATTTGATCTGATGGCCGGAAATTAAGAGAAGTGTATAAGAGGTAAAAATGGTGTGTGAATAGCACCACCCTAAAAAAAAAGATATCAGTACCATTTAATTTGAATGTTAAATTGTAATCAATAACGTCCAACTATAATATACTACCTTAACAATGTAATCTAACATCCACACCGTAAAAGGCAACCTTGGTATGGTAATATTAGTGTCATTTGGTGTAATTAATATAACGTTCAGAAAATTATGTAACCTTGGAGTATAAATTTGAATGATTACGGTGTAACTTGACCTTAGACTTTGTATGTTAACGTCATGTTGTAACACGGTTACGATGTTGTGTAAGTTCATAATGTTCCATAGCAATCATACGTCTATATTCTAATAGTACTTCATTGGTATAATAATAATGTTAATTTTGTAATTCAATCACGTTAAAGTACAAAAATCTAGCTACCTTGACAATGTAATAGAACATCCACAAAGTAACCACCAACCTTGTTATGGTAATAATTGTGTCATCCTTTGTCATTAACTTGAACCTTATCATAATTATATAACCTAGAGTGTAATTCTGAACTATCATAGTGTATCTTAAATAGTACTAATACTTTTATTTTTTTAAATAAAGTACCATAGAATCTTCCTATATTTATGATAGCCCTCATAATCAAGTGGCTAGCTAACTAATTAACATGGTGATATAAAATAATTTTCTTAAAACATAATTTCATTAACCACTATGAATTATGTAATTATCTGTGTATTGTGCAAGGCTCCCTTTGCATATTTGAGAACAAGTATTTGGATTTGACAATAAGGTTAATTAAATTTTCCAAATTTTTTTTAAAAAAGATGTTAGATTGAATGTATTTGTTATAACTAGATGGTGTACATTTGGAATTAGTGAATCTAATTAAATGTAAGTGGCTCTTTACCACAGTAGTGGAAAGGTGTTAAGCCCTTACATAACGATGTGAGTTTGAACTCCGTCGATGGCTAATCTAACATCTAATCTCACAAAATCTACCGTTAGACAAAAAAAAAATCTAAATAACTAGCTATGTGAATAATTTGAAATCCAGTTGTTTCATCCATATTCCTTCTTATTCAAACCCTAGCATATATTAGTATGGATTAAGCAAACAAGTTACCTTTTTAAATCATTAGATTTGAAAGCACTCTCCATCCAAATCGGCCCTAATGAAGAATGCTTGTGACTATGTATGATATAGTTTATGTAAGATTGACCTGGGAGGCAGAAACTTCTCCTCTTGTTCTATCTTGAACGTGCACTGCATCTAACCAAACCATTTGTTTATTTGCTGGAACTTAATTTGGAGTGGTAAGAAAATCCTTTGGGTATTTCAACACTAGATCAAGGTCAACCCTAAGTCCGCGTTTGATTATTTTTATTTAGTGTTTTCGGACTAAGTCACAGTCAAGCTTTAAATTATTTTTTTGCCAGAAAGAAATAATTCTGCAGATGATCAGACTTGACTCCTGTACTTCGTTAAAAAAAACGACTTCAGTAATCCAAGCTTAATGCATGCATGTATATTCAATTTGTATATTCAATTTAAATTACTAATTAATTTGTTTAAACAATAGTGATACCTTGCGCGTTTAATTGTGGGGAACTTGACTCCAACTTTCTAATTCATAAGAAGACCAGTCAATACTGCTGGAATTTAGTTTTGAGCCAGTCTTTTTTTATCCATAATGTCCTAACCTAATTTTCTAGTCAGGTGGGTTGGGCTAGGAAATGCTTATATGGTTCCAGGCTACAAGATCCACAAGGGCTTTGAGTTTCTTGGCCCAAGGGTCATTTCTTGCTTCTTTCCTCAATTTGTCGGGCCATTGATCTCTACCCGAAAATTTGCTTAGTTTAACTAATTTATTAATTAATTGAAAGGAGCGCTCAAGTGCTAACTAGTTAGTAACTTAATATGAAGTTAATCATTCTTTTCGGCCTGCTCCACAAAGTAATCTCATTGATTTGAACTGTTCATTTTTGAGGTTCTTATTCATAAATCATTCTGCAGAAATTCATCCAAAGTGGAAAACTTTAGCCCTTTAATCATTATTATGAACATTTCAAGGTTTATCAACAACATTATGTTCGTCTATTTCTCAACTCCCATTTAGAACTAAACGTCTCTTGATTTTAGTGAGAGTTTGTAAGATGACCTTCTAGTTATGACCTTAAAAAGGGTCAGTTTAGATTATGAAAAATATTGTAAAATATGTCTAAACAAGTAGCTAGCGCCGTATTAACTTACTAACTGGTAAGTCAAAAACCACTTTAGGCTTCATGAGAAAGAATGATAATGCAAACGTGAGTTAACCCAGTTGACTATAATAGTGTGGATGTCTTCTTGCTCTCGAGTTTGAATCCCCTTTTTTTTTTTTGTCCCTTGTCTTTAACTTACCGATGTACTCACCACACTGGTAAAAGTACTAACCTTCTACCTCATGTGTACTAAGAAAAAATTACCATGATGTACAAGACATGAAAGACATTATATTCACGCGTTATGGCCAATTTCTTCCCATTTACTTGTTAATTCTCAATATATAGATTCATAGAAGTACCTGTACCAATTTAGAGACATAAAAATGATAACATTGGCATGTACTATGGACTAGACTATAGTTATTACTCTTACTAGCTTTCCTTTGTATCGACATGTTATAAGCCAACTCGGATATATTTTTGTTTTTCTATTGGTCAAAGCACAACATTTTAAAGTAAGTACAATGAGTCATGCAATGTCAAGATCAATATCTATATTCTGCAACAATATAATTAGAGTAGGAAAAAGAAATACTCAAGTTCTTAATATTAATTATGCTAAAAGACAATGGACGGCCAATTAATTGCCACTATCTCAAACACTCAAACCATAAGTCTCAACCACACCAACAAATAAAATAAGAGTTTGGCCAAATTGGATTAATGGTACTCGTGGTAATAAGGTATTCGAAAGATAATCCGTGTGGTAAAAAAATTAGGATTCAAACTCTCGTGGTGAAAACCGGTATCAAATTTAATCCAAAAGTAGAATTTCCTTCAAATCTTTGTTAGATGCAGGGATAAAAAAATGTCCATCACCACTCATTTCTCTGTTTACCTTGTTCTCTTCTTCATCTATCCCCTCTTTGTAATTGTAGCTTCGTCAAATCTCTGTTAGCAGCAACATCAAAATTGTGGGAATGGCCGTGAGCTTGCCGTCTCCGCCACTCAACCCATCTCTCACTCTCCTCCAAATCTGATAGAAGCAGTACTTCTATCACAGGTTGAAACTGGAGTCAACAATGGAGATCTCGATGTGGAGGAGAAGAAGCCTGGTATTATTTCTTCATATTTTGATGACCTCCATAGCACGAACCACATAGAGAAGTTCAAGAAATATGAAGCTGACTATAGCCGTTGGTTGACTGCAATATACTTCTCAAAGAAGAACCTATATGGAGAGGCAACATCTTTGATGAGAGTGTGACAATACATGATCAGGTTATAAAGTCAAGTAGATGGCCTTGCATCCGCTCATATGCAGACCCGGTACTTGAGTACATGAACCTAAATTTTTTTATGCTTGCATCTAACTGATATTTGATGGAAAGTTTAACTTTTAGATTAAAGTTGTTAATGGTCTTCTCCACGAGGGTTTTAATTCTAATTTTTTGACCATGAAGGCTATCTTCCAGATATTGTATCACCATGGAGTCCATTAATCCGATTTGGCCTAAGAGTTGTACATAACTTGTAACCCTAAACTTGTCCCCCTTGCAAAAAAAGGTTCTAAAGCGAATGTACATACAAGGTTTTCTCTCACAATAATTAACCACATGATTAGTTAAAAGACGATTATAATGTGATGATTCAATTAGAAATTATTAAATGGTAATAGGTTAAGAGGTTCGGATCCTGTATGCATAAGGATTCCTTGTAAGCTAATATTGGAATGTAATTCCTAGGCTTGGGCCGCTTGGCTATCAATACGTAGTGGTCTAAAAACCAATAGAATGGTCTTCCACTCTGTGCAACAAGAACACGAAACCTAAATCGCCCGATCAACGTATCCATGGAGCCAAATGCCCTTAATCAAGGTTAATTGTGTGTTTTAATTGCACGAAACACTAAATTAACCAGACGTGCATATGTCTTGGGCCAAATATTATAGTTTTATATTAAAATATGAGTATCTAGCCGAGAATCAAAATTAATGGTAAAAAACTAACTAATTTAAAAACAAAATCTTGGATAACATAACATATAAATCATCTATGTGACAAAAGTTTTTAATTTTTTTGGATGGCTTTTACCAAGATTCGATAAATAAACTCCATATGGTACACTCTTGTTAAGAGAGAGAACCCCCTCGTATATATCTCCCATAAGTCTCAAAAGTTCCAACCGATCACTCGTTGTCGAGTAATTGAACAAGACACCAATGCCGGCCCCCAACACCCAAAACTCCCAAATGAAAACAGAGTCTCTCTCTTTCCCTTGTTGCTCTTTCCTCGTTTTGACCAAAACCTTAACCCATTTATCTCCTCCGATATATGTAACCTTCAAAACCCAATAACTATCCCATCTTAAACAAGCCCGTTTAGGCGTTTCTTTTTGTTGTTGTTGTTGTTGTTGTTAACGGGCAATGAAGAAAAACGTCTCGAAGTCGAAACCCAAGTTTTTGCACTGTTTCCGACCGGTGGACGTGGACATGGTGTTCGAGACCAAAGCTGTCCGGAGGAGACAAGTTCGGACTGTCGAAAACAAGGAGGACAAGAAGGCGGCTCTGGTGACGAAAACCATGTCTCTGGATAGAGGATTTTCTTCTCCGGCGGATTCTGAGAACTCGAAAATGCCTCCTCGTCCGAGCCGAACTTTTTCGAAGGCGGTGAAAGCCGTGGTGTTCGAAACTATCTTGGTCAGTGTTCTGAAATCCTTAATCTTTGCTGGATTATAGATTCTGGGTTTTTTTTGTTTTTTTTATTTTAACAGTGTTTATCTGTATTTTGCAGGCGAAGAAAGCTCGTGATCGGAAAGTTTGCCGGCAGGACTCGTTCGGATCAAAGCGGTGTTTTTCGCTCAGAAGTGAGGCGTCTCTGAATTTGGGAGGCGACGAGTCGGTGAAGAAATTTGAAGAAACAATACCAAATTCCGAAATGTCATCACATTCTCGTTCTTCCAGTTCATCATCGTCCGCATTATCTTCTTTGAGTTCGGTTTCGGAATCCAAAAGGTTGTCCAAAACTTTCTCGGACCCGACGAAACAGAGCCTCCGGAATCCTCAAAACCCCGCGGCGAAACCAAAGAACACGGGAGTGGTGTGCTCCGGTTTCAACTCCGGAACATATTTTCTTCTCATCAGCCTTGCAGTGACGGTGTTTTGGGGCAAGGCGATTGCAATCCTTGTCTCATCGATTTGGCTCTACTTTTTTCCGTGGCGGAGTTCATGTAAAATATCGCCGGAAAATGTGAGGAGGTGGTCGGAGGCGGAGTGCAGGGACAATAACAAGAGGGTAATAATGGAAGGGTTGATTGAGAGGAAAAACCACCACCACCACCACCACCACCACCAGCAGCAGCAGGGGGAGAGAGGGCGATAAATTTCGACGTGAAAATTATCTGTTTCGTGTTTGATGCAGCTTCTGGCTGGAAAGGACATCAGGGTTTTAATTGTGTAGGTGCCTTGTGGTACAGGAGGAGAAAAACAGAACAATCTGTATTTTACATTAACTTCTCCTCTGTTTTGCTTTCTTTCTTGTGACCTGTGACTTTCACGTGGTTTAAGTTCTATAGCCATGCCACAGAAAATTGGAAGTGGTTTTTCGTATTTGTGTTTGATTGTGAAGAAAATCTTGGTTGTAACCAGGGATATCTCTTAGGCTACAACTTTTATATTTAGTACGCACCCAATGAGTATCTCTTGCTTTCCTTTCGCTCTCTTGTGGGCGGGTACTCCCCGATCATAATATAAGAGCGTTTCACTCATTATGTGATTTACCAGTGACAAGACAAAATCACTTCTAATTATTGTTTAGGCAAATTTGAGAAACATCCAATACTTACGAGATTTGGCACACCATATCTTCATGATGTTGATTTGAGAAGTCAAAAAGTTAATAAAAACTTGTGCGTAACCTTGTAAATTGAGATAAATTTCTATATAATGTCTGCCTAGAGTAATTCTCTCACATTAAGTGAGGTCAGCATGGAGTCAAATGTGATCAAAATAAATAGGGTTTCACATTTTTGCGAAACCCTCAAAGAGAATTAGAAGTGGGTTTGTGTATTTAATTGTGAAAAAAATATGATCAAAATCTCGGTTATAACTGGAGATTTATCCAAAGACGTGAATCTATATCCAATATGCAATCAAATGATTTCTCATGCTTTCTTTTTTCTCCGCTCATGTATTTTGTGTTCCTTACTCGCTACATACGAGTGTCTCATTCATCACGTGATATATCTCTATTCATCAATGTGCTTTCAACCTCTTTATGGTGTCAGTGTGAGGTCATTGTTTAGACAAATTTGAGAAACACTCGATGCTTATAATATTTGGCACACCATATACCACAATGTGGTGGATTTGAGCAGTAAAATCTTATAAAAACGTGTACATAAACTGCAAGTGCTGCTGATGCGCACATTGCACATTTTTATATATTTATTAAAGATACTTTTTTTCTTTCTAATTTCTCAACATTATTTTATTGAGAAGGTTCCAAAGCATCTCTCCCATTAAGGATCAACTTAGCTATCAATGCACTATATGTTTTTGTCCATTTTGGTTGGTGCTTTGGGCATATGAATGTGCCTAAATAGGGCAAAATGGCCTCCTCGATTTAAACCACGCAATTGATCTCATGCCAATATCGAAAGATCTCAAAATTGAAAAATTTTGCAGTGTGTCAGGAACATAGTTTAGTATATAAAGTGTCATAACATAAATGATTTTTTTCTTCAAGTATTTAACCACTTATATTATAAAACTTAATGTCTGGAACGTTTCCGACACACTAAAATATTCCTCGTCAAAATTTGAATAGCATTAAAGATCTAGAGAGGGATACAATTCTTTACTACCCTACCAAAATACATAAAGATGGTTTCATTTGATTTGGAAACTTCTTTTGTCAAAAGATTACTGCGCCTGTCATAATATTAATCTCAGTATATAAATGGGTGTTTGCCACGTGGATTGTAGGTAGTTGAAGTAATCGTTTCCTGTGAAGTCGTAATGTTAAAGTAAAATGGGAGATCACATTTTTATTATACATGATGTGATAAGTAATGCATGCGATGAATGATACATTCGATAAAATAATTTTATTAGCTGATATTATATGTATACATGACACATCATGTGATTCTCAAATGTGATACACAAATGTAGTTTTTTTAGTATTTTCCAAACAAAGTATGAGAGAAGTATTGGTTTGGTTTATGATCTAACCGAATTATAGAACTTATCAATTGTAGAGAATGAGAGATTGTAAAGTGTTACCAGTTATATACTTATATATGTTTGTTTCTCTCAGCAAGCAAACTATTTGATAAGATAATACACATAATTATATACAATATGTGATATAAATAGATTTTTTGACAAGAAGGTAGAGTGCAAGGTACCATAGATTCATATATGGTTCAATGACCCATGACTACGCTATTACAATGTTTGAGCTTTGAAGTTTTTTCCTTCCCCCTCTTTCTTTAATTAAAGGGAATATTTTTTCTCGCCATTCTTAAGTGATGGTGATGCTGATTACCCTATTTATCATCATGAGATGAGTTTATATTTCGAGATTTGTGTAGTAGATCGATATAAATCTTAACATTTAAACTTATGCAATAGTAATAAATAAACTGGTGAGCATTACCAACACTTGAGGATGCTGAACAAAAATGCACCCTCAATTAAATCAAATCAAAATAAAAAGGTTGTCTTTTGCTCTATTTCTCTACTTTTTTTTTGTTCAAGCTCTTTTTCTCTACTTTGATTAATAAAAGATCAAGTGGCTAGGCAGGGATTTATTTAAGGTTTTTATGTCTTTCAAGTGTAAAAGGAAGATCAGAAAGAAAGGGACAGAGTGCTCTGCTTTTATCTAGATGTTTATTGCAAAAGCTAGAGAAAAAGATAAGTGTTAGGTCACTCACTCAATAAAACCCCAAAAATTCACACATGTTCCTTTTTTTGCATTCAACGATTAATGGAGAAAAACTTCTATGGTACGAGTATATCGTTACGATAATATTTCATATCAATAATAAAAGTGTGAAATAAAAAATTATTTAGAAAAATTATGGAGCTGACACGTGAATGTTTATTCACAATTGACGAGAATGACCTTCATTAAATCAATGAGACCCACATCTATTCCGCGCGCAATTCAATTACAAGAAGACCTGAGCGACATACTACACTTTTCTCCAAGCTCATATGTTCACGGCAAAGAGATAAGACAAGAGAATTAAAGGTAAAATTGATAACTAATTCTTAACTTCAAGTTTTCATCGGCAAGTACTTGATTCCTTTATTCAGAGAAGCACAGTCAAATCCAATCAAGTATTTTACGAGATAATTATAAGATAATATCTTTGAAATTATTTCCTGCTTCATTCAACATATGACACACTTTGGTCAACTAGATGTCAACATATGGTGCGAGATCCCTCACTCCATGGTCGGCTCCTGTAAATACCTCATTATTTACCAATTTTCTGGTAAGCTTGTGCTATGCAATTAAGCGCTAAACTATGTCTTTTCATAGAAACTGATTTAGCCATCAGAGATCTATTGGCCAAACAACACCCCCACCCCCCCCCCCCCCCCCAAAAAAAACAAAATTAGGTGCGGTCTTTGATCAAAGTTGTTTAATTGTCCTGTAGGTACAATTTTGTCAAGACTGAAAACGACGAATTTTTGCTATTACAACAAGTATATGTGTAGAGAAAAACAACATTGTCCGTTTATTGTTAGTACAAAATGTCAATGTGGCAATACACCAATAACATACAAGTCATTCTAAAACTTAATGGGCATTAAGGCAGGCATTGCAACTCTGCCGTGTGGCAGTTTCTTAACACCAATACAAGTCATAAGAGATGACTGGATGTAAGTACAAACCATAAAAAGAGGGCACAATAACAACAATGATACAAAAAGGCACCCAACTCTTTGTTTTGCAGCCTTGGATTTTCACATGTACCTTGAGATTTAGTTAAAGGCTTTTGCATCAATAGCAAGCTACGGGGATGAACCCTCTCGTGGCGAAAGATTCGTAGTTATCTTTGGTTTCCTATCTCCTTTTGTCTAATTGTTTTATCAAAGAATCACCAAGTTACGTGATAAGAGGCAAAGACACGAAGAGATTCTCTCCTCCTGTGACATGTACACACTTTTCATGGAATTCTAGAACAAAGATGAAAAAGGAACATCACTAAATCAATTTCAATTTGTTATCTAAAACTAAGACACAGAACAGAAGAACAGAACAGTCCATTTCCTTCTCCTTTTACCCTTTACAGATCCTTATCCGTTTACAATTCTTCTTCCCCTTCCAATTTTCGCTATGTAGGCCAACTCAGATCACAAAATCAGTTCACTACGCAGGCAAACTCAAATTCACAAAACCGGAAAGAGATGGTATTAGTTGTATGTAACTATTTATGATGTGTTTTTCGAGAATTGAAGAACTCGTAATCTGGCTCCCTGTTGGAGACCATGACTTGATCCTTGCAAACGCAACCTCTTGCAAAACGTAATGCATCATCCACCAATGTTCTGAGCCTTTCTTTGAGAATTTCTGCACTGTTAGAAGTAGATTCATTTGAAGAATGTCCGAAAGGTGTTTTGGGATCAAACCAGCATTCACCCTACAAGAAGAATATCCAGAACAAGTTTCTAAGCGGGACTATATCAACAAGTATCAAGAGTGAGCGAAGGGTCTATGCATGAAAAGTTTGACTTTTTAAATTCTAAGCCTCATACTAGGACTTATAGTGTTTCCCGACACTTGCAAACTGTCACGGAGCGTGGTTTTATGCTCATCAGTATTAATTGTTGATGTCTTTTAATGGCTTCCAACCCTTTCAGTGACTAACTGTTACATAGAAAGAGTGATACTGACTAAAATCTAGAGCATGAAAGACAGAGTATTGATTTCTTACATGTGCATTGTGGCTTTGCAATCCTAACACAGGGCGGTGACTTGTGTACTCATTGGCAAGATCTACTGAAATAGGTCTCCGTACAAAATGTCCAAGTGAATGGAAAGTTAAGAATGTTGCACGCAAGTTCCCTTCTGGAATTCGATACATAGGATACTAGGCCACCGAAAACCTGAAAGCCAAATTAACCCAACTTTCTTCACTATGCTAAAAATTAGTTATATATAGAGAAAATTGAGTAGAAAAACTGATTCTCACCAAGACTCAGGATGTAAATCGTGCAAACTCAGACAATCTAGCTTTGATGGATCACCAAACACGTGATGATAGAAGTTTCAACGTCGGTTAGCTCCAGAATTCTGCAATCAAATAGGAATGAGGTAAATCTAGCTATTAAACCAGTGACATTGTATGTCAGAAACAAAAGGATAAACAAGCAAATAAGAGAAGTGGGGAACATACAGAAGACCAAAGCATGAAACTCAATTAGGAACCAACATAGTTGTTATGAACACTTTTGAGTTCTTTGAGCGCATGCCGAGATTCTTACATGTAACCTGTGTATAGGATATCGGGCAATTTCTCACTGCCTAATCAACTTACTTTTTGCCCTTCCATTGTTGTTTCAAACATGAAACAACCATATCGTATCATTATTTTTAGATTTTAAAGGTTCATTTCTATATCTTTGAGTTTCTATCCCTCAGTCTCAGGTCAATAACTAGGTTCCACAATAATTTGATAATGTGTGTACAGAAACTGAACAGCTAGAGAAGTAAATGAATATTGTTAACATCAAATCCAATTTTATTACTGTCTACACAAACTTTGCTAGTGCAAGATGAATAGAACGACAATATCTTATCATAAGAGTAGCAAGAACATACTTAACGCAGAAGGGCTTTCGCTAACATGGCTTCTCAGATTCAAAAAAATTCAAATATGAGCTCAGAATCAGGTGAACATTCTAGACTCGACGGGCCACTTGCGTCATGTTTCTGTGTCCTTGCCTGAAGATGGTTCAACTCTGCTGCTTTTGAAGAAAGTGTGAAATATAATGTCTTGGAACCATGGTTATGGGGTCGAAACAATTGAACAGCGGAAAGTAAGGAACAAAATCTGCCTGGACCTCCAATCTGTCGTTCCCTGGTTTCTCGTACTAGTTCCAAACAGTGCGAAGTGATAAATTCGTATCTGGTGCTTGCAGAGGATACCAAGAGACAGCTGATCATCCAAGAAAACAGAACATTTTTTATGCACATATGAAGAAGCAATAACAGGAGCAGCGCAGTGGATAAATCTTTCAAACTCTGCAAGTGGACACCCCATTGTAAGCTGAACAAGCTCGGATGCTAATTGCATTCTGTGACAAACAAGTATTTAGAGCTTCCACTGCCATTTGTGAGCCAATCAGCAACTCGCCGGTGTCGTTTGGTCTTCTACCATTTGCTTCATAACCGTTACTTTCAACTTTCTGATTCTCTATTTCAGCGAAGGACTTATGAAATGTTGGGCAGTCATAAGACGCCGAAGGCAATTGTTGGCTATATATTGGGCAGTCATCTGTATCATCTCACAAGCTTGCACATACAACCTTGTATTTGGAAGGAAAAGGAGGGTTAGGGTCGACTTTGCTGTTTAGGGTTGTGAAATTTGGGAATCATTTGGAGCTAATCAGTGTGATTAAGGTTTCAATCTTCGTCTCAGCATTCAAGACGTCTATTTTTGTCAAGAAAATGGTGGGCCCAACTGCCGACGGCAAAAATTTGGGTTGGAGGTTTGGGCAAGATGGCCAAAACACACTTCACTTTCTATTTAAGTTAATGAGAATGCCGCGTAACGTTCTTGCTTGAGGATGGATTGACGAAAGTATCACGTATCATTCTATGATTCAAGTAAAATTTAAAGTTCGAGAAAGAAAGAAAAAAGTTTTCAAAATTAACGGTCTATCACTTATGCAACCGAAGCTTTAATTAATCAAACAGAAACAAAATTTTATCTTGGAAGATTATTACATGAACCATTGCTTATTGGGATATTTGAATAATAATACAACATACCTCATCAGAAGCTATCTATAAATACAGACACACACACACACACTAACACATAGAGACAATTGCTTGAGGATCAAACTTAATGACCAAATAGAAAAGGCACATCAAAATGCTCACTAATGCTCTTCAGATCTCTTGGAGATGGTTGAAGATGGGGAGCTCTTGATTTGAGAGGAAGCCGTTGATGTGTTATTGCTCCGTGGGCGTGAACTCTGGCTCGAGGATGACTCGGTGAAGAAGATTATCTGCTCCTGGTCGTCTCCAAACAGTTGAAGAGCTCTCGGAATTGGCGGCAAGTTGACATCGGAAACCGCCTCGAGGATTTGTACCACCTGCCCCATTGACGGCCTCCGGGCCTCATCATCTTGGACACACCAGCAAGCAACTCTACAAACCCTAGTGAGCTCTTCTACATCCACATTTCCATCGAGCCTCGGGTCTAATAGGCTCAGCACATCGCTTTCTGGAGTACTAATCTTGCTAGCAGCATAAGTTGGGAAGAATCTAACTTTCCCATCTTCAGATTGCTCGGAGTTTCTTCTCCCCGACACGAATTCAAACAGCATCATTCCGTAGCTGTACACATCTGCTTTCACTGTGATCGCCACGCCCGAAATCCACTCCGGTGCAAGATAGCCTCTTGTCCCTCTCATGGTAGTCAGGACCCTGCTGAACTCTCTTCCAACAAGCTTTGCAAGGCCAAAGTCTGCCACTTTGGGGCAAAGTTCAGCGTCCAAGAGAATGTTTTCCGGCTTTATGTCACAATGTATGATGCAATCTCTGCATTTCTCGTGAAGATAAGCCAACCCTCTTGCTGTCCCAAGTGCAATTTGGTACCTTGTTTTCCAATTCAAGACATTCGGATGTTGATCGTTGAAAAGGTGAGAGTCTAAAGACCCATTCGGCATGTAATCATAAACCAACATCCTTTTAGCACCTTCAGAGCAGAACCCGCGAAGGCGGACAAGGTTGACATGTTGGATTGTCCCAATTGTGCTCACTTCTGTTCTGAATTGCTTCTCCCCTTGGCTAACACTTTCAAGCTTCTTCACTGCTATGACAGACGAATCAGGCAACGTCCCTTTGAAAACAGAACCAAAACCTCCTCCCCCCAATTTTTCGGAGAAGTTCTTCGTTGCATCTTGCATCTCTCTGTACCCGAATGCCATCAACGAACCCTCTACTGCTTTTCCCATTCCATTCACTCGTTTTCTCTGTCCCAAGATTACAAACACAATAAGGCCTAAAAGGACTGCCACGCCGACAGCTGAGCCTGCCACAACACCAACAATCAATCCCTTGTTACTTTTAGAATTCTTAAACTCAGAAGCTGCAAGTCTGAGGTATAAAGTTATTCCCTGGTCTTCACTTGATGTTAGTTGTTGCAAATTCAAGAGCTCTCCTTTCCAAATCGAACATCCACTTGTGTTATAAGAATAAGCAGTGCAAGAGCAGTTTCTAAGGCAGAACGATTCACATTCCGCAATATTCCCAACCTCCACAGATTGTTCATTTTCAGGCAATGACATGCTTGGAAGTTCAAAAAACCGGTCTGGCTTCCCGTTCACACTAGTAGCATTTTCACAATGCAGATCGGTTTTTCTCTTACACCCACCAGAATAGTCCTGCAAATCCCAATCTCTCTTCGCCTTTGGCTCAAAACCGTTCAAGCAATTACAGGCGAGGTTGCTTACCTCATTGCAAGTTCCGAAGGCGCCACACAAATCATAAACTTCGCATTGTTGTCTCGGTTGAGACCAAAACAAATTCCATTGCCCGGAAGGCTCCAACCATGTCAGCTGTTGAATCTGCCCCGAAGTATGCATCACGAATCGAGAAATTGTCTTCGGATCATAAAGAGAATAGGTGAAGTAACTTTCGGTTGCGTTCGTAACATAGCTGAAGTTGTATATATAATTGAGCCTCATTTCCGGAACCCCGCTGAAAAGCTTTGAATTTGCATCCCATGGTCCACTACTCCAATACTGCCTAGACCTATTCCACAGTATGATATACGCATTGCTCCCGTTCGGGTCTAACTCGAGCGAGAAAAGACCCGGTGCAGGATCCTCCGAACTCTTCCATGAAGTAAGAATTTGGGTTTGTTTGGTAACAGTGTTAAACCCAATTCTAGCTCCTGGCAGCCATGTATGAGCCGGATGATCAAAGCTTTGCCATAACGGCTCTGACGTACTATTACTAGACCCCTCTCTCAAGATCAGGTTTCCGGTATCCAAAAGAAGTGCAGTGGCGGCGGAGGAGGAGGAGGTTAAATTCGTTGACCAAACGGGGGTTTTGGACTCGTTAAAGAGAACTAAATTACCATCTGAAATCCTTAAAACCGAAGAAAATCTATCGGATACAGGTTTTTCTCTGTTTGCCACCCAAACTATGGTCCTCTCGGATACTCGTTGTTTGGTGTACCATATGCCTATGTAGAAGTTTGAAGAATTACCTGGTGTGAAGAAACCGAGCTCGAAAATCCCACCGGAGGAGACAATGGTTTGATCACCGGAGAGAGATTGGTTGGCGGTGATTGAGTCGGCTGCAAGGGAGACATGGGTTTTGAGGTAGCAGAAGAAAACAACTGAAAGCAACAATCTTTTCTTGGTTTTGGTATCCATGGCTGCTCAAAGCAAATTTGCAGACAGTTTAGAGAGAGAGAGATCTTTGGGCCATATAGTTTTGGTCATTGGGTGGAGGGTGAACTTGGGCAGCTACGTACAGGGTCAAAGTCATGATCACGTCCATGAGCGGCTAAAATTCAAAGGTGAGCTTTTTTCTTCTCCTTTCCAAAAATCCCACTGAGAATCCATTGCCTGTTTGCAAGTAAATTTTTGTCATGTGGTCAGCCAACCATACAGTAGAATTGGACAACATCAACTATGTTACTATGTGAGTTTTTTCGGTCCCAAAAGAATGAATTATCGTGACAAAACCAGCTGCTGGTTCTCTTTAAAAAATAAAAATAAAATAAAATAAAAACCATGTTACTAATGCGAACGAAGTTTGATCAAATGTGTAGCTTTGTCAGCCGCCATTGACTAGGTCTATTTGTTTGACAATTAATACATAAATTTACAATTGATAAATGTAATCCTCTACAGATTAATATTATTCAACCTTTCATAATAATCTGGAAATTATTTATACAAGAAAAACTTTCCAATCTAATATTCAAATGCAAAGATTGGTGATGGGTCTGTGTCAAACTAGCAAAATTATTCGTGTCAAAATATGATTGATTGTGTAAGTGAGAATTTATTCTGATAAATGATGAATTTGTATTACAATTGTATAATCAGGATAAATTCTTTGTGCATCGTGGTATAACGAATATAATTTGTAACGATGTTGTTGATATTTTGTATGGACAAAGTCAATAATGTAACCATAAGATTGCAAATTACATGTAATATTCCTATATGATTAATCACTTATCATTAATATCATATTATAGTCCGTCATTTAATAAATAATAGACGTCATGTAAAGAGAATAACTAGTACGGTAATATAAAATACAAGCACGCCTTATTTACATTTTGATGTTAAATAAATGGCGTAATGGATTGAGAAGGAAATGGATAATCGGAAGACGCAGTGTGAACTTGCAGATTTGGTGTCAGAGCTCTGAATTAGGCCCGTTATACCTTTTTGGAAAGGGAACGGCGCCACGAGTCACACACATCTCTTTGTTGTGATGTATAGTGAAGTTTGGCAATCCGGGGTCATTTCATCCTCCATAATGTAGTTTAAAGTTTCGTAATAAAAGTAGGACCTTTCGGTTTTCGTCTGATTAATATTTAATTAATATTGTTTAGAGTTTATTGGGTTTTTCAAGCGGTTGTATCATTTGTATTAAACATTGTAATCATTCAAAAATTAATCAATACAACTCTTTGGAATTTCTCTCAATTTTCTGATAGATTTCAGACTTTACTCTATAAGGAATTACGTTAGTAACTCTTTTATCGCTTTGTACTGCGTCACATTTGATCAAAATTTATACACCATCAACAACAATTCATCGGTGAAGACCATTTCCACCAAATAACCTATGGAAGAGAACAAAGTTGAGAAATTGAACCCGGCAGCAAGATTTTCCTTTTATTGTTCTGACGTGTTGAAAAGGCAACACAAACCCCTTTCTTTGATTAATTTTTGTTTTCAATGCTAATTTCTGTTGTTGTAACCCTTCTTCTAGGGCAACTATTTTTCCATTCAAATTAAACATCTCTGTAACTTTGACGCTGGCGGTTCAGCAGGATCATCACATCACTGGGTCCACACGGAAGCAATCTCAGCCGTTCAGTTTGTTGTTTATGGTAATTTGATAAATGTTCAAACCTACCTTACTACTTATACTTCAGAGGAATGTCCGAAATATTGAAGGCTTAATAATGGAAGGGTCATAAGCATTGCGTATGATTTGGTTGCAGGTATCCATCTTGACCTGGTCTAGGCTTTTGTGTGCACTATAGCCTTGTTGGCTCTGCTGAAGTTGGAGTTGAGCACCCAACGAAGCCAGCAAAGCCATACAAAGGTTTCTAGATTCCTAGAGCTGGCCGATGTTTTATGAGAAAATAGCCTGTTGCTGGCTCCCTTGGGAGCTCAGCTCTCCGACACGGATAAACTTAGGACTTACATGAAACGGTGACGTTATGAAATGTGTAAAGAAATCGTCCCAAATAAGGCACAGACCGGTTATTTTCAGTTGTGGACAGACATGGAATAAGAATAGAAATTAGGGTTTATTACACTTTGGACCTTTGTGATTAGAATTCAGTAAAAGTTCGGTTCATGTCTTTTCAAAATTAACAAAGAACAATCCTTAAAGTTATAAGATGTTACATTGTTAGCCTCTCGGTCTGTCTAACTATTAAGTTAACTATTATTTTATGACGTGACAATTGGTTGTTTTTTCCTTGCATGAACACAAGATTAATACCAAGTGGACTATTTTTTATCAATTATTATATCTCAGAGATTGGGGTTCCATTTTAAGAATAAAGTTACTTTTGTTATACAAATTAGGGGTGGGTTTGATTACATTCAGTTCAGGTTCTTCTCAAAACCGAAATTATTATTTGGTTCGGTTTTGCAATTTATATTTTCTTTATACGGTTTGGTTTTCTGTGTAGTTTCAAAAAATTTCAAAAAAAAAATCTTTTTCTTTTTAACTTAGAAATTAGAGAGAAAATGAAGAAATGTTTTCTAGAGAATAAGACTATCAACATAATTGGGTTTAAAGCTAAGTTTTTAACCTAGCATTAGATTGAATTTAGATTAATAGTTGATTTGGAATTGGGCTTAGAAAATGAATATCCAACATAAATAAAAAATATCCTAATTTGTATCTCACTCGGCTCGGTTTTTGAACCACCAAAATTGAAACCTAACCAATAGATTTTTGTTTAGTTCGGCTTTCAATCGATTTGGATTTTCAATTTCGGTTCGATATTCGGTCTAATTTTTTCAATCTTCAATTTTTCGAGCCAACCTCTAATCGAAATCTTAGTTGGATCAGTCAAAGAAGATCAACAAGGAAAGTCGACACCAAGGCCCAAAGAGAGCCTCAAAAGGGAGCCCAACTGCCCGTAAGTGCAATGAGCCCCAGCGGCACCAGAGGGCCCAATCGTCCCACAAGTCCAATGGGCAACTACGGAGTATCGACCGAGTCGCTCTGCGCGATCAACATTTTCACTTAAAAGGCATGGACAGAACTGTTGCTTTGAGTTTGACCCACCCAAAAGAATAAGGATTTTCTCCCGATCCTTTTTGTGTGGATCTCGAAGATCTGAGTATTTTGTCCGTTTATCGTACATCGCGCGGTTAGAAATTATTTTAAATTTTATTATTTAAAATTGAACACAAACAGTACCTAACGAAAACTAACTGCACGATATACGATGAACGAACACGATTTACAGATTTCCAAAATCCTCACAAAGAGGATCCTGATTCCACCCAAACCACATTGGTTTAAAGTGTAATTACTAGCTTATAAATTAAGAATGTTAGAAATTTAGTGTGGAATTGAAACCGACCAACCTAAACGAAAAATCTTGGTAAAACCGAACTGAACTAAAATGGTCTTATTTGGTTACTCACGGTTTAAAAATATTATTACCAGAAAGGGAAGTTCGATCAATGGTTTAGGCAGGGTTTGAACGAAAACGAAACCGGGTCGTCGCAGCAACAGCAGAAGTAATAGTGTTGCAAATTCAAGAACACAAGATGCTTCATCCAGACACTTTAACCATAATTGACAAAGAAACTTGATGAGCATTCGTTCTTGCACTCGAAGTCAACATATATTCATGGTCTCAACTCAATTTCTAGAGTTTTTACAAAGATGGAAAAGAAGAATTTGTGTAGCGAGGAGTAGGCGTTACATGATGAGGTGACGGTCAAACTTTGTTCTTTTTATTTTTATGAACCTTGGTTTAGTTTAGTTTCTTTACGAGACTTGGTTTAAGATTCAATCAAAAGTGATGCCTTGTGACTATGCAGTTTTACAATTAAGTCATGGCACTCCTAACTCGTAAGTCACAGTATTTCGATCTCACTCTCTTGTGTCTGTTGCTTTATGCGAACGTTTGTACACAAGACCTTCTCTCCGAGAGCGCTCTCAACCATAATGGAGGCAGATTGTCTGCCCTCCTGTTATGGTGCCCTCTTCACCCCCTCCTATTTGTGCGGTCACGGTTAAGCCACGTCAACATCCTTCAGTATGGGTCCAATTTTATAAGGCTGTTTTGAAAGGAGTCCACTAGTGTTACATCGTCCAAGGTGGGGCCTAGCAAGTATAATATATCTCCACGTCAGTTATTTAGATGTCCATAATTTTCAAACGAATTACAGCACTTGCCACTACGTAGTTTTTGAAATTAATTTGCCAGATTCCGAAGATTTTGGGGACGCTGAGTTTATCTCGTCGATTCCAATGATTTTGAAAAAAAAAATCTTCCCGATTCCTGCTTGTATAATTCAAATTCGAATTATGAGATGGATAAATATGATTCCTGCAAACAATCAACGCAGGCAGGAGTTTGGGTTTTGAAGGATATTCATACCTGGCGAACTGGTATGGTAATATGCACCTGTTTTATCTGTTCATCCTTTGCTGTTAGTTGCTTTTGTTGTCTACCTATATGAGTGGAAGGAAACCATAATTTTCCTATTACGGTGGAAGTATAGATTATATATACACTTGATTTGAGACATTTTTTTTAGGTGAAATTGGGTTTATATTACTGATTCGGGCTAAAGATTTTTAAACCAGGATCAATAGAAGTTTGAGCCTTGAGTTTTTAAATACGCGTTAATTGGGTTGGTGGGTTTTGTAGAACAGTTAGCTTAATAGCACCTTTTTTGGGTTGTGTCTCAGTTGTGTTGTCTACCTATAGGGGTGGAATGAAAGTAAACTGCCTGTGTTAATTGAACTTTTTGTATCTATTTACGTACCTGAATGAGTGGAAAGTTATTGTGTTTTTTCTTTGATCTGGGAATTGAGTTTTTATAACTGATTTGTTGTTGTTTACCTACATGGGTGGAATGAAAAAAGCAAATAAAAATGGAAAATTTCAGGCGCCTAGAAAATTACAATTTTTTTTAGCAGTGCATTGGTGATTAAAAGCAATATTAGCCCTTTGTATCTCATTGATTATCAGAGAAGACAACGGGAGCTTGAAGAACAGAAAACATAAAGGATATTAGTCACCCAAATTCAAAAATTATTATCAAGATATCGTACAACATAAGATGACCGAAACTAAAGAATGAATTTTTTTTTATGAATAATTAAAGATGAATATATACATAATTTGAATGATGATACAAATAAAGAACATGGAAAAATAGGAGGGTAAAATAGTAATCACAATGCAAACAAATCAACTTAATCAGAAAAAAATGCTAACATGGAGTCCTAGTCATTGGACCTAAGTAGAAAATAACTAAAAATTGGACTAATCTTAATGTAGGACCATAAAAGTAGACCTATTTCAAGTTACCCCAAAAATCAATATAAAATATTGACGTGGCTTAACCGTGATCGCACAAAATAGGAAGGGATGGGAAGGGCACCATAACAGGAGGGCAGAGACTCTGCCTCCAAACATAATGGTGTTTTGTCATCCAAGAATGATCAGTGAGTAGGGTTTCCCTCGACTTGGACATGAGAGCCTTTCCAGCTATCTCCAGCTTCTATTTGTAATTGATAGTCTGATATGAATAAGATAGAATGGTAAAGGCCGTTCAAACACATGACTCACACTCACAGCCAAAAATGACCTCCTCTTCACAATTTGGTTCTAGTGAGCTCTTAAAGCCTACACAATCCTACGTTGATTTCACGTCGTTTATCCGATTGAATAAATCAAACGAAAACAACACACATCATTAAACAGAGATACATGAGAGACTATAAAATGTGTATGCTGAATGTTTTATTGTCAAAATCATTCACGCAAGGAGAAAATAAATGAAAATGATAATACAACAGTTACACGGTAAAATCTCTCATAATCCTCTATATATTATATATATATATATATATATATATATATTCAAGAAGAAAAACAAAAAACAAACAGAACCTCCTGTTCAAGAAGAAAAAAAAAAACAAACAAACAAACAGAACCTCCTCCTTAACAGTATTAAAGTTGCGAATCACCGAAACTACCCATCAAACCTCCCACCAAAGTCCAAAGTACGCAAAGTACTCGATCGTAATTTCGAAACAATGAACCCACCACCGCCCGTACACATCCAACCCTCCTCCCCGCGGCTAACCACCACTATCACCCCAACACCTGATGGAACCCACCGGAAGATCGCGATCGCCGTTGATTTAAGCGAGGAGAGCGCCTTCGCCGTCCGATGGGCCGTCCAGAACTACCTTCGACCTGGGGACTCTGTCGTCCTCCTCCACGTGCGACCCACCAGCGTCCTCTACGGCGCCGACTGGGGCTCCGTCGACCCCAAAGACGCCGTCTCCTCCTCCTCCGAGTCGCAGCAGAAATTGGAGGACGACTTCGACGCCTTCACCACCGCCAAGGCAGCGGACCTCGCGCAGCCGTTAGTGGAGGCGCAATTTCCGTTTAAAATCCACATAGTGAAGGACCACGATATGAAGGAGCGGCTCTGTTTGGAAGTCGAGAGGCTCTGGCTCAGCGTCGTCATCATGGGCAGCCGCGGCTTCGGCGCCGCCAAGCGTGCCGCAAAGGTCGGCAGGCTCGGCAGCGTTACTGATTACTGCGTGCAACACTGTGTCTGTCCAGTTGTGGTTGTGAGGTATCCTGATGACGCGGACGGGTCGGGCGCTGGCGGGGAACCCGATGGCCCGGTGGAGCTCCACCCGGTGCCGGAAGAGGACCCGGAGGAATTCAACGACGGTTCCTCCTCCGATAACAATGACGCTCATGGTAATTTCCTTTTGCCCCGAACTGTAAATTACACTAAATAATCGTAAATTGACCCCTTTTTCTCTTGTTATGTTGCAGAAATCGAATAAATTGAAGGTTGCATGGTTTACATAGCAAATTTAAATGAATTTATGGCTACTCTTGTAATTTCGGATTTGTTCTGTAAGTGTTTTTCACTTTGCGTTTTCTCATTGTCAAACTGTAAAAATTGTGGTGGTGAATTTGACTGTTTGTCTCAGTTTGTATAATTGCAATGCATCTTTTGATTTTATAGCTTTACCCTGGTAATTTAGTAATTATCTTTTACGCAATTTAGTCAAAATGGTCATGTAGATTGCGATGGTAGACCTGTCATTTTTAATCCGACCCGTTAAAATTATTATTCGAATGAGTGATAAACAGGTGGGATGGTTAACGGTCAACCTGTTAAATAACGGATCATTTTGAGTGAACCCGCGAAACCCATTAACACCCGTTGAGGACTTTTGTGTAATTTCAATAGTCCTACCACTCTTCCTCTTCTGCACCGACTTCCTAAGCCTCTTTAGTCTTCACTCCGCCCCCTCCTATTCTGCAATCGCCAAATCAGAGGCTGTACAATCCAACATCTGCTTCGAAAGCGGGTCAATGCATTCGAAAGCATCGTCCAACATCACGATCCAGCCTTCCCCTCATTCTCTCTCAACCAGGCCTCCAAAACATCCGAATTCATAAGCACCATCTGCAACTGCTGCTCCAAACCCTCCTTCTCATCCACCATCTCTTTCAATCCTTTGTTGAGCTACTCGGATCGCTGCCGCAGCACCGCCTGTGCATTGAACAAGCCTTCAATTTCCGCCTCCCTCGTCTTCCTCAACCCTGCCATGTCTCTGTGCACCATCTCCACAAGCTTATTGATCGCATTCCTCAATCCTTGGTTTTCTACTTGTTTTGCTCTGAACGGGTGAAACGGCTGACCCATGAGCTTAACGGGTTGGGTTTGGATGGCTCGTTAGCTTAACGGGGTAGGTTCAGATAATCCGTTAAATTTACGGATCGGGTTGAATCCGACCCAAACTCAATAAATCCAACCCGTTTACAGGTCTATGCGATAGTTCCTCACTTTGGTCATGTATCTTTTACGCATTCTATTAATTTTAAATCTTAGATACCAAAGTAAGGAGTTATTTACCATTTCGGCAGCCTGTTTTTTATTTTTCTACTCGGGAAACAAAGGAATCAAACATAGGACATCGGGTGTAGGCAAATGTTGCTGACCTTAGGGGCGGACCAGGGCTTCGCCGCTTAGGGTATACAAGCATACGCCGTTAAGCATACATGCAAACACAGGACTAGACGTATACAAGGACTACGGGTATACACGCAAACACGGTTAACCACTTGAGCTACAAACAAGACATCAATGCTTGCAAAAGAAAATTCAACCACTCACTAATAGGGTGTTCGGTAAGCACACAAAAAATACAGAATTTTCAGAAGTTACACAGAATGCAAATATAGAAATCCACACACCGAAACTCGAGTAACGTATATGATCCGATACAAAGCTTGAAATAAAATCTCACATGGCTGCCATAGTTCCCTCACTCCGACTCCTGCGCATCGAGAGATCCTGCTTGAGGTTCATAATTCTGCTGCCCAAGTCAAAGTAGTGCTGCCGACTCTGCGCTGTTACTTTTGTTCCACTCGGAGGGAGGTGGCTGTGCCTGCCCCGAGACTTTTTCAGTGACGCTACAGATTGACTTGCATGACCGTGAGTTGATGAGGTCGATGGCTTTTTAGAAGATACACCGTGACTAGCTTTCCTCGGAGCCTTGTGGTCAGGTCTAAGGCTGCGATCAAACTGGTGGTTGCTAATGCCTAGGCGTACTGACCGATCTGCAGCGTCCTTCAGAGTGCTGGACTTGATTTGCTGTCGGTTATAGTAAACCATGTGGGGAAGAAGTCCTTGCAGGTATTTCTTCAATTGGTCATCGCCGACATTCTTCTGAGCTGGGTTTCCTTCCAGGCTGATGGCTTGTAAGGAATTGTAGTTAGCCGCCAGTTGACCAAGACATTTTGCCGTTGAGATTTTGTTGAAGCGCAGATCCAGAACAGTGAGTTTTAGGAGGCGATGAAGACCCTCCACCTCACTGATTTTGTTTCCAGCCAAGTACAATTCCTTTAGAGACGAACAAGAAGCTAGGCCTTCAAAAGAATTTAGAAAAAATGGAAGAAAAAAAAAATGTTAGGACAGGAATTATTCATGAGTAATCAACAAGAAAGCCAGCAAATTTATTAATGTGTAATTCGATATATGCAACCTACCATGTCCGATTCTCAAAATCCTGTTATAGCTCAGGTCTAGTACACGAAGTCTTGTGAGTTCACGCAAACCTTCGATGGTAGAAATACTGTTTTTTGAAAGATTCAACATATGGAGTCCTCGAGGAAGAGCACCAGCAGTTATCCTTACTGCAGCAAGTTTGCAAATGGAACGCTAATTAGAATGCAGAATCAATTAATGCAAAGAATCATCACAAACACCATAACGCAGAAGCATACCGTAAGTAATAAAATATTCAAATAAAATGGAACAGATGAGTCAGATAGGCAAACCTATGGAATTTCCTGATAAATTGAGCACCCTGAGATTTACAAAAGCACTAAGGAGTGGGATCACTACCAATCCATGATTTGCAAGCTGAGCTGTGGTGGCAGCTGCACTCAGAGAAGATATATATCGCTTAGCAGCTTCCATGCCAGGAGTGACCTTACCGTCCACCTTAGCAGTAGTCAAACCGTTTGAATCATTGGACTCTCTCTTCACCTGATCATTAGATTGGGACAATTCATTCGTTTCTTCCACCGGACTGCTGCTGTGCTGAAGATTATTAACCCACTCCTCGATACGCTTATATTTAAAATCCTTGTTCGGCAATTCATCCCAACTTTGAACTGAGGATTCTCCTTGGAGGTTTTTCTCTGCCCTTACCTCATCTGCAGGTGGCATTATCCAGTCCTTTGCAAAACTAGAGTAGTTACAGGAATCATAGCCATCATCGATGGAGTTTTCAATATTATCGTTCTCAGCTTTACTTACAATATCATCTCTTTCCTGTTCTTGCCTTACCTGCATTTCAGTCTCATGTACTGAATTCCCTTTCCGCCTCATCCCTAGGATATGCAGGTCCTCGGAAGATCTTGAATGCACTGCTAAACGATTAACAAGAGAACTCTCTTCAGTAGCCGGAGTAGAAGCACTAATGTTTGCAAGAGAACAAGATTTAACAAGCCCTTTTGCAGTACAAGGTGTGAGGTCAGCAGAGTCATCAGCAAACTCTCCAGATGTTGGAGTATCACAGTTTTCATGGCCGTCCTTTTCTGATTGTAATGGTTCTCCAATCGAAAAAATTGATTCATTATTGACAATTTCAGAACTTACTAGACCAAGGTCAGAAGCAGGAGATGTCTTACATGGGTGAGGTGGGCTTTCTCCTCGGTCCCTACTTCCCTCGGGTACCGCCAATCCATTCCGATGAAGAGAACCGTCAGAAGAAACTCCTTGATCAGTCTCGTCCCCAGCATCATTGTCAGCAGAAGCCCTCCCCTCAAGGTATAATTCACTTCCTAGAGACCTACATTTTATAAGCCGTCCTGCCTGAGTAACCTTGCTGCTACTTTCATTGATATAGCTGCTTTCCATATCACCTGCTTTCCAATCAGCCTCAAGGGAAGATACATGCTTCAAACTGCTGTTAACATGAGAAACTCCTTCAGACTGTGATGGGTTTACGCTTGATTTTCCAGGCGAATCCTTCAAAGCTTGATTTGGGGAAGAAGCTTGCAATGTTTTATGCATTATATCAACAGAAGGTTGAATACTTTTCTGTTTAAAAAAGAAGACTCGGAATCAAAATAAGGAATGGACTATAAAACCAATCAGAATAAATCAGAAGTGCCAACGACCTGATGTGATGATTGTTCCGCTTACCTTAGGTTTGGGGCAATGGACGTTAGCTTGGAAACATAAAAACCTAACCATTGCTGGAAAAATATAAGAGCTAGTGAGCTACATCAACACGTGAACTACCTTTGACTACGCCAGAAACTATCAACGAGAAACTATTGTGCTCATTACTGTCTGGAAGCCTGTATGAACAAACTGACCTTGCTAAGTACACAGAAAAACTACCATCAAACTTCCGAAAGGGCGGCCACGAATGTCATTAGCCATAATCAAGCGACAAACCCACTGAAACACGGCACAATCTCCAGATGTGTGATGATCTCGATCTCCTTAAAACACAAAGCAAAATCACTCTCTCATTATTACCCCACACCTTTTTAGAGGTGCGAGAAGGAATTGATTTTGCAGTAGCGGCCAGACTGAAAGAAAATATCTGTCAAATGGAGAAGAACCCCAACCAGAACATGCGCCGGAAATGCTGGCCTGATAAAAGAAGGAAAAACAAAATACTAAGACTCAAGCACCCCATGCAGTAACGCAAAACATACTATATATATAGCTCAGTAATTCCAAATCGAGGGACAGCAAAATACAACTTCCTACGAATCCATGCCAAAAAATAGACTGAAATCCCGTGCTTCCTACTTGAATTCATGACCTCCCACCATTTCCTCTTATGCACACATTATAGGCTCGTTTGGTGCATAGGATTGGATTAGATGGAATAACTCATTAGATCCAAGGTATGTTGAAGTAAGAGACAATCAAGGTAGAGGTGAATGGATAATTTTTACTGTTTAGTATAAGGTGTTGATGTCCAACCACTTTGCTAGGATTTGAAGCAATAAGTTTCTTTTGTGAGTAATCCATATTCTATCTTGGACCAAAATTTCTTCAATTTTTTCCTTCAACGTGCCTTAAAATCTAGCGAATTAGCCAATCCAATCCTAGGCAGCAAATCACCCCAAAAACCATAATGTTCTAATCATATTTAAGTCACCCCTAAGGGTTGTTTTAAGCTCCTAAGCACTAAGTTCGAAGCCCTAGGGAAAGGGAGGAAAGCCAAAATCTTGTGGGGATCACTGTTGATGGCCCTCTTTTGAAACATTTGGTTGGAGTGTAATAAAAGAGTCTTTGAGAATTACAAGGGAGTGGGGGTTGAGGAGCTTTGGGATAGAGTAAGACACTGGGCAGTCCCGTGGGTTTCGGTTTCAGTAGAGTTTAGAGATTACAATTTCTCTTCTATTTTTAGGGATTTGTTAGCAGCTGTTATGTGATTCAGTTTAGCTTTTCTTCTATTCTTTTAGTTTTCTGTAGAGGTCTGTGCTGGTTTTTCTCTAGCTCCAGGTGGATATCTTTTCCACGAGGTTTACTTTTCATATTCTGTATTTTCTTTCCTTTTTATAAAATTCTTTTGTTTCCCTTCAAAAAAAATATTTAACTCAGCTTTCATTGTTTATGTTAAACTTTGCAGCAGACAAACGTTATATTATTAATTGAGTGTATTTTAGCTCGCCGTCCTAAAATGATGGTACCATCATATTAATTACCATTAAATTAATTTAAATTTTGAGAATTGTGCAATAAATAGATTAAATCAAATTCATATAGCTGTAATCAATGAGGTGATGAGCTAAAATATTTCCATATTAATTTCTAATTGTTCATGCCCAGAAAGATTAAACAACATCAAGAGTCTGTGAAAGGCAATCAAACACAACCCATTAGAGGAAACAACCCAGAAGTCAAAAATAAACAACAAGAAGACGTTTTTACATGAAAAAATCAGAAACCCACAAAAGAAAGAAACGCAAAGATTATAAATTTCAGAAGCAGAGATCTGACCTCCCCGTTGCCAGATTGTAATGGAAGGCAGCGGTGAAACAGAGAAAGACCTTGCCTTTCTTCTTCTTCTTCTTCTGCAGCAGAGCCACAAAGTTGCAATTTTTATTTACTTTTTTTTATTTTTTGTATTATTGGTTTGTATGTATTATTAATCCATGGTTTCGAATAAACGGCGTGAGAGCTAAATGTCAACCCTAAAGCTCCTCCTGGCTCCGATTTTATACACCTCAAAAAATATCAACGGCCCACAAAAACTAAGGGAAATTATGAGCTGAGAAAATGAAGAAACAAAAGCAGGACACGCAACTGGAGAGAGGATTGAATTAGATTCTGTATGTTGTTTTGTTTTTTGCTTGTGTTGGTTGTTTTTGCTTGTGTTGGTTATGTTGGAGGATTTGTGCTCGGTCTTTGTTTGTTAAATAAATTGGAGAATTTGCGTCCACACACGCACCGATATGCGAGGAGGGTCCTTGGTCGCAAAGCCACTCTTTTTTCACCCTTCTTTTTTTCATCTTTTGTGCTTTTCGTTTCGTTTTTTTAACACATCGATATATTTACATTATAAATATGAGAAATTTGGTTAAGCCATACAATAGGTAGCTTAATTTGATATCGAATTCATCATCTACGAAATTCGAACATAAGATCTTTCACTTCCAGATGAAGAGAAATATCAGCAGACCGTAGTACTGAGTGGCTTGTGCTTTTCGATTTTAATTTCAAATCTCTCATTTTTAATTGAATAAAAAGGTGTATTTTTATTTCATTTTATTTTGTGCAAGTGACGTTTTATATTGAATTTATTTTAGTTACTGAGAGGAGGGATTGGTGTTTAAGAAGTGCACATTATTCTAGTCAATTTAGTTATATTTAGATTAGGTTTAAAAAAAAGTGATATTATTTAGATACACTAACTAGCATACTTGCTCATACATTCTCTAATGTTGGTGGCCCAATTAAATATATGTCAGAAGTTTGTCAATTTGTATGTCTAAATAATTTTAGTGATTAAAAACACGTTAAAGCAATGTTAAATGTCATCTAAGTTAGGGATTTGGCTACAATACTTATATGTTTAATGCAACTACTATCTCGACCGTCATATGGTGATTGTATTAGTTACATCTATTACCATTTGACGGCTAAATAATTGTATTAAACACATGTAAGTATTCTAACCAATCTCCTAAATTATATTATCATTTAACTGAAATACGATTCTTTTCTTACATAAATTAGGATAAATTAGCTAGAATATCGCATTATCAAAGAAAACATATTCTCATTTTTTTTTCTTCATAGAATCAAATTTCATATCACATGTCTCACTTTAAATCTTCCTAACAATTCTCACTAAATGGCACATCATATCTTGTTTTTTGTTTCACATTACGAATCGAACCTAAATATATATTAATCATAACACATTATTCTAATTCCAAAAACATAACACGTGGCAACTTTTGATTGCGTATTCTAAAGGTGATTTTAGCTTTTCTAAAAACTTAAATAAACAGAAAAATAATAACCGCACACAATTATTAATTTCTTGCGCACTCTTATTTAATATTTTTCCGTTGTTTCAAATAAATTTTATTTAATTTGACGGCCATACAAAATAAAAGAGGATGACGATCTCATACAGATCCAAATGGTGGGGATTCTAGAGATCCTCACATCCTAGCCGTTCATCGTATATCACGATGTCAGTTTTCGTTATGTACTATTTGTGTTTAATTTTAAACAATAAAATTCAAATGATTTCTGACCGCACGATATACGATAAACGGTTAGCATGTGAGGATCCCTAGGATCCCCACCATTTGGATCCGGATGCATCCAATAGGATTTAGGCCAGCAATAAGCCCAATAAACTAGGCACACGTAATGAGGGTAGGTGACGTTGCCGTAGGCCCATAATTAGGCCCATCCCGTCTTCTACCTCAAGCTTTAGCTCGAGAAAGAAGCTGTTGGCTTTCCGCTATGGCTTCAAAGCTGCTTCCGCTGCGACGGCTCTCGAGGAGGCTTCTCAGACCTCCATCTTCTCCTTCTTCTTCTTCTTTCACCGCCTCCAGGTCGTGCTTCCATATTCTAGAAGCTAAGAAATCTCCTCATCTCTCCTCGAACAGCCACGACGGACCTCGTCGTTGGATAGCTTCCAGAAGCTTCTGTTCGAGCCCTTTGAATCTCGATGACGATACTAATATTCCCGCCGCCATCGATTACCAGTAAGTCTCAATTTTCCGTCAAAATTTTGTATTCTGCTTGGTTACTGAGAAAATATGGTAAGAAAGTTTTGATCTTTTTCTCTAAGAAGTTGTAGGAAGCAGAAATGTTGCTCCAACTAAGTTAAGATATGCAGAAATAGTACAGGGTACACAGTTTTAATACAAAAATAGAACTTTAGTGATAATAAACCGTACATTAGTCGCGGTTTAGCGGCCTTTTATTGTCTGTTTAGTGTCATGCCAGTCTTATTTTTTATTAAAAGATTGTAACCGGTTCCATTTGCGCATATTTTTCTTTATTTTTTTAAGTTATTCATAAATTGGGAATTCTAAAGATACAGATTTTGTGTTGGGATTGGAATTTTAGCAGAAATTGCTGTTTGGTTCGAGGCGTAAAATGAATGTTGCTAATGAGTTGATGCGCATACAGTTCTGTACTACAGGAGGATGAATTTCACAGGTTGGCTGATTCTACAATACAAGACCTCCAAGAGAAATTCGAGGTATTTCTTTTTTTCCGTTCCTTTTCGTGCGGAGTTATTCGAGTTTCAAACTCGTTATGCATTGTTTTCTTGTTTTGGTACATAACACATTTTGTATTGTTATGCATTATGTTTTCATTGATGGTTCTACCTGGCAGGAATATGGAGATTCTGTTCAAGTCGACGACTTTGACATAGACTATGGGGTGGGAATGGCTGGTTGTTGTTTGAAATTGATTAAGTAAATAGGAAAGTAATGTAGTTTTTGGTAAGTAATTGGGTTTCATTTGGCAGAATGAGGTGCTGACCTTAAAACTCGGGGATCGTGGTACCTATGTTTTGAACAAACAAACACCAAACAGGCAAATTTGGTTGTCTTCCCCGGTGAGGTATGTTTTCTTCTGTCGCTCTTATTGGTTTCAGGTTTGCTTGTCTGATTGTGTCTCATATAGTTACACTTTTGTGAGTCTATATGTAGGTTCGTTCAAAATGTTTGGACTGCATGTTAACTAAATTTACAATCTCTGAATGAGCAGTTCTGTAACGTGGGAAACTCTTTCATTGTGTAGTATGAATGAAACTGGATGTATCCTCAACAGTCAACACCGAGCTGATCTGTCAATCTATACCATAGTCTGTCACACTATACCATAGTGTACGCATATATATTGAAATGTGTGAATGAACGTATTTTTTAATCTTCAGTTGATGTATTACTGCGTGTCCATGAGTTTGCTTCTGTGTCCATGGCTTCCATATTTCCTTGATAGCGGCATTATTTTTGAGCAATTTGTACACACCTTTGCACGTGCTTGTGATCAGAAATTAATGCCTTAATTATGAGTGAATTATAAATTACAGAAATTTGAATACGATATTACAATGTTCTAATACTGTCTAGGTTCTTAGCTGAAGCAAGAACAGGTATCAAATGGCGCAGGCTTGAATTACAAAAAAAATTCCTTGAATTAACGTCTCCTACAAGATTTTGGAAAGGAAGCTAAAAAGTTGAAATTGAAACTAATTTGTAGGAAATATTATCTGATTAGGGAGTAGTGACTATAATCTTGAATGGTAGCCCTTCAACTGGAACCTGTGACCTTCCTTCTCTCACGTGGAAGAATGTCTTGATGCCCTTAAACTCAAGAAAGGGAGGGAGTTTGATGGGGGGGAGGGTCTTTATTGTTTACGCATCTTCTATATGTGGAAATCCCATCCATTGCAGCACATTTTTATACGTAATCAATCTCAGAAATCCATGTGCTCAGTATTCTGTGGAGATGTGACTCGCCGAGTTACCATCATGCATGTGCCCATTATTCTTGGCACGTCGTTGATGTATAACATGTTTCCAATGTGGTGGCCATTGACATGTCTTTATGGAAGCTAACTACATTCATTGTAGTTTCGAGCCTTGTGTTTACAGAAGTGGAATGCTTTACTATACTCAGTACTGCCATGTCAATTGTGATGTAAACATGGTCTCCCGTAATCACCATCTTGACAAGTACTTGTACTGATATCGTAATCCCATGATAGAAATTTTCGTGCTCATTCTCCTACCTGCATCTTGCTCATGTACAGTTTTAGAAATCCACAGTCCCGTTTAATCCTTACTATTTTGCTCAACTTCTTAATAATTTATTTTTCGTTTTGCCATAAGATTTATGTTCTTGATGCAGTGGTCCTCAGAGATTTGACTGGGATCGGAGTGCTCAAGCGTGGGTTTATAGGAGGACCAAAGCTCGTTTATTGAAAATTCTAGAGAGTGAGTTGGAGGAACTGTGTGGTGAACCCATCAGCCTTTCATAAACTGCCTCAAAAGTTAGGTAATATTGTCTGAAAATTTGTTTGTGTGTAAATAAAATACAAGATTTCGAGCATTTCAATAAGCAACATGCTTCAGAGGCAGGCAAGAACTTCATTTCATTTCTCCAATTTTCTTTCAATGCAATTATCTTTTAATTTCCCTTTCGAGCTTTTTAATCTCGCTGATTAATGTTGAACGGAAAATTTAAAAGCGCAGCTTATGACCTACTGTGACGAAAATTTATACATTTTGTTTTAGTTTCCTTCTCGCGAGTTTTTTAATCTCGCTGATTAATGTTGAACGGAAAATTTAAAAGCGCAACTTATGACCTACTGTGACGAAAATTTATACATTTTGTTTAAGTTTCCTTCTCGCTTAAGCGGACGAAATAACCCTCTATTTGATTGAAAATTTGACAAATTTGACAGTAATACCAAGTCAATGGCCATGGTTCAAAAGTGTCGTATGTGGCTGGGGTACCAGGGCACTTTATAAACCCCAACGCTACCATCACAGCCACAAAACTGTAATTTGACTTCTAGGCATAAGTGCTTTTCCACACCGTGCTTATCTGCAGAATGCATGACGAGCATCTCCTGGTTTCATGCACTAAACAAATAATGGATAATTTACAGAAGAATAAATCGCTGTGAAGTGTCTCTTCCGATAGAATTAAGAACTTGCTTTTTATGTGTTGTCCCATTCGTTTGCAGACAAAGTAGTTTCAAATGTAAGTGGAGAAGCAGCTTTTTATTTGAAATCAATATTGAATAATCCTCGAATTAGTACTAGTAAAAATATTTTGGCTGGCATAGAAGTATGATCCTCTCAATTATTCACCCAACATACGACGCGTAAGAAAGTAATTTTTTTAAATAACTAAAAATTTTCTCAGACCATAAAAAATGTTTTTAAGTTAAAAAGAAGCACTTGTATTTTTATTAAAACTTTCGATGCGTTTCTAATAAAAAATCACTTATTGGAAGTTCTTCCGAGTACAAGTGTTTTATAAGTTTTGTAAATCTGTACTATTATATCCACCTACAAGAATTCGAGGAGATATCTTTACTAGTATACAAGAATCTCCCTTAAAAACTAGATCAACGCTTCAGTGTTGTATAAGATAAACATGTACATTATAGTAATTTGGCGTAAATGTGACACTCATTTAATTTTTGGAAACCAACTGAGTGGTTGGTATAAAACGATGGCACTATTAAGTTTTTGTCAAGAAGCTAAAATTGGGAAGCATAATGCAAATATTCCAACTCAAAACTAGCCTACCAAGGGCGGTGAAACAGATTACTTTCTGCCAAGATACCCCTCGGATTTTTTTGGTGACAATCTTCGAGATTCGTAAATCGTGTTCGTTCATCATACATCGTGCGATCAGTTTTTGTCAAGTACTGTTTATGTTTATTTTTAAATAAAAAAATATTTAAAATGATTTCTGACCGTACTATGTACGATGAACAAACACAATTTATGAATCTCTGGGATCCTCACAAAGAGAATCTTCCGGACTCTACTTTCTGCAGCTGGTTTATTTATTCTCTCAAATATCCCCTTTACCAATTTTTGTGGCCAGAAAACCAAGTGAAAATTTAGATGTACCTCCATCGTTCAAGGTGGGAAAGGGTACAAACATTTCACCGTAAACCTTGTGACAGTCATTTTTTAGATATTATTGGTTAAGAATTTTATTTTTATTCTAATGGAGGAAGTTTATCTGCAAGTGATCGATTGTTCTGGTGGATAAGATTGTTCTCGTCAATCAATTGCATCAAGGGTTCAAATCTTCCCTATGCTCCTTTCCTTAGTCGAGTTTAGAGTAGAAATATTCTTTATAAGAACCATTAACTAGCCTTCCAAGAAGTGTACTTGACAATTGTCCAAACTCATGTTTATTGATTGGTAATCATTAATGGATGTAAACCCCAAGATCTATCAATCGAGAAAAAACTTGAATAGGATTGTTTGACTAGTTAGATAGTTAAATACTCTCAAAAAATCAAATCCACACACAATATTAGATACCATCCAACTGTTCATAGCCCACAAGCCCGCTCTTTGAAATGTGACCTAACCAGCCGGCTAATCAGGCTCTCCTACTCGTGGCTAAATTGATCGGTTTCGGGTCAAATAGCAAGAAAGATTCCACTTCTAGAAAGCGCCTACACCTAATGGTTTAAGCCAAGCTAGTATCACTTATCCTCGAATTTAAATAACATTTTACAAAGAATGGGATGGAAAACAACCCTCCCATTTGTCACTCCAAGTGCTAGGAACATACTCCCTTTTTTGTCACCATCGTCGTGTCATATTTCATCAAGTTTCAATAGAATCCCAAGATAAATAAAAGCACCTACCATACTTTTGCTTTGGCTACTAGTAATATCTTCCCTCCTTCCTTCCTAGTGGTTTAGAAATTTTCAGAAATAAGTACAACTGCAAACACCACCACCACATAACCATTCGACCGCTAAAAGCTTCAAACAAATATCCAACACAATAACCAAACCAGTCGATCGAGTTCAGATCCCTTATGCTAATCTGCAAAGGTTATTATTCTTTCTCAATAGAGAAAATTGTAGCAGTTGCCCTTTAATTTTAACTCAATTGAAGCAATAGTTCATCAATTAAAAATTTGTAACCATCGATCTCTTAACTCATCAAAACGTACATTTATGGTCATTTTCGTCAACTCCGTCAGAACTTCCGTCAAAATAAATCATGTTGAAAGAACCATTGGTACAATTGAATTAAAGTTGATGAACCATTGCTCTAATTAAGTTAGAATTGAGAGACTATTTCTTCAATTGGTTTAAAGTTGAAGGGCTATTGCTACAATTTTCTCATTTAGTTTTTCATGTTTTCTCCTTGATTCAACCTCTCATTTTGACGGAAGTTCTAACAGAGTTGACGAAAATGATTATTGTTACACGTTTTGATAACTTTAGGAGCCACTAGACAAGAATTTTAGTTGAAAGACCGTTACTACAATTATTTTCTTAATAATTAACAACCCTTGAATACGAACCAAAACAATGTATTAAAAAATATGATTGGTTGATGATCTTGTGGTGTTCTGCTGAGTGCCTCTCCAGACCACAACCTGGTTACTTGGGAGATTTTTTTCGTATTATTTTATGATAAATCAGATCATATAATAGAGGTTTAATTTCTCGGTTTTAGTAAAGTGATTGAATTCTTTTCTCTTCGAATCTCTTCTACTAAGGCCACCGAATCAAGTGATATGGACCTTTCAAATATTATTCAACGGTAAAAAATTATCACAGTTTTTACAGGATCAAAACAGATGGACCGTTAAATGAAATTTGGAAGGTCCGGATTACTTGATCCGATGATCTTAGTAGAAGAGATCCGAAGAGGATCTCTTACCGAATTCTTTGCATAAACGTTTGCCCTACTTGATGTGACGGCCGGCCATAGACCTTAAATTAATCAACTAATAAAGATTACGGAAAAGACACTAATCTTCATGTTCTTTGTTAATCAACTTTGTTTAAGGTCTTGAGCTAGATATTTGTTGAGAGGAAATGATAAACAAACATACAAAGATATCCAAACCGGATAACAACTAAGATTAGAACAAATTACAGGTACTTAACAAAACCCACTTGCTTGTAAAAATCAAGAGGAGAGAATCTACAGTAGGTTAAGGTTTTTTTATTAGGAAGATTAATGAAAATGATTTGAAAACTTTGAGTTTTAATCAAAATGACAAAAAAATGTTGTAAGTGAATAGTACCAAAAATGATTTTTTTAGCGTAAAAATATCGTTTTCGTTAAAACTTTATTTTTTATTAGAGTAGTTTTCCAATCACGTGAGATAAACGTGTCAGTTGAAACATGACATGTCTTAGTTTTTTTTGTAAAAGTTGGTCTTATGTTTGACGTATATCAGGTGAGTAAAAACATCTAGGACATTAATCAAAGGTTGAGAATTTGGACAAGAACTATTACATCATAACAGTTGATGCATATGATACTTACTGACACATAAGTGGTACAACATTTATCTGACTGTTGTTGATATGATACTCACGACACAAGCATGGTTAGACTTTGAAGGTGATATGATAGACACCCCACGACACATGAACAGTAAAAAAATTAACTGATCATTAGTACAGTTTCAGTACCCACAATGTGGATCAGGATCCCCTCATGAGCAAATGATGAGAATCCTCATGACCAGGCCCATCAGATCGTTTAAATTTTATCTAACGATTAAAATTATTATAATTTTTAGAGAGGCCTCATATTTGTAGCCGTTAAATAAAATTTGAACGGTTTGATGAATCAGATCAAGAGGATCCTCACCATTTGCTTAGAAGAGGTTCCTAATTCCCATAATATATTAACGATCAGAATTCTCTCAAGCGTGCAGGAGCGATTAAATCCAGAATATCACTATGAGTTGGTGCCTGCTCCCTCGTGTGCTGTGACTCGTGAGGCTATGGCCCATCGCTGGTTCACAACATTGTGTGTTCAAAGGACAAACGCATTATGCACCTTCAGAAAGGTCCCAATCTAATGTGTTGATATGCATGTGAAGAGGATTTTTTCCGGATTCTCTTTGTAGAGATTCTAATAATTCTCATATCATGGTTGTTCAATGTATATTATACGGTCAATTTTCATTTGTTATTATTTATATTTAATTTTAAATAAATAAATTCAAAATGATTACTGATCTCACAATATATAATAAACGGTTAAAATATAATAATTCTTATATGCGTACAACTTGAATCCATATGGAATCCAAATTGGAGGTGGATTATCTGCCCTCCTATTTCCATACTTTTCCTATGCCCTCCTGTGATGTGTGGTCACGATTAAATCACGTCTACATTTTATATTAATTTTTTATATAAATAATAAAATAAAAAGTAATAAGAATATAAAATATTAACGTTTAACCGTAATTATACAAACAGAAGAGGAGGAGGAGAGTATGAAAATGGGAGGCCGGACAATCCAATTCCATCCAAATTCGTCAGTATGGACTAGGGATTTCTGACAACTGCCATATTTCTAAAGATAGAGGCAGGCAGGTCATCACGATTCACGCCACCTCCATCCATCATCTGCACTCCTCCACGAGGACTCGGTCTTTTCACCTCCACCACACTCAAAAGTCAAATCTATTCCTTCCAAAACCGCATCTAAATCAACCACCTCCAGTGGCGGTTGGGATGAAAATTCTAACCCATGTATTAAACGGACTTGAATTCGATTTTTAAGGCTTGCGAACACCCAATAATGGTCAGACAGAAGTTAAAATGTTTTTATAATTTTTTTTTAATTCGAAAAAGATAAATTATTATGACGAAGCTATCAATTAATTTACTTGAAAAGGCATATATCTTTTTTTTTATCTCCAAAAAAAAAAAAAAAGTATCATAGCAAAATCATCACCTAATTTTTTACAAGGCATCTAAATCTTTTGGCTACTTATTGTAAGTGCTTTTCGTTAAAAACTTTTTCATCAAATCATATAATAAGCTTAGCAAAATTTAAGGTACACGAGAAGTGTCAATCGCGTGACTAATCAAAGCAAAACTGGTAACATATTCTACCTAAGTATCAAATTTCATTAACAAATTTGACATTGAAATACTATGTCATGTTATATTGTTAAATTGTAATATTTAAATCATCGAAAAATAAAGATTTAATTTGATTAAAAATTCATATTAACGGTCGGATAAAAAGGAAAAATATTTAAAAGAAACACAAAATTCCATTTTAATACGAGAAAAGAAAAGAAAAAAAAAAAAATCAACCCCTCCAACAAATTACAAAGTAGTGTTTTTATAAAATAATGGCACGACATAAACAAGGAGAATATTAAACAAATTGTCTGACTAATACAAATTTAACTAGTGCTCTAATCAGGATCAGTTGAGTTCAAACTGTTGTTAGGTAATTAAAAAGAATTATCCATCAGAAGCTACCTCATATCCGACGGCTACGACGGCTACGGTCAAGATCGACGGCTTCAGATCCTTCATTAAAGGTTACGGATTGCCTTGCCGGCGAAAACTCCTCGGGGGCTAAATAACGGGCGAGGACGGAGAAGCCGGCCGGTTTAGGTCGATTCTCCGGTCTTTTCGAGGTCTCGATGAGTCAACCGAAGTGGCTCCGCCGTTGCGTTCCGACGGATCCGCTCGAGCTGCCTTAGCGGAGCCACACCTCTGGTGAGGACATGAACGGTCGAGATCGTCGATCTGTGATATAAACGCACGAATCTTAGCCGTTGAAAATTGAAAGACGATTCTGAAATCAACGGAAACAGAGAATAACGTACCTGGGAGCGAAGATCCGACGCCGTTTCTCTGAATCGCTTCAACGAAACGGCGGTTGCGGTTTTGGAACCATCTCCATCGCCATTGTTGGACGCGGTCGCAGACTGCTCGCTGCTCGATGCGCTTGAAGTCGGAGGAGGCGGCGTCGCCGTCGAAGACAACGGCACCACCTGATTATCTCCGTCCTCATCGAAATCAACATCCTCATCATCATCATCGTCGTCGTCAATCTCATCGTTATCCGAATCGAATTCCTCATCATTGCCGCCCTGGCTCTCGTCGTCGTCGTCTCTGCCTCCGTCTGGGAGAACGCAGCTCTCGCACACCGAAAAAGTGTGGCCGAGCTTTTCGCCGGAGGCCTTCCACGCCGTGGGAGACTGGCAGCCGTGGCAGAGGAGGCTCCGGGAGTGGCGAGACACCAGGAAATTGGCGCCGTGAACCTTGGCGTCGCAGTCCCAGCACAGAATCGCCTGGTCCGATTCGCAGAAGATTCTCGCGGGAAGCCGGCAGAGCTCGCAATTCTTCATCTTTCTCTTGATTGCAAAGGACGCAGAGTTCGCCTTCAGTTTTTGGGAATTTTCTTTTCTCGCAGTTTCTCTGTGTTTTCTCGGAAAATCCTTTTCTCTCTCTTCTGCTTGTTCGGGAGGGGTAAGATGGAAGGGAAAAAGAAGGGAAAGGGCCACTTGCCGACAATAATAGCCTCAACCCTGCTTTTTATTTCAATTACGATTTTACCATTCTTGGAACATGTTTTTGACACATCAACTACTCAAATAATTAAATTTCAAGAATTAGCTTAATACAAAATACATACCTCGTTTACAGATGATTGCACGTATTTAAAGTTTATTTTTAACCTTTAAGCTTTATACGAGATTGTCGACCTGTGGTTGAGGTTGTATTGTCTACTAGATAAACTTCTCGTCTTAGGTTATGTCATACAATCATACAGGTAATTAAATGATGAAAAAAATTATAGGCCGAGCTATAAATATAATAGATCGTTTGAATTACTTTTGCTTAAGAAGCTTTAAATACATTGAATACGTTTTTTTCTTCTTCAGGTGATTGCATGTATCTAAAATTTACTGGATCAGATGAGAAAATAGAAGAAAGGTAATTTCTTCAATTAAAGAAGAACTTGTCATAAAATAAAATTCACTCAAATCTCTCACCAATTTCTTTTAAAAAATACAAAAAAAAAGGGCATGGAGGTCATTTCAAAGTACAAAACGCTTCAGAAATTCAAAATAGTCCAAAGGTTTCAAGGGGAGGAGGACCAATGGCGGAGGCTGTGGTGCTCCGCGGCGCCAGGTGTCGGCTCCTGGGGGAACAAAAGCTTTGTGTGGTCTGCATATGCATGCGGGGGGGCCTTCGGTCTTTTCCCTCTTCGGTTGGTGCAGACTCGCAAGGATATTTTCCAAAATCTGGCTGACATGGCGACCAGGTGGCGTATTTCAATGTAATGAGATTCTATTCGCTTACGTGGCGGAATTTGAGCCATAGAACCACGTGGGTCTGCACCCGCAAGATTTGATTATTTATTACGAGTACTGTGGGTCCCGAATCCCGACTAGCTCGATTTTCAGCCTTGCATTTCGCGGCTCGGAATCATGTCCTCCAATTCCTATCCTACTTTTTTATTGAAATTATTATAATAGATAAGAATCATCAAGCCGACGCGCTCAACGTAGAAACCGCCAATAGCCAGTCGTCGAAATAGGAAAAGTAAGGAAGATAGAAGATATAGGGAAACATAAGGACATTTCTAATCCAAGTGGTTATGTTTGGTCTTGTTTAAATTATAGACTTGTAAAAAATTATTTTTTTGATAAATATGGTCATATTACATTTATATACTATTTTTAACCGAATATGGCTAGTTTTTAGCGGAGGAGGATTGTCTGCTCTTTCATTTCCGGTGCCCTCCTATGCCCTCCTGTTTTGTGTAATCACGGTTAAGTTACGTTAACATTTTATATTGTTTTTTTTATCAAGATAATGAGACAAAAATGAATAGTAATATAAAATATTAACGTGGTTTAACCATGACCACACAAACAAAAGGGCATGGGAGGGCAGACAATCCTCCTCCGTTTTTAGCCTTCTCAAGAATTTATTACTTTTAAGTTATGTTTTTAAATTTTTTTAGTTAATGGAATTAAATTATCATATTAAAATAAGATTTTCAAACATATTTTGAGTGCCGCTTATTGCTGAATGAATAAGCCGCTAAATTTATTATCCTTTGGTTGAAGATGTTTCCATTTGAAAAATAATGAAAATTTTTAAATTTAGATTATTAGAAGATGTAAGGGAGGGGTTTTTATAAAAACGATGCGAGAAAATGGTGTTGAGATTATTTAGGTATTTATAAGGAAAAAAAATTAAAATTTTTTTATTTTTTTTTAATTTCGGTCTTAAAAAAGAAAAAGAATTATTACAACTAACTTCTTCACACACGATTACATGTGCGCGAAAGACCTTTTCTAGCTTTGGGTGACTTACTCATTTGTCACATTTAGGTTACTTTGCAATCTACAAATTTTTATGCTTAAGATTGCATTATAAATGGGGGCAGTGGCAGTGGCAGATTCAAGAAATATTATTTGGAGGGTTAGTAAGAATTTGCACAATGCAAATTTTTTTGAACGAAATAGTATGCAAATGGGCATATCATCGAGCCTTAGTTGCCTTGAAGTCAATTGCTAAGCCATATTGCACGCATGTTGATAGATACCAATAGCTTCGAAGCAAGCATGTTGACTGATGTCAATAGCTTTTAAGTGAGCATGCTAATAGATGCCAACATATGCTAAGTGAGCCTATGGACAGACGCCTAAGCAACGCATACATAGGCATGCCGGGTGACGCTAGCAACTACCTTGCCTATAGAGGTAATTAGTTAGAGGACATCTTTTGAGGACATGTCATATTTTCAAAAAGCGATAACCAGCTCTTCCATAAAAGATTTATGAACTTGCGAGGTTAGCTGACCCATAGTTATTATGTATCTGAAACATACAAAATGAAAAGAGAGCATGGGACGAAGAGAAAAAGGATTCCCCGAAAAATTTGACAAGAACAATTCGATCTCAATCGCATGTGGAGAGGTGCCAAAGACAACAAAAATAAACGTGCAAAAATCCCAAAGGTTAATGTGGGAAAATGTACATACATGAAATAAAAGAAAGTGTTGTGTTGGGCTAAACAAGCGACTTCAGTAGTACAAAAATGTTGGGCCAAATCCAAAGCCCAAAGTTAAAGTGGCCAACAGTTGGGTTGGAACCTGCACTGCCGAAGCCCATCCCAACAGAACTATCGTTGCCGCCAATTTTTTTTAAAACTCCACCTTTACCCCTCAAGGTGCACTGAGAATTGAAAGGAAATTTATTCTTCAGAAGGAATAACAGCCATCGACAATGGGGCTCCGGCCGATCGGATCGTCATCCTCGTGCTCAAGGTTCGCTTCTCAAGACGGCGTCGGAGTGAGGTGGTGCAAATGGCCGAGCATCGGAGGTGGAGTTACTCACTCGCCGGCCGCCACATCGTTCTCGATTTCCGAATAGTATGGTCCTCATTAGTCGTTGCTCCTTAATCTTGCTTATTTTACTTCCTTATAAAGCTGTTTAGACCCAAAATTGCATCATCGGCCTGTGCAAGTATAGCTCCACACCGTCGGATAAAAAATGAAGATAATTTTATTATGATTTGTTTTATCATAATAATTATTTATCTTGTACAAGATAAACGTGGTGCAAATAATATCTCTAATCTACAATTCAGAATTAATTGGGGATATTCGGCATATTGGTGTTGACAGATTCATGCGGCAACACAGTTACTACTGGATTAATTTCGTGCAATTAATCCATGCATGGGATAAAGGTGAAATTATGAGATAGTGATGCGATTAGGATGACATTTGAACAAATGAATAGGCTTCAGCCTATGGACACATTGGGAAGAGTCAATTAGCACAAGGATAGTGACGTGGTGATCTCTTGACCGTGGTTGGACAATTGCATGATAACACCATGCATTTAGTTGGCTTTGATCCACGCGCAAACCGCATTAAAGATCAAATGCAATACTGATCAAATCAAGTCATCACGTCTTTATAAATACAGAGGCAGTGGCAATGAGAAAGCCACCTCAAATTCAACACACAAAATGCCCTACACAAACCCTCGCTCTACCCTAAACTTCTCAACAACCTTGAGATTTTTATTTTCCTTTTTCCTGCCAACACATATTCAGTTTGGATAAACAGCACTGGAGCCGTAAAATCAGCCGACCGAGGAGCACCTTCAATTTGGATAAACATCACTGCTTCGAGACCGACTGGTTATTTATCCAAGTCTCAGTTAACAAGGATTTTCGAGTCCTTGTTGGTAGAGGTCATCTCATCAGCCTTCTCGGCGAAGTGAGGTGTTACAGGTTACTACATTCGGCACATTGAAAGCCAAATTTGATATTGAACTTCGCAAAACTAGCAGCCTTGTCTTTAGGCTCTAGAACCCGAAGGCCGAGACGTGTTCCTTCCTCGGCCGTAATCGCAAGATTAAGAAGTCAGCAGTGCGCTCAACGCCACATCAACACATTTTACTCCCTGGCCAAGCTCGGCTGTCGAGTTGACACGCCCCGCACATACTTGAAGGACGTAGTTAGCTTATTAATTACTTGGCTTGCGCGCTACGTAAGCTTGGTAGTTTTTAGGGTCAACAAAAGCACAAAATTAAACTGCTTCGGCTTGCATAACTGCCATGTGCTCCCCAAAGAAGATGAAGACCCAAATTCAATCCTAATTTATTTATTCCTTTTTCTTTCAAATTGCATGCATGGGTAAAATTGAGAATTTTGGATGAAGTTTGGACTTTGGACGTCGGATAATGTATACGCATTATAACATAAACAATTTGAGCTTGAATGTTCAAGTGGTCAATACTATTTTTTCTTTCTTTTTTTGTTCGAAGTCTTAAGTTCAATGTCGCATTATTCACTGAAGTGCTTGTATAACAGAATAAAAAAGCCATTTAGGCATTTACAAATAAGAGGGAAAGAGAGAAGTAAAGTTGTGGACACAAAGAACAGATGAAATACAAAAATTTGATGACGTTGACCCAGGGCCGATCCTGAGTTTTTGGGTGCCCAGTGCGAAGCTTAAAATGTGCCATTTTTTAATATGGAAACATATGTTAAAAGAAAAAATTTGACGATGGTTGGAACCCAGTCAAAGCTGGGGGCTAGGCCCTCACGCCCAAATTATATGACTTGAGAAAATATACAACGGGGGGCATAGTACCTAAACCCCGACAATAAAAAATACAATCATATAATTCTATACATCAATTATCATATAATTCTATATTACTTGCAAAATTTTATATTAAATTATGAATTAATAATTCAAATTTTAAAAATTAGTTTACCTCAAAACTCAAAAGGGTTGGTGGTGAGTGAATGCTCTTGCACTTGCAGCAGCCAATGCCCCTGCGCTGAGCTGAGGAGGAGGGACATGACCTCATGTGATATCTGGCTGCTTGCTGTTGAAAAGGGGAGTCAGGGTCAGGACGGCAGGGAGGGAAGTGGGGGAAGTGGGGAACAAAGGGAGTTGGGGAATCGGGAAAGGGTTGTAAGGCTATGGGAATTGAGTGCATTTTTGCTCACCACTATTTAGTATAGTGTATGCTCACCATCCTATTTATCACTATTAGATGAGTTTGAAATTTGAGATTTGTTCTTATCCACTACGCGAATCTTGAAATTCAAACTCATCTAATAATAATAAATAGGGTGATGAGCATACACCATACTAAATGATGATGAGCATACATCACAATAAATGGTTGTGAGAAAAAATGCTCCCATGGGAATTAGGGTTAAATGGGACCGAGTGGTCCCTCTAATGTCCTTTTTTTTAATTTTTTAATTTTTTTAAAATTTTTTAATGGTTGTAAAGCCCAAAACCTGGACCGTGTGGTCCCTCTAATGTTATTATTATTATTATTTTTGTAATGCTCAAAACCTGGGCCCTTTTTCATCTTTCTTGGGCTCTTGCCCTCCAACCCCTATTGGGCTCTGGATTCTTTTTAATTTTTTATACCTAATTATTTGGGTTATTTTTTTTGGATGCCCCCTTCAGTTTTGGGCCCTGGACGGTTGCCCTGTGGCACTGGGCCTGGGCCGGGCCTGCGTTGACTTTTCAATCATTGAGCTCAGTCTCCATATCAACATTGAGTGGAAACAAAGAAAAGATGAAATGTACAGAACTCGACGACCTTGACCTTTCACATTGGGCCTACTACTCTTCAATCATCCAGCATTGAGTGGTGGCTACAAGATCAACGTTTTCTGCTCTGGCCGCTATGTAAATTCTTGATTCTCTACGATATATGTTAATGAAGTTGCCAATCTGTTGGTAGCAGTAGCCTCTCCTTGATGATGTTTCTCGGAGGGAGGTTAACCAGATCAACTTACGTCGTTGCGTGGTTTGCGAATCGCATGCTGTTTTCCATCGTCGTTTCATATGCAGTAGCAGTCTTGTTGTGCTCATCTCACCCATTTTGCTGTGCTAGAGATACAATAACACACGGCACCCCAATTACCGACGGTGTTGAATCAGAAACTCTTGTTTCATCTGGAGGAAGATTTGAACTCGGATTCTTTAGCCCTTCACCTCAAGGGACTCAGAGATATGTTGGCATATGGTATCACCAACTGAGTCCGAGGATAGTGGTATGGGTTGCCAACAGAGAAAAGCCAGTCCTCAATTCCACTGGTACCAGATTCCTTGCACTCCGAGAAGATGACCTCCAAGTGTTGGATACTACTGGAAAGAGTTACTGGTCAACGGGGCTTGAAACATCCAAGTCTTCAACACGGACTGCGACGCTCATGGATTCCGGGAACCTTGTTCTAAGCAGTGGCGATGATCAGTTGGCAGTGAATATTCTGTGGCAGAGCTTTCAAAGTCCAACTGATACATTCATTCCTGGGATGGTAATGAATAAAAGCTTGGAGTTGACTTCGTGGAGAGGCGAGGATGACCCGGGAAGGGGGAAATTCATCTTCAAACAAGATCAAGTTGGAGAGAACCAGTACGTCATCACAAAATCAGAATCGATTCCGTACTGGAAAGGTGGAGAACGGGCAACTGATACATTTTACGGCTTTGATCGAATGCTTCCTGCCGTTACTTACTTATTATCAAATTTCAGCAAGAAATATGCTGTTAGAAATTCCCCCAAGATTTTCAGTTCTCCGAGTCGAAACTCCACTTATAAAAACATAACAATTCCTCCACGATCAGAATACAATTATACAAGGTTGGTGATTAATATTACTGGAGAGATACAGTTTTGGACTTGGATTGATTCCACAAAGCAGTGGAATTTGTATTGGTCAGCGCCAAGAGATAAATGCAGTGTGTTTAAGGCTTGCGGCAACTTTGGAAGCTGCAATGATAATAATATGCCGTTTCTGTGCAAATGTTTGCCAGGTTTCAAACCCCAGTATCTGCAGCTGTGGAATTCTGGGGATTTTTCAGGTGGATGCACAAGAGAGTTCGCATTATGTGGCGACGGCAAGAATGATACCTTCTTGAGCTTGAAGAAGATGAAAGTGGGAAATCCAGATTCAGAAATCACCGTTAACAATGAAACAGAATGCAGGAACGGGTGCTTAAATATCTGCCAGTGCGATGCTTATTCATATGCTGAAAACTATGGTAATCGAAGGGATGTTACAATGTGCAGAATATGGAACTCGGGAGATCTAAATAATCTTGAAGAAGAGTATAATGATGGGGGCCAGGACCTCTCTGTTCGTGTTGCGTTGTCTGATTTAGGTATTCTTCCTCTGAAGCTTCCTGAAACTAACAAAAGAATGTGTGGATGGCATAACTATTTACTTTGTGAATTAGATGATCAAACCATTTTCCAGCGAAAAAGTAGAACTGAGAAAGAACAGTTACATGAGTTTTATATTTATGCTTTCTGTTGTTTCACGCTATTCCTTACATGTATATAACGTTTCAATTAGCATGATTCTATTTATATTGGATTAAACGCGAGGTTAAACCTTTGTGAACATAATTGCAAAAGCATGAGATTATTCGATGTGAACATAAATGAGGTAGTGCTAATTTCTTTGCTAGTTTTGACAGTCAATTAATTACACCTTGTTCAGAATCAACTGTAAGAGGCTGTAAGCCTTGTGGCACAACCATCATCCCTTATCCCCTGAGCACAAGACTGGGTTGCGGTGACTCCATGTACTTCCGTTTCAAGTGCAACAACTTCACGGGTCAGGTTAGCTTTGTGGGACTGAATGAGACCTTGTTTAGAGTTATTAGCATAAACTCAAGTGCACAGAGATTTTTCATCCAAGGCTTCCAACCCGAAAATGTAGATAAATGCGATCCTAGCAACAGAGAGGCTAATTGGCGGATCAATCCATCGTTTCCATTTAAAGTAATCAGTCTGTGTAATGCTAACCTGGGTAATTTTAGTTCTGAAGTACCGTCTTCTGGAGGTCCTAATGTAGTGGAGATGGGTTGGGAGCTACCACTGGAACCAACCTGTACAACATCTGCAGACTGCAGGGATTGGCCACATTCAATTTGCAATCCTGCACGAGATGGAAAGATAAGATGCCTTTGCGAAACCAATTTTCGATGGGATGGCTTGAATTGTACTCAAGGTTAGAATATCATGTTAGGCATAAAATTTTGGTCATGCATGTTCCCTCTTGCAAATCAAATTTTGATGTTGATACGAGTGCTGCACAATCGTTTTAGATTGTACAATGCAGTAAAAATGATTATATGACAATAAAAAATATTTTCCCTTCTTTCTTGCAGAAGGTAATCTTCAAGGGCTACCAAAAGAAGAGCATACGGGAAGAAAATTGCCATTGTCTCTGATAATTGTAACGGTGCTTTTAAGTGTGATTTTTCTGGCCTGCATCGTCATTTCCATTTATATATGGCGAAGAAATATGAACAACAAACGAGGTAACTGCTTTTCTATATGCGTTATTGTCATGAAAGATCTGCATAGTTGTTCATAGTTGATGGGAATAAATGTCTTCAATTCCCTGTATTAGATCAAATAAGACGAGGACAATTTGACAGTGAAAGGAGAGTCAAGGAGTTGATAGACACAAGTGAGTTCAAGGAAGAGGAAGGTATAGATGTACCTTTTTTTGATATGCAAACTATACTAGACGCAACAGATAATTTCTCAAATGCAAACAAGCTTGGACAAGGGGGATACGGGCCTGTTTACAAGGTAATCGAACAGTTGTTTACCATTCCTTAGTACTCGAATCACCTTATATAGCAACACTTGTTTTTCATTAATGTTTATCTGTTGTGGTTTCTTATAAATTTATATGTAAGGGATTTTGTTGCAGGGAATGTTTCTTGGAGGCCAAGAAATCGCTGTGAAAAGGCTATCAAGGGTTTCAGGACAAGGCTTACAGGAATTTAGAAATGAGGTGGTGCTGATCGCCAAACTTCAACACCGAAACCTTGTTAGACTTAAGGGCTATTGCATGAAAGGAGAAGAAAAGATCTTACTCTATGAGTACATGCCTAACAAAAGTTTAGACTCCTTTATATTCGGTTCGCTCCTACTCCTCTTTTCATTATCTGTCACTGCATGATTTATGGTTTCTTGATTGACTTAACTACGATAGCTACTAAATTTTTCTCTATATGGAAAATGGAAATTCTGCAAGATCATACAAAAAGCATGTTTCTCAACTGGGAGATGCGTTTTAGCATCATTTTGGGAATTGCTCGAGGGCTTCTTTATCTTCATCAGGATTCCAGATTGAGGATCATTCATAGAGATTTGAAAACCAGCAACATTCTCCTAGATGAGGAGATGAACCCCAAAATATCTGACTTCGGTTTAGCAAGGATTGTTGGAGGCAAGGAAACTCAGGCAAACACAAACACTGTAGTTGGAACTTAGTGAGTTACTAAGTTTTGTGTCTATGATTTCATATTCTTGACCCTTTTAGGTGAAAGTGCTTTTGTGCCTGCCTAAGTTATGAAGTTTTTTTTTTTTGATACAGTGGTTACATGGCTCCAGAGTATGCATTGGACGGAACTTTCTCAGTGAAATCAGATGTCTTTAGCTTTGGCGTGGTTCTTCTTGAGATAATCAGCGGAAAAAAGAACACAGGCTTTTACCAATCCGAACAAACTTTCAGCCTCATAAATTATGTAAGACAGCAAGTGCGTTGAATATTTCATATCCATTTTTAACCCCAATTTACACGTGCATCATTCTTGAATTTTACCATTTTCCCAGGCATGGAGCCTCTGGACAGAAAACAAGGTGCTGGATTTAATGGACAAGACTTTGGACGAAAGTTGCAACAAAAACCAGTTTATCCAGTGTGTCAATGTCGGCCTCTTATGCGTACAAGAAGATCCAAACGATCGGCCCGCCATGTCAAACGTTATCACCATGCTCGACAGTGAAACTGCAGCCTCTCCAGCTCCTAAACAACCCGGGTTTCTCACAAGGAGAGGCAAATCCAGCACAGCTTCTTCTTCTAGTAAGCCAGAAACTATATCTGAAATAACCACCAGTATAGTAGAAGGTAGATAATTAAAGGACGGTTGATCCTCTAGTTTTTTACTATTTTTTCTCGTCTCAGTTTTTTCCTTTTTTACATTTAACGCTTATCGTGGTAATTGTAAAAGCATGTCTCTAATGTTTCTGGTCAGAAAAGTTTGAGTTTGACCCCTTGGCAGTGTGACTTGGTTTCATCGTGTATTCTTTTCTTTCTTTTTCTCAGATTAATCTTTGATCGAGTTCTTGATTAATTTATCATGAAATCAACTTGGAATGAGTGTTTTCTTTCTTTCTTTCTTTTTAATTATGGGTTTGGGGATTCGATTCCGTTGATTTCAATTATATAAGCGATTTATGGTTAATGATAGGTTTAATATACGGTGATTCAGATAGGGAAGTGATTTTTGCACGCTCTTTATCACACTCAAACCCATACAGTTGAAACGTAACCAAATCACAAAAGTAGATTTGTGTACGAATCCAAAACAAAGTCACACAACTTCACCAAACTAAGCATTCAAACAACCATGATTATCACCAAACACAGATTATAAATGTAAAGCATTCCATTGTTCTACAAAATGCCGGAATGGAATCTTCAAAACCGTTCCATTCTCTCTCCCTCTACTTTATTATCTCGAATACAGCCACAATGATATTCATTACGTAGAAGCCTCCTTAATTTTAGAACATCATGGACAGCGAAAAGAGGCGAGTAGAAGCAATGGCGATTCCAACTCTTTATAAGCTGTTGTAAGATTTTTTAACTTTCCGGCATTCATCACCTTCTCACGAATAGCCTTCACTCCCCTTTGTGTGGATCCACTGCTTTATCTAGCTCTTGACCAAAATTGAGCTGGTCACCTTCAGATAAGTTGATAACTATTAATCTAGCAACTCAAACCAACCAATACTATATTGGCACATTGCTCACAGCTTGCAAAGTTAACATGTAGATGTAGCCATATAGGGGTGCTTTTGAGAATATGGAAAACAGCATCAGGATAAATGTTCTAGCTTAGATACTTGTATCATTATGGTGATCGAAAGGGAACTTCACATTTCAGCAGGATCAAGAGGGAACTTGATATGGTCAGATCCTAGAGATCGATGGTTGCAGCGTGTATAATACATGCGGTAATTTTGGTAGTTGCAATAGCGAAAATGGTTTGGTTTGCAAGTGCCTACCTGGTTTTAAGCCTGGTTCGCCGGATGATTGGAACAATGGGGATTATTCAACTGGATGTGTTAGGAAATCAACAAACAATGCTGTAAGCGACAAGTTCTTGAGTTTAAAGATGATGAAGGTGGAAACCCCGATTCGCAATTTAATGCCAAAAGTGAGATGGAATGCAAAATAGAGTGCCTTAACAACTGCCAGTGCCAAGCTTATTTCTACGAGGAGGTTCAAATCACACGAAGGGGTGGGAATAGTAGTTCTACATGCTGAAATTTGGTTAGAGGATGTTACCAATCTTCAGGAGGAGTATGACAGCGGCCGGAACTTCCAGGTTCGTGTAGCAGTTGCAGATATAGGTATGATTCTCTAATATAAAAATGCCGGAATTGCTACAGGTTCATGTAGCAGTTCCATATGTTCTTTTGGTAGACAATCATGCAAGCTAAACATTTGCTCGACTGTTTTTAAATTTTCAAGGAATTATATTTTTGCAGAGTCAACATCGAGGAATTGCGATACTTGTGGTACAAACCTGATCCCTTATCCCCTGAGCACTGGAACAAAATGTGGTGATCTTACATACTAACCTCTCCACTCGCGGTTATGCATGCGCGAAAGATCTTTTTTAGCTACGTCTGTCACATTTATGTTACTCTGCAATCTAAAAATTTTTATGCTAAAACATACATTATAAACGTGGGCAGTGTGACAGATTCAAGAAATATTATTTGAAAGGTCAATAAGAACAGCGTGGCAGTGGGCAAAATTTTAGGAATGGAATAGCATGCAAATTGTCATATCATTGAGCTTTGGTAGGCTTGAAGTCATTTGCCAAGTCACATTACACACATGTCGACAGATGCCAACAGCTTCCGAGCGAGCATGTCGACTGATATGAATAGATTTTGAGTGAGCATGCCGACAGATGCCAACATATGTTGAGTGAGCCTATAGACAGATGCCCATTGTAACGCATACAAAGGCACGACGCTAGCAGTTAATTTGTCACGTAGTTAGACGGCATCTTTCGATGACATCTCAGATTTTCAAAAGGCGATACCCAGTTGAAGGATTTATGAGCTTGCGGAGGTCAGCTGACCTCGATGATAGAAGATATGTTGGCATATGGTATCCCCAATTGGGTCCGAGGACAGCGGTATGAGTTGCCAACAGAGAACCCCCAGTTCTCAATTCAACTAGAATCACATTTCTTGCACTCCAAGACTGTAACCTTCAAGAGTTACTGGTCAACGAGGGTTGAAACATGAACGATTTTATTTTATTTTATTTTTTAGAGGGATTTTGTTCATTTTGATTTTGGTTTTTCATGGTTTTTAGGATTTTTTCAATTTATATTCCACTTTATTTAGTAACACTCCTAAAATTATTAAGTATGTGAGTCTCGTATTACAATTAATAATGTATTACACGAACAGTTTTAAACTAGTGACATATTTATTTAGAGAATGTGAGAATTCATAATTCAATACCTAAAAAAAATTAAGAAATCATAGTAACTAGAGAAATACTAAGGAAACTCTTAAAAGTGGAACTCCACTGTAATCTTTGCCGCCTCATGTTTTTGGCACAATATTTAATAATGTATGCATGAGAATTGACATTAAATTGTACGATGTCAGAGAGTATAGAGAGAGACCCACTTTGAAAATGTCTCCTTAGCATTTCCCAGTTAATTATATGGCCAATTGATTTGTTCCTGTACAATTTCTCTCTCTTCTCGTTTCAAAGATTTCTCCCTAAGAGGTTACAAATCACAAATATTGTGTGTGGGCTAAACAAGCGACTTCACTAGCACAAAACTGTTGGGCCAAATCCAAAGCCCAAAGATTAATGTTGCCAACAGTTGGGTTCGAACCTGCACTGATGAAGCTCAGCCCAACATAACTATCGTTGCCGCCAAAATTTTCCAAAATCCCGCCTTTACCCCTCAAGGCGCACTGAGAATTGAAAGGAAATTTAATTTTCAGAAGGAATAACAACCATCGACAATGGGGCACCGGCCGATCGGATCGTCATCCTCGTGCTCACGATTGGCTTCTAAACAACGGCGCCGCAGCGAGGTGGTGCAAATGGCCGAGCACCGGAGGTGGAGGTTCTCACTCGCTGGCCACCACAGGATTCTCCATTTCCGAATAGTATGCTCCTCATTACTCCTTAATCTTGCTTATTTTACTTAAAATAAAACAAAAAATTAAACTGCTTTGGTCTGCATAATTGCCATATGCTCCCCAAAGAGGATGAAGAACCAAAATTCAATTCTAGTTATTAATTTTTTTCTTTCAAATTGCATTCATGGGTAAAATCGAAGTATTTGGATAAAATTTGGACTTTGAACGCTGCATAATGTACACCCATTGTAACGTAAACAATTTTTGCTTGTAGTTCAAGTGGTCAATAATTTCATTTTTGTTCGAGGTCTAAAATTCGATATCAGAAAAAAAAAAAACCATTTACAAAATAAGAGGGAAAGCGACAAGTAAAGTTGTGGACAGGAATAAATACAAGAATTCGACGACCTTGACTTTGAGCCAGCTACATTTTTTTTTTGGGTACTATTAACTTGCATTGGCTACTTTTCTATCATTGAGCTCTGTCTATATTTATATGTATATATGTCTATACATATATGTGTGTATATGTGGACACAAAGAAAAGATGAAATGAACAGAACTCGACGACCTTGACCTTCCACATTGGGCCAACTACTCAACCCCGGCATTGAGTGGTTGCTACAGGATCAACATTTTCTGCTCTGGCCGCCGGCCGGTACGTAAATTTATTATTCTCTACGATATTTGTTAATTAAGTTGCCAATCTGCTGTTAATCTGTTTTAGTAAAATGGCTTATGGGACAAAATTTGCAGTCTAAGTGAGCTTTCTGTTTTTGCAAGTAGGTAATGTCTTAGGTACTTCTTGATAAAATGCTGATGGAAAAGATCACGACACGATCTTGGTAGCAGTAGCCTCCTCAAAGATGTTTCTCAGAGGGAGGTTAACAAGATCAAATGACGTCGTTGCATCGTTTGCGAATCACATGCTGTTTTCCATCTTCGTTTCGTATGCAGCAGTGTTGCTGTGCTCATCTCACCCATTTTGCTGTGCTAGAGATACAATAACACACGACACTCCAATTACCGACGGTGTTGAATCAGAAACTCTTGTTTCATCTGGAGGAAGATTTGAACTTGGATTCTTTAGCCCTTCACATAAAGGAACTCGAAGATATGTTGGCATATGGTATCACCAACTGAGTCCGAGGACAGTGGTATGGGTTGCCAACAGAGAATCCCCAGTTCTCAATTCCACTAGTACCGGATTTCTTGTGCTCCAAGATGGGAACCTCCATGTGTTGGATGCTGCTGGGAAGAGGTACTGGTCAACGGAGGTTCAAACATCCAAGTCTTTGACGCAGACTGTGACGCTCATGGATTCCGGGAACCTTGTCCTAAGCAGTGGCGATGATCAGTTGGCAGTGAATATTCTGTGGCAGAGCTTTCAAAGTCCAACTGATACATTCATTCCAGGGATGGTAATGGATAAAAGCTTGGGGTTGACTTCATGGAGAGGCGAAGATGACCCGGCAAGCGGGCAATTCATCTTCAAACAAGATCCAGTTGGAGAGAACCAGTACGTCATCTCAAAATCAGAATCGATTCCGTACTGGAAAGGCGGAGAAAGGGCATCTGATACAATTGACAGCTTTGATCAAATGCTTCCTGCAGTTAGTGACTTATTATCAAATTTCAGCAAGATATCAGTTGGAAATTCCACCAACATTTTCAATTCTCCGAGTAAAAACTCTTCTTATAAAAATAAATATACAAGGTTGGTGATTAATATTACAGGAGAGATACAGTTTTGGAGGTGGATTAATTCCACAAAGCAGTGGAATTTGTATTGGTGGGCGCCAAGAGATAAATGCAGTGTGTTTAATGCTTGCGGCAACTGTGGCAGCTGCAATGATAATAATATGCCGTTTCTGTGCAAATGTTTGCCAGGTTTCAAACCCCAGTATCTACCGCAGTGGAATTCTGGAGAGTTTTCAGGTGGATGCACAAGAAAGTCCGCATTATGTGGCAACAACAAGAATTATACCTTCTTGAGCTTGAAGAAGATGAAAGTGGGAAACCCAGATTCAGAAAGCAACATTGACAATGAAACAGAATGCAGGAACGGGTGCTTAAATAGCTGCACGTGCAAGGCTTATTCATATGCTAAATCTGAAAACAATAGTCATCGAAGGGAGGCGCCTACTTCATTGTGCAGAATATGGAACGTGGGAGATCTAAATAATCTTGAAGAAGAGTATACCAATACGGGCCAAGACCTCTATGTTCGTGTTGCGTTGTCTGATTTAGGTATTCTTCCTCTGAAGTTTTCCGAAACTATTAAATGAATGTGTGGATGGCAGATTTTTTTTTTGTGTGTGAACATTAGATGATCAAACCATTTTCCAGCGAAAAAGTAGAACTGGCAATGAACTTCAGCTACATGAATTTTGTCTTTATGCTTTCTGTTGTTTCACGCTATTCCTTACATGTATATAGTTTCAATTAGCATGATTCTATTTACCTTTGATTAAAAGCGGGTTAAACATTTTTGAACATAATTGCAAAAGCATGAGATTATTCGATGTGAACATAAATGAGGTAGTGATAATTTCTTAGCTCGTTATGACAGTCAATTAACTACACCTTGTGCAGAATCAACTGTAAGAGACTGTAAGCCTTGTGGCACAACCATCATCCCTTATCCCCTGAGCACAAGACTGGGTTGCGGTGACCCCTTGTACTCCCGTTTCAAGTGCAACAACTCCACAGGTCAGGTTAACTTTGTGGGACCGGATGAGACCTTGTTTAGAGTTATTAGCATTAACTCAAGTACACTGAGATTTTTCATCCAAGGCTTCCAAACCGAAAATGTAGATAAATGTGATCGTCTGAACAGAGGGGGTTATGGGCAGATCAACACTTCGCCGCCATTTAAAGTAATAAGTTTGTATAAAGCTGGCCTGGGTAATTTTAGTTTGTATAAAGCTGGCCTGGGTTATTTTAGTTCTGAAGAATGCAGAGGTCCAAAACGTCCAATTGTAGTCGAGATGGGTTGGGAGATACCAATGGAGCCAACCTGTACAAAATCTGCAGACTGCAGGGATTGGCCACATTCAATTTGCAAGCCTGCAAGCCATGGAAAGAAAAGATGCCTTTGCGAATCCAATTTTCGATGGGACGGCTTGAAGTTAAGATGTACTCAAGGTGAGAATATCATGTTAGGCATAAAATTTCGGTCATCCATGTGCCTCTTGGAAATCAAATTTCTATATTGATACGAGTGCTGCAGAATCGTTGTAGATTTTACAATACAATAAAAATGATTATATGACAATGAAAAGTATTTTCTTTTCTTTCTTGCAGCAGGTAATCTTCAAGGGCCACCAAAAGAAGACCATACGAGAAGAAAATTGCCATTGTCTCCGATAATTGTGGCAGTGCTTATAAGCTTGATTTTTATGGTGTGCATCGTCATTTCCATTTATATATGGAGAAGAAAAATGACCAGCAAACGAGGTAACTACTTTTCTATATGCTTTATTCTCATGAAAGATTTGCAGAGTTGTTCATAGTTGATGAGAATAAATCTCTTCAATTCCACTTATTAGATCAAATAAGACGAGGACAATTTGATAGTGAAAGGCGAGTCAAGGAGTTGATAGACACAAGCGAGTTCAAGGAAGAGGAAGGGATAGAGGTACCTTTTTTTGATATGCAAACTATACTAGACGCTACAGATAATTTCTCAAATGCAAACAAGCTTGGACAAGGGGGATATGGGCCTGTTTACAAGGTAATAGAACACTTGTTTACCATTCCTTTACACTCGAATCACCTTATATAGCAACACTTGTTTGTCATTAATGTTTATCTGTTGTGGTTAGTTGTAAATTTATTATATGCATGGGATTTTGTTGCCAGGGAATGTTTCTTGGAGGCCAAGAAATCGCGGTGAAAAGGCTATCAAGGGTTTCAGGACAAGGCTTACAGGAATTTAGAAATGAGGTGGTGCTGATTGCCAAACTTCAACACCGAAACCTTGTTAGACTTAAGGGATATTGCATGAAAGGAGAAGAAAAGATCTTACTCTATGAGTACATGCCTAACAAAAGTTTAGACTCCTTTATATTCGGTTCGTTCCAACTCCTCTTTTCATTATCTTTTACTGCATGATATGATTTCTTGATTGGCTTAACTACGATAGCTTCTAAATATTTCTCTACATGGAAAATGGAAATTCTGCAAGATCATACAAAAAGCATGTTTCTCAACTGGGAGATGCGTTTTAGCATCATTTTGGGAATCGCTCGAGGGCTTCTTTATCTTCATCAAGATTCCAGATTGAGGATCATTCATAGAGATTTGAAAACCAGCAACATTCTCCTAGATGAGGAGATGAACCCCAAAATATCTGACTTCGGTTTGGCGAGGATTGTTGGAGGCAAGGAAACTCAGGCAAACACAAACACTGTTGTTGGAACTTAGTAAGTTACTAAGTTTTGTCTATGATTTCATATTCTTGACCCTTTTATGTGGAAGTGCTTTTGTGCCTGCATAAGTTACAAAGTCTTTATTTTTTATTTTTTATTTTTTTTGATACAGTGGTTACATGTCTCCGGAGTATGCATTGGATGGAACTTTCTCAGTGAAATCAGATGTCTTTAGCTTTGGCGTGGTTCTTCTTGAGATAATCAGTGGGAAAAAGAACACAGGCTTTTACCAATCCGAACAAACTTTCAGCCTCATAAATTATGTAAGACAGCAAGCGCGTCGAGTATTTCATACCCATTTTTAACCCCAATTTACACTTGCATCATTCTTGAATTTTACCATTTTCCCAGGCATGGAGACTCTGGACAGAAAACAAGGTGCTGGATTTAATGGACAAGACTTTGGACGAAAGTTGCAACAAAAACCAGTTTATCAAGTGTGTCAATGTCGGGCTCTTATGCGTACAAGAAGATCCAAACGATCGGCCCGCCATGTCAAATGTTATCACCATGCTCGACAGTGAAACTGCAACCTCTCCGGCTCCCAAACAACCAGGGTTTCTCACAAGGAGAGGCAACTCCGGCACAGCTTCTTCTAGTAAGCCAGAAACCATATCTGAATTAACCACCAGTATAGTAGAAGGTAGATAATTAGAGGACGGTTGAAACTCTAGTTTTTTACTCTTTTTTCACGTCTCTAAGGGCGGAGCTAGGATTTTTTTCTTGGGTGGTTTAGCTGAAATTAGTTTTATAAAATGATATGTTTATTTATTTTTTTGCTTATATAATGATCAATATAAAAGAACAACAATAGAATATAAACTATTCTCAAAATCATAACCCTAACCAACATAGTCAAGGACCAAATAAATAATTAACCTACTAAATAAATGAAGTATAAGTAAATAAAGAGATTAAGAACGTACCAAATGTTACATTCATCGAAAAATCACAATGGAAAGTAAAGAATTGCGGAGGTAGTGATTTAATGGTGGACTAAAAAAGAAATTATTTTTCTTTTCTTGAGTAAGAAGCACAGTGGCTAAATCACACAGGGTAAATGGTATTTTCTTTAACATATTGGATAAAAGGGGGGAGGGGAGAGGGGAGATTGAACTAACTACCTAGAGTGCCCGCGCGGTGCTGCGGGTTTTGAAACTGTATAAAACATGTAGAAAGTTTTTAATGTATATATGATAAGCTATATTACTTATATACACATGGAAATTTATTTACAACCCAATTTATAATAAGAAACAATTAGTGTTGAACTTCTTTAATCTAATGGGTTTGTTTCTTCAGTTTGTTCCTCCTTTTTTCTTCTTTTGATATATAGGTGTTTTCATTTCTCTGTTACAAATTGGAAAAATAGAAGTTAATGTGAATAAATGATAGTTGGATTTGTTGAAGGATTCTCTTGCTAAAGATCAATACAATCAAAGGGCTAATAGAAAGTTAGAAAAATGACTAACGGAGTTGAAAATTGTGAATGCACCAGGTCCTGCATAGACGAAAACATTAGGCTTTATTAACCAGACATGTAAAGTTTATGTCAAATTTTAGATTATGCATGGTTTGAACTTTTAATGATAACGATGAGATAACAAAACATATGTGTGGTTTGAGCTATGGCTTTAAACCTTAAATACTGTATGAATCCAAGTTTGACCTAATTTTTCATAAAATGATGGGAGAGTAGCAGCTGCAGCAATCTCAGTTAAAAATTGACCATAAGTGCTAGAGTATCCATAATAGTGCTACAGACACACAGAAAAGTAAGAAAGTTAATACCATGATACATAGAGCTCGAGCATCCTAGATGCAGTCCAAAAGACATAAATGAGGAAATAAAAATATTTACATGAATGGTGTACTGTCAGATATGCCTTTGATGCCTCGTTTGCCACCAAAACTACCTAGTACCTGGAGGGGCGCAAAACAAAAGTGTGAGTGGGCAAAAACAAAGCTTTATCAAAAACCATTTCGATATGAAAGTTGTAACCCCTCTCTGTAAAACAAGTACACTTCCCAGAAAATATATATATACGTACTAATACAGAAAACCATTAATTAATCAATCTCATCAAATAAGCAATGCCATGTCCGAATGAACTATAACCAATAATCAACATATACCAAATACCATCAAATGATCAGGTGATATCTCAACTCAAATCATGCCGGCAATATATATATATATATATATATATATAAAATAGTCAGCCGGAGTCACCTCTAGTGACCTGTACGGCTGAATCTATGGCTTCTCAATCAAATCCTCAATCCATCTCTCAATCAATCATCAATAAACAATAATCAGTAACCTGCACCCATGACGGAACCACCTAATGTGGTCTGTACGTCAAGCTGGGTATATACGCTCTGTGCTACGATTACGTGAAGGCTGGCGACGAATCGCAAGTCACCTACGAGTCGGAACCACCTAATGTGGTCTGTACGATAGGCTGGCTCCTGCCTTGGATCCAAGGTGAGCGTACGGTGCGGGAGGTGAACGATCACGTGAAAGCTAAGCCCTACTCTGGCGGCACAACCCCGATGTGCAGGTAATGAGCCATATAACAATCTCATCGATATCACCTTAATCATCACATCACAAACACATACTAAGCTGACTTACCTGGCGCCCGCGGTGCATCAATGTATATTCACACAAATATATATAAAAATATAACTATGGCATTCGACATGGCATTCATTTCATAAAAACATTTTAAAACGCATTTATGGGAAATCAATCAATTATATATATATATATATATATATATATATATATATATATATATATATATATATATATATACTGAAAACCAAAAGCCCACTCACTGATATGTAGACGGGTCGTAACCCCCGAGCCTCGCGTGGCTGCGCTCGTCCTCAGGATACGTCTCACCTATATGCGAAACAACTATATAAACGTTAATTACGCACATAATCCAAACCAAGTAATAACTTCTCATACGTTGCTCAATTGGGGTGTTTGAATATACCAACATGCTCTACTCAATCCCACGAACACCCCCATATTTTAAAAATAATTTTTGGAAGCCTCACGCGCCGGCCAAGGCACGGCAACACGCGCCGCTCGCGCGCGGCCACGTGCCGTGCACACGGACGGAACCTTAACGCCGTTAAGGAATATTCCGTCAAATCCCAGAATATTCCGTTAAAGTTAACTGACGTCGTTAACCTCCGTTAGGAATATTCTGTCAAAGTTGACGGAATATTCCATCACCTTCAACCTTCAGTCGCCGGCGACCGGCACCGGTGCCACTGTGTCGCCGGAAACTGGGTAAATTTTCAAACCTATATTTCTAGCTCAGTTCTCAATCAAATTTCATGAAATTTACACCAAAATGATCCTTAGAGCAAGGAGAAGAGGTTTATACCTGTTTTGAACCCAAAATCCAAGCAAATCTCGCCGGAGAAATTCTCCAAATTCCGGCCAACTTCCAAACCACCGATCCCGACGTCCAACTTCCTTCAATTTTGTCCTCCGAGCATCCCAAGAAGATTCTAAGCCCTCCTATGATCTCCGAATGAGCTAAAAGTCCATAGATTTTGAACACATAAACAGTGCCACTTTTGGTACCTCACGGGTTCTAGGTTTTCAGGCAGTTTCACACTACATAAGTGGTACGGTTGGACTCACTAAGTTATAAGGATTCTAAATATCCTATTTAGAGCCTTGATCCGTGACCAAAACCCTAAGAACACGGGTTGTCCGTACGGTTGCAGGGGAAAGAGTAGAGTGTTTGAGAAGAAAGGAGGGAGAAGGTGACGGGGAAGGGGTGAACATGCACACGTGTTGTGCATGTGTGTGTATATATAATCCTCAATCAATCCCCTCCACAAAATTTAATCCAATTAAAATTAAAATAAAATAAATAACACACACACACACTCAAATATAAATATATAGGCACCCCTATAACCATTACTCCTTATTCACCCGTCCTCTCACATCCGTAAGGGTAGAATCGTCATTTCATAATTAATATATCCATTAACTCAGAACGGCTGTTACAAAATTACTTTGATCAACGAAAAGGAATGAATTTAAAATAGCAAATACAATGCAGAAAAACAGGCATTTAGTTTAGCTCTGTTTATATTAAACAAAGATCTGTTCAAACAACCATAAACATTGGAAAAAAAAAAATTGAACAACCAACCTTTTTCAAAAAGCACTGGCTCTACCCTTCTAACTTTTAATTAATGTACTGAAGACGAAATTAATCTGAAATTAAAACAAACATCAGTACTTAATCAACCGAAAATGTAGAACAAATACCAAATGACATAAAAACACACATCCTCAATTCCGGGATTAGTGGTGAACATAATATGGATATATGTGAGTATTATATTGGCGTCCAATATAATGATTAGCAATAGTGATGCTTGCTGTTAAATTAGAATTAGAAAGAATGTGTATGTGATAGCACAGAGCACAGAGCCCTAATAAGTGTTTGTACATGCACATGGTTTCCAATTGATAAACAACATACGGATTATATCTAAACGTGGCGCTGAGTTTCCAATTACTCACTATTGTGAATCTTTTCTCAAACAAAATATTATGTAATGTTAACATGTATACTACTTAAACCTGTGGCCGAGCTTGCAATTGGTTTCAAAAACCTTAACAATTTTTGAAGCTGGCTGTCCCCTGATTTTAATACATGTAATTATTTAGAAATCAAAGAGAATAATTCACTTAAATGTTTAATCAGAATAATATAAATATTCTCAAACTAATATGGGAATTGGGAACTGCAATGGTTCCAAGACTCTACAAATCTCCTTTGAAAAATCAATAACAGAATAAAAAAAATAAAAATTAAACTTAAATGGGAACTGGGAAATGCAAGGCTGCCGGGACTCTCCAAATCTCCTTTAAAAAATCAATAACACAATAAAAAAACAAAAATTAAACTTAAGTAGTTTCTCTGACTTCCTCTCCTCTTTGTCTTCCCTCTGGGCCATGAAAACCAGAAGCACAGAAGCACAATGCTTCCTAAAATTCTAGTTGTTTTACTCCTCTCTTCCCCAAATTTACAGGTGTGTTTTTTCATTTTTGTAATCTGATTAGAAATTATTAAAGATGATTAGATGAACCAACAATTTCACCACCAAATTTCAACAAAGAAGTAACAAAGCACAGCCAAAAAAATCAAATATTCGGCTTTGGGTAGTTGAGAAGAAGTGACATTTAATTACCTGCCAAAGGCTACAAAAATTGAGAGCACGATGGGGCAGCGAGGAGATCGAACAGATGGGGAAGCAAAGATCAAAAAGATCTAACGAAGCGGAGATCAAAATTGCAGAGCACAGTTTTTTCACTTTTTGGATTCCTATGGTTTCTGAAGAAGAAGTCGGGAGACTTCTATTGGACACACAGGGGCATAACCGTCATTTTACTGTATAATAGACAAAAAAGGCCGACTTGAAGAGCAACTGAAGGGCAAAAAAGGAAGAACACTGGAGAAGGAACAGTACCACGTTTTTCTCTTTTAGTATATATATAATTTATTATTTTTAGCATAAAAAGTATTACTTATTACCTATCCTCTACTAAATATACATGAAATAATATTGGAATTGAGTGAGCTATATAGGCTGCATGCATTAACATAAGCCATTAAAGCATGTGTTTAAAACGGATATTGCTATTTACACACCTATTTTTACCTCCTACACACCCTTATTAATTTTTTCTCATTGATCTTCTTCAATCCATTCAATCCGAATGTCAAAAATTGAGAGGAATATATGAAAAATAAGAATAAATGTGTGAATAACACTACACTCACAAAAAACCTTCCTGGGCTACAACCGATCTTAGCCTTGGGGGTGGCTCCCGTGCGTCACGTCTCCTTTTTTTTCTTGGAGAAACTTGATATAAGTCCAATTTTTTGAGTCAATAGTAGGAATAGTTCAATTTATTAAAATAAGTCCAATTTCATAAATTTAATTTTTTAATTATCAATAATTATCTCTTCAATGATAAGAATTATTATAAAAAACAAATTTCTTCGTAATTATCTCTTTGATTATTTCTTTTTATTTATTTATTTTTTCTTTGTTCTTCCTTCTGCTTTAAATGTGACAGCCCGTCCCTGATTTTAAGAGTTTTTAAAGTTTTAATAAAGGATTTTACAAAAATGCCCTTTGAGGCACGCGCATTGTTCGAGGTTAATCGTTGTGTCGTGCCATCTAAGATTTATTTTCTTGACATATCCTCGTAGTATTCGTCGCTACGGACGCGTGGGCGCAAGCGGTTCGTGATTTGGAGTTATAACGAAAAAGATATTAAAGTTTGAAGTTTGGGCATTTTGGGAATTATAAGAATAAAATATGGAATTCTTTTATGGAAATGGACGGCCCAGATTTAATGAGGAATTAATGGATGGCTAGGATTGGAAGAAATGAGTTTATGTGTGTGTGTGTTTGTGGCTGGCGGAAGAAGAAGGAAGAAGAAGAGATTGGGCAATCTGCCCAACCAGAGGAGAGCAGAAGCTTCAGGAGAGAAGGGAGAGAGACTGACCAATGGAGAGAGGAGAGAGGAAAGGCCCAGCCAATCGGAACAGGGAAAGGAGGAAAGGAGGGAGAAGGTGGCGCGGGGGATCGGCCGGATCCCCTTGACCCGTTTTCGGACCCGGTCGACACCCGTGTCCATGTTCGTCGATTTCAACTCGTTTTTCCGGCGAATTGATTCAACAAACCTCATGGGAAACACTCTAGGACCCTTCCTCTACCCATTCCACCTCAAATTTGGAGAGATTTGGTTGTAAAAATGGAAGAAACCGTGCAAAAGATTTATATGAACCGTGTGATTTGAAATGCCATGCATAGAATTGATATGAGATATGTGAATTGATAATTATATGATGCATATATGTGAATTGGTGCTGCAGACGCGCAGGTGAGTATCAGTTGAGTTATATTTGGTTCATTGAATTGTTTGATGAGATTTATGTTGATAGCTCATAACCTGCACCCCTGGTGTTAGTGCTTATGTTATTCACCCGCATCACACGCTCACCTTGGATCCAAGTAGATGCTAGTCGTACAGACCACTAGAAGTGGTTCCGACATGCTAGTCGTACAGACCATTAGAGACGGTTCCGACTAGTAGGTGACCTTAGATTATGTGCACAGATGATTGATGAGAGAAGCACTAGAGCGTATTATTACACCATCCGAGTCGTACAGACTACTACAGGTAGTTCCGACTCATGTGCAGCGTAGTGCCGTACAGGTCGCAGTTGGCGACTCCGGCAGTGCCGTACAGGTCACAGTTGGTGACTCCGGCTGGATTGGATATTGAGCTTTAGAATCAGCCGTACAGGACCACTGCAGGGTCTCCGGTTGATTTATTATTCCACCTGATTTATGTTGATGCATCCATATTATGTTTTGGCGCATGGCATGGCATATTTTATGAAAAGTGATAAAGAATGGTGTTTTGAGAATTTTGAAGCTATATATATATATATATATATATATATATATATATATATATTTATATATGCTATTTTCTGAGAAAGTATACAGGTTTTACAGTGAGGGTTAGAACTTTGATAAAGAAAAGTTTTGAAAAGACTTGTTTTACTGACCCACTCAATTTTGTTTTGCGCCCCTCCAGGTTCGAGTTAGAGCAGAGCTTTGGTGGCCACGAGGAATCCAACGGTGTTCTGACAGAATTCACAATTGTATTTTTAAGCTTCCGAACTGTGTAAATGGTTACGTCACTCTCACGTGACGTAAAGCACGCCCTCCTTCGGGACGGGGTGTGTCAGTTGGTATCAGAGCCTAGGTTGTAGTCCTATACATCTTGAGAATTCTCTAGTGTCTTCTGTCAGAACAATACCGCCTCGTAGAGAGCCACGTCGTTTAGTTGAGTCTAGTTTTCCCTATTTAGCTCAGTTATGGGAAGCTAGTACTAATGTGACTGAATCTATTATCCAAAGGATTTTTCTCTTAGGACTGGTTATAAGTTGATGCTGAATCACTTTATGGAAAATGAATGACCTGAGGGAGCAGGTCGATGGCTTAATCATTTGGAAAAGGTGTTTCAGATTATGCAAGTTAAGGAAATCTTTCTTTTGACGGTAGGTCAAGACGACTACCTGGTTTCTGAGTATTGAAATTGCATTCTGGTGGAGACAGGAGTCTTGTATGACGTCACCAGAGGAAAGAGCTAATCGAGAGTTATTTAAAGAATTGTTTAAGGAAAGGTTTAGTCCTTCGGCATATATTGATGGTGAGAAGCGATAGTTTACAATTTGAGACAAGGAAAGATGACGGCAAATGAGTATTATAGAAAGTTTACGGAGTTGTCTCGTTACCATACAGATATTGTTGAGAATCGAAGACTCAGAACTTCAAAAGGAAATAAGGCTAGTTCTAGTTCTTCCAGCTGAGGTTTTAGTGCCACTGGTCAGAGGTATGGTGGTAGATTCACTGGTGATTCATGGTAGATTCACTGGTGATTCAGATAGAAGGAATGTACCTTTGTGCCGTAGGTATAATAATGGACACTTTGGATAGTGTAGACAAGAAAGCAATGGATGCTTTACATGTGGATATATGGAACATAGAGCTGCAAATTGTCCCCATAATCAGTAAATGCCTCCGTAGTCTTCTTTGCCACCACTAGCGCTGATCCATCAGGTACCTGGATCTAGTAATTATGGTTAGATGAGCCGTGGTGTACAGGATTAGAGTCGTACAGGTCACAAGAGGTGACTCCGACTTATATACTAGCAGTGATCGATGAGTTATGAGTACAGCCGCACATGCCACATTAGATGATTCCAGCTGGGTGGACGAGCTATAGATTCAGCCGTACAGGTCATATTAACTGACTCCGGCTGATATATTTCTTGGTATTGATGATGTTGCCAGAGAGAGTAATGATGGAACACGATCGAGGCGTGTATATGTATTTCTAATGAGAGACAAGATGGTAATATTGCACCCTTGGGGATTATTGCTTACTTATCGAGACAACAGTGAGTTATCGTTATTGCGGGCTGCAGACCGTAATATCCATAACTTATTGTTGGATTCGTTAAGCGAGTAAACAAGTAGGTCATCCTACGTTAGTATGGTGTTATTCAGAGTGTCCAGTGATGGTGAAAGATGTTGTTATGCTTATGAATCTTATCCAGTTGGATATTGTGGATTTGATGTGATTTTTGGCACAGATTGGTTGCATTATGATCGTGGCAAGATAGATTGCTACGGGAAATCAGTTACTTTCCATCGATTTGGATGACCAGAGGTTACTTTTGGGGGATGCAAAGTGGAGTGAGGTATGCCGTTATTTTTGCTGTGAGAGCAAAGAGATTGTTATCGAATGGCTACCTAAGATATTTAGCTCATGCGGTACTATGATGTTGCTCTGAGTAGTGTGGAAGAGGTCTAGGTGGTTAAACATTTTTCTGATGTTTTTCCTGAGAATTTACCTAGATTGCCACTAGACGGAGATGTGGAATTCACTATTGATTTGTCTCCAGGTGTAGAGCTTATATTATAAATTGATTCATGATGAACAAAAATAATTGAAAATTCGGTTACATGAATTGGTTGATAAAGGTATCATTTAACCTTGTATGTCATCATGGAGAGCCCCAGTTTATTTATGAGGAAGAATGTGGACATTAAGGCTATGCTTTGATTATAAGCAATTAAATCGGGTAACGATTGAGAATCGTTATCCATTACCGCGTATTAATGATTGTTTGATCAGCTTAAAGGTGCCTGTGTATTTTCAAAGATTGAATTAAGGTCTGGTTATTAACCAATTGAAGATTTCAGTGATGATGTCCCTAAGACAGTTTTCAGAACTCGTTATAGTCCTTGCGAGTTTTTGGTAATGCCATTCGGATTGACGAATCTTATAAGTTTGACGAATGAAGTATTCAAGTGAATCCTTAAAAGGTAACAACGGTGGATAATTTGGAACAACCCCAAAACGGGACTGAGGTACGGAGTTTTCTTAGCTTAGCAGGCTATTATGGACGGATTGTGAAGGATTTTTTTAGTCATTGCCTTGCCTTTGACGAGATAGACGAGAAAATAGGTTAAGTTTGAGTGGGATGAAAATTGTGAGCAAAGTTTTCAATAGTTGAAGTATTTCCTCACTCATGCACTTGTGTTAGCACTTTCAGATGATAACGGAAATTATGAGGTCTATAAGGATGCTTCTTTGAGTGGTTTGAGATGTGTATTGATACAAAGATAGGGAAATTGCTTATTCTTCACGACAATGGAAACCTCATGAGATGAATTACCCTGCTCATGATTTGGAATTTATGGCTATCATCCTTGCTTTGAAGTATGGAGACATTATATTATTGGTGAGAAAGGCAAGATTTTTACGAATCAAATGAGTCTCCAATATCTGTCTACTCTGAGGGATCTTAGTCTTAGGCAACAAAGGTGGATTGAGTTGCTTAGTGATTATGATTGCACGACCAGGGTGATCGTGCAAATGTTTGGGCTGATGTACTTAATACGAAAACGCTCGTGAGAATAAATGCCTTGTATGCTTGTTATGTTCCTCTTCTTGCGGATTTGAGATCTACTGGAGTAAAGTTGGAAATAGAAGAACGAGATGAAACCTCGCTTACTAGTTTTCAAGTTAGGCCTATTCTGATTGATCATATACTCGATGCCCAGAGGATTGATGAAGAAATCAGGAATTAATTGATGCAAAGAATATCGAGAAAAGAAAGATCACAGAGTTCGAAAATCAGATGGCGTACTTATTCTTGAGACCTGGATGTAGGTACCTAATGAGATGGAATTAAAGGAAATAATTTTGGACAAGGCGCACTGTTCAGCTTATGCAATGCATCCCGGAAGTACTAAGATGTATCATACTATTCGATCATTTTACCATTGGTTGGGTATAAAAGGAGAAATAGCTGAGTATGTTAGTAGGAGGATCACCTGTCAGCAGGTTAAAGTGGAAAGAAAGAAGTCTTTTGGATTGATACAGTCACTTTCCGTTCTTCAGTGGAAATGGGAAAAACATTACTATGGATTATGTGTACAACTTCCTCGTACACGAGATGGTTATGATGGAATTTGAAGTGGTAGATGATCGGCTTACTAAGTCAGAACATTTTACTCTAGTGAAGAACAGCAACCTTTCCAGACAAGTGCAACAACTAATTATTTGTTTTATGGAAATGGGATTTTGGCTTACGGAGCTTTGGATATGTTGGTTAATTCTAAGTTTTGGGTATGTTGGTTAATTCTAAGTTTTGGTTAGCGTTGCACGAAGCTTTGGATACAAGATTACTCAATAGTACATCCTATCATTCTCAGACAGATAGTCAATTAGAGATGACCATTCAGATTTTGGAGGATATGATGAGATCCTCAGTATTGCAGTTTGGTGACGCTTGAATTAAGCGGGTGGATGTGATGGAGATTGCCTATAACTACAGCTTTCAGTCGAGCATTAGTATGTCGCTATTTGAGGCATTTATTGGAAAAGCTTGCCGTACACCTTTATGTTGGTCAGAAGTTGTCGAAGAAATTTTGCGGGCCCTGAGATTATGGATGAGCCTACTCAGAATGTTCAAGTGATTAAGTTTAACCTGAAAGCAGCCCAGGAGTGGCAAAAGAGCTTAGCAGTGATGCCACTAATCGAGTGTATTATGTAAGTGATTGGGTGTGTTCGGAATTTTCACCTTAGAAAAGTGTGATTCGGTTCGAGAAGAAAGGTAAGTTAAGTCCTAGAGACATCGGACCTTATGTGATCACCGAACGAGTCGAGGAAGTTGCTTACAGGCTTGAGTTGCCTCCAGAGCTGTCGGAAGCGCGTGGCGTGTCCCACGTATCTATGTTTCGACATTATGTTTCAGATGTTGCACATGTGATATCTCCTTAACCATTGGGACTCAACCCAGATATGACTTATGATGAGGAGCCAGTGACTATTTTGGATTGGAAAGACAAAGTTCTAAGAAATAAGATTGTGAGCTTAGTAAAAGTTTTATGGGGGAATCATTCAACGGAAGAAGCTACTTGGAAGACAGAGGATCGAATGAGGGAGATCTACCCCAGGTTATTTTATGATTAGTAATGGATTGTTTGGTTGTTTGAATTTCGAGGACGAAATTCTATAAGGTGGGTAGATTGTGACAGCCCGTCCCTGATTTTAAGAGTTTTTAAAGTTTTAATAAAGGATTTTACAAAAATGCCCTTTGAGGCACGCGCATTGTTCGAGGTTAATCGTTGTTTCGTGCCATCTAAGATTTATTTTCTTGACATATCCTCGTAGTATTCGTCGCTACGGACGCGTGGGCTCAACCGGTTCGTGATTTGGAGTTATAACGAAAAAGATATTAAAGTTTGAAGTTTGGGCATTTTGGGAATTATAAGAATAAAATATGGAATTCTTTTATGGAAATGGACGGCCCAGATTTAATGAGGAATTAATGGATGGCTAGGATTGGAAGAAATGAGTTTATGTGTGTGTGTGTTTGTGGCTGGCGGAAGAAGAAGGAAGAAGAAGAGATTGGGCAATCTGCCCAACCAGAGGAGAGCAGAAGCTTCAGGAGAGAAGGGAGAGAGACTGACCAATGGAGAGAGGAGAGAGGAAAGGCCCAGCCAATCGGAACAGGGAAAGGAGGAAAGGAGGGAGAAGGTGGCGCGGGGGATCGGCCGGATCCCCTTGACCCGTTTTCGGACCCGGTTGGCACCCGTGTCCATGTTCGTCGATTTCCACTCGTTTTTCCGGCGAATTGATTCAACAAACCTCATGGGAAACACTCTAGGACCCTTCCTCTACCCATTCCACCTCAAATTTGGAGAGATTTGGTTGTAAAAATGGAAGAAACCGTGCAAAAGGGGGTGCACGGGTTGGGTTCATTTCCGCCACGATGTGAAGCAATTTCTTCCAATCACCACCACCCATGGCATCCTCTTGAGGCCTAGAACAAAGCCCAAGCAGTGGTTGAGGCGTTGGAACAAGTTTGGAGGTCGAATTGGAGCACACCAAACCTAGGGTTCCGACGGGTTTTGTTGGAATTGGAGGCTTTGCCGACCGAATTGGCCTTGGCCACAGGTATGAAAGTTGTTCTACTCATTGAGATCTTAATTTCTGTAAATTTTGGTAATTTTTGGAGATAGTTGGATTTTCCGGCGAGCCGGGGCGGCCGACCGCCACCCACGGCGGCGTGTGCGGCGGCGCGTGGCCAGTGGGCCGCCAATGTCATTTTTAAACTATATTAGATGTCCTGAGTTCAGTTTTGATAATGGCTTAACGTTGGTTGATCATTTGGACTTAAATTCGTTAAGATGCATGGTTAGGCCAAAATATGAATTGACGATCCGACCGTCGGATCGTCACCAAACTTTGATACGTAGAGTACGTAATATTTGAAGAATGTAGGAACTTACAGATCGAGAATCCGATTTACGGATCTCCCGGAATTGGAGTTGTAAGTTCATAAAATATAATGTTAACCGTCACTTAGTTCGACAATTGACGGAGATCCGACCGTTGGATGGTCATGAAATTTTAGGATGTTGTTCTAGAGATTTATTGTGGACCTTTGGAAGTTACGGATTGGAAATCTGAGTTGCAGATCTTCCGGATCGAACTACTTAGTGACGTGTTTTATATAAGTGATATATTCTATCGATATGATTCTGAGGCATGATTTGATGGTTGTTCTAGGCGCCGATCGTCATGACGCCTTGATGTGTTGTGCTAGGAAGTTGCAGGGCAAACTCCAGGTGAGTGGGCAGTTTTGTTTTTCGTATACGCCTATATACTTATGGGTTTCCCAGAAATCGAAATGATGTGAAAATATATTTAAAAATGCCATGCATAGATTTATATAAACCGTGTGATTTGAAATGCCATGCATAGAATTGATATGAGATATGTGAATTGATAATTATATGATGCATATATGTGAATTGGTGCTGCGGACGCGCAGGTGAGTATCAGGTGAGTTATATTTGGTTCATTGAATTGTTTGATGAGATTTATGTTGATAGCTCATAACCTGCACCCCTGGTGTTAGTGCTTATGTTATTCACCCGCATCCCACGCTCACCTTGGATCCAAGTAGATGCTAGTCGTACAGACCACTAGAGGTGGTTCCGACATGCTAGTCGTACAGACCATTAGAGACGGTTCCGACTAGTAGGTGACCTTAGATTATGTGCACAGATGATTGATGAGAGAAGCACTAGAGCGTATTATTACACCATCCGAGTCGTACAGACTACTACAGGTAGTTCCGACTCATGTGCAGCGTAGTGCCGTACAGGTCGCAGTTGGCGACTCCGGCATTGCCGTACAGGTCACAGTTGGTGACTCCGGCTGGATTGGATATTGAGCTTTAGAATCAGCCGTACAGGACCACTGCAGGGTCTCCGGTTGATTTATTATTCCACCTGATTTATGTTGATGCATCCATATTATGTTTTGGCGCATGGCATGGCATATTTTCTGAAAAGTGATAAAGAATGGTGTTTTGAGAATTTTGAAGCTATATATATTTATATATGCTATTTTCTGAGAAAGTATACAGGTTTTACAGTGAGGGGTTAGAACTTTGATAAAGAAAAGTTTTGAAAAGACTTGTTTTACTGACCCACTCAATTTTGTTTTGCGCCCCTCCAGGTTCGAGTTAGAGCAGAGCTTTGGTGGCCACGAGGAATCCAACGGTGTTCTGACAGAATTCACAATTGTATTTTTAAGCTTCCGAACTGTGTAAATGGTTACGTCACTCTCACGTGACGGCCAGCACGCCCTCCTTCGGGACGGGGTGTGTCATTAAACCTTATTTATAGATTTTATTTTTAATTTTTATAATCAACCTATACCACAGGTTAATTGTATTTTATCTACCTATATGACAGATTCTTTTTTATAAACATCTTGTCATAGATTAATGTGTCTTGTTTGTAAGTATGTTATTATTTTTCTGCCTTTTAGTTAGGTTTCATATCTCAGTTGTAGGTATAATATACATTCATATATTTGTTACTTGAGTTAGGTAGAATGTTTTGCAGATAGATTTATGTTAGTATATTAGTTTTTTTTTTTTTTTTTGGTTAGAAGATATTGATTAGATTTTTTAGAGTTGAAAAATGCATAATATTAGAAGATTTTAATTGATTTTTAATATTTTTAGAAAATATAAAACGAATACAAAAGAAATAAAAACATATAATTAGATAATTGGACTTACTCCTAAAAACACTTTATGTTTTTGGACCTGGATCTAAAAGCCCCTTTTTTCTTTTTTATATTTAACGCTTTTCGCGGTAATTGTAAAAGCATGTCTCTAAAGTTTGTGGGGAGAAAAGTTTGAGTTTGACCTCTTTGCGGTGTGATGTATATTATTTTCTTTCTTTTTGTTAGATTAATTCTTGATTAACTTATCATGAAATCAACTTGGAATGAGTGTTTTTTTTTCTTTTTTCTTTCTTTCTTTTTATGGGTTTGGGGATTTGATTCCCTGGATTTCAATTATATAAGCGATTTATGATTAATGATAGGTTTAATATACGAAGATTCAGATAGGGAAGTGATTTTTGCATGCTCTTTATCACACTCAAACCCGTACGGTTGCAAGTTGCAACGTAACAAAATCAAAGAAGTAGATCGTGTACAAATCCAAAACAAAAGCACACAACTTCACCAAACTAAGCACTCAAACAACCACATGAGTATCCCCAAACACAAATTATAGATACGAAGTATTCCATTGTTCTACGAAACGCTGTAATGGAATCCTCAAAACTGTTCCATTCTTGAATAGATAAGTAAACGAATACAATTTCTAACTCCACTCTCGCATTCCGACCAACCAAATAGATATTGTTTTCTTACTTGGAATGTTAAACAGCGAGTGTGGAAGATCAATAACATCGAAAACGGCTATCTGATAATGAAGCCTTCGAAGGGGTTCGCTTTCAAACGAACCTAAAATGAATTACAAAAATTTGCAATTATATAGTTAATGTCTATGACCCAACGGATAAACTATACAATATTTTCGATAAGACGACGAAATGTAATCAACTCAAGTTCTATTATTTGGAAACAAAATCCCACGCAAAACTACAGCAATCCGACCTTAGCTCAGTTGGTAGAGCGGAGGACTGTAGTGGGTAATATTCTCTCAGCCATCCTTAGGTCGCTGGTTCGAATCCGGCAGGTCGGATTTAAGTTTTTAGTGTAACTTATTTTTTTCATTTTTTAATTTAATAAAAATATTTCTTGTACCGTCAAAGTTACTTAAAAAACAGGCCAAAACAAATCCAATTCCCCTTTTTTGGGGTCAAAATTTCCAATTTTCCTGATCATTGCATATATTTAGCAGCATTTTTCAACAAAATTCAGTGGTAACAAGGTTGCCCACCAACTGTTTGATATTATGACAGTAGTCGCTACTCAAATTCTCAAAAATCCAAAATTTGCATGGATGACACCCTTGATCCTGATGTTCATGGGACATCGGAATGGTCACGTGTTGGCCGACACCTGAGGGTGACAAAAGCCATTTATTGAATGTAAATACTGAGAACAAGAAATAAATAAGACTTATAAATTTAAATATAATGAATTAACATGTAATTGAGGAACGTATTCAGAGCATACAACTAACTAGAGCACTAAAAGAGACAATATAAAATAAAATGAACAAGGAATGGGTCCTACACCGAGAGGACTTGAAGATGTTGATGCAGAAGTGCCTTGAAGCCGGGATCGTACGCCTCAAATCTAAAGCCTGAGGGGGCGCAAAACAAACATGAGTGGACCAATTTGATATACATATATAATAAAACAGTTATTCAACGTAGTAACCCCCAAAGTTTTATGAAAACTAATAGCATAGTAAGTGATAGGTTTTCCGAAAACCCTAGCATGCCATAAAACTTCTCATGAAACATATCTCGTATATAGTGTGCTAAATAGTGGTATCAAATAATAATATCTTGTCAGCTCCATGTCCCTCGACCCGAAGCTAGAGATTATTTCTCCAGGCCCCTTGCCAGCTCCATGTCCCTCGATCCGAAGCCAGGGATTATTTCTCCCGGCCCATAGCCAACACCAGATCCTTACCCTAGACAAAATAGTGACCACTAGATACGCATAAAACATTGAACATAATCTTTCCAAACATAGGTACATATATTTCAAAATCATTTTCATAGTATAAAGTCATCCATCATCTATACTATAAAGAAGTGTGTGAAAACATGTTCTAAATAGTATATCGTCATCTATCAAATACCCTACAAGAACATGGGTTCAATACAAAATATGGTATTCCAAAATATTCTAAGTAAGCATAATATCTCATAAAACGTTTCATAAAACGTAATCATTAAATCATGCTTTTCATGTATGCATTTCTACTATTAAAACATGCATTTTAGAAGAGGTCCACTCACAGATACTCCGTCATCTAAGAGCTACGCAAATTAGCGAAGATGGCAACGCCACAATAATTGCCCCTAAGCACATAAAGGGTCCAATTAATAAAACTCTATTCAAACGATTGAATTTGTGAAAATGGACGTAAAAAACGGATTCAGGACGTCGAATTACCCTAAGAAAGGTCTCAGGTAAACTTCATAAAGGTCAACACAAAGAATATTCCCTGGCTTGGGCTGGGTTAAAAAAAGGTTTTGGGTCTAAGGTTTGTGGGTCACCGGACCTTATTGAAGAAGAAGGCCGGATTTCGGCCGGAAAATTGGATAAACTTTAAACGTTCATAACTTTGTCAATACTCAACGAAATCGAGTGATTCAAAAATGAAAATCATAGTTCTCGATGAGAAAAAGAGAATGATACCTCGCACGGTGGCTAAATCACCGTATTTTGGTCGGAAAACGCCTTGAAATCCTCGGAGGTCGTCGGAAACTAGGTAAGATTCAAATAAATATAACTTCTTCAATACCCAACGAAATTGGGTGATTCAAAAAGGAAAGTTGTAGTACTCAGCGAGACGAAGAGGTTGATACCTTGTACGCCTACCAAATTGCCGTGGTTTGACCGAAAATTGCCTCGAAAGGGGCGGTGCTCATCGGAAAACTGGGGAAGTTTTCCCCCGTGAGGTTCCTACGTCCAAACATCGATAAAACTTTGGGGGTTAGTATGTTGAATAACTGTTTTATTATATATGTATATCAACTTGGTCCACTCATGTTTGTTTTGCGCCCCCTCAGGATTTAGATTCGAGGCGTACGATCTATGCGTCAAGGCACTTCTGCATCGACATCTTCAAGTCCTCTCGGTGTAAGACCCATTCCTTGTTCATTTTATTTTATATGTCTCTTTTAGTGCTCTAGTTAGTTGTATGTTTTGAACACGTTCCTCAATTGCATGTTAATTCATTATATTTAAATTTATAAGTCTTATTTATTTCTTGTTCTCAGCATTTGCATTCAATAATTGACTTTCGTCACCCTCGGGTGCCGGCCAACACGTGACTATTCCGATGTCCCATGGACATCGGAATCGGGGCGTGTCAATGGAGCTGCTTGAGATATGCCAGGCCAATCATACTTTTTACATTGGCAAAAATAAGGTAGCTCACTGAGTGCGATTCTCTTATGTAACAAAGATTTAGTTTTAATAGTGTCACCGTCCATATATGTTAGTCACGTGTTTAAAGAGGACAATATTCATCCAATAGATGATTGACACGTGATAATCAGTGGCACGAGACAATCTCTCAACTTGGTCGGTAGGTAATAGGTATATTTGATGTTTTTTTGCGCCATAGTGGAAGGTGATCATACTCACTTTGAACCTATTAAGTGGCTGGCTGGGCCAACAGGGGAACATGAAAAAGTACATTGTGTACTCACATTGTGTATTAAATTGCTGTCACTACCGACATTTGGACTTAAATATTTGATGAAATTAAGGTTGTTCATGATGCGCATTTGCAATAGGGTGCGCACTTTCACTAGTTGTTGGAAAAATTATTGTTGAACACTTCTTCTTCTTCCTCCTTTGTCTCTCTGTATCTGAATGGGGTGGCTTCTTCTTTGTGCTATTATGTTTCTCCTATCTGTTTGTACAAGCCTTGACAATTTAGAACCGGGAGAATCTATCAGCACAGACCAGACCTTGATTTCTTCCAGTGGAACATTTGCATTAGGCTTCTTCAGTCCCGGAAGTTCGAAGAAATTCTTCCTTGGTATATGGTACAACACAATCCCAAAGACCCCGAAAGTATGGGTTGCCAACAGAGAATTCCCACTTGATTCTCCAGGTGTATTAACGCTTAGCGGTGATGGAAATCTTGTGGTGCTAGATGGGATGACTAAAAAACTAGTTATCTGGTCGTCTAATGCATCAGCACCAGCTTCTGCACTGAATGCCACAACTGCCGTACTGATGGATAGTGGAAACCTTCAACTAAAACTAGGAGAAGACATTTTGTGGCAGAGCTTCGATCATCCCTCTGACACATTGTTGCCTAGCGTGACGCTTAGCCTGAACAAAATAACAGGTCAACAAGCACGTCTGACATCGTGGGCAGCACTTGATGATCCACAACCCGGAATGTTCAGCTTAGGCATTGATCCGAAAGTTCAGAGGCAGCTAATTACCTGGAAGGCAAATGCGACATATTGGAGAAGTGCTGTATACTTCGACAAGGAGTCAAAAACATTCTTTAGAAATCAAAGCGGAGGCTTCTTTTACGTTGCTTACAGTTTTGATGCTAATGAGATTTATTTTACTTTTGGTGTGTCGGATAGTTCAGTAAAACTGAGGGCTGTTTTGAGTCCAACTGGGCAGTTCAACCTACTGTTGTGGACGGAGAGAAATAAGACATGGTTTGAAGCGTGGGGAGAGCCTATCAATAAATGTGACTATTATGCTAGCTGTGGTCCGTATGGTGCCTGCGATAAAAATTCTGATCCCCTTTCCTCACAATGCAAGTGTTTGAAAGGTTTTAGGACCGAATTTCAGAAACAATGGGCTACAGGGGACTGGCCTGGTGGTTGTGTTCGGGAAAAGGCATTGACATGTGAAAAAGGGGAAGGGTTTTCAAAGTTTGAGAAGATGAAACTGCCAGATCATGCTATTATTTTAGGAAATATGAGTATGAGTGAGTGCGGGTTTGAATGCCTTCGGAACTGCTCTTGCACAGCTTATGCCTATTCAAATGTGACAGAAGGAGGTACTGTAAAATGCTTGACATGGCTTGGTGACTTGACGGATCTTGTAGAGAATCATGGGCTTGGGCAAACCATGTATATTCGTGTTCACCGCTCTGATCAAGGTATGTTAGTTTGGTTTATTTCGCTGTTTTCTGTGTCAATTAATATTCTTAGCATACAGCAAAAGTTAGTCAGAAAACGATTATTAGTTGGTACCTTTTCTGTTCACTGCAGGTGGTAAGGGTCATGTTCATAAGCTGTTCCTTGTAATAACACTAGTCTCAGCAACAGCAGGATTGCTTACAATATTATTTAGCTATTTATTGTGGAAGAAAACTTTGAGAAATGAAGGCAGAGGTACTGCACGTTTGCACACACCGCCACCATCTCTCTCACGCACACATACACACACAGACGCATGCACCGATTAACACACAAACAAATGGTGCTCTTATAATAAGACTCAAACAGGGAGTGCAGGAGGAAGTATAAGTGAGGCTATAAGCAATGTTAGCCTTGGAGGTGGAAAGAATGATACCGAACTACCGCTCTTCAGTTTAAGGAGTATAGTAGCGTCTACAAACAACTTCTCTGAAGCTAATAAACTTGGAGAGGGAGGGTTTGGCCCTGTTTATAAGGTGACCCTTCCACTGTGCGCTCTAAATGCTAGTACAATAATAGTTCTTCATCATATCTTTTGTATATTTCTCAACAATGTCCCAAATTTTCCTAGTTAAGGAGTCTAGCAGCTCTCTTATTCTGGAATTTTTCATCCTCTACAGGGGATTTTGACTGAAAATGAAGAAGTAGCGATAAAAAGGCTGTCAAGGAAGTCAGGGCAAGGACATCAGGAGTTCATGAATGAGTTAAAGCTTATAGCAAAGCTCCAACATACCAATCTCGTTAGGCTCTTGGGTTGCTGCATTGAAGAGGAGGAAATGATATTGATCTACGAGTTCATGCCCAATCGAAGTTTGGACAAATTTTTGTTTGGTATATGCTCATCACTTGTGCCATTAATTCTTTCATATTGTTGACTTCCATGGCATCACATTTTAGTACCTTTTTACAACATTAAAATCATTCTTCTTCATGGTTTGTGCAATCAGATTCATCTGAAAATACAAAACTGGATTGGGGTACACGCTTTCGAATTATAGAAGGTGTTGCTCAAGGAGTACTTTATATCCACAAGTACTCCAGGTTGAAAATTATTCACAGGGACCTAAAAGCAAGCAATGTTCTGTTGGATGGAACAATGAACCCCAAAATTTCAGACTTCGGGATGGCAAAAATTTTCGGGATGGATCAAACTGAGGCAAATACAAACAGGGTTGTTGGGACATAGTAAGTGCTTTCCTTCATATGTAAACCTTATGCAATTACTTGCTTGTTGCTGACTTCTCTACCTTTGATTCGTGCAGCGGCTACATGTCACCTGAGTATGCACTTTACGGCCATTTTTCAGAGAAACTGGATGTGTTTAGCTTTGGAGTGTTGCTCTTAGAGATTGTAAGTGGAAAGAGGAATTCTGCTTTTCATCGTCTTGAACAGCCGCTTAGTCTTGCTGGATGGGTAAGTAATGTTTCTCAGATTTGATTCAATCTCAAGAAAGTGAATGGTCATGCATGATTGATGGGTTTGTTTATATGTTAAAAATTAGGCATGGGAGTTATGGAAACAAGGTAGAGGAATGGAGGTGATTGATGAGTCAGTAAGGGAAACATGCCGTCCGGATGAAGCTCTGAAGTGTATCCATGTAGGGATTCTGTGTGTCCAAGAAGCTCCAGCTGATCGACCAACAATGTCTTCTGTAGTTTTTATGCTGAACAATGAAGCTACATCACTTCCACCCATCAAAGAACCTGCTTTTTCAACGCCGAGGAAGTCCAGTCATGTTGGTTCTTCTCCTTTTTCTCAAATTTCGACAACTTTTTCCAATAATGCAGTCACCATTAGTATGCCAGAAGCTCGTTAATGGTTCGTTAGTGTTTCCTTTCTCTAAACTAAAAACCGTGTAAGAATTTCTCAATTTCAATATAATGTTGGATTGTGCTCTTTTCTATGGGTAATGTGGGAGCCGAAGGCCTACAGAGGAATAGTTTTCTGATATTTTTCATTAATCAGTACTTTTTTTTGGTTCTTCTTGTCTCATAAATATGCCAACAAGGTAGTAGGAAAATAGTAAGTATATATTGCAAATGTTTTCGTTCGAGTCCTAAACCTTATGTGATCACCACTACTGCTTAATTTCATTTCTCTGAGATATTGGATATTCATCTATGGAGAGTTGTTGTTAGAGAATGTTAGTGGAAAGAGGCATTGTTCGTAGAGTGTTGAAGATTCAGCAACGCTTGCTGACCGGGTAAGTTCTGGAAATTCTAGTTAAACTCGTATATATATAAACCCTAGCTTGTACTAGTCTCACACATATGCCTACTCTATTCATGTCCCGCTATGACTTGGCTCGCAACTTTGCATTAGTCCTTAGTCTTAATTTTTCCTAGAAATAGAAAATGCACGTCGAGTCTTTTCTTCTACTGTTTGGGAATGGGAATGAATATGTAAGCCGTAGTGTTAGAGTTTGGTGATTTTAGATTGAATTTTGGAATGGATTTCTGTGTCGAGTGATGCAACCTCAGTGTTCGGTTTTTCTGAGAAAGAAGATGACGAAAGGGAATATTGCAGAGGAATGTCTAACATAACTGCATAATCACATTGATTCATTCAAGCACACATGAGAGTGTGGTATTTGTTGCCATTAGAGAAAGGAGGGAGCTTCTCTACCTTACATCTAGCCATTCAATTTCTAACTAAGTCATCATGTAAGATGCTTATAGTTGTCATGAGCTATGAATCAATACAACTAAGACTAAGACTAAGTAAGATGCTTACACTTCTATACTACCTTTGACTTAAATGGCTAAATGACCCACATTTCTGATTTGCTGTGAAATTTAATAATTTCAGTGAGTACGAGGCATGATCCACGTTTCTGATTTGATGTGAAATTTAAACCATTTCGGTGAGTATAAATAATAGTTTGCGACCGAGGCATTCTGTGAACAAATTTCTTCTTATTCCGCTTCTTCTGTTTTATGTCCCTGACTGCAGATGGAGATGGAGTGGCTCTTAGTTTGTCTTGTTACATTACCATTCTTATTCTTTAGTATGTCGTCCTGTGCCAGCCAAGCAACTTTAGTACCAGGGCAATCTGTCAGTCCAAACCAGACGATGATTCCCGCAGGGAACTTCGCATTAGGCTTCTTCAGTCCTGAAAATTCTACCAAACACTTCCTTGGTATCTGGTACAGCAGAATGCCAAGGGCACCAATAGTATGGGTTGCTAACAGAGAATCCCCACTTGATTGTCCGGGTGTTTTCATGTTCCGTGGTGATGGAAATCTCGTTGTGTTGGATTCCATCATGTATGGGAAGGTTATCTGGTCTTCTAATGTATTACCTGGTTCTGCAGTGAATGCCACGAAAGCAGTGTTAATGAATAATGGTGACCTTCAAGTGCTGTTTGGAGAAGTCGTTTTGTGGCAGAGCTTTGATCATCCTTCCGACACATTGTTGCCCAGCCCGAAGGTTAGCCAACAAGTGCGTCTGACATTGTGGGCAACAGTAGATGATCCAAAACCTGGAATGTTCAGCGTAGGCATTGATCCAAAAGTTCCCAGGAAGCTAATTGCCTGGAAGGGAAATGCTACACATTGGAGAAGTTCTGTTTACTTCGGTAAGGAGGCAGACACATACTTTAGAAATCAAAGTGGAGGCTTTTTTTACATTGCTTACAACTTCGATGCTGATGATATTGATTTTATTTTTGATGCGTCGGATAACTCAGTAAAACTGAGGGCCGTTTTGAGTCCATCTGGACAGCTTAATCTGCTGCGCTGGATTGATGAAAGTAAGACATGGCTTGAAGAGTGGGCAGAGCCTACCAATAAATGTGACTTTTATGCTATAATTTTTGGAAATAGGAATATGAGTGAATGTGAATCTGAATGCCTTCAGAACTGCTCTTGCACAGCTTATGCCTATTCAAAGGTGACAGAAAAAGGTGGTCTAGGATGCTTGACATGGTTTGGTAACTTGATGGATCCTGTCGAGAATCATCGTTTTGGGCAAACCATGTATATTTGTGTTCACCGCTCTGATCAAGGTATGTTTGTTTGGTTTCTTTTTCTATTTTCTGTGTGTATGTATTTTGCCCTAGAATGGAAATTACTTGGGGCCATCATATTATTTGTTAATTGGATCCATTTCTCTTCGTTGCAGGTGGTAAGGGTCATATTCAGCTGCTAGCAATAGCCATAGTCTTGGCAATAGCAGGATCGCTGACAATAATTTTTGGCTATTTCTTGTGGAAGAAAACTTTGAGAAATGGGGGTATTGATACCACACACACATCTCTCTCTCTCTCTCTCTCTCTCTCTCTCTCTCTCTCTCTCTCTCTCTCTCTTGTACATGTGCAGTCACCAATTAGCAAACCCAATTCTATCCAAAGAAACGGTGCTCTAACAATAAGTCTCAAACAGGGAGCATAGGAGGAAGTATGAGTGAGGTTGTAAGAAATGTTAGCGCCGGAGGTGGAAGGAATGAAACAGAGCTACCACTCTTCAGTTTAAGGAGTATATTAGCTGCTACAAACAACTTCTCTGAATCTAATAAACTCGGAGAGGGAGGATTTGGCCCTGTTTATAAGGTGACCCTTCCAATGTGTGCACTAAATGCTACTACACTATTTGTTCTTCATATTCTTTAATAAGGTTAGAATTAAGTTTAACAATGTTTGAATTAGGTTTCATTGTTAACGAGTCTATTGGTTCTCTTTTTGTGGTACTTTTCATCCTCTACAGGGGATTTTGACTGAAAATGAAGTAGCGATAAAAAGGCTGTCAAAAAAGTCAGGGCAAGGACATCAGGAGTTCATGAATGAGTTGAAGCTTACAGCCAAGCTGCAACATACCAATCTCGTTAGGCTCTTGGGTTGCTGTATTGAAGATGAAGAAATGATATTGATCTACGAGCTCATGCCCAATCGAAGTTTGGACAAATTTTTGTTTGGTATATGCTCATCACTTCTAACATTAATTCTTTCATATTGTTTGGGAATCACATTTCATTACCCTTCTGCAAGATCTCTTTCCAACTTTTAAAGAATTTTCACTAAAATCATTTTCCCTCATGATTTTTGGCAATCAGATCCATCTGAAAAGGAAAAACTGGATTGGGGTAAACGCTTTCGAATTATAGAAGGCGTTGCTCAAGGAGTACTTTATCTCCACAAGTACTCTAGATTGAAAATCATCCACCGGGATCTCAAAGCAAGTAATATTCTGTTGGATGGAACATTGAACCCCAAAATCTCAGACTTTGGAATGGCAAGGATTTTTGGGATCGATCAAATGGAAGCAAATACAAACAGGGTTGTTGGCACATAGTAAGTTGCATGCTTTCCTTTGCGTAGACCTTATGCAATCCCTTGCTTTTGTTGACTCATCTACCTTTAATTCATGTAGCGGCTACATATCACCGGAGTATGCAATGTATGGCTATTTCTCAGAGAAATTGGATGTGTTTAGCTTCGGAGTGTTGCTCTTAGAGATTGTAAGTGGAAGGAAGAATTCTGCTTTTTATTGTTTTGAAGATCCATTTTCTCTTGCTCGATGGGTAAGTAATAGAACCCCTACTTCATATTCCTTATATTTTAAGCGTTGCAAGATTGATGGGTTTGTTTATATGCTAAACCTACAGGCATGGGAATTATGGAATGAAGGTAGAATAATGGAGGTGATTGATGAATCAATAAGGGAAACATGCCGGCCCAATGAAGCTCTGAGATGTATCCATGTAGGGTTTTTGTGTGTCCAAGACGCTCCTACTGATCGACCAACAATGTCTTCTGTAGTTCTTATGCTGGCCAATGAAGCTACATCGCTTCCACCTATCAATAAACCTGTTTTTTCAGCAAACAGGAATTACAGCGCTGTTTCAAACACCTAAAAATATTTCCAATAATGTAGTCACCATTAGTTTGCCAGAAGCTCGATAGTGGTTCAATACGTACTGTTTCCTTTTCTCTGAACTAAAAACTGCGTAAGAATTTCTCCTTGCTTGTTAAGTGTAATATTTTTCTTTTGGTCAATGTTAAAACTTTAGTGTACTGTTAGTTACTTTCCTGATCAATGTATCATTTCACCATATGGAAATTAGTACTTGTTGGTTCATTTTTAATATTAAATAAATTATAATTGTCTACGCACTTCTTAGAAGAATATTACAATTTTCTTGTAATTTTCCCAACAATTTTAAGGAGATTCAATCATGGAACCTGTACCTGATTTTTGTTTCTTCTAGACTCCTAGACATGCCTATTCCGGCAGCGTTCTCTACAAAACCATTTTAAACGAAGATGGAAGATTTTTGGGATGAATCAAACTGCAGCATATACCAACAGGGTTGTTGGCACATGGTACCACACAAGTTTTCTTTCGTGTATATATGCGATCGCTACTACTGCTTACTTCTCTGCTATTTCTATGAGAAATTTGTTGTTTTCAGCTTTGGAGAGTTGTTGCTAGAGAGATCTGGGCGTTCGAAAACTTGATTTTGCGTGAAGTGACCCAAGTGGGTCAGTGAGATGAGCTAATGGAGGTCGCATGATTTAAATTGAGTGGTTCGGTTTCTAAGTCTGTTGACTCTGAACACAGAAATCAACCGAGAATCTCAATTCAAATGACCAAATGACTATAGGTCTAGCCATTACATGTTTACGTTAATTTGAGTCATAATTGTAAATATTTCTGGAGTTCTATTTTAGGTTGGATTATGATTTGTAATTTTTAGGATTTAGTTTCCTTATCTTTTGTAATTACTTTCCTTGTAAAATACGTCATGTATCTATATATATTGTAAATCCTAGAGAATAAAGTAACAAAGTATTTAACGTATTGGCATCAAGACTTGGTTTCGTTCCGTATATAATTGGTGCGTGTTAGTAGCAGTATCATTTTTTGCGCCGTGCTGCTTGTGTACCGTGTTCAGTTGCTTTACTACAGCTGTTATGTAATTGGTATCTAACAACTACAGCAATCTGGTTGTGCCGTGTATTGGCTTGTGGCTATGCCGTGTGGATATTTTGCTGCTACCTGGATTGCAGCATCTTGGATTGTGTGTTTTTTGCCTATTGGAGCGTTAATTCTTGCTTGCTTTCAATTGTGGCATTGAATTCTTGCTTTAAATTTTTTGGATTTTTTTTTTTTGTGAATTCTTGCTGTCAGTGGCAAGTTGACAGGTTGCAGTCAGTAAAATTGTCTGGTTGCTGTCCGTGCTTTACTGCTGCTGCATGCTTTACTGGTCTGCCGTATTCTATTCCAACTGTTTGCTGTCTTGGTACGGCATGTGCTATAGTTTCTACCGTGGGCACAGTTCTTTAAATACACTTGGTACAGCATGTTCAATTGCAGCTGTTTGCTGTTTGCAGTCTCGCTCCTCTGCTAGCTGTTATCATTGCAGTTGTGGCATTTAAGCAAGTATTTTGTTGCAAGTAGGTCTTGTGTGCAGTCGATAAATTTATTTATCTCATATTCGTTCAGATATTGATATACTGCGAGTGTTGTAAGTCAGTTTATTTATGCACTCATCAAGTGAAGATCACATAATTGCGGTCATGCAAATTTTGGCATATCTGAAGTCGCCAGAATTTTGAGTTAGGAGGGGCTTATTACATATCTAAAGAAAACACTGCAACACCACCAACAACCCCTGCTCTACAACAACGCTGCAACTGACCGTAATGTACTGATGAAATGGAGTGAAAAGGTTTAAACTCTAGGAGAACCAGCACCATGTGAAAAGGTTTAAACTTAGGAGGACCAGCTCTTTCGCCTACTTCCTCTATCTCCCTTTGGTTGGGTCCCTAATCCCATGAAAAATCTATGGAAAGCAGAAGGATAACTCTAATTTCTTTTCTAGTGAAAAAAAATGTTAGGTAGGCCCGGGATCATTCTGGTCCCTTCATGGCTCTGCCCCCGTCTGAAGTTTGCACCCAGTAAGAAATACTTTATGGAAAACATGGGCATTTAAAAGTTGAGGGGGCTGATAATGTTACTGATTGACGGTCTACATTTGGGTATTCTACGGTTGTTGGACATAATTTGGTTACGTGGTGTAGTAAGAAGCAGAAAGTGGAGTCAAGGTCATCTGCGGAAGCTGAGTAGAGAGATATGGCACATGAAACATGTGAACATCTTTAGTTACGTAAACTTTTGAGGTGTCTTCGTTTTGAACCAAAGGAAACTTTGGAGTTATATTGTGACAATAAATCTGCAAAGGAGATAGCTGAGAATCTGATACAACATGATTGAACAAAGTATGTGAAGATTGATCAACACTTTGTCAAAGAAAATCTTGAAAGGAAGATTGTGTCTATACCGTTGATCGACACTTTGTCAAGGAAAATCTTGAAAGGAAGATTGTGCCTATACCGTTTGTGAAATTATCAGAGAGATGGGCAAAAAATACACACTTCCAACAACGCCGATATTGTCGCAACTTGGTAATTACCACCTGCATAATTCGTCAGTTGTAGGGTTTTGTCACAAAATATCTCAGTATTAGTTGAAGTGTGATTAGAATAATTAAACTCAATTTTCTCACCGACCATGTTGGATATTTCAACCGTTTACACATATTTTTCTTCACTAGGACCCACTATTGCCACATGGCCAGTGGATGTAGGTGACTACTCAAATCCCTTTGGGTATGTGTGTGAATGCAATCTTAGTAAAACCTAACCTTTTGACTTTGACCCGCTCGAAGCCCTTCGTTGACCATGCTAAAAACATACGCCAACATTTGACGGCGTATATGAGAATAGACATAAGACCATCGACGATGTTAAATCCTAGATGGAATGCCATGTAATCAAATTTGAAGGTAGGAGCGAGTTTCAACCGATATGTCAATCCTATGTGGATTGACATATGAGTTTTCATATGTCAAATTTGACATATGAGAAAATGTGATTTCAATTTTTTTATAATTATTTTATTGTGTGGGTCCCATTAATGCACCAATTATAAATGTTGAAAATGTATTTTAATTGATTTCTTTTTAAAATGGGTCATACAAATATCATTTATAACAAAGAAACACATCGGTTGAAAAAAGAGAAAATCTGTCATTGCCACGTCAGCCATCAAATTAACATTTAACATTTATCTTTTGACATCTCATTTGGAGATGCTCTAAGAATTCAAATCGGTTTCTTTCTTTCGATCTCTCAAATTCTTCGTACTGTAAAATCACATAAAACCACCTCCAAAATCAATTTCCGGTCCAAATAGCTTATGAGATTAGGGGTATTTTGGTGTTTCCAGAAAATATATGATATGTAGGTAATTTGGGTATGAAAAATTCGATATCGATTCACCCTTGTCCAACCCGACCTTCTCCATCCGGAATTCAATTTCTTCAATATCAGAAATTGGACTCCGAATTTTATGTGGGACCCGCACTACTGTTCATTCTACTTTGGCTGATAAACAAATTTTGAGTAATTCGGAATGGGAATAAGTCTCATTCCAACCATTCTCTTTCCTTTCCGTATATGTAAACACGAGCCAGTAATAACAGGCATGTTTAATGTTTTTTATGCAGGCACAACAAAAATTTCTCCATACTTCGAAGTGACTGGCATACTCAGATTGTCAATTAAATTGCTGTCACTACTGACATTTTGGACTAAAATATTTTTACAAGTTTAGAACACATGATGCTCATTAAGGTACGTACTTTCCCTAGATTTCGGAAATTAAGAGAAATTTCCACCTTGTTATATGGTATAACACAATCCCAAAGAACCCGAAAGTATGGGTTGGCAACAGAGAGTTCCCACTTGATTCTCCGGGTGTTTTAAAGCTTAGCGGTGATGGAAATCTTGTGGTGTTGGATACGATGACTAGAAAACTAGTTATCTGGTCGTCTAATGCATCAGTATCAGCTTCTGCAATGATTGCCACAACTGCTGCACCAATGGAAAGTGGAATCCTTCACCTTAATATTTGGAGTAGACATTTTGTGGCAGAGCTTCGAACATCCCTCTGACACATTGTTGCAAGCTTAGTCTTTTCAAAATAACAAGTCAACAAGCGCGTCTGACATTGTGGGCACTGGGCAGCATAAACCTGGGAATTGCTCAATAGGGGCAATGGAGTTTTTTAGACATTGCTAATCGTAAAGTCACTCCCATAACTAAATCAAACACTTGATTTAGGAAGACAAAACAACTTACTTCAATTACACAAGGAAAATATATTTTTAATTCAGTCAAGTCTGCCCTAAAGCCTCTAATACATCAATATTTAAAGGAAATAAAAGATGAAAAACATAAATGGGTTATTTCTTATGCAGCTCTCACCATAATCTAAAATAGTAAAATGTGACTTATCGAGTTCCTACGCAATTAAAGTAAAATGCCTTTGTTACTTGAATTTCCAATGCCAATGAGAAGTTTTCAATGCTTTTTTTCTTAAAATTTTTGGCTTCTGGTAGATTATGTTAAGAGGGATGAAAGAATGCTTCAAGACACATAGATGACTTCGCTATCTTTTAGAAGTTATTAACCTCACAACTAGTTTGCAAAGGAGAGATGCATGATAGGATTTTTATCACACACGCAAAAGGGTTAAAAATACTTAAAATACTTGCAAAAGTAGCAATGATATTGAAGTATAGATGACTCTAGCAAGGTTGTTCTCCCCAAGAATAATTAAATAATTCGTATTAAACCTAATCTCCATTAATTATTTAAAAAGCAAAGTTTTGGAAATATTGATTTATGACCTAATTTAATAAAAACGAATTTATGCAAAAAGATTAGAAAAATCTGCAATATATTAAAAAAAAGAAAAAGGAAACAATTTTTAGAAATCAAATTGAGAACGCACTAGGGTTCCGCCGTCACTTTAACAATCTTACATAGTTCTCTCAATTACTTATGAGCTATACATGCATATTTTGAAGGTTAGATTCTCCTAATATATGCCTACTTGGACTCCCAACATAGAGCGTATATCAAACATGCAATCCCTCTGTGGTATTCATATCAAATCTAAACATGCATGACTCATTAAGTTTTGTGAAAATCCTTTGAAAAACCATGCAACCCTTAGGACGAGGTATTCAACCTAAATGAACTTGTACATATTAACCACAAGAAGCCTTCGTCAATTTCAGAGACCAATCTCCGACCAAAATTGCATCAAATTACTTTTCTAAACATCCTAATGGTCGCGAATCATCAAGACACTTAGATAGTTTAAACCGGTGATTAATTATTTAAAACCTGCATGCATAATATCATAAGCAAATTGAAAAGAAATTACATATTCTTGCTAAAGCTCGTGGCCTCACCCTAGCAAAAGAGATTAGTTACGCATATTCATAATTAAAATAAAAAAGAATTTCATTGAAATAGAAAAAGATTGAAAACACCTTGAATGTAACAGTCTGAAAATCTCTAAACTTTGACCAAATTCCTCTCTCAAATGTCGCATAGAGAAGAAGAAACAATGGTTGGCCAAAAGCCTTATTTATACTGCTATAATTAAATATTACCTAGAAAATGTCTTAGAATAAAATAGGAAACATAATCCTAAATTGATTATGATAATTTGCCCAGAATCTATCCAGCCCATTTTGGACCCAAATCTCCTCAAAATCCAGCCCATGATAGCTCATTTTCAAGCTTGGAATAATCTGAACACTTATTAAGAAGGCCATGAACCCAACAGAGGTTATCTTGGTCTCCAAAAATCACAATTAAGCCAAAAAAAGTTACTTTCCAACACCGCGCACTGCTTCTTTACTTCATCACCAGAAAATAACCGTTTAGTAGAAAAATCTGAAACTTTGACACAAACAAGCCAAGGGACTCACGAACATCCTCCAATTTGAATCACTCCAAAATTCGTCCATTTGATTATGTTTTGCTCTAGAGGAAGTTGAATGTCTTATATTAAAAGTACAAAGCAAAGTATCAAAATTCTACCAAAGTAATTACCAAAACATATTAAGAATAGAGTAAAATAGTAATATAAAATCGACTCATCAATGCATACGATGAAAACCAGCCTAACGTACGCTATGTGTTACTCAATGTTTTTTTTTTAAACAAACGATATTATCTACACTAAGGGGGTAAGGGAGTGGGTTAAACCTCACAATGGGCTAACAATAATGTGATTCAAATTCGCCTTCGGTGAGAATTGAACCTGAGACCTCTCACTTATCAGTGAAGAGGAATACCACTAGACCGTAGTACTAAGTGGCTTTATCAATGTTTTACACAATTGCAAGTGGCTCTTTACCACAGTGGTGGAGAGGAGTGTTGCGCTTGCACCACGACGTGAGTTCGGACCCTGTAGACTCCCTAATCTAACATTTAATCTAACTAATCTATAGTTTGACCAAAAAAAAATGTTTTGCACAATCGAGAACAAACTCCAAACGCTAGAGATAACAAGGATGCTCAATAAATATCTAGAAAATAATCTTTCGAAATTAGTTTTAGACTTTCTTCTTTTTAGTTAATACTGGAGGAAGGGAAATAATGTTATTAGGTTGTCATTTCCTTCATAAATCCAAGTATTTCTTGGATTACACTTCTCCACTAAGGGGCACCAAATTCATATAAACATGTCTTTGAAGTTTAAATTGTTATTCAAATGCTTATGCTTAGAACGTGTTTATGAAGTTGTTTCAATATAGGATGCTAAGGATAGACAAAGTACCATCGAAAGGGTATCCGAAACCTGAATTTTAATGCAGGCCGGCTGATTTAAAGTTCCAGAGACACTTCATGGTTTTTGGGCAAACCGATCGGATGTTTATTTGGTCTGACTGGCGCCCATTTTTATTTTGAAAAAGTTTCTGACACAATTCCTTTTCTGCGTTTCATAATAATTCCACCCATCAATTCTTATATGGTAAGTAAGGAGTTATAGTTCGCATTATATATGTGAAATTTTCTTCCACTTCCAGGGATTTTGCCTAAAAATCAAGAAGTAGCCATGAAAAGGTTGTCCAAGAAGTCAGGGCAAGGGCATCAGGAATTCATGAATGAGTTGAAGCTTATAGCCAAGCTCCAACATACCAATCTTGTTCGGCTCTTGGGTTGCGGTATTGGAGACGAGCAACTGCTACTTATCTATAAGTTCATGCCGAATCGTAGTTTGGATGAATTTTTAGGTATGTTCTCGGCACTTTTAAGATTACTTCTTTGATATTGCAAAATCATTTTCCCGTTGTGTGAAATCCATTGAATGCAAGATTTTCTTCCTTGTGTCCTACATTTTTTTTTCCAAAACAGATAAAACTAATTTACGTAGCTCATTTTTCTACATGGTTCGACCAATCAGATCCATCTAAAAAAAAAAAATTGGATTGGGGTAAACGCTTTTGAATTATAGAAGGTATTGTTCAAAGAATACTTTATGGGTGAGTTTGTTGCACCTGACTATCTAGGATTGAACTAGCTTCAGGGCTAAGCTGAATTGGCTTGGCTTGGCTTAGACTAAGCTAGATAAGAATTATGAAACGTTTGGTGCAGCGCCAGACTAAGAAACAGGGCCTATATCCACAAGTATTCTAGATTGAAAATCATTCATAGGGACCTCAAAGCAAGTAATGTTCTGTTGGATGGAGCAATGAATTCAAAATTTCAGACTTTGGAATGGCAAAGATTTCGAGATTAATCTTAAGTGAAGCATGCAAATACCAACACGATTGTTGGCACATACTAAGTACATATATGTGTGGCACATGTTTTCAATCACTTAAGCCTTATGCAATCACACAGCTAGCCGTTAATTGCTTATACTTCTCTAATTACGGAAAATATTCATGTGCAGCGGCTAATTGTGAATATAATATTAGAGAACCTCCTTCTTTGAATTTCACAATTCTTATGTGAATGTGTCGTAGCTTCAAGGCTTCAATCGTGCTTCACGTACAACTATTATTATTTCAGAAAATGATCATGCTTCGCAACATATGTTGCCCTGATTGAGGTGCGTTTTCAGAAGTAAAACACTTATTCCTCATACTCATTTATTTGCCTGGGCTTCTTTTTGTCTGTCGATTCTTAAATCATTACATATTTTAGAGCAATATATGAACACATTGTAGATCAGTTAATATGTTAGAAGAAACTGTTAGCTAGTTAGTCAATAGGGAGGGGTTTTGTTTTGTTTGGGACATGCGGTATTTTAAACTACTCTGTTTACGGAAAAGGGAGTTCAAGATCGGATGAAATGAGGTTAGCACAGTCAAAATTATGTCATAGTTAGTAGATTGATCTCATATTCTCTCATGGAATGGAGGTGATTAACGAATCCGTAAGGGAAACATGCTGGCCTGGTGAAGCTTTAGTGTATCCATGTAGGGTTTTGTGTGTTCAAGAAGCTCCAGAGATGGACCAACAATGTCTTCTATAATTCGCATGCTGGCCAATGAAGCTACATCTCTTCCACCCTACAAAGCACCTGCTTTTGCAACACAGGAATTCCAGTGTTGCTAATTCTTCTTCTCAAACTTCTACAAGTTTATCCAATACAGTCACCATTAGTTTGCCAGAAGGTCGATAAAAGTTACGAAATTAGAAATTGGGAATGTGTAAATGTATAATATGGGAGGACTTCCTCTTTGGTCTTCATATAATTTTTATTCTTTCGGCAAGTGAGCGTGAATCAAATGAATGCCTGCGAAGGTTCAATTAGGTATGACATTTAGACTGACAGAAGCATGGAAACAGCTAGAGGAAGAACAACAGTTCTTTTTATTTTATAAAAGGCATATTTGTCGATTTACTCTCTGAACTTGTATGGATCTGCCAATTTCTTCCCTGAACTTTAATTTTAGCCGATTACTTCCTTGAATTTTTATAATTAGGCAATTTCCCCATTGAACTATAATTTTAGCCGATTACCGCCTTGAACTTTTGTAAATAGCCAATTTTCCATCCATCTTGATCACGGAAACAATACATGACAACTATATGAGGGCAAAAAGGATGAAAAATTGAACGAAAGTTTTTTAAAATCTAACGCCAGGAGGGAATTGGCAATTTATAAAAGTTCAAGGGCGTAATCGGCTAAAATTCAAGTTCAAGGGGGAAATTGGCTAATTAAAAAAAGTTCAAGGAGGAAATTGACAGCTGCATACAAGTTCAAAGGGCAAATCAACAAATACCTCTTTATAAAATCATGAGCTAAAACTGATGGGAATTGTGTTTTTTCGTACATGCTTTGCTATGATACACAATGGCAGCTAATTAAGTGAACCAAGTAACTCAAGGAGAACTACCTTATATATCAAACTGTGTCCACAAGTAGGTAAAGAACTTATACCTGTTGTGAAGTCTTTGGATCGATGTCTACTCGCATTGTCCTCTACACATAGTACACCAGGAGATTAGACCAACAAGGACTATTCTTTGGACGCTCTATGGACCTTGAAGGTTCTCGCTACGTATTTTAGTTGTCTCTAGGTTTCTCCTCAACAAGTCCTCGGGATATGGGAATCTGATAATTTTGGAATAAGAAAAAGTAAGGAAAGGGAATTTGATTAACACCTATTCCTTTTCTTTTTATTCCCGTTACTAATAAGTACACGAGCTCTTAGTACCGTTCTTCTCTCTTCTCTAAAGCTCACGTAGACATTACGCAACTAATGAGTCACATAACTTGGTGTAGTTTTGAGCCATCTTCTCTAAGCTCTTATGTCAATTCAATTAGGCTCAACTGCTTACCTAAAAACATTAGTAGTGAAAGATTAATATAATTGAAGTTTTGATATTTGGACTGCTAGAAGCTTTTTGAGAGCAGTGAATAACGAGATGAGTAGGCCTCCCACGGTCTGAACGTGGATTGTAAGGAAACAGAAGAGGAAGAATAAGTAACAACTGTGGCAGGCCAAAAAAGTGAAAGTATGTGGTGGATGAGGAAAGTCATACCCATGTCTAAGACACATATATATACCCCAAAGAGCAATGGGCTACTCCGTATTATTTGTTAATTTGTTTTTCTTTCAATTATTGTTTATCGCATAAACGGCAACATGTGTACAAATTATACACGAGAACTGTTGAATATAATATTCTGAGGTATGATGGAGATACAATTTTATACTTGTTAACAGTGGCGAAGCTACGTGAGGGCGAGGAGTGGAGACTGCCCCTCCCCTCGCCAGAAAACACGCCTAGGAGCGCTAGTTCAACCCTATCGTTCTCGTCGGAAATGAGAATTCCCACAGCCAGTGGCCATGGTCCTCGCCGAACAATCACCGACAACGGTCCCACTACCACCAGCCACAGTCTTCTCCCACCAGGCCACCACCACCAGCCACGGTCGTCTCCCACCACAAACCAGCGTCCTCACCCACCACCATTGTAACGACCCAAAATTTACTTCGGAAGCTAATTACTAAGATAGGCCCGAATTCCTTTTCTTAGCAAATTTTCAATAAATGATTAATCTCAATTATTTTATTATGGCTGCATCTAACCTTCTCGTTAGACTGCCTATGTACCCTACTAAGGGATCAAGCCATTCATAGTTCCTTTACATACCTCACGTTATTACAAAGTCTGATAAGAATTCCATCTTATATCAAAGCAAGCCATAAGCACACCAATAGACATCCAACAAGGGCAATAATTCAATTACCATTCAAGTCATCCAATTATGCACACGATCGAGTAACACCCAACAAGAGTAGTCAACCAATGAGATAAATAATAATATAACATTCCACGAAGCTTAGTATAATCAAACTCTGTAAATGTCCGTCGTATCAGCCCTAACTAGACTCCTAAGCATTGCTCTTAGTTACTAGTACACGGATCCTTCAACATGGCCAATTCCATTTTCACAAATATAAGACATTACTAAATGCATGACATGAACTTTAATTCTAGTCAAAGTACTTGGAATTACTAATTTAACAGCATCAAATTTGCATGCCCTTTTGGTTGATCTATAACAACTTCATCACTGCCAATACGTATGAAGGGAAATAATGCTGGACCATCCATAAGTGATTTATGTGTTTCAATGAGTATAAATGCACCAATACATCAAGTCATTGAGCTTATAATTGTATAAGAAAATGGTTCTTTGAAACCTAAAACATAACCATATCAAGTGGTTTAGTCACAAACTCAATATGGATAAGTAAATTAGAATTAAAACTGAGAGAAGAACGAATATTGCAAAAAAAGTAGCAACCTCTTCCCCGCAAAAGCTGCAGAAAGCCAGTTTCGGACAACCAAGATTAAACCTGATTTTGAACACCCATAACTATACCGGTTGATGCAAACTTACATGGGTTTCGAGGCTTGTTTTGTGTACTTTAAAAGCATAAAAGATTAGTAGATAACGGGGTTCTAATTTGAAAGTTATGCAAGTTACAAAACAGAGTCACTGGAAACCCCGTATTTGCTGCTGTCTGGCAGTTTCGGGACCCAAGTTTGAATATGATTTTGACATATCAATACTCAATAGAATTACGTGAAATTAGATGGGTTTAGATCACGAACATGTCTAGTTTTAAACCACGTACTATACGCTCAAAAGGAATTCATAAGGACAAAGAACTCAAGAGTCAAAGTAGGCTACTTGAAACATAGTTTTTCTGCAACTTAGAACCTATACTCTTATGATTCAAATTACATTTCCAGAACGCTTCCACACAATTCTGAATTCATGTTTATAACTTCTATTTCAATTATATTCAACAATTAACAAGAATTGACCTTTTAATCCAATTTCTAGGACTAGATAATTTGATCAAAACACCCAAAGTATAAAACTAAAGGCAATAAGAAGGATTGATACAAAGCACCCATGGAAGGAATAAAGAGAGATGGAACTCGTTCCCTATGCTGCAGCTCCGCAAAAACAATATTTCTGTTATGATTCAGACAACATGCTTGTACCCCTTTCCTCTCCGTTCCTAGTTAACATCTTAATTCCTTATTCCTCTTTGCTTCTCCTGGCATCTTCTTCTATATTTCCTTCGACTTCTCTCAAAGATCCAGATATATTTTTTTTTTCCTCGTCCCCCTTTTCTGATTCATAGTTTCCGGGCAGTGGGATTCCTTGTAATCTCCCCCCTCCATTGGCCACCGCCATCTCCCTTTTTTTTCTTAAATAAGGACAGGTGTCGTTGTTTTATTATGCCACATAAGTGAGTGTGTATATTGGGTACTCCAAGTGAGTACTCAAGTTTTATCCCTTTTTTTTTCTCTTCTAACCCCACCTTTTTTTGGGGTTTATTAACCTATTTCTCTCTTTTTTTTTTCTTTTTTTTTATTCTTGTATGTATTTTTATTTTCTCTTTTAAAACTCCCACCGTATTTATCTTAAACTCTCGCATTATCTATAAATATTGTATTACTTTTTAAAAACAATGTAAATATTGTTTAATGCTTATTTTACAATAATTTAAATCCATCTAGGCTCCTGTCTAGATATTGCCTAGGCGCGTAGTTTCTAAGTCCCAGTCCGCTGTTTGACTACCGCCTACCATTTTTTAGGATCTAATCCTAGCTAATTTAAGCTTCTTACATTGACTTTGATATTATTTCTTACAACCGCTTTGGTGGAGAGATTATTTTCTGCTATCAATATTGACTCAAAACTTTACACTCTCCAATGTGAAAGCAACCGCTTCGATTGAACCTTGCACTCTTTTGAATTTCGCCCCTCCCCTTAGCAAATCCTGGCTTCGCCACTACTTGTTAAAGTAATAGTTCGTGTAAGTGCTAGAATCAGAGTGCATTTTTGCTTACCGCTCTCAAGTTGTGGGAATGCTCATCACTCTACTTATCATTGACGGTGACAAATAAAGTAGTAAGTATCACTATCACTTGAGAGTAGTGTGCAAAAATATTCCCAAGAATCATCAACCTTTTCCTTCTTTACCCAAAAAGTGGGAAGCTATGCATGAATTCTCTAGTAGATAAAAATGGAAAGGAGGTAATTACAATCTCATTTTCACGAGGACGTCAATGGGTAAACTTAACGTTATCGTGACATCGAATATATAAAAAAATGTGTAAGCTTTATTATATAATATTTGTATTATTAATACAAAACATATTATATTCACAATAATGTAAAGTTATTCTCTATTTTCACACACTACCTCTCAATATTTTATACTCTAGCTAATAAAAAGTTACGTGCGACCATTTCTTATATGTGGAATAAATTAAAGCCTATTTCAATGGAATATATTTCATATCTATAAGTAACACTTTTTGGCACGTATATTTTCCGGGAAAGAGAACGACCGACCTTAAGCCCAACCAGAAAATAGGTTTTTTTTTTTCTCAGCCTTTGATCAACTTTTCATGTTCATTTCATGTGAACATGTTCAAAACTAGTTAAGTTATGTAAACCAACTTCCATCCAATGTGGTGAAAGTCAAAAGGCTCATAATCTGAAGTCCAAGTCATCTAACAAGTGGTGAAAGTCAAAATTGGAGGTAAATTCCAAGGGAAACTACTGATGTCCATCGTACGTGCCCCTCCTTGTCCATTGCAAATGGGATTAACATATTTTAACCGCCCCCATTTCATGGTTAGTACAATTTATTATCTTAATTATTATTTACACATCATTTCGGTAAAATTTCAATCAAATTGATCATCATTTAGTCATTTATATATATGTGCTTATGTATCAAACAATGTAATATTTTTGTGATGAAACATCTATTTGTTTATACATATGAATGAGGAAACAATTAATATTTTATTTGATTATTTTTTGCAGAGATGATTTATCTTTAAATTATTAAGAAAATGAATAGATTATGAAATTTGTAAGGTTAAAATATACTAATCATGCTTGACTGCATAAAGAAATACACCTATATGGAGTGGATGTAAGTAAATTCCAAATACAAATATCCTAGTAGATAAGATGTTGAATTTCCACCCACACATCCTTGATTCAAAATTCCCCTTCTTTACGTTATTGTAATAGGTTTGAACCCTCTTATTCCCTTAATAATCATAAATTCTTAATTTTTTTTTTTAGAAATCACACAATGCCCCAAAAGTTTCTTCAAAAGTATAAAAATTGAAACAATGGCCCCTAATAGGTGGGAGAGAAGTGAGAGTATGGAATTTCTAATTTTCTACTGGAACCCAATAACCTGTTTCTACCCGAACACAAATTTTTTTTCTTTTCATTTATTTCTAATTCACCATTTGATTAAAACTGAAAAATAAAGAAACAAAATCAAAATCTCTTTCCACATGAGTAGTTCTCTTCCACCTCAAACCAATGGAAGATTCACCGGTGATTCTTCATGGAAACTTCAAATCCAATTCTTTTAGCATCACAACCGCCTTCCATGGCACCCCATTCGGTTTTCACTAGTTTTGACTTTAAAATGTACATACAACAAAAATGATCCATTTTCGTCTCAATGCCTACCTCGTCGACGACTCCACTATCCCTTCTCCGTTGTAGAGGCAGTCATGGTTGTCCACATCGCCGACTTTGAACCACTCGGAAACTTTGTAAGCCTCCGATGTTGGCGTTATGGTTGAAGAGAGTGAGAAATAGAGGAGGGATAAAATATGAAAGAGAAGGAGGTGTGGTTAAGAGACGCTGGCGACAAGAGATTCATCGACGTCAATGAAGGGGACGTCAGATAGTGGTGGGGGGCAAATATATGGATTCATGTTCTTTTAATTTACTTTTTACTTTTCAAATTAGTATAGGATCAAAATGGAGAATTCAATGGTGAAAATATTTACGTTGGGTGTGATGATAAGATAACTGGTTGAATAAAAAATTTCGAGAAAGAATGGCACCAACTTTGTACAATGACAGAATTACCCTTGACAAGTTTCTGAGAAATAGAGGAGGCAACTGCTGGCCCTTGCGGTTGCAAAGAATCAAAGCCGACCAGCAATTTATCCACTGTTCCATTGCTGTCATCCGTAGGGAGACCACAACCCTCCTCTTTCCAAGAACCCCCTTCCAATTTCCACCCTCCTTCCCTTTTCTTTTATAATATAAATCCATCTACTCCCCTTCCATGTTTTCCTCACACAACCAAAACCGCACATCTCATTTCTCTCTCCAAAACCCAATACATCAGAGAAAGAGCTTATCTCATTTTTAATCCCACAAGATTATCAATCATCACCAATGGCAGGAGTTGGAAAGAGGGCTGCTGACGATTTTGAAGACTTGCTGCCGGTGATGGCGGATAAGCTCGGCGGCAAGGGTCTGATAAGAGAGCTGTGCAACGGGTTTCAGCTGCTGATGGACAAGGACAAAGGGGTCATTACGCTGGAGAGCTTGAGGAGGAACTCTGCCCTGTTGGGTCTGCAGAACTTTAGAGAAGATGAGCTTGTGAGCATGGTGAGGGAAGGTGACATGGACGGTGATGGTGCTCTGAACCAGATGGAGTTTTGCGTTTTGATGTTCAGACTGAGTCCTGAGTTGATGGAAGAGTCTTGGATTTGGCTTGAGCAGGCCATGCAAGAGGAGATTAGTCATGATAACAAGAGACCCTAATTTCTTGATCATTTATTTTGATTTGTTAGTTGATCAAGGAGAAGTTTTACTTTTCCTTGGTTTAGTTGCATGGTTGTTATTTCATGGTTTTACTTTCAACGTCATTCGTCCTGAAATAGTCAAATTTGGAAAATACAGAGAAATAACAAACACCTTCCTTTAGTTGTAATTCTTGGACTTGATAAATATTCTTATTTGCATATCAATTTTTTTTTTTTTTTTACATAGAAGAATTTTCTCAGATTCTAAAATCATACATATCAAAATTAAGCCAAAGTACAACTTCCTTAGAAAAATCATATAACCAAATACATGCGTAATTATATTTGTGACCTAAATTAGTTGTTGTCATATTGATTTTCCTATAAGTATGCTGAAATGTTATATTGAAATTTGTCTTGATAAATGCCAAATGTACTCTATAAGAGAGCGGATTCTATTCTTCTTGTACTGTCGAGGTTTTCTAAAAAAAAGAGTGGATTCTCCACAGACCAATTTTCTGAATTCTGATCTTTGATCTCGTTACAACAAGAAGTTTCGCTTCACATGAGCTATGCCGGCAGGAAAGCAAATGTAAAGTCATATATATTATATTACAGGGATCAAAACTGATATTTTAAAATTAAAGACTGCATTTTTAATATATCTGTTGCACGAGGAGCATGCAAACACTGCGGGCTGCCGCTGCTTTGGGTTTACTGACTCTTGTTTAAGATCTTGTCTATCACTGTAATAGATCACTAAAGTATTTGTTTATGTCGGGTAATGGTTTTGGTATGTACCAGTTAAAAATGAATTTCACGAAGGTGCCATGGCCACGCAGCCGTGTCATGGTAAGATGCGATGGCCGTCATTTGGATGATCATAGAGTACTCTTGGCTTTGGCGAAAGATTTGTCCAAACTCTTTAAAGAATTTTAAATTATTTTTCTTGTTCCACATTGTTCTCTAGTTCATTTTAAATAAGTACATAGAAAAAGTTGGTCTAGTAATTTCCAAAGGGACATTTTCTTTTTCATTAAGCCTTTTGACTAGAGATGTAGCTAGCCATCTCCATCCCACAAATCATTACGATCGAATGGAGTAATTTTTATGTGTGCTAAAAAACTTATCATATACTAGATCATTTCATATGTTGTTATATGCGTATATAATAAATTTTATATATTCTTATGAATAAATCATAATAGTATGCGACAATATTTGAATAAAATAAAACTCTAGACGTGATAACCGATGAGTAGTAAGATCAAGAAACTTCCGTATATGATAAAAATATATATTCTTTTGTTAGCTGTACATCCGAAAGAATTAATATATATGTAGGCCAGCACTTGCATTGTCACATCCCGGTCCGGGAGCAGCCACCTTCTGGGCTCGACTCCACCGTAGCACAATATTGTCCGCTTTGGGCCTTCCCCACGCCCTCACGGTTTTGTTTCTGGGAACTCAGACGAGAACTTCCCAGTGGGTCACCCATCATGGGAGTGCTCTTGCGCGCTACTCACTTAACTTTGGAGTTCCGATGGTACTCGAAGCCAGTAAGCTCTCAAAAGGCCTCGTGCTAGATAGGAATGGGAATATACATTTAAGGATCACTCTCTTGGGCGATGTGGGATGTTACAATCCACTCCCCTTAGGGGCCCGACGTCCTTGTCGACACACTTCCGGCCAAGGATTAGCTCTGATACCAAATTGTCACATCCTGGCCCGGGCGCAGCCACCTCCCAGGCTCGACTCCACCATAGCACGATATTGTCCGTTTTGGGCCTTCCCCACACCCTCACGGTTTTGTTTCTGGGAATTCACACGAGAACTTCGAAGTGGGTCACCCATCATGGGAGTGCTCTCGCACGCTACTGGCTTTACTTCGGAGTTCCGATGGAACCCGAAGCCAGTGAGCTCCCAAAAGACCTCGTGCTAGGTAGAGATGAGAATATACATTTAAGGATCACTCCCCTGGACGATGTGGGATGTTACATGCATAATAATATAATATAAAGTGTCATTCAGTCTTGTTCCAAAAAAAAAAAGGTTTCATTCAGTAAATCGGATATATATGAAGGCACTCCTCAAATATTTTTGTGAGTCATTTTGGACATTTGAAAGAGTGAATTATCTTAACAAAACCATCAACTAGTCATCTTTAAAAAAAAAACAGAGAATTAGTGAATATTTTAGTTTGGGAAATTTTATTTAAACACATCTAACCTATTTATACACTCAACTTACTCTTTGCACCTATTTGATTTTTAACTAAACTATTAATATCTCTTTAAACCCAAATTTAATACCTAATATACTCCCATAAACCCAATTCAATATGTGGATTTATTTTTATACCTATTGAATTTTTAACTCAGAAGCTACCGTTGTGCCACTTGACTTCTGATAGTAAAAGGGTTACCTCATCCTTAAACTTCTCCTCCTTCTCTTCGTAACTGGACAATGCAATTACTTCTACATTCATATTAAAAAATGAAGTACTAGAGACAATAGGCTTTGACTAATAAGAACATTATACAAAGCAAACATGACCAGAGAGTAGAGAAGAATATAAGAGATGTCACAGTTAAAAATTCGCTCAAGGGGGTTTAATGTATAAAACATATGGGAAGAAGGATTGATAGGATATTCTGCCGACTACTAGGGTTGGACTTGAAGGCAAGAAATCACTAGAATTTCAGTATTGATTCTAGAATTTGGGGCAGCAACTGCTTCATAATTTTTGTTGTGTCATGGCGATTAAGCCAAAGGCTATCAACAAAATCTGAGGAGTAAACATATGCTTTCGTTGTTTGTTTTAGCCGGAAGGTAGGATGCTTTCGTTGTATTTGTTGAAAAAAATTACAGTAAAGTAACTTCTACACTCTAAAAAATTGAAATCAAACGAACAAAAAATTCAAAAATTGAGTCATACATTGGTTGGAGGATTCAAAACTTCAAAATCACCATCCATCAATAAAAAAAACTTATTTTTCTCTATGAGAGTTATTAGGGTTTTAGCCAGAATGAACGTAGGATAAACAAAGAGTGACCGTAGGGTTTAATTATAGTGTTTGAGTTTATTGATAAATTTGAGTTTTATTATCAATTTCATTTTATACTTAATAGTAATTATGCAATAAGATAAAATAGATAATTAACATTTAAAATTTAAATTAGATGTAAAAATTTTTTAAATGAGTTTAAATAAAATTTCTCGTTTGGTTTTCTTAAGGCATTTCACAACAGTTCTTTAAATTTATAGCCGTTGTCACATGTCAAATTGGATATATTGTCCACATCACATGCCCCAAGGTCTAGTACTGGCTGCGTGGGAAATTAGGAGGAACGTCGAAACTATCCACAGCCAAACAAGAAAAACAAGTGTCCCTTCCTGTACCGATTGAATTTTAAACTTTTCTTGCGATTCCATAGTTCTAATTAATGTATATTTTATGTGTAGAGACTTTTATCAAATGGAGAAATTTTGTGTGCACTTTGAAACATTTGTCACGTAATATATTCTTCTTAGATCTTATAATATGGGCCGATAAATAAAATTGTCTCACCTATATACTATGCTAATAAAAAAAAACACATGTTATAACCAAGTGATGCGAATTTAAACTAACATAATAAATAGATTAATTCAAACCAAATTTACTCGTAAGTGCACGAATCAGTTGTAGTGGAAATATGTAAATACGAGATCGAATCCACCGGAGTTGATTTAACAATTTAATCCTATAACTATTACTTAACGAATTGAAATAAAGACTGGGTTTGTATCGAAGAATAATTAAAATTAACAATAATTAAACAGAAATATGATTGAGAACAAATGTAAGAAAACACTAAGTCTTTGATTCCACCACTAATTGGCATACCCTAGTATCCAATTGTCAACTCATGAACTATCAAATTAATGAAAACAACTTCTGTACATATGTCCATGGTCAGGTACATATGCCAATAATTTCCCAAAGAGATGTGAATTTTACGGTGGTCAGGCTTAAACTCAACTATTTCTGCAGTCTCTATATCCATGGTTCGGTATATACAAACATGTAGAAATCCAATTAAGCAAAGTGAGAAACAAATTAACCACTTATCAACTTGGTCACGTCAAACAATTAGCTAATTTTCTAGGAAGCCACACAAACCTAAATTCGTCCACGGTCAGATCAAAATATAAGTTCATGATTCTCATTCACAAAGCATCGATAGAATCCAATTCATGGTCAGAAATAAATTCATATTCAAATAATTTCAATATCAAAATCCTAGGCTATGGTCAAGCTCAAAGAACCCAATATCAAAATTGCAATTCCACTAGTGAATGAAACTAATCATCAATCCGAAATCCACGAATTAAACAATCAAATAACTAGAGTAATCATAATTAGGGCTTCCTCTAGCCTTAGCTAAGAGTTTAGAACCCCATGAACAAAGAATTCATAGTAGTTCTATAGAAAATATGTATAAAATAAAACTGAATAAGAGAAACCAAATTGCTGCTACTCTGCCGCTGCCTTGTTCCACGCCAGAAGAAGAAGTCGGAGTCCCCTCTTCCGCTGCTCTCCCTGTTTTTATCTGTGCCCAAGTTTCCTAAAAAATAGGAGTTCCAATCAATTTGAGATTCTTTCCTAAGATATCTCCACCGCCTTATGTAATCATCATGTCCATCTTTCTTTAATTCTTTTCATCCTTCTTTTTCTATATTAATTGTCCTTTTCACAACCTCACTTAAAAGCCACGGACTTGAATTTGGTTTTGGGCAAGTGAATTTGATTCATCCTTCTCGAATAAGTCGAAAAGCCCTCCTTTGAAAGTATTGGCTTTTGGTCCAAATAAGTAAAAATCACCCCGCCTATTGGTCGTCAACCTAAGAATAAAATAACATTTAATTAAATGGATGAAGCCAATGTAATTAGGAAGACTAAAACGTATAGGATGTGTCAAAACCTTGTTAAATTCCACTTTTATCAATAAGCATCCTAATCCTTATAAATTACAAAAACTAAAGTAATTTACTAAAAATAGTCTGAATGAGGCACTAACAAATATAAATAATAAGGTAACAATTGTAATAAATATGTGTCTATCCAATACCCCCAACCTTATATTTTGCTAGTTCTCGAGCAAAACAAAAAGACACATCTAAAATCTGATCTTTCCAAACAACGCAGGGCGTCTACACACACGCATATCAAGAATAATATAGTGTAACAACATATAGTGCTCAAACCTTACTCACAAAATAACACCTTCTTAAAACATAACGTGCTCGGGTAAAAATAGCCAAAAGTTGATACAACACAAATGCAAGTAAACCTAACATGCTTAACCCAATTTCAACCCTTAAACTCACAAGAGATACGCTCAAATAGCACTCAAAGTGTTTAAGGTTAAGTATATACACTCAAAAGATCATTATATGAATGCTCTACCATAGACTTGCAGATTGATCTAATCTCCACAAATAAAAAAAAAATTACTCTCCTTGGATCAAGTAGGTCTTTATTAAGGGTTGTAACAGGGGCTTAAGGTGAATGGCTAAACAAATGAAATGATTGGGAATACAAAAATTCTGAGAAAATATTAGAGGCCTTCAAAATCAATAGCACACCAAAACTTCCAATGAAAATAAACATTTTTGCATCAGGAGCTTATATTCCCCAACTATTAACGTGCAGATTCACGCTTCTTATATTGAACACTGAGAATATATATGTACAAAAACACAACTACCACATCTTTCATCTTCTTTCTTTCTTTTTTTAAGTACCAAAATTCTGCAACACTTTGAAACAAAACACACTCTGTAGCTCTCCATTATTTTATTTTTCAGCAATTCCATCATTATTTTCTTCTCAAAACCAATCAACACTATCCCAAAAGATAAACATACTGATACATTTCAAATGCAATGATCATCTTTAATATTTTCTCAGAATATAAAAAGGTAGGTTATATAAATATGGGTTAAGAATGGTAAGGATTTTGGCTCAACAAAGAAAAGGCTCAATTTAAGGCTCAAAGGGGCTAACTAAGAGTAATGTGTAGGACACTGGCATATATGGCAATGGTGGTAAAGTCCTAATGCCTACTATCGTCTCCAAGTTGAAGTAATACATGATACAAAGTCTCGAAAAGGTCTCAAAGCAAGTTCTGGAGATGCATAATATATAAGATTACACACATGAAAAGAACAAAAGTGTATGAAAAATGCACACACTATATTTAGGCACAAAAGCTCATATGGGTGCAGGTTTTATTCAAGTTAAGCATGCTCAACTTAATCACATTTACATAATCAACCAAAGGCTACTGTGCATCAAACCCATCATGCCAGAATAACGTTATAAAGTGAACAAAGCTAAAACCCCATATGTTACCACACTTTTCTCATTCAAGTTATATAAGTTATCAACTCAATTTCGTTATGGAAATTTGGAAATTGACTCAAAGGAAAAGAGAAAGAAACATATAAATAAATATTTTTAGTTTTTTATTTTTTATTTTTATAAGTTTTCAATTTTTTCATGCTTTTCAACTTTTAAAAGACCAAATTAAAATACCCTACCCCCAAACTTGAATTGAACATTGTCCTCAATGTTCAAAGTAAAGAAATGCAATGTAATTGGGACAAAAAGAAATATGGGATAAGAGTATAAAGCAAAGAAAATAAAAGAAAAAGAGAAAAGTCAGGAAACTTCCCTATTTGGAACAAAACTGGTAAGCAAATCATGGTTGTGGTTCTGAAAGAATGAAATGTCATCAGAAATCAGGTGTTAGTGGTTGCGGCAAGTTACTCTCAGGACAAAAGCATCCATTTCATCCCCCAAGTGAAACCATAAAGTCTGAACGCATGCTGCTGCTTATTTTCTCCTTCCATCACAATTACACCATTATGCACCAACTATCGAATTAGATAACAGACCACAACCTGCAACACAAAACGGACAGCAGTGAGCAAAGAACATCAGAGAAGCAATCTAATAAAAACTAAAATAAAATAATAAAACTTAAAGAAAGAGAACTAAGGAAAAGAAATTGGGTTGCCTCCCAATAACGCTAAGTTTACTGTCTTCAGCCAGACACTGTTTTATGCTAGTCGTTCTTGTACGCACGAACTGCAGGACGAATACTTTCAACATGATCAGCACCAGATTGAAGGCCAGGAGCAGGATACAAGTCAAATTTAGCCTTCATATCCCCAAAACACAAAGTAAAACTCCAGTGTCACATTGAATATTAGCTTTTGCAGTAGCTAAAAAGGGACGTCCAAGAATAATCAGAATTTCAGTAGATGAATAACGCACAGGCCTTGTATCAAGAACAATAAAGTCCATCGGATAATAAAATTTGTCAATCTGCATCAACACATCTTCAATAACACCACATGACTTCTTCACATATCCATTGGCAAATTCCAATGTAATTGGGCTTCGTTTCAGTTCCTCGAGACCCAATTCCACATAAACTGAATGTGGTATTAAATTCATGCTTGCTCCATGATCAACCAATGCTTTTTCGAATTTATGACTCCCAATGACACAAGATAGTGTAGGAATTCTAGGGTCCTGGAGCTTCGATGGATTTTTCCGTAAATAGATATCACTCAACTTCTTGGTAAGAAAAACCTTTTCTTCGCCATTCAACTTGCGCTTATGTGAACAAAGACCCTTGAGAAATTTGGCATAGGAAGGGATTTGCCTGAGAGCCTCGAGTAGTGGAATATTGATATGGACCTTTTTGAACAATTCCATGATCTCACTGAAATGATTATCCTTCTTTGGCCTGCTCAAAGCTTGAGGAAAATGAGGCTTGTCCTTATAAGCTGCAAAGGGATCAAACTTTGATGAATTAAGAGACTTTGGGCTGTTTACTTGAGCATTTTTACCCTTTACATCCACCGTTTCATTCTTTTTCAGGTTGGTCTCTCGGTCCTTCTTCGCCATTTGAACTTTATTATCCACTTGTGTGCCACCCTTGAGTGTGGTGATGAACTTGACCTGCTCATGTGATGGGTGATGATTCAAACTAGAGCTGATCTCATATGCACCTTTCAGATTAGCTATGGGTTGACTTGGAAATTTGCCTTTCTCTCTTTCATTTACTCCACTAGCAAGCTGTCCCACTTGAATTTCCAATTTTTGAAGTGAAGCTTGAGTAGTCTAAATAGCAGCTTGTGTTTGTTGCTGGAAAACTTGGGTACTTTGTTGAAACGCAAGCTGACTTTGTGCAAGAGCAGCTATGCTATCCTCCAAAGATGACTTCTTAAGTTTGGAGAATCCTGGAGCAGTCCCTCAAAGTTGTGTGTTCCCTTGAGAAGGATTCAATACATTTCGCTGATTTGCATAACTGAAATTAGGGTGATCCCTCCATCCTGGATTATATGTATTTGAGTACGGATTGTGCTTCGAAGAGTACGCTCCTTGTCCAACAAAATTGACTTGCTCTTTATTTGAAAAAGAAGTTATTGGACAAGTATTAGTAGCATGATCATTTTCTGAACAGATTGCACATACATTAGACTTGAGAGCTTGTTGAGAACTTTGAGGCGATAAGGTCTTGATTAATGCTTCAATATTCTTGTTCGTGGAAGCCATCTCCACTTGCATACCATCGTTAGCACTTATTGCATATGCACTCCTTTTAGCCTAGCGTCCCCTTGTATTAAATTGCTGCTAATTCTCTGCAAGTTCCCCATACATTTCAATTGTTTCCTCATGACTTATCTTCATTAACATACCTTTGCAAGCAGAATCCACAATGGCTTTATTCGAATCATTTAATCCCTCATAAAATGCTTGTACCTATTCATCTCCTGGCAGATTATGGTTATGACAATTGACAAGCAATTTATTAAAGTGATCCCACGCCTCATGGAATGAGTCACCATCTCTTTGAATGAAGGATTGAATCTCTCTTTTCAATTGTTTTTTCTTGTGCGCAGGGAAAAACGTCTTTACTTTAGCCAATTGTCCCCAAGCAATGATGGAATTGGTAGGTAATGAACGCAACCACTTTTTGGCATCTTCTTTTAAAGAAAAGGGGAATAAAAACAATTTAATCTCATCGGCACTAAGTCCCTTAATGTGCTGCGTTTTGCATATGTCGAAGAACTCTTGAATGTGTGCATAAGGATTTTCTTTTAGAGATTTTCCATTGCAGTGAGGAAGCATATTGAGCAGCTGAGGAGATAACATACAAGTTCCGTCAATATTAGGTTGGAATCACTAGTACAAAAACATGTTTGCGCGACGGAAACTTGCGCGACGTAGCAAATTTCGTCGCACAAAGACAGTTTGCGCGACGCTAAACAGAAAACGTCGCGCAAACTGTCTTTGCGCAACGACACTTTGCGCGACGAAGGCCTTCGTCGCCCGAAGTTTTGGCGCCAAAGCAAGATCCTTTACCACTTTTTCCTAACTTTGCGCGACGTAGGTACCCCTCTGTCGCGCAAACCTTTTTTGCGCGACGTATGTCTTCGTCGCGCAAAGCTATTTTGCGCGACGCAGGGGTACCTACGTCGCGCAAAGTGTTTTTTTGTTTTTGTTTTTCCAGGTTTTTTTCCCATTGGCTTTTCTTTTGGGGTTCTTGCATTGCCTTTTTCTTTTGTGGTATCCACATGTGTAAATGTTTTAAATTGATGATCAAATTAATTCATTGCATTCATATAGGGTTAAGGAGTAGCTGTAAAAAATTATCAAAATCGGAGTTAAAATAACCGTTAAATCATGATTTTTCATTTATCGCCGTCGAAAAGGTTTGTCCCGTTACATAATCTCTTAATGTTTGTTTTTTGCGATTTTTGGCGTATGCGATCTCGAATTATGTACAAACAAGTTTGATGGTTGGATTGTCTAAACTGGTTTTGTAGAATGCGTATCCCATCAAAACAATAGATTCACTAACACTTGGAGTTTATCTATACTTTCATTAAATATAATATAAGATTTTGTGATATCCACTAGTGTAAATATTTTAAATTGACGATCAAATTAGTTCATTGTATTCATATATGATCAAGAAGTGTAGCTGTAAAAAATCATCAAAATCGGAGTTAAAACTAACATTAAATCTTGATTTTTCGTTTATAACCGTTGAAAAGTTTTGTCCCGTTACTTAATATCTGAATGTTTGTTTTTCACGATTTTTGGCGTATGCGATTTCAAATTATGTACAAACGAGTTTGACGGTTGGATCGTTGAAACTAATTTCGTACAATGCGTTTCCCATCAAAACAATAGATTCACTAACACTTGGAGTTTATTTATACTTTCATTAAGTATAACATAAGATTTTGTGGTATCCACTTGTGTAAATGTTTTAATTCGATGATCGAATTAGTTCATAAGCAAAAGGGAAATACATATTTAAAAATAAAATAAAATAAAAAACATTTTGCGCGACGTAGATACAAACAATTTTGACGGTTGGATGTTTGAAACTAATTTCATACAATGTGTTTCCCATCAAGTTCAATGGTATATATATTTAGTAAGTAGATTTTAATTTATTTATTTTGTACTAATAAGCAAAAGGCCAAAAAAAAAAAAAAAAAACTTTGCGCAACGTAGGTGCAACTACGTCGCACAAAGCTGTTTTGCGCGACGCAGTTGCACCTACGTCGCACAAAGTTTTTTTTTTTTTTTCCTTTTGCTTTTCTTTTGGGGTTCTTGCATTGCCTTTTTATTTTGTGGTATCCACTTGTGTAAATGTTTTAAATTGACGATCGAATTAGTTCATTGTATTCATATAGGTTTAAAGAGTGTATCTGTAAAAAATCATCAAAATCAGAGTTAAAATAATCATTAAATCGTGATTTTTTGTTTATAGCCGTCGAAAAGGTTTGTCCCGTTACATAATCTCTGAATGTTTGTTTTTCACGATTTTTGGCGTACGCGATCTCAAACCATATACAAACAAGTTTGACGGTTGGATTGTTGAAACTAGTTTTGTACAATGCATATCCCATCAAAACAATAGATTCACTAACACTGGGAGTTTATTATTCTTTCATTAAGTATAACATAAGATTTTGTGGTATCCATTTGTGTAAATATTTTATATTGATGATCAAATTAGTTTATTATATTCATATAGGATCAAGGAGTACTGTAGCTGTAAAAAATCATAAAAATCGGAGTTAAAATAACCGTTAAATCGTGAATTTTCGTTTACAGTCGTCGAAAAGGTTTGTCTCGTTACTTGATATCTGAATGTTTGTTTTTTGCGATTTTTGGCGTATGCGATCTCGAAGCATATACAAACAAGTTTGACGGTTGGATCGTGGAAACTAGTTTCGTACAATGCGTTTCCCATCAAAACGATAGATTCACTAATATTTAGAGTTTATTAATACTTTCATCAAGTATAACATAAGATTTTGTGGTATGCACTAGTGTAATTGTTTTAAATTGACGATTGAATTAGTTCATTGTATGAATTCATATAGGTTTAAAGAGTGTATCTGTAAAGAATCATCAAAATCGGAGTTAAAATAACCGTTAAATCGTGATTTTTCGTTTATAACCGTTGAAAAGTTTTGTTTCTTTACTTGATCTCCGAGTGTGTGTTTTTGCGATTTTTGGCGTATGCGATCTCGAAGTATATACAAACAAGTTTGACGATTGGATCGTTGAAACCAATTTTGTACAATGTGTTTCCCATCAAGTTCAATGGTATATATATTTAGTAAGTAGATTTTAATTTATTTATTTTGTACTCATAAGCAAAAGGGCAAAAAAAAAAAAAACTTTGCGCGACGTAGGTGCAATTGCGTCGCGCAAAGCTGTTTTGCGCGATGTATTAGTTGGGTCGTCGCGCAAAAGCCCTTTGCGCGACGAATACATGCGTCGCGCAAGTTGTTAAAATTTTGGCCCAGCTGAAAAAAATAGGCGCTGTTTTTAAATTTTCCCCAAATTACTCATAATAGAGGTGCAATTGGAAGAGTTCGGACACTACCAAATCTCTCACTCGGTCTCTCTCTTCCCTCCCGCTCATCTCGGCCTCTCTCTCACTCTGTCTCGCTCTTCTCTCCTACTTCGTTAGACGAAGGAAGATGGTAGCCACTACACACCCATCTGCTCCTCCTCCGCTCCAACCTCCTTCGAAATTCTCGCCGTTTCCTTGATTCTGAAGGTCCTTCACATCTATCTCTCTCAATGTTTTGCTTTCTGCTTTAATCGTTCAACATATGATAATTTGGGGAAGACTAATTTCTCGCCGTTTCCTTGTCAAACTAATTTCTCTCCCACTCCGTTGGACGAAGACAAAGACGAAGGAAGACAGCAGCCACTACCCACCCATCTGCTTCTCCTCCGCTCCACCCCCCGTCGGAATTCCTCTCCGTTTCCTCAATTCCGAAGGTCCCTTCACATCTCTCTCTCAACGTTTTGCTAGGTCCAGATTTCAATTTTAGTTTGTGTAATTAGATTTCAATTTTAGGTACATCAAAATTGGAATTCAGATTTCAATTTTAGTTTGTGTAATTAGATTTCAATTTCTGGAAATAGGTTGCTGTAAAATTTATGGGGTAGTAGAATTTGGTATGCTGTAAAGTGTTTCTTGATATTATGAATTTCTGGAAATAGGTTGCTGTAAAATTTACTGATGTTCATTTTGTGAATTGGGTGTATGAATGATTTGTGGGTTTTGGTTTTGCAGGAGGAAGCTTGGGGTGTGGGTAAGTTGCGGCATCGGCGGCTTGCAATTTGATTGTGTATTGCTGTGATGGGGATGAGAGGCTGCTTGTTGCTGAGTACATGGCTACAGATACTTTGGCTAAGCATTTGTTCCACTGTATGTCAAACAAAATCTATCTTTTTTTACTATTCGTCTTTCGACTTCACCTGGTTTATTAAGAATGCTATTTTTAGCTCAGCTTCTAAGATTTCTCAGTGACCCTTTTGTGAAGTACCTCTAAATATATAGCTTTTTAACAAGCAAACATTGAAATGCAAGATGGTATTGACATTAGTTTTCTACAACATGACACGTTCCATTAACCTTTGTTTTTTTCTTTTTTTTTTGTTAATGGTTCGGTGATTGATCTTAGTTGGCCAGTAATCTTACCTTGTAGTTTTGTTAATCCCAGATGATATTAAACATTGCCTTTCATTTGGAGAAGTCGTGGCGAGGTGGTTTTTACTTTTTAGTATACTCTGGTATCTAGTGTACCAGTACTGTGCTTGTCTTTGTACTGCTAATTTATTAAGTTTTGCATAAGCAATCAATTCAATGTTTTGAGTTTTGTTCCTACAAATTGAGAATTAGTTGCTGTGTTCGTCAAAAATTAATTTTTGTGCTCTGCTTGTTTATATCAAACCATTGAGTGGGCCATGCGTTTAAGAGTGGCTCTTTATATTGCTGAAGCTTTAGATTATTGCAGTACCGAGGGCCGCCCGTTATACCACGATTTGAATGCTTATAGGGTTCTCTTTGACGAGGTATTCGATTCTCAAATTCAATCATCTTAGTTTAAAATGTGTTTTCAGTCACTTCAGTGTTCACTACTTTTTAGGGTGATAATGTAGTATCTGAATGGACTTGTAGGATGGTGATCCTCGTCTTTCATGTTTTGGCTTGATGAGAAATAGTAGGGATGGAAAGAGTTACAGCACAAATCTTGCTTACACGCCACCTAAATATTTAAGAAATGGTAATAACTTCTCTAGCCTAGATATCACCTATCCCTTTGATCATTTTTCTCGTCACTATTCTAGTTTTCCTATCTAAACTTCTGCTTAAGATATTCTGACTTTACTGGTTGTTTATTTACTTTGTAGGAAGGGTCACTCCAGAAAGTGTTGTTTATAGCTTTGGCATCGTCCTTCTAGATCTGCTTAGTGGGAAGCACATCCCTCCAAGTCATGTAAGTGGACTGCTATAAATGTGTGGCATCCACATTTTACAGCTAGTGTGTCCTACTCCTTTGCTTACTTATTCAAACTAGAGTCTTTAGTGTTGTACTATAGTCATGTTGGAGTGTGTCAACTTGTAATTGTTCGCTCAAAGTTGAAGTTAATTGATTACAAATAATCTTTAGTGGATCTGTTTATACTAAACTTGAGTAGTTCAAAAATAAATGTTAAACAATGTGGTACTCCTTTTGTTTCGTCGATAATGGCTCTGTTTGATAGCTTATTTCAAAGCATTTGGTATGGTATTTATTACAGCTTGTGTATTCATTTCATGCCAACTACTCTATTCTGATGATGCAATTTACTTTGGATTTACAACTTGTGCATATAAGGACAGGTCATCGCCCTGACGGAGGAAGTGGAAACCCTAAAAGATAAGATTGTGGCCCAAGAAGCAGCTCGGGATGCTGGGGAAGCCCAGATTGCTGCCTAGTTTTCGGCCCAGAACGAGAAGATGAGCATGATCTTACGGGCCTTACAGATGTTCGGCATCCAAATCCCGATGCCAGCACCTGATCTTACTCCACCTTTGACCTTTTAGCCACTTTGTCCAGCCGATACCCAGTAACCTGATGTATCAAACTTAGAAGACTACTTGTTGTAGTTTTTTCTTTTTTGTTCGGACATCTTGTATGTACATTTTCATATTAATTAAATACTTTTTCTTGGTTTATTAATTATTGTTTAGAATTTAATTACAATATTTATTAAAAATTAAATAAAAAATATTTTTGCCAAAAAAAAAAAAACTAAGGTTTGCGCGATGAAGAAGTAACATGTGTCGCGCAAAGTAACTTTGCGCAACGTAGGGACATGCGTCGCGTAAAGTAGCTTTGCGCGACGTAGGTCACACCTACGTCGCGCAAATCCTATTGTCACTGCCTTGGCGCAACGGTTTTTGTGTGACGAAGGTTCGTTGGGCTAACTTTTGCATGACGTTTTTTTGACTTTGAGCGACGAAGGACCTGCGTCGCGCAAAGTCTTTTTTGTACTAGTGAATGTAATGCACAAGGGCTGATCCAAATCCTGAGGGTCAAAAGAATCCCTCATTGACCTTTTAACCGGCACAATTTCTCGATCTTGCTTGCCATCTCTGATTCTTTTTCAGAAGTTGGTGGAGTTTCGAGCACCTCTCCTTGAGATAAATGTTTCCAATGCTGGTTTCGTAAAGTCTGCTCAAGTTCATGATCAACAGGAATAAGTGCTAGATTGAGTGATCGGCGTCCTTGCATCTACCATAATAGAATAAAACTGAACAGTACCTAAAAAAACACAAAACTTAAAAAAAAAAGAAAAAAAAAAGCACACACGGAAGAAAGGAGAGAAAAAAAAAATCACTAACAAATAAAATTCTAAACGAACTACGATAAGCAACAAGTTTAAATTGGAAAAAGCAATCCCCGACGGCAACGGCATAAAAAACTTGATGTGAATTTAAACTAACCTAATAAATAGATTAATTCAAACCAAATTTACTCGCAAATGCACGAATCAGTTGTAGTGGAAATATGTAAATACGAGATCGAATCAACCGGAGTTGATTTAACAATTTAATCCTATAACTATTACTTAACGAATTGAAATAAAGGCTGGATTTGTATCGAAGAATAATTAAAATTAACAATGATTAAACAGAAATATGATTGAGAACAAATGTAAGAAAACACTAAGGCTTTGATTCCACCACTAATTGTCATACCCTAGTATCCAATTGTCAACTCATGAACTATCAAATTAAAGAAAAAAACTTCCGTACATATGTCCGTGGTCAGGTACATATGCCAATAATTTCCCAAAGAGATGTGAATTTTACGGTGGTCAGGCTTAAACTCAACTATTCCTGCAGTCTCTATATCCATGGTCCGGTATACACAAACATGTAGAAATCCAATTAAGCAAAGTGAGAAACAAATTAACCACTTATCAACTTGGTCACGTCAAACAAATAGCTAATTTTCTAAGAAGCCACACAAACCAATATTCGTCTATGGTCGGATCAAAATATAAGTTCATGATTCTCATTCACAAAGCATCGATAGAATTCAATTCATGGTCAGAAATAAATTCATGTGTAAAAAATTTCAATATCAAAATCCCAGGCTATGGTCAAGCCCAAAGAACCCAATATCAAAATTGCAATTCCACTAGTGAATGAAAACTATAATCATCAATCTGAAATCTGCGAATTAAACAATCAAATAACTAGAATAATCATAATTAGGGCTTCCTCTAGCCTTAGCTAAGAGTTTAGAACCCCATGAACAAAGAATTCATAGTAGTTCTATAGAAAATATGCATAAAATAAAACTGAATAAGAGAAACCAAATTGCTGTTACTCTGCCGCTGCCTTGTTCCACGCCAGAAGAAGAAGTCGGAGTCCCCTCTTCCGCTGCTCTCCCTGTTTTTATCTGTGCCCAAGTTTCCTAAAAAATAGGAGTTCCAATCAATTTGAGATTCTTTCCTAAGATATCTCCACCGCCTTATGTAATCATCATGTCCATCTTTCTTTAATTCTTTTCATCCTTCCTTTTCTATATTAATTGTCCATTTCACAACCTCACTTAAAAACCACGGACTGGAATTTGGTTTTGGGCAAGTGAATTTGATTCATCCTTCTCGAATAAGTCGAAAAGCCCTCCTTTGAAAGTATTGACTTTTGGTCCAAATAAGTAAAAATCACCTCGCCTATTGGTCTTCAACCTAAAACTAAAATAACATTTAATTAAATGGATGAAGCCAATGTAATTAGGAAGACTAAAACGTATAGGATGTGTCAAAACCTTGTTAAATTCCACTTTTATCAATAAGCATCCTAATCCTTATAAATTACAAAAACTAAAGTAATTTACTTAAAATAGTCTAAATGAGGCACTAAGAAATATAAATAATAAAGTAACAATTGTAATAAATACGTGTCTATCACCAACGATATTTCAGATGCAGCTTACTGCCCCTCAAAATGAAGCAAGAGAAAATGGTTAACGGTCCATCCAAATTTATCGTAATAAAGTGAAAAAGAAGACATTAATTAGTAAGGAAAAGTGCATATATATATATATATATATATATATATATATTTATATTCAGAAAAAGAACTGAAAAGCAAAATAAGGTAGTACAATTCCATAAAAAAATAAATAAAAAATAAAAAATAAAAGTAGTACAATTTAAGTTCAGTGAAAGGCAATTTTAGCACTAGAAGACGCCCAAGAAAATCCCATCATCTGTGACCTAATCTTTTGTCGCTGGAGAGAATATCTAGCCTTGCAGTGTCCAGTGCACAGAATCATTTCTTCCAAGGCCTTTCCATGCTTCAGCAAGAACTTGGCTAGACTAACTTCATTCTCGTACTCTAAAAACCCATGAATCTTTACCACCTTAAGGTTTTGTAGGAAGGGCTTCAAGATTTGGGTTTGAGATTCCCAGTACTTTTCTTCCTCCGAGTTGGACATTTCCCACATATCCTTATTCCATTGCTAGATATGCATACAAATGAGAAACCAAATTAAATTAATTAAGAACATAATAGAAAAACACAAACGAAATAATCTCATTTGTAACACTTACTCTCCTTACAGTCTTGTAATCATTTATAATGTTGAGAATCAGAGTGTGGAGCATGGGAGAACTCTTGAATATGCACGCCAATCCTGGGACATTATTCTTGTTGAAACACGTATGCAACTCCAAAGATTTGAGATTGTGAAATGGATTTAGATAAACTGCAAAATAATTACTGTTTGATAGAATCTGCAAACAACAAAAGACTAACCATATAAGTCATGCCCCGCACTGAAAATGCCACCTAGACTGATGACCATATAAAGTTAGCAATGTCACACGCATTTACAAGATAATATTCTCTTGTCAAATGATGTTACCAAGTTATGAATCTAAACCACACATTTAGAAAAAAGCTAACATGATTAACGGTTAGATATTTAAAGCTTTCTTGCCACTTTCGTTGTCGGACTATCAATTTGAACTTTAATGGTCTTGTCAACAGAACGTTGGAATATCTAGCAAAAGAATGTTACTTAAAATTAAAGTACCTCAATGCATTGGCTTTCAAGTGTCAAGCAATGGGCATGAGAGAGTCCCATAAAAAGATTGGACACACTATGAAGCTTTGCAGCACTAATATCTTCCCGGACACGAAAGAAACCAACGTAAGCCTCTTGCAGAGAACTCAAATTCTCTATAGAACAACTATCAGTAATAGCATTATGTTTCCAAAGAATAATTCTAAGTCTCGGTGCATTAATCTTCACCCAACTCTTAACAACATAAACATCAAAACAACTCCCAATTTTCAACCTCTCCAATTTCCCACCCGAAACATCCAACCCTTGAAGCTGAAAACAGTTTTCTAAGGTCAAATCCTCAATCGCCCGGCACCCAACCAGAAGGTGTTTCAACCCGAAACAGGCGTCCAGGCTCAGTTTCTTGAGCATAGGGAAAGAAGAGTCGGTGAACATATCCGAGAGAGAAGGCTGGTTGTTTAAAATAATGCGCGAAAGCGACAGTGATTGGAGGGATTTAAATCCACTGGTCATCACAGATGAAGGGGGCAATCTGAAACCAGGGTCAAGAGATTTCATTTTGAAAACTCGTAAAGACTCACTGGCAATCACACATCGAGGGAAGTTGAAGTAATCCTCGGTGGCTACATCCACGTCCAGCTCCTGCACATTGCGCCGGATGGCGAGGCGGATCAGGCCATTAAGGCGAGAGAAACTCAACCGAGAACGAAATCTGAGGATCCGAATACCAGAGTGCTTGTCGCGGAGGGTTAGGACTTGCCTTATGAAGTCGGCTTCTTTAGAATTTTGAGAGTTTGGCTTTGATAATGAATGCGATCTCCCGGTGGTGGTGGAGGATATTATGATATTCGAGTTTAAAGTGGTGAAGTCTAGGTCAGGGAATGAGGACCAGATATCACGCCACCGTTTTGATAAGACGCTGGTTTGGGCGACGGTTTTGATGGGTAGGAGGAAGAGGATGTGGTGGAGAACCGCGTCCGGGAGGTCACTTATTCGGTCAATGCTTCTGCATCTGCTGCTCTTGTAATCGTCGATTTGATCGTTTTGGTTGTAGAAAATGAGAAGCTTTCTTTTCTTGGCAGCAGATCTTGTTTCCATTGTGATCCGGCCAATGCTTGTGCTTCTGCTACTATTGTCGTCATCAATTTGATCGTTTTGGTTGTACAAGATCAGAAGCTCTCTTTTCTTGGCAGCCGATCTTGTTTCCATTGTGATGATGATTTTTAGGGTTTCATCTGGTTTTTACTGGTTTGTTGAAAGAATGTACGTGTTACGTACTTTAGGGTTTGAATGGTTCAAAGATTCAGTGAGGTGAGGACGGGAACAGCGTTTGAGTTTGTTTCAAACTATCCCTACTTGTATAAAAGAGTTTTAAGCACATTTTTACTGTCTCTTAATTTGCCTAGGTTTTTAAATATTCACCATGAAGTTTTAATTTTTTTCATATTGCACTTTAAAGTTTTAAAATTGTATGAATTTGTGTTTTCGGTCAGAATGATTGTATAATAATTTATTATATATGTGACATGATGAGCTTCAAACTCCTATATATATGGTCTAACATGTAAGTCATATTTGCACTACCTTAATAAAAAATGAAAAAATCTCATCAATAATGTGGATGATTGTCTATTCAAAGAGACAAAAAGGTGTATAATTATACATTTTCAAAACTTTAAGATCTCGTTTAGCAGCTCGGATTGTACTGACTATTTTAGTCAAATAGAATAAATAGTCGTCGGATAGTACTGACTAAATTACTCGAGCATTTAGTGCAGTCTCGAATAAAGACTGATTATTTAATAATGTGTTTTGTACTTTATCGGATAAATAGTATTGTTATTATTTTTTATAAAACTCAATTTCCATATTAGTTTTAACAAAAAAAATTTGTTAATAAAATGAAAAAAAAATTGATAGAATAATCCATAGAACAATCCACAAAGGAGGTCGTTCTGGTCTAAGGAATGGGATCCCCGCCTTGCTTGTTCATGAGCTGGGACCAAGATTGAAGACTCGCCGAAACGAAGGTAAAGAACCCTTATGAAAGTGTACTTTCGTTCGTTCTTCGTTCCGTCCTTGACCCATGATCAATGACTTAATCCACCCAGAAGAAAACCCAGAAAACTTACAAAACCCAAAGGAAATTGCGAATTAAAGTACTCAGAAATAGAAAATCGAGAAACCCAGAAGAAATCGAGATCTGAAATCGCGGTTTTAGTATTGGGTTTTGGCTGTGCAGGCTTCCTCTGTCATGGAGTTCTGCGTTTCGTCTACCTAGCTGGCTTTTCTTCCTTCTTGGGCTCCTCCGTCGTCGGAGCCTCTGCTGGCGGTTAGGAAGGAGGGAGAGACAGAGAGCGCAGCAATTCCTTGGTTGAGGAGGAGTTCGCGCAGGAGCAGAGAACGGCGTGAACCCGACTAATTATACGAAGGTATTAGAGAGGATAACTAAGGGGGTATATGGTGTACTAACTTTGGGGACCGGATTAATTTAAAAGAATTTTAATGAAAAACTCATGTTACTGTTTATTTTAACGAAAAATTACATTTTTACATTAAAAAGTCAATCCTGCTACTATTCACTTTACCCTTTATTTTGTCCTTATCGTTAGAACTCAAAGTTTTCAAGTCATTTTCATTACTTTTCCTTTAATTTAATCAGGTGGCTATTTCACACATAAAGCCCCAAACAACTACTGATTCCATATAATTAATATTATCCGATCTCTTATATGAACTGTCAAACGAGACCTTAGTGTAAAATGTTTTTAGCCCTACATTAAAATAAAATAATGAAAAATATAAAATGAGGATAATCAACCCTTTCTAATACAAAACAAAATGAAATGAAATTATTCACACAGTATGCATGGGTATCTGTTATGTGTGTGTGTGCGTGTATATATTAAGATAATTCTATTTCTCAACCAAATAGGGTCGCATAACTATTATAGCCTTTAAATGCTAAAGGGTTGTAATAGTTGCTTAAAAAATCAAGGGCATTACAATGATTCAAATCTGTTTTGACACTCTCTCACTCCCTTCTTTTTTCTTCATATATAATCTACTGCAATAACTTCCTTCAAAGCACATTCATTGCATGTGTGAACATTGCTAGTAATTATTAAGAAAAGAGAGTTGGTACACTTTTTAGCAAGTTTCAAAACTCTGCTTGTTTTGATAAGAAAACAATCTCTACTTAAATCAATAAAAATAGGTAGTGCTATCTACATACTTATTTTTACTTCGCACACATTTCCTTCAATTTTTAATCGTCGGATCGAATGAATTAAAAAAAATTAATGGCAAAAAAATAATAAGGATGTTTGAGAGATAAAAATGAGTGTGTAAACAGCATTATCCTAAAAAATACTAGTGGAACTGTGGAAGTTTGACAAAAATAAAAATAAAAATACTAGTGGAAGATAAGTTTTAAAATAAATTTTAAGAACCTTATGATTCAATATATAAGAATGCCACGGAAATATATATGTTTTACTAAGTATATGTCGATGGGGTGTGATATCCACACACTCCATTTTACTTCTCACACACTCTTTGATAATTTGTCTATGTTGATCTTCTTCAATTCATCCGATCCAATGGCCGAAAATTAAAAAGGTGTATGAGAAGTAAAATGGGTTGTGTGGATATCACATCCCTATGTAGATTTACCCTTAACTTATTAAAAATCTTCAAGTATATTCGGAAGAAGACACCGAACCCAGTGTTAGCGGTTCGCCAAATCCGGGCCGAACCTCACCCAACTTGTTTGATTTTTCCTTCGATCTGTTTTGAAACCACTGCTAAAATTAAACACCTTTTGGCGCCTTGAACCTGCTCCAACCAAATTTTCAGAGCAAAGTTCATGTTTGTTAAAGATATTTCTGATTGCAATTTTGGTCTCATGTTTGAAGCCGCAGTTGGGGTGGGTATAGTGTGAGTTGGGTGCAAAATTACCTGGTAATGTAGATTGGGTTGTGACGGTAGTTTTGGAATATGGTTGGGTGTACTTATAATTACATTTTATTATAAAAAGTTAATTCAAATATCAAATTGGGTGAACTTAACTAAAAACTGAGTGCCAATAAAGCTATCTTTTAGAAATTTAATGTCCTATTTTCATGGGAGACTATGCGGAATTTTCGGTAGAAATCAATCTTTAAATGATATCTTGAAATTAGAGATGACAGCGGATCAGTTTGGGAACAGAAATGCTATATCAATCCTCATAACCACAAAAATTAATCATATTCATAACCGCAAATTAACCATCGGGTATTATCCATAACCATACTCACCGGATAATGAATTTCTCATCGGTTAACGGTTTTATATATCCATCTTCGTTAATACAAAAAATATATCCGCCCAATTGACGCATTATAATTTAGTAGATATTAATTTCGTCATTAAATATTTGATGTATAAAATGATTTAATTAATGGATCTTGTGGAACATAAAAATTAAAGTTAAACATTGATAATGTTGGTTGATCTTTGATATCTCACATAAATACAATAAAATTCTCATAGATATTGATTCATATCATAACTTTTGAACTTTGCCACAAAATGCAACTCACACAATGCAATTTTTGTATTCTCAAGGTAATGGATTCGGTGAATAATGAATATACATATATACATATATATATATATACATATGATTATATTATATATTATTTGGTTCGGATTCGGGTACGGATATGGATTGGAGACCCCTATAACTAAACATATCCAAAACCATAACTGAATAATATTCACGGCTTTTCCCTATACCCAAAATATACCCGAATTTTCATACCCAAAGCCAATCAATTCGGATGGTTATCCACGATTATCGGGTTTAACGGTTAGAACTGTCATTCCTACTTGAAACAAGAGTTACAAGTAATTCAAACTAGCAGACTCACACTCAACATCTGATGAGGAATACTAGAAACTAGGAAGGGTCCCAATGTTTGAGCTTGATGAGTTTCCAATGGTTACTCTTCAGTAGTGCAAAGTTGGCATTGTCCAACGTTCCATTTCTGAAACTTAAAACAGGAACCTATCTTTTGCTGATCAACAACTTTCTTAAACGGTATCTCATCACTGGCACTGATATAAGGCAATGGAGGGCGAACCATGGAAAAGGCGCGTAGAGGACAAGCCCATATATAGCTCCATCTTTGTATGGATTTGACGGTTAAGGACGAGAAGCATAGAATATGTGAGTATGTCCGAGTTGGAAGAGATTCGAGCAATCGGATTGAGTTTGGTGAAGTCGAGGTAGGGAATGAGGACCACAGACAACACGACCGTATTGACGGGTAGAAGAAACCTCTACAGCTATATTCAGGTAAAAATGCAATGCCAGTATGCATGCAGTCACCCTCATCTCATACAGACATGAATATTACTATATAGATGCACACAAAAACTGGCATGATTGTAAAAGCTTGCTACTGGTAACCGTCCATGAAAGTTAATAATCTTAAATTCACGGTGCAGCTTTTTTTTAAAGAAAAAAAAAAATTCATTAATTCCTTACAATCAAAAGATACGACTTGGGGCCTCGCTAAAACCTCCCGAAGAAAACCACATGGGAAAAACAAGGGGTTAGGAATTAGCAAAACCAGAGTCATTACATTAAGCAGAGGAGCGCTTGGACTGGAGTTCAGCTAGCCCCTCGTCTGCTTGAAAGAGTTGTCATTAGTATCTTGACATGAGGAGATGCCGGGCGAAATCCTTCTGTTAGACCAGTTTTGTCCTTCCAAGTATCTAGATTATTGGCATTAGATTGCGGTACAACAAGAACCATTTCTTGCAAGCTTGTACCCTGTTCAAGCAAAAATCTTGTCATCTTAACTGCTCTCTCAAGTTCTTCTATACCTTCCCCAACATAAATCGTCACCATCTTTATGTTACACAGGATTGACCTCAAAGTTGGAGCTTGTTTTTCCCAGTATTGCTCTTCAGTACAGTTAGCATTGTCCAACAAAATGTTGTTCCAGTTCGGGACCTAAGTTTAAGAATAAATTAATTAATCAATCAGATAGTTGAACTGTAAATCTGTGCATAAATATATTATAGGACTTCTCACGTACTGTTTGAAATATAAACATATCGAATTACGCTGAGCTTTACCTCATTGGTTGTTTTAGGACATATCATAATTTTAAGAGTGTCGACGACAGGAGAGCTCTTGAATAAGCATAGCAGTCCAGGTATATCATATCTTTTCAAACCATAAGCAAAAATATCCAACGTCTTAAGTTTCATAAATGAAAATGGTAGACCGCCTTGAAAATATATGCTTGCTAAAACCTGCATAGATAAATATGCCAAATAAATCCACCAAACATACTAATTAAGGAAATTTTCAGCATAAAATATATGAAGATGATAGAGACATGCATAGATAAATATGCCAAATTAATCCACAGAACATACTAATTAAGGCAATTTCCAGCATATAATATATTAACATGGTCTCAGAGCTCTAGTTCTGATTTTCGGAACTGGGCGTTAAAATCTCTGAATCTGTGAAGAAGAAAAGGGGGCAAAACCCAGGTCTCGAAGAACCCTAGCTTTGGACTCAAAGTCTCAGATGGTTGGATCGAACAATGTCGAGAAAAAAGGGGTCATATCTTCAATGGGTTCAACTATAATTTCTGGTTATCAAAATGCAGACCATATTCAAGTCTCATGATCTCTAGAAGCTCACGGAAAAAGGGTATGAAAACTAAAAAATGGAGGATGAATCGAGCGATGATGAACAACTATCAGTGAAGAGGATTGCGATGAAAGAAAATGAAACTAAAGAGGCAAAAGCTCTTGGTATCATTCACGGAGCAGTTTCAGACGAGATATTTCTCCGAATCTCAAACTTGGAGACATCCAAAGCAGCTCAGGATGTTCTACAACAGGAATTTTGAGGTGACAAAAAGGTTAGATCAGTCAAAGTCAAATAGCTCCAATGTTAAGGAGAGATTTTGAATATACTAGGATGAGTGAAGGTGAATCCTTGTCTACCTACTTGACTGGGATGTTCAATATTGTGAACCAAATGAAAACTTATGGTGAGGAACTGTCAAATCAGAGATTAGTGCAGAAAATCCTTACTAGTTTACCTAAGTCCTAAGATTCTATTGCATCCATTGCATCCACTATTGCATCCAGGACATGTGCCCCTCTCATCCATTTTTCTCTTGAAATTTTATCATGTTAATCGTTGTTAAAGTGCTCCAAAACACTTAATGAATTCTTAAATGCTCCTCCTTCTTTTTTATTATTTTCATTTTTATGTTTCTTAGATTAATTAATATAACAAGTAATTATAGATTACACATATTAGTTAGGCTTCATATAGATATTGTATTTTAATCTTGCTAAAATATTTTAGTTAGGCTTTGGAATAAGATATTGGTAGGATATGATATCCTATCACACCAATATCTCACTAACAAGGCCCTCTTCTTGGAGCATAAAACCTAAACCAAGTAATGCTAGCTTGCTGAAAAATATTCCATTTTGTAGACCAAAACTTTGGAAATCTATTATCTTCCACTAAAATGTGTATGGATGTATCATGAAATGAATTAAGTGGTTCTTCATAAATGATATGCACAATTTGAAGCACTGTTAGTATAGGTATATATAGGAGCAGATCTCTGGACGCGGGTGGTTCCACAACTCTTTGAAAGTTTGAAGAAGTGCCTGTAAGGACTTTTGAGGACCACCCAACGGTTTGGGTATGTGGTGGAGGTGAGAAGAGCACCATGGATGTGCATATGCTGTGCAACATAAGCCTTGAAAAAAGAAGTCTAATTTCAGACTAAGAGGAACACATAGCTCTCTACTATTCTTGAACCTTGGTTCCAACGAAGAAGAAAGAGAAAATGACTTTCTCTCTCCATTTTCACGTGACCAACTCCCCTTTTTTCTTTTTCTTCTTTTAATTGATGCCCAATCAGGTTGTGCCACCTAACATTTTGGTTAACAAAGGGATGAAGTATCACTCACCCATTTTTTTTTATACCACTTGTTTGACACCGTTATTTCTTTTAAAATTCACTATAAATTATAAGACCTGTGAAAAATATTTCGTAAAGCCCTATATATGGACTTGTAATCACTTGAACTTCCTCCTAGCATCAATTTCACTAAATACTAAAGCGAAAATTAGGATATTTTTGTATGTTATATATGTTAAATAATAAACTTAATTTATCAATACAAGTATATAGTTTTATTTTAAGTGTAAATAGACACTTATTTTTATGACATATAATAAACTTTATTTAAATTCGTCTAATTCGGCCCCTGCCTAGGCACTAGGCTCCAACCTGCCACCTGACTAGCACTTCATGTCTTTTAGAATCTTAATTAGGACCACCAATGCTAAAATCCTAGATCCGCCACTGGGTACACACACACACATACACATGACAATTAAGATATTCTCCACCAGCCAATGATGTTGGGAAAAGTTTATGGAGCATGTAGCCTCGTTTGGTAGAGGGGATTGTTTTGAAATGGATAAAACACTATTTTCAAGGTATGTTGAAGAATAAGATTAAAAAGTTGTATCTAACTTGAAGGTAGAAGATAGATTACACATGAAGAAAACTCATCCATTCCAGTCCTCCTAAAATAATTGGATTAGGACAAGTTTCTTTCATGATTTTAGCAACTGTATGTCTTGTTAGATTAGCAACTGTATATCTAGTTAAAACTAATAACCAAAAGCTAGATATATAGCAACTTAAGTCAGATGGGAAAAAAAGAAAAGTAAACTAACCCGTCATAATTCTCTCAACATAAAAAATCATTATCCTCTACCTTCATTAATTATACATTGAATTTGGAGGGTTTTCATTCCCATCCAATTCTCGTGACTAAAGAAGGCATCTAAGTACTGGGAATGTAAGCAGTAGAAAACACACAAAAATACTTCCCTATCATTACTCCTTTGATTAACTGTAAAAGTTGAATCAAGGATGAAATGCAGTTCTTACTCCCCAGAAATCTCATTACATCCAGGCGCCACAGTGTAATATGAAGACCAATCCTAAGCATCTATACTAAATATCCTATATATCACACCATAGCTCTACAGATCCACTTTTACTAAAGAATGACCTTAAACAAAAGAACATTTCTAACTATGGTTTTACCATTTGATTTTTATCTTAAACATTTTGGTATTTACTCAGAAGCACTATATATTCATTAGTCAGATGACTTGGTACTTTCCTGTTAGGGATTGATCTTGGAAATAAATAGTTAAAGGGAGACTTAACAAATGGCTGGTTTGGATCACTTGATTAATTACAATCTGATGGCTTGACATACACCAAAATAAATATATCTTTATATTACTATTATCCATTGTACGTATTCTTTCAACATTTTAATGAATGACATACATTCCTACAAAAATATATATGTATATAATATCCGGAAATTATAAATAAAAGTAACAACAACCTTCTAAATTAACGCCCTGAAAAGTCAAAAGAAACCCTATTTTACCTTTTGATCATAATCAAGTGTTAACTAATATTAATGGAAGATCTGTGATCAATGAAGAACAGTTTTAGAAAGAGAGAGAGAGAGATTAAGAGAGAGAGAAAGAAGAAATATGTTGTATATAATTTTCCTTAACCCCCAAGTAATGCAATGTACATCAGTATTTATACACACCAAACTTAACTTCCTAACTAACACAGCTTCTAATCTTATGACAAGTGTAACCATCCTACATTCACTAATTCACTCTAACATCCCCCCTCAATCTCTTGCTTTGATAAGCTAAGCATGAGATTGGTACAATGAGTTTGAAATAAAGGAGCACTCAATCCCTTGGTCAAGATATTTGCAAACTGTTCTCTGGATGAAACAAACTAACCAAAGAGCTGCTGTTTGGCCACACGTTCCCTAACAAAATGCACATCTATTTCAATATGCTTTGTCTTTTGATGCTGAACCGGATTAAAAGATAGCGCAATAGCTGATAGATTGTCACAAAACAATACTGGAGCTTTAGAGATAGGGACATGCAGAAACACAAGTAATTGCTTGATCCAATCGAGTTCTACAGAAGTAGTAGACAGAGCACGATATTCTGCCTCAGTAGAGGACCTGGAAACAGTTTGCTGTTTCTTAGAAGACCAAGACACAGGGTTTGGTCCAAGAAAGATAACTAACCCAGTAGTGGATCGTCGATCATTTGGGTCTCCTGCCCAATCAACATCACTGAATGCTGTTAAATGCAAATCACCTCGATTATAACTGATTCCCAAGTGCATTGTTCCCTTTAAGTACCTGAGTATGCCCTTCACAGCTGTGAAATGAGCAATTATTGGATTCTGCATAAACTGGCAGACCTGATGCACAGAGAATGCAATATCAGGTCGAGTAAAAGTTAGGTACTGCAATGCCTCTACAATGCTTCTATACAAAGTAGGATTACCATACGGTTGTCCATCATCCTTGAGCAATCTGTTATAGGGTAGACAGGGAGTATCACATGATTTGGACTCATTCATTTCTGTCTTGAGTAACAAATCCTGAACATATTTGGTCTGAGACAGAAATAACCCAGTTTTGGTTCTAGAAATTTGGATGCCCAGAAAATAATGCAGATCTCCTAAGTCTTTGATCTCAAACTCAACTGTGAGAGAATGAATAACATCCTGAATTGCATTAGATGCACTGCCAGTAATAATGATGTCATCCACATACAACAGTAAGATAACAATATCAGAATCCACTTGTTTCACAAATAGGGAAGAATCAGAGTATGTATTTTTGAACCTTAGTGTAGGGAGAAATGTAGTAAACATCTCATTCCAAGCTCTGGGAGCTTGTTTTAAACCATACAAAGATTTATGAAGTTTGCAGACCAAATTTGGATGATTGGGATCCACAAATCCAGGTGGTTGAGCCATATATATTTCTTCTTGGAGAATTCTATGCAGAAATGCATTCTTGACATCTAATTGCCTTAAATTCCAACAAAGTGGGCTGCAAGTGCCAATACAAGCCTGACAGTAGTTGGCTTAACAACAGGACTGTAGGTTTCTCCATAATCTTGACCTGGTTCTTGACTGAATCCCTTAGCCACTAATCGAGCTTTATGTCGGGCAATAGACCCATCTGCATGTTTTTTAATCTTAAATATCCACTTACACCCAACTAAATTCTTATTTGCACGTAAAGGCACCAAACTCCAAGTGCCTTGAGAATGAAGAGCATCAGCTTCTTCTGTCATAGCTTGCATCCAAACAGGAACTTTTAATGCAGTCTTGTAACTAAGGGGTTCAACCAAAGACAAATCAACATTACTAGATTCTTGTAAAGTAGTCAGCAAAGCCTTCTTCTTCACAATTCCACTTTTGCTTCTGGTTTGCATGGGATGCAAATTCATAGGAGGAATCTCCAGAACTACTTGCAATGTTTCAGGTTGAAAAGAATGACCTGGATTCAGATGCTCATGTGATAGTGCTTCATCATTGGACTCAGGTACCACAAAGACTGAAGGAGAAGATTCAGATGCACCAGTAATGGACAGAGGTGAATGGGGAACAAATGGAGAAGATGAGGATAACTGAGGTGATATTTGTGGTGCTATAGAACAAAACTCAGTCGAATTACTAAGTGTAGGAGTTGGATCAGTAGTGGAGGTGACATGAGACACAGGTAAAACAACAACATTGGTGTTTGTGACAATAGGTAAATGAGAGGAAGATTGAGACATCACATAAGGTGTATGGGAGGATGGGGAATGTAGCAATAAGTTTGAAAATGGATAATCATGTTCATCAAATACAACATGCCTAGAAATGTAAGTTCATTTCCCAGATACATCATAACAAATCTACCCCTTATACTAAGAGGCATAACCTAGAAACACACATTTAATGGTTTTTGGTTGAAGTTTGTTACTGAGATATGGTTTTAACAAGGGGTAGCAGGCACAACCAAATATTCTCAAATGAGAAATTTCTGGAACAACTGCAAATAGAGCTTCAAAAGGAGACTTATCAAGGAGAACTGATGTGGGCATTCGATTAATCAAGTAAGAAGCAGTTTGGACAACATAGGACCAGAAAGAAGATGGTAACTTAGCATTCTGCAATAAAGTGATTGTGGTTTCAATAAGGTGCCTATGTTTTCTCTCAGCCAACCCATTTTGTTCAGGAGTATATGGACATGATTTCTGATGAATGACACACTTATCTTTAAGAAAAGATTGAAACTGTTTGCTAATATACTCTCCCCCCCCCCCCCCCCCAAATCACTTTGAAAGACCTTAATACCACTTGAGAACTGAGTTTGAACATAGTTGTAAAATGTAACAAACACAGAAAACAAGTCACTTTTATTTATTAATGGGAACAACCAACAATGCCTTGTACATTCATCAACAAAGATCACATAGTACTTATATCCATCTATGGAAATACAAGGAGAAGGACCCCAAAGATCACTATGTATAGTATGAAAAGGTTGTATGGACTTATTGACATTGTGAAAAGGAAGTTTACAAAACTTGCCTTGTAGATAACTGTGACACATAACTGGGGAAGAAACCTGTTTGCATTGAATATGAGCCTTATGTAACATCAATGATACAATCTTATTTGTAGGGTGACCTAGTCTATGATGCCAAGTAGAAGATAGTACTAGCTGACCAAGATATGCCTAAGGTTGTTGTGTTGTAGGTTTGAAGGTAGACAGAGAAGATGCTAAAGGAATGTGATAGAGTCCATTACTGCACAGCCCTTTGTAGAGAATCCTCCATGTGGCCTTGTCCTGAATCCAAAAGCAGAATGCATCAAAAATTAGCCAGCAGTTGTTATCCAAACAGATCCGCTGCACTGACAACAAGTTTTGGGATAACTTTGGAACATAAAGCACAGAATTCAAATTGATTGGTTTCACACTAGTGTTAATAAGAGATTTACCAATGTGTGATACTAACAAACCTTCACCATTTGCTGTTTGAATAGTTTCATTTAATGGATAAGGAGTTGCCAAGGACAGGTTAGACAAATCGGCAGTCATATGATTTGTGGCACCAGAGTCAGTGAGCCAGACTTGAGGAAGGCCCTGAGAAGTGGATGCTGGAAAGGGTTGAACTGCAGTATGCATAGCATGCATAGGCAATGGCGGAGATTGAAGATGTTGAGAATGAGTGTGTCCATAAGTCTAAGGAGGCATCTGAGGATAACTCTGACAGGAACCACCACCAATATAATTGGGACCTTTGTCATTATAAAAGCAGTACCATGTGGAATGATTTGTTTTGCCACAAATATGACACTTGGGTCTCTCATGAGGCTTAGAACCACAAAATGGTGCAGTATGACCTTCACTGTTGCACAATTGACATGTAGGAATAAGAGGGGCAGAAGGAGAAGAATAGTATTGAGTTGGAGAGTGACCAAGAACACCTAGAGTTGGGGTAGGCAACACATGAGTCTGTGTGTAAAGTTGTGATCTTGAGTTAAATGACCTCTGACCTTGATTGAACTTTCCCTTACCCTTGTTCCTATTGAAAGACTTATAGCCACCATTAAGATAAGAGGATTGACCATGAGAACCATTAAACTGCTGAGGTGTTGGTGCTTGAGACATAGTGGGTCCAGAGTTAGCAGCCATAGCAGTGAGATATGAGGGAGCAATAGAAACATTGTCCACAATACTTTCTTCAGCCAATAATTGTGATCGAAATTCTTTAAGTGAAAACACACTTTCTCTACCCCTAACCACACATCTGAAAGTATTATACTCAGGAGAGAGTCCATTCAATGCTAAAATTACAATGTCTTCATCAGCAAAATAGACCCATGCAGCTGCCAAGTAATCCCTAGCCTCTTTGATTTTATGCAGATACTGACTAACATTATCAGACCCTTTTCTGATGTTCTGCAAATTGGACTTCATTTGAAAAATGCTAGTTCTTGACACAATGGAAAATTGTTCTTTAAGACGAACCCAAAGCTCGTTGGAGCTTTTGCTACCAATCGCACAAGACATGGCAACCGGAGACAAAGTCGCAGTAATAAGTTGCATAACAGCCCTATCATGCATTTTCCATACTAGCAATTCATCACATTTCTCATAATTAGATGAGTCAGAAGAATTATTACCAGATTCAGCAGACACAGGACAAGGATTGGAACCATCAACAAATCCCATAATACCATTGTTCTCCAGCATGAGTTGCATCTGAAAATGCCAATTCAGGTAGTTTGAATCATCTAATTTCACGTTCACCGACGTAGAGATTGTAGAAATGAGGGCCGTAATCGGAGATTGAAGAATCGTAAGTTGAGCAGCAGTCACCATTGTGGCAGAAAACAACCGAATTAGATCACTGTGCAACGAGAACTTCACTGAGAACAAATCACAAACACTTGGAGTGCACACGCCAGAAGGATATAGAAGAAAGATCGATCACAGAGCAAGATCGAGTCAAACCCTAGACAATGAGGATGCACAAAGATGAAGAAATCCTTGAGAATCAAGAAACAGAAATCAGAGGCAGCCGAAGACAAATTCAAAGGTAGCAGAAGCAAGAAGACGGATCGAAGTATCACGCGCAAGCATCAAAGGCGATTGATACCATGTTAACTAATATTAATGGAAGATCTGTGATCAATGAAGAACAGTTTTAGAGAGAGAGATAGAAAGAAGAAATATGTTGTATATAATTTTCCTTAACCCCCAAGTAATGCAATGTACATCAGTATTTATACACACCAAACTTAACTTCCTAACTAACACAACTTCTAATCTTATGACAAGTGTAACCATCCTACATTCACTAATTCACTCTAACATCAAGAAAACAGTACGTAATCTTTGTCATGGCGAGGCACATACTTCTTTTCACCACAATATTTGCCTAGCTAATTGTTATTTTATAGCAACTGTATATCTAGCAACTTAAGCTCGTCACCATAGTTTTCTCAAAACAAGTAAAGTCAGATGGGAAAAAGAAAAGTAAACTAACCCGAAGAAGGCCGAAGGATTGAATATCAAGGACTGAAACTTGAGATGATGCTGAAAGAAGTTTGACCACGTTTTTAATAATCACATTGCTAACATCATCTTCTAACCAATAATGCATATAAAATGCATTCAGTCTAGGGAAGTTCTGGATTGAACAATCATCAGTGTAGCCATTAAATTGCCAACGGAAGACTTTTAGATTGGGGGCAAAGATGTTTACCCTACTTTTATTGTCGCCGCTGGGATTTTCGAAACAAAATCTAACCGTCAGATTCTCAAGTCTACTTCCAGAGATGTCCAAGCTATTTAAGTTCATATCAACAACTCGCGCATCTTTGAGCTTCGAACAACTGATTTTAAGATACGTCATTCCTTGACAAGTTTTCATAGTCAAGTTTTCAAGGAATGGAAACGAAGAATCTGAAAATAAATCCGCAGTCAAATCATCATCCAAGATATCCACACACTTGAGAGTCAAGGCTTGAAGGGAGCAAAGGCCACTCGTAGCCTTAACAAGGCAAAACGAAATACAAAACCTAGGCTTTGAATCTTCTGGCTGAGATCGAAGCCGGATGCGAGTGGCGTTAATTAACGCGAGGCTTCGCAAGGAATCACACTCATACACACAATGAGGCAAATCAAACCTTTCGCCGCAAGCCATCAAGAGATTGAGTTGGAGTTCTCCAACCCTATGATTCACCACTCTACAAATGCAATCTTCTAAGCAAGACAAACTCATTAGCCGACCCGAAAATCGAAAAACATTGATGTTAGAATTTTCGGGGCGGCTAAACAATACTCTGGGAATGAATGCCAAAGCTTTCATTTGCTCATCAAGAACTACCTGCAGTTCGTTTGCATGCTCTAATCTTTTCGGCATTGGAGGACAAACCTGGTTGAAGTCGAGAACTGGTAAGGTAGCCCAAAGACGGCTCCATGTTTTTGATAAAACACTGTTTTTTGCAACAGATTTGACGGGCACCAAGGAGAAAATCTCATGTAAGATTTCATCAGGAAGATCGCTGATTCTGTCCCTTGCCTCAGTCATTGCTTCTGTTTTTTCAATCTGTAGTAAATCTTGTCCAAGATCTATGAATCTACAATCTCGGGACTGGGGCAGCCAATTTGCCCTCAAATCTAGGGTTTGGGCATTGAGTCCGTCTTGTCTTAACTTATATATACACATATGCGAAGAGGATGGAAACTTTTTTTATTTGTTCGCTGTTTTCATTTCCTTTTAAGGGCCTTGGGTCCCCTTGCAACAAAAACCTAAGCCACTACCAGGTGATGTGGATATTAAAGTTTGTGTTCGAAAGATTACATTTATGCCCGATAAGGATATCATATTTTTTCATTGTCCGAAAAGATTATAAATATACTTTTATTCTGGAAAAAGATTATACATATTTTTATTGTCGAAAAAAATAAATTATAGGCCTATACAATTAGCATTAAGGCCGCATTATTGATATCTAAGTTTTTCATAAGAGTTTGTTATTGATGAACACAATTAACAACTTAGAGCTACAAGAGTCTTATTTAGTTATAAAATGATTGTTGAATAGCAGCTAGTTTCTTAAGGAGACTATTTTTTTCTAAGCTCTTTGGCGAAGAAAAAAATTCACCATGCTTAGGTTGAGCTTGAGTTTCCAAGAATTGCTCCTAAGTAGTGAAGTTGAGATTGTTCAATGCTTTTCCATGTCTGAAATTAAAAACAGAAACCCTTTTTTTGCTTAAGAACTTTCTGCAATGGTACCTCATTACTAGCACCGACATAGGGCAAATGGTGGACAAACCATGGAGAAGTCGAGGATAGACAAGAATCCCATATATATAAGTAACGGACACTGCAATGCAACGTATGTTTTGGTAAATAAAGAATAAAATTCCAAATTAAACAAGTTTCTATTTTACGTTCATTGTCTCACCATGCTTTCTAACCCCAGCACTCTGAAAAACCTATTTTCCCACCTCACACTATCTTATCCTTCCCTTATCAATAGAAAGGGGAAAAAATCACATCAATCTCAAACTGGTCTATTTACTGCTTGCAAAAGTTGCTCGTACAACCTCAGCTATATGGGTTAGTAGCAAACAGAAATCAAATCACAAAGTTGCTCTAGCAAAAAACTGAATGAGTTTCCAAATTGTAAATAATGGGGTTGGGAAAAAGCAGCAATAAACGCTAGAACCACTAACAGAATAATGTTGAAGCTAGCACATCTTCATTTATCTGAAAAAGCTATACAATCATTCTCAAAAAGTCGGGAGAAAATCAAGGGAAGACATCAAAACTTAATCCATAGTTTAGGCATGACATTTTGACATCAGCCTATGCCCAAGGGAATCCCTCTATTTTCCTAATTTCATCCTTCCACACGTACATAAAGCAACCTGAATGAATGGAGGAAATCTAACACAAGAGCACTGATGATGAATGATCGAGAAGGAAAGGCAGGCACTAGGCAGAGGGAGAAATGAAAACTAAAATATAAAAATGAAAAATCAAACACAAGGGCGCTGATAGGTGTAAGAAAATATAAGTATTTCAATCCAATTCCAGTATTATTTTTTTTCCCGCATCCTTAGCTGTTCTACTAAAACCTCTAAACCTATAGGTAGTATTCAGGTAGAACTTCAATGGCAACATACATGAAGCCACCCTTATTTACACAAGCACATATCGCTACAGTGGACTAACTCTTACAATATAGATAAATAACGAATTGGGTATGGTTGTAAAATTCTGCTACTAGTGTACTTGGAAGTAGCTGGAAATAACGATTGCTTGACATGAGGAGATGCTGGGACACATCCCTCCTTTAGACCAATATTAAAGTAGTCCCAGATAGCTAGATTATTGGCTTTAGATTGCGGCAAATGAAGAACAATTTCTTGCAAGCCTGTACCTTGTTCAATAAAAAATCTTGTGATCTTAACTGCTGTCTCAAGTTCTTCTATGTAGGCCTCAACAAGTAAGAGGTGACCCAAGAAAGAGCTCGAGGTTTGGGCTTGAGTTTCCCAGTAATGCTCTTCAGTGCAGCGAGCATCCAACAAAATGTTGGTCCATTTCGAACTCTGAGTTTTAGAACAGATAAAATGAATCAATCAGATAGGTAAACTGTAAACCTTAAGGTGCACAAGTATATATTATAGGAATTTGGAAGTAGTATTTTAAAATATAATTAAAAGCATATTGAATTATTCCAAACCTTGCCTCATTTGTTCTATTGGGGGATATTAGAACTTGGAGAGTGTGAACACTAGGAGACCTCCTGGGATATCATACTTTCTTAAGCCATAAGATTAAATGTAGAGTCCCCAAAGATTCATAAATGGAGTAATATTAGGTAGGCCGCCTTCAAAATATATTCTCGATAAACTACATAGATAAATATGCCACATGAATTGATCGACAAAACATATTTAATTAAGGAAATTATCAGCCCAATATATATTTAGATGATAATGTATGATCTCTGACATGTCCAAATGATTGGAGAACTAGTTACCTTCACTTAAATGCATTTTTATATATAGCATGAAATGGTGACAGCTCTTCACGATTGAACTGCACAGTCTGAAGCTCTTCACGATTGATGTTAATTGGGAACATTTATGGAGCCTGAAAATAGTAAGAACTAATGCACAAAAAATACGGTCTACCTAGCATTACACTTTTGAAAAAAAAGGTGAATCAAGGATGAAGGCAGTTAGTATAGTATAATGTAATATAAAGACCAATCTCAAGCCTACATATGATTATATCTCATCACACCATAGCTATACAAATCCAGTTTACTACAGTATCTTAAACAAAAGAACATTTTTAATGTTATTGCATTAGTCGTCTAAAGAGGGGATCTATTTTGATAAGAAGGCTTGACAATGTGGTCCAAATCAATGATTCAAACCGTCAGATTTTTATATCCTTCCTAAAAGAGAGCGAAGAGGAAAAGTCGTCATTGAGGTTTTAGACGCATATAAATAATACAATAATACATATATCTTAAATAACCCCCATGACGACCTTCTCTTCACTTCCTTTGGAGTCTAGAGTTTAAATACATCTTAATTAGGGTTAGACGAACATACGATAATAAATATCTCTCTCTCTCTCCTTAATAACAACAAGTAATTAACAACAGACTTTGTTAATGATCTAAAAAGTCAAAAGATAATTAACCTAAAAATGCTCCTTAGCCGGATCATGGTCCTATTTTACCTATCAATTATGATAAATCAGTAAACTACCTCCAAGTAGTGTGCTAGAAACACCATGTATCATGGATATTAAAAATTGCATCATGAATGGTTACACGCGCGCACACATATATGTTATATATAACCTAACAGCATACATAATAACAGTGCTACTCATTCTCCAAACAACTGCATAACTATTTGTTATTTAAGTCATACACATGCTCTAGAAGTTGGAACTGTTAGACGAAGTCAACAATCAGTTACTATCCACGTAACTTGAGGAGTTTTGGTGTGTTTGGAAATCTTATCTCGTTGGTCTTCCATGTTTGTAGGACTTATTTTAAAATGTCTTTTGTAGTCAAACTGTTTGTAATCTTTTCATCTTTCTGTTTGTAATTTTCAAATTCAAAGTTCCATGTAATTTGGGTTTTCAAACCCACGATGTAATCTTGAAGTTATTATAAATACATGCAACCCATAGTTGTTTGGGTATGCAATTGAAGTGAAAAACCTGAGTTCTTAAGTTTTACATGGTTTCTAGAGCATTTTCTGTCTAACGACAACGAACCTAGACCTGTTCTTTTTCCATCACTGCTTCCAAGGCTCAAAACAACGATATTGCTTCCCAAACTACCAAACCCCACCCCCCCCCCCAAAAAAAAAAAAAACCCTTTCCATCATTTTTCATCCTCCATGACTCCGTAGTGCACATTAAGCTTGATAGGACCAACTACCCACTGTGGTTGGCCCAGATTCTTCCCATCCTAAAGAGTAGGGATTTAATGGGATATGTTGATGGTTCTCTGGTGTGTCCTCCTAAGCACCTACATGGAGTTACGACTGTGAATCCTGCGTACACTTCCTGGGTGCAACATGACCAAATGATCCTTAGTTGGATCAATGGATTTTGACTGCTTATGTTTTGTCTGTGGTGGCAAGCAAACGGACTGCTTGAGCTACCTGTGAAGCTCTTGAGCAAAGGAATGCGTCTTCTTCACAGAATCGCATTTTGTTTTTAAGAAATGAAAACATGATGGTTTGAGGAGATGCTTACTTCAGCAGCTGCATTAGTTAAAATTAACATCCAAGCTAGCCAGCGAATTTGACATAATCTTCTCAAACGAAGTAAACAAGCAACAAAGAAAAACGGTAAACTAACCTGAAGACAGCCGAAGAACCGAAGATGAAGGATTTGAGCTTGGGATGATGCTGAGAGAAGATTGACCACATTATGAATAATCACATTGCTAGCTAACATCTACTTCTAAATATATGTTGCATGCTCTCAGTTTAGGGAAGCTCTGGATTGAGCAGTCATTAGTATAGCCACTATATTGTCACCCAAAGAATGTTAGATTGGGGGCGAAGATGTTGACCCAACTTTTGTCGTCGTTGTGCTTTTCAAAACAATATTTGACTAGCAAATTCTCAAGTGTCGTTCTAGAGATGTACAAGTTAGTCCCATTCCAGAGATGTCCAAGTTATGTAAATCATAGTAATAACTTGTACATCTTTGAGTTTAGAACAACTAATTGTAAGATCCGTCATTCCTTTGCAAGTATTGATAGCCAAATTTTCGAGGAAAGGGAATGACGAATCTGAAAATAAATCCACAGCCCAATCACTATCCAAGTCTCCAAGATATCCACATAAGTTAGAGACAAAGTGTGAAGCAAACGAAGACCAGTAGCCTTAACAAGAGAAGATGAAAAACAAAACCTAGATTTTGTATCTTCTGCTGGCTGAGGTGAAATTGGAATGTAACTGGCTTTACTTAATGTGAGAGTCCTGGAGGAATCACACTTAAATACACAATTAGGCAAATCAAACCTGTCACCGCAAGTCATCCAGAGATTGATTAGGAGTGCTTCAACTCTATGCTCCACCACTCGACAAATGCAATCATCTAAACAAGAAAAGCAAAATGGACCCGAAATCAAAAAGCCTTTATGATAGAGTTTTCAGGGCGGCTAAACAATACTCTTTGAATGGATTCCAAAGATTTCATTAGCCGATCAAATACTTTCTTGATTTCATTTTCATCGACGTTCCACGGAATTGGAGGACGAACCCGGTTGAAGTCGAGAACAGGAAATGTAGTTCATAAAGAACTTCATTTGAAGAACAAAGCACTTGTTTGTTCAATATATTTGGGGGTAGGAAGGAGAGTATATGGTGCAATATTTCATCTGGAAGATTGCTGATTGTCCTTTGCCTCATTAATTCTTTGCTTTTGGTCTTTATCCCGATCTACGAAGCTACAGCTCTCGGGATTAGCCTCTACGGCAGCCAATTTTCTGAAATCTAGGGTTTCGGGTGATGGGCTAATTTACCTTGAACACGAACGAAGAGACGTGTGCAAAATAGAAACTATATTTTGTGTGCCCTTTCCTTTAGTGGAAACTTCTATTTAATTTTTATTAATATTTTGTTTCTCACCAAACTGATGAAAAGAAAGAAAAATATCATTAGAAGAAATTAATTAAGAGAAATGCTAACGAGACTCTCCATGAACTTTCTGCCAGCTTATCTTTGACAAAATTTTCATGTCAACATTATAAAACAAAAATACGAAGTGACGGAAAGTCTATTGAAAGTCCCACTTTGAGAGTCTCCTTAACATTTCTCGTTAATTAAATAGTAGCGTCTCGCCACTTAGTACTATGGTCTGAACCATATTATTGCTAACACATTATGAGACTAAGCCCATTCCTTCTACATTGTTTGTTTGGATTTTTTTTTTTTTTTAACAAAAGATATTTTCTATACTAAGGGGAGAGAGTGGGTTTAGCTTCACAATGAGCTAGTAATTAATCTAGTAAAAGCAAAGTAAATTGTTCTTCAGTGCCGTGGGGCAAGGTCATTTTGTTGTTCCATTTCAAAAATTAAATTTTACAAAATATGTGTAACTCACATACAATAAAAATCTATGAATTTTAGTTTATGGACATATATAAACACGTAATGAGATTCAAATACGAAATTTAAAGTTTTATGTGTACTGAAGGCATTTGTAAATGAGTGGCAGCCATGGGTTATGGTTGGTTGTGATGTAGGATAGAATTGGGCATCGGAATATAAAGTAGTTTAACGGAAGCAATAATACTGAAAATTAAACAAAAGAATATAATTGAGATCTCTCTATATAAACTCATATAGCACGAAATTTAACTCAAAATTTACCTAATGAAATAATCTGGCCTCTATGAAATTAACTCAGAATTTAACTCATGGAATAGAGAGGGTGCGTGCGGAGTAAAAAGAAGTGTGTGGATAACACCACCCTATTTTTATATTTTATTGAAATGTTAATATATAAGCCACCATCAATCAAAGTGACCGGAGTTAAAAAAAATTGGCAAGGTGGTTGGATTCCGGCGAAAATTTCGGGCCTAAAAAAATTCCAGTGAATGGAAACATGTTCCGGCAATGTTCTCGCGACCGAAAAATTTCGGCAAACTTCCAGTGACCCTTCCAGCAAATGAGTCAGGTAGGCTTAGGTCTTGTGCAATAAGGCAAATGTGTAAATAAAAGTACAGTCCTTATACTTGTATTGATCCACAAAGTGTAGCTTAGTCCAAAGCAAACGGGTTGGGCTTGGTACTTTTTCTACCTATTTTTCCTTACAACCTATATACAACTAGATTTCTTGTTGAGTATTGAACAAGTAATGTTTGAAATGACAAGCGACGGATTGCCCTAGTGGATAGAACATTCCTCTTTAACTCACTGAATTCAAAGTTCAAAATCTCCCCATGCCCATGTTTAGATGATTTTTTTTTAAAGATTGATGAATTCGTGTATATTATCCTATTGTCTGTCGTAAAAAAATGACAATGTAAACAATACCAATTCTTGTGGAATCAAAACATGAAAGAGGGAACATGATGGAAACGATTTGCAACCCTAGCAACCATCTCCAATAAAAACATGCTATTTCTATGAAGAAACAAAACGGAAGATAATCGTAATCAAACCCCAGATAACATTTGATCTGTGCAATTATCATCTAATCTAAGAAGTAACACGGAAACTGGCTGAGCCGATGGATTCCCAATTTAAAGCTCAGAGTACATGTGGCGTTGAGGAGGAGAGAGTACTTCCAACTTTGTGAATCCTTTTTATACAGAACGATTGGGGGAACCTGCATCAGAACTATTCCGTTCTCGCCAACTTGGCCAGGAACAAGTACAATCTTTTCTAGAACAACTCCTTGCTCAGTCAAGATTTTCACAAAATTACCTTCATCTTCTGTTCCTGTGTACGGTTTGATTGTAACTTGCTTGAGACTTGGGATGCTAAACTCAACTGATTTATCCGACAACTCTTCCGGTAAACTCTCCTGGAAATTAGAACATCAAGTTTTAATGTGCAGCAAGGAACATAAAAAAGAACGATAAGCAATAGTAACACTGAAACATCAAGCATTGCTATAGTTATATGTTTGTAAAAATACTCACATCTTCCCCGAACTTGAAAGGGTATTCTAGAATCATTGTCTCCAGATCGGGACAATGTTTAAGCAGTGCAGCCATGCCAATGAGATCATGCTTGGTAAATCCTGTTTGTAGCTCTAAGAGCTTCAGATTGTGGAGCATAAAACTTTCGGGGAAGGAGTCTGTTGATGTCAGAAACTGAGGGCATATGCAAAGAAAACGATTAGGAATATAAGAAGATGTTCAACAACATAACCCATTACAAACCAGTGGTTATTGTATGTAGGCGAAAAAAGGCAAAAGAGGCTAAGCAGTAAAAAGTGAAAGTTGAAAAATCCCCTGTTCACGGAGGTTAAAGCAAAGAGATTAACCATCTGAAAATCATCTAAGAATGTAATGTTGCACACAAGTGAGGTGGACAGAGTTAGAAAGTGACTAAAGATACATTCCGAATGAGAACTCCATACCTAACGTGAAGAGAGGTTTAAATTATCTTCACAAAGTCGCATATCATGTAACTATCTCACACTTACACCGTTCTTAATGAGTGCTCCATACCTGTTATGAGTTTAAAAACCTATTGCACTACAGGCAATGAGGAACAATAAGCCGAGTGAAGTTTTACGTTTCTTAACAGAATCACCTATGGTGTCACAATGCCAGCAGCAGAAACCCAATGACCAATTGGTATCCACTTCCCTCGGTCTAGACCAAATGCTTACAAAACTGAGGAGAGTTTCAACAACTACTTACCTTTTCCATGTTTCAGTCGACTCTTAGATTCAGTGACAAGCTAAAGAGCCTCACTATCTATCATGTTGTTGTCTCTATCAATCTCATTCGAAAATACACGGCTAAATCACCAAATCCGAAAACACAAGAATTTAGCCTATCTATGACTATAACAAGCTTTCTACATGATCAGAATACCAACCATACTGCTACATATTACTCAAATCTTTGACATAATTACCACAAACAAAAAAACCATGATCGAGATCGAAAAGCTTTATTTGATCAGCACAGAGATGATAAATAAATAAAAATTACCTTAAACCACCAATTTAGTGCATCGAGATGCTTAAGATTAGGCGCTTGCTCAATTAGCTTAACCGTCCTACTCCACAAGTCATAGTAACGTTCCTTTATGTTCACAATCTGGACACGAAAATAAACCAGAGACGCAGCATTCTTCAGGGCAAACCTGTAAAAGCTACAGCAATCAAAGCTAATCGAACAAAGATTTGGGCAATCAATCGAAACAGTCTCTCTGATTTCGGAATCATAGAAGAACCCAAATGCCAGCCTCTTGAGCCTTTTGCTACATATCTTCAAGTGTTGATGTCCCCAACAGTTTTGAAGCTCCAAATCTTCCAAATTAGGGCAACCCAATATCAAATCATTCATCATCTGGTCCTCCAAACAAACCATATCGAGAAGCAAGGACCGAATCGTCCAAAATCGCATGGTGGACAATTTCGCCGGCAGAGTGAGATAACACCGCGTGAGGCTCAATTTCTCAACACACCCATTTCTCAGAACAGAGAAAGGGAAATCGTAATGGTAATTATGGGTTTCGTCGTTGTGAAAATCTCTGTGGATGAAGAAGTCGAGGTGGAGCTCCCGGGCGCGGAGGTGGGTGACGGCGGATCGCACCCAGGAGTCCACGTGGGAGTGGTAGTGATCGTGGAAGATGAAAGTGACGCGGAAAGTGTGCACGGGAGAATTAGGGCGGGAAATCAAAACGCGGTCGACGAACTCGGCGTAGAACTGGCAAGTGTCCGACGGCGGCTCGCGCGGCGGGAAGAGTTCGAATCTGAAATCGAGGGAGGGGACGAGGGACCAGAGAGGGCGACATTTTTGGGAGATGAGGGAGGTTTGGACGGAGTCTAATGTGGGGAGGAAGGTGAGGATGCGGAGGAGGAGGTCCTCCGGCAGATCGTTTAGGCTTCGGTTTTGATTGCTTGGCTCTTCTTCTTCCATCTCCTCTCTCGTGTAAAATGTTTCTGCAATCGGAAAAGCATTTTTAATTGGTAATTTGCATTTTACCGTGACCCAAAAAAACTTTTTTTTTTTTTTTTAACAAACAATATTATTTATATTAAGAGTAAGAGAGTCGGCTAAGCTTAACAATAAATTAGTAATAATGTGGTTCAAATTCGTCTTTAGCGAGAGTCGAACCTAAGACCTCTCACTTACAAGTGAAGATGAATACACTAGACCGTAATACTAAGGCTTTATTTTTCCTATGTTAAAAGGAGGACACATGGTGGCAAGTCACAGTTATCCACCATTCTAGGCCCAGAGAGGCTATGGAGAATTTCACTCTGGCCGTGATCACAATCAAGCTGACTCACCATTTTCAAACAGCACGCTCCATATATTATGTGTTATAATATACGTGTCATAATATAAATAGAGTAATACTAAAAATATATATTTTTCTCTATTTATATTATAACACGTTATGTATCAACTTGTGTGAGCTTATGGAAATATATCTTCTTTGGCATGGCATAAACAAATTGTGTTAAATGATGGCATGACAGGTGAGTCAAACCTACGCCACATCTTTAGTTAACAAAGTACTTAAGGGAAAAACTAACATAAATCTAATAACAGAAAAATTAAAATTAAAGTATTAAAGCGACATTGAGAAGAAGAAAAAAAATAAGAGTATTAAATTTAGAATTTTGAGAAACTTGAAGTAGGGATAGTAATTCTAACCGTTAAACCCGATAACCGTGAATAACCATCTGAATGGATTGGATTTGGATATGAAAATTCAGGTATGATTTGGATATAGGGAAAAACCGTTTATATTATTTGGTTATGATTTTGGATATGGTTATAGAGGTCTCCAAACCGTATCCATAACCGAATCCAATCCGATTAGTAAATAATATAATTTATATATAATATAATAGTATAATACATATATATATATATATATATATTTGTATAACCATTATTCACCGAACCATTAACTTGAGAATACAAAAGTTGCATTTTGTAGGGAAGTAAAGTTTTGAATCAAAATCAATGCAAACTCAATGGTGCTTTTAGGACATAACAAAGACAAGCCAACATCATCAGTATTTTAATTTTTATACTCAACAAGATCCATTGATTGGATCATTTTATACATCAAATGTTTAATGACGAAATTGATATCTACTAACTTATAATTTCTCAATTGAACGAATATATTTTTTATATTGACGAAGATGGATATACCCGTTAACCGATGGGGAATTTATTACCCGGTGAGTATGGTTATGGATAATACCCAATGGTTAATTTGCAGTTATGGATATGGATATAGCATTTCCGTTCCCAAACCGAACCGTTGTCATCCCTAACTTGAAGGTAGTTAAGTGAAATTTATCCTTAATTTATAAAGCATTTTTAGGGTTAGGCTCTGTTTTTTTTTTCGAGCCTCGAAAATTTGTTAGAATGATCTTAATTTCTTTTTATTGTTAAATGATGTAATCAAATTGCAAGTGATGGATTTCCTTAGTGGCTGACGATTAGAATCTTCTCTTTAAACCTACTATATTCCGAGTTTAAACCCTCCCCTTCTTCTTAGTGCACTTATAAGAAGGAAAGTGCTATTCACACACTCATTTTTACTTTCTACACACCGTTAATTTTTTGTCTTTGATTTTCTTCGATTCATTTGATCCGACGGTCGAAAATTGAAAGGGATGTGTACTAAATAAAAATGAGTGTATAGATAGCACTATCCTATAAGAATATCGCTTATATTTTAAAACAAAATTAATCAAAATTGATTGAAATTCTTTGTTAGTTGAAATGTAATAGATAAGCATCGTGAGAGATTTTGTTGAGATCCTATGCATTGTGAGAGATTGCAGCTCAAGACTTCGACTTCCAGCGCTGCTTCCTGTAGCCCCTTCTTTGGGAGTTTACCACATGCCCAATCGATTCCATGTAAATTGCTTCCGCGATCATCCTTGTAAACTCTGAGTAGACAAATGAATCGATCGAAAACTGCCATTCCGTTTCCACCTTCAACTAAGAACTGGATTCGGGTTTAGATGGAAGGTGAACTAGCTTTTATCCTTGTGTGAAGCTGAAACTGAACCCGAAAAGAGATTCACTGCAGGCCTTCCCTTTCACCAGTAATCTCCACAGGAACAACAACCATCCTTGAAATGATGAAAACGCTTTGCATCCCTAACAACTATCTCCCTGTTGACAAGCTTCGATATTAGCTTGGTTGCTGAATGACAATTCACACATGCTCGAAGATTTTTGGTTATCCGAAGTGTAGTTCCTGGAGCAGTGCTGATGATGCCATAAGCAATTGCCAGCCTCTCACTGTGATTACAAAGTGTCTCTTCTGTCTCTTCATGATTCAAATCGTGCAGAACAGAATCTGTATGCGCGATGAATCCTGCCTCCTTCAACCTCCTCTCCAGACTTTCGAGCTCTTCATAAATTTCCTTAGACCTTGGATGAGACTTGTCACCCACATGAAATGCCTGAAGCTTCCCATTGATCTCAATCAAACTATGTCCAAGGTCCTTGATCAGTCCTTTTTCCCTCATCAATACTCGTACCTTTGCAACATGATCCCATAAACGGGCTGAAGCATAAAGATTTGAGAGTTGAACATAATGCCCTGTATTATATGGATCTATAGAGAAAAGCTGTTCTGCAGCGTATTCTCCCAAAGTTACATGACGATAAATCTTGCATGAACTCAGAAGTGCTCCCCATACACTTATACCAGGTTCAATTGGCATCTTTCTGATAAAATCGTAAGCTTGATCCAAGCGGCCTGCACGTCCAAGAAGATCAACCACACAAGAATAATGTTGGTTTCCAGGCTCAATCCCGCAGTTTACCATGCGGTGGAAGAGCTCCCATCCTTCCTCAACAAGGCCTGAATGGTTGCATGCAGTGAGGAGCCCTAGGAAGGTGACATCATTGGGCGGCACTCCTGCCTGCTGCATAGAATGGAAAAGATCAATGGCTTCTCGGGCTCGACCATGTAATCCATAGCCCACGATCATTGCACTCCACACCACAACATCTTTATTAGGCGTTCTATCAAAAACCATTCGAGCAAAATCGACACTTCCACATTTTGCATACATATCAATTAGGGCTGTGTTAACAAAAACATTATTCCTATACTCACTTTTATTGATATAATCGTCCATCCATTTTGCTAGGCCAAGAGAACCCACCTGGGCGCAAGCAGAAATAGCAGACCTCATTGTTATTGAATCTGTTCTAAAAAAATTTGTGATCATCTCCCGGAATAGCTCTACAGCCTCGTTAGCATAACCATTCTTCGCATAGCCAGATATCATAGCATTCCACAGTATTACGTTCGGCGTTTGCATCTGATCAAAAAACGATCTGGCTGCTATCACCTGCCCACTTTTTGCATACATTGCCGTGAGTGCAATGAGCAAGTCAGGTTCAAATTCAAGACCCATTTTAATCAAACAACCATGAACAGATGTCCCCTGTCCCAAGTCTTCCACATCAGTATAAGCTTTTAGAACACTAACAAGAACAATCCAATCCGGTTTCACATTCAATTTTCTCATCAGACCAAAAATTCTCAAAGCTTCCAAAGGCTGGCCATTCTGGGCATACCCCGAAATCATCGAAGTCCAGGAAACAACCGTCCTCTCACCTAAACCATCAAACACAGCCCTAGCACGATCTATTTGACCACATTTAGCATACAACGCCACGAGACCATTCTGCACAAACACATCTGATTCAAACCCATGTCTAAACACCTGTCCATGAACCCGTCGACCCATTTCGAGGTCCGGCAAGCCACTGCAAGCTTTAAGCACGTGAGGAAAAGTAAACCCATCTGGACTGACACCCATTACTTGCATCCTAGAATACATTTCTACAGCCTGAGAAAACACATTGTGCCTAGAATAACACCTAATGATCGCATTCCACTGAAACACATCTGGGTCAGTAAATTCATCAAACACTTGGCGGGCGTATGAAATATACCCGAGATTCGAGCTTGCATTGACCAATTTGGTGATCAAAAATCCACTGTCTATCAAACCTAATACAACTAACTGGGCATGGATTTGACCCAACTGGCTCTTGCGGGTCGAACTATCGATCAGAGACGCGAAGAAGGAGTCCGGGTCGTAGCCGTGACGGAAGTGTTGGTCGTCGTAGCAGTACGGGTCTAGACGGAGAGGAGACGAACAGTAGTGACGGAGGAAGGTGAATGAAAACGACGCCGGAGTTTCAAAATCACGAGACGTCGCCGTTTTGGGAGCCAACGTCAGGAATTTGGCGGGAAGGGGAAAGAGAGAGACTCTCCTAGCGAGAGCCATCTCAGGGACGACGCTGATGTTAAGCTTAAAGGCGCAAAACGACATAGCCGCGTTTTTATACCGGTATTATGAATTTATGACCACTGTATTTTGGATCCATTGCAATTCTGGTCACTATAGTTCTATTTTTTCCAATTGGGCCACCGTATTTAATCTTGTTTGTGAATCAAGTCCAATTGATAACTCCTGTCAACTTTATAAGTAAAAATTACTTCCATGATACATATTCACTTCCATGTAGCGTTCTAGTCCAATTTTGCTATATGACGAGAAATTTACACATGGCATGACGTCATTCGAGTGCGATGCCACGGTTATGGAACCGCATCAACATCTCACGAACCCCAACTGCTCTTAGCCATAACCCACCTCTAGGTATAACACTCAATCCACTCTCGCCACAACCCTAGAGCTCATGCCTTCTTCAATTTTACCCTCTATTAAAGAGATGAGTACAAATACATGATAAAAATAGTATTTTTATTTTCTAAAGTGTAAGTTAACTTCTATGATTAAATAGCTATCGAACTTCAATAGCAATGCATAAATGCTCCACGTATGTGAAAATAGTCAAAATTTAGCAATTCCACTTGAGAGAATTCCACTAGGTTCTAAAATACGATATGGATCGAAATAATGGAAGGCTGAATATGCCATAAAAAATTCAATTTATACTATACATCAGTGCAAAGTAGAAAGTACCTTGGGTATAATTGCAAAGGAATCAAAATACCGCAGCCACATTAAAAAAAAAAAATTGCAGTGACTAAATTCAAAATCAAGGCAAAAAGAACAGGCCAGAATTGCAATTTTATCAAAAACCGATGTCTTTTCTGAAAAATCAACTGTCGGAAATTACGACAAGTGTAGCGACTTGTAGGAACGAAGATCCAGTTTTCTACCCGGACCTCCATCGACACAAAGCTTTCTTCCGGTCTCCTCTGTTATGGAGAGGCACATCGAGATTTTCCTGAAGAGGCTCTCCTACGTCTCCGTACTCATCGGCACCGTCGCCTTCGTCTTCCTCCTCCTCAAAACCCCCGACACCTGCGTCGCGCCGGGCTCTCCCCCGAAGCCCCACCTCCGCTTCCCCAAATCCTCCTGCGACGCCTCGCCGCGTGTGATCCTCCCTCTCCACAAGAAGAACAAGCGCCTCTGGTCCACCAAGACCTGGCAGAACAAGGTCCACTCCTTCTCCAACTTCTTTCGCGCATTTTATAAAATGGGTCTCCTGCACAACGAGTCCAAGGTCCTCTGCGTCTCCGCCGGCGCCGGCCACGAGGTAATGGCACTGACCCAGTTGGGCGTCGCCGACGTCACCGGAATTGAGCTCCTCGAGTCGCCTCCGCTGGTGAGCCGGGCGGATCCCCATAACTTGCCTTACTTCGATAATGTGTTTAATTTGGGATTCAGTGCGCATTTCGCGGAGGCGTTGTTTCCGAACCGGTTCGCAGCGGAGATGGAGAGAACGGTGAAGGCCGGCGGGGTGTGTGTGGTGGTTGTGGACGAATGTGGGGATGAGGAGGTTAGGGAGATTGTGGATTTGTTTACGAATTCGAGGTTTGTTGGTGCTCTTAATGTTACATTGACTGGATTGAGAATGACAAGGATTATTATGAAAGTTAAGCATTCACCTTAATTTCCTTTTGGCAATTCTCTCTTTGCTTAGTGAGCTACTTATACTGTGAATTTTGTGATTTGAAAGCGGATTAAGCAACTGGGTAAGAACTACGGATCTACGTTAAGTTTATAACTGTTGTGAAGAAGTATGGCATTGAGAGCGAATGGTTTCGCTGCGATGTATGCCTTGCTTTCCTCTCAAGTCTCGTCATTTCGGGCAAGTTTCTCTGTTTTAGTTGTGCTCGTTTGATCTCTTTCTTTGTCTGCTTGAGATCACAAATGCTAGGCACTCTTCGATTGTAAGGATCTTAATGATATATGCAATTTAGGATGTTCTTCTTGTTGGAAACTAGCATGTGTGCTGAATGTGAGTTGGCCTGAGAACATGTATGATAACATCTTCTTTGAGAATCTATGTCAACATCTGGTTTGCTTAATCGACTTATCCGCAGGTGCTGAATGTGAATCGACTTAAGAACGTAGACGATAACATCTTCCTTGGTGGGTTGGTGATGATCGATGCCCAAGGTTATCGTTCATATCGACATCTGGTTTTCTTGAGCCCGACCTAGTTACAGATTCTTAGGTTCTGTCAGTCTTGAAGCACTGGCTTTGAGAATTTGGACACTAACGAACATAGTTTCACAATTTTGTTACAAATTAGAATTGATGTCGATCGTTCGTAAAATGCTTGTTGAGTTGGTTTCTTTGATTCTTTCCCTGCCGATGATTTTCACGGTAAGTTTTGAATGACAAGCAAAGGAATTTAGAAGCGAGCAAAACGCGAGTGGGTTGATTAATAAGTCCGGGTATCGATCCTCGAATGGAGAATGGATGTTAAAACAGAAACACACCAACTTCGTAACCTTTCCATGCGGATTCGTCGGTTGTCAAGGACAATACCAGATTTTACATCCTAAATCTCGTGTTGATTCACCAAGAATGCCAAGAAGTTTACCACACGAACGTTGTTGATTCTCTGAGCTATAACGAATCAACAGAAGAATGCCAAGAAGTTTACCACACGAAAATTGTTGATTCTCTAAGCTATAACGGCCAATGATCGTCCATGTTGTTGGTTCTTCGTGGAATTCGAAATGATAATATTAGGAAGACTAAATTTTTAAATCAAATGATATGTTGTTGATGATTAGATTATTACTTAAGTGTTGATTAAAGTGTTTTTTTTTTTCCTATTGAGACATATCATTTTATTTGCAAATTTGGTTTAAAATTTTAATCTCCCTAACATTATCCAATTCGAAAAGCGAAATGCATGTTCTCGGAAATGTTGTCGTACGTGCTTCACAACATGTGTATGCTTCTGCATCATTAACATTGTCACCAGTTCACATTGATTAGTTAGAAATACTCGGCCTCACTACTTTAAAACATAAATTCGTTATTATTTGAAACCTAACCTTTGAAATTACCATTTATAGCACTTTAATATGACATGTCTAGTTACTTTTATAGGTTTAATCGCATGTAAGGGAACTTTCTTAAAAGTGAAGACTCTTTATGGACTCTCCGTCATCTTATCTTTGTGGCACAATTGTCATGCTGACATCATAAAATAATATGTCAAAAATATGAGGTGGTTGAGAGTCCATAGATAACCTCATTTTGAGAGTCTCCTTAGCATTTTTCTTCAAGTTTATTAAAAATTACAAAATACATATCATCGTTCAGTTAAAGTGACATTGACGTTAAATCTTGGATATCATAGAATGTCGGCTTTTTAGCCAAAATGGTCCCTGAGATTTGCATGATTCCTTACTTTGGTCCCTAAGATTTGAAATCAATATAAGTAGTCCCTAAGTTTGTCCACTATCAATCATTTTGGTCATTCCATGAAAAATCTCCATTAAATAAGGCTAAAATGACAAAAATACTCTCAATTTTTGTCAAACCATTTGACCCATTGTTTATTAAATTGAGGGTAATTTTGTCATTTTGGTCCTTATTTAATACAATTTTTCATGGAATGACCAAAATGATTGATGGTGAACAAACTCAAAGACCACTTTCTATTGATTTCAAATCTCAGGAACCAAAGTAATGAGTTATGCAAAGTTCGGGACCATTTTGACTAAAAAGCCTAGAATATTTGGTTATAGGTCTTTTCTGAGCAAACACTTTGTGCAAGCTTGGTCTCACCTAAACTTCCATTTGTTAAAGTTTCCCGTTTTAAATTAAATATTGGAGATGAATAATTGTAATTGTCAATAAATTAGTGACAAAGACAGACCTCCAAGCATTTTGAAGACACATGATTATTTCTTAACAACCACAAATACAGGATTAGTGGATATTAATGCCAATATTCAAAGGTTGTGTCCCTAGTTTCTGTCCCTAGTTTCTTCACTAAATTAGCTGGACTTGGACTTGAATGCAAACTTGTATCTGTTAGATTGTGGTCCAAATCCAATTCGCCACACGTAAGGGGGCATGTGAGAATGTAAGGAAAATATCTCTCCACATCGGTGAGGGGTCAAACCATGCATTTCGTTGTTAAAATCAACTTAAGAAATCTAACACACAACTCCAATCCAATTGTCAAGTAACATGATTCGTCCAAAGTTTCAATCTCAAACTAATTAGGACAACTATTTTTTTTTGAAAAGAAAATTAGGACAACATTTCAACTCTTTAATAAAACCGTTTCAGACCAATTCCAAACACTACGATCGATTCTAACTCGCATTATCATACTCACATTATTATAACTCCTTAATAATATACTGTAAGAGGTATCATAAAATGTTACTTAGCACAAGAACATCCGATCAAGCTAATATGACTACCTTAAGCAAACTAATAAAGTAAAAGAAATTAAAGTAGTGACCGAAAGAAAAAGTAGCAGGAAATAAGATTATATGTAGTTCTACTTCCAAAACAAAGATTTTGGTCTTCTGCTTCACGTGTGAACACCTGGAAGATTTGTCTTCTTCTTCTTTGACTACCAACTTTTTTCAAAAGATTCAGTCTCAGTTAGGTTACCATCTCCATAGATTAATCTCATATATTTATTATTTATTAATCTACCTGACTGGTTCCGCCTTCATTTCTGATACAACCTCCACAGGAAGAACAACTTCATGCACAGAAAATATCATAAGAATGTTTAACAAATTTAATATTTTCTCCTTTATTTTCTGGAAAATAAACTAAATGCAGCACCGTCATCTTCACAAGACGCACAGTTTTGAGTTTTGAGCTTTGGCAAAGGCGGTTGCAGGCTTGCAGCATAACAGAGGCACCGACCCGACGACTCTTTAATTTTTTGTGCGAAATCATGTGGTTTGGCATATATCCCACTGTCTTGGAGGACTCGAGTTTTTCGTGTCCGCGAAGCAATGTAGACGCTATAATTTTGCCCTTTCTTTTGGAACCCCATGAGCCATGACACAATCAGCTTTTGGCTCTTTTTTTCTGCAGACCAAGTGAATTAAAAATTAAAATAATAGCTTTATATTTTGGGTGAAGATTTCCGAGCAGATTTCTCGGAATCTTTTTTTCTTTGCTTGGAGGGGAAGAAAACAAGTCCACCCTTCTTATTTATACCGCACAAGTTAACTGCATCCGTGACGTTCCGAATTATAAATACAAAGGCATGTATAAGATATTTTTATATTAAAGATTAAAAATATATATTACGGTGGCAGTTAATCCATTTCATAGAAATCGAGATACATTTCCCTCTCTATTTACGATTTCATATAAAAATTTAGCAATATTTTGATAGAACGGATCCCGTGACGAGAGAAATATAGAGATACAAAAAATAGAAAGAAAAAAAAAGGGAAAGGGGACGAGAAAACAATTAGAGAAATCAAATGCAGAAGCTAAAGAATACTGATATTTTCATAGAAATCCCATTTGATAATATTCACATTCATAATTAAACCCATAAAATAAATTTAAACTAAACTAGATCACTAATTCTGATTATCATCATGTATCTGTGCGGATCAAAATCACCTCTTCACTGCTTTACACTAATCCTCATACAATCTCATCTAATCCATCAGGAAACCTTAATTAATCACACCCCTTTTTCTGGTGACCCTGATGTAGCAGAACACAGCTGCAAAAATGGTAGTGACAAGCCCGCCAATGATAATCCCTCCACCAGCCACCGACTTATCAGCTTTCTTTTCAGCAGGTCCCAAACGCCGGAAAGTTGGAGGTTCCGCCACCTCGCCTTCTTCCATGCTCTCAGTATCGGACGGCTCTGCCGCAATGGAAGTAGAATGCTCTGTTTCTCTGCCCAAGTCATCAGATTTCTCGGCAGCCATTGCAGAAACCAGAAGGAACCCAGTAAGGAGGAGGCAAATCAGACCAAGTCTTGCCATTTGAGTTGAAATTTTGCGTATTGTTTGGTTTTGGAATTTGATGATGTTGGGTGGTAAAAGATTGAATCTTTGGTTGGGGTTGGGAGAGTTTAGGGGTGAGTTAGAGGTTTATATAGAGGAGAATGAATGTGTAGTGTTTGGTGTTGTTGGGAAGTTGGTCCCATGTGTGATGTGCGTGCGCGTGAGAGAGAGAGAGAGAGAGAGAGAGAGAGAGAGAGAGAGAGAGGTAACTATTTTGGGATGGGGATCTGGGAAAGATTTGATACGCGGAAGAAAGAAAATAGGAATAAAAGTGGTTGTGTGTGTGTGTATGAAAAGATTGAATCCTGGGCAGGTGAAAGCGTTTTTTTAGAGTGAGAGAGAGACAGAGAGTGGTGAAGTGCATGAGATTGAATCTTGGGCAGGTGAAAGCTTTTTTTTAGAGTGAGAGAGAGACAGAGACACACAGACAGAGAGAGAGAGAGAGAGAGAGAGTGGTGAAGTGCAAAACGACATGCAACCACAACTGGGTACACACTGTGAACTCGAGATTTGTAGTGGACTAGTAGTAGGAGTGCTTTGATTTTTGGGAGGATAAAAGCTGGAAAGGCTAAGAAATTAAAGAAAGTAAATTGGTGTGTGGCTGTGGATCGTGGGGAGGGAATTTTCGCTTTGGGAAAGAAAGAAAGTAAAATGTAGGAGGGTTATTACATGTATCCAATCCGAATACGTAGTGTATCATAATTCGTATAGTGTAGAAATTATAATATGTATGTATTCAATACCATATATTATCTACAATGATTCAAACAGTATACAAATACATTCAAATTATAATGCGTATTCAGTTATTTTTGCGGTTTCCTTTCATTGGTTTTAGAAAACTATACTCGGACTCATTCATGCAAATTTTTACTGAACATAAGTTTATAGAGACATTTAGGCTTGCAACTTTTGGTGTAGCCTCCTGAAAGTTATGACAGTAGCTTTCATTCGACAAAAATACTATAGTACTTTTCAACCGTTAAATCTTAGTTTTTTTGTTTTAAACTAAAGATCGATAAAAACTGTTGGAGTATCCTATAATTTGGAGTACTATATAAAATCTCTTTATTGGATTGGTGCTTAGTTGCCCTAGGCTTTTTTTTCACACTTTTGGCTTCATTTTCTCTTCTCTTTTTATTAATTCTTGTAAAAAAAGTAACCCTAGGTCTTATATTTGAATTTGATTATTGTCTCCACCAACATCTCAATTATTTAAAAGGAAAGAATAATTTTACTTTTCTTACTTTTGTAATACCATAAGTATTAACCATAACCATAACTCATTAAGCCCAAAGCTCCAAAGTTTAATACTGGCCGAATCGAGGAAATATTATTGGAAAGGTCAATAAGAATCGAGCGCGCAGCACACAAAATTTTTTGGTCAAAAGCATACAAATTGGCATTTCATTAAGCTTTAGTAGGCCTGAGGTATTTCCCAAGTCATATTGCACGCTTATCAACAGATGTTAACAACTTTCAAACGAGCATGTCGACTAATAATCATAATTTTTGAACGAGCATACCAATAAATACTAACATATGCTAAGTAAGTTTATTGAAAAATGTTCATAATAACTCATAGAAAAGTATGAGGCTAGCAGCTAACATGCTCTATGGCTCTGCTTTGTGCCAGCTCTACTGGAATGCTGAATTTGAATATAATTTGGAGTAGTTATTATTTCCCCCTTTTAGTGTTGGATTAATTGCACACAGCTGGCCTCCCAGCTGGAAATATAGCAACCGCAAATTGGTCCCACATAACATTTTCCAGTTGGCCAGCGTTCTTTGGTCTCGTACACTTCACCAACTTACTTGGCAAACACTACGATATAGTAAACACCACCGTATTGTTTGGATACTAAAGATTTTTTTTTTTTAGTACATCGATATTTTTATATTAAGAGAATGAGAAGTCTAGCTAAGTCACATAATGGACAGCCTAATTTAGTATCGAATTCGTCATCCATGAAATTCGAACTTAAGATCTCTCACTTCCAAATGAAGAGGAATATCACCGGATCGTAATACTGAGTGTTGGATATTAAGGGCATATTTACTTAGCAAAAATGAATAAATAAAGGAAAATGAGAACTTAGAATTAGGGTAAGGAAAAGGAATCCGATCAAACTAACTTATCATGATTCTTGATTTTAAATATTTGATTGCGAATTTCGAGAGAAATCTTACATCTTAATTTCATATGTGTAACACAGAAAAGTATGAGAAATTTAATGATTCTCATACCTATGCTATATTAAACGCAAGAAACTCAAGAATCAAAATGATTTCAATTCCTAATTCTTCTAAGAGCAAGTCTACCGGACACCAAATTGCCCAGCACCCTGTCCAAAAATCAGCCCAGCACCTTGTCAATCTGCTCCAGCCTGCAGAACAGCCTGGCACCCAGCCCAAGCCAGGCAATAGACTAGCCCATTTCGGACAGACCCAGAAGCCGGCCTATTTGGTTGGCGCGTGCAGCACACTCGCGACTGGGCGCGAGTAGGAGACAAGGGTGCAGGTGGCGGGGCCCGCTTGTCAGCCCACTTGTGTTGACCCGGATTAGGGCTACGTGGCCCTCCTTAGTGCCGTTGAATTTCCAACGGCTAGTTTTTCTAGACCGTTGGATTTACAACGGTAAAAAAAATTTTAATTTGAGTTTTAAAATGGATCGTCCGATCACAAATCAACGGTCCAGATAAATTTACTAAATGTAAATTTATTAAAAAATACAAAAAAATTAGTAGAAAATACAGAAAATTTTAAAAAAAATTATTTTTTTTTCTATAAATACCTAGCCCTCATCTTCCACCTTACACCACATTTCAATATTTTCTACACTTTCTACCAAAGCTTTCATATACTTTTTGTGTGGAAAAAATACCAAAAAGCTCATCCTTAATTTTTTTGTCCATATAAACCATACATCCCTACATCCATCTTCATTGCAAGAAGGTGAAGATAATTAAAATAAGCTTGTGGTTGAAGAATAAAGTGTATTTGATGAGTTTATGTAATTTCATTTTAGTGTGTTTTTTTTATAGTTTATTTGATGAGTTTATGTAATTTTATTTTAGTGTGTTTTTTTTTAAGTTTATTTTATGAGTATGTAATTTTATTTTAGTGTGTTTTTTTTTTTAAGTTTATTTGAAATTTTATCCGAAATTGGTTAAAAATCTTATCCGAAAATAAAACTATTTTTTTATTTATTCTTTTAAAAAAAATATAAAATATTTTAAATGGGCTGGGTGCCAGCGCATTTTGTAGTGGTGGAGATCGTTTGTGCCAGCGCATTTTTAGACTGGGTGCCAGCGCATTTTTTTAGGGGTGGAGATGCTTTGGCCTATTACTGTTCACTGGGGTCTATTACTGTTCACTTGAGTGGATAAATGCGCTGGGTGCTGGCGCAAAGTCTTTAGGGGTGGACTTGCTCTAAGAAAACATACCCTAATTTCTTGATCTGTACATTTTTTTTTTTTTTTTGCCATACATCTAATTCTCTATTCATTCAATGCATGCCTACTGGCGGATGCACTAAGGGGCAAGGGGGGTCAGCTGACCCCCCGAACTTCAGTGAACGTCCATGGACATCTTAGGTGCTGACCCTCCGAACTTCAGTGAATGTCTATGGATGACTTGGGTGCTGCCCCTTTAAAGGTTAGAGTTGCCCTTCATATATGCCCTTCAATTGCATGATAAAATGCATTAGAGAGGTGTTGCCCCTTTACAGTCTAGTCCTAATATTATTTACCTCTAGCTTGTTTGTTGGTTGTGATTACAATCGTTGGCAAAAAAAAAGAACCAAGTAAAAAACTATCCAAAAATGCAAAGTAAATGAAATGGTTATCTCAAAGAATAACAAAGCATCATCATTCTTGGACAAACATATTAATAGGATGCAATGATATCAAACATTGTTAGTGTGTTCAAGATAAGTGTATTTCTTTGTTAAGCATTCATATAGGAGCAGCCTTAACATGTTAGTTACCCACGCAAATGAGGCATTAACAGGTGTGCAATATGCCTTTCCAAATGACTTAAGGCCTATCAAGACTCGATGAAATGACGATATGCATGCTATTTCTGCTAAAAAAAATTTGCGCGCTACGCGCACTATTCTTACTGACCCCCCGAATATTATTTCCTGGATCCGCCACTGTGCATGCCCCCATACTACTATATAATTCTCAAAAATACCATATGAAGTTATGAAGGCATACCCATTTTTGACCGCACATTCATCTATTTATTCAGTATATATTATACATTGAAATACAGTGGAATTCTCGAAAATATAACTATATTAAGTTATGAACGCATCGACTCTTTTCATGCGCATGCTTCATTTTCCTCAACATTCATGATTCATGTGAGTTTGGTTTAATTAGGTGAACTCACTGGCCAATGCTCCCTGTGATCAACCACTGTAATTAGTTAAAGAACGAGGACAAATTAACATAAATTAGAGTTTCATAATTAAGCTTTAGATTTTAACTTTATGGAGAAATTGGTATATTTAGCAAAGGGATCCATCATGGTAAATGATGCCAACTGTGAAGTGTGAACTTCGCACTCAAGACTGACCCAGAGTCCAAAGAGTCTCAACTGCCTCAACATACCTCACTGGCTTTGCCACATTTCTCGAATCCCATTAAAGGTCAATGAGGATGTGGGTCAACCAGAGTAGTCGGCTGTGTCAAAGCCTCTCATATTAAACTGGCCGACTACTGGGACCATGCCACTTATGCGACACACTTTATAAAAATGCAAGAGCAATTGTAATTTGGATCGTCTCCAGATTTTAGTGTTCGGAGCTTTAGAACGAAGGAATATGAGCTCTTGGTTTGTGTGAAAGAGAAATCGGAGTCTTTAGTTTGTGTGAGGTGGGTCAACGGAATAAATTAACGGGAATCGTTAGATTCAATTTGAGTGGTCCGAATTGCTTGATCCTTGTGTTCCGGACGGTGAGATCCAGAGTGGATCTCTGTTTAGAGCAACTGTATTTGGTCTCATCCAATTCCATGTTAGTTTTATACGTTTGAGTCATGATGCCCTAAACAAATGAGTTGTCGCATGTACGTAACCTCTTCCAACATATATCCACTAAAAATTTCTCAGTGTGATCAAGATATATCTCGTTCAGGTACAGCTCTCTCACGACCACTCATTGCTTTTTGAAAACCTGAGAAGGATTACTTATGTGGATTTATTATCTTGAACTAGAACGACACACGAGAACAATAATAGTGATATACGTATTATTTGATTGTAATGCCTATTGGGGGTTTGTGGTCCTATAGTGTTAGTGGCCATATATCAGACTAGTAAGTTGCAAGTCGTAGTTCCTTCTTCAGGCCAAGACTCAAGTGCTTAAATTCGAATCCCATGTTTGCCTGGCTTGATAGATGCAGCAAATTTGTGGGCATGTTTGTGTCCATAATATCAATAGAAAACCTTGTCTTCTTCTTTTTTCTTTCTTTTTTTTAAAAAAAAAAAAAAAAAACCCTAAGCCCTAAACCTTGTCTTTGGCTTAATAGCATTGGGAATGACTATCTTATCCAAATTCTGAGAGCTTAAGATCTGTTCAAAAAGGGTTGGCATTTGGGCAGCTGAATTTTTCATCATTTCGGGCTATCCCAAACTTCAATTGCCATTTCAGGCTCAAGTAAGAACAACATATATGGCAAAAGAGTATACCGTCACCATAACGTCCTATGTCATGTAAGTCATTCTCTGAGTACATGGTTGACACGACCTGACCCCGATGTCCTCGGGACATAGAGATGGTCACGTGCTGGCCGACACCCGAGGGGTGACGAAAGCCATTTAACTTAAGCGAAGCGGAGGAATATACTAAACAGGCATATAGGGACGAATAACACCAAACTAAGTTCAACAGCTAAATATTAAACGTTAGGATAGTGCACAATATGTCCAGAGCATACGTCTAATACAGAGAACAAATGGAAATTAAGATAGGAAAGTGCTATTACAATAGGTGCCAAAGCAGAGAAGATATAGCACGCAATCACTAGTAGGGGAAAACCTTGTAGCTCAGATCGTAATCCTCGTTCTGTGGTCCTGAATGGGCGCAAAACAAACATGAGTGGACCAATTTGATAAATATAGTAAAACAGTTATCAACGTACTAACCCCCAGGTTTTATGAAAAAGCATATATATCGTGATAAGCATAGGTTTTCCAAAACCTAGCATGTCGTGCAATGTCACAAATCATAACTTTTATATATACTAGCTGCTAGTGAATGTCCAATATAACTCTCCAGGCCCCATGTCAGCTCCCCATACTTGAGCAAACAGTCAGAGGAAAATACACTACAGGCCCCTTGCCTCCCCGTCCCTGGTCTTAAATGCCAGAGGAAACACCCTCCAGGCCCTATGCCAACACCAAACCGTCGCCTGGGACAGACCGGAATCTATCCCTACGTCCCGTAGCGGAAATGACCATTAGATAAGTACAAAACCATTTAACATACGTACATTTGAAAAACATCTTCATAGTATAAAGTCATCCATCATCTATACTATAAAGAAGTGTTCGAAACGTATTCTAAATATCATATCGTCATCCATCAGATATTCTATAAGAATATGAGTTATAGGAAAATAGTAGCAATTCAAAATAGCCTCAATAGGCATGATATCTCATAAAGCATTTCATAGAACATAATCATAAAATCATGCCTTTTATGTGTGCAGTTCTACTATAAAACAAGCATTTTAGAAGGGATCCACTCACAGTACTTCACCGTTGAAAGTTGCGCAGACTCACAACAATTGCCCCTAAACACATAAAGTGGTACATTTAGTCAAACTCTAATCAAACGACTTAATTTGGGAAAACGGACTTCAGAAACGGGTCCAGAACGTCAAAATTAGCCTAGAAAAGGTCTCGGACGAAAACCCAAAGGTCAAAGTCAACGTGAACCGTTGACCGGTCAAAGTCAAAGTCAAAGTCAAAGTCAACGCTGACCGTTGACCGGGTCAACGGTCAGATCGGGTCAGTCAACGGGTCACGGGTCCAGGTCGGACCAAGTCAAACGGGTCAACGGGTCTGGGCTTTAGGGTTGGACCGGGTTTGGGCTTAGGGTAAAAGGTTTAGGATTTGGGTTAGGAAAATGGGCTAAAAGCCCAAATTCTAATTGGCCTCAAGGCCTTGCTTCTCTGGGTTTTTGAACACACGGGCCCAGGCTTAATGCCTGGCCCAGATAAGGGTTTTGGGTCACGGGCCTAGGGCCCTAAACTAACACGGCCCGAGGGCCTTTGGGTTTTTAAAACAAATAAAACTAAAATTAAAAAGGTAACGGGCTGGGGTATTGGGCTTAAGCAAAACGGGCTTAAGGCCCATGGGTTATGGGAAACGGCCTGAAGGGCCTTGGCTGAACAAAGATGAATGCCAAAGCTTCTACAGCTCCGGCCGACTGCAAACGAAGCTTTTAGACTCCGATCTAGGTACTAAATGAAAGCACAAGATGAGAGGAGTAAGTCTATACCTTTGGTTCGCCGTGAAACGACCGATGGTCTTCGGAAAGCTCCTCGACACCCACGGGTTCGCCGGAGTTGGGGGAGCTTTCTCCCGAGTCGATCTCGTTCTAAAACCTTGTAAATCAACGAGATAACTCTTAAAATCACATCCAAGCTTCAATCTAGAACAGATAGTAGGAGACCTGAGGCTTACCTAACCAGGAAAATGAAGAAGTCTCGCCGGAGAGCTCCGAGGTTTCCTTGAGTAATGCAGCGACGGGAGAGAGAAAAATGACTGAAAAAAATATGATGGTGACACTAAAACAATGGTGTGATGGTATGCGTGGGTGTTTACTCACGGTGCAAGAGAGAAAGAAGAATGATGGAGTGAGGGTTTTGAGAGAGATGGGAGAAGAAATGAAGTGCAGAGAAAGAGAGATAGAGATGACAGAGAGAGTCTCGGGGTAGGGGAAGAAAGGAGAGAGGTGAGGATTGTTGGGATGCTGCCACGTGGCAGCTTAGGGATAAGAAGATCCCACTTAAGATCCGGAATGGGTGAAAAGCAAAAGGGACTAAAGTGATAAATTCACAAACATTTTGGGGAAAAACGAAATTATACTTATAATTGGGGGTTGGGGTGTGACAATGGTAGGTTTTGTTTTTAGATTGATCATGAAGTCCGACTTCAACTTCCGTTTCAACTTTCTGAAGTATAATGGTTATTCCTAAGCATGATCTTCCTAAATTCTATGAAACGAAATTGAAGTCCTTTCATGTTTTATACTAAAGCTAAGAACTTTCACAGACCGCAAAAATAAAATATTGATGGAACGAAAACTCGGTTGGTAGAGAACGAAAACATGAACTTATAGGAGCAAACTCGAATTCAAATCATACCAACACAACAGCACTATAAAGCCTGAATCATGAAGCAAAATCATATCATCGAGAAAAGTTATCAAGCGTATCGCTACTTTTTCTATAATGTAGAGACGTTTAGAGAATCTAATCTCTCTTATTCATGTTGGAAAAGTACAAAAGAATGGAGAAGGATTTACTCAAAGTGATCGTCACAACCTCCCCCTACTGCATCACCTTCCTCCATGTTGCAGAACTCAAGGAAATGGATCGGGCGGTGGTCCTGGTGATAGTACTCCCTCGGCATCCCAAGCTTGATGTCATACTTCATTCTTGCGGTATGCTTCACCCCCATGAAGTTGTAGTTCCAGGGACCATTATCGGCAATCATGAAGAAGCCAAGAAATCGGTCACTGAGAATCATCTGAGCTTTCTCATAATGGATTGGAAGGTATCCATGCGGATTAACATTGCTTCCGCTGTCTCCTGTATTAACACGACGTCCTCACTCATAACCAGCTGGACTAAGCTTATATGCAGCCAACGAGCATGAACCTGGAGTGAAGTTGCAGGTTAAAATGACGCACTTCTCCCCATTCCATTGCTTGGTGTTCTCCAACATCTTAGCGTGAGATGCGACATCCTGGGGAGAAAGCTGAGGAAGCTTATTTGGCTGCGTGTGCATCCGTCCCAAAGGCTTCAAATCATTGAGGAAATCATTCTCAGGAAAAGCCGATGGAAGATGAACTTGCTAGTGAGCCCCCCACTGTGGTGGCATGACAATGCATCAAATTTCCTTAACCAGAGGGTTGTCGGGCGGGCTTATACCATACAAGTAACTAGCAATTTGCGTCCTCAGATCGGCAATGGTGATAAAACTTTTTCAAAATGTTTTTCAGAATAATATATGTGTATCCGGTTTCCTTAATATCTTCTGAATTCACAAATATATGATTGACCCGAAAGTATAGATTTGCAGCAAAGATTGCTCTCCCACGCCAATCAGTTGTGGACCGATGTACTTCTTGCTCATAACGACTCGTAGTGGTAACAATAAGTTGATCACCATGCAGAATTGTAGTCCTTGTCGTGACTGTAGTCAGCTGACTTGCTTCTTTAGCCTCTTTGCAATCTGTTGCCTCTGTTGAGAAGGTGGGGTAATCTCAGCTCCAATTATAATATCACAAATCTCAGAGTGCATAAGGGTCGATATATTCACATTATTCTTTTTTGCATAATCTGACAGTATGAGATCTCTCAGAGCAAACTCAACCTTCATCCACTGATTGTCAGAAAGAGAAGGCCAAACGTGGTGTGCCTCAGTAATTACCATTCTGTCGGGCTTTAATAACATATTTACCTTTTCCTTGTTCACATGCAGTGCGCGAAGAATCAGAATGAGTCTGCATAATGCAGTGTATAATTGTATACTCTTCAACCAATCATCGTAAATGTTGAAAAGAAGCATATGCGGCTCAATCGCCTGTAACACAAGATCACCAAATTTCTCAACCTTCAAGCATGCCTTGAAAGGAAGCTGCAGTTCACTTCTTTTTATGACTATGTTAGGGAAATCCAGCAAGTGAACCTCCAATGGGTCCAGCAGTCCTTTATGACTCACAATAATTTGCTTTGGCTGTTCTTCAATGGGAAGAGATCTCACAAGTGCAGCAACTTCTTCAGCGGTTTTCCACTTAGCCAACTGACCAAGTCGTTTCTGCCCTGCCCACACACTTATGTGAATGACCTTCAAGAATAGATGCCTAGTCCTTGGATTGAATATGAAAATAGCACCATTGATGGGTTTCGTAACAAGATTCCCTTTATATGTATTATGGACTGTAACACGATACACATTTGTGTCGTCAACAAACCAAATAAGTTGATTGCCGAACAGCTCCAAATAGTTTTGGGAAGACAAATAAGGTTCTGTAGGCTCGGATGAATACAACTGCAACCTTTTTCTTATCCTCTCTCTCAAGACATACATAGATGGATTTGACTTCATGATCTTGTTCATTGCCCGTTGAAGTAGTGGTTTCGACCCAGGAAACCAGTTACCAAATGCAGAATATAAGTTACAAGCCAAATCAATACCAATTACCACCCATGTGGGAGAAGGATAGAGGGACATGTTGTCAGTTGTATAATCCATAAACTTGGCTTTGGTGTATCATTCAATATCATGAGAATCGTAGTCTCCCCAATGGAATTGTACATCTATCCAGTACTTATTGCTTGATTTCTGATCAAACACATCATTTGGCTCAGCCACAAGACTTGGCTTCGTCATTGGCCATTTATGGGCTGCAAAGAGAAGAATGTCAGCACATGAGCTGTTCATTTTGTAACTCTTCCTTGGATGTATAGTTTCCTTCTGCACCATTTTGATTTCCAAAGCATCCAGCTCCTGGTCTAGGACTTGACAAAGATCCATGACAACACTTTCATGAATCTTCTGCCACAAGTGTGCACGAAATATCTGAATCAATGATATGTTCAAGGTCAGTATCTTCCCATGCATAAAGATTCCTGTCAGATCCAACTGCACCTGGAAACCCACATATACATTGGCCCGATTAATGGTAGGCGACCACCAAAGGGTAAACCTACGATTGGGAATTTGGTTGAGCCCGGATCTTTGTGTATTAGTTAATTTCTTATACTTCATAGATTCCTCAAAGCCATATGTCTTCTCCCAGAAAAGAGCCTCCCAAGTAGGGAAGTATGTTCTTTTGAACAAGCTGTGCTCAAGTATTGCCTCAACACCTCCAAGAGCTTGGATAACGTCGGTTCTATAGTTGTTCAAGTTCCACAACTTTCCATCATGCCTTTGGTGTGTCCACCAGAAAGGGTTTTGCTTCAAGACCTGGTACTGCTTAAACTCTGTGCGAACTCTCCACCCTTTGTCGTAAGCTAAAGTGTGCCGGTCCTTCTATAACAAAGTATTTATGCGTGGAATTCCCCTATCCCATGAATCTTCCAAATCTTCAAGGGTTAGACGCTGATTTTATGCCTGAGCTTCCTGCCTTTTCATTGCATATTCTGCCCAAACACGTTGCGAATCTATAAATTCACTCTGCCATGATTGTATGTAACGGGAAAGATTTGGAATCAGCTGGTCCTCTTCATGACTCATTCCACTCCTAAAGTGCGTTACACCAAAATCCGTTTGTTGACTGTATCTGAGGTCGGCTTGTGGAATCAATATGTGACCCATAGATAACATGCCAAGCCCTCCAATTTCTTTTGGAGTGTAAAAGATGACTGGTGGAAACCTGCTAGGCATCTTCGAATTCAATCCAATCTTAATACGAGTCTGAATTTTATTTTCACATTTAACCAGCAAATCAAGCAGCTCTTGTGTATGCACAGCAGCTTCACGGAAGTAAGTCATAAGACCAATAAGGGCCGTGTTCCATTTGTTGACAATTTTTGTGAATGTTGTGGACCCTGAGGACATAAGGATCTGCCTCACGCGATTCTCAAACACCTTCATATGTTCATCATCAACACGTAAGAATGCAACTGCAGTCCTCTCCTTTGTCTGCTTATTCTGCAGATTCCACACTCCATCTTTTGTGATGCTAAATGCTTCTTGACTCATTCTTATCTTGGGAAGCATCCTTACTTCAAAACCACACATGCTGAACAGTAAATTTGGATTATCCTTGCTGTAAACAGAAGCAAAGCTGTTCTCCCACTCCAAAGTTGTGATGCTTCGAGGGAGACGGTTCTTCATATCCCAGAAAACACTCCTCCCAAGATATACATCATGCTTCATGAGCCTCATTCTGGCATCCCTTGGCAAGCATTATATATTATTATATCCGACCATATTTTCATTATTGGGATCCGAATGCTCAGTCAGATATCGCTGGATAAGGTCTCGAGCCTCCTCGTAAGTGAAGATGAACAACATATGCACCCTATCCATGTACCGAGTGTCACATCTCGGCCTGAGGCGGATCACTTCCCAGGCCCGCTCCACCACCGTAGCACGATATTGTCTACTTTGGGCCCCGACCACACCCTCACGGTTTTGTTTCTGGGAACTCACGAGCAACTTTCCAGTGGGTCACCCATCATGGAAGTGCCGCCTACTCGCTTAACTTCGGAGTTCCTACGGAACCGGAAGCCAGTGAGCTCCCAAAAGGCCTCGTGTTAGGTAGGGATGGGAATATACATTTAAGGATCACTCCCCTGGGCGATGTGGGATGTCACAATCCACCCCCTTAGGGGCCCGACGTCCTCATCGGCACACACGCGGCCAGGGTTAGGCTCTGATACCAAATTGTCACATCCCGGCCCAGGCCCCGACCACAACCCGGGCACACCTCCACCGTAGCACGATATTGTCTGCTTTGGGCCCCAACCACACCCTCACGGTTTTGTTTCTAGGAACTCACGAGCAACTTCCCAGTAGGTCACCCATCATGGGAGTGCTCTAGCCGCCTACTCGCTTAACTTCGGAGTTCCTACGGAACCCGAAGCCAGTGAGCTCCCAAAAGGCCTCGTGCTGGGTAGGGATGAGAATATATATTTAAGAATCACTCCCCTGAACGATGTGGGATGTCACACCGAGAGTAGAGCCTGATAGGATGCCGAGTCTCAACCTTTGTGTCCCAATAAGTGGTGAACTCATTTGGCATCTGTGGTGGACCGGCAATCTCACTGGCACGAATCATTCCAAGAAGTAACAGATCCAACACAAGCCCATAATACTGTACGATAAATGATGTGAACTGAAGACCACGTATAAGACCATAAGAATTCGTATGAGTCATGTCTTTGAAGCACAGTAACACATTGTTTTTCGCAGTGATATAATCAGCAATATTATGGTCAAGAATCAGACGTAGAAGCCTATTTAGCAGTGTCAAGTCAATCTTTTCAAAGAACTTCTCAAACTTCGTCTGAAGCATCACCACGCACTGCCCTTCGCTTGTGTCCCATGTAGTCTGTAAATTGTTTATTCCTTGACACCATTTATAGACCAAGAGTGGGGGTGGCTCTGAATCTGCAGGTTTGACCCAATTTGGGAAGAGATGGCTTTTTTCAGCTTCATACCATAAATATTGATCCAGATACGCGTCTGTAATCTTCTCAAGAGGATCAATCTCATAAACTGGAATAAGATAGCTGTACAAATCCATGAACTGTATGCCAACTTCTTTGAAGGAACGCTGAGCAAGCAAGTGACGCTTTATACGTGACAGCGCCTCATTTGGTTCGTCATACGCTTGTTCAATGAGACCCAGCTCCTCTCGTTGATGTTGGTTCAATCTTACAGCCGCGGTATAAGATTCCTTCAACCGCTCCAGAGCAAGGATAAGTAGCTTCTTATCATGCTTGTATGACAATGGGGGGAACTTAACAGGGATGAACTTTCTTGACTCCAACCAATGCACAAGTGTCGTGTACATTGCAACTGCCTCTTCTGGTGTAACATATGGACCATCTTTCAAATAATTGTGTTGTCGTTCCTGCTCTGCCTTTAGCCAAAGACGAGTCAATCTTCCCAGATTCTTCATACAAACAGTCTTATCTACTGTAGCCCCTCTTCTTATGCGTTCACGATTATAATGAGCAACATTTGTCCACCAGTCTGCCTTTGACTTGACATAACGAAGAATCATATTCTCAATGGGAACTGGCAAACCTGGAACCTGCCAAGGAATATTTGCCTTCCAACAGTGCCATGCCTCACTGAGATGCTGCAATGTAGTTTTGGCCTTATTTTGCCTGATGCCCTCTAGCATGGCATCGAGAACATCATGCATGACAGCAGCTCGAAGCTCCAAGTCAAAATGGCTTTCGACACGCTGCTTAGTTACAGTCTTTGCCACTCCTTTTGAATTGCGCCCTTCAAATTGTCGAGCAAGCAAATTTCCCAACCACCGTTCCAGAAGAGGAACTATGCCACGGAGAAAAAACAACCACACCCTCCACATTGGTGCCCAGAATCCACATCCAGGTCCTTTCCCCCTACTGGCCCAGTATTGAACCAGTAGTAAACCAAGTGCTCCCAAACGGAACTGAACATGGGCATCAACTACGAGCTTTGTCAACCGCAAGATTTCACAGCAGAGATGAAAAGCATTACCAAACCGAGATTTCTTATGCTCTTTTGTTGTCAACGTCTTCACAGGCTTCAAATTGAAATTATAATCAAGGTGAAGGTAATTCAAATTTTTCCTGTGGATCAATAGATGTAGCATGTTATGCCCTTGCTTACAGACTTGAAGACCTGCTTCAGCCCAATCAAGTTCTGTAGTCTGGAAAAATTTGGTAGCTTTAAGCGACCGAAACAGGTGAGTCTTCTTTTGAGCCTTGGGTGCTTTATGATGCAGCCCATTCGACGACATGTCACCGCGGTCTTTGATCACCTTCCTTCCGTGCTCGGGAGGCATGTCCTCCTTCTGCGCCTCCAGATATCCAAACTTTCGCTTGATCCCGTAACGATTCGAATTGAGCTTCTGCCATGTCTGGGCCCTCTCATCGAGCGAGGGCTGCGCCGACGAGGGTGGCGCAATTACCCCGTCGTTCCGCATACTGGTGCCGAACAGAGAAACGAAACCGAATCGAATTCCAAAACCTAAAATCTCAACGATATGAATAGGGTGTTTCTGCGATAAGAATTTTGGGGGTTTTTGCAGGGGTTTAGGTTTCGCTCTCAAAACTCAGAAGTTGCGAATAGAGAGAGAATGGCTTCTGGTATATATAGTTTTTGGTGGACAATGACGGCGGTGGCACGTGACCGCCTTTGACATGGACACCTATTTTATAGTAGGATTGACAGTGTGTCGCCTTTCGTAAATTACAAGGTTTATTTGCCCTTTTTTTTTGTCCATCGTTCAAGAAGAGAGATTGTTAAGTGTGCTCCGAATATATGGTGATATGTGTCATTATACAAGTGATGACATATTTGTGTTAAAAAATAAAAAATTTCTCTATTTATATAATAACACGTGATGTACTACTTGTTTTATGGACACAATAAAAAAAATTTCGTCTAAGCGAGAAGGAATGCTTTAGCCAATCACCTCTTTGGGTCGAGCATTAGCCTATTACGAATTAGGTTTGTTAAGGGAAAGTAATTTTTCTTGTGAGAATGCTTTAGTCATCGCATTGAATGTAAATCAAACCGAATTAATGACCAAAGTTAAACCAGAGTGTGTAAGAAGATAAAAAGAATATGCGTTTATTTTTTTTCTTGTTTAAAGCACTTCTAGATTTCGTAACAGAGAAATAATAAACCCATCATCTTTTACCTCTCACACACTCTTATTTAATTATATAATTATGTTTGATTTATTTAATAAATGCGCTCCCACAACCGCGCTCGGTAGCAAAAGTGTGTTTTATAGGCAGCTTTCAAACGAGCGCTCGGTCATACATTCTTTACCATCATAAACCCTAAACCCTAAACCATTCACGCCCACGTAGTTTGCACACCGCATGCATGGCCCTTGCCGCTTCATCATAAGCAAGAGCAGCTTCAATGGCGGTTGCAGAAGTGCCCAGCCAGAGCCTACTTCCCCTGTTTGGTGTCCTGATCGCTGCAACCCACTTGCCCCATATCCTCTGCCTAAGAGCATCTCCAGTGACATAGAAAGAGAATTCAGGGATGACGAGAAGACGGCGAGGTGTCGACAGTGACACCTGAGACAGCGGAAAATGAATATTGGACTCTAGTCCGGCCCAAAGATTCTGAAGTATGGGGATGAAGGAAAGCCCATAAAACTACTAAGACTTGGGTTAAAATACCCAAGTTGTACCGGAATTTTTTTTTTCAAGTACGAATAACAATCCAATTTTTATACGTGATTCTAAATTAATAAAAGTCGTTTAAAACACTCCAAATAACTACTTAAAGTTTAAAAAAAATAGACATTAGTTAGGTCACGAGTGTTAAGTGTTGGTGTCGCTGTTGTTAATTGATAATGTCGTTAATGTTTAAGTGATTATGTGACCAAATACTGAAGTTGATATTCACTAGCACCTCATTTTTCGCTTTCTGAACCCCCAAATGGACATCTCTCAGCCAAGTTAAACGTTGAATTTGTCTAGTTTAAAGATCAGTTTGGGGATTTAGAGCTTTGTAGATGACTTAGTGAAAACCCGCTTCAATACTTGTACAAGTATCACTTAACGCCAGTGATTTTACGGATGTTCAATTCATAAGATTTGAACCTAAGGTCTCTCATTTGCAAGTAAAAAGAAATATCACTAGACCAAAATATTAAATGGTTCTAAAAATTTTGATTTTATCAATTAAGAAACCAAAATGTAAATATAAAAGCCACTAGGATACTCAGTACAGAGAGAATTGAACTTCAATGCATTCCTTGCAGTCAATGGAACTCATTAAACCAAATACAATTTTTACTTTTTATGTTAGTGGTTTTTAGCTTTTTTTACTCTCTTTTTTTTCTTTTACACTTATCTTTTATTTATATCCTGTAATTCTTTCTCTCGATTTATTAAATTTAAAAATAAGAAAGAAAGAAATAAGAAAGTGTAAATCACTTTCATTGTGTTACTTTATACTTCAGCTTTAAAATTTCGTCATGATTTTGATTGTGTGCATTTTCAAGATCTTCATTAGGTTTCAAGAATTTCAATTTTTTCAATATTTTGTATCACTTTTACCGATCTCGGTTCTTTTAGTGCTGCATCTTAATTCCTTCTAGGGTGTGCATACGAACATGACCCATCAACTAATGTATTTAGACAATATGTGTAGGAGTTTTGAGCTCCTTTACGTCCCACATCGGGGAACTCAAGGAAACTTGAGGTCCTTATATTAAGTTAGTCTCCTTAACTAGTGATTTGGCGTTGGACCATTTGGAATGAGGATTGAGGCTTGGGGCCTTGTCTTGATTAATTAATAAAGTATTAGAATTTTGAGTTCTGAGGTGTTATGAGTAAACGTATCATTTTACGTCTTAGTGAGTGACATTTCAAAATCAAACAGTACATTTTGCCCATAGATTCGTATAAATCGCATGTGGTGTTAGTAATAGTTCGTTTGAAAGTACTTTCTAAAATGACTGAGAGCAACTTTGGAAAGAATGTTTTTAGGTTTTACCACTTGAAGTGTTTCATACAATAAGTACCAGTTATGTGCTAGCCTCTTAAGTGTTTTTTCATGATTCACGTACATTTTAACCAATGATTGGCTTCAAAAATATTTTCACCAAAATGCTTTCAGCCATTTTAAAATCACTTTCAAACGAGTTCTAATTTTGTGTTTACAGCAGACTTTTTCTATTTGTGCTTTGTTGAAGCTTTGTAATTATAACTAGAATATATGTATTAAAGCATCTAATATGCTCCTTTACGTATAATTTACAGTTCATTTTTCTGTTCAACAAGTGCATAAAATCGCTTTTGACTTATTTTACATTGATCTTTGTCTCCCACTTTGATCACTTCATGTAGACCGAGCTTCAAATTCGATGCCATCATTGTCTTTCTGTGGATGTTTTGATGCTTTCACTTGTATTTCGTACTCAATGATCGATCAAGCCTTTTACCCAGCCTTTAAAAATCGGTGGGCATCGATGGGATGGGACCTTGCGTGTTTACTCACACAATTAATTATTGCCTTTACTGTTGATCATCCACCTTATCTTATACTTCTTAAATGAGTGGTAGCTCATGTCTTTCATAGCACTCGGGCACTCTTTGTCACGAGCTTGTAACTCTTGGCATATGACGTTTGTTCTTTGCAGAAAACAGATTTTGTTCGATAATGTATTGTTAGCATTTTGATATGTTATTTACTAATTTTGTTGACGATATCAATGGTAGATCCAAGAAATAATATTATGAGGGTCAGTAAGAATAATACGCACAGCGCACAAATTTTTTTTAGCAGAAATATCATGTATATTGTCATTTCATCGAATCTTGATAGGCCTAAAGTCATTTGGAAAGACATACTGCACACCTGTTAATGCCTCATTTGCGTGGGTAACTAACATGTTCCAAGGCTGCTCCCATATGAATGCTTAACAAAGAAACACATTTATCTTGAACACACTAACAATGTTTGATATCATTGCATCCCATTAATATGTTTGTCCAAGAATGATGATGCTTTGTTATTCTTTGAGATCACCATTTCATTTACTTTGCATTTTTGGATAGTTTTTTACTTGGTTCTTTTTTTTTGCCAACAATTGTAATCACAACCAACAAACAAGCCAGAGGTAAATAATATTAGGACTAGACTATAAATGGGCAACTCTAACCTTTAAGGGGCAGCACCCAAGTCATCCATGGACATTCATCGAAATTCAGAGGGTCAACACTTAAGATGTTCATAGACGTTCACTGAAGTTCGGGGGTCAGCTGACCCCCCCTTGCCCCTTAGTGCATCCGCCAGTGTTTTCGATCATGTTCATAGCTCTAGTTTTAGGTGATCTAGCATTACTTTACGTTGAAGAGGAGCCTTAAGTGAGTCATTTGATTTGTTATAGTAAAATGGCTTCACTTAGCTTTTGTTATTTCAGTTTCGCAAAATAATGGCATTTTAGTCAAAATAGTCTCTGAAATTGACATAACTTTTCACTTTGATCCCTAAGATTTGAAATCTATAGAAGTGCCCACCATCAATCATTTTAGTCATTTCATGAAATATTTATGTTATGTAAGAAATAAAATAACAAAAATATTCTCAATTTCAAAATGATTTGACAAAAATTGAGAGTATTTTTATCATTTTGATCCTTATTTAACAGAGATTTTTCACAGAACTACCAAAATCATTGAAGGTGGACAAACTTAGGGACCACTTATACTGATTTAAATCTTAAGGTCCTAAAATGAGGAGTTAGGTTGATTTCATGAACCATTATGGCTAAAAAGCAATAAGATAAAGAATCTCATTTCATCTATGAACTCGTTTATTGTTTATTGTTTATTGTTTATTGAATTGAATCTTTAGGGTCAGAGCTCGTGAAGGGTGGGTAAACCATCTAATTTATGAACACTAGTTTTCTTTTTCTGCACATTTTTATTCAATTTTATCTTTTAGTAAACCAAGACCAAGTGTGCGTGAATACAAAAGATGCATAGTAACTTTCTCTTCCATTATTTAGATTAATTCAATGTGAGTGGATAACCATCACCTCCTTCGACAACCATATGTATGGGACCTCAGTCCTTTGGATTATGTCAACGATTACCAAGAGGACTTGGATTGTTTGCCCTCCCCATCTCATACACTTCCCATTCCCTCTTATTTCTGTGGTCACAGTTAAATCACGTCAACATTTTATACTCTCATTATTTTTTGTCTTATTATTTCTATAAAAAAAATCAATATAAAATATTGACGTGACTTAACCGTGATCACAAAAATAGTAGATGATGAAATGAGGGAGGGTAAACAATCCAGTCCTTACCAAAAACCAGTAGCACAGAAGCAGTATGGTTATCCCTAATTACACTAGGTTTTGGACTGTAGTGAAACCCTAATTGAAGATGTGATGGCCCAAAAGCAAATGAAATTAACGAAACATTGTACTATTTAATTAACTCAATCATGCATGCTAGCCTTGGCCCAGCAGTATTAGCAAGAAGAAGAAAGAACTGTTTATTTACAAGCGATAATCTACGCTAAATTAAAACGAGACCCTCGACGAAACTTCGAGAAAAGCTGAAAGAGAAACTTTTAAGTTGTATTCTTGTGATATTTCTTTGATTTCTTCCTCTTAAAGACTCAAAAACTGTTGTGTTGTCTAAAGACAATGTCGAGTAATGTCATGTCAGTGTGATATATCCAAGGTAACAACTACCAACAATGACTTTAGCTCCCACATTCCACTTTTACAAGGAATGTGATATGAAGTCCGTGACACAAAAATTTGAACCACACAAACATATATGGCCTATGACTTTTGGCTTCTTTTTAACTTCTCTTTAATCATAGACTCCAATTATTTATTACCAAATGGTCCAATTCTCCTTTATACTTGATGGAAGATACATGAATTATAATTTGACATGTGCCTAAAAATTTTATCGAACTTATTATTGTTATTGTAAAAATGATAAATAAAAGATGGAGAATTAATTTCGGGATTTTTAGTGTAAAAATGAATGTTTTTAACCGATTGAATTATTCCATTACTTCTATGTTTACACATTTCGTAAGTTATTTTTACATACTTCAACAACTCAAAATCTTGAGTTTAAAGATGAATGCATTTAATCAACTAAGAAATGTCATAGTTAATTTGAATCACTTCCCACTTACCCTAGACGGATCTCATTGTCCAGAACGTAATGAACAAGTAATTTGGACCACTAAAATTGAATTTTTCAGTCCTTATAAACTCATTCTGCTGATTCATCTTATACAAATCAAGAATCCATATCTTTGTTTCATTTTAAACGGTTCAAACTCCTTACTCCTTAAGACTACAAACTACGAGATCCGAAAAAGATACAAACGGTTCAAACTCCCTACTCCTTAAGACTACAAACGGTTCAAACTCCCTAATCCTTATAAACTCATTCTGCTGTCATTCACTTATCCCCACGAAAAATGTCAAAAATCTGGGAGGAGGAATGTCTGCCCTTCCATTTCTGATGCCCTCCCATGCCCTCTTGTTTTGTGTGGTTACGGTTAAATCACGTCAACATTTTATATTTTTTTTTATAAAGATAATAAGACAAAAATAAGTAGTAATATAAAATATTAACGTGGTTTAACTATAATCACACAAACAGAAAAACATGGAAAGCCACCGAAAATGAAAGGGCAGACAATTCTCCTCCAAAAATCTGGAGGTCCACTCTTTCTTTCATTTTCCACCCCCACCTACCATTGAAAACATGATTGTTTTTCCCGTGACCTACATGTAACTATAGCCACAGTGAAAAGCATGCAACCTAGCACAATTGTACAAAATGTTATGTCGTATTAGCGGACAAAATCCCCCAAAGTGTTTGCTAAAAAGAAATTCATATTTCACATTAAAATTACCATGTCCTATCATACAAAGACCAACAGACAACCAAAAATAAATTGAACAAAACATGAAGCACATGTTTATTTAGTTTTTAACCCCCCTCCTGGATTTCTTCTATACAATGTTTCTTTCTTTCCCCTTTCGTTCCCGACTGTTATTGCTCGCACCATCAACTAGTGGCGGTGATGCACGCACTCGAGGGGGGTCACCGGAAACCTAGCGGAATCAGTGCAGTAGTCGTAGACCATGTGGTGAGCCTTAACCCAAACGAGCTGGTGGTTCTGGTGGACACTTAGCTCTGACAAAGTAGGCTGATCCCACCAGTACTTCTGGTCACCATTGCTGATGCACTTCTTTGCCTTATCCGCAGCTGCAACGGAAACTGGGTACTCACAGGCATTGATTTCAAAGCCCTTGTAGGTTGCAATGAAGGGTGCATGGGACCAATCTGTTTTGACCCTGCCACCCTGTGTGGCCCAGTCGTCTGCATTCCAAATTGAACTGTACACACCCATGGCTTGGTCCTTGGGAAAGGGTACCCCTTTGTTTTCCATGTTGGTGTGGACTCTAATGGGTGTCTCGTCCACTAGGAACCTGACCAAATCAAGAACAAAACCATCAATAATTTGTAAGGTATTATACAAGCCAATGTCTAATGTCAAAGGTGAGAACTTGGAGAAGAATATCATGTTTCCTTTCTTATTTATATTAGGGTTACCTAAAAACTTGATTTCACCGTGACAATATTCTAAACTGATGAAACGAGCAACATTGCGTGATTGAATATTGGCATCTCAAACCGATCAAATATTATTGTCTGAAAAAATTAAATCTTGATTAGATTAAAATACCGTCTTACTTGGCGTCCCTATTGTACGTAAATTCTGTCGTGCACTACAGTCATGCAAATCCCACATCCAATTTTAATTTAAAGAATCCACCAAACACACATTAAAGGGTTTTCTCATTTATGTTGGGGTTAACTAGAAATCTAATTTCACTGTGACAATATACTAAACTAACAATGCTCTGTTGAATACCGATATCTCAAACCGATCAAACATTGTTGTAAAAAAACGTTAAAACAGACGACAATACTAGATTGGTTTGAAATTGCGTCTTACTTAGCATTCCGATTGTAAGTAAGTTCTGTCACGTACCTAGAGTGCTTCTCTCTCTGAGAACACGTGAGACATGATGCGGTAGGGCATAGCAAAATGCCAATGGCATAAAAGCAGAGCAGAACAGTTATGTCCCTACATGCATCATGCAAGATTCGTTCTCCTTTTTCATGGGTTGCCTTTCGTTTTTCTTTCCAACTTCTATATATTTATGCAGAGAGTGGCCCAATGTTTACTTCCGGGTTAATGTTGCATTTACTAATCCGTAGTTAAAATATTGTCGCGTTTACTAATCCGTAGATAATATAATGTCGCGTTTACTAATCCGTAATTAAAAATGCAAGAGGGCTTACACTACTTGGCGCTGATTCCAGAAGATGGAGTAGGAATGGAATTCCGTGGTGGGATCGAACCAAAGGTTCAATCTTTGCTCTCTGTTTCCCACACCATTCACGTATAAATTGGTCTGCACTGAATAAGGTTCCCCAGTCGTGTTCCCCAGAAACTCAAAGTCGAACTCATTGTGTTGTGGACCGTCCGATGACATCTACAAAAAAAAAAATTAATTAAACAAAAAAACAATTAAGAAATCAGATAAATCGAATTGAAATTACTGAGCAATCAGATTGTATTGTTTACCGGAAGTAATTAAATTTAGTTAAATCAACAGATGGAAACAAAAACATCGAATGCAAGATTAAATATTTTACTTTAAATTAAATTAAGACTGAAAGGAAAGTGTTTACTTACATAGAAAGCAGTGACGGTCCCAGCAGAGTCGCCCTCGATGAGCTTAATCTGAAGGCTCACTTTTCCAAACAGGTACTTGTTCTTGGATTGAAACCCAGCTCCTGAAATTTCATACCCAGCAATATATTAGACCCAGCAAAGAACTAAGAAACATTGCATTTTTTTGGGTAAATAAATCCAAACACCCAAAAAGTTTTTAAATTTAAAACCAAGCACCTAAAATTTCAAGCCCATCATTTAATTTGTTAAAAAAATGACAGATTACATCCGACTGGTGTCTCGGACTAATAATACAATACTACTTGAGAAAATTAAAGCGCTAAGTATTGTATTATTGACACGATTATTAACACGAGATATCACGGTCACGTCAGTCTTTCCGCAGCAAAGAGGCATAGAAACCATTTTAACATGAAAATAACCAAAAATAATAGTGTGAGAAAAAATCAGAGCTTAATTGGTTGAAAACTGAAAAGAAAACATTTTTTGGTATCGATTGGTATTTTTATTTGTGGGAGATTTTAATATACCAGAAAAGTTGTCGAGTTTCATGTGAATTTGCTCTCCCTCGTAGGTGAAATGATCGAAAGCCCAGGTTGGCTGGAAAAGCTCATCAAATTTTGCTGAGCTGACCAAACCCAGCAATGCAAGACTCACAAAAGCACTTAGAGATAAAGCCATTATTCCAAAAGCTGAACCAGCCATGGAAGCAGAAGAAGAGAGTTGAGTTGAGCAAAAGAAGGGAGTGGAGCAGAAGAAGAAGAGCCAAGAGAAAGTGTGGAGCTTCTTCTTCACTGAACTGCTCTGAGTCTGGAAACACAAACCAAAAACACCGGCTTTTATAGCCCAATTTTAAATCGGCTTTTCTCAGAAGCCACTTCTCACAACAGCCACTCACTGCCCACGTCATCAGCTTCATCACCACATCAGCCACCACGTAGGATTTCAAATTTCGATAAATGCATGGACTGAACAGAGCCAAAAGGATTAAAAATGTAGCCGTTTGCTCCGCTCTTTGTGGGCTCCCCACTTAAGGTATAGGACATGTCCCTACCCAAAAGCAGGGTACAGACCTAACCCAATGAGAAGGCCAGCTGGTTCACTGAGCAGGCCAGCTGGTTCACTGTCCAGGCCAGCTGTGAGTGAAGCATCGATTTGGTGGTATTGGAAGAAAAGCAGGGGAATAGGGAACTGGGGAAATGGCTTTTACTTGCTTTTCTTTTAAAAGGAATAATCAATGACAAACTAGATTATCTATTTCTTTTGGATTTAGAGTAGGCTAGTTAGGAATTACATCCTATAAGTAGTCATATTAAGTAAATTCATAGTTTATAAAATATCGAACTCAAAACCTTCTGTTATTTTCTTTAGCGAGCTGCGGTCAGTACTTTTCTACTAGGCCACTTGTTGTGGTTAGAGCATCCCCAATGAGGGGCTTTATATGGGGCTGGAAAAGTAGTGGATATAGCCCATTTTTGAGCTTCGAGGAATCTTTGGGGCTTTATAAGAGAATCTCTCCCAATAAGGGACTATATTTTTCGGGCTTTATATGAGGCTATATATATTTATTTATGTAGTAATTTGATTAAGCGATGATGTTTTTTTTTTTGTGTTAGCTTTTCTTAAGTTGATTTTGGACGTGCTATCTTAATTTTTTTTTTTTTTATGAACCCTTCAACCTAAAAAGTTCATATTGTGACCAAGTTAGATTTCATCACTTATGAATCATTCGTTAGATTAAATTCCCTTATTTCAATCTCATCTGTTGAAAGAAACAAATCCTCACTTCGACCTCTGATATAATTTGATTTTCATGTATAACACAATAATTTACCTTGCATCAATTGGTAAATTAGTATCATACAATTTTGAAAAAAATTATTTGAAAATTTCACCCATTAATGCCCATGAACGTTAAATCAATTTGAAATTTAATTCTTATAGAATTTAAAACAATCATTAATTAGCCAAATTGCAAGGAAAATAAGCAAGAAAAAAGAATTAAAGAAGAATAAAATGAGAATATAAGTATATTCGCAAGTGGAGGGAGAGTGATAGAATTTTGCTCACATGGTTTACTACTTTTTTTTGTGGGACCCATTGTTTTTTGGGGCTAGATGTAGCCGGATTTCATGTTACCCAAGAAAGGAAGTTGTTAGCCCTAATGGTGGATCTAGCCCCATTTTCCGGTTTATTGGGGATGAAATTTCTCGCTAGGGCTGAAAATGTGGTAGCCTCATTGAGGATAAATCCCCATTGGGGATGCTCTTAGGAATTGGCTTTTACTTCACTTTATCTTGAATAATAGTAGGACGACCAAATTTGTAAGCTAAATAATATGTCACCAATAAACGATAAGCATGTTAATCGATATCCAATTAATAATATAATTATGTACAATCATATAATTTAATTTGTAAATTAAGTTTAAACAAAGTATGATCTTTCTATCATCACTCTGAATCTTTAATTTTTGTTTATGCTTTGTGTAATGACAGTGCCAGCTGCCAACTGCCAGCTCAGTACAATCGCACTATATTTTGCCATAATGGCAATAAAACCTTTGTTTTTTGAGTCATTGAGATGCGTCCCCTTTTTTTAAGAATTTTTCTTGCATTTTTTTTTATAAATTTAGTAGGGAATTAGTGTGTACGGATTTTTTTTAGAATGCAACGGGGCGATAATGTTGTACACGATCACATGGATCGAATTTGGTATGGACCAAAGTCTAAAATATCGATGATATTGGAAATATTGGTAGTTCAAAAATACGAAAATTTCGATAGAAATATCGGAATATTATCGATATCGATAAAAATTGAATAAAAACCACATAAATTGTAAGAAAAACTTTGAAATTTTTATTGAAACTTTGCAGGATGTTTATTTAGTCAATTATCTATTAGTTTATTATAAAAAATTAGAAGGAAATGCATTGCATGATGGATTTAACTGATTTAAGTTAATTATATAGCGAGCTGGCAAACATTGTGAGTGTAGAAAATATATAAATATTTTAGCATATTTTCACAAAAATATAAGTGATATGGTGGTCAAGATGTTGAAGGAGTAAAATGGGAGGGGTTCGAATCCCCTTGGTGTATTTAAAAAAATACGGAAATTTCAATGGAAATATCGATGACATCAGAAATATCGGTAGTCCAAAAACACGGAAATTTCGATGGAAATATTGGGATATTATGGATATTTTAGACTATGGTATATGGACTGAGTTTGTTTAGATTGACCGATATTTGACTCAAATGTGAATGTAATACGAATCCTTTCAAATTTATGTGTATCAACGATTCAATCGTACAAGATAAATTTATACATGAATTACTCAAGTTAGATACGTAAGTAATGAGTTGAAATTGATTGCTACCTGAAAATTATATTGTGAATCAATTTTTTTTCAAGACTCGTTTTGACGAAAGTTTGGTTTTTGGAAGATTTGGGAATCCATAAAGAAATGCTGCAAGAAGGATTGTGACAATGATAGCCTTTGATATTTTTATAAAGCTTTGCCATCCGTCGTTGTTTTATTCTACAAAGAGATCAACATGATTTGGGGGAGCTGAAACTCCAATCTAAACTGTTTTATTTTTAAACAAAAGCAAAAGCAAACATGTGCAAGCAATGAAAAATTGGAAATAAAATCAGCATTTAAATTCCATATCATGAAAGAGCAATGTCTCATTTCATAATATTGGTGGTAGTTGACACATTCAAAAACATTGATGTACAAATTTTGCAAAGGAAAAAGTATTTGTATCGTTCATTCATGTTAGTAATACTACGTCACCATTTAACAATTACAACGAAAAACTTCTTAGTCGGGGAAGAAGTTGTCCACCACTTGTGCATATAGAGAGGTGATTTGCACGCTACTCTTTATTATATTCATCGAATTGAATAAATCAATCGAAATCAACAGACTAGATTAAACATGAGTGTTTAAAATGCTACAAATGCGTTTATTATTGATGGGAAGTGATTTATGCTCTACAATATTTTTTAATTTATCTGATTCGACTGTTAAAAATTAAAAATTGTATATGAAAAGTAAAAATGAACAAGTAGATCGCATCACCCTAAATAGTTCTAAAAATAAGTAGCAATAAATATATATGTGTGTGTATTAAATTATACAAAAATATCTTGTGTGAGTAAGTGAAATGGCATTGATGGTTTCTTGCATAGAAGGGGCATCCCTTCCAGGCTAGGGCATGGAGGTAACTAAAGAGGCCTACGACACATCATATCTGTAGGGTTATAGGCTCGTGAGGTATAATAGGACTTATTATTGGCAAAACAGTTCTGCGTACAATTTCACTTGCAACTTGAAAGACCTACCAATTTTAGTACACTTTAGAATTTATGCCCCCATTTAATCGCATCAGAGTTTCTCAGATCTTAATTTTGTGTTGTACTCGTTTTCGAAGAAGGATTATTTCCTCTCATTTTTTTTTTCTTTTTATATTCTTTTACTTGAACGATCGTAATTAAATCATTTAATATCATATATTAATTTTATATAAAAAAAGAAGGATAAAATCGAGAATGTAAGGGGAAAGGAGAAAAGAGAATGAAAAGATGAGCCGAGAGAATCCTAGTTCCTCATTTTCTAGATCCCCTTCAGATTGAAATGCTGATTCAAGATTCTATCCATGTATGGATTATGGTGTAGCTTTCCAGGCAAACTCTTGCTGGAACCCATTTGAAATTTATCATGAGGGGAATCCAAAGCAATTTCGAGAGAATTGCACGCGATCAGTTAGTTTAGCAGTATTCGGTCTTTAGTTGGTTGAATAAGAATTTAGTTATAAGTTATCTGGATTTGATGTTACATGTTTGAAATGAGTTCGATACTAAATTATGAACATATGATTTATTGTAGTTTATTGTGAGTATGTTAATGAGTTGCTTTAAAGTAGTTACTTAAGGATACGATTGAGGTTGCTTATGGAATTACTAAAATGTTTTATGACTACTAGAAACGTTTATGATTGTTTGGAAAAATAAGGTTAAAGCACTTGTTACATTTTTTATATGAAGGCACTTAGAATTTTGAGGTATTTGTCGATTTTCACCTTGAATTTGTGGAATTTAGCTAATTTTTCCGTTCAACTTTAGCTAATTTTTCTCATGTACTCTTACAGATTGTATATATATATATTTTTTTTTCTTTTTCTAAAATCTATATTTAGTCTCTCTCACTCTCTCAGACGGCCGCCCAGCCAATCAGCCATGGAGGATCCGGATTCCCAACAAACAACCAGGTCGGTGAAAACCGGACCCCAGTGTCTCTGGTGGTGGGAGAAACGGTGATTAAGCTTGGGAAATGTGCTGCCATGGATTGAAGGCGAGTGGAGGAGGAGCCTTTGCTGACCAAACAGGTAAAGTAAAACAGCAAGACAATAAATCTTTTTTCTCCAATTATTTTAAGTGTGGAAATATCATAGTGTGATTTTCTTTTTTTTCAAACGAAAAGATTTTGTTAGATTAAATGTTAAATTAATCATCGATAAGGTTTGAACTTATGTCGTCATAATTCAATTCCATGAATAAAGTAGTGTGTTGGCCTCCGAGCACTCGAGTTCAAATCGGAAGAGGATTCTCTCTCCTTCTAATCTATTTCCCCTTCCTTCTCTTCTTACTTGAACGGTTACGGTTAAACCACATTAATATTCTATATTAATTTTTTATAAAGACAATAAGACATAAATCAAAATGTGAAAGGAAGGAAGAGAAATGAATAAGAATAAGAAGGAAGAGAATCTTATTCTGTTCGAATCAGCCGTGCTTGAATTAAAATAATTGAAGAAAGAGAATATGAAATATAAAAATCACGTGTCAGATTAAAAATAGACAAGAATTATGGGGAGGCAGAGGCAATAAGGTGAAGAGTGCACGCATGTTGACGTGAACATGTCTTTTCGATCATGCCGCCTTCAATCCTCGCACACTCTCACCCTTTTTTCAAATCCCTATTAATTTTTAAATCCCAGTAAAATTAGGATAGTGTTATACACATATTTATTTTTACTTTCATATCATTTGATATTTTTTGGTTTATTATATCTGACAATCGAAAATTAATAAAAATATGTGAGGTAAAAAAATGTTTGTAAATAATAGCACCATCTTAAAATTATTAATCCCCACTTACCATTTGAACCCTTACGTGTCTCTTCCTAATTGGTGGCAATGTGCTGCTTCAATTAGTCTAATTTTCGCAAGATAATTTACATGAAACGAGTTCATTATTATGTGACGCTCTTAATCAATAATGTATTCTTATTGCAGAGAAACTTGTACGTAAAAATGCACCATTAGATTTAAACACCAAAGTGACAATCAACCTCTCGTTGTCTAGTTTTCACGAGAACAACTTATATGAAACAAGTTCATCATCATTATAGCTTGCCGATCTAATAACCCAATTTTATTTACAAAACATTGACACATTATTCGTCGCTATTAAACTTAAACTCGTTTCATGTAAATTGTTTTCAGTTTCAAGTACAACGAGGGAAGAGGCACAGTGTGCACATGAAATGCGTTTGAATGGTGGAATATGTGTGTTAAAAAGTTGATAATATAACAGATAAAATTTTCCACCACTTACATAAAAACACATGGTGTACCATCCATATTCGCGTCACAACTAAATATTTATCGCACATGAAATGCGATTGAAATAATTAGGTGGGTTTTTGATTGGATGGTGGTGACGGCTGTTTTGTCATCGGAAATCTCTAAAAAAACGAAAGGAGCCAAAAGGATAAGCCAAATCCCACCAAGTAACACGTGATGTTTTTTATACTTGATGCCCAAAATCTTGAATCTTGTCACGCAAGGATCACGTGCAAGACAAACATTTCAGCTCTCTCTTTTTTCTCTCATGTTTGTTTGGAAATTGCAAGCGGAAAAACACCCTGGATGCAATTAAAGAGATTTGGCTCTTGTTGTTTGCCATTTCGTGACTCAAATGACGCCTGAAAAAATATCAGTTTTGTGTACCGTACGATTCAGACCAGGCACGATAAGTAGTAGGATTCGATTAGTTTAACCTCGTCTCAGTTTCGGTACTCGAAATGGGCACACAGCGGATAAAATACGACACTGGTATAGTATGTTCTACTACTCCGACCTTGTGACCCCGAACCCATGACCTGGGACCCGAAAGACACCGGCTACAATGAAAGTCTTGAAATATAGTTATCTTTCAGAATCAAATCATTCATTTCAATCTAGTCCAGTCCTATTAACCAAATATGCAAAAATATAGAGAGCGTTGTGACATTAGAGAAACAATGAGGTATCAAATTGCAACAAGAGCCTTCTACCTGTCCAATATAATCCTATTTACGACATCAACTGGCAAAGCGTATGCCGGATCGATAGCTTTCAACCCTGGATATTCAAGAAGGGAAAGTCCTGCATCAAAAAACGTCAATCTGAGATGTAATGTCATGAATAAAATAGCAAACTGTTGAAGTTGGAAGTTATCTGCTTTCGTTTACACCCCCATTTCATTTTGCAAGAAGATATTTTTCTTGAAAGACAACACGCGAGGAATACAAATCATCTTATAAAAACATTTGGCGTTATGTTCCATCATAAGTAGTTTTTCCTACTAGCAACCCTTGTGAAACTAGTTGGAAGCTCAGAAGCTCTAACTAACGTTGCCAAATTACTACGTAAAGAAACTGGAAAAAAAACAAAGGTGGAACCAAAGCAATTACATACCAGCTACACCAAAGTAAGTATGGTAGACATCAACGGCATCATCTGGTCGGTCAGAAATTCCTCCATTTTCAATGTCCTGCAGTTTTGAACAATGCGTGGTTGAAGTTTTCACTGTGAAAATACAAAAACAGGGAGAATGCCCATTTCTAAAGAATAATCCAAATGTACAAATAGCTCATTAGATAAATGTAACCTGGCAGTCTAAAATGAACTTGATGAGCTTGTCCTTATTGATCCAATGAACTCTGTCAATCATGATCAAACAGGAAAGAGCCCACCATGAGTAGCAGACCTGAAGTGCAGCACAAATGTCGTAAGGGAGATTCCAAGAATGTCAGTAGAAGCAAATTCAGTGTCAATCTTCAATTTCAAACAAAAATAAAACCCACGTCGGGAAGTTTCTCTGGCCGACCATTAAGACCTCCAGTTTTATTATCTTGCCGCTCGCATAACCACCAACCGAGGAGGTCCTTGTCAATATGATGTAGTGACCCCGTAATGGCAAGGGCACCCACGCAACAGAAAACTGCAGTCACAATGGGCAGATCGAAGATGTATTTGAGTGTAATTTGGACACACAGAATCACAGACAATACAAAAGAATTATGTCATTGCTGGACCCGACATGCGGAAAAGCAAGATTAAGGATACATCAATAGACTTGGGAGTTTAAATGATGTGATAAGGAAAATAGTTTTAACAACCTTAGCTTAAAACTAACTAGGTTATGTGCAATGCAAAAATAAATGCTAACTTCTATTGAATTGACAAAAGGGAAACAGCTCCTATTATCTATTAAGTTAACATGTTCAAGTAATACATTTGATGGATAATGACTAAATCTGAACTAAGCATGAATATGCTGAGCACAACCCACATAAATTTCTTTTAACAAGCAAAATACAGAAAATATGAAATGGCTACAAAATACAACTGATTTATTAAGCACTGGTCAGAAAGTAAAACTTTGTAGAGACATTATGTGAGTAAATAACTTACTTTGACCTGCATGAGACTCCGCACCAGGCGTAGATCCAAACCCTCCATCATGATTTTTACAACTTAAAATGTAGCTGACGGCCTTCTCCACATTGATTTTATCCAAACGATGTAGTAATGAGAGACAAGAGATAGCAATATAAGAAAACCTAAAAGAAAAACGTGTGTTAATGCTTTGTTAATTCCTTCTATGAGAAACAGTGAAGAATTGTAACTAAATCATGTTCTACATAAAGAGATGACTTCCAAAATCATGAGTCTCCAGACTCAAAGGAAATCATAAAAGAGTACCGTGTATCAATTTCACCCCACATGTCTCCTGAAAATGATCCATCTTCATTTTGCAACCCAGCCACATCTGAATTACACATTAAGTTGCACAAAACTTGCTATGCTCACTATCCTTTATACAGTTAGTATTCTAATTTTGTATAAGAAGCCTCCCAACAGAAGGTGTTGCAATTAATTTGAATCCATTTTCATCAATAGAAAATGCATATAAAGGTAGCAAGAGCTTTTTTCAATTTACAAATAGATGTGATAAAGGATACAACTTACAACCTTCTCAACATCCAGAACATCAAGCTTGTCAAACAAGGCCAAAACCTGCACAGCACTTAATGTATACAGTATGTGTGGGTCGTGCCCAATGCTACCTCCAAACCCGCCTGCACAAACACAACTATATCATCTTTCTCTCTACAACCTCAAATAACCAAACAAACAGATGAAGATCAAAATAATAGTTCAGTGTTGTCGGACGAATGATATAAACAAAGTAAAAACCTGAATCATGTTGGCACTGGAGGACCCATGAAACAACCTCTTCAACATCCACAACGTGGAGCTTTCCCAAAAGATCAAGAGTAGTCAAACCCCAGTATGCTCCACTCATTCTTATATGTTCCATCGCCACGGCCTCAAAAGAGTCCTTTCTCTGAGTACAGCATCACCATAATATTACTCTTAGCTTCAATGTACAAACCAAAAGCAATGACAATTTTACTCCAACACAAAAATCAGACCTTTTCGACCGATACAATGAATTCAACATGTTTCTGAGTTGCAAGCTCCCCCATCAATTTATACTTCAAAAGGGGCAAAGCTGTGTTAGCAATGTGTGCAAACAGAAACTGGTAAATGTGATGGTCAACGGTGATGTAACATGAAATAGTAACTCACAAACTCTACACATTTCCCCAGAGACAAATTCCAAGTATAAAAACCAAAGAGTGGTGATTTTCACACTCCCATTTTCTCCTTCCAACGCTCCTCCCCTCGGATTTGTCCCTCGATTCCCTTTGATTCATTCAATCCTACGCTAGAAAATGAGAGAGGAGTGCATGGCACAAAAAGGGGAGTGTGAAAATCACTTCCGAAGCTCAAATTGTCTCAAACATAGATGCACTAAACTCTAAGCCAATCACACAAGAAAATCAAATGAAAGCAATAATCTTGAACTATGTATTAAGACATGCTGTTACAGTTAATCACAAGTTCACAACTTGATACAAAATTGTTCAATTAACACAAGTGAAATTCATACAATCCGTTATCGGTCACAACCCAATCGTGAACTTAGAGCAACATTAAATTATGAAAAATAAATAATAGTCCTTATTAGAAAGCGAAAAAAATAAAAATAAAACCTAGAGCGAAAAGAAAGACGACTTACTGACCAGCAATATTGATTGACCGACTCACGACGTTCCCTTGACAGAAGGGGAAATCAGGTAGGGGTGAGTTCGGTTTCAATCGGTTCGGTTTTTTGCCAAAACTGAAAATCGAATCGAATTTACCGTTTGGTTCAGTTCGGTTTTTCAGGTTTATAGCAATTCGGTTTGATTTTTTTCATCAAGAGCTAATTCTAATAAGTAGGAAAAATTAATCCCAATCGTAATATGGATTGTCGGCCACGAATTCTGGGCTGGAAGAAGAATCAAAATAAACAGATTTGAAAAATCGGTTTGGATAATCAAACCCCAGAAACCTCTTACAGTTCTAAATCAGTAGAAAAGGACCTAACCTTTAAAACCCAACAAATCAATACCATTACTTTAAACACCAGCAGGACCAGTTCTCGGATCCCAAATGAAATACAGAAAACCCATCAACCCAATTAAAATTACACTACTTAATCACTGCCCAAATCGTAAATTTCCATTAGCCCTAACTAGAAACCCTTGCAAGCAAAATCACACTATTTAAGCAAATACCTTTTCGTTTTATTTGCTTGCCCTGAGAAACCAGAAGACGCAACAGAATAGAGGATGATGAGGCGTTGTCGCAGACGGATGAGGCGGCGTTATCGCGGACGGCGAGGAGGCGGCGGTATCACGGACGGCGCGGAGGAGGCGTAGTTGCAGATCGAGCGGAGGAATAGTGAGGACTGAGGACGAACCAGAAAACCGGCAGGTGTTATTTCCCGGTAATTCTTGCGTGATGTAAGAAACGGGTTGGGCTTTTTACTGAGCGGGGTTATGGGCTGTTATTTTCTCTATTTTTTTTTGGGCCTGGACTTCTTGTCGATCAATCATTTATTTTTATTTTATTTTCATGAATCTCCTATAAATTTTAGGAATGTGATATTCACACACTTTTCTAATTTTTGACCCTCAGATCGGATGAATCGAAGAAAATCAACGAATAGAAATTAACAAAGGATGTGTAAGAAGTAAAATGTGGTGTGTGGATAGCACATCCCAAATTTTATTTTGTCTCCTATTATTTGTCAATGAGTAGCTATTGTGGCTAGTTCAATATCTAGTTATGGTTAGCCTAGTGTATGACTTAGCTCGAATCAATTTCTTTAGAGTTTGTTAAATAAATAAAAAACAAAACGTTTTACGCCCCTATTTTATCTTCATGCAGTCTTATTTTTTAAGTCATTCAATTGAATAAATTAAAGAAAACTAAGAAACATAAAATTATAAAAGAAGAAGCATGTAAGGAGAAAACGAAGAATAAAATTCAATATCCTAACTAAAATGTCAAAATGCATACCTGCACACCAAGTTTTCTTCATCTCATAAGAACAAGGTAAAACAACTAGAATGTAAGCATCTTCAATGACGTAAGCAACCAAAGTAGCCAAAATTGTTACCATATGAACTATGAATCTCACATCGGCATTGAACTTGTCATGAACGACAATCTTAGGATAACAACTACATGAAGCTTTGTTTTCTAGCTCTTTATGGGTATCAATCTCAGGGCGGTGGTCTTAGTCTCAGAAGTGGATTCAAGTAAAATACCAAACAGGTCTTTAGTTATTTTAAAAACTAAAAACTTGCTGGTAACTTCTGTGAGTTTTCAAAATAGAACCTAATTTTCACATTATTTTTCCCATTCAAATTTTAGAGTGACTTGATTTTGGTTTTCAGTTTTTATTTTTTTATTTTAAAACTTAAAACTGAAAATGGTTACCAAAAAGTTTTCTAGTTTCAGTTTGAAAAATGAAAAGTAAAAACTACTAAATGGATTTTGAGTTAAATACACATACCATCGAAGTAGTCCAATCATTGCAAAGCCGGAAAATAGTTTGAAAACTTATCTTTTCACCCTTCTGAGTTATGTAATTTTTTGCTTAGCTAAGGATTTACAATTTACTGTTCTAAACATCAATTAGCCAAAATCATGTTGTTTGACATATGCTAATAGCATTGTATCAAAATTTTAATGTAATTTCATCACTGAAAATTGCCCCCACTAAAAACTGTTTCTGGCTCCGTCCATACCTGACGTTTCGTGTTGAATTAATTTCTCTCCACCATTGCTTGTATCAAACAAAATCTTACCAGAATTTTGTTGTAGAATCAATGTTAGGATTTATTAAATATATTGCTTCCATGAAAAGGTATCGTAGGAAGTAGCAGTAGAGGAAAAGTGGCGTCGAAGTAAAAGGCTTTTGTGGGATTTTGTCTCTTGGTTCATATGAGATCATCTTGGTTTCATCAAGATTTGAGGTTGACCCGGATAACTTACCTATAACACCATTGACCGTACAATTCATGTCCACGTGAATAGTAATCCTGCATGTTACGTCACGTTCCTCTGATCATCAGCTACTAGTTTTTAGTTTAGTAGTATTTGGCTCGTAGACTTTTACGGGAGAAGAATGTTACATACTTTTAAACAAGTTAAAGTTTCATTTAAAAATCAATTTCATTATATGTTTGGGTGCAAAATTACTTAACTTTCTGATACACGTTTTACGATTTATGTTTGGCGACCCTCAAGTCAAACAAGCAAGCAATACTTATCGGGCGTGCATGTGGCCATTGAGCTTCACACATAGGCTAGTTTGCTCTACTAGCATAACTCCTTATACGTCCATACAATGTTAAACTTTTCGTTGAGAGACAACTCTACACATCCTCATAAGTTCGATAACTCATCTCTCTCCTTAATTGTAAACCTGTTGACCCTAAAAACTACCAAGCCTACGTGACGCGCAGGCCGAGTAACTAATGAGCTAACTACGTCATTCGGTTATGTGCGGGGCGTGCCAACTTGACGGTCGAGCTCAGCCGGTGAGTAAAATATGTGGATATGGCGTTGAGCGTGCTGCTGACTTCTCAATCTTGCGACTGCGGTTGAGGAATGAACACGCCTCGGCCTTCAGGTTCTAGAGCCTGAAGACAAGGTTGCTAGTCTTGCGAAGTTCACGAATTATCGGCACCGAGTTCAGTCACGGTGATTATATTCGTAAGAGTATAAGCATGCCGAACTGGCACCAAACTATACGGACACAAATACTCAAAAGAGATGTATGTCTTAATGGTAAATGTGGTTCGGTCGTCAGAATGCCGAACTCTAAAACTTACTTATGAATATCCAATCATAAAACAACTCGGCGTTCAATGTGCCGAGCCCAATAATCTGTAACACCTCACTTCGCCGAGAAGGCTAATGAGATGACCTCTGCCAATAAGGATTCAAAAATCCTTCTCGACCGAGACTTGGATAGATAATCAGTCGGCCTTGATGCATTGCTGTTTATCCAAACTGAAGGTGCTCCACAGTTGGCTGATTCTACGACTCCAGTGCTGTTTATCCAAACTGAAGATGTCGCCAGTTGCCTTCACAGTGCTGTTTATCCAAACTGAAGATGTGTTGGTGGAAAAAGAAAATAAAAATCTCAAGGTTGTTGAGAGGTTTTGCGTAGACCGAAAGTTTGGGCAGGGCAGTTTGTGTGTTGAATTGGAGGGGCTTGAATGATGCACTTCCTCCTCTATTTATAGCAGTGAACCTACTCCTGGCCGAACCAAAGATGTACTCGAATCAGGACTCCTTAATCTGATCCGATTAGGTCTCGGCCAATCCTAGTTCCAACAGGTTTCTGAACCAAGCCCCATAATGAGCTAGATTCATTTCTACTTCCAGCTTCGAGACCCCTCGTTGTATCAGGATTCAACTCCTTCGCCTTTATCCAACTCAATCCTCCTTACACTAGGACTTGACCAAAACCGACTAAACAACCCCTGGTGCCTAGCCGGCCCATGATACCCCTGGAAGACCACTGGACTAAGAGTCTCGACCCATTTTGATACTCTCGGCCCAAATCGTTATTTTGGGCCCAAACAAAACCACAAAACGTGATTGAGTTAAGTAGCTTATATTAAATCTTAATCTATAACAATATAAGTAAGGAGATTATAACTCAATTGATTAAGAGCATTCACTCGTACACTCTAAATCTCGAATTTAATCCTCCTCCCAATACAATTGTACAGAAAAAACTGTACAACATCAGAACTTCAGAATATAAAAGTAAGCACACATGGTCAAGTTGTTACCAAGGCATCAATTTCCTCACTCACATTAATAGTATTGTATTTGGTAAAATATTGACCTACATAGTAATCTGAATTTCTTAATTAAAATCCCATGAAATTAAGAGTTTGGCAATTGGTTAATTGGGTGAAGAATGTTGCGGAATCTAAGGAGAAAAGAATTGTTCATGTCAACAGCCAACAGTTGTCTTTCTTGGCATATACGTGACTTGCACTTCGTAAGTGGACCATGTGACAATTTGTATACTCATTCTTCCATTGATTTTAGGGCAAGTCAATAACAACTACACTTGACTTTTTATGTGTTACTATTAAGTTACTTTTGCTCTTTGTTTTATTGGTTGAATTGAAACCATATGACAAAGAAAATTAGTTTTTTTATAATCTTCAGCAGACATTAACGATGACGATGATGACGGCGTTGGTGATAATAATGATGGTGGTAGATATACGTTGATCAGGCAAAAGAGGGCTATTTCATTGACAAAAACTTTCAAGTGTTGTCATCTCTACGAGTCCATGTCCCAAACTCATCGGTCACGTGATGGTGTGATATATCAAATGGAAAAAAATTTAGGTCAGCCTGTCTGATCACGTGACATGTCTGACCATTCAACATCGACAAACATGTCGACACGTTATCGATTATCGAGATGTTCATATTTTCTCCATCTTGATTGCATATACTTTTCAGTAGAAAGACTAAAGTAACTGATAACGTGCCATTATCCCTCCCCTCTCCTTGGTGGTATGAACTGCACTGCACTAGTTCATGTGCAAAATATGGTAGCTCAAAACAGAAAAGTATGTATGTCATGAAATACGCTCAGCCTTCATCCACTCCACCCTCATATGTTCATGCAGAATATATGCTTTCCAGCTTGCATTCCACAAGTGTGAGAGTGACTGGAAGAAAATGACTTAACCTTGCATTTATCCCTATCTACCCAGAGCACTATAAAAAATTAGCAGAGGGGCCATTCAAACAACAACAACAACAAAGTCTTATCCTATTAAGTAAGGTCGACTGTATGAATCCTAAAATGCCACTGCGCTCGATTATACGCCAAGTCTTCCGTTATCTCCAAGTACTCCGTATCTTTAAGAAAAAGAGGGGGCCATTCAAATAAAAAATGAATCAACAGGTTCTTTCTGTAACTGTACAACCACAGATTTTACAATCTAAGTGAAACAACTTAAGTTATGCAGCACAGAAAGAAGAATCTGCTAAAAACGCATAAAAAATAAATAAAAGAAAAACAATTTCCTTGAGCTATACACATATGAGATAATGATTAAAACTAAAGGAATGAAATGCAAAACTTGTATCATGAACAAAGTTTGGGCAAAGATCTTGTATGGTTGTTGCTTGGTGCATCCGATTTCGTAAACTTCGCCATTTGAGATTGCATTTTCTTGCAAAGTTTTTCCAATTCCATGACCCTGCACTGCATGCCTTGCAGATGTGCTCTGAGCTTCTCATTGTCATCTGACAGATCGATTTTCCCGGCATAAAGCACAAGTTGTACATTGGCATCATCTTTCCTCAATCCCCTACTTTCGGCCTCAGTAATGGCGCTATAAGGGGAGTCAGTGTAGGACTTGGGATTGTTGGTTGTGTGGAGTAAGCTTTTGAGCTTGGATTGCTGAAAGACAAGAGCTTGAACTGCAGATTTTGATGGAAATTTTGTGTTCTGTGAAAGACGTACGCAAGTCTCTGCTGAGAGCTTCTCATAGTTCAACACACAACATATCTTCATCTTTTCGTCTTCGGATAATACTGGGTGTACCTATGTCAAAGCAGATCAAAACCAACTTCAAATGAATAATCTTCAAAATACGCTCGGTGTAATTAGATTTTCGAAATGTGCTATTTGAATTCTTGGATCATAAGTTATTAAAACAAAATTTACAAGAGCATAAATTATTTTGAGATAAATCTAATACCTGTAGATACATGTCTATGGCATGGTAAAGCTCATCATAAGAGTCTCTTACAGAATTCGGCAGCGCGATGGCTAAAGCCAGAAACTTTGAAGGCTTCAAACAAGGATCTGGGGCTACTTCTGCTATATACAAATCAACCAAGGCAGCAACTTTCCTTAATCGCATTGGGGGCCTGTCAGCTTGACGGGTTCCTCCGTCATGCAGAAATGATTTCAAGAACCGTAGAACAAGATTGACATCGTACAAATAATTGATTCCTTGTGGGGATGGAACAAGCAAATTGTCCAATGTTGCTTGATCTAGCTGTGAACCGATCATATTCTCCAACTTATTCCTAATACTTTTGTTTAAGTTCAAATTCAGCAAAACTCGAAGAATCCCGAATAAGCTCTTGCAAGAAACACAGCTCTGATCAAGCATATACAGCATCTCAATGATCATTTCAGCAATGGTGCGCTTGGTATCAGATTTGACAGTGTAAAACTTCGATTTCTGGTAGTAAAAGAGGAACCTACTAATGATAACATGATCGAGTTTTCGCGAAACCATGGCCTTGACCAGCATTTCAACCAAATTTGGACCTAAAACTAGAAGATCCTCGAACCACCAGGTTGCTCGAGACAAGGTGGCTTTCAAACTCTCCGTGCTTCTAGTGTCGCACGAAAACCGAATTCCAGAGCTATCAGGAGATGAAGTCGAAGGACAAGGACTCGCTTCGCTTGTCAAAGGCAATCTTGCAACAAGGGTATCCAAGCATTTCTCAACTAGACTCAAAGAATTTGCAACCGGAAGCAAATCCTGGCACTGCTTCAAAGCCGTCAAAAGCTCAGACCATGACCAATACCTGATCTCTTCAAATGAATTCTCCGCTTTTTGTAACAAATTATGTCTACCGGCAACAGAATTGTTCATTTCCATGAACTGCGCAGCGCAGTAAAGGAGGGAAATGTTGGAAGGAGTTATGTAAATGCTGCCATTGTTGTAGCAGAACCTCGCAATCAGCTCGAAACTCTCTGCTCCTCCGGGAAAATCATGGAATACCACTTTAAGATTTCTTGAGGAAGCTTTTGATTTACCAAGTAGTTTGCTCAATTTTCCACAGTAGGAGGCAATAGCTCTCTGCAAAAATGGTCATGAAACCAGAATTACCACTCATTTGCTGAAAATTCACTAAAAAGTAATAAAAAACAGTTGAAAGCTAGTAAATTACTCAGAACAATGTTCTAACTTGAAGTATTCAAGAAGTTCAACAAGCACAAAAAAATCCCAACAAAAAATCCAATTTACAGCAAAACCCACCAAAAGGATGAACTCACTGAATAGAAAAATGAATTAAATAAAAAAAAAAGAAAGTGGGAATCTACATTCTACACCAGAAAGCCAGAAGGTGCCAAAGAAATGAAAAGAGGTCGTCATATGTAATAAATTGAGGTGTGGCAATTGAGAAAAGATGTCTACCAATCATCCAAGGTTCCCTGCAATGGACGGCAGAAAAATGGCAATAAATACGGCCATGAAAGTAACACCCTCTCGCTCTCAGAGTCCATATCAAAAGAAGTGAAGATTTGAGCCTCCCAATTCCCATAACAGCAGCAATAAATGGGAGAGAATGAAGCAAAACGGAAAAGGAGTGCAATTTGTTGAATTAAAAAGACAGAACCAAAAGAACAAAAAGCTAAGGCAGCCATGAGTTCATGACCCACATCAACGCATTATAGGTGTGACAATTAAATGGTTGGGGGACAAAAGGATGAATCTTTGCAATCCATCAGCCATGGTGGATAAATTGGAAAGTAACCCGGATAAAATTTACCAGAGAATGTACGAAATTTACAAAGTTCATCAGTAAAACTTCACAATTCAAGCACAAAATGTTATGACAAATTACATTTAACAGAAGAAAAAGATGGGTTTTTGCTATTAAAAAAGGGAAAATCTTTGCAATTCATCAGTCAAGATGGATAAAATGGAAAGTAACCCAGATAAAAGTTACGAGAGCATGTATGAAATTTACAAACTTTATGAATAAAACTTGACAATTCAAGCACAAAAGTTTACTACAAAATTACATTTGGACAGATGAAAATGTATGGAATTTTTCCGTAAAAAAAATGGGGTTGAAACTATTTGCAAGCACAGAATTATTACCTTGTCCACCATGAAAGACTCTTCCCCATTGACATCCACTTCAAGATCAAAATGAACTTCCATAACCCAAATGATTAAAAAAGCTTAAAAACAAAAACCCACTTCAGATCAAGAGTTGTTTTTGGGGACTTGCAATCAGAAGAGCAAGAGAAGTTACATGTTAAGGGTGCAGCAGAGACAGAGAGGCGAGGAGGACAAATGGGGAGGAGGAAGGGGCCACAAAACCATATTCTGAAATGGGGAAGAAGACAAAGGGAAATAGGTTGGGGGCCTTGGTTACTGGAAAAAAGAATTGGATGCCATTGGTTCAGGCAGAAGCAATGCGGTCGCTCTCAGCTGGGGTTTTAGAGAAGTGAGAATTAGCAAAGAGTGTAAAGACAGATAATACATATGTATGTATGTGTGTGTCTATATATATATATATAGAGAGAGAGAGAGAGAGAGAGAGAGAGAGAGAGAGCAGCTGAAGTGTGTATTACTATATAGTAGACCACTAGCCATTTTGGACATTCCCAGAGAAAATGCATCTATAAGCTTAGGAAATCTATTAATTAATTGATTCGGTGAAAGTATAAATTATTAGTGCATAATTGTTAATGTTGGAAGTGGGATTATTCTTTTTGGGGGGAAGACCATTAAAGCTTGGAAGTGAAGCTTTGTTGCTGGCTTGCTTTCCCTCCCCTCCCTCCCTCCCTTTGGTTTTTGGGTCACGTTCATCGCTGCAAGTCTCTCTGTAGGTGTGCAGTGCAGTGCACCCATTACATCTCTCCCCTATCCACTACTTTATTAATTGGGTTGAATTTCCCTCTCTAGCAGGGATTTGTTATTTGTACATTGGGACCATTTCAGATTCTCCTTTCTAATTATTTATTTTGTTTTGGTGGGATTATATTTGGACTTTTGTTATTGGGGGTGGGTTTGGAGGACCCCATTTCTATGTAGTTCGAGAGATTTTTTAATGTGCCAGGAACACCGAGCGGCACGTCATATGTTAGTATACAAGTGGATTAAAGTCTTTTTTCAAGTGTTCATCAATTTGTTCCAAGCACAGTGCAAAATCTCTCGTATAGTTGGGCCTATCAAAATATCATACTTGAATAAAGCAGAGTAGGATTTTCTCCCCTCCCCTCCTCTCTCACTTTCCTTTTTTTCCTTCTTTCTCTATAAAAGTGTTAAGACAAGATGTTGACTTGGTCTAATTGTGACCGTTTAAATACGAAGAGACAGGAGGGAAGGGGAATTTGATACGGAGAAAATACTGGTATATCTATGCTCAAACTCAACTCAAATGAATTTTCAAGCTCGGCCTGGTTCGTTGGTGAACAAAGCTTGAGCTTTTGGAGTGGCTTTGCTAAACTCAATTGTGAAAAGAATTCAAGTTTTCGTTTTGAGTCGCCTTAAACTTCTTAGATTTTAACTACATTAATATAAAGTTTCAATATAATTTTTACGATTTTTATCACAAATAATCCTTTATATTTTGAGAATCATTCGTTTTCGTCATTTATGTTTCTATTCAATCAATTTGTTCCAGCATGTTTGCTGCAGATTTCCCCGACTGTCCACCCCCACCCCCCGACATACCGATATCTTCCTACTGAATCTGTGCAAGGCACAAATATATGAAGTCTTCCATCCACCATCTCTCTCTCTCTGTAAGTCATGTTACGCCTCAAATCCAAAATTAGCATGAGTTGCTGCATCAATGAGTTGGGTGGGTTCCTCCACAACCCAAACTGCAAGACCACCTTATTGGTCTCCATATTATTATAACCCATGAACGAATGACTTGGTGTTTTTGCATTTTGTATTTTTATGTTTATTAATTAATTTAAGTATTTGAATCTAGTGAGACACCATCTCATTGTTTCAGATTCTTGAGAATGAGGAGGAGCATTGATCTGTTGAATGGGCGAGACTTTGGAAGGAGGGGAGAATAGGTTTTTCAGTGTATCCGAAACAGGGATGGAACACCACATATTATAAAATAAGAGGAAAAGGGTTTTTAAGTATCCCTCTAATTGTATCATGACATGTAGTGTTTTATTCGGTGTTCTAGACACTGAATAATCTCTCAAGGGGGAGGAGGAGGGCATGAGGGCGGAGGGCCTGCGAAGGTGGTTTTATTTTTATTATTTATTATTGTAAAATTTTAGATCGTAGTTTTGAATAGCCTAATTTTGTTTGATCCACATGGCAATAAATAAGTAGAGTTGTAAGTCCACACATGTGTCACATTAGCACACTAAAAGAGTTCTCAATGAATTTGGATGGCAATGACCAAATCGATGTGTGAGAGCAAACATGACAGACCAAATTGATTGAACTAGATTCCCAAAATGTAGAAGACCATTTGGAATAAAAACCCTAATTTTATGACATCTTTTATTTTAAATATAAAGATCCAAATGTTTAACCTTTATAAGTAAAACTTTAAGGAACAAACTGAATTTGAACCAAACTCGAGTTGAGTCATAAAACGATATGAGTTGCTCATTAGCTTTATGAGTCAAATGCAATAAAGTGCACATTCGGGAATGTTATAATCATACAATCTTGGAAGTCAGATAATGATTATATTGAATATATAATTCACATAGATTATATCTGACCGTTAGATAATGATTATTTTTAAATACATATAAATATTGAAGCCAAATACATAACATTGTTCATCACATAAAAGTTGTATATTCCAAAATCACTACCTCTTTTTTGCTGTAATCTTTCACCAAGATACAATTTAATAGGGTCCAAATATGATGTAGGATTCATAAGGCCCAAAACTTAATCGTAGGATTCAACATTGAGGCCAAACATTTTATTAGGCATCAGACATTAATATATCTAGAACCCCTCCCTGGTCAATAATCCGACCTTAGCTCAGTTGGTAGAGCGGAGGACTGTAGTGGGTGACATGCTCTCAGCCATCCTTAGGTCGCTGGTTCGAATCCGGCAGGTCGGATTTCTATTTTGAATTTTTATTTATTATTTGTTTCTATTAGAAAGTACAAAACATATGCAGCTAATATTATACAACCCACGATCCAGAGAATCAAATCCTTTTTTCGGTTAATGAAAATGAGAAAATCAAATTCCAAATAATTGCCCATATTTTGGTTTGAACAATACCTAGTTGAGACACAAAATAGTTTCTAACCATAACAAATCATGGAGAAATGCTACCAAACTTTACGCTAATCTTTGCATTTGAACATTCTCACTTTACCAAATGTCTTGTGTCATTCTATTACACAAAAAACCAACACTGTAAATCCTAGGCTCCTAGCCAAAAGCATTAAAAGTCTTGTTTTTTGTGTTTAAAAAAAAGACACGCAACATGTGATCGTATTTGGATTGCGGTAATATTAATTTTAGGATTTGAGAAAAAGATGAATAAAAAGGTAATGTGGTGGTCCTTTTTTTTTTTTCTTTCTCTTTTCATACTTATACACTTCCGTTCATATGTATGCTTATGTTCGTAGATTTACTCTTTAAGTTCAAACTGTAAGAGCTTATATGTGATTGTCATGAGTTCAAACTGCAAGAGCTTATATGTGATTGTCATGAGTCTCAGTAAAGTTCACACTAATCAACTACTAACAGCTACTCACACGTGCGTGTTCATTGCCTCACACAAGCCGCAAATTAGATGCACAACCAATACTTCTAGGTTACACGATGTCGCCTTTAACAGAAGTTGATCTTATTGAAGCATGCAAATTACCTAATGTAAGATGTATCCTAGTTACTAATTTGAGTAAGAAGAAGAACTAACCACCAAGTCATTCCTTTCACATTTTCCACTAGAAGTGTGAAGTATTACCAGAAATAGCAAATCTTAAGGAAACAATTACAATTATGATTAAATAAAAGGCTAAAAAAGTTAATTTCACAGTAGTCATATGGAACAAAAGCCTGCATAAAGTGCTAGATCTCGTCTCATATAATACAACAGACAATAACATGTCTCTTTTTTGCCTTTCATGTGACAGATCATAGCTAGCTAAGGCTTCAATACAAAGTGCTCGTGAAAATTATTTTCCCACAAAATGCCTGCCGTTTTCCTTTTTGTCTTGTGCTCATTGCAGCTTTTTGACGAAGAGAAAAAAGCAACCACAAAAGCTTTGTCATCTCATTGCCTCTCCTTTAATCTCCTGGACCTCCCTGTAGGGAAGCAAAACCCTAATCCCCACATGGTAGGTCAAGGAAAGCGTAGAAAAAGTAAACGAGAGTGCGGAAATCACTAAGGCCACACATGCACCGAGTTAATCCTCAATTAGCAACTCATTTGGATTTGGGACCCAAGCTGTCGCAAAAACTGAGTTGTGTCCCTTCCATGTGAGCACCAACATATCTTCTTCACGTTTCATGCCCCAACCACTTGCATGTTCATCTAACAAGGCCTTCACTTCCTTAGCAGTCTCTTCACAAAATGGAGCACTTGAAAAACCAATGTTTCTCAATCTTTGTGACATTGTGACACCTGACTCCAACCTCTCTATTCTTTGTTGCCCTTCAAAACCAATAATGTTTTCAATTTTGTGACCAACATCAGATTCATAATTCATCCTTTGAGTACTATCTTTAGGCAAGAATGTTTCCAAGGAATCAAAGGGTATCCAAAGATAATTAAAACAAGTTGTTATTCTTGAGCTAAGACTTGGTGCAGTAAGATCAGAATCTTCATCTACCACAACTATGATTCTAGGGTTAAGGGATCTAATCGTGTTAAGGAAAGTGTTGCGCATCGAACCATCTTGATGGCCGGGGATACCACCAAGCGGCTCATCGGAAAGATAGTGTAACCAGTTTTGACAATTTACAACCAAAACCTCATCTTCCCGGAGGCCTAGTGAGGAAGGGTTTAATTGAGTGCTCAGGAGCAATTCCAAAGAGGATGAGTTTTCAATCACATTGAACTCAAAAGGGACATTTCTAAACCTAGAGAAATTCCCCAAACGAAGACCAACTTCTTCGCTTGAAACATTGAGCAAAGGTGGGACTTGTGGCCTCCAATTAGGAACAGTGACTCTAAGCAAAGGAGGACCGTCAGGCCTTTTTTCCAATGCATCTATTAAAGTAGGCCATTGCATACAATGACTGATGCTAAAATCTAAGATATGAACTTTTGGGCACCCTTCAATTGCCTTAAAAATTGCACTATTTGATGCACAATATCCGAATCGGTGCCATGGGATTAGATCAACATACCCGGCTAGCTCAGTCACCGACATCAACCTACTCGGAATGGTACTAGTACTACTGCTTCCATTAAAATTCATAGGTGCAGGGAAAACCTTGGAGGCTCTTGAAATCAATGCCCTCAAGATCCATGAGGTGAGCCTTTGGTTAGGGTCACCAACAGCAGAGGCAACATTATTGAGCACCCACATCACCTGTTGAGCCAAGGTCACATCATTGCTCTCTAGGGCACTTGCACAGTGAAGTAGTAGCTTCTCAATACATGCCCCGTCGAGGCTTCCGAGACACCCTGTAAGCGCCCCGTTGAGAGACTTCCCCTGAGAGGTGGTGAAGAGAGCAGTACTTGGATTTTGGAGAGAAACGGAGGTAATGCTTCCTCTAACTTCAGTTTTCATGGCTGTTGATTATTGGATGTATGTGACAGATTAGGAGTTTGAGGAAGGAAGGAGAGGGTGGACGAAAGAGATATTTAGGTGTCAGACACCCGGCCGGTGAAGATTGGTTGATTGGATTGAAGAGCTAGGGTTTTATCTCGTTGGTATGCGAGTTTCTAAGTTCAAGAGAAATATGGAAGGTACTTAGCTAATGGGAATCTGTCCATGGCTTTTGTGTATTAGGTGTGTTTCTCTCTCTGAGACATGCACAGACGCAGAGGGTGAGATCTATAGCTTATCTGCTACTCTTACCATATATATACTAAATAGAGTGAGTATGTATATTTCCCTACATAAATAGTGACTATGCAAAAGGACTTTCAGATTCATAATAAAATGACAAGAGTACATTGATAATTGGCTGCACGTATGATTGTAGATTGACATTTTTCTTGAATTCTCCGAACAAATTTAATTAGTTGTATACGTGTGAAATTTAGTGGTATATTAACTGATGATATAGAGTGAGCTAATCCGGAAAAGTCCATAAGAACTAGCATGATTAATTACATGAGTGTAACCAACAATCTATGAGCTACTGGCTACAAGTATTTCTCGCCACTTAAATGAAAGAGATCTCAATTTTGAATCATACTTAGTGTAGACATCTAAATGGGTGAAATAAATATTCACCAACACATTAAATTTGAACATGTCAGGGTTTACATAGTATGCACCATGTGTCTCACAAATTGTACATATGACATGTGACTCATCAAAACCGAACGAGTCACTAAGAATGTCACCCGACGACCATTGGTGAAAATAGTTAAAGAATTATCTTTATTAATTCTTTAATTAATTTTAATATAAATAAAAAAAAATTTGATTTAAATTAATTGATGGAGTGAAATCACGAACCAAGCCTCAAATCAAGTCCTGGTTCTTTCGTCAATGAATCAAGGCCAAATCCAGCTGTAGGCAAGATTTGGCGAACCTATAAATACGAGACTTCAAGACAAGGAAAGAGGTTAGAAATTCATCCACACACCCAGACGCTCCAAACTCCCAAACACACAAACACTTAGAAAACTCTATGCGTTCTTTGTCAAATCTGTAAGGAATCATCAAGCACCATTGCACGTGCCGGTTCTTCCATCTCCACAAGCCAAACCTTGAGGCATTCGTTCATCCAAGGTCAAGTCATTGCGACCCTTGGATCGACGACCACACACATACATCCTACAAACCCAGAGATCAAATCAGAGGATTTCAACTTTGTAAAAAGATTGTAACCTAAATTCATTAGTACAAATATTATTTTGTACACGATTTCTTGTGTTATTTGTCACATGAATTTCTCATTTACACAGATTAAAAAAAAATTGAACATGGTGTCAATTGAGTTAGTGAAAATTTATCAAGATAGAGCATATAGTATGATACGCAGGCGTTGCAAATTATTGATATGTTCAACACTGTTAGGGACTGAGTCAATTCATATAATCCAAATTATTATGTTGGTATTTTCTTTTATCTTTCACTTGATTGCAAATTTACAACTAGTCACACTACAATCAAAAGAATCTAATGAATTTGCATAGATGGAGCTCTGCAAGGGCTAACTCTCCAAGCAAATTTGGCATATTGCTAATTGATTATTACTTCGCACCCTTCATTTTCTTAAAAGACTAGTTATTGTGGCCACTTTGTTGAAGAGAGTAAAGAGTAGGTTAAAGAAGCTGTCTTCGCCGGCCAGTCTTTTGTCGAATTAGTGTTCATGCAGTATGATTTAAGAGAAAACTACAACCTTAATATAACATTAAAATTTAATTAGTATGTATTTGCTTTGAGTTTCATGATGGTTACCCATCCCTTCCACTTGTATACACGAAGCATATGAGAGTTCAACTTGCTTTCTTGCGCCATGTACGAAGCCAGGGGAAAAAACAAACCAGACCTCTTCCCACAAGGACAAAATTTGGTTATCTCACAAAGATGTCACTCCCATAAGGGTTAAAAACCATGGAATATTTGCATAATAATGTTGGTTTTTTATTTAAAAATGGCAAAGAAAAAAGAAAGAATTGTTACTCGATCATGGTTTGATAGTAAAGGGAATGGAAGTCCACGAGGGGAAGGTCGTGCCACAAACTAAACAGGCTTATTTAGGCTGAAAAATGTTTGTCCTTTGCAATGTTTGCACAGAGGGAAACCCTAGCAAATAGTAAGATGGTTTATATATATATATATATATATATAGGGAAACCCTAGCAAATAGTAATATGGTTTATATATATATATATAATGGCTGATCACTTGACAGTAACCTAGCTAGAAGATCCTACTCGGGTCGTTCTTCATCTTTAATTACGTGCAGTGTGTGTGTGTGTGTGTATATATATATACAGGGAAACCCTAGCAAATAGTAAGATGGTTTATATATATAATGGCTGATCACTTGACAGTAACCTAGCTAGAAGATCCTACTCGGGTCGTTCTTCATCTTTAATTACGTGCAGTGTGTGTGTGTGTGTATATATATATATACACGTACGTATACATATACGTCAATTTTTTTTCGTAAGCTTGGTCACCTTAGTCACTTAGTCACCAAAAATACAGTCACTCTCACTCACCTTTGAATTTGATATCAAGAGTTAGATTTGATATATATGTATAAACTGATGTATTAGTCTATATATTTTTTTGTAGGGATGCTTTAAACGCATAAGAAGTTACATGACACGCCCCAATCCCGATGTCCACGTGCTGGCTGACACTCGAAGGTGACGCAAGCCATTTAATGAATGCATATGCTGAGAACATGTAAATCATGCGTATAAATTTCGTTCGAATACATCAAACAATATTCGTTTATGAATTGTAGCAAGATAATAGGATGTGACTATTCATTCCTGCGTGAAGATACTATCACGATAATAATATTCAACTGCCAACAATGAATCTAATGATAATGCATGACATGTTCAAAGCATACATCTAATTCAGAATACAAACGGAAGGTGTTATTAAATGATATCAAAGCAGAGATGATGGCACAATATCACTGGTAGGGAAAAGCCTCGTAGCGCAGGTCGTAATCCTCATTCCTATGTCCTGAGAGGGCGCAAAACAAACATGAGTTGACCAAGTTGATATATATATATATATATATATAATACTGAAATAGTTATCAACATACTAACCCCCAAAGTTTAATGAAAACTCATAATATAGTATGTAATAGGTTTCCGAAACCCTAGCATGCCATAAAACCTTCATAAAACATATATCGTATATAGTGTGCTAACTAGTGGTATCAGTATCGCACGAAGGCCTATAGAACTCTTCCTTCACAAATATCAATTACTCGTAGGCTCCTACAGCACCCAACTCATTGGTCAATATAAGTATCATCGCCCATAGGCTCATACAGCACCCAACCCGAAGGTCAATATAAGTATCATCGCCCGTAGGCTCCTACAACACCCAACCCGAAGGTCAATATGTGACCACTAAATATGCACAAAACCATTGAATATACTCTTTCCCAAAACATAAGTACATATATCTCAAAATCATCTTCATGGTATATAGTCATTCATCATATATACTATAAAGAAGTGTAAAGAAAACATGTTCATAAATAGTATATAGTCATCCATCATATATACTATAAAGAACGTTAGTTCGATAAAATATGGTATTCCAAAATATTCTCAGCATAACATGACAATCAATAAGTGTAAAACCAATTTACTTATAAAACGTTTCACAAAACGTAATCAATAAATCATGCTTTTCATGTATGCATTTCTACTATTAAACATGCATTTTAGAAAGGGTCCACTCACAGATACTCCGTCGTCAAAGAGTCGTACGAAATAGGAATGACGAAATCGCCGTTAATATTCGCACCTAAGCATATAAAGGGTCCAATTAGTAAAACCCTATTCAAACGATTGAATTTAGGAAAACAGACATCAAAAATGGATCCAGGACATCGAAATTAGCCTAGAAGGGTGCTGGCCAAAACCCGAAAAAGTTAACAAAAAGTCAACGTTGACAGGTCAATGTTAACCAGAAAGTCAACGGTTTATCAATTGGTCAACGGTCAACCGGGTCGAATCGCGGGCCAGTCAATGGGTCGGGTCAAAGGGCCAAGGTTTGGTTTGTGTTAGGCCGAGGGTTAGTGGACCGGATCCATGGCCCAAAGGCCTGGGGTCTAAATAGGGCTTTGGGTTTAAGGCTACCGGGCCGGAGGCCCAGGTTGGATGGCCCAAGGGCCTGTCTTTCTCTAGGTTTGCGTTCTACAGGCCTTGGGCTTGAAAGCCCGGCCCAAGGCAAATGGTTTAGGGTTTTTGGCTTAAGGCTATCTCTAACCGAGGGCCAGGCCAAAGGGCTCGTGGGCCCCACTAGACAAAAAATGGCTAAAGGGCCAACCGGCCAGGCCAAAGCAGCCAGCTAGCCGGCCCCGAGCCGGTGTACATGCTGACGTCATATTTGATTTTTTTTTTTTTTTACAGTTGTTTTTTTTTTTTACAAAATTTAAAAATTCTATTTTTGTCCCTATAACTTCCTAAGTCATTAAACAACATTAAATAACATTAAGTAACATGAACCAACATTAAACAATATTAAATAACATTAAGTAACATTAAACAACAAAAAAAAATTTAACAACATGAAACTTAAACGACATTTTTAAAAACATTTAACAACATGAAAATTATTGACAATCCATAACATAAAATTATTGAGGTAATTTAATTTAAGTAACCATAGTAGTTCAATTAAAATAATAAATTATGTTTGGCCCTCGGTTGAAGATGGTTTTTTTTCACAGGACTATGTTTGGCTTATGACCCTCTGGCCCCTCGGTTAGAGATGGTAATAAATATGGCCTTGCATTGTTCATTAAAATATTAATTTCTTTGAGGGTCAGAGGGTTAAAACGAGCCATCTAGCCAGCCTTCGGTTGGAGATGATTTCACATCCCAGCCCAGGGCGGATCACTTCCTGGGCCCACTTCACCACCGTAGCACGATATTGTCCTCTTTGGGCCTCGACCACGCCCTCACGGTTTTGTTTCTGGGAACTCACGAGCAACTTCCTAGTGGAGCACTCATCATGGGAGTGCTCTATCCCTCTTCTCGCTTAACTTCGGAGTTCCTATAGAACCCGAAACCAATGAGTTCCCAAAAGGCCTCGTGCTAGGTAGGGATAAGAATATGCATTTAAGGATCACTCCCTTGGGCGATGTGGGATGTCACAATCCACCCCCCTTAGGGGCCCGACGTCCTCGTCGGCACATTTGCGCCCAGGGTTAGGCTCTGATACCAAATTGTCACATCCCGGCCGGGGGCAGATCACTTCCCGGGCCTGCTCCACCACCGTAGCATGATATTGTCCGCTTTGGGCCCCAACCAAGCCCTCACGGTTTTGTCTCTGGGAACTCACGAGCAACTTCCCAATAGGTCACCCATCATAGGAGTGCTCTAGCCCCCTTCTCGCTTAACTTCGGAGTTCCTACGGAACCCGAAGCCAGTGAGTTCCCAAAAGACCTCGGGCTATATAAGGATGAGAATATACATTTAAGGATCACTCCCCTGGACGATGTGGGATGTCACAGATGGCCTAAGGCTCGGCCCAAGGATTTAGGCTAAGGGCCCGTGCTAACTCGGCCCGAAGGCCTGATTGGGTTTTAACTAAATAAAAATTAATTAAATAAATGGGTTGGGTTTGGGTTTAATGGCTAACGAGCCTAAGGCCCGAGTCCTAAACGGCCTAAAGGCCTAGAAGATAAGTGTTTGGGTTTGGGCTGGCCTAAAAGACAAGGGTTTAGGTTTGGGCTGCCCTAAGACTTGGGCTTTTGGTTTAGGCCACTACTACAATATTAGCTTTAGGTGGCGGATATTACAAAAATCATATCAGATAAATTATATCCAACACATCATTTAATTAGTGGCGGATATTAGAAAAATTATGTTGGTTATATCCGACATAAATTCTTGGCAGATATTTAGTGGCGGATATAAAAAATCTCCTGTCGGTTATAGACTAATACATCCGCCAAGAATTTTTGACATATTCTGGCGGTTTTTAAGTTAATGGTGGCGATTATAATTGACAGAAATTGACTATTTTATTATTTTACTTTCTGGCGGTTATTATTTTAGTATTCTGGTAGTTATAATGTGACATCCCACATCGCCTAAGGGAGTGATCCTTAAATGTATATTCTCATCCCTACCTAGCACGAGGCCTTTTGGGAGCTCACTGGCTTCGGGTTCCGTAGGAACTCCGAAGTTAAGCGAGAAGGGGGCCAGAACACTCCCAGGATGGGTGACCCACTGGGAAGTTGCTCGTGAGTTTCCATAAACAAAACCGTGAGGGAATGGTAAGCCCAAAGCGGACAATATCATGCTACGGTGGTGGAGCGGGCCCGGGAAGTGGTCCGCCCCGGGCCGGCATATGACATATAACCGACAAAAATGAAAATTTTATTATTTTAAAATGTTATATTGATTAAAAATAAATAAATAAACACATATTTTAAATATTCTTTTTTTCACTCATGACCCTAAAGTCTAATGAACTCAATTCCCACGAGCCATAAATTTATGAGAGAATAATAACAACAGACTACAATCTGAAGCTCTATCATTTTTGTAATAAGGATTATCCTCCCTCACAAGCAAGCAACAAGATACAAAGAAATTCAAACAATTTTTTTCAATGCGTCACAAAGCACATTGTCTGGCACATAAACACACATGAACATCTGGTGTACTCTATCATGTCTAATTTTGTTATTTTAAAATGTTATATTGATTAAAAATAAATAAACACATGTTTTAAATATCATTAAAATCGAAGCTAAAATAACCATTAAATTGTAAATTTTCGTTTATAACCGTTGAAAACTTTTGTTCCGTTACGTAATCTCTTAATGTTTGTTTTTTATGATTTTTTACGTATGCGATCTTGTAGTATCTACAAACAAGTTTGACGGTTAGATCATGGAAACTAGTTTCGTAGAATGTATATCTCCGTTAAATTTGCCTAAATTTTGAAGTGGGAAAAGTAATTTGTGCTAAGTTTTTATTTATGTTTTTCAAGTATTGATTAGACAATATTTAGCTTGTGTGATGACATTTTCATTGTACAATTCTCTTTTTGTTTCTTTATCGCATATTTTACATGGATTATTATCTATTAAACCAAAAGTGTAAAAATTATCTATTAAACCAAACAATTATTTATTTAATTTTTAAAAACATATTCTATTTAAATACATATTATTTATTTATTTATTAAAACAAACAATTATTATTTTATTTTTTAAAATCGTAACAAAATTTTCGAGGGGAATTTAAAATTTTGGGGGAAAATTTAAAATTTTCAGAGGGAATTTTGGGGGGATTTTTGCCACCATTTTTTTTCTGTCGGTTTTTATTTTAAAAAAAATGTTTATGTCGGTTATAACCGACAGTAATGAAATTTTTTTGTAGTGTAATCTTTCTGATCAGTCTAGGTGAGGTGAAGTGAGACGTGGGTGGTTGGTTTCTTTTTGAGCCCCGCCCATTTATCCCATCCCCTCCTCATCCACTCCACCACCACACTTCTCACTCTCCACAAACTCATCATTATCTCTCATCACACTTTCTCTCTCTAAAACTCACCCTCTCCACTCATCTCTCTCGCATCGCTTTCTCTCTCTGCGCCTGCTTCCAACAATGGCTCTGCAATCGGTGATGCCGATTGCTCAGCTCTTTCACTGCTCCAGCAATGGCCACTCCCCCGCCACCCAGTCGCTCCGGAACGGATTCTTCGTCGTCAATTTCGTCGGCTTGTGTGGTAAATCGAAGCGGACTCGGAGGAAATTTGGAGCCGCCTCCGATCATCATACCTTCCCTCATTTCGTTTCAGGAACTGCCACTCGGTCAACGCCATTCTTGACCTCGGACGCAGCAGCGACGCCGCTGCCTCGGATAAATCAGCTCTGATGACTCTGGATTTAAAACCTAAGGTATGATTGCTTTGCTTTCACACTCACTTCTATTGAGAGGAGGAGGATGAGGAGGAAGTGTTTGTTTGGTTGCGGGGAATATTGTAAACGGGTTTTGTGTGTCTGTTTTAGTTGTCAGTAGTTTGCTGTTTGGTATTAGTGAACTTGTTGTATCTAATATAATATCTATCAGTCAGGTTGTTCTTCTAGGTCCTTCTAGGTAGTGTTGGTTTGGCTTCATTCGTGGTAGTATAGTATCCATTTTTCATTGCTTTCAATCATCCATGTTTTTTCTGAATTTCCCGAAAAATGGAATGTTTGATTTCAGTTACAAACTTACAAGTCACAAGTCGTTGATTTTGGGGAACTGTGGGTTGGATGACGGGTCGTGGACTAAGAAAACGGTGCCCATTGCTCCCTTGCCTAAGACTTTAAGGGCCCTGAGGTTTTCGAGATCGAGCTCTGACGAGGCTTCGGATGGTGAATGCAGGGGATATGGAAAATGCAGAAATATTTTTTTTTATTATTAATATACTTTCTGTCGGTTTTATCCGACAAGAATGATTTTATTTATTCTTATAATAAATTTTCTGTCGGTTATATGCGATAGAATTCCTAGTGATTTTAGTATTTTCTGTCGGTTTTATCCGACAGAAATTCTCTTATTTATTTATTATAAGTATATATCATGTCGGTTATATCCGACAGGATTTCTGTCGGTTTTAGAGTATTTTCTGTCGGAAAATTCATTTCCTGACGCTGGCAAATCTGTCGCTTATTATATCCGCCACTGCATCCATTTTCTGTCGGATTTTGCTTAAAATCCGACAGTAATATATGTTTTTTGTCAGTTTTTGGACTGCCAGTTATAGATAATTTTGTAGTAGTGGGCCCAAAAATCTTGGTTGGTTTCTCACAATGGAAGGAGGCCGGAGCTTCCTAAGCTCCAGTCAACGGCAAACAGCCATTTTAACCCACATTCTAACACCAAAAAGGAAGGTACAAGAGAGAGGAAGAGGATTTGTACCTGTGACGCACCGTAAGGTGGCCAGAGACGGTCGAGATTTCGTTCGAAGGTCTCAGGACTCGCCAGACCTGGATTGGGTGCCCTCTGGGTGTCCCGGAGCTTCACGAAGGTGATGGAGAAAGAGAAAGGGTTCTCACGAGGGTAATGGTAGTGGTGGTGAGGTCGTTGGGATGGTGGGTTCGAAGGTGGGTGGTTGAGTGCAATCGAGGAGAGGGAGAGAGATAGAGAGCTGGGAGAGTGAGAGATCCAAGAGAGGGAGATAAGGGGAAAAGAGAGAGAAGGAGATAGTGGGTGAGTGCTTGCCACGTGGCAAGCAGTGAGTGGAGAGAAAATATGAGGAAATCCCCAAAAGCAAACCGGAGTGGGTAAGGGGATAGGGGACCAAAATGTAAATTTAATTAGAACTTTAGGGAAATTGTGAAATTTACAATAATTTGGGGGTGGGGTTTAACATTACATCAGTAGATATACATTCCACCTACGTGCATATTACAAATGAACCCGAAACCATCAAGACACAATGCAAAGCTTTTTCATGGGCTTTTTTGGTTGTTCAACAATCATTTTCATGGGTAGAAGATGTGAATGTTATCAAAATCACATATGAGCACAGAAGAGAAGAGTGATACATAATTACAGATAATTTGCATGCATGCATGGTTATAGCTGTAATTTAACTAGTAAATAAATTGATATCACACACCCCCGTTATTTGTATTTGGCATTGGATTAATTGACCTAATTTGCATATTAGATTGATATCCACAACTCAGTTGCCTGCTGGTCGTGCATGCTACTGATGCTAGGGCAACCAAAGAAATTCAGTCATAATATATATGGGTTTTTATCACAAATGGTTCTTGAAATTGATCCACACCATTAACATAGTCCCTGAAATTGAAAATCGATTAATGTAGTCCCTAAAAATAAGTGTCGCAAATCAATGTGATCATTCCGTCACAATTCCGTCAAAATTTCTGTTATGTGATGATGTGTCACATAACTGGATCCTACAAATTTAATTAAATATTGCTATATAGATTTAAAATATTTGAATAATAAATTTTTATTTTTATTTTTATATAATAAAAAACTTAAAAAGGAAAAAACAAGAAGAAGATGAACAGTTCATCTTCTTCTTCGCCTCGCACCAAGTAACCACTACAAATAGAATCATTTGTTGTCATAGGGTTTAGGGAATTGTATTATGTGTAACGGACGCCTTGTCTCTCCATGAGTCGATCATGCAGAAATTTTTTCTTTGTTTGGTCGATAATTGATATCATGCGGAAACTAATTAAAAGTTTAAACTGATTAAGGAATTAAAGACGATTATATTATCATGTAGTACGTTAAGGAATTAAAGACGATTATAGTTAAGTTCATGGAATATAGTTTAACTATATTAATTGTCAAAAGTTTCTCCAAGATCAATATTCAACTTATAGATTACCTGTGGAGAACATAGTGCTTAGAGATCACAGTATTGTATGTATTGGAATGTGCAGGTTATTCCAACCCCAAATCCAGACATGCATGTGATGAGAACCATGAAGAGAAACAATACCGAGAACTCTCGAACTCTGTTCTGTTTGTAGTGGAACGATTGAAGAAGATGGAAATGTATGTGCCCTGAAAGATAATCAGTAGGGTAAGACGACTTTTATGCCACGTCAAAACAATTAGGCAATTCTGCTTACTTGATTTATGTGAAATATAAACTCATCTAAGCATAGTGATATTCACCCTACCAATCAATCTAACTTTTATATATATATATATATATATATATATATATATATATATTGGTTTTCTTGATTAATAGGTTTTCTTGTTTGAGGGTGTGAAACTGGGAATCCCACATAAAATATTAAGGGTACTTTACATGTGTTACAAAGAGTAGATTAGCCTATATATATTGTGAATTGGGTTTATGGTGTGCTTCAAATTTCTTCATGATATTAGTGTGGAACTCGACCCAACCTGACTTTAACTATACCAATTGTGAACAATGATCTAGATCCATACTAATACTTTATGTGATAGGGTTTAAGTACACATGTTGAGTTAGCATGTAATTAAGTTGAGAACAATATGGTAGTTAACCGTTGAAACTTTACACCCCCCCTACTCTATGAAATCATGACATTTCCATTATAGTTACCATTAGAATTAATAGATATTTATTTTAGGGTAAATCTCAGCTTACTACCCTCAAGTTTCGTGGTTTTCAACATTTGGTACATCACGTTTTTTTCGTTCCAGAGTCATACCTAAAGTGTAAATTTTGGGATAGTCTCATACATCCGTTAATCAAACTGTTAAGTCTTCCGTTAACTGATGAGGTGGTGCCCATGTGGACAATGAATAGGCACCACGTGTCAATATAAGGCCCATGTGAATATTAAAAAATTAAAAATTAAAAAAAAAAAAGGGCTTTCAACCCCTCACTCCCTCCCGACCCCCTCCCTCATTCTCCTTCCCAACCCCCACCACACGTCCATCATCACACCCTCCACCCCAGCGCTCTTCAATGTGCCTGCAGACTCCCGTTCATCGCCTTCTTCCGATTCACCGAGTTGTGCATCGTCACGCTGTCCAACGACATCATCACGTAAACCGGCACTCCCGTCCCCTTATCGTGCATACCCTTCACCTGGTGCTCCAGCACCGGCGATTCTGCCTCCGTCGCGAACGCCCTTCACGCCATGAATAGATTCGGCCGGCTAGACCCGAGAACTAGCGATCTGCACGGACTCAACGACGGCGACCACATCTGTCAAACCTTTCCGGCTTCTGAATTTTGCAAGTCAGACGGCCACCGGAGACTTCCACATTGGCGACACGCTGACCGATTCTATGGATGATATGCTGGCTTCGGTCGTCCTAATCGGAGTCCCGAAGAGCGCACTGATCTGGTGCGTCATGCTCAACGCCATTTTCTTTGTAGCCAAACAGAAATTAAGCCCAAAGGTGAGAAAAAAATAAAAATTAAATTCAAAAGTTCAAAGTTTTACAAGGAGTTTATGAATTTTTCGCCGCTGCCTTTTCCTTTTAGAGATTCAGATTCTCTTTCCAGTCAGTGAGCTTTTCTGAATTTTGAAATTTCAGATTGTTGTTTTTGGGATTTGAAAATTTTGTGTGGGAAAAAGAGATTCAGATTATCTGGTTTGCGACGGAGCTTTCTGGGTTTCTTGACAGCAGTAAATGGGCTTCCCAACAATAAATCTTTGTGGACTGCAGAGGAGAGAAGGGAGAGAGAATAAGGGGAATGGGTGGGTGTGCGGGTGTGCTGAGGAGGGTGTGCGGAGGAGAGAAGGGAAGGAGAAGGTCGGGGGTTGAGGTAGGTTGCCCATAAACTTTTTTTTTTTTTTTTTAAAAAAAAAAAATTGAGTGGTTTGGGGGTTGAGGGAGGGAGAGGGTTGGATTTGCACATATGGGTGGAGGTCAAGAAGGGAGGGACGGTCGGGGTTGAGGAAGAACAACCTCTCTTTTTTTTTCTTTTTTCTTTTTTTTGTAATTTTGTAATTTTTAATTTGTAATTTTTTAAATATCCATATGGGACCCTTATTGACACGTGACGTCCAATCATTGTCTACGTGGACGTCACATCATCAGTTAACGAAAGACTTAACAGTTTGACTAACGGATATATGAGACTGTCCCAAAATTTACGTTTTAGGTATGACTATGGGACGAAAAAAACTTGATGTACTAAATGTCGAAAACCACGAAACATGAGAGTAGTAAAATGATATTTACCCTTTATTTTATGAATATCTCTCTTTCACATGAGGCAGTTGTGCTTTGAAATTTTTTCTTAAACGAGGGATTTGATGCTCCTAATCCAAGCAATCAATGGGGATACTAGTAAGTGGGGTAATTGAGCTATCTTTTCCTACTATATTCCACTTTTGATGATCATTAATTTGATGCTCAGGATTTTTAGTTCTTTCATTATTCTTTTGACAAATGCAATATTCGGATTTGTCATCGGCCAACTATAGAACTTTGCTCAATAAGTGGACTGCGCCTTCAAGTTGGACATTCTTATCTACAAAAATGCGATTAGAATTGGAGTACAAACTTAATCAATTAACTTAACTCACATCTATTACGTCATTAAATAAAGTCATCATTCGACAGATAGACAACATATTTAAGCGCTCATGAATTAATCATCCTCATATTTAAGCTCGACCAAATGAGCCCACACTTACAGGCATCCCCATTAGTCAGGTAGATTTGGAGGTTGGGAAGGACAAGTTTTTCCTATTCGTTTTTCCTTGAACTCTGATTGTTGTTGGGAATAAAATATTTGAAAAAGGATGCATGAACTGCCATTGTTGTGGTAGAGAAGTGTCGGTGCTTCCCTCGATAGTGCGGCATTTTACTCTTTTATTTTTCTTAGACATTTCTTTCTTCTTGTACCACTATGTTCGGCCTTAAATCTATTAGGCCCATGCCAACTAATTGATAGACCAATAAGACTCCAATTTGCGGATAGGGGCCCAACACCAATTTTTACTCAATTTGGGTAGGTGGTCACCAATGAGACTAACTAATTAAAAGCTTTAAGGCCGTATTCGATGAAGATATCAAAAGATAAATGTTAATTGTTAATTTGATGGTTGATTTAACAATGTTAGATTTTCTCTTCCCCCAATCCATATGTTTTTTTCTTATAAATGATATTTGTAGGACCAATTTTTAAAAAGAAATCAATTAAAATAAAATTTCAAGATCCATAATTAACGCATTAATGAGACTCACACAATCAAATAATTAAAAAATTATTGACATCACATTTTCTCATATGTCAAATTTGACTTATGAAAATTCATATGTCTATTCACATAGAATTGACATATCGGTTGAAACTTATTTTTACTTTCAAATTTGATTACATGGCATTCCACTTAGAGTCATAAAATTGACACAACAGTCAGGAGAATATTCCTTGAAATGGAGGAAAATTGGAAATAATCCAATTTTTATTTAGTTTTCACTACAATCACGGAGGAAATATTGAAATAAAATGTTTTGAACATATAAAAACCAAAATAAAAGTAATATATAATCAAGTTAAATTCTCACTAATCCCCTTTCCTTCGAACAACTAACAATCTTATTAAGTATTTTTTTTGTCGATGTTATGCTAGAGATTACACATCTCCAAGACTCCAAAATCTTGTCAAACTTTCACGAAGATTCGTACTAGACTACAATAATAAATAAAAAAAGATTACAAAAATAACAAATTTGGAATTTAGTCAAAAGTTAGAATTTAAATTAATGATATTTCTCGTCTGGATTTATAAATATAGAAATTTAAAATTTTTGAATGAAAAAATAAATAATTTGAGACCTCAAATTCTCAAGTTTAAATTTTATATAAATATATGTCATTTACAAATTTTTATGAATGAGAGTTTAAAAATAAAAAATATAAACAAAAACTCACTGTGAGTGACCACCACCACCAATGCACCACCACCCACCATCATCATCATTGTCACGGCTGCTGCCACGACCACATACCGTTGTGGGCCCCACCACTCATCGCTATCACTGCCGCCGCTACCACCCATAACCGCCGCCACTGCTGGCACGTTTCCTAACTACTATCTTCATTTATATATACAGTTATACACACATTATTTTGTATTCAAATTCCATTATTCTTTTAAATTAACCAAATAAGAAGTTTCACAAATTCTAAAAAATAAAAATTATGTTATTTTAAAATAGCTTAATAATCTTAAATTTCCTCATCAAAACATTATAAAATTTTGTTAAAACTGAAATTCGAATATATTCGGGCTCCATCCAATATCCTGGCCACAGGTATATAACCTAACATGGTAACCATCCTAAGTAATAACCATACTACCATAGGTAATATAGTATGTTACGATAATTAACACCCATCGTAATTAGTAATTAAGAGGTGCACGGTGCCTGTGGAAGGTGTAACAATTGGATTAGGCAAACCAAACGTATTAGACCTCTTCGGATTACGCAGATAAGATAAGGACAAATCAACACATTAACACATCCATTAAGATTTCAAAAATAGACGCTACACGTCAGCATAAAAAATCCTAACCCTATCTCTCTCTCTCTCTACAAATACAAGCTAAAGAAACAGATCAAATGTCACACCTTTACGAGTACCTCCATCCCACGCTAATCCTATAACACCTGACAAATTAAACAAAACCATGAGCATATGGTCTTGAGTTTTCTCGAAAAAACTGAACCAAACCAAACCAAAATTATGAAGTTTCTCTTGGAGTTGGGTTCGTGTTACCGCTCATCGTCAAAGCGAACCCAAAATCATGTGACGAGATCAACCCATGAGAGAAGCTCCAAATCTGGAAGTGGTCGTCAATGGAGGCCAGCTCTTGTTGCAATCTCAGAGGATGGGGTTGTTTCTAGTCATGAGGGTAACGTTCAGTCTAAGAAGATGACATCAGCCAAAGGTCGTCGGCCAAGGGCCACAGCTCCAAGTTTCAGTTATACTACTAGTGATGATTTTCAGTACTACTCCAGGTAATTATGTTATCACAGAATTAGTGTTTGATTTTTTTAGGTTATATATATGTGTACAAATATTTAATTTATGGAATTTTAATTTGTTCATTTGAACGCAATATTTTTAGGAGAAACGAAGGGCCTATGATGGTACCTGCAGCGTTCTCAGCAACGCCGTTCATATTCTGATGATCAGTTCTGTTTTTAAGTGTTTTGTATCGGTACAGAAGATTGATGGATTTAATTTTCTTTACAACCATCTGTATTTTCATCGCTTCCATCTCGCTTGGCGATGATTTTGGTGGCCTCGCATTTATGCGGTTGTTGTTATAGTATGTTACGCGTGTGTAACAGATTTGTAATGATAACGACTTGTGGGGTTAGGTCAGTATTTATGGTAGCCGGTCTAGGGGTTTACTATTGTTACTCTACTGCGCAAATTCTCTTTAGATGAATTTCTTGATCATTGAAGAATATGTACCCAATTGGCAACCTTTGTACCTGTTTTGAGAAGTTGAATGAAATACAATATCGTCTATATTCAAAAAAAAAAAAAAGATCTATATAGCCAACGATTATATTATTCTCTTAACTTGACGAAACAGTACTTTTTTTAATTGATTGCTTTAAGGGGTGTATTCAATTGGGATTTTGAGGGATTTTAATTCTTTTAATCAATCTAGGGGTATTCAATTAGGATTTTAAGTAATTCTCTGAAATCAAGGTATATTCAATTAGGATTTTAAAGAAGTTTATAAGAGCCTGTTTGGTATCCTATTTGAAATTTTTTATCATTTCTCAAAACATTTTTTAAGAACATTTCTTAAAAATAATTTTCTTTAAGACTCAAAAACTTGATTGGTTTGCGATTTAAATTTTTTAAATCTTACGACTTAAACTAGACAAAGAGACTTAAAAAGAGGGGGTCGCAGAAGGAGAAAGAGGAGAGAGATGAAAGAAAGTAAGAGATAATTGAAGGAAAGAGAATGAAGAGAGAGGATAGGACGAGATAGAGAAGAAGAGTAGTGAGAGAGAATCGAGAGAATAAAGAGAGCGGATTGGAGGAGAGACGAAAAATTAGAGGAGAGACGAAAAAGGTAAAAAAAAAGAGGAGAGAAAAAGAAGAAAAGAGAGAAGAGAGAAAGAGAGATTTGAGTTTAAAACTTGAAAATTGTTTTTGAGTTTAAAAAGTTAGATTCAAGTATAGTACCAAACATGCCCTAACATTTCAGGTGTATTCAATTAGAAATTGATTTTAAAGAATTTGAGAAAGTTGAGGAATTAGAGGGAATTTGAGAAATTTCGTAGTGTATTTTAAGCATCCATAAATCTCACCTCTCCCCATAAGATTTCGAGAGAATTGAATCAAAATTTTATATGGAATCTCTACAAATTAATTAAACTCCATAAAAATCCATAGATTTATAAATTCATTAAAATCTATCAAATTCTTAGTTGAATACACCCCTATAAGATTTTAATAGAAAAAGTATCTAAATATGTTGGAATGCTGTTTTTATATTTCATGGCAATAGCATTCAACAAAGATGTAAGGCATCTAGCTAGGGTTTGGTTTTCCCTTGTTTTGGTGTTTTGTAATTTCTGTGTATTTGTGGTTTGGTTGAGTTTGTTTTCTGGGGTTTTTTTGTTTTTTGTGTGTAAATTCATCAATGCCTTGGTATCATAGACTGACCACTTAAGAAATATTATACTGGTGGTTCATTTTTGAATCCGTGATAAGTATTGAACCAATAATATATTTTTTGAACACGTAATAAGTATTTATTGAACAAATAATGTCATTAAATCATGATTGCAAGAAATAATTTCTTGCTTTTGAAACCTTCTTCTCCAATTTTTGCTATAGTGCATTAAATTCAGCTCAAATTCGATTATGGATCATGGAGTAACTATATGGTGCGTTATGGCTCAATGTCTCATCTCAGCTTAATAAACCCTACATATATTTGTGGATGAAAAGATGGCACCGCTCACATAAGTTGGTTGACTACTACATCCAACCCATGTGAAAAATGAGGCCACTGAATGCTCACGACTTGTTTTATTTTTCTTTTTGTCATTTTTCTGTGAGTTCATATATATGTGATACCTATTTATACTATTTGTTCTAAATGACACAAATGTTGTGTCAAAGAGCACAAGTGTGTGCCATTGAGATCTAAAACAAATGGCTCTGATCCATTGATGAGGGAAGAGCAGTGCAGGTTGGATGTGAGGTGAATCAATTACCCTTCCAAATTTTCTTCAAATAAATCCTCACCCTCTATGTCCTCTGTGTAAAGTTACCCCGAATCAGATGAACATGTTCTATTTTTGTGTCCATGGACGTGTGGTGTTTGGTTTGCTAGTGCTCTTAACTACCGAATCGACCACCAAACCATCACAAGTTTTGACACTTGGTTCCTAGCTCTCAAGGTTCTTTTCTCAGAGATACAGTGGAGGTGGGATATCTCAACAAAAACCAGATTAGGGTCTATACTATTGCTTCGTTTGTTTTCTGGGAAATTTGGAAATCACGATGCCATTGTAGTTTCAACGACCAGCGGCCTTCAGCGGAACACGGCTTCTCGAGCTACTAAAGCAGCGTTTGAGTTTTTGGATTCATCCCTTGTGGAAGCCTCTAGTACTAGTCCAAATGGTTTATCTTCTTCGAGTGAGGATGACACGTCTTTTTGGTGTTCAAGTCCAGTTAAGATTTTACAATTTTACTAGAAAAAAGGGTCTAAGTATGTTGGAATGCAGTTTTTATATTTCATGGCAATAACATTCAACAAAGATGTAAGGCATCTAGCTAGGGTTTGGTTTTCCCTTGTTTTGGTGTCTTGTAAATCCCTCTTTTTAGGGTTTCTATGTATTTGTGGTTTGGTTGAGTTTGTTTTCTGGGTTTGGTTTTTTCTTTTTTTGTGTAAGTTCATCAATGCGTTGGTATCAATGACTGACCACTTTTGAAGTATTATACCAGTGGTTCATTTTTGAATCCGTGATAAGTATTGAACCGATAATATATTTTTTGAACACGTGATAAGTATTTATTGAACGAATAACGTCATTAAAATTATGTCATGATTGGAAGAAAGAGTTTCTTGCTTTTGAAACATTCTCCAACTTTTCTATAGTGCATTAAATTCAGCTCAAATTTCGATTAACCACAGCATAATGGATCATGGAATAACTATATGGTGCGTTATGGCTCAATATCTCATCTCAGCTTAACAAACCCTACATATATTTGTGGATGAAAAGATGGCACCACTAAATCAATTTCCACATAGGTTGGTTGACTACTACATACCAACCCATGTGAAAAATTAGGCCACTGAATGCCACATGACTTGTTTTATTTTTTTTTCTCATCTTTTTTCTGTGAGTTCAGATATACGCAATACCTATTTATGCTATTTGCTCTAAATGACACAAAAATGATGTGTCAAAGAGCACGAATGTGTGCCATTGAGATCTAAAACAAATGGCTCTGATCCATTGATGGGGGAAGAGCAGTGCAGGTTGGATGTGAGATGAATCAATTACCCTTCCAAATTTACCCCGAATCAGATGAACGTGTTCTGTTTTTGTGTCCATGGACGTGTGGTGTTTGGTTTGCTAGTGCTCTTAACTAGCGGATTGACCACCAAATCATCACAAGTTTTGACACGCGGTTCCTAGCTCTCAAGGTTGTGGCTGGCCTCCTGTAAGGAAAACCAGATTAGGGTCTATACTATTGCTTCGTTTGTTTGCTGGGAAATTTGGAAATCGCGATGCCATTGTAGTTTCAACGACTAGCAGCCTTCAGCGAAACACGGCTTCTCGAGCTACTAAAGCAGCTTTTGAGTTTTTGGATTCATCCCCTGTGGAAGCCTCTCGTAATAGTCCTAATGGTTTATCTTCTTCGAGTGAGGATGACACGTCCTTTTGGTGTTCACGTCCAGTTAATATCATCAAAGTAAATTTTGATGGGGCATGGTCTCAGGAGGAAAACTAATTAAAAAGACTTGAAAACTCAAAGGACAAAAAAGTGTTGTAAGTGAATAGTACTATGAGTGACTTTTTAGTGTAAAAATGTCATTTTTGCTAAAAGTTAATAGTACCGAAAGTGTTTCGTTAAAACTCTCGGTCTGAGAAGGATGGTTCCATGGGCTTGGGACTTGTGGCTCGCGACTCCAATGGTTCTCTGGTAGTGCAAAGAAGGGTACTGCTATTTCCCCCATGGAATCCGAAGCCCGTTCAGCCCATCTTGCGGTGGAGAGAGAGGCTTTGGGCTTCAAAGGAGCTGATTAGCAGTCTCAAGGGGGACATTAACAATTAGAGAGAGAGGAGGCTTTGGGGCTTCAAAGTTCAGTTTTGGGTCCATGAGACTTATTGGTAGAGAGTCAATTTCCACGAGTATGTGGGCCTTGTGAGTACCCAATAAAGAATCTGATCAAATATTCACTCATTGGTCACCACAAGCAACAAAATGGTAAAAGATTCAAGCAACCAATGATTTTTATTTTACATTTTACCAGGGACCAATAAAGCTCTATGAAAATTTTATAGGACGGTAATAAGACTAGTAATGCTTTATAACACGTAATGTTGGGCTGTTAAACATCAACACATGCAAAAAATAAGTATAGCAGATATGAGATTTGAGGAAACTAGTAGACCAAAAAACAAAAAAACAAACATGTGCCAATGGTTAGATCTTCAAAAATTGGAATTGTGCTCTTCATCGCATTTAAAATCATCCTGGTTAACAATGGGTTTGTCATGATATGTTTTCGTTTGACATGGCCGTGTGAGATAACTAATCTAGTGCGTTGTATGGTTAGTGTAACTGTGCAAATCATCCTAGTTAAACAGTGGGTTTGTCATGATGGGCTTAAATTGCTTAGACACTTGGCGAGTTCCAATTTTTTTGGAAAGGAGTCCTTTAAATTTGCCCTAATCTGCTTTTGGTCCAAGGAGTCCCAACACAATAGAGCTCCAAAGTCTGAGAACCACAAACACAATCACCTAGGGAGTTGGGAGTTCCCTCCACATTTGCAATCTGCCTCCTAAAATTATTTTGCCCAACTTCAGTTGAGCGCCAAAACCACGTTTACCAAAATAACCTTGCCCTATTTTTTATGATTCCCTACCCCCACATGGACCCCACCATTCACCCACAATGACAATTACACCCTTCACATGTATTATTACCTAGGCTAATCCCAGTTTATGCATTTTAATCAATCCCTATGCTTAATCATGTGATTTACTTTTAGACCATCTTTCATTCTTCAAGGTGTAGGACAATATTTGACAAAAAAAAAAAGGGTGTAGGACAGTAGAAGGGTGGTTCGGGACAAATCTATGCGATATGACTCAAATACTAATACATTGACCTGTTAGAAACTAACTTTCTGTACGTGTAAGTATTATTAATCAGTTGAGTTACAGGCTTATTTTTATAAGAAAATATCGTAACGTTAATCTTGTTATACATCAACAAAAGAATGATCTTACTCAAGTTACTTTTATAATGTTTTTTTGTAGTGTGCTTGAGTGTCGAAGGTGCAAGAATTGATGAGTTTGATTTCCTTTTTCCTTGTTTCTTATGTGTTTTATTAGCATACTGAACCAAGTCAATTTATAACTTGCATAAAGTGACTTTGCACATCTCAATATATTTGTATTTTTACAATTTTTTTATTTAAAAAAAATTGATAGCTTTTCATTGAACCAGTCACAAGAACTTTCAACAATAAATTTGAGAAGATGTCGGAGTTCCTCAAATTAGTATAACACTTACCAAAAGAAAGATATAGCAAGCTAGGCAATGAGCGATTTCATTTGCTTAACGAAGCACATGAATAGAATAAATTATAATAAATATATTTAGAATTAAAATGCAAATATTTACTAAGAAGTTAACATTGTATTTGTAATGATGTCTGGTTCGTTTTGAAGTGCTTTTAAAATGACTGAAAACGAATTAAAAAAAATGTTTTTGGTTTCAAAAGCACTTCAAAGTGCTTTATCAAGATTCATTTGTGTTTTAACTAAAGATTGATTCCAAAAATATTTTCATGAAAAACGTTTTTAGTTATTTAAAAGTATTTCCAAATGAGCCATCTATCAAAACAAGAAAACGAAGAGTTAATTTTCAAACGAGTCATTTAGTACTACGGTTTGGTAGTATTCCTCTTCACTTGGAACTGAAAAGTCTTAGGTTCAAATATCGTAAATGGCTATGCTGCCTATTGTGTGGTTTAACTAAACTCTCCATCATCTTAATGTAAAATATCGATGAATTCAAAATAAAAATTCACAGTGAACGAGTCACGGTTCAAGTGGACCTCTTGTGCTATTGAAACTACTAACTCGAGTCCGTTTCCACGTGGACCAAACTCCACAAGGTTATTATGGTAGTTTCAACACCTCTCGCAAAGAAAGTACAAGCCAAAGGGAAAAACTAAATAAATACTACCACGAAGGTTTCGTCTTTCAGACCAAGAACAACAGCAAACGAGAGAGAGAGAGAGAGGAACGAACAGAGAGAGACACAGAGACTCGGAGATACAGAGAGAGAGAGAGAGAGATTGGCCTTCGAGCTTTCGATTTCTCGCAGTTTATTGATCCGTCTTCGTCAAGTCTCTCGCTTTCGCGCGCTTCTTCGCTTCGTCAAGCGAGATTTTCTCGCCGATCTATTCACTCAGCTCGTCAATTTTATCGGTATTTCCCCCTTTCGATTTCGATTGTTTTGTAAGCATTCTGGGTTAGAGTTTTGAATTACAGAGGTTTTGTAATTCTGGGTCTTTCTTCATATTTTGTTTGTTTATGCATGCGTTCTATTCGACATTGAAACCCTACATTGGGTTTGTATTGATCTGTTTATTGAATTTTTGGAAATAGGGTTTTCGATTGGAGCGCGTATTGAGGAGAGGAAGACCCAGTTGAAGCGAATTGCAGTATGAGCATCCATAGCCCCGGGGAAGGGGACAGATAGGGTTTTCGGATTGGGTGCGGAGGGTTGGGATTTCCATGGGCGATGGCGGCGTCGCATGCATGCCTTTGCAGCATAATATCATGGACACCTTTCCAATTCAGGAGAAGACTACGCTTTGCGGAGGCAAGAACGGTAACAATGGCTTCAATTCCAAGACGGTTAAGAAGAAGAAGATAGTGAAGGTAATGAAGCCCAAGAAGAAAGTTGTTAAGAACCCCGGGTCTTCGAAGAACGTGGAGTCCGAAAAAAGTGAACTGGGATTGGATAAAGGTACTAACAGTGCTACTAAGGAAGCTGAGAATGGTGAAAATGCTGAGGAGAAGAAGGAGGAAGTGGAAGAGGGTGAATTGGGGACTTTGAAGTGGCCCAAAGTTGAAGAGGAGAATGGTGAATTCGTGCCAGAGAAGTCTAGAAGAAGTGAAATTGAGAAAGGAGAGATTGTTGGTGAGAAGTGGAGGAGAGGTGAGGTGGAGAAAGCAGAGTCCTTTTCAGGGAAATGGCGAAGAGGGGACGTAGAGAAAGGAGAGATTGTTCCAGAGAGGAGCAGAAAAGTCGAAGCTGAACTTGGGTCGTGGAGACCTCCCAAGGATGAAATTGAGAAAGGTGAGTTCATTCCAGATAGATGGCAGAAAGGGGAAGTGGCCAGAGATGACTACACTCCCAGTAAATTCCGCAGGTATGAAATGGGTAAGGAAAAGAGCTGGAAATTTGATCGTGAGCGTACACCACCTCCCGGGAAGTATTCAAATGATGATCCTTTTAGAAGGAAAGACTTTAGTAGAAGTGGAAGCCAGCAGAGCAAGAGTAATACCAGGTGGGAGAGTGGCCCTGACAGGAAGACGAGGATCAGTTCCAAAATCGTTGATGAGGACGGTGCGTACAGAAATGAGTACAGCAACGCTAAGTGCCACCCTGGAGAATACCCTTCTGTCAATCGGTTAAAAAGGTTTGGTACTGATACAAGTATCGGTGAGCGGAAGAACTATGGAGACTATGGCGATTATCCAGGTACAAAATTTCGTAGGGTTTCTGATGACACCAGTCGCTCTGCCCACTCTGAGCATTATTCACGCAGTTCTGTGGAGAGGTCTTATCGGAATTCTTTGTCGTCAAGAGTTGCATCAGACAAGTCCTCCTCCAGGCCTTATGAATCTACTTTGTCTTCCAGAGTAGTTTATGACAGGCATGGGAGAAGTCCAGGACCTCCAGGTCATTCTGAGCGATCCCCACGTGATCGGGCCCGTTATTTTGATCATCGGGGCAGAAGCCCAATGCGCCGTGAAAAATCTCCGTATGTCCATGAGAGGTCTCCATATGGTCATGAGAAATCACCATATGGTCGTGAGAAATCACCACATGGCCGTGAGAAATCTTCACATGGCCGTGAGAAATCTCCACATGGCCATGAGAGATCACCATTTGGGCGCGAGAGATCTCCATACAGCCATGAGAGATCTCCATACGTCCGCGAGAGATCACCATATGGGCGCGAGAGATCACCATATGGGCGCGAGAGATCACCATATGGGCGTGAGAGATCGCCAAATGGGCGTGAGAGATCTCCATATGGTCAGGAGAGATCTCCATATGATAGGAGCCGTCAATATGGTCACAGGAACCGGAGTCTATCTCCACAAGATCGACCTCGATACCATGACCGCAGGAATCACACTCCAAATTATTTGGAGCGGTCCCCACATGATCGGATTAGACCTAATAATCATCGAGACACAAGTCGAAAAGGCGGAGCAAGTGAAAGGCGCAACTCCCATTACGGTAATAGAGGGCAAGAAGATAAGCTGACGCAGAAGGATCCCGGTGAAAAAGACTCACATTCAACTGCTAAAGAATCTCTAGATAGAAGCACTGTCCCTGATATCAATGTATCTGTGGAGACAAATACCACCAGTGAGTCTCACAAAGAAGACCCATCTCAAATTCCAAGTGTAAATTGCACCGAAAATTCTCATATCAGTGTAGCCCCTCCTGAAGAGCTGCTTTCGATGGAAGAAGATATGGATATATGTGACACACCACCACATGTCCCAGTTATTGCTGATTCATCCACCGGGAAATGGTTTTACCTCGATTATTATGGTGTAGAACGTGGACCTTCAAAATTGTGTGAGCTTAAATCACTTGTTGAAGAAGGGGCTCTCATGTCTGACCACATGGTCAAGCACTCAGATAGTGATAGGTGGGTAACTGTTGAAAATGCAGTTTCACCACTGGTGACCGTACATTTCCCATCCATTGTATCTGACTCTGTAACTCGACTAGTAAGCCCTCCAGAAGCTCCCGGTAATCTGTTGGCAGATACTGGAGATACTGGGCAATATGATGCTCAGAGTGGGAAGGAGGCAGCGATCACTTTGCTGCCACCAGGATTTGGCCCAGATGTTGGTGGAGCTGCTTCTGAGCCTTTAGAAGATCTCCGTATTGAAGAAAGGGTTGGAGCTCTGATGGAGGGTTTAACAGTTATTCCTGGCAGGGAGCTTGAAGCTATTGGAGGTATGTTTTATCTGATTTATTATTATTATTATTATTATTGAAATTTGATTTTTGCTGTTGTGAAGTAACAAATTTTACCTTCATTTTTTATTTATTTATATTTTTGTGTGAAGATATCTTATTTTTTGTCCTCTTTTATATTTGTCATTTTGCAGAAGGTTTGCAGATGTCGTTTGAATATGCACAACGAGATGGATGGGAAAACACTGCAGGTAGTGGTTTACATTGGTTTTTTTCAGTTTTTTTAGGAGTTAAATAGGACGTCAAGTTGATGTTCAGACAACATAGAATGTGAAATTTAGAAAGGACGTGAAATTGATGTTAAAAATTGTATTTTTATTTACGAGAAGTATTTTACTTACGCATCTATTGGCATGCACAGGTTTCAGTCAAGGCCACAATGCGGAACAGTATGATCAGAAAACCGAGGAACCTGGATACTCTGACATTAAAGTAAAGGAAGCTGCAGAAATTAGGCTGACTGCACCTTCTGACAAGGACGCTGGGTTTGCTTGTGGTGATTCTGATGACTGGTTTTCTGGTCGGTGGTCATGCAAGGGTGGTGATTGGAAGAGGAATGATGAAGCATCGCAAGAGAGGTCTTCTAGAAAGAAATTTGTTGTAAACGATGGTTTCCCATTATGCCAGATGCCAAAGTCTGGTTATGAAGACCCTCGATGGCATAAAAAAGATGAATTGTATTATCCTTCGCAAAGCAGAAGACTTGATCTACCTACTTGGGCTTTTTCATGTCCAGATGAGATAAGTGATTTTAGTGGCATGAGCAGAACAACTCAAATTAAGCCTACTGTCATAAAAGGAATAATAGGAACTATGCTTCCGGTAGTCAGGATAAATGCATGTGTGGTTAAAGACCATGGTTCATTTGTTTCTGAGCCTCGCATAAAATCCCGTGGTATGGAGAGGTATACGTCAAGGTCTTCTCGGTCATATACGTCAGGTAGTGATGGGAAGAGATCATCGGGAGAAGGTGATACCCAGTTGAAACCAGTTTGTGAACGACAGTCACAGGGGTCTTCAAAATGCATTACATCTATTAAGACCAAAAAAGACCGTATTTGCACAGTCGATGAGCTGCAATTGCACTTGGGTGACTGGTACTACCTTGATGGTGCTGGGCACGAACGAGGACCTTCATCATTTTCTGAGCTACAGGTCTTGGTTGATCAAGGAGTGATCTTAAAACATACCAGTGTTTTCCGGAAATTTGATAAAGTCTGGGTTCCAGTGACATCTGTTGCAGAGACTTTGGAAGCTACTAATTTGAATCGGCAGGAGAAGAACACAAGATCTCGTGATACTTCAGGACTTGCTTCATCACAATCTAAAAGTGCTTTATTTGAAGAGTTGACCACAAGGTCGAGTTGGTTGCACAACCTGCACCCTCAATTCATTGGTTATACATGCGGAAAGCTTCATGAACTGGTGATGAAATCTTACAAAAGCCGGGAGTTTGCTGCGGCCATAAATGATGTTCTAGATCCATGGATTAATGCAAAGCAGCCAAAGAAAGAGGTGGAGAAGCATATGTTTTGGAAAACAGGTATGATCTATTCAATTTAATGTCCATTTGCCCTCTATCTTCTCTTTTCCTTGGCCTCAATCTTTTTTGTATGTACATTTTGGTTTGATTTCCTTTCAACTTGAACTTTGGTGTTCGTCATGAAGTTTCGTTTTATCCATGCATTAATCTATTTGGGGTTTGCTTCAGATGTTGATGCCCGTATTGCCAAGAGAGCCCGGTTGCTGGTTGATGAAAGTGAAGATGACTATGACATGGGAGATGATTTGCTAACAGTTGAAAAGGATGAATCCACATTTGAGGATCTATGTGGTGATGCTTCTTTCTACACAGAAGAGAGTAGGAGTTATGGCTCAGAGATGGGAAGCTGGGGTTTATTAGATGGGCAAGTGCTGGCGCGAATCTTTCATTTTCTGAGATTAGACATGAAATCCCTGACATTTGCTTCTTTGACCTGTAAGCACTGGAGAGCTGCTGTCAGGTTTTATAAGGATATTTCAAGACAGGTTGATTTTTCATCCTTGGGTCCCAACTGCACTGATTCCGCGATTGTGAACATTATGGTAGGTTTTGCTATTTTTTTGCATCACAGAACAGTAGGCATCTATGTACATCCTCATAAATCTAATGTAATTCTTTGGTTGCAGAGTGGTTACGGCAAAGAAAAGATTAACTCTATGGTTCTGATTGGTTGCACCAACATCACCCCCCACACTCTTGAAGAGATCCTTAGTTCACTTCCTTGTTTATCTACCATAGATATCAGAGGTTGCAACCAGTTTGGCGAGTTGGTAATTAAGTTTCAGAATCTGAACTGGATTAAGAGCCGAAGTTCATCGGGTACGAAGATATTTGAGGAATCCCATTCGAAAATTAGGAGTCTGAAACAGATCAGTGAGAAATCTTCATCTGTTTCTAGAAGTAAGGTTCTAGGCAATGATATGGATGATTTTAGTGAACTGAAAGTGTACTTTGATAGCGTGGATAAGAGAGAGACTGCAAATCTCTCATTCCGGGGAAGTTTATACAAACGTTCAAAACTATTTGATGCTAGACGGTCCTCATCCATTCTATCTAGGGATGCTCGCATGAGGCGGTTGTCCATTAAGAAATCTGAACACGGTTACAAGAAGATGGAAGAATTTGTTGCTTCAAGTCTGAAGGATATCATGAAGGAGAATACCTATGATTTCTTTGTGCCCAAGGTACTGGTAGTCATTTGCTTTGATTGTTTTTATGTTTGAGATGCTTTTTATCGTATTTTATCTTTGTCTTGTTTTTAGATTTGGTTCCCTTTTTTTTCCTTTATGTTTACGTTCAATTTCATATAAATATGTTCTGAAACTTTGTTACCTCCTATTCTTTACCAGGTTGCTGAAATTCAGGATAGAATGAGAAATGGTCATTACATACGCCGAGGATTGAGTTCTGTCAAGGAGGATATCAGTCGAATGTGCAGGGATGCAATAAAGTGAGTTCTATTCTATTTCACTTTTTGGTTCTTGTATGGGTTCATGATGTATTTTTTATAACCTTTTTTTACTTAACGATGTGATAAAAGTTTCTCTCTCTCTCTCTTTTCATTTTTCTGTGTGCAGAGCAAAGAATCGGGGGGATGCTGGAGACATGAATCACATTATAACATTGTTTATTCAACTTGCCACACGTTTAGAAGCTGCTTCTAAGTCTTCTCATGAAAGAGATGAGTTGATTAAGTCATGGGAAGATGATACATTTGCAGGGTTCTCTTCATCATCCAAGTGTAGAAAGAAGCTCAATAAAGTATCTACTGAAAGGAAGTACTCGAATAGGAGTAATGGCACTGTGAATGGTAGTATGGATTATGGAGAGTATGCATCTGATCGAGAAATCAGAAGGCGTTTATCCAGATTGAATAAAAAATCTATGGATTCAGAAAGTGAAACCTCTGATGACATGGACAAGTCTTCTGAATATAGCAAGAGCAATAGTGATAGTACTTCTTCCGATACAGAAAGTGACACCGAATTGAAGTCACAAAGTCAAATGGGGCAGTCAAGAGCAGATGGAAGCTTTACACCTGATGAGGGTTTTGATTCTATGACTGATGATCGGGAGTGGGGTGCTCGCATGACAAAATCAAGCTTGGTTCCTCCTGTTACGAGGAAATATGAAGTTATTGAGGAATATGTTATTGTATCCAATGAGGAGGATGTGAAACGGAAAATGCAGGTATCTTTACCAGATGACTATGTTGAGAAACTTAATTCTCAGAAGAATGGAACTGAGGAGTCTGATATGGAGCTTCCTGAAGTAAAGGATTACAAGCCAAGGAAGATGCTTGGAGAAGAGGTTATAGAGCAAGAAGTTTACGGAATTGATCCATATAGCCACAATCTTTTACTTGACTCCATGCCAGAGGAGTTGGACTGGGATCTTGCGGAGAAGCATATGTTTGTTGAAGATGTGCTCCTTCGCACATTGAATAAGCAAGTCAGGCGGTACACTGGGAGTGGAAATACTCCTATGATCTATCCCTTGCGTCCGGTTGTTGAAGAAATCCTAAAAGGTGCTGAAGAGGATGGTGATGTCCGAACTGTTAGGATGTGTCAGGGTATTTTGAAGGCCATAGAGAGCCGACGTGACGATAAGTATGTTGCTTATAGGAAGGTAAACTTTTTGCCCTATTCCCTATTGATGCGTTACTTCCTGGATTTATGTCAAGCAATTAGGTGATGACTATTTAATCTTGTGTAATCGTTAATTTGTTATGATGACCAGGGGCTTGGTGTTGTTTGCAACAAAGAAGAAGGCTTTGGAGAAGAAGATTTTGTTGTTGAGTTTTTGGGGGAGGTATGGCTCCATTTTGTTTGTGGAGTTGTTTTCTCAGTCATTTAATCAACCCATACTTTTATACGATGCTGCCTTATCTTATACTTTCATCCAATTTTTATCGTAAACCCCATGGAAAAGTAGTGCATAACTTGTTCATGCAATCATATGATCAAATTTTGTTAAACTGATTTTTGATCTTGTGATTGGCTAATTTCTACACTTAATATAATATAGGTTTATCCTGTTTGGAAATGGTTCGAGAAGCAAGATGGGATTCGATCTTTGCAGAAAAATAATAAAGATCCAGCTCCAGAGTTTTACAACATTTATCTCGAAAGGCCCAAGGTGCTTTTCACTTGCACAAGTTCATACGTAGTTATGTACATGCTTTATGGATTAGCATCTGATCGTTCATTATTGTTTGTCAGGGTGACGCTGATGGGTATGATTTAGTTGTTGTTGATGCCATGCATAAGGCAAACTACGCAAGTAGAATTTGTCACTCATGCCGACCTAATTGTGAAGCAAAGTAAGTTCTATTGTTTTAGTTTTGTTAGTCAGGACTTTCAATTCAACTTCCCGGTGTACATAACAGAGTCACCTTGCTAGATATAAATTCACATTCACATATTTTACATTTAAGCTATTATATCTCTGTAAACATTGTGCTTCATATAGTTGTATTTTTTAATTATTTTTTTGTAGTTTGTTTCTAATGGTGCACCACTGTTACCTTTGTTGCTAATGGTGTACTATTGTTACCTTTGTGTCTTGGTTTGTATTATGATTTGAGGAGCATTTAATGTTTGGCTGCCAGAAGTCAGAACATGCCTTTTCAGATCTTTATTGCTGGAATTTTAATGGTTGTATTCGCACTTGATAAACAATAATTCTTTTTTGCTTAGCACTGGAGTTCAATATATGAGTATTATCAGGGATTGGCTTGATTCTGTGTGTTATGAAGGCTTATATGTTGATAACAAGAAGGCTTTGTCTTATATTGGACAGAAGTACCTGTAGTAATCTAGTGTTGCTTTGTAATTGCAAGATTTGCTTGAACTTTTCCTGCTAGTTCTATAACATCTAGTGTTTGTTGAATACAGAGTTACTGCTGTAGATGGTCGTTACCAAATTGGAATCTACACTGTACGAAAGATTCAATATGGTGAGGAGGTGACATTCGATTACAACTCCGTTACAGAGGTGTGACTCTTTTTCCTCTTGGTCTCATGTACACTAAATTGCAATTTACATGACTACACAAGTACACATGTAACGATTGTGCTCATCTATTTTTATGACAGAGTAAGGAAGAATACGAAGCGTCAGTTTGTTTGTGTGGCAGCCAAGTTTGCCGGGGGAGCTACTTGAATTTAACAGGCGAAGGTGCTTTTCAAAAGGTAAGAGAAAAATAATGGCTGCACTTAATTCTTAAGAGGCTCAGATTCCTCGAGGGAACTAAGATATTGTCTTTCAACCTCACAATCTTGGTGCCCAAAGATAGGAATTCCTGTGGGTATTCTTCTCCTTTATCTTTTAAAGTCATTTTAGTTTTATTAACTGGATTATTGTCCATTCATCAGGTGCTAAAAGAGTGGCATGGAACTCTTGATCGTCATCAGTTAATGCTGGAGGCTTGCGAGTTAAATTCAGTATCTGAGGAGGACTATCTTGAGTTGGGAAGGGCTGGTTTAGGCAGTTGCTTGCTGGGTGGGTTGCCAGATTGGGTGATTGCATATTCAGCCCGCTTGGTATGTTGTTTTTCTGCTGCCTTTGTTTTTCTTTTTTAGGAATTATTCAAATTAACTGTCATTTATTTTCATTCCCTTTCATTTTGGTTGAAGGTGAGGTTTATAAATTTTGAAAGAACAAAGCTTCCTGAGGAGATTTTAAAGCACAATTTGGAAGAAAAGAGGAAGTACTTTTCAGATATTTGCCTTGAGGTTGAGAAAAGTGATGCTGAGGTTCAGGTGATATTTTTTTTTTTAACTATCTGTGTGTGTCTGTTTAAGATCACGTCTTTTGTGGTTGCTCCTGGCTTACCATTTCTTTTTGCATGATAGGCCGAGGGTGTGTACAACCAAAGGCTTCAGAATTTGGCTGTAACTCTTGACAAGGTGATTACCCTTTTCCTATGTGTAAAGAGACTTATCATCCTTCTATTTATTTTTCTCGTTGTTAAATATTTGATAAACATATTTAGTAAGATATCTTTAGTACTTAGAGGTTGTGGTCGAGCACATTATCATGACGTAATGAATCTTACTGTGGTATAGGCTTATCGTGGGTGGGCCTCGTTGTACTGATTTCGCAATAGAATGTTGCATGATGTGAAGATTTCGAAATTAATGGTTTTGCTTAGCTTGCAATTTCTATCACTTTTGTTGCCAAACTTCTGCACAGATTTGACTGTTGTCTATCTTTATGTATGTTAATTCTCAAATTTATCTACACTGTTTTGTACGGGGGAACTACACCTAATGAGGCTTAATGTTTAAATCCTTATTCTCTGCTATCAATAAGTGGTCGTTTTGTTGTATTCTATTCCACTGTATGAAGATCTGATCAATGATATCTACAGGTGAGGTATGTTATGAGATGCGCTTTTGGCAACCCCAAGGATGCTCCACCTCCGCTAGAAAGGTTAAGTCCTGAAGAAGCTGTTTCCTTCCTATGGAAGGGAGAAGGATCACTTGTACAGGAGCTTCTTCAGAGCATGGCTCCTCATGTGGAGGAACACTTGCTAAATGATCTACGGACAAAGATCCTTGCTTGTGATCCATCAGGTTCAGATGACATATGGAAAGAACTTAAAAGATCTTTATTATGGTGAGTAACATACACGAGTTAATTTTCTTATGCTAGGTTTTGACTCGGTAAACGATTCCAACTTTATGGGAATTTTTTGTTTGTTTTTGAAGGTTGAGAGATGAAGTCCGGAATCTTCCTTGTACATACAAGTCTAGAAACGATGCTGCTGCTGACTTGATCCATATTTATGCTTACACACGTTGTTTTGTTAGAATACGGGTACGTCTTTCTAATGAGAACCTCTAAAATGTTTTCTGATTGATTTGCAATTCTGCTATCTGAATCTGAAGCGAGCTTCATTCTACTCTCAGGAATACAATACTGTAACTTCGCCACCAGTATACATTAGTCCACTTGACCTAGGCCCCAAGTACACCGAGAAACTGGGATCAGGTTTTCAGGAGTATTGCAAGACGTATGGGGAAAACTATTGTTTAGGGCAGCTTATTTTTTGGTATGACCAGACTAGTGCAGAGCCGGATTGTAGCCTGGCAAGAGCGAGTAGGGGTTGCTTGTCATTACCGAACTTCAGTTCTTTCTACGCCAAGGTTCAGAAACCTTCACGGCAGCGTGTTTATGGCCCAAGGACAGTGAAGTTTATGCTAGCAAGGATGGTGAGTTTCGGTCTCTCATATATTGATGCCTTAAAGTTCATTTGATTCGAGATGTGGCTTTGCTCATATATTCCATTGCTTTTCAGGAGAAGCAGCCGCAGAGACCTTGGCCCAAGGATCGAATATGGTCGTTTGATAACTCTCCAAAAGTTATCGGCAGTCCAATGCTGGAAGCTGTTGTGAATAAATCTCATTTGGACAGGGAGATGGTGCATTGGTTAAAGCACAGACCCGCGATATTTCAGGCAATGTGGGATCGGTGAAGTTTTGCAAGCGTCAGGAACTGACAGCCGGATTACTCGCCCTAACTCTTTTTTTTCCAATTGTTTCGGAATGATTTTTCGATTTAAAGTTTACTGCTGCCCCGTTTAATGTGGGGAGTTTGTAATCATTCCCAAACAGCGAGCTTTTCCAATTCTTGTGTACAGCTCTTCATCTTTGTAATTTGTAATTCATTACGTAGCAGTAGAACGGCTGTTTTTTTTCACCTCCACTTCTAATTTTAGAGAGAGATGAAAAGTAGACCAGTAGTCCAATGCATTAGCTCTTGTCTTTGCCTTTTGTTCTCCTTCTGTCCAAATTTACTTGGAGCATTTTTATTCTAATCGTCACGCGTATTGTGAAGCCGGGACTCTCTTTTTCCGATCTGAAAGAGCCCCTTCCGATGACCCTTGGCGAAACTCCGTTGAGGCAAGACTTGAATAATGCAGTTTCTAGACTTGAATGATGTTCATCGGATTCTGATTTTCACCCAAAAGCCCCTACCTTACTCTGATTTCGCTCAAGTCACCCTCACCAATGTTATCCCCGCCACCGTTGCAGCCTTCAACCTCAACGCTGCCGCCTCGGACTACTTCCAACTCCTGAGGTTTCGGACTTCCAGGGATTACTTCCCAACCCCAACGTTTTACCATTGCCCGCCTGATCTCAACTTGCTGCCCACCACCCACTTCTCTCCAACTCCGCCTGCTCCGCCGCGTCATCTCCAGCACGACGACTATGAATCCACTTTGTTCTCTTGCATTTTTTAGACTTTGCCAATGAGTTAGTTTGTTCTCTCTACATGAGAAGAATATGGGTCCATGCGCATTGAATGTTGTACCTATGTGAGTTGGATGGTAATCGGAAACACACTGTGTTTGCCTCGTTTAGCCTGCCGGGCAAAAAAAAGAAGAGCAACAGTGAGTTCCATTCATTGAGCCCAACACAATAGCTTACTATTAAGTGGTCACCTCTACGGAATATTTTCTCATCAAATAATCATGTCCTAAAAATATCCACAAAAAATTGGAGAGACCACAGAAGTGCAAGGCCCATCGCATCTGGGTGCAGATGAATAGAAAAGTAGGCCCCAGACCCAAAATATGTAACCCAAGAGACGTAAAGATCCATATACATACCTGCAAAGCCCAACTATTCCTGATTCAAATTCAGTTACTTCTTCCTATCCTAAAGTGGAATAATCCCCAACCGACCTAAAAAGAAAGGAAATAGTCCCCTGCCGACATAAAAAGAAAGGGAATAGTCCCCCAATTTGAGAAAATTTAGAAATCCCTTCACCATGGAGAATATGAATATCTCTGTCAATATACTTAGGAGTATTTTTACTACCTTTCTAAAGAAAATGATTGAAATAAGACTATAGTCATATTTATAAAAAAAGCTTTTTATATTAGCACCCCACAAAAGGTTGAATGCATCTCACATTAAAATTTAATATTAAATGACTTATTTACCCTACCATGCAATTGTAATTTTGACCTTATTAGGTTAAAAATAAAAAATAAAATCTAAATACACCACAAATCACTTTTAACGTATTATTTATCTTCTTCAACTATCAAAATCCCTTCGACCCTCCATTGTTGAACAAAACCCTAACCAATGAAACTACAAACATGTTGATTGAGAAAAATTATTTTTGACAAATGAAATACGAAATCAATGTTTCGGAAGCTTTACACGAGGTAAGACTTCATATTTTTTTATTGTTTTAGTGATTTTGATAACATCAATAATTATTTAATCTTGATTTTGATGCTTTATTCAAGTTTCTATGTTCGTATTCATCTTTTAGGGATCACAGAGATTACATGAAGAATTAAACACCTAAAATTACCACCAAATATTAAAAACAGACGACATGGGTTTTAATGGTGGAATTGAAAACAACCCACATATACTTTAAATCCCAAGCAGCATTTTTTGTCAAAATTTCAGTCAGCATTTTTTGTCCAAATTAAAAGCTTTATAATATTTGAGAAATGTAGGGTGTATAGAAAATATGGGGTGCATGTAGAAAATGTAAGATGTATATTGAGAATGTGAGGTGTGAGGATATTATGGGGAAGTATGTGAGATGTATTAAGATAATTTTTCATTGAAAAAGCAAATGTAGGGTGTATTAAGTATGTGAGGTTTATTCAACAATTTGTAAAGTATTAATATAATAAGCCTTATAAAAAATGGTTTTCGCACTCAATTATCTCATTTCACTTCTACCTTTTATTCAGCTTTTGAATTTGAATAAATTCAAGAAAGATTAATGAAAAGAGAGGACAAAAACGTAATTTTCCTCCTTTTACACTATTCCGTTTAATTTTGTTTATTATTTGTGTTTGATTTATTTTATTTGATGGCTAGAAATAAAGAGAGATTTGCTAGAGGTAAAAAATAGTGCATGAAAATCAACTTTCTAATAGAAAAAGAAATGAAGAAACGAGCGTAGACTGAAAAAACGAAAGTGTGAAAACCACTAACCCTAACCTTGGTAATATATTGGAGGACCAACCGATTATTGGCATATAGCAGGGCACATTAATCCGAATTCTCAATGGTGCCAAAACATCCTGTGTTGTTAATACTTAAAAGTCAAAAAAGGGTCCTGAAATTACTCAGAGATTGACCTTGGGGAATATGTGGGGGTGGTGAAAGATGCCGGGGCACGCTGCTCTATGAGCTGGTTTATGCCCTACTTTTCTTGCTTCCCATCAAAGGAATCCCAAGAAAAAAGAATAGAAAGAAGTCCCTAAAGCAAATTAAAGCTCGCACTGTGTAGACAAAAGAAGCTTTTTTACCGACTCATCCCACCTCCTCCTTGTAATCCTTCCTTCCGCACATACTTTCCTCTGCAGTGTGGACTGTGTAGTCTATCCCCTTTCATACATATTCCCCTTCCTCCCACCCTCCTCATCATCTAAGAGAGATCTAGAGAGAGAGAGAGAGAGAGAGAGAGAGAGAGAGAATGGCTAAGATTGGAGGGTTCTTCGTCTGCCTCTTGATCGTGGCAATAGACATCGTAGCCGGGATTCTTGGCATCGAAGCAGAACTCGAACAAAACAAGGTACATACCTATCGCCTCGCTTATTTTTACACAAGCGATACTACAAGATCTTAGGTATATGAGTAAATGTTTTTAATCAGTTGAGCTACAAAAGCGTCTTGGCATAATACTGTTGCTTGCAATAGGTGAAACACTTGAGACTCTGGATCTTCGAGTGTAGAGAACCAAGCCATGCAGCATTCAAGCTAGGGTTAGCTGCAGCCGGACTTCTGGTTCTTGCACATGTTATTGCAAACTTGCTTGGTGGATGCAACTGCATTTGTTCTCAGGATGAACTCCAAAAGGCCCCTCCTAATAAGCAACTCTCTGTCGCTTGCCTCGTCCTCACTTGGTAAATGTCGATAATCGATGATTAGGTTAATCATTTAGCGGTTGTGTTTGATAACCATGATCGTTTTCAGTTTTCAGTTTTCAATTTTCTTTTCATGTTCTTAATTTGTTCGTCGTTGATGATCAGGATCATTTTGGCCGGTGGATTGTCGATGCTGGTGATAGGAACTTGGTCAAACCATAAGTCAACATCTTCATGTGGTTTCACACACCACCATTTTCTGTCGATTGGAGGCATCGTGTGTTTTGTTCATGGGATGTTTTGTGTAGCTTATTACATATCTGCCACTGCCTCTACTGGTTAATAATTTAATTAGTTTCTTTAATTAAGCCGTGATTAAGGATTAATGTTGCCTTGTTCCTGTGCTGTTTTACTTTACTAATCCATCGCTTTCATGCAACGTCGTATCTCCTAACTCGAAGCCTTTACTCCCTCTTTCCAAGCGAGACAATAGTAGTGCAAATCTTTCTTTTACTACTTTGATTAATTTAATACAATGTGCTAATCTTTCTTTTCCACTGATTAGTTTAGGACACGGAATGGAGATTATAATAATAATAATATAACGATAATGTTGGATGTTTCTTTATTTTGTTTTGTCTTCCTTTCTCTTTTAAGGGATGTAGAATATAAGTTAGATTTTGGGACGTCATAAGTGCATGCATATGAATTGCGTACGCACTAACGCACTAACGTGTGTGGTATGTCCTAACCCTGAGATATAAATATAGAATTTGCGGATCTCTTTAATTACATTATTAATAATCTTTATATATAAAGCCATCATTCTAAAATGGTGAAACTTTCAATAATCCGTTAAACTTAATATTATGATTGAAATAAATATTAATAATCTCTATATATAAAGTCAGCATTCTAAAACGATGAAGCTTTCAATATACTAAAAACGCGTAGAATGTAAAAAAAAAGGTAATTTATAGAGATAAAATAGTAAAATGACTATATTTTGAATTAAAAGAAAATTAATTAAAAATTCTGAAAAAAATAAAAGAATTCTACGTAAAAAGCAAATTGCCACACATGTTAGGGCGTTGCAAGAGATCTTCAAAATGAGGACCTTACAAGAGCAGTTATGTATCAAATGGCCCATAAATAGGTAATTAAGCTGATACAACACAAAAAATTTACCTTGGAAGTGCCCAAATCATCGTTAAGTTGAGTCATTAGAGATGACCAATATATAATTTGAGAGCCATGCTAAAAGGAGTTTAGTGAGCTTTTTGTTGTGGCGTGACATCCTTGCAACAAATAAGCATGCAGAATTGCTCCAGGACCAGCCATTGAAGTCCATGCATTCTTTAGGTACTCTTCTAGGGTTGGTGTGTATCCGCTATAAAATGAGGTACAAAGATGGTAAGCGCAAGCACATACAAACGATATTAGAGGATGGAGAGTCGAACTTCAGAATTTTTTAGCGTAAAAGTAAATGTTTTTAACTAACTGAGCTACAAGTCGGTTGTTGGTTACTTCTTTCTTAATATAGGGGAGGATTACATGATAAGTGCCTTATTAAAGCACTTAGACCTCGTTTGGTACAGATGATTGAATTAGAATGGATAAACCACTATTTTAAGGTATGTTGAAGGCATAAGAGAAAAAATTGTAACCAACTTGGAGGTAGGAATGGATTGCTCAAGAGCAAAATGTATATCCTTTCAAATCCTCCCCAAAATAGTAGGATTAGAAGGGAGAAGATTTCTTCATGTTTAATTCCCTTCTAATCTTCTCAGAATACCTTAAATATGGAGTGTTATCTCATTCCAATCCAATCCTTTATATCAAACGAGACCTTACGGTGTTTGATTATAAGGAAATTACCTCTCAAGTGCTTGGAAGTGTTCCTCTCAAGTGTTTCTTCCCAGAAGCGATTCTAGCATGAAAATAATTGCTTATTGTTTAGAGTATGGCAATTGCTTAGCAAAATTCACATTAATCTTTGGGAAATGTTACTGGCGAGAAACACTCCCTTCAGAGAGATTGGGACGGAAGGGGGAGAATTGCCCCGCCTGGGGGTGGGTTGGTCGGAATTGAGTCCCGATGACACCGCTAATGGCGGATGCAAAGAGGTCCTGGTCTTTAAACCATTGAGATAATTGTGTACTAGCTGTTCTGATTCGCTTGCGTTTCTCGAAGCAGGTTGTAAAACAGAGACAATTGTGATGGATAAAAAAAATAATTAGGGTTTGAGTCATTCAATCATCTTTCACCAAGTGCATCATCAAAGAGCCATGCTACTCTATTTTCTGGATGTATCAAGAAACTACAATTTGTTTCTGCAGGAGTTGCCAGAACGCAGAACCAGAGCTAACTAAAGCACAGTGGATGTAGGAGAACAGGCAGAAAGAAACACACAGGAGGCTAACTAGCCTCTGTGTATGGGAGGAGCTCGCCTCAATACATAATGCTAGAGCTCATAGTGTTGCAAATCCATGGAGATGGAGCAGCACAGGCAGAATAAACCACTAAAGAGACTAAACAGTTTGTGTCAATCGAAAGTTCGAATCTGCATTAGCAAAACCTGCACCAAAAGATTGCCTAGGTCCAAATTCAACATCCTCCAAGTAGACCGGCAGGGCAAACACTGCCACTTAGAAAGTGCATCACTTTGGATCTAGGCACGTGGACACAGTCAAAAGTTTCGTATCAACGCAACTGCAGAAGGGATTAGTAGCCAGAATGTTTGAAACCATAAACTTTACACAAATTCTTATCCAGATGCACATGTTCTAATTGACGAATGTAAACATGCACAACTTACATATCCTAGCCACCGTCCACCATCTGAAACACTATCCAAGTAAAAGACCCCGACAATATGATAGTTCTATCGTGTTAATCATTAACTCTAATATCCCTTGAGAACATATAGCAACTAAAAAATTCGGATAGACAAGTCTCTGGTGTCCATAAAGCTTACTGATTGGTTAATGTTATCAGTTACTATCCTGATTCTTCAGACAACACGGAAACTCTTCAAGATGGACTCTAAATACCAGCAAGAATGTGTATTAATTAGGAGCAGGATTTTGGAATGCATCAAAATTGTATAAACTCTTGGACACAACTCCCTAGCAAGCTAATTTTACAGGGACAAGTTTATATCATTTGGTACCATAGCATCCATACGCAGGGCAGGGTACACGGTACAACTCCATGGTGAAGTAGCCTTAGGGAGGGTTGATATCTGCAGACAGAACAGAAGGATCGCCGACGTCACCCAAATTGGAAGGATGGGCCTCCAGGGCAACAATTGTTGAACATGATTGAATGTTATGGGACGGCTTATGATTCTATATCTAAGATTGGGACCAGAGAGTGCATATGTGAAATATTCAACAGCATTCCCTTTTTACAGGGACAAATCTTCCCCTGATTTCATATCAACTTGATAAATTGTCTACCTGATACATAGAACCCTACCAACATCTCCACCACAAATAAAACAAATTGATACTGTGCAAGTTTCTTTTCCGGTTACATGAAGGCAAAGCGAACGACCTAAACAACAATCATCCTAGACCGGGGCTTGCCAGTCTTATCAGTAACCGTGCAATTTGTAATATCATATTTCCCAATCAACCAGACTATTCATCAGACATCACCTAGTACAACAAATCAAAAGAAATTCAATTCCAATGAAGGTAAACTGCAAAATATAGAGCCACAATGCCATACAGAAAATTACTTGAATTATACGAAAATGATCTCCATGTGACACATCATGTATAGAGCAAAACATTGGTCTTTACCAAAAGTCGAGAACCTCCATGCATCAAACAAAACAGGTTCTATCATAAGAAAACCTATACCACTAGGTTTTCGACTCAAAATATTAACATAAAATCCATGAAAAACCATGAACTACCTTCAAGCTAACCTCTAATCCTTCAGAGACTTCATCGAATCCAATACAAGTTTAGTCTGTTCCTGCATCAAATCAAGCTTCTTGACAGACAAATCCATTTCAATGAGCTGCAATGTCCTCCACCTCTCCTCCAACTCTTTAGCCTTTGAACTCCCAACCAAGGAAGGCATCTTCTCAATCATAAGTCTAGTTAAATCCGACCTCGGTGCACAATTGCCCGTCCTCAAAGAACCACTCAGACATGGATACTTACACCAAAAGTCATCCGGGTCAGCCTTAACTCCTCTATTAGTTACATTATTCTGCACCTCTTTCTTCACAGACACGTCTGAAACCGGCAAGGCCAGAACCGTATCATTGTTAACCTTATTATTCTTCCTCGGCGGCTTCCTCTTACCGCCCTTCACATTGCTATCGAGTCCATAAGCCTCAGAACCCCAAATCTTTTTGCACAGCTCAAAGCACTTAAGCTCATGGGGCTTCGAAAACACCGGGTCCTCACCATCCTCTCCAGCCTGGTACTTCTTCTTCAATCTCCTGATCTTATCAGTCAACTTCTCAACCAATTGGTCGATGCTCAAATCGACCTGCAAATCATTCTTGATGAACTCAAGGAATGGGGCCACATTCGAACTCGCTGCCACACCTTTCTTGCTTTCGAACTCTATAATGCCCTTCAGGATCGTTATCTCATCGTCCTCGCTCCAAAAACGCTGCCCCTTTTTCGCATCCTCATCGTCGCCGCCGACCTTCTTCTTCTTGGAGTTTTTCGGGTTGGGCTCGGTCTCCGCCGGTCGCTTCGACCCGGAACTGGGCGCGGCCGCAGGCTTCGCCGAAGCGGTCTTCTTGCTGGGCATAACGGCGTTGTTCGCGGGCTTGGAGACGATCGGCTTGACGGTGAAGTCGGAAGCTGACGGCGAGTGGTCATCGGACTCGGTCTCCGACCCGGATCCGGAATCGTCTTCGGAGGCAGAAGCCGATTGGGGATTTGACTTCGTGAACGCCGCAGAGGGCTTTTCTTCCTCCTCTTCCTCTTCATCCTCTTCCTCTTCTAAATCATCATCATTGAGATCCACAGATTTTGCTTTGCTGACTTCAACGGCGTCGTCTTCTTCCTCTTCCTCTTCGTCGACGGTTTCATCGTCGGAGTCCTCCAACACGGCGGGCGGCGGGTCTTCTGCAAGCTTCTTCGGAGCCATCGGAGGAGAGAAAGTGAGGGTCTTGAATTGGGAAAGCTTTGATTCTGTAACACAGCCGAGCGACAGCCAGAAGTGAGAGCCTTCCATGGAGGAGAAAGGGTTTATATAGACTTTCCGTAGTAGGGTTTTGACCAGAAACTTTGTTACGTGTCGGTAGTCTATTGGCTGAAGACGGTGGGACCATGTCGTTTTGAGTTACTTTCCAAAGTTTGTCCCACGTTAATTAACGGGAATTTTCATAATAAGACAAAATTTGTTTTGTGTGAAATTTGGTTTGTATGAAATTGCATTATTATTAATTTTTTATTTATGTTCAGTTTATTTTATGAAATTTTGATTGATAATCAGGATTCTATTAATATGTAATTTAGATTATAAATGAGAAATATGATAAAACGTAGAGTAATGTTGCGTAGACTAACTCTTTAGATTACATTTGCAAATCATCAACAATCACGTTAAACAGATTAAAAAAATATAATTTAAATAGATAATCTCTCTATTGTTATCCTAAAACGAGAGAAATGTTGATATGGTAATATATACAATCAATTTTCAATGTTCGATCAATATATTGTTTCATAATAGCTACATAACATGAGTGCATGTTCGTAAGTATTATGACGATTGACCAGTCGCTCACATCAATGCATGTTTGCCTGAGCACTCACATTAGTCATACTGCTTCTTCGCCAACAATGTTGCAATCGATCGGAGAAATAAGATTCAGAAGAGTAATTCGTGAGTCAAATTAAGCACGCTCTAAGTCCTCGAATTAGTACAGTAAACCTGACATTGCAGAATCCAAATTATGTTTTGGTATGGGAGTGTATAATGATAGATGGGAATAACAACAAAGTTTCTGATCTTTTAAACTTAACAAGTCTTTCTGTACATAAGAAATCCCATTTGCCTTTGGATCCATGGAGTCCCTTTTGAACAAGCACTCTTCCTGGAAATACACAACCTTTGTGCAACCAACAAATTTCAAAAACAAAATTCTAGGGCTCAAAAGAAATTAGATACGGATGAATTGCGCGAAAGTACCATCTCTTCATCGTGCCACAGCGATTTCAATGCTGTCTGAATTTGTGGACTGTAAGTCACAGAGAGAATGGCACAAAAACTTGAAGGCCAATTTCATACCGCACACATGGTTTTAGCGCTACTGCATTACTTGAACTCCAAGCAACCGTTAATGTGCTTGCAAACGCAACCAAAGCATAAGTGATACGCGGGCGAAATTCTTCCAAATTAAAAGCTAGGTCTCATCATCTGAACTGAAACCCTCCTCCACGCGCCGTTCTGCAATTGCTGGAAATAGTCGTTGACGCATATCTGTAGGTGGTGTTTGACGATTTTCCGGAGTTGTTTCTGTCGCAGTTGGGGCCTGGGCCTCTTTCTTGGCATTCTTCGCCGCCTTCATTGTTGAATTTCGGACCTCTGTGCATACCTTGTTTAGAATTACCAAGAAATCTCGAACAATCGCAAACAAGCGAATGCCTTCATCCCTCCCTGCGTTCCCGTGGAAGTAATCCGCTGTGCTCTTCACAAGAGCAGTTATCCTCTTTTCTTCTTCCAACAGCCATGTAATATCAGATTCCGCCCGCTCCACAAAACTGGCTAGTGTCCGTTGGAATTCACTATCTTCATCCATATTCTTCATCTCAACATTTATAAAATCTCGATTTTTTACCAAGGACTGGCCAAGATTTGCAACTGTCGACGTTAGGCCATCAGCATCTACAAGTGCAGCCTTTTTCACATCTTCAAGTTCATCGCTTAAACCTGAGACAACCTGAAGACCGAGGTTACACAAGTGCTCCTCTGATTCCTCATTGACATCCTCAGCTATGTCCTCTGTACTCAGGTTGGACATGCTCCGGCTTTCTCTGGCTGTGCGAATAGCTCTTCGACCCTCAGAACGCATGATCTCTTGAACTACAAAGTGCAAGAGTGTGGTTTTGCCATCAGTGCCTTTTACATCAGCAAGTTTCAAAAGCGTATCAAGCCTAAATGCCTGCGCACCACCACGGTAGGTGCCATCATTCATACGGTTTCCAGTTTTGAGAACCGCTTCTAAAAGTTTTAGGAATAGCCTGCTCTTTCTGAGTTTGTTGCAAGCAACCTGACATTTATGGCGAGGAATAGTTAGATAACACAGAAACATTGAAGGTTGCTTTGACTACCTATAATTGTTCAATAGATAGATTGCGTTTGCAGATCAAGAGTCTCACCTCTAACGTTATGAAGGACTCTTTAGTGGTAGAAACCTCCTCTGGCAGGGAACACATGAACAACAGTGACTCCATGCGCTTAAAAGCAAATGGTATGTCAACCATGGCTTTGAGGAACCGCTCTGCGTGACCAAGTTGAGCAATATCCCCTGTGAATAACCTAAGCTTCAATTCTTCTTCCGCAGTTGGTGCCATCCTCAACAAGTTTTGGAGGAACTCCACAGGAAGCTCATTACCTGATTCAATCAATAAAGGTAAGAACCATGTTACTGATAAGAAATAACACATAGACTAGCCCATCGTCGAGGATGAATGATTAAAACATGGTATTTCTTGTTTTTATTAGATTCAAACATGGTATTTCCGAGTTCTTATTTTCTGAAGTTCCATGCTATGTTCTTCCGTTTCTAGTTTTTATTCTTTGTAACATGATAATAGAGTTTTTATTCTCTTTCTTTGCACAATTTAGCTCTTGAATCAAAATTGGAAAAACATAACATGGAACTTCCGAGAGACAAGTGGCCAATGATGAAGAGTTGTTCCCATGTCAACAACACAAAGTGAATATCTCCTAGAAAAGTTTCTCACGATGAGAGAGAGACTCACCTTCTCGGAGGGCATCAGAAACTTCTTCCGCTGTCAAATTCAATGCTCGTAGAAGAATTGCAAGATTTTGTGCTTTCTTTCTGTCGATAATTTGAATATACTGGACTGCAGGTTCTAAGGCTGATGCTTCCTTCCTGCGATCATTTTTGGCTTTATCCGCAGCGTTATAACCAAATAGCGACTCTATCTGCTCCTCATTGAATCTGTAAATAAGTAGGAAGTTAAATTGGAGTATTTAAAGTTAATTGTTGATGAAAAATTAGATCCATCAAGAGAAAGTTAATGCCTTACTGGAATGATCCTGCACTGATCTCATGCCAGACCATTGACTGATCCGAATTGGTATTAACCTTATCCCAAAAGAATGGCTTTAGCTTGGTCTTTTGAGATCCCTCAGCATCCATATCACCACTACCTCCACTGTTTGCTTTGCGATGAGGTCCTATAGGCGGACGGTTGTTCTTACCAGGCAATGGTTTCGGTGGAGGTGCTACTTTCGGAGGTGGTGGGGCCTTAGGACGAGGAGGAGGAGGTGGTGGTGGACCTGGTGGTTCAGGTGGTGGAGGAGCTTGTCTTCCAGGGGGAGGTTTTAGGGGAGGAACTGACCCTCCTGCCACGGCTTCCGATTTAGTTGCATCACCAGGTGCAGAATCATTTTCTTTTTTCAGGGCCATATTGTTTGCAAAATTTGCACTTGTGCCGAACTCTTTGTTACTGGAATTTCCTAAACTAGTAGACTTCTGAGAAGAACCTGTGGCATTACAAAGATTGTGACAGGCCTTAGAATGCGAAGAAAATCATCATCAATTAGTGGAAGAAAGCTAATAATTGCATACATACCAGCGGATATTGTGAGAAGAGGCCTATCATCATTTGGTCCATTTCTTGGACCAATTTTTCGGCTTCTCCTTTTCTTAATACAGCAGAAACAGAGAAGTGCAACAATGATAAATATTACAACTGCAGCTCCAGTAATAGCAATTAGTTTAATCACATTGCTGTTATCCTTTTGTGGCGCCCTTTTTTTACCAAATGAGGGATCCTTTGCTGGTGGATTTTTCTTTTTTGGTGAGGGTTTCGCATCCTTTGATGGTGGATTTTTCTTTTTCGATGAGGGATTAGGACTAGCACGAAAAGTAGTATGAGTTTTCTTAGAGGATGAAGGTGAAGGTGAAGGTGCTTGATATCTAGGCAACCTAGCTGCAGGGCCGGGAGCTAGAACTGGAGCATGCCCTGGTTGTGGAGAAGGAGAAGGGCTTGGCATTGTTGGCTTACGTGAATCGCTGGCCAAATGTCTTCTAGGAGCATCCGGCCAGCCTAAAAGCCACTCTAAGCAGGTGATGAACCAATTTTTCGAGGTAGCCTTTTCTTGAGAAGCATGAAGCAGAAGCCCTTTCTTTCTTAAGCAATCAAAAAGTGTTTGTTTCACATGATGAGGAAGAACTAAAATTGCATGGTGTATGTTGCTTTTCGTTAAGAACGTTGTTTCAGAGTCAGCGGCTGCTTCCTGTGGAATGTCCAAGTTAAAATTTTCGATAGCATCTTTCTCATCTATCAGTTCTTTCCTGCAATGGATCCATGCCTGCTCTGCCTGCAGTCACAAGATCTAGTCAAATGAAGTAGCTATCATGAGTTCAATTTTCAATACAACAATTACAAAAAATTTCAATCTTTTGCCTTAACGCAGTTGTCATTTCTCACACAGCCGAATGCAGTTTCACGGTATACAATCTGCTATTGTTTTTGCTGGTGGAGTTTTCTATCTTTTCTACAAGCCATTTGCTCCTATCTGTCTTTAACTCAATGTAGAGTTACATGTTGGCATATATAGCTTGAGCATGAAGAACAAAGTGCACATAATTTGCAAATTCATCCCTCCATGTATTAGCAAAACAAAAAAGGATTGTGTCACCTAAATAGGTTCTTAGCTTCTTCAGAACAGGAACCTGCTAGTGTTACATACAAACACGACAAGCGGAAATTGAAGATCAAATTCATTTTTCTCGAGCCATATTCTAATTAATCTAATCGACATCATGCAGAGGAGCGGAGGGGAAACACACTACTCTAGCCAACTTAGGTACGCCCAGGTCATCGCAAATTTGACTTTATTTTCTCTTCCCATTAGCAACCAAGACTAGTTCTTTCTTGCTTTCAATACAACATCGCATTGCAGAAGCGAGAAAAAAAGTTACTTCGAATAAAACTTTAATTAATTTCTAATTAAATGCAAAATTTGGCAACAACGTAGCTAACAACCACGAAGGAAGAAAATAGCAGGAAAAAGAATTAAGAGGGTAATTCAAATTATGTTCATACCATGTCTTCGTCTATCTCCTCCGAGAGCCAATCGCCGCCATTGCCGAAAAATGTTTCTCTCGTCCTCCTCACACCCTCCGACGCCCCTATCACCAACGCACAAAGCAGAATCACAAAAACAACCGCATAGCTGCCTCTTCTCATTTCCATCCCGTCCATATATTTTCCTTCTCATTTCATCGAACTTGTCGCACAATCCTCAATTTTCTCTCCAACCAAACAGAAACGAAAGGTTTCCAAAAGAGAAAAAAGGGGCCTCGAAGCTCCACCTGCAAGTTGCAACAATGGCGGCCGCGCGCTCTTCTGCTCTGCGTTCTTATCCCCACGTGATCAAAATCTTCAATTTTGACGGCAACCCACGTCAAGTTTCTCAGCTATGCGAAGAACCCACAATTTTTTTACCATCTCGATCGGAAAAACACAGACTTTGAAGATTCAAACGTCGAGATACGAACATGCAAGAGCAGACCAAAAACAACAGCGCCTACAAAACTGTATACTATTTTAGAACGTCAAGGCATTGCTGTTTTCACAACCGCCATTCATAAACGCAAGAAAAAAGCTGAATCAAAACACAAATTCATGGGGTGGGGGCTCTAATCTAATTCAACCCAGAAGGAATTTAGCTAATCTGGATATTTTTTGTGATAATATTTTTTTCTGTTTAGATTTTTGTTCGTCGGGATGTTTCTTGTTTTTCGGGGGTTTAGGTGGAGAGAGAGAGAATGACGCGTGATACAGACGTGAGGAGAACAATGTGGACGTCCATGGTTGTCTTTTGACTTATTTTGGTCTTTTGTCTCTTGACCTCCCTTTGGCTTTTACAACACTTGCCTTCATCCAATTTTATGGTTTTCTCATTTTATTCTTATCTATTACTTTTCATATTTTTTATCCCAAATTTAGCATCTATGTTTTTTTTTTTAATTTGGAGTGGAGGGAAGATTGAACATCGGCTCTCGAGTTCAGTGATAAACGATGTTAACTAACTGAGTTACGAATTCTTTTGTTTTGTTGTTTAACGATTTCTTTTTATTTTGCGCTTATATTCGAATTTTTTCTCATAGTTCAGATAATTTTAATTGCCAAATTTTTTTTCTCGTGGTGTGGTGAGACACTAATTTTAAATAAATCTATGTAGTGAAAAAACTGCTAATCTTAACTTGTGGTAAAGTTCGTTATCAAATTGAAATTTTTGTCAAAATTTCCTCCACATGCAGGAGTAAAAGGGTCATTTCATTACTAATCTTAATCACCCACCATCTTCTTTGTCAAAAAAAAAATCACCCACCATCTTCCCCTCTCTCACGTAACCCAAACTCATTACCCAAGCCATCCCCACTCACCACCCTTCTTATAAAATCAAACCAAATTCAATGTTTTCTTCATGAATTCTCCATATTTTATGTTCAATGAATCTAGTACTAGCCGTATAGTTAAGTGCTCTAGCATTTAGCCTCATGGTCTCGGGGTAGAAGGCTAGTATTGTACAGAGGAATATAATTTGACATGTGGTCCAATATACTAGTGGGTAGGATATTAAGTTTTCACCTATGCGTCCCGAACTCTCAAGTTCGAAACTCCCATCTTCCTAAATTATTATATTAATTTCAAACCCTCCCCTCTCCTCCTCTCCCCTTAACAATAATAATCTTTTAGTAGATTATCCAAGCCAAACCAATCCTAAATCACAGACGGGTCCTTGTATGAAACAACTGAAATAGTTATAAACAAATTTGTGCATAAATATGGCAACAGGGGATGTAGCTCAGATGGTAGAGCGCTCGCTTAGCATGCGAGAGGTATGGGGATCGATACCCCACTTCTCCATTCTTTTTAAACTTTTCATTTTTTTTTAATTCATTTTTTTCACTCCTTTGAGTACTGCAGTCTGCATAAACAAACGGGAGATAGCGAAATTGAAATGCCCGCCAATGGCAATCTTGTTTCTGGTGAATGGCAATGGCAATCTCAATCTCAAACTCCTCAAAAAATCTATCTGCTCCTCCACTCTCCATCTCAAACACCAATCTCTCAGCCCACCATTCACTTCCCTCCAATGCGGAACCATCTTCCAATCCCTCACCAAAACCAAATCCTTCCCAAAAGGCCAGCAGCTCCACGCCGTCGCTGTCACCGCCGGAAATCTCATCAACAACACCTATCTCAGCACCAAGCTCGCCGCTTTCTACGCAAACTGTGGTAAAATGCCCCAAGCGCAGCTGATTTTTGATGGGATTTTACTGAAAAATTCGTTCCTGTGGAATTTCATGATCAGGGGATATGCCTGCAGTGGATTTCCGTTCAAGTCTCTGGTTTTGTACCGTGAAATGCTTAGTTTTGGACAGAAGGCGGACAATTTTACCTACCCTTTTGTTCTCAAGGCGTGCGGTGATCTGTTGGTTGTGGAAATTGGGAGGAGGGTTCATGGGGAGGTTGTGGTTAGTGGGTTGGAGTCGGATGTTTATGTAGGTAATGCTCTTCTGGCAATGTATTCCAAGTTCGGGGATATGAGGTTGGCAGGGATGATGTTTGATAGAATGCCTGAGAGAGATTTAACTTCTTGGAACACAATGATTTCGGGTTGTGTGAAGAATGGTGACCCAAGAGAGGGTTTAATGATTTTTGAGGAAATGGGGAAGGCGGGATTGAGAGCAGATGGGACAAGTTTGCTTGGGATACTCTCTGGTTGTGCTGAGTTGATGGCCTTGAAGGAGGGGAAAGCAGTTCATGCATATGTGGTTCGAAACAGTGGTGAAATACATAACGAGTTTTTGACCAATTCTCTTATTGAGATGTATTGTAAGTGCAAGTCTGCGGCTTATTCTAGGCGATTATTTGATGGGGTGAAATTGAAAGATACTGTGTCATGGAACTCTATGATCAGTGGTTATGAGCAGAATGGAGATGCTTTTGAAAGCTTGAGACTTTTCTGCCAAATGGTTATGGAAGGTGCAGAGGTTGATGAAGTAACCGTCACAAGCGTGCTCGGAGCTTGTGACCAGATCAGTGCCTTGCAATTTGGCATGTCTGTTCATTCATGCATTGTCAAGAAAGTGTTTGGTGGAAATATCTTTGTGGGAACTGCCCTTATAGACATGTATTCTAAATGTGGAAGTTTGTCTTGTTCCCGTTGTGTTTTTGATGAGATGCCTGTAAAAAACTTGGTTTCTTGGAGTGCTATGGTTTCAGGATATGGTGCTCATGGGAGGGGAGAAGAAGCAATCTCTTGTTATCACGAACTGGTAGCAAATAATTTCACTCCAGATGAAGGGGTTCTCACTTCTGTTTTGTCAGCATGTAGCCATGCTGGCCTAGTCAATGAAGGTAAAGATATTTTTAATAGAATGACGGTAGAATACAATGTGAAGCCTGGACTTGCTCACTATTCATGTTTGGTGGATCTTCTGGGAAGAGCAGGGCGCGTAGATGAAGCATATGAGCTCATCAAGACCATGCAAGCAGAACCTAGCAGTGATATATGGGCTGCACTTCTTTCTGCTTGCAGGTTACACAAGAATGTTAAGCTGGCGGAGATTGCAGCACAAAATGTTTTTGAAATGAATCCAAAAGGAGTTGGGAGCTACATTTGCCTTTCCAACATTTATGCTTTTGAGAAGAGATGGGATGATGTGGAAAGAGTGAGAGCTGTGGTGAGAAGGAAGGGACTGAAGAAACCACCCGGCTGCAGCTTTGTGGAGTTAGATAAGATGGTTCATAGGTTTTTAGTTGGAGATAAGTCACACCCACAGACACGAGATATTTATGCCAAGTTAACAGACTTGAATCTGCAGCTCAAGGAGGCTGGATACAAGCCGGACACCGCTTCAGTATTCTATGACGTTGAAGAGGAAGTAAAGGAGAAAATGCTTTGGGATCATAGCGAGAGACTGGCAATTGCTTTTGCCCTTATTAACACACAACCTGGGACAACAATCAGGATAACCAAGAATCTTCGTGTATGTGACGATTGCCACACAGTAACAAAAATGATCTCTATACTTATGAATAGAGAGATTATAATGCGAGATATCCACAGGTTCCACCACTTTAGACATGGAGTTTGCTCTTGTGGGGATTACTGGTGAATGATTCTGTCATGAGATTGTCTGTACATTCATTCTATGGGAAATACGGATTCTTTTATTCAAACAGAAAACAGCTCAAATTGTTTTCACATTGCCAGTTTGCCACCCCATGCCAATTTCTAGGTTGCATCTCTCCCAGCCTTGCTGTTGTATCACTTAAATAGAGCTAAGATATTGCTTATCAAATTAGAGAGTAGGCCAACAAGTCCACCAGCTCCACCACTGACGCTCATATCTGTTTCTTTATCCCATGGGAATGGCTCCTCTACTTTGGTTGCTTCCAGAAGATCTTCAATCGAAATCTCTGGTTTCGACCTCTCCAAAGGACCTAGGTGGTGATTGTACTTCTCTGGGTCTGGACAGTAATCCTGCATAAATGAGGGATCCGATGACATATTTCACCATGAAAGAGCATATTCTTAAATCACATACATAAAGATTTGTTTACCTGATCAGCATGCATCTTCTTTACAAATATCTTGAATAAATCAAGATTCGTCTTTTGCAGTAGTTCATCAGACAAACGAAGGTATGTCACCCCATACATCCTTAATTTTGGTTGGCCGTCTTTATTGATGCCATTTGGTCTAGCATTTAGAAGGATTTGGTCATAAGCCACACTGTCGTATCTAGAAAGTGCATTTTCTCCAGCAACTTCTATGTTTTCTCTCCAACCTCCACTCAAAACCTGCACATGTGTTTTGCAAAACATGATTGTCAAGAATGCAGTTCTCCATTTTCAATCCATCCTTAGTTTAACTTGTTTGTTCCTTTTTAAATTTGTTATTGATGCGCTTTTTACTTTCCATATTTTTATAATTGAATAGCATAAATTCGTTAAGAAACATATTTTATTTAGAACCTGGGTTACTAGATACTGTATAATTGTCAAACTAAAGAAAGATTAGTTTTTGTATGGTTTTCCAAGACAATCATTTCGACATGTTTTATGGAGGGAATTGTACAAGAAAACAACAGTAAAACGGTATTTTTTTTCAATGAGAAACGAGACTGAAGTAGGAAAGCTGGTCTTAATAAATTTCAAGATGTTTACCCGCTGAACAAGTTCCTCAGGCGCACTTTTGGCATCAGCACTTTGTTCAGAGTTCCTCATCTCTAAACATGTGAAATTCAAAATGGCATGATGCCTTGACAGCATCCTGGCTATAGGTCGGTACCCATCTCTATCTTTCAAGTTGTAGTATCCTGCGGTAAGCTCCGCGGCGTGATTATCAACTTCATACCACCAGTGGATTCCAGATACCTGTAATCAAGCAGATTCTCGGATTAACATTGGGTGAAAGACCGTAGGTACTGCTAATAAGAGTTTTTTATGACATTAGAAGATTTACTTTGGCTGCTAGCTTTAATTTACAGCCCTCAAAAACTTTGTTGGCTTCATCCATGATCTGATCACCATGGATCAGTAACTTGTTAGAGTACCAAGTCAAGAAGAACTTCCCTTTCTCAGTAACATATGTCCCATTTGATCTGAAGAACTCTGAGGATTCAGGAGTGTCATTATATTCTCCGGCGTTATCTGGCAAAGCCCATTCAGGATGACCTGCAGCTGTTGCAGCCTCTTTGAACTCTGCTTGGAGATACTTGTCATAGCACTGCAATATGGAATAGGTACGTGTTTAAAACTTAAACTTGCTCGAATATTTCCATTAAGCCATAGGATCGTCATATTAAGAAATCAATCCCACCTGAAATTCTCCGATCCCTGGAAAAGCCCATCCTTGACTTTCCGGATAAGAGGGATACCTGAGCTCTCCTGCAGGGCCAAGCCCTACTTCAATGTCTATAATAAGTCCGGTTTCTAGAAAATCCGACATGTTCTCTCTGAAACTTTTCATGTAATCACTGTATATCTGTAACAGAAGGATTAACATATAAGTAACCTTGATAAAAATGAATGGTAGCTGATGGCATGAACATTTAACATATAGAAATCTTGTGAACCTTACCTGCACAGCAGTTCGTCCATCAAAGAGATGCAGGTTATCCACACCTAGAGTGAGGTATTCCGGGTTCCTATTACCTTTGAGATTGGTATAAAAGATATCGGGGTCTGATTCTCCGATCTCAAGTACCCATTTGGGAATGGGGATGGTTACAACATCTCCTACATTCCCACCACATTGGTGGAATGACATTATAGCTTGTAATTTCAGCCCACCATCTTCAACTGCTTGAAACACGCTCCTATAAGCACTCCAGTCATACTGCTTAGGCCCCTTTGATTCTATGATCCCCCACCACACATCTATCATGACCCCATCAACACCCGCCGCCCGTAACTCCTTCAGATCCTTAACGAGTTTGTCCCTGTCTTCCAAAACATTGTCAACCGTAACAACTCCCAACTGGTACGAAGACAGACCCGAAAGGAAACATTAGACCATTTCCTTTGTGAGGATCATTATATTTCATACTATAATGCATACATAGTGTGAGTGAAAAGAAGAATCATGACTTACAGGGAGCATCACGAATATCGGCACATAGTTTTTGAGCATTTTTTCTTGATAAGTGAGAGTAGTTGCAACCTGCGTTGTTGTGTAAGAGAAGATTTTTTGGGGTTTGATTTGTCTGAAAGGATGGAGTTGGTGCAACTTTACTAATCCCAGCTGCCTTTTTATGGAAAATACATCACTATCCTTGGTAACCCAAAAAAGAAAGATAAGGACTTCTTCTGCTGCACCTTATCTTTGCACACGCACAAAGTATTGGTAATCCCAGCTGAAGTCCACATGCTTTTTTTGTTTGCATTCTTTAGGTGCTATCAGGACCACCTCTGAGGGTCTGATCCCATATATGCCCTCAAACAACTTTACAAAATTAGGTCATAGATGCCTTCTAAAAGGGGTATTAAGGTCATTTTATCCCATGGGACACCTACAGCTTCATTAATCCTAGAGTGAAAAGTAAAGTTGCCCTTCAAGGCTTTTAAAGTTAATTCAAACTCATGCTTTTTTGTTTGGTCAGTATTGCAAGGTCATGCTTCTTGTGTCTGTTTCAGTATCTCAACCCAATTATAATTATGCATTATTATGCGTTTTAACTTTCTTACATTAATGATTGACTTGAGATACCGCCACAATGACATTCCTATTTTAGGGAAGTTTTTCTCTTGTTGCAATCCTTCAGATATTTATGGCAGAATTTGTACATGAGAAGATTTTGAGGCAGTCACTTACCTTTCGTTCTGTGGTGGAGATTTCTGATGCAACAGCTCGAGTACTTTGGATTCCACTGCGGGAGCAGAATGCCGGAGCTGAATTGGCTCCTTGCCTCCATACTTTACTTGCTCCCTCTGTACTCTTGAGTACGTTTAAAAATGGAAAATGCGGGCAGAAGAAGCACCTACAGTGGTAAGCACTTATTTTCTCCCCCAAACCACCTAGAGCTGTTGTTCTTGTCAATGTTGTCATGGTGACTATATGTACGGCCTAATTGTCACCAAAACGACAATTGTATAGCATTATTGAGCAGAAAAAGAGTCCATACGACATGAAGCGTGATGTAGCATGAAAATTCTGGTTTCTTGTTGCCTGCAACGATATATAGGTTATGGTTATGGAAGATTTTCTAGAGAGTTTTGGTTGGAGAGGGAAAGAGAAGACACAGGCCACATTATTTTCTGGCCACGCTTATTTTGATGATTTATTGTTTCTTTCAAGTCATTTGCTTCTCCATTTTTCTGTGGACTTGAGAGCATCTGTTCAAAGATAGAAACAAAAAAATTGCATCCAAACAACAAAAGTTTGTATCCCTTTGAAAAGAGGCATGCCTTTTCTTTTTTTTTTGACGAATGATAGGATATTTATTCACAACAAAACTTCGTCACTTCAGTACGCTAGTCACGGCCACTGGCAGATCCACATAAAGGATAAAGTGTATGCAATGCCCCCTTACTCGCTATGAAGGCAAGATGCTTGACAAAATGCTTCAGAGAGTTTAAGGGTAATGTAAGTAGCGAAGAGAAACTAACCGAAACATAGTGTGAGCTTCATCTTGCCGTTGGGAGGGAATGTTCCTAGAATTTCCCTTGGCCATGGTAGTTAACAAACTCTTCATAAATATGTTTCGTCCTTACATTCAAGTGAATCGAACCGGAGACATCCTCAACGAAATGGAGATAACTACTACTAAATCAAATGCGTTTTGTTTGTTAATTGTGATGTGAAGCAATGGTTTTGTCATATTGGGCTCAGTTATCATCGATTCATACATTATGGAGACTGAATTTAGTCCAGAAAAAAGCCCACAACTAAAAGGCTTCAAAAGGATGGAGCCCATTAGAAAAAAACTGTAAATAAGAGCGAAACCGAGGGTAATTTTGTCACAATCGAGTGATCCAGCTCCATCCCAAAGAGAAATACATGGCACTCTGACAGGCAGACACGTTTAGTGGCTCGACTCCCAATATATCCTCTTCAACGGCTTTAATTTAGTCATACCTGGACTAACTTTCTATCCCGCTCACCTCCTTTTAACGAAGAAAATTGTAATAATGGTTGTTTAATTTTAACTTAACTGGATTAATAGTTTTTCAATTAAAAATTTATGATCATTAGTATCTTAGCTCATCAAAATGTGCATTTATGGTTTTTTCGTCAACTCTGTTAGAATTGCGTCAAAACGAGTCATGTTGAAATAAGGATTGCTACAATTATGTTAAAATTGAGGGACCACTGCACCAAGTGTGTTAAAGTTGAGAGATCATTTCTTTAATTGGATTAAAGTTGGGTGACCATTAGTTACAATTTTTCTTATTTTGTTTTTCATATTTGCCCTTTGATTTAGTCTCATGTGCATGACACGTGACTCATTTTTACAGAGGTTTTAACGAATTTAACAAAAATAAACACAGCTGCACGTTTTGATGAATTAAAAGACGAACGAATTTTTAATTGAGAAACTTACTTCAATAAAGTTAATCATTATTATAATTTCCTTCATTTAAAGTAGTGTTAACCTAAATTCACTTTGCATTGAGATGGTTAATATTTTCCAGGCCGATTGAACCCGAATTACTGAATGGGAAGAAATATGTTAGAGTTGAATCGGTTGATCGTCCAATCTATCTAACCAGATCGAGTTGCACCCCTACTCTACGTATTGTCAAGACTCAAGAAGATGAAAGGGCACTGTGGGAAAGCAGTCTGCCAAACTGCAGCTGAAACATAGAAATTTTTCAATGTGACCGACATATGAGGTGGTACACCACGTGTTATTATATAAATAGTGAAATATATGTGTTAAAAAATTAATAACTTAAAAAATAAAATTTTCCACAATTTACATAAAAACACGTGATGTACTACTCGTATTCCCGTCACAATCAAAATTTCTCCTGAAACAGGTTCTTTTGAGAAAACAGCCAATGTAGTTGGCCTTGGCAAATGGCCAGAACTGGGACAAATCCACTTTCCCATTGAAAATTAGCCTTCACGTGCCTCACTTACCCTCTCTCTCTCTCTCTCTGTCTCTCAATTCTAATAACTCCAAAAAAAGGACGAAAAATGCACACTCACTACCCTCACTCTCTTCCTCCGCCTTCTTCGCCATGAAAAGAAGACGACGAAAAACACCCAGCAAACCCCACCACCACCGCCAGTCTCTCTGCCATTCTCTCTGAACCCACACCCTGCAAAACCCAGCAGAAACCCAGCAAACCAAAATGTGCTATGTGGGAAAAGCAACAAAGATCTTCATTTTTTTGGTGACAGTGTTGGTAGTGTTCGGGCTGGTTTTCGGATTAGGGGTTCTCCGCCACGGCCTCCATAAATCCCACAAATGCTCCGCCGATTCGGATTCCTGCAGCCCTCTCCCCTCCCCACCAATTCAATTCCCTAACCCCAGTTCCGGTTCGAACCAGCCCAGCTCACCAAATCCCGATCCAACTCTGACCCAGCCCAGCCCACCTAACGCCAATTTCAACCCGCCTCCGCCGCCCAACCCAGATTTAACCCCGTCTCCGCCGACGTCAACTTCAAGCCCGCCTCCTCCAACTCCGCCGACATCAATTCTGAGTCCACCTCCGCCAACTCCGCCGACATCAATTCTGAGTCCACCTCCGCCTAACCCAACTTCCAATCCGCCATCTGTTCCGCCGCCTAGAATGGCGGCGCCGCCGTTCAAAACGCCAAGTGAAGCTCCGGTGACTCCAGGTCCTGCCCATGTTTAGCTGCCATTTCGTAGTACAAGCCCAAATTTGGCCCAATTTGTTTTAAATTTTGGAAAGCAGCTGTTTTTATTTTTTGATTCAAATTCTTGGATTGATGATCATTGGGTTGGGTTGGAACTTGGATTTGTATATAAGGCGTTTGTGAATTTTTGTGTATTTGATTCGCGAAATCCGAACGAGATCGTTTTACAAATCTCAATCGGTGAAACGAATCAGAATCAATCGTGTTCTATTTTAGTGAATTTAGACAGTCTCGGTCAGCGTAACAGCGCTTCTATTTTTTTCTATGATGAATTGATGATGCCTACTTTTTTTCCTTTCTTCTGTGGATTTCGATGTCTCCGTATGCCCTTGTCAATCCGGTTTACTACGTTGTCGGTTGTCCTACTACTAGGAACCAGAATTATCGCCGGATCCATTTCCTAAAGATCATGCAATCGTCTTCGTTCATCGTATATTGTGCGGTCAGAAATTATTTAAAATTTAAAATTTAAAATTCAAATATAAATAGTATCTAACGAAAACTGACCGCACGATATACGATGAACGAATACGATTGCATGATCCCTAGAATTCTTAAGAAATGGATTCGACGATAATCCTGATTCTACTACTAGTATACAATATTTGGTTTAATTTAAAGTTGTTTTTCAAATGACTGAAATAAGTCATACAAGAAGTGTCATAAGTGATGCTAATGTTTCTTACAAGAAGAATTTTTAAATGCTTTTGAAAATCATAAATATTTTTTTAAGGTCATTTTAAAAACATACTTTCAAATCAATATTTTGTTGGCAATATTTGCATTTTCTTTTTCCAAACTGCAATTTTTGCTTTTGATATATATGCGAAATTGCATGGAGGTTTTCACTCAAATAACCCTAATAATTCAACTTGTTATTTACAGAAAGTATACATAGTTTGTAAATAGGGAACTTTAACGAAAAACTTCCGTTACTATTCACTTTAATGAAAAACCATATTTTTACACTAAAAAGTCAATTCTTGTACTATTCAATTTACCCTTAATTTTGTCCTTATCGTTAAAATTCAAAGTTTTCAAATCATTTTCATTAGTTTTCCTTTATAAACAACCATCAAGCAATATGTCAATACTATTGATGTATAGTTTGTAAAAGAAAATACTTGCATTCTCCAATCTGATTGCATCACTTATTCATTATTTGGGATCAATGTATTTTGAACCTACAAATTTTTATTTTTTTTCAAACAAATTTGACCCTACAAATTTTATACCCAAAATGCTTATTTTTTATTCTTCATTTAAGTATCATATTTATTAAATGTCAATCAAATAAGAGGTTATTTAGTCATTCATACATATTGAACAAATAGACGATGTTGGTACTAAGTAATTAATTCATGGTGAACTGTTTATTTATTTAATAAATATAGATGTTGAGTGGTTAGATCAACTGCTGGGGCAGTTGGGTCTGCTACTACTCATCTAGTTGGAATGTTTCAAAATCTTTAAAATCATACAATCAATGGGGTATTTCTATATTCCAATAATCTTGATTTTTTTCTTAATGCATATTAAAAAAAAAAAGTGTAGGCAAGTTAATTAACCAACTTATGTAATAGCTAGCTAGTAGTAATTATAAGTTCCAAGAAAACCTGGAATAAAATGCTGAGGAACTTTTGTCACACAGAAAGCACAAATAATTACATTCTTCATCAACAATTACGTAAATCTTCCTTGCTTAAAACCCTAGTGGGCTAGCAACAACATGATCACAACGCTGAACCCGACAGTGAGACTGATCGGGAGGCCACCTTTGTAGTTTGGCGATGAAGCAGAAGGTTGTGCTTTAGACCCGGTTCGAGAAATGGAACTAGGAGCTTCTGCTGAAGGAATGTGATCAGTAGGGTTTGATGCAGGACTGATGGGCAATCCAGATGGCAGAGTAGGGGACAATGTGGGAGCAGATTGTGGTACCGATTCTGCAGGCGAGGGACTAGAAGTTTGTGGAGCCAAACTAGGAGTCGCCGGCGAAGGAGTTGGAACTAAAGGAGATTCTAGTGGGGAAGGGCTTATAGGAGAAGCTGTTGGTGCGGCAGAAGTTGCAAGAGTGTTGACTTCAAGCTTCATTCCTTGGCTACAATGTCCAATTTTTCCACAGATGAAGTACCTCTTGCCTGGAGAAGATAGAGGAATTGTAGTGCTTCCACCACTGTAAGACTGAATTGAGTTACGCGCTTGCCTTTGGCACTTCAACCACATCATGGTTTGGTGAGTACTGAAAATCTGCGTACATACAAAAGGTATTTGTTAATTTGAGTAAATATCGGATAAAATTACGGAAAATATTATTAGCATTTCAAAATCGTCATCACGCAGTCTTCCCTTTTTTAACTGTTTTTTTTTTACTAGAAAGGAATGTTGACTATTTGAAGTGTGCGAATATCAATTCCTATATTATAAGATATTTCCAATCAATATCTTCGGGTTTGTAAATAACTTACTGAGATTATCTCCGACTAAGAATGACTGCGACGATGCCCAAGTTTGAAGATCAGTAGTCGAATCCCACCCCCCATTTGGACCTCCGACCGTGTAAGTGGCTGCCTTGGCCGATTCTATGAGCATGGTTACAACAACCAAGCTCATCAATGTTGTTCTTGGAGCTGCCATATTTTGCTTAATTAGTAATGAAAGAGCGAAGAAGTTGAAGAATAGAATGAAGTAGAGAGAACCAACTACATAGATATATAGAGATTGAAGGAAAAAGGAGAGGCATTTGAAAGTGAAGATAATATTAATTTAGGGTTTAGTTGTTTTAGTTGGTCAAGTGTCATGATGATTAGGCAAGGATAGGTTGTAGGCTCATGTTGGTACAAATCCAACATGATCTTCTCCGGATTCTTTTGGTGGGGATCTGTGAATCGTGTCCGTTCATCGTACATCGTGCAGTCTGTTTTTGTCAAATACTATTTACGTTTAAATTTAAATAAAAATATTTAAAATAATTTTTGATGGCACGATGTACGATGAATTGACACGATTCACGAATCTCCGGGATCCTCACAAAGAGGATCTGGTGAGGATCTGGATTCGGTACAAATATTCTTTTTCTGACACAACTATAATATCTTTCAAATATTTTATTTATACACTTATTTTTACCTTCTATACATGTTAAATTTTTACCATTTATCTTCTTTAATTCATTCAATCTGGCCAAAAATTAAAAAGGTTGTGTGAGAAGTAAAAATGAGTGTGTGGATAACACTACTTTTTTTTTTTTTTTTTTTTTGTAGATAACATAGTGAGTAAATAGTTCAATTTTTTCTTCTCACTATTTGATGTGAATTATTAATTCAAGCATTGTTTTGAATGTGGATCCATATGTTAACTTCTTGACATAATTTAATGCTTCTCTTTGATGAATACATAATTGAAATCTATGAACAATTACAGGTGGAGATAGATTTTAACATGTATCGTAGTGTATTATTTTATGTGTTATAATATTAGTATATAAATGCAGATATATTACATTTCTAGAGTACAGTAAAACAAACAAACATGTTATGATTTGTGTTGAATAACATATTTACGTGACGGTGTTACAGATATACCGAAACTGAATCTGATTTATAAATTTTGTTAACAAAAACAAAAAAGTAAACATGAAAAACAAAAGAGCCAAGCCAAATTAACTTGTGCAAATGGAGTGGTTTATGGCTTCCACGTTAAACAGTTAACGAACAGGGTGGCTGACTTCATCTTCATGCATGATTAGTAGGTATACATCGATTCACCTAATCTAATAGTCCATCCCAGCAGAAGTTAAATAAGAAAAAGAATGAAGCTTACCATGAAGTGGTTCAATGAAATACTGACACGTTTTATTTCCAAATGTTTGGACAACTAACCAAACCAAGCACCCATATATTCTGTTTCACCGAAAAAAAATAACCCACATAGATTCATAAGAATTACGAGGATGCAGCTTCAACGAGACCCCATGCAATATTACGAAAAGATTGTACCAAATTTTCACGTGTTATAATAAAAATAAACGACATAATCAATGAGTCCTATTTTAAAATATATTAACAAAATAAATTCATTGTGTTATTATTTATGTAGAATATAACGTCATGTGATCGTATTTCAAATATATTGAAAAATTGCTCTAAAAAGAGAATCTATAAATTTACTACTCATAAAAAAATGCTTACATATTCCAATACAAACTTTCAGCAGCTAATGGAATCTGCATGTATGGAAGAACATGAAATCATAGCTTCACCAAATACTGGTTTGGTTCACCAAGAGCAAAAGGTCCACCAAATTTTGGTTTGGTAAACAAGATTTCAACAATGGGGACAGGAGAACTGTAAAATTCTCAGTAGATCACCACAAAAGAAAACATTCAGTGATGAATACTAATGGTTTGGTGTAAACAAATTGTGCCTTCCCTTGGCCTGCAACGTGCATGTCAAGCAGAGAAAATTGTTCTTTAGTGGTTGTTTTTGCGAGGATGTAAAGTTAAAAAGAGCCTCACATTAGCGAAAGTAAAATCTTGCTAGGGCTTATAAGGAGTTCATCGAAAATAAGTTGGTATTAGTGGTTTGACAATTTGAGCAGGTTGACAGCATCTACTGATCAATAAAAATCAAATCAAAGTATCTGTACATAATTTTCTAAGTTTATTCGACGACCTACATTTTTGTATAACCAAAAAAATGAGAAACAGGAAACTAAGAGTCCATTTTTGCTCACAATTCTCAAGTAGCGAATAGATACAAATTTCAAAGTTTAAACTCATCAAACGGTGATATATAGGGTTGTGAGCATCACCATTACTAGAGTGCGGTGAGCAAAAATATTCCCATAAACTAATAATTTGAGTGTTTAATCTACTTTGTGGCTAGTACCTAGCTAGAAGAGATATCTATAATATCTTTCCAATTATTAGGACATTGCGCAATTGCTAGCTAACCTAGCGAGGATGGAGTTCAGAGACTGTAACGTCATTTACTGATTGAGCTGCTTCTGCTAACATATCGAGTTCAGATGCGTTTAAATTTTGTGAACTGGCGGAGCTTTCCTGTCGGACATAAAATGCTGGCTGCGAAGGCACGGCGGAGGTAATAGTGTAGCTATTAAGCATCATAACAACCTCTGACATAGTAGGTCTTTCGGCCGGAGCTTCTTGAACGCATAACAATCCAATGTGGATGCACTTCAAAACTTCATATCTAGGCCACTGGTCTCCCAAACTCGGATCCAATAACTCCAATGATGTTCCATTTGCCCAATGTTGCCATGCCTATGTGACAATTTCAAGTGTTAACTTCAAGTCAATTTAACTTTAAGAAATTTGTTCAGCCAAGTTAACGTGTTATATATGTTGTCATGTTGTGAAACGCAGTCGTTAATCATGTCAATTATTTTTTACATACTTACATAACTTTGAAGATTTGAGAAAGTGCGGAAGCTGGAGTTCTTCCGACCTGTTATAATTTCAAGAACTAAAACCCCAAAGCTAAAGGCATCAGATTTGGTCGAAAATTTTCCATTTTTAGCATATTCTGGTGCCATGTATCCACTGCACATCATGAATGTATGTGTCAGAGAAGTATGTATCAAGCAATAAACTTTAAATATCTAACTAGGTAATAAGTTTGTGACATACAAAGTACCGGAAATCCGGTTGGTATTGCCATGAGTTTGGCTCTCGGCGAACAATTTGGCTAAACCAAAATCAGATATTTTGGGGTTCATGTCTTTGTCTAACAGGATGTTGCTTGCTTTCAAATCTCGATGAATAATCCGAAGCTGAGAATCTTCATGCAGGTAAAGTAGCCCTCGAGCAATTCCGACAATGATTTTGAACCTTCTTTCCCATTCCAAACTAAATGTTCTCCCCTGACCTATATGCAGAGTTTAAGTTAGCAAGAACATAACATTATTGTGATCAAGGAAAAAAAAGTACTGAATCTCCATTAAAAGCAAACAACCAAGGGACCGATAATTCATACCAAATAAAATCTTGTCCAAGCTCCCGTTGGGTAGGTATTCGTACACGAGTAGCTTCTCTTCATCTTCTAAGCAGAAGCCTAACAGTCTTACAAGATTCCGATGCAGTAACTTAGCAACTAGCACTACTTCCGTTTTTAGTTCTGCTAGACCTTGGCCTGAACTACGCGACAGCCTTTTCACTGCTATATCCTGTCCATCAGGCAGTTTTCCCTGGAGGTGCATATATAATGTCATCAAACTGTAGAGAATGCATTGATTACAATTGAACTGCAAGTACCTTGTAAACTGGACCAAATCCGCCTTCTCCGAGTTTATATGCTATTGAGAAATTGCTGGTTGCAACTTTAAGTGTACTTAGTCCAATCAAAAGTGCATCCATACTATTGTTACCATCTTCACGAACATCCGAAACATCATCTGCATGAAAAATATACAAAGTTAATGTCTTCAGGGGCATATAAGTTAGTCTTCAGAAAGCTTGTGGCTCATGTGAACGTATACGCAGGAGAAGTCCTAGGTTCGATTCGCCCCTCTCCAATATTGCATGTATAAAAATAAAAACTAAACTATAAGTTATTGTCTGCGATTGATAAGAGGCATGTATGTTCTACTGACCAACTCCACTTCTGCTGGTCTTTTTCCGCAACAAGAAACAAGCGCAGCTTGTGGCTACCACAAGCAATCCCAAAAGAGATGGGATAACTATGATAACGACGGTTTTTGAAATCTTCTTTCCTGCATAAACTTGAAATTATTACTTCTCTATTCATATCTAATTCTCTAAAGGAGTACTCAATTCATAAAACTAAAAGTTTTGTATGCCAACAAAGTTAATTAACATGATGATTGATTTGATGCAATTGATTCTTATCAAGACTAACATACTAGTTAACTTCGCGGAATTGGATAAAGGGAAATGATTTCCACTTTTTCCTTATGCACACCCTTGCTTATTTCTGGCACTGGAATCTAATAAAGCAAAGGAACATCAAGGAACAAAAATAAACAGGGTGTACGTGCATAAGGAGAAAAGAATGTGCAGAAATCATTTCCCTTTGGAAAACCATCTTGCAGATATTACATGTGCATGACAGGAAGCGTTTGAATGCGTCAAAAGAGCCTAAAAATTTACCAGGAGTAGTCTTGTTAGTGCCACTAGTAGTTGTTGAATTAGGAAATGGAGAGGATGCCGCTACAGGTGGTGGATGTTGAATTGGTGACAGGAAAAATGAATAAATCTCATACCGGAGATAACAGCTCCTAGAAATTAGTGTAAACCCAACAAATCCATCCGACAGTACATAACTGGCAATCTGCTGCAGGCAAGTTAAGCAGGTGTTTTCTGCTAGGTCTTGGGTGCACTGAGTCATGCCATATATATCGTTGAAATCCGTGTAACTGGTGACCCCGATAGCGAATTTTGAAGGATTGGAAGCAGCGTTTGATGATAGGTTCTTAACCAACTTGCCTGCCTGACTTTTGAAAAGAACGGGGTCAGTTGCTGTCTGAACGTTGCGTAAGGCCAACCTCGGGAAACTGTCGAAAGTAGAGAAGAAACGCCGGTCCGAATACTGCAACGAGCAATTTATGTAGCCAACCGAAGCCTCCTTCTGGCTAAAACAGAATTGCCTGATCTCAGTTGCTGCTATATTTGCACAAGCTTGGCAATCGATTTTAGAGAGATCGCCGCGGCATTGAACAAGGCCATAAACGACATCGTTGTTCTGGCCAATGCTTGTGATGTAATATCCAGTTTGAGATGCATTGGCAACAAGGGAAGTGAGGGTAAGATTTAGGTTTTGCTCATAGACACTCCCGGAAGTGTAATTGGCAGTGGTGTTACAGTTCGAAAAATAGTAAATCTTTTGCGCTTTAGCGGGATAGTTAATTTGAAGAATGCATGAAATAAGGAGAAAATAAGAAACGTATAATGCAAGAAATTTCATTTTAAAAGATGATAAAAAGGATTAGAAGCAGAAAAAATCGCAGCAAATGAAACACCAAAGATTATGTGATGAATGCTGAATAAACTTGTCCCCTGCAACATTCTAAGTAGAACAACATACTAGTACATACATTGACATGTTCCGGGACGTTTCGTCATCGAAAATATAATTTATATATGGAGAAATAAAAAACAATAAAATGGTTTGAATATAAAGCAAGTACTCATATTTCAAAATGGTGAAAGATTATATATGCATAATGTAGTTTTCGGAATCTGACTACGTGTGTTGTTCATCAGGAGAAATTTTTAATAGTGACGGAAACACAAGTGGTACACCACGTGTTTTAATAGAAATGGTGAGAAATTTTATTTTTTAAGTTATTAACTTTTTAGCACACATATCCCACCATTTGTATTGTGACACGTGATGTACCATCCTGTTTACTGGTCACACTGAAAAATCTCTCGTTCATCACGTCTGCATAATTTTAATATCATTGTTTCTACGAAGATCAAAGTAACACCAAACATAAAATCCAAATGTCGCATACCATGAAGAGTCAAAGTAAACACGCCGTACATGACCATCGTCCCTCAGCAACCAAGTTAAGAAATAAATACTGAACTGAGACAAGTACGTTCTCATTTCCAAACAACGACTTGGAAAAATCAATGGCTTCTTTCTTCTTGTTTAAATGCAATGTTCACTCCTGGCCGGCCAACAGGCATATATAGGCAAATAGAAATTTGGGAAATCTGAGAGAGACCTGTTGAGTTTTGTTCACACGCCTTGCTGAGTGTTGCCGATGCGCGAGTGATGTCAACATGTATGTGTTTAGGGCATTTCGTCAAACACACGTTAGGATTAATTCAATTATATTCAACGTATATTCGTCAAAAATACTAACCATTTCGAGTCTCTTATCTTTATTTTTCCCTTCATACGTTTGGAGCTTCTTACGCGGGACATGAGAAACCAACTTGAATAGGTTAATCTGGAATTTACGTGGTATATATGTGTACTTGAAGTAGATCGAGACCTTCGGAAGCGATGTCCTCCAAGTCAAGGTGCTATTATTTGGTACAAAGGTTTGTTTGTGAAATACCGACCAGATGCACATACATATACCTAGTGACGGTGACACGAACAATGCTCTTTACGTGACAAAGATATTTGATGCCAAAACTTGATGTATTGGTACATATGAAATGCTTCTTAAGCAATCTCATGTGTCCTCCTTACTCAACATTGTATATATTTCAACTCAAATTTGCTTGAATTTAGGCTTTCCTAGGTTTGTGGATTCTTGAAACCTCCATCCAAGAAAGCAGTCGAATTCGAGACAATAGATTTCAATGTCGAATACACTGGCATTCCTAATTTACATTGGATTAGACAATTAAGTAGTATTAATTTTCCTAACATCTACAATAATTCGTTATTTTTGACATACCTATTCCATCTGGATGATATAATATTGTTGTATAATTAAGGGGTTAGTGGAGTTTAATCCTTGGCTAAGATCAACTTTTCATAAAAACTTGGTGTAAGATAAAAAATTTAAATTAGTCCCTTGACTGGATGTCCACCTCAGGATTGATGTTAAAACTCATATTTCATTTGATTTAATGTCTTTATGGGTATTTTCGTTCCTAAAATACCCCCGCAATTAATATTTGATTTGAGTGCTTCATTTCCTCCTATAAAAGATAACTACATTTAAAAAAAATTGAGATACCAAATATGAAATTCAGGTACATTTCAAATAAGAAAACGAAATTATGGATTAAAATTCAAAAAGTTTCATATCACAATGAAACAAAACTCTAGAAATCAAATTTTAATGAATACATCATACCAAATAAGTAAACAATGTACCTAAACAATGGTACCTATACCATAGTATCTATAGCATGGTACCTATATCATAGTACCTAATACATTGTACCTGCAAATTAAAAAGACATTATTAGAATTTTAATGTATCTCAACCATGGTACCTATGTTGGATTAGTGTACCTCATTTCTATAGTGTGCCAAAATATAGAGGAGCTAATGGCATGATAACTATTTGAAACCATGTGCAGCACAAATATGCAGATCATATACAAATATTGAACTAATATATATCAGGTATTCAACAAACAAACAACAAATCTTTAAAAAAAAAAAGAAAAAAAAAACCACATGATTTTAGTGGAAATACTAAACTTCCTAGACAAAGAAACGAATCTGCACAACACCATAGAAGAGAACGATGGAAGATTCATACAATTGAACTTTTTTGTTTAAAATGGAAAACAATTGAAAATATAATAAGTAATAATTGCACACTCGTAACTCAGCATTTAAAAGTTGTTATTGTCCATCATTACATAAGGGTAATGTTGGAAAAACAGAATCAATAAAACCACCCAAAAAAATAAACGTTGACATGGATAATATATATTGACATGGATGTATAGTCAAAGGACTATAATCAATATTTAATCTTGCATAAGATATTTTTCTAACTATAATCTTAACCAAGGATTAAAATCACATTCTCTATATAATTAATCCGGCTATATGCATATACGAAACACCCTACGGATGCATGTGTATTAGTTCTTCTTCTTTGCATTCTCTGATTTCGATTTCCATCACCTTGTTGCCCGAAGAAGGTAATACATCGCAACATTGCCTTCGCGGCGCCTGCAACTGATTAGTTCACGAAAACATGGAATTAGTATTATGTAAGTTTCGTGAAGACGTATAACAATGCTCAAGTGATCGAGCAATGTATGTCCGAAATATTGTAAGCAATACCTGTTTCATATCAAAGTCTAGCTTATGCGAGTACACTTTGACCTCCTCCAGCCTCCTCGGAGAAGCCATGTCGTAGGAGCAATTTTCGTAAGACTTCTTGTAGGTGCTCTTGATTCTACCCGCACCAGAAGACACATTATCCAGAAAGAAAACAACAGGCCTTCGACACGGATCCTTGTGATGTTCTCTTGTGTTAAAAAGATAAGCTCCTGTCAAAACACTTCCCTTTTTCCACTGGCTGAATGTCTCTTGCACGGGAAGGGCATCCGGCAGAAGAATATGGTTTCCGTATACTTGAACAGCGTAACTCCATGACACTGTGATAGTCCATGAAAACCATCTGTCATAGCAGACCGTTTTCTGTAACATTCTTTGAGAATCCACGTTGGCAGCTTTAAACAAATGTTGCAGAGCGTTGAGAGTTGTCATGTTGGGGAAGATGGGGTTTACGTGATCGATGTGATGCAGGGATACCAAAGGTGTCACCGGATGCGAAGCCAGCAGGCCAAACATATCGCCGTGAATGTCATTCTGATTCAATTTTCCCAGCCCAAAACCAAAAATATTATTTCTATGATATACAAACAAACAAAAAAGCACACTGAAATTTCGATTTCAACTACTAAAATTGAATGTCATATATAATTTGATGAGCGAAGAAAAGGGTACCTGATGGAAACCGGGTTCGCGTGTTAATCCAACGCCGAGCTCTGCCAAGCAAGAGGAAATCCTAGAGTCGCTTCCATAGAGATGCGGATATCGTTCTAAACACGAATCAAACACCTTCGCCAGTACCTTTGCCAACGGGGCACTTATAGCGAAACCTGCACCACCATAAGCCATTCCAAATCCGAACACCCTATTTTGCTCGTAAACTTCGGAGGATGTCCCAATGTAGTACCACAGCCCATGATCATACTTCGATAGTGTCTTCACCAAATTCTCCGGGAAAAAAACCGTGTCATCATCTCCGAAGACGTACCACCTCACATTCGTATGGTTAAGCGCCACGATCTCAGAAACAACACGCGCAACGCGAATAGCAGACTTGAGACCGCCTCTGTGAGTGTAACGAAAAGGGGCAGTATCACCCGAGATACACACTGGAGGAAGAGAGGTATCATTGGCGTGACGGTGATGATCAGGCGGAAGGCTATCCAGAAACACACATCCCCTCATGGATTGGTTCTTCCACCAGAGCCTGACGTACTCCTTCCTCTTAGCAGACCACGATTTCTGATTCGAAGCAATCCCGAACACAATGTGCTCGAGAGAGGTTGAGGGCGGGGAATACGCATCTTGAGACAAAGAAGTAATATGTGCAAGCTTTGAGCTTGTAAACACAAGGAAGAACGACACGAGAAGAAAGAGCGTGCAGACGGAAGACGAGATTATGAAGAGGTTTATCAACCGAGACGGATTTTGGGTTTTCGAAGGCGACTGAGGAAACAGCAGCATCTTAAGGGAAGTAAGAAGAACAAAGAAAGAATAGAAATGTAGAAAATGTATCTAGAGAATACAAGTGTGGGACAAAACCAAGATGTTGATTGTGAAGCGTTATCAGCGGCAAGAGAAAGATGCAGACTTTGACCTGTATTCTTCCGCACCAAAGTCTATTTAGTTAGCCAAATCTCCAAAAGAACATGGGGTAGGCGTGGAATTCACGCAAAAGTCCTCCATTTTCTTGCCAGCCCAAAGAAAACAAAAACCACAAACCTAAATTGAACCAAGTTGGCTAAAACAGTGTACCTCTTTTTCTGCACCGAGCTGATGCGTTAGGTTAGATTCGTAAAGGGACAGCTACTTGACAACAATGGCATTGACTGGAGTGTGAGAGATTAAGAAGAGGGGTTACGTGTTAAAAAGTATTAGGACTTAGCAAAACAAAGATTTATTATTAATTATGTACATCTTTGTTAAATGCAGAACGTGAAGAATGTACCGGTCACATTAAAAAATCCCTCCAACTTCATATTCAAGATTTCGAAAGAAAATAACTTTAACGGGCTTAGCAAATATAAAGTGTACACCTATTACGTAATGATTGTAAGTTCTCTTTTTCTTTTACTTTTTCTTGGATAGATAAGAATAACCAACCATATGTGTAACTTTTTGAAAAATCCAATGAAACGAATACTAACATATTTGAGATTTCCCGCATAGCATGAGTATTGTTCTGCTCACTATCTATTTGTATAATCTCTCTAATAGAGATATGGTTCATAAAAAATACTACTCTTACCACATATTAGTACCATTTCTCTAATAGAGATGGAACCCACATGTGTTGGCGGTCCGGCTTCTATTAGAAAAATGGAAACACCTCACTCTTAATCACTTGAGTGACAATCCACTAGCTCGTGATTAAATGTTTGCTTAGCAAGAGTCTCCAAGTAATTGCTTAATTTGAGGGTAATGTAGAGATACAAGATCCATGGATACAGCTAATTAAGCCCTATAAACCGGATACATTAAGCTAATTAATTACAAAAATATGGTAACGCAAGCAACCGAGTGGTTCATCGTATCAGTTACATTTGATTTCTAAGTTGTTTTATGACGACCAGATCCGAAAACTCAGAAACATGACACCATCGAATGCTGGGGCTTCATAAACAATTGAAAATCTCACAAACTAGGTTACTTGCAGATTCAAAGAATGCACATGCATTGGACTTCAATGGTTTGGAACAAGGGCTATCATCCTAAATAATTGAACGGGGAAGGACGAAGGACGAGGGAGGAAGGAGGAAGGAGGAGACAGATCATGGAGGGTTGGCAAGAAACTAGAACAGGCGTGAGAAGCCAAGTACGGCATTCACCCCGGCTCCAACATTACAAAACCAGACCCTGTACTCTGCAATTTATCATCTATGTTCATCAGCAAAATATACTAACTGCGGCATGAAAACGCAGCAAACATTTGAAGAATACTTCCCTCGCATGCTTGGCCAACCAATGACAAGTTTATCCTTGAAACTCTTCCTCATCATTCGATGTCTCAAAACGTAAGTTACTCTACATGAAAACATTACATACCTATCAGTTCACTAGTTACAGTGCAATCCTCTGGATTTCCACATTTGTTGGGGTCATCTCCACCAGCAGATGTGTGACGTTCTACTTCCTTTTTGTCTGTTCATCAAATTCCCCGAGATAATTAGCCACTGAAAAGTTTAACCAAGTGTGAGCCTTATCAGATGTTGAAGCCTTAACTGGCAGCAGATTTCCACAGTGACTTCCCCCTTCGGAAATCTTTTTCTTTTGATTTAGTGTTTTCAAGGAAATCATTCCAGAATCGTTATTTTTGCTCCATGTCTTGATCAGAAGATAAATAGCCATCTCCTCCAAGTATATTCTCTTGTTCCTCCTCCTGTCAAGAATAAAAGGGACTTCAGCTTTTTGAAGTGCAGATGACATCACATAATATCACGTATAACAGACCGCTTGTAGGTCCATTTCACAAAAATAAAATTTAGGAATCTCAAGCATTCTTAAACCAGTGAGCAACCTATGTCCGATAGCTTAATAGCCGAATAATGAAGAGAGAACATGAGTAAAACTCAGATTTTCCATCATTTCAACTACTTGCGAGATATAAATCACCTCAATGAATGGAATGCAAGGAGGGAGGGAGGGTTTTCCTGAAGCACTTTTCAAACATAATTTAAGAACAAGACAAGCCATTACAATTTACCTTGATAAGATGACGGTACACCCAAAGTGTGTGTGATTCGCTGAATTCTACACCTAACTAAGTGTCCTCAGAGCAACTATTCCAACAGAAAACTCTATAAATTCATGGATATTAACTCATTGTCTCTGCACCGTCTAATGTTTATAGTCATGAAGTCGTTAAATGATGGCAAAATTTCGCAGCACTGACTTCGTTGAGCCTTCATCTGGATTGTAACAAGTGGACCGTAGTTAATGGCATTGACTAAAACTGAAAGATGAAAGAAAACTCATTGTTTACATCTATATTTGTGAAGCAATACCGCATCCGGATCAAGCTCTAGCTTCTGTGAGAACACTCTGATCTGTTCCAGATTCTTTATTGCATTTGCTTTGGAGCAGTTTTGCACATTGTGCCTGGAGTAGTTGTTCCAGATGCCGTGACTATTGGATACGACACTTTCCAGGAAAAACACAGTTGGTCTTTTACACTTATCTCTAGGATAATCTCTCATATTAAACATGTACTGACTTGCATGGATACTGCCACTCCTCCTCCATGGCATAAAAGTTTTCTGCATAGAAAGAAGATCCGGAAGGAGTTCATTGCCATCATACACCTGAATAGCATAACCCCACGCAACTGAAACAGTCAATGAATGCGGGATGTCATAGCAAACAGTGTGCTGCAATATCCTGGCAGGATCAACATTCACAGCTTCAAAAAGATGTTCCAAAGCTTGGGTGTTGTTCATGTTAGGGAAGATTGGATCTGTGGCATCTACATGATGAAGGGACACCAAAGGTGACAACGGGTGTGCAGATAGCATTCCAAACAAATTCCCCCGCATATCGACCTGGTTAAAAATATGAAGGTAATAAGTGCCCTAAAATGCAGCACGTTACTTGAAATAAGTTCACAACAAGACCCTTTGCTAACAAGCTCAAATGGGATTCAACGGATGGTCAAAGGACCACCAATCAAAACTATATCATGATCTGAAAACTCCGGTTATCATTAACGAAATCCAACATAACTCAATCAGCAATTCAACCTATCAACAACTAAATCGTTAACTTAGTTTGTGCACATGAAAATAAATATAAACTAGAAAACCAGACCAGCAATGCAATTGCATCATATTCAAAATACAAACATAACAAAGCAGAGGAGCAGAAATGTCGTATAAACTTGTTTCAAGTCATACAACTAATGTTCTAATGTTCATTCATTCTGTTTCTTCGGAAAGCCCTATGAGCCGAATGCCTTGTCCTCCCATTTCGTAGCTCTCTATAAATTTAAGGAACACCTACGAACGGACCTCCCCACCTAAAAGGCGAGTTATAGAAGAAAGCCGAAGCCATTCCTTAGCAAATCTTTCATTAAACACAACCAGTTCAGCCAACACCATCAAGCAATTACTTTCCTTTTCCTTCCTGACAAAACCAATTTCGGCATTACATCATCGAAATCTTATAAAGTTAATTACTTTTTCTGATAATGCATGCTTAAATCTTCAAAATCTTATAAGCTAATTACTTTTTCTGATATTTCAGATAAAATTAGCTAAATTTACTACCTGATGAAACCCAGGCTCATGGGTCAACCCAACACCGAGCTCCGCCACACAGGAGAAAACCCGAGCATCGCTTCCGTACCAGTGGCCGTACCTCATCAAGCACGAGTCGAACACCCTCGCCAAAGCCGTAGCCAGAGAATGGCTAATGGCGAACCCTCCGCCGCCGAACGCCATATCGAACGAGTACTTGACATTCTGCTGGTAGCTCTCCGAGTTGCTCCCGACGTAAAACCACCGATCGTGATCGTACTTCGACAGCGTCCTCACCAGATTCTCCACGAAGAACACCGTGTCGTCGTCGCCGAACACGAACCACCTCACATCCGGCTCGCCGCGATCGACGACCTCCTTGACCATGCGCGCCACGCGGATCGCGGAACGGAGCCCTCCCTTGAAAGTGTACGGAAAGCCGGGGGTATCACCGGAGACGACTACCGGAGCGACGGACTTCTCGCCGGAGGAGTCGATTGGGGCGCGATCGAGAAACGCGAAGGCGCGGGTGGAGGCGGGGGAGCACCAGAGGCGGAGGTAGGGCTGGCGGCGGGACCAGGAGAGGGATGAGGAGGCGATGGCGAAGACGAGGTGGCGGCGCGTGGTGGGGGAAGAAGTCTAGCGGGAGAGAAGGGCTGGCGGCGCGTGGAGTAAGAGGAAGTAGAGGTTGAGGAAAACGGAGAGGAATAACACGAGGGGCTTGAAGCGGGCGAGGGTTAAGGTTCTGGGCATTACGGACGGGAGGGAGAGATAGAGGTATCGGTATCGAATTGCTTTGCAGGCGGAGTTCGTTTTTCGTTTGATTTTCTGGTACATTTCAAAAGTTACAGAGAAGATGATGGACCAGTTGCAGTCGCAGTCGCAGCCGCGGGGAGAGTGACGATGATTGAAGAAGAAGGTGATGAATTCATGTGTTTGTTTGATTAGATCCACCTGAGCGAGACATGTGTTTGTTTGATTAGACCCAGCAAGACATTTTTCAATGTGACCGGACGAAGAGGTACTGTAAGAATGGCAACGGGATGGATTAGGTTCGGATGTGTCATCTCAAACTCGAAACCGTTTATTTTCCCCAAACTTAAACCCGTAGAATCCCCAAATGGGTTTTCCCCATAACCGAACTCGTCGGGTGACGGATTTTTGATCGGGGAACGGTTTTCTCCATTATGATATTTATATTATTAACCATGCTGAGATTCTCGCCTTGCATGAAGCATCGCGTGAATGCTTTTGGCTGAGAGAAGTTATGGAACATATTCGAAGCACTAGTGGTCTTACATCAGTCGTTGACCTTCCTACGACGATCTTTGAAGACAATGCAGCATGTATCGAGCAGTTGAAAAAGGGATACATCAAGGGAGACAATACCCAGCACATAGTGTCAAAGTTCTTTTACTCACACCAACAGTAGCAGCATCAAAACATTGAAGTCAAGCAAATCCGTTCCCAGGACAACCTGGCCGATCTCTTCACCAAGTCATTGCCCAAGTCTACATTTCAGAAGCTCGTCCAAGGAATCGGTATGCGTAAATTATCTTAGTTGAATCGCTTGTAGTTCTCTTGTTTAAAGGTTATGTCTAACTCAGGAGGAGTATCTACAAGCATACTTACATGATCTTAATGTACTCTTTTCCCCTACGATTAGGAGCATTTTTCCCACTGGGTTTTTGCTACCTAACTAGGTTTTAACGAGGCACCCATCCTGGGATGATCATACTCCGTTGAGTTCACTACCTCCGTCCAGTTTGACGAGTGTTTTAGACATTATGCATATTTTCTTACTTTTCTCCTTAGTCTATGGGTTTTGCCTATCTTGGGTTTTACCATAGCAAGGTTTTTGTGAGTTTTTGCAAATGCGTACTTCAAATTAAATTTGAGACTCGCGATCACCCGTTGTACCGATGACTTCATCAAACTATTCTATCTTATCTGCTGAAGATTTGATGCGATGGTTCGTTGAGTATTTACACACTCAAGGGGGAGTGTTGCAGTCATATGTATAATAGGAATGTGATTGTGTAAATCCTAGAGAATATGAGAATATATCTTATATTCCTATTAGGAGTAGATTACCTATTAAATGTTTGTAATCCTAAAGGGGAAGGTTTTACCCTTCCTACTACTATAAATAAAGGCACAATGGGGTGAATCAAACACACTCACAATTAAATCAATCTCTCTTCTCTCTAAAGTGGCCGGCCCCCTCTCTCTCTCTCTAAACCTTAGATCGTTCAATCAAATAGGCCTACAACAATATATATATATATATATATATATATATATATATATATATTGGTACTCTTCATGAAAATGTTTGTAACTCCATATGATTTAAGCACCAAACCAATTTTTTTTTCAAACATTACCCATATTAGTGGCATCCATCACCTTCCTTTTTTAACACAATTAATTTGGTGAATTAAAAGGTTTATCAAACAAGTGGACATAATATTTAACAACAAAGTGCCTTTTGAGAAGGTTTCAATTCCAACCATACAAGTGGATTAATGTGTCAAGTCAACACCATAAACAATACATGAACAAAGACATTTTGTCCATGCATATATACAACCTCTATGACAATTATTGATCGAATTTGGAGAAGGCTTTAATTCTAGGCCATACAAATATAAACAAATGCTTTCTTCTTTGGTAATCAAATTGACTGGTTAACCACCCACCAAGAAAATTATGGCTCAAAACCTCGCACCAAGTCATCTCATAAAGCTTCCGTATAGCTTAATCATGTTTATCTTTTGCTTTTCCTAAATTAGTGGTTTTTATTTTGACAAAACTAGTGGTATACTTGGTTAATCTAATAGCCCTATTTTACAAATAATTATAGACCAAGTTTTGTGTGGAACTTAAGTCAAGGAATAACAATGATACATTTGTCATCTAGTCGCGCATGCATGGTTGTCACTGGAGACTTGAAATTCCAGGACAGAAATCATCTTATAAATGGCTTTTTTTGGTTCCAACTTCTTGGCCATTGTCACATGAATTATTTTTGAGCTTCTAAAATGTGCAAAGGAGTACAAGAGAGTGGCTTCTGCCTGTCACGAATTATCATTCCTTCAAGAGGGTTGGTTTGTTGTGAACTCTGCAACTCAAGGGCTTCATTGTATTGCCTAGCAGATGATGCATTTTTGTGCCGGAAATGTGACCGATGGGTTCATGGGGCTAATTTCTTAGCCCTAAGGCATGCCAGGTGTTTGTTGTGTAAAACATGCCAGAATCTTACTCGAAGATATGTTGTTGGGATTGCGGTGGAGGTGATGTTTCCAACCATTCTTTGTCGGGTAGATATAGAAACCAGTGCATGGTCAGCTAAACGAAGAAGGCCTTCCTTTAATTTTCAATGATATGCATTTTAATTCTTGAGTTAATCTTTTTATTTGATTTTATTCTATTGTGGGATTGTGTCTTTTGAATCGTTAATTGATAAGAGAACCAATGTAGTCTGTGAGGTATTGAAGGTGGAGTCCTGAATTTATGGAACTGTATGAAGTCACCTTTTCTTTGTGCCAGCAACAGTTTGAAGGTATAAGAAAGGAGGAAACCCAAAGTTTTAGTCAGATCATTAGCTTCAAATTCTTATTAATGTCTTTGTAATCTTAAATTTAATGACATGAGAACCAAGATTACTGAGATAATGCTTCTTGGTTATTGATTATCGTAAGTATCACGGAAATGTAAGCTCCGTCTTTTGCCTAGCTACCTACTAGCATCCTTTCAAATTCATCCTAATTAAATTAATCATCCAATTCTGCTAAAACTAGTAGTTGGAGCGGATTTTTATTAAGAAATGGTTATAAGTACAACCAGTTTCAGATGATTATCATACTTCACAGAAAAGAGTTACATCTCAATTTGATTGTTTTACTTGAAGCTATTCTTGTAAATTGCTACTGAAAAAGTTTAGAACAATTGGAACGGTGTTACGTACAAGTTCATATTTGTGCAGTATTTTTCGTTGCAAACCTTGCTACCTTCTCAATATTCTTGAACATTATATTATGATCATGCTCCACAATGAGTAGCCTGTTCTGGCAAGGCTGTGCTCAGTTATTTCTCAAGTGCAAAAGTTTACTTGGTAAGATGCCTTGCATTTAAGAAAAACGAGTGTAGATATATGGCTTAGATGAGAGGTTTTTAGCATGCAATCCTGATATCCAATTACCAATACACAATTGATATAGCATACCACTGTCTCACAATAGTTTGGAAATTACAATGACAGAGACCATTGCTGCAAAATGTAAGTTGTAGTTGGGGATGTTTGCAGCAAAGGTACGTTGTAGGGACATAAAATTTGCTGTTGTGTGGAAGCGTCAACCAAGTGTGAATGAAAAATAAACCACAATAACTGACAAAAGATAAATGGAACAATACCAACAAGAATACCAAGATTTATACTGGTTCGGCAATGCCTAAATCCAGTTTGGAGACGACAGAGTATTCCACTATAATCAATGAGAATATACAATAGTGTTTATCACTCAATTTCCCAAAGACCCGAATAACCCAAGCTCACACACTTACAATAGGAAGAGAAAACCAAAAATACAAAGCAAGACAATTTGAGAAAATTCTTCTCTTTGCCGAATGGCTTCTTGCTATTTTCCTTCTTCCTTGTTTTTCCTTGAGTTATGCCTACATCTCCTTTTATAGGCCAAAGAAAGTGGCTTCTCAAAGAAGCCAAAGGCCAAAGGCCTCTCATCAAGTCAAAAGGAATTAGGCATAAGTGCATCCATTTTTTGTTTCCCACATGTAGCATGCCAACCAACAACCATGACCACAAAAGTAGCCGAAATTAATTGTTGGTTTTACACTACTTTGTTTGAGCCAATAATCAACAATCTCCACCTTGGCTCAAACCCTCTAAGTAGAACTCCTAATAGTCGTCTCCCACTCCCCCATGGGGCAATCAACAAATTTTACAAATGCCAATCAAGTCTAAGCAGTGCTTAAACTTGAGCAACGAAACTGGCTTTGTTAACATATCCGCAGGATTGTCAGCAGTCCCAATCTTCTGAAGAAGAATATCTCCCTCGTCAATAATCTCACGAACAAAATGGAACCTTACATCAATGTGTTTCGTACGTGCATGATGAACTTGATTCTTTGCTAAATGAATAGCACTCTGACTGTCGCAATGAACATCCACATGGTCTTGTTGAACCCCTAAGTCATCAAGCAACCCTTGAAGCCAGATGGCTTCCTTTATAGCTTATGTTACAGCCATGTATTCTGCCTCAGTAGTCGACAAAGCAACTATAGATTGCAGAATCGACCTCCAACTTACTGGACCTCCAGCAATAGTGAATACAAAACCAGTAGTGGACCTACGCTTGTCCAAATCACCTGCGTAATCATAATCCACATATCCAACAACACATTGACCAGTAATTTTATCTTGCTGGAACAATAAACCAACATCCACAGTACCCAGAATATACCGTAGAATCCATTTCACAGCTTGCCAATGCCCTTTTCCTGGATTATGCATATATCTACTGACAATACTAACAGCTTGTGAAATATCAGGCCTAGTACACACCATAGCATACATCAAACTACCAACAACATTTGCATAAGGAATTTGAGCCATGTACCGACTCTCTTCAACATTTTTAGGAGACATAGAAGCGCTAAGTTTGAAATGAGGGGCAAGAGGTGTACTAACCGGTTTTGAATTTTCATTCATCCTGAAACGTTGTAGTACCTTCTTCAAATACTGCTTCTGACACAGACTAATCTTACCCTTCGCTCTATCTCTGTCAATTTCCATACCTAGTATCTTCCGAGCTTCTCCCAAGTCTTTCATCTCAAATTCATTACTCAGTTGAATCTTCAACCTTTCAATCTCCACTTTGCTCTTACATGCTATAAGCATATCATCAACATATAAAAGCAGATAAATGAAGGTTCCATCTTGTAGTTTGCGAAAGTATACACAATGGTCATAGTGACTTCTTGTGAACTTTTTCCCAATCATAAATTGATCAAATCGCTTGTACCATTGTCTTGGAGACTGCTTCAAGCCATACAATGATTTTTCCAATTTGCAAACCCAATTTTCCTTTCCAGCAACCTTAAAACCTTCTGGCTGAGACATATAAATCTCTTCCTCCAAATCACCATGTAAGAATGCAGTCTTGACATCAAGTTGGGCCAACTCAAGATCAAACTGTACAACCAAAGCCAACATAATACGAATAGAAGAATGTTTTACTACAGGAGAAAATACCTCATTGTAGTCAATGCCTTCCTTCTGAGCGTAGCCTTTAGCCACCAATCTGGCTTTGAATCTTACATTATCTTTTCCCAAAGATTCCATCTTCTTGGCATACACCCATTTACAACCAATTGCTTTCTTCCCCTTTGGTAACTGAACCAGCTTCCAAGTCTCATTTTTATGAAGAGATTTCATCTCCTCATCCATAGATTTCTTCCACACCTCGCACTCTGAACTCATGACAGCTTCTTTGTAGGCGGATGGAATATCATCTTCAATAACGGGAAGTGCATATGCCACAATATCAGTAAATCGGGCAGGCTTTCGAATTTCCCTTCTCGATCTTCTGGTTGCAATATAGTCTTGTTGTTGTGAAGGCTCTTGGGTAGGTGTCTCCTCTTCATCATCCTCATCCTCATCATCAGAAGTAAATGTAGGACTGGTGTTTGTAACATCAGGCCTTACTGGAACAACTGGAGTCTTCAGTAACTCCACTTGCTTTGAGCTACTCATGGTCTCGGTCGCTTTAGTTTCACCTTCATGCTTGTTCTGATTAACCATAGCAGCCTCATCAAAAGCCACATCTCTGCTTACAACAAATTTCTTCTCATTTGAACACTAGAGTCGGTATCCCTTCACGCCAGTACTAAAACCCATATATAGAGCTTTCTTTGCTCTTGGATCCAACTTGCTTTCTCTGACATAATAGTAAGCAAGACAACCAAATATGTGTAAAAACTTGTAATCAGTACAAGGTTTACTAGACCATACCTCCATGGGCGTTTTGCCCTCGTTCGCAGCAGCTGGCAATCGATTAATGAGATGGCTTGCATAAGTAATTACCTCAGCCCAAAATGCCTTGCCTAAACCAGCATTAGACAACATACACCGAACTTTCTCAAGCAAAGTACGATTCATGCGCTTCGCCACCCCATTCTGTTGCGGTGTCTCCTTAACCGTGAAGTGCCTCACAATACCCTCATCTTGACAAACTTTCAAGAAAAGATCAGACTTATATTCACCCCCATTGTCTGATCTGAGGGTCTTGATCTTTCGACCGCTTTGCGTTTCAATCATCTTTTTCCACTTCAAGAATATCTTCAAGATTTCATCTTTACGCTTCATGGTGTACACCCATATTCTTCTAGAGAAGTCATCAACAAAGGAGACAAAATAATGGCTACCTCCCCAAGATGCATTCTTGGAAGGTCCCCAAACATCAGTGTGAACATAATCAAGAATGCCTTTAGTGTGATGAATAGCAGTGCCAAATTTTACTCTAGTTTGCTTACCCAACACACAATGCTCACAGAATTCCAATTTGCATGCCTTTGCACCTTTCAATAAGCCTTGCTTCACCAATCCTTGCAATGCTTTTTCACCAGCATGCCCAAGACGCATATGCCATAACCTCGTGGTGTCTGTGCTATCTGCGTCAGCAGCTTCGGTGACAGCTGCTCCACCAATAACTGTACTCCCCTGTAAGAAATACAAGTTATTTCGTCTTGTACCTTTCATCACCACCATTGCCCCTTACACAGCTTTGAGAACTCCACCCTCTATGGTGATCTTGAGACCCTTGGATTCCAATGCACCCAGTGAGATAAGATTTTTCTTCATATCTGGTATATACCGAACATCACTTAATTCTCTGACTGTTCCATCATGCATTTTTAAACAGATTTTGCCTATCCCTTGTGTTTTGCAGGCATTATTATTACCCATCAAAACAACTCCACCATCCAGCTCCTCGAAACTAGAAAACCATTCCCGAATGGGACACATATGATAGGTGCAACCTGAATCCAAAATCCACTCCTTGGAGTGACCATCAGTAGATGAACTAGCCAAAGCAAACTCGAAATCATCATCTCCAGATTTTGCAATATTTGCTTCAGAACCTGCTTTCTCCTTCTCTTTGTTCTTCAATTTGGGGCAGTCTTTCTTCCAATGACACTTTTGGCGACAAAAGTCACATTCATCTTTAGCAGGAAACTTCCCTCGTGACTTTGAACGAGATTTTCCCCGCTTCCCAGATTTTCTTTCCTCTGTTCGACCCCTTGCAACAAGTGCCTCGGTTTGTGAATTGTGAGTCTTCAGTTCCTTCTTACGGCACTCATGATTCACCAATGCCGCAGACACTTCATCAAGTTTCACCTCGGATTTTCCATACAACAGAGTAGTTGTCAAATGATCATAATCATCAGGCAATGAATTTAACAAACATAGTGCCTTGTCCTCGTCAGGAATTTTCACATCAAGGTTTGCTAAATCAGCAAGTATTTTATTATAATCATTGAGGTGTTCGTGCATAGAAATACATGGACGATACTGAAAACGGAAAAGTCGCTTCTTCAGGAAGAGCCGATTTTCTGCGCTCTTGGTCATATACTTTTCCTCCAATTTCGTCCATAACTCCTTAGCAGAAGTTTCCTTCATATACGGGTATTTCAACTCCTTATCAAGGAATGATCGAATAGCAGCACAAGCATGAAGATTAATTCGCGTCCACTGCTTGTCCTCAATATCTTCTGGTTTATCTTCCAGAACCATATCCAACTCTTGTTGATACAACACATCCATAACTTCACATTGCCACATACCAAAATTATTAGAGCCATTGAATTTATCAACCTCTAACCTTGTAGTAGCAATTGGATGTCTAGGTGCCGACGAAGACGATGCCGACTCCTTCCCCTTCGCAGATTCATCTTTATCTCCAGCCATCTACTCGGCACTATTTATGGGACTGTAGCGCCAGCAAATTTTTCACTCCCACGAAAAAACCCTAGTCGAAAAAACTGGGCTCTGATACCACTTGTTGTGCGGAAGCGTCAACCAAGTGTGAATGAAAAATAAACCACAATAACTGACAAAAGATAAATGGAACAATACCAACAAGAATACCAAGATTTATACTGGTTCGGCAATGCCTACATCCAGTTTGGAGACGACAGAGTATTCCACTATAATCAATGAGAACATGCAATAGTGTTTATCACTCAATTTCCCAAAGACCCGAATAACCCAAGCTCACACACTTACAATAGGAAGAGAAAACCAAAAATACAAAGCAAGACAATTTGAGAAAATTCTTCTCTTTGCCGAATGGCTTCTTGCTATTTTCCTTCTTCCTTGTTTTTCCTTGAGTTATGCCTACATCTCCTTTTATAGGCCAAAGAAAGTGGCTTCTCAAAGAAACCAAAGGCCAAAGGCCTCTCATCAAGTCAAAAGGAATTAGGCATAAGTGCATCCATTTTTTGTTTCCCACATGTAGCATGCCAACCAACAACCATGACCACAAAAGTAGCCGAAATTAATTCTTGGTTTTACACTACTTTGTTTGAGCCAATAATCAACATTTGCGAAGTTCTTCGCTAAATCCTTTGATTGACTATATGGCATATGGTCAGTTACCAATTTGATCCGATAAGTTGTCAGCTGCTTCTAATTGGTGTGAACTCAAGGCGTAGATAAAACTATAAGATTAGGGTTTAATCGTTCATATATTCTTCTCCCTCTAGGAGGCATTATAAATATAAGACACATCTTGTGATACAAGTAATATTAAAGGAATCTTAACTAAACTAGGAAACATAATTATATTCCTAATCAAATAATTATTTTCCTAATCTATTCGGGTTGACTCACGCCAACAGGCTTCATTTAGAAACGCCAATGAACGATTTGTGTAACTTAAAGAAATGGTGACTCGGATTATCATTATTGAAAACATGATTGAGTTCAGAATATTTATGCAAAGCAAATTCATAGGAAAAAAAGTGGGGTTTATTTTTCTATGATTATGGAATCACAGTCATCTCAGTACTAGGAACATGATGCGCTCACGGGTGTAGGTGGATTATTTTATCCAATAAGGCCTTGCCTTGCAGCTGAAGAAATAGAGTTTTTCTGCTGATTTATGCCTCAGAAGCTCCTTTTCACAAGGGGATCGTAATCATATTCTTCACCAGCTTTAACAAATCTTCCTTTGACGCGTTTTCTGGTATCAGCTCTGGCCTTCCTAGAGGCATATCTTATTTGTTTACCAAACCTACACATAAAAAAAACGAAAAACTCTATGTAAAGCAAGTATGCCTTAAATAGTGCATATGCCATTCTAATATACATTGGTTAGACACGTACGTGCGAGTTTTCTTTTTCTCCTTGTATCTCATCTTAGCTTTGTCCCTTGCTTGTGGACTGCTAGCCTCCAAAGTTGACTCCCAAGGCTCTCCGGTTAGAAAGACTGGTGACAATTCACAATCTTGGTAATCATGATTGCTTTCCCTGCTGATGCTGGACAGTGAAAGTGACATGCTCGGATGAACTTGTTGCGCGGTAGGAAATCCAAGGTTGATGCTTCTGCTGCAAGTAGGATTCATGAGTAAGCAGTTTGCACTACCATGCATACCTGGCATGACAGTATCTGATCCACAAGAGGATTGAAATGCTGCACGGTCTTGTTGTCCTGATGATGATGCCTAAGGAAAACAATAGTCATGCGCATTGTGAATAAATCTGGTCAAGTCAGAATGCAACCGGATTTTCAACGAAAGGAAAAGAATTCTTCTTTTTCATTCATTTTTTTTCTTCAAATCGTTAGCTCATAGTAATCATTCCTTGAACTTCAAAGCATAGGAAAATATTTATTTCCTGCAGTCTATCATAAAAATAAATTTTTTTTTTGTTAATATGGTAACTAGCAGTTCCTAATAGTCACATGTTTTTAACCTACCAAATCAGAGCTGCACCAAGTGATGTGTAAAAAAGGACCACGAAATTAACTTTATATCCTGTGTCAACAGAATCATTTCATTCCTAAGATGCCATTGAGTAATGTAAAGTTGGCTATTAATATTTGGAATCAAATCTCAACTGTTGAACCGATTAAAATCAAATATTAACAACATATTGATCAAATATTGATAACATAGCTAGTGATGGTATATTGACGACTTTTATTGAGAATTGACCATTTCAGCAATTAAGGGTTGAAAAACGATCATTAATTTCATATCTCAAATCAGAGGCATCATCATATAATAAAAGAAAGATGATTTCATGAGAAAATATGAAATTAAATTGGATTATGCGAGCACCTGTGCAGCATTCTCATTAGGACCATTAGACTCAGTGACTGATGAGCTTCTCTCCATTAATAAGCAATCCATTTCTCTATCCTCAAACTGGGATCGAGAAGGAACTTGTGGACAGAATATCCCATCAGGATTTTCAAAGTTCAGTGGAACATCGTCAACGTTGAGGCCATCACATAGAACATTGCTATCCTGAATTGCAAGATCTTTAAAACTGGTACAACCCTGAAGCACATGAAGTGGTATAGCAATGCATTAATCAAGCTTAAACAAGCAAACCCAAACAAATCACTTATAAGGGGTTTATTAAATAGCAATGAAGAAGAAAACTAGTTTAAAAGTGCCTCTATATGGTTTTTGTAACTATAATTATTGTCCTTTTGAGGCCCTCCTAAAGTTCTTACTGCCACAAAATTGACTTGCATTGTTACTCATCTCCCAAACCCTTGTGTATCTAATCCCTTCTTAAGAGGATCCCTTTTTATAATAAATAAATAAATAATCACATCGCACTGTTGAGGTCACATTGCAATGTGCTTAAATAATCCAAACCGTCTAATTTGTGATCCTCATATAAGAATCATCCCTGCAAAGAATCAACAAAAATTGAAAAATCGCTTGACCATTTGATAATCAACATGAACATTTTTGTGTTTATCGAAAACACTATGTTCGTCAATTTATTTGGTCATAATTGGATGACCAAATCATTTTTAATTTAATTGACTTCTTGTAAGAATGATCCCTGAACGGGGACTTAACAAATAGGCGGTTCAAATCATTGAATCGCATTCAACATGGGATTGTGAAACTGTCTCATTCTTAATACGATCCAATCATCCAAACCGTCTTAAGAAGGATACCAAAAATGTGTGAATCTATAGTTGTATTAAAGGTGTAGTTGCATTAAAATACCATAACTAGCTAGTACAGAATGTTACCTTTGGCAGGCTAGACTCCTGAGGCAAGAAAGGTGTTTGATCTTTACCGTGAGGAGTGCAATTCGGATTCGATGGAATCAAAGTTGAACCACTGGCTATCCAAGGATCAAACTTGCGGCCACAAGACTGATCTAATGATGATCCTCCATTCAACTTGCCAGCAGTGACAACCACCCCAAATGATCTGTCATTATTATCTCTACCTTCCAAACCATTATTACTAATGCAATTAGTCTGATCCTGATTTAATGCCACTACAGCTGATCCAAGTGACTGATCCCAGTTACTACTTTCAAAATTACCACCTGAAGAAGAAGATCCTTCAAGAACCGACCAAATTCTCGAAAACTCAGACAAACTAGGGCACCCCGTGTAACAAGTCAATGCATGTGTCCTATGTCCCCCCATCCCACCTCCTCCTGAAGCAGTAGTGATTCCATTAATACTAGTATTGTTATGACTCCAGTGATCACAGCTCTGACATAAGGATGTCTTCTCATCCATACATCGGATGAGAGCAGGCTGAGCATTGCACTTGTCGCATAGAAGGAAACGAGGGTGCCGGCGTGACAAAGAGTTTGCTGAGTGCACGCATCCATCACAGTACAAGCAAAGGCGAGCCATATCTGATTTACAGTAGACAACTGCCGTTGCCATCCCACAAAACTCACATAGAGGCTCCATTGTTTTTTTTTTTTTTGGTGTAGATAAATATATGTGAACTGAATATAAATATGAAGATAAATAGCTTTCGTCTTCTCTAATTAACCTACTAATACTACCCTTCTTACTGTTATTGCTTATTCCTCCTAGCTACGATCTATGACTGGAAATCATAGATCATGGCGGGATTTCGTAGCGTTTATGGTTTTAAGCTCCAACCACAAAAAGGCTTTCTCTTATCCTTCATCATTTTCAAACAACAAAAAACAAAAACATATCAGCAACACAACACTCACAGATCAAGAAATGCAAATATCTAACCAGTGACCTGAGTAACTATGCTCCAAAACAATGGTAGTGGTTATGGTTACAATCAATTTTAATTTCACTTCGAAAATATTATGTAAAACATATTAATTTTTTGTTTTTTGTTTTTTTATATCATAACTGGAACAAACTAATTAGAGCGATTGCAATAAGCGCTCACCGGCCGGAAATGGAGCGAATTCCTGCCAAACCATCAAAACAAAATCAGCCAGGATCAAACATGCATTCCATCGGTAAGCGCATCAAAACCAAAATTGTTGATTATTAAAATGAAATTGTTTTACTGAAAACAAGAAGTGTCGTCGGTGAGAAGGTAGCAGTAGCAATAAGAACTCAAAACCTTGACATTGACGCAGCTCATCAGCTGAGTAAGTAAAAGGTAGTTAGGGTTCTTTAGGGTTTGTATATATTCAAGCTGGTCCTAGGGTTTCTGGGTGGTTGAGACGTGGCAATATGTGGGCCTGGCAAAGGGGATTAATAAGTGGAAAAAGGAGGTGTGGGTCAGTGTAGAAATTCAATCACAAGCTGATCGACAAGTGAGCGAAGCTCCGAATACAAAGATCACAGATGTGAAGTGGGGATTTAGGAGAGACCTTTTATGAGTCGAGAAGTTATTAACATGGAGAGTCCAATCTTAAGCAGGTTTATTCTCTCAATCTATCCATCCTTTTAACTTCAACCAAAAAATATATATATATTTAAAGAAACAAATAAACAATTTTTGAAAAACAAAATTGCGAATTCATCGGGCTAAAAACGAAAGCTAAAGTGTATATCAAGCAAATGATCATTCCTTTAAAAAAAAAAAAACAAAACCCCACCAAAGGCCATAGATTGGTTCGTCACAGTGTGAAAAATTAAGGTACTGTGCTAAAGGCCACGGCTTACTGATCAACCGTGGGGCGAACATCCACAACTGTGGCTCCGTCCACCAGAAGGTTCTGATCGGAAAACACAAACTAAAACCATAATCAAACAGACTCTGAAAGTATCTTCAATGAGATGGCAAATGTATAATCTCGAAGTTTTATTTGATGGCCGCATGAAATCCGATCCAAAATTGATATTTCTTCAAATCAATATGTTAATCATTATTTACTCTATAACTCAAAAGTACAAAATTCATAATCCTTGAAATAAACAAATTAAAGTGGGAGGCACAGTTAATAAGGAGAATGAACACCCACCCATTTATTTGGTTTCTGCCAATTAATCTCAACAATTGACCTTAGGACCCAACAACCTCTTGCTCCACTTTAGGTCGAACCTTTTGGCGAGTCCTCTGTAAAACTTAATGTTGACGACAGCTTGGTTGAAGCTTCGATCACTACTGCTCTCGATTTCGTTGTTCATAACTCTGCTGCTTTCTGTTGCTTCCAGGTGAGAGATAAAGTATCGAAGCCAAAAAGACCTTACGGTAAGGCCTATTCTTAGCTCTTGGAAACACCTGTTGTGCTTTTGTGTATTCAGATTGAGGCCTAGGGTTACTCTAATTAGGTAAGTAGAGTAATTAATTAGTAAATCAAATTTTGCGATTGGGTTGGTTGGAAATTGTGAGGCTCCCCGCAGTTTTAGTTGTATTAATATTAGATAAAACAGAATACTCACTGAAAAAAAAAAAACATAATTATATTAAGAACAAATCACATTGATGAAAAATTATGTGAAACTCAGACATTTAAGTTTATATGAATATTCTTGTTTCAAAAGAAAAACATTTTGAATATTCTAATGTATAAGGTTGTGGATATGGCAGTGACATGTGTTGGAGTCTCCTGGAATCAAACTCTCTTTTTGAAATCTTATATGTTAATTTCACTATTTGTGGTCTTGGCTCATTGAGATTTTAGGGGCATATCTTTAGGTGTTTTTGTGCATTTTATAGATCATTTTATTTTCACAAAAAAAAAAAAAATCATTGTTTATTTATTTATTTTTGTTTTGGTAATCACTGAACATTTTATTTGGTATTTATCATCTCATACGTAGGAGAGATCTAGAGATGCAATGGTAACGATGAATTGTGTTTTGGGGTATAGTTGTGAGGTTCCATGGAGTGATTTACGTTCATATAATAGTGTTGCACTCTTACAATATTAACTTTAGATGTCGGATGATGGTGGCGATTTAATAAACCATTATGTTGGATAAAAGATATCTGACACATCATTCAGTTAGTGTCGGATAACAATAAAATCATGTCAGTTATATCCGCCAGTATTTTTGAATTCTTTTTTTAAAAATATTTTTAACATATTCCGGCGGTTTTTAGTTAATGATGGTGGTTATAACCCACGAGGAAAATAACATACAAATCACACGATGACTGTTGCTGCGGTCATAGATCCTGAACTATGCTGAAACAATCACTTTTTATTCAGCTATCATTTTCTTTATTACATCTGGTTACAATTACTACTGAAGTATTGGAAGTTGTTCAATTACTGATAGATTTAAATAAAAACATGTTAACGCCCGCAGTCAAACTCGAAAAGCCCAGTGTAGCATATAGTTACATCCAAACTTTTCTAATCCTAAGTATGAATTTTCCCCATGATTCTGATGTTGGGTTACTGAGGTTTTGTTTTATTAGGTTTTCAGTTGTTCTTCAACGGTAATTAGCATCCTCTTATAATTTCTTATCGGTCATTTGCAATTTGGCATTCCATCTGTTCTGCTGTGATTTCTTGTGCTTTCTTTTGTTTTTTAGGGAGAGGCCGACAGTGGTTTGGACCGTCTCTGGTAGAAGAAGAAAACCGAAGTAAAACAGTAGAAAGAGATGATTCTTCTTCAGTTCATGGGGATGAGTTGTTTAATTTCTGAAATAAATTATGTGATGTTGAGGGTTTTTTCTTATCCAGTTAGTATTGTATGTTGCAAGTAGTTCCCAACCTTTTGGTGTTCTTGAGTTGGGCTGTTCTTTTGACGATTTAGTAGTGAAACTTCTACTCATTGAGTACCTTAATTATATGGAGTGTGAATTGTCAATGCGTAGAATAGAATAATACGCGTAGATTCCATATTCATTATGGTGTACCTTATTAGAGGAACGTTGCACATCTTAAAGCTGGAAAATGCAGTGAATGCAGGGGAGGCCAACTTGAAAGGGAAAGAAATAATTCGGAAAGTGGTTTATATTTTTTTATATTATTAATATATTTTCTGTCGGTTTTATCCGACAGAGAATGCTCTTATTTTTCTTTATTAATAAATTCTCTGTCGGTTATATCCGACACAAGTTCTGTCGGTTTTAGAGAAGTTTCTGTCGGTTTTATCCAACAAAGAATGTGAGATCCCACATCGCCCAAGGGAGTGGATCATGTGAGCCGTATATGTATATTTTCATCTCTACCTAGCGTGAGGCCTTTTGGGAGCTCACTGGCTTCGGGTTTCATTGGAACTTCGAAGTTAAGCAAGTAGCGTGTGAGAGCACTCCCATGATGGGTGACCCACTGGGAAGTTCTCGTGTGAGTTCCCAAAAACAAAACCGTGAGGGCGTGGTTGGGGCCCAAAGCGGACAATATCGTGCTATGGTGGAGGTGTGCCCAGGATGTGGTGGAGCCCGGGCCGGGATGTGACAATTTGGTATCAGAGCCTAATCTTGGCCGCGTGTGTGCGGACGAGGACGTCGGGCCCCTAAGGGTGGGTGGATTGTAAGATCCCACATCGCCCAGGGGAGGGATATGACAATTTGGTATCAGAGCCTAACCCTGACCGCGTGTGTGCCGACGAGGACGTCGAGCCCCTAAGGGGGGATTGTAAGATCCCATATTGCCCAGGGGAGTGGATCATGTGAGCCTTATATGTATATTCTCATATCTACCTAGCACGAGGCCTTTTGGGAGCTCACTGGCTTCGGATTCCGTAGGAACTCCGAAGTTAAGCGAGTAGCACGCGAGAGCACTCCCATGATGGGTGATCCACTGGAAAGTTCTCGTGTGAGTTCCCAGAAACAAAACCGTGAGGGTGTGGTAGGGGCCTAAAACGGACAATATCGTGCTACAGCAGAGGTGGGGCTAGGGATGTGGTGGAGCCTAGGCCAGGATGTGACAAAAAATACTCTTATTTATTCATTATTATTATATTCTCTGTCGGTTATATCTGACACAATTTCTGTCTGTTTTAAAGTATTTTCTGTCGAAAAATTCATTTCCTGACGCTGGCAATTATGTCGCTTATTATATCCGCCACTGCATCCATTTTCTGTCTGATTTTGCTTAATATCCGACAGTAATATGCGTTTCTTGTCGGTTATCATAGCAACACTAATAAATGGTTTCGTAGTAGTGTTGCAACGTAGATATATTCTTACATTTACTCACCAATCACCACTCTAATTCGCTTGGATCTCACATATACATGCACTTTTATTAGTAGATGGATTTACATGGTACGGGTATATTATCACAATGACGTTCTATGCCAAAGAGATAAAGACGTTTGTAAACTTTTGTTCAAATGTTATTGTTTTATTCATGAGACGCTATGTGGCAATTTACCAGTATTATGTAAGTTGTTTTCCTCCATTAGAAAAATATGATAAACAAGGTGCTCGCTAAATAATGTATATAAATAAGATACCCCTATGAAGAACGTTATTCCTTATGTAAATAACATGACATTCGTATAAATATCAGGTTATAATGATAATATTACATATCACAAATAAAACCTTCCTACCATAGGCACCACCATACATGGAACTTCAACAAATTCATCTTCTTCTTTATTCATGGACCACACTCACCATAAATTTAAGAAAAAAGTTATTCAATACCTAGACCAAAAAAAAGAGAGTAAGAAAATGAAAATGTATTTTTATTTTCAGAAGTTGTTGATCATAGGTAGGATGGTGGCTCTGATTTTGGAATATGATAATGAGTATCAACAAAATCATCAGAATTGAGCTTATCGGGGCTGGCTGCTGGTTGATCGGAGTTAACCGTGCGTGCCGGAACACCGAAATTATAATCCCTTCCTCCCCGCCTCCCCCATTGCTTTGTTAAAGTCCCACATAGGTGGGTGCAAGAAAACTAAAGGGGTTTAAATATGATTACCCCACTCTAACTAATACCGAGGCTTTTTGTGGTAAAAACCTCACACCTGATAGATTGGGTAGGTGGTAAAGTTGGGGACAATATCGGTGTCGTTAGAGTGGGGAGGGCCCGGCGATCCAAAAATCCAACTTGGTATCAAAGCCCACGGTTCGGGCCCATGCAAGTCAATGAGCTTGTCACCAAGAATGAAACAAGTCTGAACTCTTAACATAGAGACGACCGCTGAGTTCCATTGAAAACAAGTGGGCCCTACAGGAGCCGACCTCTGAGTTTCAATTACCGATGTGGATCTCCACGTGTGAACTACTTAATGGGGTTACATGTGAGGGGGAGTGTTAAAGTCCCACATCGGTGGATGCAAGAAAACCAAAGGGGTTTAAATATGATTACCTCACTCTAACTAATACTGAGGCATTTTGTGGTAAAAACCTCACACCTGATAGATTGAGCAGGTGGTAAAGTTAGGAACAGTATCGGTGTCATTAGAGTGGGGCGAGCCAGACGATCTAAAAATCCAACATGCTTCCCGTTGCATGGTGAGTCTCTGCCGATGACACAAGGCCCAAAGTGAGCCTCCTCAGCACGAGCTGCTACAGCAGCCAGAAGAACCACAACCAAAATTGTCAACAACTTCGACATTGTTGCTTGCTTGCTTATTGGGGTAGAGTGGTGGGAATCATGTGGACATGTGGAGTCAACTTATATAGCTACATATACCACTGATATTCGATCGGTAATCACTTTTTGTATAAGTAATTAATCGAGTAATTCAATTCTGTCTCATGAAGTTGAACGGATGTAGGTTACTAGTTTGTTTATTGTTCAATATGTAGTGCTTTGCAATTTGCTACACTAATTAATTCTGTAACGCTCAGTACATGTAATGCATGCAGTTTTGGGTTGCTGCACCGTGCATAGTCGTAAGCTGTGCTAGGGTTTACATTTGTTTTTTTTGTCAATATGCTAGGGTTTACGTAAATTGAATCGATGATCAACTTTGTAAATATAATTCCAATCATTCATTGCCAAATTAACTCTTGGTGTGTGTATATATGTACTTGTATTAATGAAGCGATCTAAAAAAACGGAACTGGATCCTCTCATGAGCTCAGGATGGGGATCCTCCTGAGCAATCCATCCGGACCGTTGAAATTTGATCCAACGGCTTCAAACAGGGGGTCCCTCTAAAAGTTATAATAATTGCAGCTGTTGGATCAAGTTTGAACGGCCCATATAGGCTGCTCATGAGGATCCCCATCCTGAGCTCAGAAGAGGATCCAGTTCCTATAAAAACCTTAATAACACCTTACGCACGTGATTGAAATTAGACTTAAAAACCTAAACCCTACCCAATCCTTGTTATTAATATCAAAGCACAACCAATCGAAGCAAATCTTCTTCACACATATATTTGCACCACACAGGACTGTAATGTCAAAGATTCCTAAACCCAAATCCCTAAATTATAAAGAAACAGATTGAAAAATTATATTGAAAGAATAATGCCAGCGATGAAGGATTAAAAAGAAGAAAAATTCGAGCAAAAAAAAAAATTTAAATGAAGAAAAAGTTTATGTTGCGAGCGTGAAGACTGGACTGGCTTAGGAATGATGTTTACATTGTTGGGATGGCTTGATGATACATATAATTATAAACCTTGGTTTTCTCAAATTTCAGATGAGCTACAACACACTTGATCAAGGTTGAGTCTGTGCTTGATTACATATATCGAACTCATCACGACTCTCGAAAGGTTGAACTCACGTGGCAAAACCACTAGCTGATTATTTTTAAGGAAAAGAACCCATCACAACAGATGAATATGTGCAGTTCTTGCATTCATAAGAGTCGAAATGGTAGGCGTTTTTTCAACTAAAGTGTGAAACCATTGGACTAAGTGCCAATTGGTGGTAAAATAATTCTCTCACAAAAAGAAAATTTCTCTCAAACTAATTGTGTGTCGTGCTTATGTTATGCCACCCATTTAATCAATTGATCAATTGATCGTGTTGGGTTATGTTATTCGAAAAAATAAGGGTCTGTTTGATATTTTATTTGAATTTTTTTTTTCATTTCTCAAAACATTTATTGAAAACAATTTTCTTAAAGACTCAAAAACTTGATTGGTTTGCGATTTAAAATTTTTAAATCTTACAACTTAAGCTAGACAAAGAGATCTAAAAATAGGGGGTCGCAAGAGAGGGAGAAAGAGGAGAGAAGAGGAAAGAAAATAAGAGATGATTGAAGGAAAAAGAAATAAGAGAGAGGATTTGACGAGATAGAGAAGAAGATGAGTGAGAGGAAGAACCGACATAATGAAAAGAGCGGATTGGAGGAGAGACGAAAAAAAAAGGAGGAGAGAGAAAGAAGAAAAAAGAGAGATCGATTTGGAGTGAGTGGAGAGGAGGGAGTTTAAGTTTAAAAACTCTAAAAACTCATTTTTTATGTTTTTAGAGAATATATTATATTTTTTAGTTCAGTTTTTTAAAATAGTCATACCAAACAAGTTTTTAAGGCATAAAACTTGAAAATTATTTTTGAGTTTAAAAAGTTGAATTCAAGTAGAATACCAAATAAGTCCTAAAATACTTTGCTGTTTTGGCGTGTTGACTGCATCTAGTAGTCTCCAGTTTTCGGCATTTTTGGGCTTGTCTTGTTAACTGTTTGTAATCCGGTATATTTATTGCGTTCATAGGGGGAGGGAAGGGGAATGGGGAGCCAAAAATTAGGTCAATATTAGTTGATATCAAAGTAATCACTTAAGACAGTCGAATCTAAAATCTACCTATGGCTTACAAATGAAATAAAGCAATACTAGACCAGGACCGTGGTGCCGGTAAATAATGAAATAAATAAAACTAGAAGATGATCGGTAAATACATGTTTTTAAAAAGAATGACGGTTAAATTTTTTAAAATACGTTAATCAATAATAAATGTCATAGAAAGACCGTACACAAAATTAGTGCACAATATTTGATTTCAAGAAGAAGGTGACGAGGAAAGGCATCTCTTTCCAATTTGATGCTTCTCATTTTCATCGTCTCAAATAAAATGGACCAATAAACACGTTTTTGAATGCGATGCCACATATGCCTTAAACAACAATTTAAATCCCTAAACTCCCCTTGAGTTATTAAAAATTTCAAAATAGGTCCTTTTCTAATTTCTAATTGCCATTTTACGTCTTCCTCCTCCTGCTTGGTCCTCACTCAAACCCCATCAACCTTTTGCACCAGATCAGGTTCGAGATCCAGCGAACCCGTTAAAGGTTCGCATTGCAAGGTAACGTTTATTTAAGCAAAGCCATTTTTTTCTCCCTCTCTAATCTCCGTTTGGATCTGATTCCTCTTCAACTGTTCCAATCCCACCTCTCTGCGTTTGCTCGTTCTGGCGTTTTCTCCGTGTTTTGCATTGCTTTCTGTTGAATTTTGGGAATTGGGTATCGATTGGTTCATCTGGGTTTTTTGAATTTTTGGGGGAATTTGGATTTGGGTTGTGAGAAGCTGTATTCATCAAGTGCTTTGGTGAATTCAGAAGTTTTTTTTAAGGTTGTTTGCGTAATTCTGATTGTTTAGTTGGTTAACGAAATGGGATTGGTATAATTTTTTTTTAGCATCTAATTAAATGATGAATTTGGTGCTTGTTATTCATAAAGATAGGATTTTTAGTTGCCCATCAATGCTGGTCCTTTTTTTTTTCAAAAGGGAAACAACCGGTTGCAATCCACGGTTATCCATTCATTTCGGGGGCCGGGAAGACTCACAGAAGGATTTTAGTCTCCCTCTGGCTACAAATCTGGCTTCCAGCGAAGCCTCGTAATCCATCATTTACCACTCAGCCACCAGCTCGTGGTTATCAATGCTGGTCGTTGTTAGTCCATACTTTTATTTCACTGTTAAGATCTTAATGTTGTTGCTCAGATGCATGGCTTTGAATTTTGATTTTTGTTCAGCTGAATTAGTTACTGTACATATCAGAGCTATGTAGTTTAGACGGCGTCCGGGATCTTAGAATGAAGTTATTGCATCTAATGAATCATTAGTTAGAAAGATGTTATGCTTGATATCCCACCTTCCCAAACTTTAAGACAATGGTTTTACGAATTCTTTTGGTCACTTTATAATGAAATTTTAAATTTCTCTGTGATTTCATTTGCTGCAGTTTCTTGGCTGGCTTAGCGGAGGAAAAATTCCTAGTTGCTAGTTTTATCTATGTTTGGAGGTGTTGCGACAGTGCCTTCCAATAGTCCTCACTTAAGAAAGTCGGGTAGCAGACCTGTTGTCTCTGATCTGGGTACAATTAAATGTTTGAGTTATGACTTATGAATTGTGATTGATACTGTGTAGATATATCTACCATGGGGGGCTTTTTTTTTTCTTCTCTTGTCACGGCTTTATAGTTATAGAAAAAAATCCTTCAGGTACAAGTGAACTTGAAAATGGTGCAGAGGAGGGTTTCTTGCGTGTGATAGAGGGAAACGATATGAAGGGTGGAAGCATGCCAACCATACCAAGGAATACTGCTGCAATAATGCCATCTCCAGCTATGTTATGGAGATTTAAGGTTTCGTTATGATAATATTCTTAGTCTTTCTGAATTACGTTTCCAGTTATTTTCTGTGTAGTTTTGCTGAATAATTGTAAAATTCTCAACTTGGTAGAAGAAGGGAATTTCAATTTATTTTTCATTATTTATTGTATTGGAAAATTCTGAAATAGATGGCCTGGCTCACCAAAGTTGGATAGAAGTGGATCATTTCTTCTCTGCTTTACAGTTGTGTTGGGTTTCAGTTCAATAGCATGTGACATATATCTTTATATCTTCTATTTCTTGGCTTTAGTTTCGTGGCTTCCTAAGTTGGTTTTATGTACAGGTCCTACTGTTCTTTGCTTGGGGTTTCATTTGTTGCAAGGTCAGTTCTTCACAATTTTATTTTTACTGGTGGTGATAGGGTTCTGATTTTATTACCAAAAAAATTGACAAGAACCAAAAATACGTTAGTTTTGTGCTGCAAGGATGTTGTTACCAAACTAACTGCAAATTTACAGGTTGGATGGGATTCTGTCATGAGGATGAGTGCGGATCTGCGAGATTTATTTCTATATGAGGCATTTTTGTATTATAATCCTCTACTTCTTGTGGTTAGTTTTCTTATCAGAATTGATTATCCTATCATACTTCAACATTCTTTATCCTTCTATTGAAACATTTTCGTCTGTTTTGGACATGTGCAGACTATGATGGTTTGGTTTTGGGGAGTCAATCTATGGGTTTTTGCTCAGGGCAATGTAAACTATGCCAAAATTTTTGATCTTGATCAAAATCATTTGACCCACAGAGAAATATGGAAGGTACCAGTGCAACAACTCTGTCATCTTTAACTATTAGCCTAATTGTTACGGAGTTATTTTCTGTTTCTGTTTTCATCTGGAACTTTAAAGGTTGTGCTGCACAAACATAAACCTTGGAAATTGCAATGTATATTTTTTTCCTTATGGAAACAATATACCGAAATTTATTTTTCATCTGCTTTGACTGTTTAATGGCATTTTTTTAGAACTTTTCTTAATTTAAAAGTTTGAAGTCTATACTCTCTCTATATATATATTGGAGAGAAGTAATGGTGTGAGGGCCTATTTGATCTTAGCTGTTCCTGTTAATAGGAGGTAGCATGTTTTCTTTATGGAATGCTGTTGGTTAACTACTTTTGACATATCTGACATTGAATTTTTTTACTTCTCTTTACTTCCCTGTTTCATTGATTCACTCTTACCATTCAGTATGCTTTTTGCAGTGTGCGACATGGATGACAATTGTTGTGCCGACAAGCATGACAGCTTATCTTTATCTCTATTCGCATGGAGAAGTGTCACTTGCTGCATCACAACCAGTGTAATAGATGCATCCATATAGATTTTGAAGTACCTATTTAAGATAGCATTTGTCTGTGATAAAAAAAAAACCATAGTTCACTTGTTTGAATGACCAAAGCTTCCAAGCCTAAGTGAAGTATTTCATTTTATAGAATAAACAGTGCAGATATATATTTATGATTGTTCAGATTATGATTTACATACTATTATTTATCATACTGACAATGCTATTGTCCATTTTTTTTCTTCTATCTGTTAGTATCTTGTAATTGGGCTAAGTTTTAATTGCATTCTTCTGCAGGTACTATTATATGCTGCTGTTGCAATGCTTTTGATATTCCCTTTTGACATTTTCTATTTGTCATCTCGCTTTTACTTGTTAAGGACTCTTTGGCGTATAGTTCTTCCATTACAGGCAAGTTTGTTTCTTTCAAACCTAACTTTGGACCTTCTGCCATCTGTTTGATTTTGTTTTCTACTTACTCGAAAGTATTGGGAGAACTATACACACTAGAAAGTACAGTTCTCCCATTTAGTTAATGCTCAGTTGCCTAGAAGTGATATATATTCTGGTCTCATTTATTGATTTTTGTTGTTTGTCTATATTATGATTAATTACAGTTATGTTACTTATTTGGTGAAAACAGGCAATATCATTTTCTGACTTTTTCCTGGCTGATATTTTGACCTCCATGTCTAAGGTATGTATCCTGATGTTTACTTTTACAATTGTACAAGTGATTTGGCATGTACTAGAGTGCAATCTTTGTGATAAAAAAGGATATTAAACTTGTTGATTGTTGTGTAGTGTGTGTGCACGGTTACTGTGGTTAACCTAACAGGAGTGTAGAATCAAGGAATAGTTTGGCATCTATGATATCTGATTGTCACCATGCCTTTTGATTCTGATTGTGTTTGTCATTCCTATGCAGGTGCTTTCAGATTTGGAGCGATCAGTATGTCGAATGGTCCATCGACAGGTTAGGGTTTCACCTTTTAATTGTGATTCTTCTTCTACATCTTTTTCTCTTTTTGCTAATCACCCAAAAAATTGATTCTTATTCTAAAAGATTGTAAAATGCATTTCAAGTGCATAAGAAAATTTGTAGCCTATGCTGAGCATCTTTAACTTTGGGTATAGTAGAATTTGAGATGGACTACATTTTTGGATAGCTTGCACTCTCTTTTATTCGCCAATGAGCATCCATCTTTCATCTTCTGTCGTTGCCATGAAGCTCTTAGTGACGACTGAGGAGACCATAGTATAAGTTGCTAAAACAAATGGCAGTGATGGTGGAATTGCATCAACCAAACTGCTTACTTGTTTCTTCCTATGCTTTTGAGAAAACTATGGTGCCACGAAAAATTACATTCAAGTACAAATATGTAATTGAAGTTGCACAAAGTAATATGTCAAAAAAGTGATGAGGAGATTCATGTGCTAGTACACATACTTTGTTATGTATTTATTTTAAATTGTTCTGTTGTATTGTTCAAGAGATCTTGTGGCGGACGCTCTGACTGTGTCCCTTCAGTTCATGTTTCACTTTTGTTTGTTAAAGTGTTGCTACTTCACCTATATTTTATTAAGAGGTTTATTTGAAAGCAGGTTGCCACTATTGCATGGTTTGAAGCTGACTCAGTTTGTGGAAGTCACTCTGTTGCAATCCCTGTGGTTCTTGTTTTGCCTTACCTTTTTCGTTTGTTCCAATGCCTTCGACAATATAAGGATACTGGGGAGAAAACAACCCTTCTAAATGGTACGCATACCAGGCCATCTTTCTTACATGTTTTTCCTTCAATGGTTCTCATTGGCCTCAAATTCTTTCCTCAATTTGTTTGGCCATATTTCTTCCTATTAGAGATAACCATCAAATAATGTAAAAACATCTGGCTATCTTGACTGTGTGGTGCATGCGAATTTTAGCGTGTGATCTTGCAATTCTTATTCTGCGCCCACTCTCTTAAGTGTGGTTGGCAAGATCTTTAATGGTCTCTGTAATATCTGTGTTGCTTCTCTTTATAATCTCTATTTCGATGTTTCTGAATAGCTGCTGGTTTGTTATGAATTATTGATGGATTTGTTCCTTCATTACACTACTAATTTTTATCTGCTTCTGGTTTCAGCTTTGAAGTATTCTACTGCAGTACCTGTGATTTTTCTTTCAGCCCTCAAATATCATGTCTTCCCTGAAAAGTGGACAACCTTTTATCGGCCCCTCTGGCTTCTCTCAGGTGTTTTGAACTCTTTGTACTCGTTCTACTGGGACGTGACTAGAGATTGGGACTTAAGGTATGTGAAATGTTTTTGTGCATACAATTACCACAGATTCACTCCACACGCAACCCGATTTAGAATGAACTCATGATCATACAATGGGAAACTTAATTTTCCATGCTGTTTGACGATTGTTTGCTTCTTTGTAAATCAGTGAAAAGGTGTTATGGGGCATATGAGAACATGGATTCTTCATGCTTAAAACTTGCTGCATCCTGAATACTATTTTGTCATGCTCTTTAAATATCTTTTTCCCTTTTCTCAGTGGTTTCACTCGGATTTTCAAGTTCAGCAAGCAACAATTATTGTCAAACCTCATACATGGACGGAAATGGGTAAGACTTAACTCGTCCTTAGAGCTAACGTCTCTAGAACAATCCTCATTCATTGATTGCTCTTGAAATCATTCTATGTGAATTGGGTTGCAGGTTTACTTCTGGGTGATAGGTAGCAACCTGATTCTGCGTTGTACATGGACATACAAGCTCTCTTCCCATCTCCGCCACAATTACCTTACCGTATTCGCAATCACTGCCTTGGAGATTTTCCGCCGCTTCCAATGGGTTTTCTTCCGTGTAGAAAACGAGGTGAACAAGATGAGCTCTAAATCTACCATTCAGCTTTCCGTGGCCGACAGTCCAAACGAGGAAGACAGATTACTCGACTCTAATGGCCGCAGCGTATAGACCATCAACCAAATATCGCCTTCCCCGAATCCTCGCCATCCCAAGTTTTGTATAATTTTTTGCCCCTAGAGGGCCCTTTGTTTCTTCAATTGCAACTTACATGAACAAATGAAAAATGTTCCTTGTTTATAAATTGATTAGGCTGTTCAACATTGCAACATTAAGGAGAGAATATGTACGGCACCTCATTTTGTGAAACGACATTCATATAATGCTTCCTCTTTGATATTTTTGTACAAGCGGTTTTCTACTTTAAACTAGCTCAGCGGGAGAAGGATCCGAACTTTAGGTGTACTGAGAAAGCACATCCGATCCACTCAATGTGGCTACGCTCGCTCACGTCTTTTGACTCCTCGTCGATATCTGAAAGTATGAAATTTTGAGCCAACAGCAATGGTGCTGCTGTTGAAGAATTTCCACCACATATTTCATGCATTTGGTGCTGGCCAATCAAAGTTCATCTCCACAGTGTTATGCACACGTGGCAAACACCCAATTCGTCATTCGCTTACCCCTCAAGGGCCTCAACCCAGATAATATGCACACATGCAAGACCAAACCCTCTTCAAGTATTAACCACCCACACACACTTCCAACCGTCATGAGTTAATGTCCAAATGTTAGCCGCCGGCGATTTCACCGACCGCCATAGCCTGCCGGATCCAAGCATCCCGAGAGTGTTAACCATACTCTCTTTCGTTCTTGAAAAACTGGTGGCTCGAAATAACACGCTCGCGGATGACCTGAGCCAACAAATCAATGGGCTGAGCTGTGGCTCGGCGGGGATCGGAAAGAGCTTGGATGTGTTTCACGGCGTGAGGCGGCCGAGCATAAGCATACCCAAGTACTTGGAGAGGCTGTACAAGTACACAGATTGCAGTCCATCATGTTTTGTGGTTGGCTATGTGTATATAGATAGGCTGCTTCATAAGCACCCTGACTCTCTCGTGTTGTCCTTGAATGTGCATAGGCTGCTGGTCACAAGCGTTATGGTTGCTTCTAAGATGCTCGATGATGTGTAAGTACTTATACCTGCATCTTCTTTAATTTTCATGAACTGGGGGATTTTGATTTGTGTCAAAGATATTTGCTGGAATTTCCAATTTTTGATTCATTTGATTCAGATTGACACCAATTGTTGTAGTTCTAAGAAAAAGACGTGCGAGTAAGAGGCTTGTTGCTCAACTGTTTATATATGAGCGAGCATTCACCTCCGCTGCCGAGGTCTTATGTTCAGTTCTTCCCTCGCAACACATGCCCGAGGTTCTACGTTTGATTACGTTTGTGCTTCTGTTTACAAAATTTTGCACATGCAGGCACTACAACAATGCGTTTTACGCCCGCGTCGGAGGAGTGAGCAATGCTGAACTAAACAAACTAGAACTGGAGTTGCTTTTCCTGTTGGATTTCGGGGTCACGGTGAGCTCTAGGGATTTCGAGAGCTATTGCTTCCACTTGGAGAAAGAAAACTTGCAGAACGGGGCGTGCCGAAGGATTGAAAGGCCATTGTTAGTCCTCAACGGTGTGGATGATGTGCCTGAAATACCAGAAAATGCAGAGAGTAATTCCTTACCACCTCAGATATCAGAAGCTACACCGAGTTCCTCACTTCCTCAGATTGTGGACTGACCCTGATTGATTTTTTTTTTCATGTCTCCTGGTTAACCTTTTTCCTTTATTTACCCTTTTTTTCCTTTACTTCTGAGCAACGTAAATGTCACTGTGACAATATTCAAAAGTAATAAGACACTGCTATGCGGGAAAGTTAATACAAACTGCAATACGGGATCTGCTTGGAATATTGCTAGTTGTATTTTCAGTGTAAGCAAGATCTTATGAGGTCCAAGGCATTTTGACATCCATTGATGGATTTAACCCCCTTCTAATTAAGGCATTTTGACATCCATTCCAAATTTAGAAAATGTAGCTAACAATATATGGACTAAATTCAATTCTCTTGAGTACAAGGCAACACTTACTTTTGTGCGAGCAATATCTTAGAAGTATCACCTTTCTTTGTTTTTGTGATATTAATTTTGAATAGAGAACAACTTACATAGCACAATGGGTACACCACCACGTGACATCTTGTGCCAATGAAATAAGAACATGGACACAAATTTATACATGTCTTCATTTTATTGGCATACAACGCCACCGTAGCCAAATCCCGTGTCATGTAAGTCCTTGTGGTTTGAGACGGGAGGGAGAAGGTGAAGAAGAAGCAGATTAAGAAGCCCAATATTTATATGCTTCTGTTTTGATCCTGTAAAGGGAAAATATAAAATCATCATTTGCAAATTGAGCCTGGAAATCTAAATCCAATTTCTTAGCGGTAAACGCCAGAAAAAACCCTAATTCAATGTCTCTGCATAGATACCCTTTCTAAAGAACAAACCCTAATTACATTAAACCCAGACATTAATTTGGTAAAAATGGGTATAGATCAAAATTCATTCTGCAATTTTCAGTTTTTGATTTATTGTGTCATTTGATAAATTGACGCCAATTCATATATTGTAACAACTTTATATTAATTAAATAACAAAAGAGTAGGGTTTTTATTTTTTTTTTGAACAAACGATATTATCTACATTAATGTGGGCTTAGCCTCACAATTAGCTAACAATAATGAGTTCAAATTTGCTTTTGGCGAGAATCGAATGTAAACGAGCAAGTTTCATTCATTCATGAGTTTTGACTTTTTATTATAGAGATAATATACTATGAATGAGTCTGTAGGATTTAAGGTATGAAATCAATGTCATAAACGAGATTAAAGAGAGAGACTTGTATTTCAAGTCACTTAGTCCCTAAACAAAGTTTCTAATCGTTTGGAAAGTCAAGTTTCTAATCGTTTGGAAAGTCAACTAAACAATGACTATCATGAAAGACCAATGTATATCGTTTCATATCGGAACGTCACTTTAATATAATGATAAAAATCTCGTAATCAACCATCTTGTATTTTGATTAACCACTAAAGAGATTAAAGTTAACATTGTCTCGTGACATGCATGCTAGCCACACGTTGAATATATATGTGCTTGTCTATTAACAAGTTCACTAAATAATAACCACCCAATAAACTTAAACTATAAATCCGTATCATATGTGAAACATTACAAAGCTTATGTGGTGCATTTTAAGTATCTAACTTTTTTGTGATTTAAATAGTCATTTGCAAATCTCTCCAACATTATATCTCATCCCTTTCGTCTAACTTTTTGTGATTAGTTGATTTTTTTTATTATAAAAAGGGGAACAACTGGTAGCAAGTCACAGTTATCCACTCATTTTGAAGATCTTTTGTGATTCGTTGATAACTTTGCCTATAAAAAAAAAAAGGAAGTTTTATTTTTTATTAACACATTGAATAAAAAAGAGCTTAAACACAAAAGGAAAAGATAAAAAATAAAAATAAAAAGTCCACAATATCGTATCAACGCCTCTCTCTTTTTCTCTCAATTTTCGTTGTTGACGAAAAGGCACAAGCTTTCGCTCTCTGTAAATTCCAGAGATACATGTTCGATGATGGGAAGGAGGACCTGAGGTCTTCAAGCTGATCCTTCACCAATACTTGCTTCTCAAAACGACGAATTCTCGTTGGTTAAAGCCATGGCCGAGTCTTCAAAGGAAGAGCTGCTTCAGCTCATCAAGCGCTTCGGGGCTTATCTCACTGTCAAGATGTCCAGTCTCTTCCCGATCTCCCTCCACAATCTGGTTCGTACCTCAATTTTGTGCCTGTTTTCGATATCTTTTCGAATTTTCTCACGGATCTCCCGCCAAAAATTGTTCCTTTCTGTCGATTATCTTCAATTGCTTCATGGGGTTTTCAATTTATGTTCCAAATTTTGTTTGTTCATTTGATCGGGGTCCATTTCGGTGCTTGTTTTGATGTGGATTGATTTGGGATGTAGGTTTTTTGAGAAAATTTGGTGTGTAAATGGTCCATAACTGGAAATTAGAGGAATTTGGTGATATGACCATATTGATATTTTGTAGTATAGGGAAAAAGATATGTACTTGCGAACATTTTGATGTTGTTATGAGTTGGGCCATTGGATTTTTCAGTTCAAATGACTTAGTGAAGCTTAATCTCCATTTTATGAATTGTGATGCATGCAGCCGCGTCTGTTTCTGTGTCCTTGTTTGCGCCGTGTCTTGTAGTGTACTCAAGAACCGTGGTTCATGTATGTTAGTACTCAGGAACCTGTAGTTACCGCATTAGTGTACTTTTTGGACAATGACTGGCTTTGAATTGATTGCCAATGCTATGAGTATAATTGACTAAGGTGAAGAGATAGATACTCATGAGATAGGCAAAGCTAATGCGAACCCTCAAGTGATGGGTTGTCTAGAAGTATCAAAGTAGTGCTGGAATAGAAATGCAAAAGTTGAGTTGTCTAAAGAAATTTTATATGGTGTCAGAATTCACGTTCTGTTGGGGCAATTGCGGGCTTTGCTGTCGCAATAGTTTTCACATGGAGGCTGCTGAGATCACCGAGTGGACCTCAAAGAAGGCAACCGAAGCGGCAGGCACCTGCATCTAGTAGTTCTGGCATCAGTTCAAATTCAAATGCAACATTGACAATTCCGGGAGTTTCATCTTCAGAGGACTCAAGAACCCAAAACGTTGTTGATGAATTTTTTCAGCCAGTAAAGGTAACTGTCAAGTTATGAGTCTGCCTTATGGGTTTGGATACCACTTTGTATTAATATGGTTTATGCTGAAGCCGTTTCTTTTAATTACAGCCTACTTTGGGGCAAATAGTTCGGCAGAAACTGAGTGAAGGAAGAAAGGTAAGTGTAGTTCATCTCAGTGTAGTGCTTTTCAGTGTCTCACTGCATGTTGTGAAAATTTCATGGTGAAGTTACAGAACTTCAGGGTTTTACTTTTAGATGTTGCAGTACTTCACAGCTAAAACCGTCAATCTTCAAATGTTCAATACTGGCTATTTAGCTGGTATTTGATACCGTGTGGAGTAATTTAATATACTGAGAATCTGTTTGATTTGTATAGGCATGAAAATTATTGATTTTGAATCAACAAATTGACCCTTTAAGCTTTTATGTAGGTAACTTGTCGTTTACTCGGAGTAATCCTTGAGGAAAGTACCCCAGAGGAACTTCAGGTGGTCTAATTTTCTTTCCAACAACATTCTTTACGTAAATTTGCTGCTAGAAATTGGTACCGAAAAAGGATTAACATTGCCTTTTTACGTTGTTCCTGGCAGAAACAAGTTACTGTGAGGTACTCAGTGCTGGAAGTACTCTTGGAGATCACAAAATTTTGTGATCTGTATCTCATGGAAAGAGTTCTCGATGATGAAAGTGAAGTGAGTGCGAGCCTCTGTCTCAATCATTTTACTTGTGCTCTGTAATTTTGTATGAGTTTAATAGGTTTCCTTGATTGTTGTTTTACTTCATTTCTTTGCTCATGGTATTTAACTTTTGTGGTCTATCCTCGCCTTTTTCTTTTCATTCTCATTGCCATTTATGAAACGATATTGCCTATTGCTTTCAGAAAAAGGTTCTAGTGGCTTTGGAAGATGCTGGGATTTTCACATCTGGAGGTTTGGTCAAAGACAAGGTAGGTATATGGATTGATAGCATTATGAGTTAACTTTTAAAAATCTCACCAACTCTTTTGGTTATTCTACTTGCTTCTTGTTGGTTTATGCGTGCATGCTGTTGTTTTTGGCTTTCTCGTCATTTTTTTCTTTCTAATGTCAACCATGAACAAACAAATTTTATTTGAGCCCATAAGAAATACAATAGAGCTTGTGGAATGAAACATGATCTTGGAAATTCACCAGTACTTGTAATCTTGGATTTCACTATTTCCATGTGGGTCGAATGAGATTAAGAGTTATAACTTACGGAGATTGTGGTTTGCAGAAGATTACGGGTCAACCTTGGAAGGAAGGCCCAATAGTTGCTCAAATTTCGAATTGACCGTGGTTTGAGTAGTGTTCTTGAATGAATCATATTTTTCGAGTATATTGAGATGTGCTTTCCTGATTGTCTTATTATTTTCTAGTCAGTTTTGGAAGTGTTTTTGTTAAAGTTGATAAATGAACTTACTATGACTAGTCTTGCATTGCGCAGTGAACTGTGCGATATACTCTCACTGCTAGGCTACTAGCTTGTCAATCTAGTTTGCGTTAAGAGAACATGACAAAATATAGATGCCCATCTGATATTTTCAAATTTTCAGTAGTTTCCATACATTTCAACTTGCCAGGGCGCTGCTATTTCATTCTGTTTCTTGCGTTAAGAGAACATGACAAAATATAGATGCCCATCTGATACTTTCAATTTTTCAGTAGTTTCCATACATTTCAACTTGCCAGGATGCTGCTATTTCATTCTGTTTCTTGCGTTATTTACAGTCTTGTGATCTGATTGCAGGTTCTCTTCTGTAGCACAGAGAATGGACGGACTTCTTTTGTTCGGCAATTGGAACCAGATTGGCATATCGACACAAATCCTGACATCGTATTCCAATTATCTGTATATTCTTATTACTTACCTAGTTTGTCTACACAACATTCTTCGATTTAATTCCCCATGTTCTGATGCATACGCTTCATTTCCATGGCTGTCATCTGAGTTATTCCTTTATTTGTTGGTTACAGAGGTTTATCAAGTATCAGCTTCACATATCTCCTACCAGAACGGAACGGGCTGCTTCTAATGCATTCAACTCCCCATCCTTGGATCACTTCTTTGGATGTGTTTAACGCCCCGACAAACGAAAGATAAGAATATAATGTTTAGGGTTCCATTAGGGTTTTCTTTTCCCCACATTCGGGTTTGTGTCGATCGTACTTTTGAAGTTCCGGCTGCAGCTTAACAATGCTGACGTCGGTCTTCATGTCGGTGTATTTTTGTATCCTGTCGTTGGTAGTCAGTAATAGACTTGCTCTGTATCACCCCACTGTTTCAAGGGATAATCCCATTGTTTGAAATTTGTGTAATAGATTGGAGCAAATCGAAACTCCGACTTGAAATTTTCATGAAATGGTTAATGCTGTTGTTTGTAATTTACTATCCGTGTGCAAGTTTGAAGTTTGGAACTACTTTTAAAATGATTGAAAACTCTTTTAGTGAAAATGTTTTCGGGACCAATCATTGGTAAAACGTGAGTGAATTCTAGAAAAATATTTAAAGTGTTTTCTAGAAGAAGCATACGCTTTGGAATCTCAAAATGTTATCTTTAAAAACAATTTCAATCATTGTAAATATACTTAACTAGCCCTAAATTGCAAACTCCATGAACCAAAGTAAAGTTTTTCCAAATTACAAGGTTTACAATCATAATTTGACTTTATAATGAAGTCAAGAAAATATCTTAATTTTGTCGGCAAAGCAAATCAAAGAAAGGATTTTTTTTCTTAATTTTCAAATATATCCTTTTTTCACATAAAATAAAACAGTCATATCAACCTTCTCATTATTCTTATTTCAGATCCAAAAAAAAACCTTCGCATTTTAGGGTGTGACAATCTTATAGATGTTAGCGACTATATTTTATTTATAAAATTATTTAAATTTTCCATTTTTAATTCAATTATTCATTTTTTACTACTTAGTGCTACGTAGTATTATAGAAAAATTACATATCTTGATTAATTTTTTAGAATATTTTAAAGACTTTTTGGCTAAAATGGTTTTTGAGATTTGTATAATTTCTCACTTTGGTCCCCTGAGATTTAAAATCAATAAAATTGGTCACTGAGTTTGTCTACCATCAATCATTTTGGTCATTCTTTGAAAAATCTCCATTAAATAAGAATAGAATGTCCAAAATACCCTTAATTTTTGCCAAATCATTTTGACTTATTGTTTATTAATTGAGAGCATATTTGTCATTTTAATCATTATTTAACATAATTTTACTAAAATAATTGATAGCGGACAATATTAAGATCACTTTTTTTAATTTTAAATCTCAAAATTAAAATGATGGACAATATCAGAAAAAGCCTGTTTTTAATCAGTAGTCTTAATTACTTTTGCTTGGATTAATTTGAGTTTGACTCCTTTGATTTGTAATATTTAGAAAAAAAAAACTGGGTTTTGTCAAATATAAAATTGGCTTTTAACTTACAAAACGAAAAAAGGCGCAAGTCGTCCCCTTTCGCCGCCATTAGCAGTTTAGCATTCAGCGAGCAACTCACTTGTTTCTGCTGTTTGTGTTTTGATGGAGATCGTTTGCCCGATTGATGTAGAGCTGGGCACTGAAATCTCTGCTCTTCTCACACTTCCTTCACCCGCCGACGTCGAGGAGTACTTGAACGGGCTCATTCAATCCAGCAGCAGGCAATGCAATGGCATCACAGTCAAACAAAATGGAGAGCTCGGGAAAGGTAAAACCCCCATTTTACAAATTTCCCATCACTCGTTTCGATCTGTAATCTGCTCTTTGATCTTCAGGTGTGTACGCGGACTCGGACTTGAAAGAAGGAGAGCTTCTTCTCAAGGACCAAATGCTTGTGGGTCTTCAGCATTCTTCCAACAAGGTCTTGAGTTCTAACTTTCTCTGATCCAAAGTTTGAATTTTTGCTTCTGGGTCTCTTCAGTTTTCATTTTTTGTTTTTGTTTTTGTTTGTTTTTTTGCAATTGGGTGTTTTTAGTGTGTAGCTTTTGTTTCCGTTTCATTGCTTCTGTTTAGCTTTTAAATTGGGAGGAGACTTGATTTGCAAGAATTGGGAGTTTCTTTGATGAAAGACTTTATCTTTTGCTTTTGGGTATTTTAATTTAGTTTTCAGTGTGTTTTTTCACTTGGGTTTTTGCAGATTGATTGTTTGGTGTGCAGTTTCTGTTTCCGTTTCGTTGGCTCTGTTGAGCTTCAAATTGGGAGGAGACTCTATTTGCAAGAATTGGGAGTTTCTGCTGGCCGAGATTGCTGTGAAGCTGAAGATGAAGACTTGGATGACTCTGGGCCTAGCAGTTCTATTTACAAAGAGAAAGTTCCTCTTCCCAAAGGGATTGCGGAATCTGTAATGAATGGTGGTCTAAAGTTGCCTTACTCCGATAAGTTCTCACTGCCTCCGGCTGTTCCATGTCCTGGTGGCTGTAAAGAAGCATATTACTGCAGGTGGGTAAGCCAAATTTTTATGTTTGAAGCATGTTGGACTATGACAATGGCACTGCAATAATAAATGAACTTGCTTTCATTGGACTGTGGTTTATCTCTTTGTGAATCAAGTACCCAATAAATAACTTGTTATCGTGTGCCGATATCTTGTAGCAAACAATGTGCAGAGTCTGATTGGGATTTATCTCATTCCTTACTTTGCACCGGGGAGAGGTCTGACGCAATCTCTAGGGAGGCACTTGTAAAATTTATACAGCATGCCAATGGTAGGATGAGCTGTACTTTGTAGGTTATATCTTCTCTACCTTCTTATTCATTTTCCCACCATCGTCTTCTAATGTTATCCTTCTTTTTTTGCTTTTACCAGACACAAATGATATATTCCTCCTTGCTGCGAAGGTACCTTCTATGACGAACAGCAATTCTAATTCCAATCTTTTATTTTTATGGGTCTGAACTTCTAGCAAACTATCTGATCAATACTTGCAGACTATTTGGTCTCAGTTTGTCATGATATGTTTTTGGGATGGTTCGCCATGGGTAGTAGCATTACTTTTCTGTCGTACCATTTGAAATTTGAATAATATGAAAGCATGATGGAGTACGTGGTACCTTATGTGTTACATGTTGTTCTTGTCACGCTGGATAAGTCTTATACCATATGTTCTGATATAAGTCCAATTAGTTGACCAAGTTCCTTGGTTTATTTTCAGGCAGTGGCTTCCACCATATTGAAGTACAGGAAGTTGAAAGTGGCTTATTCTGAAGACCGAGAGAATACACCTAATGTTGCAGGCAGCGCTTATCTATCTTTACTCTTAAAAGCATGGAAACCAATATCAGTGGGACACAAGAGAAGGTAGCTATATTATGTATATAGTGAAGACTTGCTGTTGTGCAAATGATCTTGACTGCTCCTTATGATATCCTTGAAAAGGAAGAAGACTTTCCGTGCATAGGGCAGAAGTATGGAATACTAGTACACTTCGTACGACATCACTTTAATGAGTTTTCCACTTTAGGTGGCATCAGTTGCATAATAAACGTGTGCAATAGTTTTGAAAATGTTTACATGACGGTTTCTTGTCTCCTCCTTTTCTCACATTTTATTTGCTCTTAGGTGGTGGGACTGCATTGCTTTGCCATTTGACGTTGAACCTTATGATGAAGCTGCGTTTAGGATGCAGATAAGAGAGTTGGCATTCACGGTAGTACTTTCTCCACTAGATAGGTTGTTTTAGAAATTCTAGTTTGAGCACTATATTCCGTTGTCATCTCTTGAAAATGTTGTATGTTCTTATTTGGGATTGTGAGCTTCCAAACAAGTCAAATTAATGTTTATTTCATATAATCATCGTGATCCAAAATATTACGAGCAGATTCTTTGATGCCTCTGGTATAATATTCTGTTATTTGAAGTTCTAACTGTATATTTGAATCTTTCAGTCACTTGAACTCCTGAAGGCAGCCATCTTTGATGAGGAATGTAAACCAAGTATCCTACCCACTTTAGAACTTGACGTCTGTTTTCTTATTAGAATCATGCTTGCTGTTTCTGACAGTTAAATTTGAACTCCTTGACTCTTCCCAGTATTCTCCCTCGAAATCTATGGGCATATAATTGCCATGTTTGAGTTGAATAATCTGTAAGTCAGAATTTGCCAAGGGTTTATCCCATTTTCTGTCTCGTCCATTGAATATGTAAACTGTGCATGCATCCAAAATGGTGCCAACAATGGTGGTTGAAGTAATTCATGCGCTTTGTCAAATTGCTTATATAATTTGCTTGAGTCATCAGGCTCTTACTTTCATTTCACTTTGTTTCAGTGATTTGGTTGTAGTATCTCCAGTGGAAGATTATTTTTTGTACATTGATGATCTTCCAAATCCTGAAAAGGTTAGAAGTCATACTTTTCACCTAATTTATTCGAAAATTTGGATGTTCTGATGCCATTTTCCTGCTATTCATGACAGAAAGAAGTTGAGGGTATTACACGACCATTTTTGGATGCTCTTGGTGATGACTATTCTGTTTGTTGCCAAGGTATCATGCTCTTTTGCAGTTTCTTCACCATTATACGTTATATGTTTGCCAATTTACTTTGTGTTAATCTTACAAGCTGTTTTCTACTTTATTCTTCTTGGTGCTGGACTACCTCAATGCTTGTTTCTGCATGCACACATATTTATTCTCGAGGCTGGACTACCTCCTTGGGGTTAAGGGTGTTCAGTAAGCGTGAACTTGTCATGGTGGAATTTAGTTTTTATTGTTACTTTTACTAGGAGATCATTGGTGTTTGCAGAGCATACATTCCTTTGCCTGTTGGGTATATTAATTTTGTTGCTGATATATTTGCCTTGCGAACTATTTTAAAAGCTAATGGTCAACAAATGTGGAATTGTCTCTCTCAGTGTGGCGAGGAGAAATATTAATTTCCAATGTTTTGCCAATTTTGTTTTAGGCACAGCGTTCTATCCTTTGCAGAGTTGTATGAATCATTCTTGTAGTCCTAATGCGAAAGCATTCAAAAGAGAGGAGGTATGTAAACTTCCAAGTTCCATATAGTAATTGAGATCTTCAAGCAAAACCACGGTTTAAAGCAAACGCCATCTGCAACTTTTTAAAGCATTCCTTAATTAATTTTTGTGCGTCTGCATTCCTTAATTAATTTTTGTGCGTCTGCATTCATGCATGTTCTCCATTACCAGGACCGAGATGGCCAAGCAACGATAATTGCACTTAAGCCGATTTCCAAGGGGGAAGAGGTACGAAAATGAATGTCCAACTCGGTCTAGTATGCTATTATAAGGTCTCAATATCCTTTTATCGAACTTGTGTTCAAATGCTGATGATCACTTTGAATTTTTCCAGGTTACCATTTCTTATGTCGATGAAGACCTTCCTTATGAAGAGAGACAGGCATTACTTGCAGATTATGGTTTTAAGTGCAGGTGCCCGAAATGCTTAGAAGAAGAGCCATAAACACTGCTAGATAGGTCCAAGAGGATTCAATCCCTTCGTAATAGTAAAAGAATAAATCTGTGATTAATCCGCCGGTTTTCTTGCTGATGAAACCGCATGTTTGTCAACCATTTAATTTTCTGGTTTTATGTTGGTGCTTCCCCGTTTTCCCATTTATGTTTCAGCATCGTTCGATTTGTGTTTCATACACCAAAGATGTTACTGAATTTGATCTTGGTTCAACTGATCTTGTTACCGCTTATGTTAAGTGCACTGATCGTTGCCCAGCAAAAGAAAGACGACCGGAAATATATGGGAACGAGAGGGAAAGTGCAGCGTCACCTAATCATCCCCCTCCCCTTAGACTGCATTAGAAAACGAGACTGCGACGAACGCTGAAAAGAAGGAATATCTTCGTATGTTACTAAAGTGAGCTATGCAATCAAGCTTGATCCATCAAGCCTTAAAAATATACATGTAGAGTTATAAACCCAATGTAACGCAACGAGGAAGATTGTACACCAAATACATTTAACAGTGCTTCTGTTTATCCGCCCGCGTTCATTCTCTTCAACAACTTTGCAAAGCCGGCATCAGATGTAGGAGATACACGAGTCTCTAACAGCTAATACTTGAACTAAATTTATCGTCTCACTGCTAAATACTTGCACCATCTCCTACTCAACTCCCTCCACATCTATACTCTCATCATCTCCCTCATACTGCATTAAAAAAATGAGACGCCGTTAGACACTGAAAAGAACATTTGACAAAAGAATGAAATATAATCACGGCATGATCTGAATAATTGATAGATGATATCCACTGCGTTGAACGCTAGAATGTCACGCGAGAGGGTGCATGAACAATGAACTTCAATAAGCAATCAGAAACAATGTAAAGTGCATGAAAAATACTGGCCTGCAAATAGTTATTTCTAAGGATTGGAGGTGGTGGAGGAAGGGGAAATGAAAAGCGACCTCTCTCATATGCAGCTCCTTCCTCAATTCTAGCAGAACCATTCTCAACCGTCTCACTTTTATCCTCCAGTTCAAATTCAACTTCTGTGTCAACTGCGTGGGCAGCCATACTGGTAGAGGGTACGACAGGTCCTGACTCCAAACTCTTTAACTACACATTGTTGTCCAAAAGATTTCAGTGCAAGTATTAATATCAGCTGCACCTTTATTTAACGCATACATGCGTAGCTTTCGTTCAAGGACGTAAAATATTAGTTCAGGGTTGAAAAAGAAGACGAAGTTCAGAGGCAACTCATTCTAACACAAAAGATGTGAGATTAAACTAATTGAGAGCATGCAGCAATGTCAGTGGAGTTCAACTGAATCAGGAATTTCAAATTGCCTAAAATATATAGCTGCTGGCTTCAGCAAATATTATGCCCTCTGTATAGCAATTAAACAAATTTCCAATAGAAAGTACAAAGATGCACCTTATCTGCAGAGAGGATGCCTGAGGAAGTAGTCTTTCTCCTGTCATGTTTGCCTTCCTTTGCTAAAACCTTTGGACCGCCAATTCCATTGTTCACTGGCTCCTCCTTGTCAAAATTTGATTGAGTAGGGTGTATGCTCCACCGAGAGAGCTTCTTTGGTCCGCTAGATGTTGTCAGATGTCCTCTTGTTGGATGAGCTGGAACACATCTCTAAAGTGTGAGCACCCATAATAAAAACCGCACATGGTATCCATTAAGGAAACAACTTCAACAATATAGTCCAAAGTCCAAGTAATCAAATGATGCACACAAGAATTTGAAGAAAAACTGATAAGCTAAAAATCATTAAATTAGCAAAATCTATTTGTTCTTTGAAAAGAAGCTAAACGTGTCTAAGAATGGTGCACACAGAAAATAAACAAAACTACCCACAAATGATGAGACTCTAAACTCTAAAGGGCTTTTATTTATACTGACTCTGCTTTCAACAAACAAAAAGGAGGTTGATATATAAAACTTCAAAGCTGAGAGAAGAACAAACTATATATTTCATCAAATCCACAAAACCCCATACATGGAAATGTAAATGCCTACCACTTCGTTTTGATTCTTTGGCAGAATCCCTAACAGCATCCAGCCTTTTCTTGCTTGGAGAAGCATCATTCAGCTGCTCATTATGGGGGGTGACAGGAAAACCAGTAGTCTCACCATCACTAACAATATTAATGCTTGAATCCTCTTCATTGGCATCAGTTCCATCAATATCTAAGGCAAGCTGATCTCCCAACTTATTAAGTCGGACCTGTGATCTACAGATTTCAATACAATTATCAAATTCCAAGAGCTCTACAAACTCCAATAATGACTGAATGCCAAAGCAACCAGAGGTATTTACAATATTAAAAAAATACTTGCCTCTTTAGTTGGTCTTGTATCTTTGAATGACGAGAATGTGCTTTTACAAACTTATTCACCTTGTAGGAGATCCTGAAATTTTGAAATCCCGGAGAAGAGGAAGAAAGATCAATCAGTGAGTAAGACTTCCGTAAACACGCTACCCTGTAGCAGGCAACACAAATTCCTTACACTCTATTCATTACCTCTTACATTCCTCTTTCTCTTTGTATAATTGAGCCTCAAGCTCCTTAATTTTAGAAGTGAGACTATCCACTTCTTGAGACTTCTCTCCCAGGTGAACCTGAAAAATAACAAACGCATTGCACGCAAAAAGTATAACTAAAGGACATTCAATAAATCATGGCAGAAATCCGAAATAAGCAGACAGTTTAATAGCAATGAGAAAACAGAAAGAAAAACCGAAAGGCAGATTTTTCAAAAAAAAGTACTCAATAACTATCTGACAAGCTTTAATACAACATTATATTCCCACCATCTTAATGAAAGTAAAGTGATATCTACCGAAGAAGATACACCTAAAACAACTTGCAAGAGAACAGCATGACCGAAAATGCAAAATACATATTTTTTTTTTAACAGACTAGTGCTACAACAGCATGGTATCATTTTGACAAATCAATTATTTTCAGTAACAATGTCCAAAAGAAGTTGCCCAAAAGACCATTGAAAATTAGATTGGCATATTCACATTTACATAAATGAAAATGAACTGGCAAAAATCACAATTTTGTTGACCAATAAAAAACATAAGTTTGGGTAATTGGAACTTACCCCTAATTGAGATTTACGGTTATCAAGCACGTCGATGTCTGACTGCAATTGCTTTAACTGCTCCAAGTTCCAAGGAAGAATATCAAGACAGAATCTCAACCAAGATTAGAAAGCATAGATGAACTCGTGATGAAAGCTTTTGAACAGAATTTCAGACCTGCACCTCAAGAACACCTGTCGAACTAAGTTTAATATTTGCTTCTTTAGCTTCATCTTCAGCCTCAGTTGAGATTCTCAAACTTCCAGAAAAATCGCTTTGGCCATCCAAGTGTTTCTTCCTTCGTTTGCTGTTCCCCAATGAATTTAAAATGAAAAATAAGCCCTAAAGTGATCAGGAAAAATTAAAGTGAAAGAAATATTTTTTTGTGCTGTTTATAAAGAGTAGATCATTAGAAGGATAAATGCTCAACATGTGAGGCATTCACAAAGAAAGAATATATAGAAACGAATTCCCCACTATAATCAAAGAGCTGGAGGTTGAGAAAATAAAAGAGAAGAAAATTGCAAAGGGATCCACTTATTTAACTTACCTTTCTCTCTCAAGGGACCTGGATGGCCTATATTCTGCAGTTTCATTTCCGCCAAGACAGTTGTAGGGAAAAAAATACAGTAGTCAGACTTTATGAAAAGTGAAAAAAAGGACTATAAACCAAAATAAGTTCGATAACAGTTACATGATGCTGCACCAAACTTTGCTCATACGTGCTACTGTTAGGCATAACTAAAGAAAGAAAAATATGGAAAACAATACAACAGAAGATTTAAGTAAGAGTGCTTCCTAACCACGAAGTATATGACGGGCTCTTATATGTCTCTCTGGTGAATAACTTCGCTGCGGAGAATGCCTTCTGTCAAGCCTATCCCTCAAGTCATCGCCTCCAGAGTCCCGCCCACCTACAGAGAGTGAAGAAAACTTTTCAGTAAAGCAGATCTAATAACTAACTACTAATTCGTCTGTCTAAAGAAACAAGGAGAGCACCCCTTATATGACAATGAGGCTAAGCTTACCATCACGTGGAATAACATGAGTAACATAATAATGAACAATAATGTTGAATCCTTGCCAGTTTCAAAGGGGCCATACACAGTAGAAACTACTGCTCTTATATAAGAAATAGATATGGTAAACCCATGTGTGAGCTTATAGATAACCTTCATGTATCAGAGAAACATTGGAAAGAGGAGAATTGGGGATTCCCATCATCTTGCTGAACAATAGTATAAAGCCGCAATCAGAAAGTTCAAGAGATTCTCCAAGGTTTCATATAAGGATACAGATATAAATTATCTGAACAATAGTATAAAGCCGCAATCAGAAAGGTCAAGAGATTCTCCAAGGTTTCATATAAGGATACAGATATAAATTATCTGAAGTACAAGTAATAATTTAGTTTCTTCTGACAGAACTCCCATAAAAATAGCATTCGTCTCCATCTCAGAAATATCTTGAAGATATAAGTCAAGACTACAAATAAACAGAGTACCATAATCCCCTTGAAATTCATTAGCTGCAGAAGCAGCAAATAGAAAGTACGCATATTCACCAAACCATCTTGTGTCTTAACTCTATAGAAGAAGATATATTCCAGAACTACCTAACGCTGATGATCCATCATAGCAATCGAAGATGCAACATAATGACAAGGTTCCCCACAGAAATACCACAATTGGAATCTGCTACAATATAAACCACCTGGGACAATCCATACTGAATCAATACGATAACCTTGCTAGTCGACATGAACTTGGGAATTTTCTTACACCTTGATATTCTGACAACGCTACATGTCTCTCAAGAAGAGATTTTGATAGCAGCTCTAACCACTGTATGACTAAATCTGCAATCTTTCTGGAATAGTACTTTAACTCCTGACTCCCGAGTCTGTAAACATACATGCTCCCATTTGCTCCATCGAACGAAAAATAATATATTATCCGAATTGCAGACACATCATTGTTTCAAACATGGGAAGGATAGCATTAGATGATCATAAAACAGAAGACAATTTCAACATACAGAGAGAGAGAGAGAGAGAGAGAGCAGTCAATCACTTGAATTCATTCAAGTAAACAGAATTCATTAAAATTATAGTAAATTATGTAGTTTCAAAATCTACAAAAATTACTATAAATTATCAAAATTTGACAGTAAATTGTAATTCTGTGCAACCCCAATACAGTTACAAGTTCATCTCCAACCCAAAAATTAAAAAATTAAATTAAAAAAAAACCCCACTTTCATAAGATAAGCAGAGCTTCTGAGTAGGTCACTGGAGAGAAAAAACCAACGTGAAGCAAATATTAATATTACCATGAAAGGATCCGCCCGAGAAGCGACGGAGCTCCGCCTCCCCGTGAGCAAACGAGCAGCTCTGCCGCGCGCACCGCCCTCTCTGATACAAAACGCACAGCTTCGTCTTGAACAGCTTCCTCTCCGCCATCTCCCCAATCAGAATATCGGAAGCGTAAGAGCTAAGTTGCAGAGAAAGGAAGAAAGGGAAACCCTTTATATATACATACAATACTACTTCATCATTGACCGTACACGTGTCCCCATCAGATCATATATAGCCATTCACCAGTAGCGTACGGTTCAGTCCTTGACAAAATTGTTATGATTCGCTCGACCCGCCTGGTCGCCTCACTCTACTCGCCCGAGTCCCGCCGCGTCTTCCTCTCTCTCCGCCGTTCTCCTAACTCCCTCGCGCAATTCTCCACCGTCAGGAATCTCAGATTTGCGTCCTCTGCCACCGACGGCGGTCCGCGTCAGCGCGAACCGATACTGCCCCTGATGGACGCGGAATCACCTTTGCCCGACCCGGCGTCAGCCGAAAACTTTGTCCACGTCGAGAACCCTACGATTGAGGATTTGTCCGATAGCATCGTAGGCGTCGATGCGCCGAGGGATGAGTACGACGACGGCATTTCGGTGACCGCCGTGGCTGAGAGTTTCGAACAGAGGAGGTTTCTTCCTGAGGAGCTGTCGAGGAGCGTGGTGGTGCTTACTTGTGAGTCCACGGCTGAGGGCGGCGTTTGCAACGTGCACCTGGTTGGAACGGCACACGTTTCGGTGGTAAGAGAATTCAATTCCTGTTTGGTTGGTGAGTAAATTCGAAGTGTCCAATTTCTGTTTAGTTGGTGAGAAAATTTGAATTGAAAGCTTTGGTCTTTGGTTTTGTGTGTGGTTTGTAGGAGTCGTGCAGAGAAGTTGAAGCCGTGATCAGCTATTTGAAACCAGAGGTGCTTAATCCGTTTTGAAACTTGCTTAATAAGGTTTATATTAAGTTAATTCTGATAACAATGTCATGAAATTATGTTAAATTATAATAAAGTTTGCGAATTTTCGTGTGATGAATGTAGGTTGTCTTCTTGGAGTTGTGCTCGAGTCGAGTGGCGGCACTCACCCCTCAGAATTTGAAGGTCTGAGTCTATGTTCTGGTTCGGCGTTAATTTTTGAATAACCAAACATGATTACCAATGCGTTTAATTCATCAGGTACCGACGATGGGAGAAATGATTGAAATGTGGAAGAAAAAGCACAATGCCTTTGGAATTGTTTACAGCTGGTTCCTTGCAAAGGCATGTTTTCATCTTTGATCCAACTATACCAAGCATAATTTCCATATGTTCTCAGCATACTCAAGTGGTGTAATTTTCGTGCCATTTTTCTGCTAGGTTTCAAGTAGGCTTGAGGTGTTTCCCGGTGCTGAGTTTCGTGTAGCATATGAAGAAGCAATGAAGTATGGTGGTAGGGTGATACTTGGTGATCGCCCAGTGCAGGTATAATACATTATACCTTATCATTTTGGTGTTCTGATGTTTATCAATTGCAGCCTGCCCAATGCACCCATGGCTACATTCCACCCTTTGGCTGAAGAAACATTTATCAGCTACACAAGTAATTTTGATGTGTAATGAAAGTGCAATTTCATTTTAAAGGCTGATTATGATGAGATTTCTTCCAATCGAATGCTATAGCTTTGCTTTTTTTGTTGACAAGATGCACTCTAGATGAAACTGTAAACCAGACTTTTGGAATGTTTATTCCCGAAGTCCTCTTTCATGTCCATTCCTTGGAAATTTGGTGGCAGTTTCAAAATTCTAATATCTATTGCATATTTGCATGTTAATTGTCTTACTTTTATGTTTCTTTGTTCTTTTTTACACCGACCCTGCTACGATAACTCATCTTTTTCAAGCTGGCTTTCCATACTTATCTACCTGTATTTCAGACTGTATAATTTTCCTGGTGAAGAACTACTTTGATATATGACTTTACACTGACTGAAACAGATTACCTTACGAAGGACGTGGGCAAAGATGCCACTTTGGCATAAGATAAAACTGCTGTATTCCTTACTTTTCCAAGCTGTCTTTCTACCAAGTCCTGATGCTCTTAATAGTATGGTAAACATCTACTTGATTTGTTGAAAGACAACCACTTCTCCTCCATGCTGCTAATGTTTAGTTTCTTGCAATTAATGATTTGTTCTTGCGTATATTCAGCTTAAGGAAATGGATGATGTTGACATGCTGACTCTTGTGATTCAAGAGATGAGCAAGGAGTACCCCACTCTAATGGAAACACTCGTACATGAGCGAGATCAGTAAGTATTCTTCTGAGTTAACTATTCAATCAAACTAATGCTAAGATCAAAAGATGATGCCACATCTGTATACCTTTGTCCTATAATCTGCTTCATTTCAGCCCTTATACCATGAACATTTTCTTGATCACAGAGGTTTAGTTAGTAAACAAGTAAGTAATTCAGATGTAGACTAAGGAACGATGCTGATGATGTTATTGGTTTATATTAACTATTTCGAATGATCCAAGTACGAGCTCCATGTATGCTTGTGGAGGTTGGGGTGTTTAGATAAACAAATTTCATTTTGATTTGTGGACCATAACTGATTTTTGTAAATTCTTATTGTTTTGTTCATCTGATTGCTCGATTTTAATGGTTGGATATTTAGGTACATGTCATCTACATTACTGAGAATTGCCAGCGAGCATCGTTCAGTAGTTGCAGTAGTGGGAAAGGGGCACCTCCAAGGAATTAAGAAGCATTGGCAGCAGCCTGTTGTGGTCAGTGAATCCTTCCTTTTGAATAAATTTTATAGTTTGTATCTTATCCCAACTCGTCTGTAGTGATTATACAGGAAAATCAGCTCCTTCCATATAATGCTCCTTAGATTTGCTTTCTCGATCTGATTTCGTTGATGGTTTCTTGTCATGTTGCTTCAAATTGAATAGAAAGTATGTGTTTTCATTTTTTGACAAGTATTTCCTACAATTTGTCTCTAAACTTCCGTGCTCTGTTTTTCCATGTATTGCAGGTGAAGGATCTTATGGTAATTCCATCACAAAAGTCCTTTTTTACCACCGCAAGGATCCTTAAATCTTTGGGTGTCGCTGTAACTGGGGTGGCCATAGTATCAGGCATATATCTTGCATCCAAGAGGAAGTAAAGCTCAGAAAATGGATACTGAACAACTGAATGAGAGGTTGAAGGTCAGCCAATTACACCATGTGATTCTTTTTTGTTGAGCAATACTACCGATTACCCGAGGGAAAACGTACTAGAAGTTGGAGGTTTTTTTTCCTCCCACCCAAATATCTGAATCCATTATACTGCCAACCAATTGGTGTGGATTTTCGCAGTTGCCCGTTGGAGGCGGGCAACTGCCTTTGTTATTTTCATTTTATACAGTTTGTGTTGCTTTACCTGTACTTTTAAGCCCTTTTTGCCCTTTAATCAACAGAATGGTTCTCTGATTTTGTAAATACAAGTTCAAGTGATTACTTTTGGTACAAAATTTTCAGTAGTCCCACGGTCCGACCCTAAAACCGCAAGTTTAATCCCCGGTGATGGGGCTCGGTAAGCAGATTTGTCGACAGAAAACTGAGACCGGACAGTAAACTTCTCGGTTATTTCCATCTGGCTACACCGTTTTGGCCAAAAATGAAGATCTAGGACACTCAGTTTATTTTGAATCCTTCAAGCACAAAAGGAGAGACGCCCCTCTCAGTTTACAAAGTTAAAATCTTTAAGACCATTAGTCAAAGGCATTTTTATTGCTTGATTTGTTTAGGATAATTTGTTCATCGTTCTTTTATAAGAATGCAAAAGCACTTTCGCTCATCACTAAAAGCACTTATGACTATTGGCATGAATTTCTTCGAGTGTATGAATGTATGTGGAGTTTCCCGGATCCAATGGCATTGCGAATCCACAGATCAGAATAGCCACAATAATCAATTTGGCGTCCGAGCCATTACATCAGGAGGAACCAAATAATCCTCTAGAATTGGTAATGGACGCAAATTTCAAATGAAAAATTAATGAAAATAACTTAAAGACTTTTAAAAAATAAAAAAGATAAAAAAAAATATTATAAATGAATAGTATCAGAAATGATTTTTTAAAATAAAAATATCATTTTCATTAAAAGTGAATTGTACCGAGAATGTTTCGCTAAAATTCATTACAATTTCATCCAAAAATTAATAAAAATAATTTCAAAAATAATGTGGGAAGTGGGAGCTCAGTGGAAGGAGAAGTCGTTTTGTTGTAAGATGAGCTCACGGCAAGAACCCCAGAAGAGGCCTCGTCCACTGCCCAAAACACGTCCAAGTGTTTAATCTCATCATTGCAACCACAACCCATCAATCAAAACATTCACAATTTCCAAAATTAATTAATCTTAAATAAAAAAATTATATGAAGAAAAAAAGAATTGAATTTGAGCCTCAGTGCGTGTAACAATCAGATCATTGACCAAGAGGGCTCACTGAAATCCGCTAAGATAATTGTATGTTGTCTTCATAAGCCCCAGTTTCACCAAAAACCCTTACTTTGCAGGATTAGACAAAACAAATCATACCAAAAACCCTAATTATGCAGGACTAGACAAAACAAATTTATGGGTTATTGATAAAAACCAAAAAGATGAGATGGGTAATCTTTGAAAAGCAATTTCTTAAATTCGAAATTGGATTGGGAAAAGAAGAGAAGAGATGGAGAAGATGTGCTCAGACAGCCAAGGGTTTGTAATCAAACTTTTGGGAGAAGAACCCAGATCATAAACTCTAGTCCACAAAATAGCCTCATCACCGCACACTTCTGATTCCACAGAAAACACAAAAGAACTGCATAAATTCGAATCCGATTCAAAACCCAGATTTTGGGATCTAAGAAAACTTCGTCAAGTAATGACGGGGGAGGGGGAGGGGAAGGGATGAGAGGTTGCAGAGAGGGCAGATGAAAGTTGGGTTGTATATATAGGCTTTAGGGTTTATGTGAGAGATGGAAATTGGGGGCGGGGTTTAGGGTTTTGACGGCTATACCAAAAATGGGCCAAATGAAAGAGTTCAAGCCCATTTTAAGTTAACCGAAACCTAAAAGCCCAGTGTCAGTTCTAGCATTCGTATTTTTCCTTTTTGTGAAGGGGTGTGATATCCACATATCACACTTCATTTTACTTCTCACACATTTTTTTAATTTTCGGCCATCGGATCAGATGAATTAAAAAAAATCAACGGATATAAATTATCAAAGGGTGTGTGAAAAGTAAAATGGGGTGTGTGGATAGCACACCCCTTTTGTGAAATTATTGTTTCACTGTAATAATCAAATGGCTGTATAAATGATTTTCAATTTGGACCAATTTTTTTAACAATGATCTATAGATACAAATAAAAAAGAAAAGTCATATAATGGAAATTATTGTGGAAATGAGCCCAAACGTGTAATTAATTAGCGCAGTATTAAGTTACTAGCTAAAGTTTAAGAAGTCTTTACTAGATTAAGCATATAGAATGATGCATATTCGTTTCACCAAAATTCTAAATTTATTATAGCTAAACAATACTAAGTGATTTTTTAGTGATTAGCCATTAAAGTAGTGAACAAATCACGTCGTTAAAGTAGTGATTAGTCACAATTGTGATTTGACTAAGATACAAAGACCTTATTCTCCCCAATATCCTAATGATTTGGTATTTACGTACACGAAGACAATGACAAGAGAAAGCAACACTCCAAATGGACCTCAACTTTATTAACACAAAACAATATAATATCAGAAAGCATTACATGCATGCAGTTCACGAACATTGCCATTTTTATCACACCAAAAAAAAAAACACTGAAAATTAACCAAAGATTTCCATTTTCTAGCTATTCACAACTGAACACTGCTTCCTAATCTCACCAGCCGATCCAGTCTTAACGTTAATCCGACCCATTTTCTCCATGGAATTACCAAACTCGTTGTAGAAGTTCTGCAGTGAACCTTTGAGCAGCTGGTTGATATAATTAAGAGTGGTTGAGCTGGTTGTCAAAGCAGCATCGGATTCAAACAGCCCTCTCCTTTTGAGCAAAAGTGTGTAGTAGCTTAGGTCAAAAGTACGGACGCTTCCAGGGTCCATCTCAACAATTGTGGTGTTATCAGTTGGAGTTTTGCACTTGTTGGCCTTGAGATTGGCTGCGTATTGGGTGTTCAAAGCCGGGTCCTGGTCACCCACTCCGGTGAAATTGTAAAGGCGGTTTGAAAATGATGAGCAACGAGAGACCCCAATTGTGTGAGCACCTGAAAAAAAGAAAAGAAAAAAAGAAGCAAATTAACCCATGTGGTGTGATTAGGTGCATAAGCCCATTAGCCACTGATATGCCTTTAGCAACCTATTAACTACTAATTGATTTTTTATCCATTTTATTCCGTGCAACTAATGCCACTAGTTATTGTATGTTAGTCAGACTATAAGATTTGACCTATTGATCAAGTTAACTATCGTTTATAATATGTGATCTTGATTCACAGTGTGACAACATAAGTCTGATAAGAGAACATTATATTGTATATTTCAAGAATTAGCTTTACCAGATAGCAAGACCAAGTCCTTCAAATCAAGACCCACGTTGGCAAAAGTTCTTTGGAGAGTGCTGAAGTTCGAAAATGGGGGTGGGATGTTGACTAAGGCTTCTGCCCTCCTTGCGATCACCCCATCTCTTCTACCTGTTGGAACCTTCCAAGTTGGACCTCCCTACACACCATGCCAAGAAAATAAATAAACAAAGATGAAAATCTAATGAATTGGGACTACGTTTGATTATTTTGGTTTTTGAACTTTGATGGTAGGTTGGAGATCTTACTGTTGCAACAATAGAATCTCTTGCTGCCAAAGCAATAACATCTGCGCAGGAAACTACTCCAGCACATTGAGCTTCAAGTCGGCTCTTTATTCTGTCAATGAAGTCAAGCCCTCTAAGGGTTAGATTTGGGGGAGCATCTTTTTCAGCTTGGTTACTTGAAGTCGAGGTCAGAAGAACGGATGCATCACAAACCTAACAAGCAACAAGCATTCATTAGTTCCAAATTACAATTCTAACCCTAACAATACAGTTGCAGAGAATGTTGGTCTGTAAAGAGAAGAAGATGGTCACATACCCTGACAAAGCAATCATGGAAGTGCAACCTTAGGAGAGCAGCTGCAAGTGAGGGTGCATTGTGGATATGCTCCTCGACGTAGTCTTTCACAATCTTCTCTGCTTTTGGGCAGTTCTCGGAATAAAATCCCAAGTGCAACTGAGCTTCACTGAAGCCTATGATCACCAGAAGACATGAAACCAAAATCCCAGAAAATCGAATCGACCCCATTTTCATTGCAGCTGAGCTTCAAGTTGTAGTAATTTGGAGGAAAAAACTTGATTTGAATGTGGTGGCAATTACAAAACTGTGATTTGAAATCTATAGGCCTCCACCCCCAACTTCAACTTTGTGGGCCTAGTGCAACATAAGAAATTGCAAGGCGACGTCCAACTACCATGCTTGTAGGCGATTCTATATCCTTTCTTTAATATTATAACTAGTACGAGCAGTTAAAGTTGTTCCTCGTAAGACAAGTAAAGAAAATCCCATATCTGGAATGTTTTTGTACTTTGGTGATGGATTATGTTTGAAGCTAGCGTGTGACAGCACATATTTTTTTGGTCTCGTTGCCACCAAATTTCATGTCCTTTTTCATGGTAGTTGGAGATTAAACTACTTGTGCCTTAATTACGATTGAGTATCAATTTTTCGTTCTGATTGTCATACTATCACGGAATGTTACTAATATATTTTTGTTGCACGTTGTATCATTTTAGTGTTTGAGATACTATACTCTAGATTCATAAAATTTTAGTTATGTCGTTTATCCATATTATGATACATGGTTTCACAACATCATTTAACAATGATCATCATATGGAAAAAAGAATGTGAGATTGGATTAACTTGGTACATACAAATTTTAAAATTCAATGGTGACGGCTTTTACATACACACACACACACACACACACACACATATATATATATATATATATATATCATATATGCATATGTACCATGGATTTGGTGGAGTTTGATCTTATGTTTGCCAAATAAAGCAGTATACTCACCTGCTCCTATATATACTGGCATTTTTAATTTCATCAATCTTCCCACCTATCCAATTTTCTTATCAATGATTGGCTATCTGCCCTTGTTAAAGAAAGTAAAATATATATCAAGCAATGAATGACAAAATGGCAAAGAACAAATCAATCGAGTCGAGCTGATGAACCTTAGGCCTCCTCAGAGTCTCAATATCTTATTATGCACTCCTTACAAACATAGTCTCAATATCTCATTATGCACTCCTTACAAACATATTTTTCTTTCTGGTTATAAAAATTTTAAAGTGTCAATAACAATTCCCAAAAGATATTCCAAACTGAGCCGTTAGGTTTTGTTCCCCATCATCAATTGTTGTTTTTGTGCATCTTCGTCGTGTTCCTTCTTCACTAGTGTGTTCCGTATCTTCATTCAATCAAGTAAACATAGGCCTTTTCTTTTAATTAATCATGGCACCTATTTTCCCGCGTGTGTTTCGAATAGAAAGAGGGCCTTGATTATTTATTGGGAAGGATGGCCTTACTGGTTCTCCAATGTCATGTCACATCATGTGAGAGAAGCAGAAATAAGGAGATCATATAGAGAGAAGGAGATGGAGGAGCTGGCCATTACAAGCAGATGTATAGTCTCCTTCCTCTCCAAAACATGCACGAAAACAATTTATGAATAAAGAAAACACAGGGGACTATGCATCCGGATAGAATTACATTTTTACTTGCAGTTGGATTAATCATGGGAAACTTTCTATTGAGCCACAATGAAGGGAGCGCAGAAATTCACAGAAAGACAAAGTCGTTAACGCAAGAAAAAGGATACACAAACTGCAAATAATAAACGTTCTTTTGGAATAATATTTTTTTTAAAAGAAAAACTAAACTCAATTGTAGGTTGACATGTCATGTTTTAAATGATAGATTGTTATAACGGTTTAGATGTAGTGAAATGCGGGTAAATGCACGAAGCCTAGATCTAGTTATATAGCTGGTGCAATCGCTGAAGGGCTAGTTTGGTATTGTTGTGCTTTGAAAAAAAGTTGCTTCTGCTGTGCTGTGAGAATAAGCAGGTTTGAAATAAACTAGCAGAGTGTTTGTTAAACTTTTTTGTAAAAGTGCTTTTGAAAAAAACAAAAACAGTATTATCGTGTTTGGTAAACTTTTATGTAAAACAGATGTGAAAAAAAAGCCGGTTTTTCAAAGCTGGGTTTTGCAGCTTCTTGTTTTTGGCTTTTTTCACCCAAAACTGTGAAAAAAAACTGAAGCTGAATGTTTACCAAACACCAAAAACTCTCCAAACTTTTTTTCATAGTAGCTTTTTTAAAATCACCTCAACCCCAAACTGGGGCGAAGTCACTTCTTTAATCCCTGTCCATATCTCTATGAAGTTTCGGGACTAAGATTATATCGGAGTAACAATGCAAGGCAAATTAGTAAAATCTATTATATCTGTATCTCTTTATTCCTTTCATGGAAAGATGTATCTCTAGGGGTTTAGACATTTCACTGGAAAACAATTTAAGAGAATCCGCTTTAGGGTTTCAATAATGAAAATTAAAGTTACATACAAGAGTTGGTTATAAATTAGTATATTATGATTTTTGAAGGAATAATAATTGCTCTAATTTATTACTTTCATGCATAGAAAGAGGTTGGTTATTATGTATTTTTGAAGGAAAAATTGTTTTAATTTATCAATTCTTTCTATCTAGGTGGAGATATTCTCGTGTCACTAGTTTTATATAGAAATAGACAAATAAATGAATATACACAAGGGAATTGTTATTAGCACTCCAAAATTCTCATTCTACACTCTTCACAGGTGTATTTTTCTTTCTAATTATAGAAAATTTGGAGTGCCAAATGAGATTTTTGGAACGCTAATAACAATTCCCATACAAATTACAGCAAGCTTATTCTCTTTCAGTTTTCGAAGTGCAATCGATGTTCTTCTCAAAAGTTGATGAATTTTAGTTGTTTATTTTTTAATTTATCAATGTGTAAATGTTCTAGTTGTGATATTTAATTATCCCCTATCTAATTGGTGGACGCCGGACCATATGATATAATAATCAGCACAACAGAGCACGTTGATGAAAGTTGGCCATCAATTATGGCCGACCCTTTTTGTATAGAAACCAATGTTCTGTCTCAATCGAATAATGTTCAAGCCTTATTGATTTGAAACTGAAATAATTATAAAAACGAAATAATAAAACATTTACAGGATATGGTGTTGAAAGCCTCCCACCATGGCAGTCCAAAATCATCACACGACTTGTTAACCAATTTTGGTTGCAACCCTTTTTGGAACACACAACACATACATGCATTATCAATTATGCAAACATTCATACACACAATTGCAAATTCAAATCACCAGCTGAATAAAAATGTCCACGGGAAGTGATTTCCGCAAACTATTTTTCTCTTTCTACTCATCCTTTTTTATTCTAGCTTTCGAATTGTAGAAATCAAAGGAGAATACAAATGAGAAAAATAAGTGCGCAAAAATCATTTCCCAATGTATATTGAAGTTAATTGCCTTCAATTAACAAAAGCACAACGCTTCCTTATTTCACCGTCTTTGCCTGTGAGGACTCCAATATTACCCATATTCACCATTGAGACACCAAAATCTGTTAGAAAGGTGGATCCACGAGTTGTGGCTTGCTTTGTCACATAGGCTTTTGTCTCAGTATCATCAAGAAGAGCTGAGTCAGACTGGAAAAGTCCTCTTCTTTTAGCTACAAGAGTGTAGTAATCTTCATCAAAGGTTTTGAAGCTTCCAGGATCCATCTCAACCAGGCTAGTCGTGTCCCCTGGCTTGCATTTTGTCTTCAGCTGAGCTATGTAATTTTTGTCCAACTTCGGGTCTGTGTCGCCTTTTCCGGTGAAGTTATACAAACGATTTGTGAAGGACGGGCAGTGAGATGTGCCTATGGTGTGTCCTCCTAAGAACAATGAAGAAAAGTGAGATCAGATCATGTTGATTAGGGTTTCATGAAGCAAAAACAAATAGATAAATAAAACTTGCATGTTAACGTAATAATATTCACCTGACAGAACTGCTAGGTCTTTAGCACTTAAACCCTTGGCTGCAAATAATGCTTTGAGTTGAGTTATGTCAGCAAAAGGAGGAGGTAAGCCTCTATTGGCCTCTGAGGCTAATGACACTCTTCCATCTCTTCGTCCAGTTGGAACCTCCCAAAATGAGCCATGAACCTGGAAAAAAAATATTCATTCATTTTAAGCCAAATATATGATTATTTAAGAGCTAAAATTCTTATGTGCATGCATGAAGCATGATTGACGTTCGTTCTTTTTATTTATAAAAATGATAGTAATGATAGCAAGAGATGGAGGAATCGAACCTAAGATCTGGGGTGTAGTAAAATATCCCTAATAATTAGCCCTTGAACTACAAGTCACTTACACATGATGTCCGTTTCTTAATTAAAGAACGGACATCCATTCTTAATCTAATGATGCATTTAATAACTGTTCTTAATCTAATAATACATTTAATAACTATTCTTAATCTAATAATACATTTAATAACTATTGATTTATGTGGATTGAGTTTAATGTATTACCATTCTAACTGCGTCACGAGTTACTAAGGCCAAGATATCAGCACAAGAAACGACACCAGGACACTTCTTTTCTACTGCAGATTTTACTGCATCAATGACATCGAACCCTCTTAAGCTTTGGTTGGGGATTGCTTCTTTCTCAGCTTGACTGTTTGGTGTGGAATTCAATAGCACAGAACCATCACATCCCTGAAAATTAAAATTTAAAGGAATTAGTTGCTTTGCAAAATTCGGTAATTAGCAATTGTTGTGCAACCAAAAAATAATTTAAAGGACAGTTTTCAACTGAAACTGTTGTGTCATTAGCAGGACTTCATGGATTGCTTATGAGACAAGTAACACAACCAAACGACATATCACTTACCCTAACAAAACAATCATGAAAATGCATCCTTAGAATAGGAGCAGCAAGAGTTGATGCCCTAGATATGTATTGATAAGTAGTCCTTGCCACAACAGCCTCTAAATCAGGGCATGTTTTGTAGTAGAACCCGACTTTCAATTTCTGCGCATTGCTTGAGTCTAAGGCCAACAAAACAAGCAGAACTTGAAGAAGAAAGACTGAGATGATCTTTTGAAAAGCCATTGTCTTTAGAGAGATGGATGGAATTGAAGCTAGGCATGTCTGGTTTTTATAGTTATGTTTAGGCCTTTGAACTTGTCATCGTAAAGTTATTTTATGAACTTTATATTATCTAAAACGTTTGTTAAGGCTTCAGCAAACAATCGAGTTGACAACGTCCTCATTAAAAAAAATAAGAACCGAAAAAACGAGTTGACAAATGATGGAAAGAAGTAATTAATACATTAAAGAAATAGAATAATAAAGCTCAAAAAAAAAACCCTGGTTTCTCTACAAATGCCCCCTTTCCAATACTTACTATTTCCAACCCTAATTTCAGCTTTCTTGATAAACTCATAAAGTATTTTATTTGCACCATCTAATGTGTTTGTAGCTTTCATCTTCACCTTCCATATAGAAGTGAACAACTTCTTTCGCAGTCACTTGAAGGCAACATAAATTACAGTTAAAGAGAGAAAATACTTGGCTCCTTATATGCAAGGAGCAATTTCTCTTTACCAATCACAATTTGACATTGTATACATTTTTTCTTTTGTATTTTAATAAGTCGGTTCGGTATATGTCAGCTTTTAATTTACAGGCAAATCTTAGCATTCAGTCAATTAAGCAGTTTTCGTTGAGAGATACCAGCATATGAAGATTTGCTTATGCTTAATGGAGGTTGAGATGATTTTTGGAAGCATCCCTTCACTTAATGGGAAATAATTTTCGTACTCTTATTTTTTTCACTTGTACACTCTTATCTATTTTGACTTTTGAATTAAGTGATCAAAAACAATCGAGTGCCAAAAATAAATATAATTGTGCAGAAGAAGAAAACAAGTTTGTGTAAGTCATTTCCCAAATATAAAGTTAAATATTTCAAACAGAATGCCTTTGATCAGGGAAAAAACCCGAGAATAATTCAAAGCATTAAGAACCGCCCACATGTTAAAAAATCGATTGCTTGCACACTATTAGAATCAAATTAAACAATAATGTATAGAGTTAGGTTATGATTGTGCTAGCTAGCTCTTTCATGCAGATGATTTTAGGGCTTTCAGATAAGGCACCGCATTATTAAATAATACAATTTGCATTAGACACTATTTAATTTTCCATGACGCAAATGAAGTTTGATGACAATCATCAAACAAATATAAGGTTTGGAAAGTAATTTTCATACTTTTTTTAGCCTTTTATACATTCTTGTTTAATCAAGATCGTTGATTCTGTTTGATTTGTTCAATCTGATATATGGTCATAAATAAAGATGAGTGCGTGAGAATCTAAAAATAGTGTGTGAAAATCAATTCCTTATGATTTTGATCATTAATAAACTCTCTTAACACATACACATGTAGTGCATTTGATTCTAGCGCTGGTGAATTACACGATGGTTGTCAGATAGGACGATTGAAATGCCTCTGTGAGTTTTTCCGCCTTTGAAAAAGTAGACTGCAGTAGCAACGCCGTCAACTAATCTCTTTTTTTTTAAGAAAAAAAAAATTGCCCATGAGAAAAAAAATTGCCCATGACTCTTCAATCACTAACTAATTATTAATACTCTAACTAACTTTTTACAATACAACATAATAAAATATGATGTATACAATGGCATTGATCTGTTTTTGACTTTGACAATTGATGATCATATATATATTAGGTGTCCTTAACGTGATCCCTCGAGCTGAAAACGAGTTTAATTAGGCAAGGATATATATGATTACCTGCAAATTGATCTCTCTAATATAGTGATAAACTAGTTCAACATGTTTCTGTCGAGTCTCAAAAAGTTTCTTAATAATCAAGTACTTTGTCGAGAAGATTAAGGGTAGTAATTTTCACACTCTCAATTTTTCGTTTTGTGATCCTCCACTTATTTTGGTCTTCTTCTCCTTTTACATTTCTCCTCTTATTTCTGATCATAGAGCTGACTAACTGAAATAGAAAAAGAATTAGAAAGGTAAAAATTGATTGCGAAAATTACTTCCGTGAAGAAATTGCTCACTTAATAAATAAAAGTCAAAACTGGTAGGATACAGCTATATATATATATATATATATATATATATATATATATATATATATATATATAAGATAATGCAGCATACAAAGACGTAGTCACGAATTTGACCTAGCAATATTCTCATTGTCTCAAGGTCGTGCTCGTCCTACTGCGTTGTCAAGCTTATTAATGTCTCAAGTTGAATGGGAGTTTGGACACGGTCTGACAGAGGGCGACGAGTGGCCATCATGACCCAAAAAATACACACAAAAATATAATTTTCATTGAGGAACTACCAAAATAAACAAAGTTTCTGACCTCCAGCAAAGGTCCAGATCCTTCGAATGAAACTGTAAACGGGACAATATGTATTTTCAAGTATTTGACGATGTCTACAATTCACCCTGTAGAGAGTTATAGACATGTTCTACCAGCTAGATTTTACTAGTTTTCTTGGGTGATGACAGCCTCATAGGCTCATAGTATACGCTACATGTACCTTCTGTTTCAACTGCTTGGTATTTTTTGAAATAATTTTTTCTATAATGTATAAGGTAATATTCGAATCTATGTATCGGGATATAGATTTGAACATGAGTGCAAGAGGACAGACACACTGCTATGGTCAATTGACATAACCCAAGAGTGCGGACACACTGCTATGGTCAATTAACATAACCAAGGCTGCATATTTTAAAAATTATTTGAACATAAGAATAAGTTCGGATTAAGTTAGGTCAAAAGTTTGATTCGGATCATTGTAAAGGAGCATCATATTGAATAAAATAGAACAGAAACTGTGTGCGGGTGATGGCACACCCATCAAAAGAATGGCACTGTTTTCTCTATGGAATAGAGTTGGAAAACAAATTTCGTAACTTGAGCGAGTACGGCATTTGTGAATTTTCCGAGATCCTTTTGTTCCTCAGGATCATGAATGGAATAAAGAGCGACCCTCCGTTGAGGAGATTGAGTCTTGTGTTACAAACTGCCTCGAGTTTGCTCGATGCGACGAGCATTCTAGTGAAACTGAAGACTCGAGCACAGTCGATGAGCAGAGGCAATTGCTTTTGAGCAGGAAACTTCAGCTTCAAGCGGCATCTGGGGACAGTCTATCACAGTAAACATTGATATGCACAAGAACAGTAATCCTATAGCTGAAAATCAATCGTAAACTAGTCATAGTACCGAAGATCTACAGAGAAGCATAAGTAATAAACGTTCCAATGATTTGTTAAGTTGAATTAACCATCTAAAACATCATTAAATACAAGAAAAGCTTAATTAAATTTTCGCGTTCCTGTTTCTGCGTGCATAGCTAAAGCAAAGCTACAAATTCGATCAGCTCTTTCATGCTCCAACTAAAGGGGGCAATACGTGTTTAGTTGATTTTGCGACCCATCTTGAACTCTGTTGTCAGTCATCTGATGTTACAATCATTCTCAAGAATGAAGATCAGACCATCTAAAGGGAGCTTTTTGTGGTGTTTCGTTTTCCCATTTCAGATCATCATGTGTTACAACTATAAGCAATTCTACACACATCTGTGATCCAACAGCCCTGGGGAGCTTCTGCTAGGTTCAATATTCTACCTTTGAATCAATCGGCATTTACATTTGATCATTCGGGTGAAGCAACCTTTGATCTCCAAGTGTGGTACTTACACCCTGCAGTTTCATCATGCAGTGATACTTTGGAGGTGCAATGGCACCTGCCTATGTGCATAGTTCTACTACTGCCAGAGCATGCCCATAAAATCCCCTCCCTTCATTCAAAAGTACTTGAGGATCCTGAGGATGCTGCCACCATACAGTATTTGGAGGTACAAGATCATCTACATTTGCCTTCCTCCAAAAATGGGTTGCCTGCCAACTCTCATACTTAAAAATTCCGCAAAGCCTAGCCTTATGCCCAGATGGCCCAACATGAACTTCTGAACAATGTTTATAGACTTTCACTGGATAAACCATCAGCAACTTCTCCACGCTATTTCTAAGTATTTCCCATGCCCTTAAAGTTCCACTGGCAACCAGAATCAATTCATCAGATGACAAAGACTCAGCTCCATCAACGCTAACACAATCACTTTCAGAGTTCCAATTTAAATGATTTCCATCATTTGCCCCTACTTGCCAGCATAGCTCGACAACTGCAGGAACACGTTCAAAGTCAAACCTCTAATGGTGTTTTATAACATCCTGGAACATGTGCTTAAGGTGAAATGCCTCTACTGGAACAAGCACATCTTTCAAACCACTAACTATCCATTCATGAACTCGATTTTTGCCACGACGTTTGAAGCCACAACAAGTCTGAATTAAGTGGCCTTTCTCACCTATATATACTTCTGGACAGAACCTGCAAAAAGTAGACCTTTCGTTGTGTAATACCTTGAAAATTTAAATATATGAATTATATATTCATAATTACGAATATGTGGAAAAAATCAAAAAAAAATAAATTGATTTATGGTTATGAAAATAGAATTGGGAATTTTTTATAATTTACAAAGTTTAAAGTTTGAAAATTTATTATTTAAAATTCGTAAAACTTTTGAGGTCACAATTTATATTTTTGAATAGAGCTCGATCTCACAAAAGCGTAGGCCTAAACCGTTCGTGAAACGGAGTTGTAACGAAGAAGTTAGGGATAAAATGGTCATTTAATTAATATCTGGAAGGCTCCAGACTTGTTGGAGCCAGGATTTGATAAGCCACGTGTGTGGTTGTGATGCAGAGGGAAGGAGAGAAAGGGAGAGAAACGGGCCAATCAAAGGAAGAAAAAAGAAAGAAAGAAAGAAAGAAAGAAAGAAAGGAAAGAAAATGAGGAGGGGAAAACGGGTGCCCTTTGACCCATGACCCGACCCAGCTTTCTCAAGCAATTCCGGTGGGTTTCGTGGATCTTTCCGGTGAGTTACTTCTCCTAAACACCTAGAAAATTTTCCCCATCATTCCATCATTTCATTATACCCCAAAATAGGAAGAAATGGGGGTTGAAATTGGGATACCCGTACCCACGGCTTGAAGAACCCGTGTCTTCGATTCCCCCAATTTTGAAACGATTCCATCAAATTAATACCACCATTAGACTCCTCTTGAGGTGTGGAACAAAGCCCAAACAAGTTTAGGGGCGTCGGAGTCACTTTGAGGTCGATTTGAGCACATCTAAATTCAAGGGTTTCCGGCGGTTCATGGTCGATTTGAGGTGTTTCCAAGCCAAATTGGACTTGGTCACAGGTATAAAGTTTGCTCTACTCTTTGAGATCTTTATTCCTGTAATTTTTGGAAATTTTTAGAAATAGTTGAATTTTTCGGCAAGTCGGGACGGCCGACCGCCACCCGCGGCGGCGCGTGGCCAGTGGGCCGACTCCACCTTTTTCATGCTAATTTCAATGTTTTGAATCCATATTTAATATGCATATGGTGTGATTCAATTGTTTGGACCGAAATTGTGTTTGTTAGTCACTAAAATGTCGAAGTTAATGAATTAGGAAGTGGAATAAATTGTGAACTACGAATGGCTTGATCCTTGTTTAGGGTACGTAGGTAGTCTAACAAGACGTTAGATGCAACCATAAAATAAGTGAGATTAAATAATCAAGAATTAATTTTTAGATCAAATTTTGGCCTAAGAGAAGGAAATGGTTCTAAATTGGAAATAAATTAACTATGATCTTAAGTTGGGCTTATCACTAAATGTTGTTTCCTGAAAATAAGTATTTCGGGACGGGGCGTGACATGTTGAGTCACATAAATTGTTCAAAAAGAGCTGTATGGAGAACGGAAGGTTAATTAGATAAATCTAGTTTGGAAAACATAGCTTGTGCTGCTACTAAAATTAACATTTAGGGAGCTCAGGAGTCAGGAACATGCAAATAAAGTGGTCTAATTATTCCTAAACAAGAAATACAGAACACAAACTCTGGAGCTTCAAAGTCGATGTCAGTAACTATGCGATTGAACAATAAAGTGCCAAGTAGTTCAAAGCTTAAAAAGAATTTATTTTACAAGTAAAAAAAATACTTGGCAGATGAGGGATTTACTTGCAGGCCAAAACTGGTACCATTTTGAGGAGAGTAGAGACACCTTGCATAACGAGCCTCCGGGAATCAAGGACCTCCTAGGCATCTGGTACCATGGCCGGCACTGGGTAATCTTTAGCTCAGTTTTGGATTCTCTTTTGAATCATAGACTTTAGCTTCCTTACATCCATCTTTGAGTTGTAATACCTTGCAAAGCTGTCCATAATTTTGCCATTGAAATTGGATCTCTCGCACAATTTCTTCCTCAATGCCATATTTCTCTTTGGTGCCAAAATTTTTACACAACATGAAATCACATCTGCTCCACAAAAGGGTAGACAAAAAGCCAATGAGTCAATCCAGAAAACATAACGAGTACAACATATTCAGAGATACAACCCAGATTGCACAAAAGAACATAAAGCAACCGCATTAACCGCCCGAGTTTGAATCCCTATTCCCTGTAAATCATAGTAGTTTAGAATATCGTTTGTATCAAGAAAAGTTCAATAGACAAAATGAACTATAATTTTCATCTCAGTATCATAAAACGAAATCCACCGTCACCCAATTCCATAGACAACCCAACTTGCAAAAAATGACCATAACCCTCAAATACAAGTGTAAAAAGGAAAACCATATCCCTCAAATTTGATAGTAATTTGTATATACTGGAATATGCAAAAAATTCTATTTCCAATAAACAGAATAATCATAAATTGATCGAATATGGAAGTGAAAGAATGCTCAATCTATGTCCGGTTGCTGAGAAAAAACAATCAGAAAATCCTCAGCAGCCAAACACAAACAAAAATTCAAAACAAATTAAATAAATAAAAAATAACAAACTAGATGGAATGGTTGAAAGATAAGATCGGAGACAGAGTAGTAAGAAGCATACCAGCGCAAAGCCAATGAAGGACCCTCTTCAACCAACACTAATCTTTCTTAACGAAGCCGAGATTCCACGATTCCAGTTCGTTTGCAGCTCCAGTGAGCCGCAGGGAATGAAAACCTTGAAATTCCTTTTCGGCGATACGATGTCGTTTCTCTTACTGTTCGATGACTTTAATTTATGGGTAAAGTACATTTTACCCCCTCAGGTTTGTGATCAATTTCAATTCCTTACAACATCTTTAAAACATTTCACTTTCATACCTCAAGTACTTTTTTTCTTTTCAATATGCTACGTCAGCATAAATGTGGATCCCATATTTGCCACGTAACACAAATGTGGCAGCCACGTCAGCAGAAAAACAGAATTGTTTTAAAAATGTTGTAAGGAATTGAAATCAACCCCAAACCTGAGGTGGTAAGTGTAATTTACCCTTAATTTATCTATTAGATGAATGCCTTTTATTTACTTGTTTTTAATATAGAATTTTTTTTTTTTTTTTTTACAACCAATAGTATTAATAAGCTAAATTATTAGTTGTTAAGAAAGAGAGAATCGAATCTGCAAGATGGTGCAGAAATCCTTGCTTTCCACTAAAGCGCGGTTTGCAAAAAGAGGGAATGCAATTCGAAGACTTCTCTTCAAGTTAAAATTTGAATCCAAACGAAGCTTTGCAGTTTTGTTAATCAAACTCCAACGATATGAAAACATTCAAGGACCTGCGAGAGGGAAGCAGTGAAAACCATAGCTAGCACCAAAATTCCCAATCGAACCTGAACGATCTCCCGGAGGACCACATCCTCACATTCCTCCCCACATTAGACTACGTCCAAACCTCTCTTAAGAATATGTTAGCAATGAAAACCCAACAGTTCCCTTAAGAATATGTTAAGGAAATGATGACTTTGGATAATTTTTTATGTCAATTGGATCAATTAAAGATGTGTAATTTTGTTTTACCCAAAAAAAAAGATGTGTACTTTGGTAATTGTGGCCTATAATATGATGGAATCAAGGTATTAAATATCGATGATATCGGAAATATCGGTAGTCCAAAAACAAGGAAATTTCGATGGAAATATCGGGATATTATCGATATCGATAAAAATTGAATAAAAACCACGGAAATTGTAAGAAAAACTTGGAAATTTTTATTGAAACTTTGCAGGATGTTTATTTAGTCAATTATCTATTAGTTTATCACAAAAAATTGGAAGGAAATGCATTGCATGATGGATTTAACTGATTTAAGTTGATTATATAGCGAGCTGGCAAACATTGTGAGTGTAAAAAATATGTAGTAATTAATGAAAGAAGTTTAAACACACCATAATCATTTATATATAATGAATTAGTACAATATTTTACACTTTATACATTGCGTGGTAAGATACATGAGTGACTTATTACCACATAGAGTTCCTATGAGGTTCAAAATTTTCACTATCTTCATCATCTCTATGTGTAGAGTAAGTGTATTGTGAAGAGTAGTCATCAAATGATAAATCCCCAAAATAGTTTTGCATGTAATTGTTAACATGCCACCCATATGCATCCGAGATTGGTTGACGTTGTCCATAAGCAAAATTATTTGAAGATTGAGTCTCGGATTCTTTCTATGAGTCGCTCGATTCCATCCCAACAAGAATGAGATATGAAGGGTTCGGGATTACCAAACAAATGGGATTTGGAAACCAATCCCATATCGAAAATTTTGGTATTCCCGAACTTCGGGATGGTTTTGGTTTGGGATTTTTCGGTTTGGGTTTGGGACTTTTTCGGTTTGGTTTGGGATTTTCGGGAATTTTTTCCAGCCCTACATGTAAGTGACCAAATAAAAAATAGAAAAATTAAAAAGCACATGTCATTGACTAAGTAATTAATTGACACAATTTAAAATATAATACCACAAAAAATTTGGAATATGTGCAAATTTGTTTCTTGCAAAAAGAATTCAAAACAAAACCATATATATAAATATTTTAGCATATTTTCACAAAAACATAAGTGATATGGTGGTTAAGGTCTTGAAGAAGTGAAATGGGAGGGGTTCGAATCCCCCTATGCCCAAAATTGAGACTTTTCAGAAATTTTCAAGTATTTTTGGGTTTCATATCACGATATTATCGATAATATTGCGATATATTAACGATAATAAGAGGATAAGTCACCAAAATATCGTCGGATCAAAAAAACGATAATATCGGCGATATTTCGCCGATATTTTCGATATTTTGGTCCATGGATGGAATTATCAAATTGTGCCTTTTTATTATAAAGCATATGTGAATATGTAAATAAATAAATATATATATAAAGGATTCGTGGCATCACTTTATGTTTTTGTAGGGTCCACTGCATAATGTATTTCAATGAATCAAACCATCTATCTTTTAGAACATCAAATTAGACAAATACAAACTGTGGATGCAAATTTCCGCCTCCTTCTTCTTAGACAAAATTGCACCTACAAAACAATTAACACCTTTGATTAAGGCCAAGAGCCTCACGCGCCCACGATGAATGGGGGGGGCCTTTGGCCGAAGAACCTCCGATGCCAAAGTTAGAATTTAGAGAGAAAAGTGTTTAGAGAGTTTTTGGGAGTTTTGCAAGAGTGTAGAACTTAGCTTTTTAGAGAAGATAGGGTGATATATATAGGGAATGGAGGTAGCCGGCCCTTTGAGGTTTTTTGTGTGAAAATGTGTGATTTAATTGGTGACTAATGGATTAATTAGGAATTAATCCATTAATTAGCCAATTAATCTCCATTTATATGGAATAATTTGTAGGTTATGAAGTAATTACCTAAGATGAGGATGGATGAGATAATTTGGAATTGGTTACCTTTTTTGGACACTCTTGACTTGATTAAAGAATAATTGTCCACTGCTCGCGCATACAACCGGTGTGTCTCAAGGGTAACTTTGTCATTTTTACCCAAAAATTCACGTGTCGCATCTTGATTATTTTTGGCTCCACAAATGCCCCCACACCTGCTGGGCTGCTTGTAGGAAAGGGCAGTTGGTGTAGAGATCTTGCTTTAGGAAACTTAGGACTGCTTCCTATTTTGATATAGATTCACTCTTTAATATGAAATTAGATCCTTCTAGGAAAGGGAAATAAATTCCTATCAAAGTTTATTTAAGTCCACCTTAAGTGGGTTGTTAAATCAACTTTGGAGAGTGATTTATTCTACCCTACAAGAGAGAGAAAGCTTAGAGGATATTTGTTCCCCCTCCTCTAGCAATCTTCTACATCTTGCCCGTGCAAAAGATCGTCTTTCATTGCTTGCTTCGTCTTCTCCGCGCCGCACCGATGTAAGAAAAAATTAATTTTCTTTGTCTTCTTCTTGGATAGTGTTGTCGCATGGCAGCCGTCGGGGTGGTGCGGTACGTTGGCTGGCAGGGGCCAGGAGTCGGCTCGGCATGGGCTGATGAGGTGCTGTGGCAGGGACCACTGCTTGTGTTGCTCGACTTGATTGAAGCCAAGGATTAGCTCGGCATAAGCCGAGGAAGTGGCGTGGCATGGGCAACGGTTTGGGCTGCCACGTCTGGGCTGCTTGCCGAAAATGAGGAAACTACTTGAGTTTGATTTCTCAGATGCCGTAGATGGAGCAGTCAAGGATGGAATTACCAAGATCGGAGCTGTTGAAGATGAAGTGTCAGATGAGCGAACTGTTAAGTGCAAAAGTGGCTACTGCCCCTGACCATTTGTTTCCTAGTTGATCTTCAAGCATTCGATCTTTTAAGCTATGTGGCCTTCTCGCACTGGAGGGCTTACCTAGATGGGTGTCGGGAAAATAGTTTACCTTCTTGCATTGAAGAGCAATTGGTTTACCCTCTCGCACTGGAGAGCAATTGGTTTATCCTCTGGCACTGGAGAGCAAACCCATATGGGTGTCGAGGGATTGGTTTACCCTCTCGCACTGGAGAGCAATTGGTTTATCCTCTCGCACTGGAGAGCAGACCCATATGGGTGTCGGGGGATTGGTTTACCCTCTCGCACTGGAGAACAATTAGTTTATCCTCTCGCACTGGAGAGCAGACCCATATGGGTGTCGGGGAATTTGTTTACCTTCTCACACTGGAGAGCAATTAGTTTATCTTCTCGCACTGGAGAGCAAACCTATATGGTTGTCGAGGAATTGGTTTACCCTCTCGCACTAGAGAGCATGAAAGTTGTTGTCGTGAGTGCAATTAAGGAAAACTGGACTACTGGACAATTAAAATAATCTTCAGCCTGCGAAGTCTTGTTTGGCGATCTGCTTGAGACTTCGAACTGCTTGTGGAACCCATGTAAGGGTTTAAGCGCAGTGAGCTATTCATAGAATTATTGCGCCATCATTAGGTATTTTGTCGTGTGCCATTTCAAAGCTTGGTTGGCTCGAGCCACAGGGCAAGATTGGCACGGCTATGAGTCATGGTGCAAGATTGGCACAGTTATGAGCCATGGTGATAGATCAATGGCTGCTGGGAGCCGTGGAGCAAGTAAGCACGGTTGTGAAAGTAGAGATTAGGCCAGGTTGTGCGCAGCAATGTGCTGCTTCAGTATTGAATCGTCTGTAGTGTTGAGAACAAGACCTACCTCTGTTTTTTGGTAGTTGGGCTGGTGTGTCCTTTTGGTACTCGTCTGCCCCTGGCGCACCTTATCAATAGCATCATTGCGCAGGAAATCGTGCAACCGCTCAGTTATGAGCCTTTCTACTTCTTCCTGAATTTGCCTTTGTTGGGGTGATGGAGCTCTCGGCTGCCCCCGGTCGTGACCTGCTGGTCTAGGCTGCTCTTTTATGTGTTTGACTCATCTATGCCGCGACTGCGGTGCATGTGGTATGTTACTAGCAGGCGAACGGGTAACTCGCAGGCTGCTGGTTGAACTTGAGCAGGATTGAGTGACTGCTTCTCTCCGTCCGCAGTGCTGCCAACTCCGATGTGAGGTGAATGATGCTCCTTAGGAGCCTTATCACTAATGAACACTTCGCCTGAAAGGTTGCTCATGTTGATTATCGGAGTGTGGCCCCAACCGTGAGTGTATGTTCGTCCGTGAGCCTAACTGAGAATGCACGCTCATCCACGCGTTAAGACGGGAGTATACGCTATCTCGGAGGCCGAGTTGAGAGTGTACTCTGTCAAAACGCTCGGTTCGTGACTGGTCAAGTGGCTGCTTGCTGGGATGCTACTGGAAAGGTTTTTCTGCCCTTGTCCTACTTCGAGACACCTCGTCTGTGGCACGTTGTATCTCAGTGCTTTGCAAGGGTTGATTCACTAAGGTCGTTTGTTGTGCAAGGGCGCTCGTCAACTTTATGACTTGTCAAGACACGTGTTGTTCACCATTTGGATTGGAAGAGCTTGGAATGAATGTGCATCCTTAAGCAGTGGAAGTGTGGTAGGCTCCGGGCGCGAGATTTGAATTGGGAAATGTCAAATCCACGGAGAAACGTGGTGAAAATGCCACCGGCTGGATGGTTGGTCCGGATGGTTGAGATAGTCTTAGGCCGATTTGGGATGCTTGGAAGGCCACGAAAGCAGGATGGGCCATGGGAGCAGGTTGGGCCACGGGGGGGAGCAAGCTGGGCCACGAGAATGGGTTGGGCCGCTAGAGCAGGCTGCTCAGCGTGTGATGCTCGCGAATGAGAGGCTTGGGCTCGGCTTGGCAACACATTGGGCTTGCGTTGGGCATGGAGTGACATGGCTCGAGCCGTGGTGGTGGAGTCATGGACCTCGCCGTGGGTGATTTCTATGGTGGCCACCACTGTGGTTGCCATGGTGGAGCCTTGTGGTGGTGGTGCCGCTCCCCTTAAGATCACATTTAGTCTCGTGGATCGCCACTATCCCATTTCTTGAATATTGGAATTTTCACTTGTGGAATTTTCTAAATTTCTAGCCATTGTATTTCTCTTTCACGTTTTATCAAAGAATCTTTGAAAATAAAAAATTCTAATAATAAGAACGTACGAAATATACAAATGGACTAGAAAATAAAGAAAATAGAGAAAAAACCTTTTTGCTCGAAAGTCTTCTACGAGTGTGAATCTCAACTCTCAATGAAAGCACCAATTTGTGGATGCAAATTTCCGCCTCCTTCTTCTTGGACAAAATTGCACCTACAAAACAATTAACACATTTGGTTAAGGCCAAGAGCCTCACACGCCCACGATGAATGGGGGGGCTTTGGCCGAAGAACCTCCGATGCCAAAGTTAGAATTTAGAGAGAAAAGTGTTTAGAGAGTTTTTGGAAGTTTTGCAAGAGTATAACTTAGCTTTTTAGAGAAGATAGGGTGATATATATAAGGAATCGAGGTGGCCAGCCCTTTGAGGTTTTTTGTGTGAAAATGGGTGATTTAATTGGTGATTAATGGATTAATTACGAATTAATCCATTAATTAGCCAATTAATCTCCATTTATTTGGAATAATTTGTAGGTTATGAAGTAATTACCTAAGATGAGGATGGATGAGATAATTTGGAATTGGTTACCTTTTTTGGACACTCTTGGCTTGATTAAAGAATAATTGTCCACTGCTCGCGCGTAGGACAACCGGTGTGTCTCAGGGGTAACTTTGTCATTTTTACCCAAAAATTCACGTGTCGTCTTTTGATTATTTTTGGCTCCACACAAACTACTTCATGGGGCAAAGTCCGCTATTGTCCCTTCACATAGGACTATGAATCAGGGCCTAGCTGAAACCATTAAGACATTTATGGTGAAGAAAATAGACGAGTACAATTCTACAAAGAAACCCTAAATCTTTAATCCAACAGTTATATGATTTCAAATTTGGGTGATTTTTAGTAGACATGATCTTTGATGGAAGATCTAAAAGATAGATGGTTCGAATTGTTGAAATATATTACGGAGTGGGCCCCACAAACACGTGTGTCAAAAATTGTGAAAAAAATGAGTGTGCTATCCACACACCACTTTTTACTTTATACACACCATCTTAATTTGCGGCTGTTGAATCGATTGAATTAAAGAAGATTAGAAGATAAAAATTAAAAATGAATGTGTGAGAAGTAAAAAGAGTGTGTTGATAGCACACCCCTAGAAAATGATGTCACGGATCCCTCCTCATATTTACATATATACTTATGGAAAAATTAGTATCCGGTCCTTAGTTACTAATGTTCTTTGATTGAAACCTTATTAGTTTTCAGATTTTGACCAAGGTCCCTAACATTAATGCAATAATGAATTTACATGTCAGTTACATAATTTTTAAAATAAAAATTAATAATTGATTTAGGATTTTAATACTCACACCTTTATTAAACTCCTAACTAATTTTCAATTCAAAACATTTCCAAAATAAAATTAAAAAAATTAGAATAAGTTTGTAACCCTTAATATTTTATAAAAAGGTTTCCAATTTTTTAATCTTTTATGTACCCATTCATGTAATTTTTCAATTTTTTACCCATTCTTAAATATACCAATTTGTTGTAGTAAAATGTACCCTTTTTTTTTTATATAAAATCTATTCAATTTTTTTCTAATCCATGTTTAAACTTATATGGGTACATTCTTTTTCCAGATTTGAGAATGTATCCATGTCAAGTTTAATCAAAGAAATTTACTAATGTTATTAAGCCTAATATCTATATTTTTTGTGTGGTTTTGAAAAATGTACCCATACTTTGGAGAGTATAATTTATATTTTAATAACTTTAACCCCCAAATTATGGGTTTTTTAATTTAAAAAATATAGTAACGTACATAAAATATATTATTACATTAATTTCAGGGACTTTGATAAAAAATTGAAAACCAACAAGGTTTCAGTCAAAAAATATTGATAGTTAGGGACCGCATCCAAAATGTTCCTATAATTATATATATATATATATATATATATATGTATGGGTGATTTGTTCCTATGTTTTTTATTGGATTTGGCTGATCGGACTTCTACCGTTTTGTGGAGCAGATTTTATATGGCGTTCGAAGAAAAATCCCCTTTTCTAGTTACTTGATCTTCTACCTCAAACAGTCAAGTTTCATCTCTGAATTCTTCACCCAGGTCGCATCTGCTTTTGGTAAATTTCTTTTCTTCTAAGCTAATTTCATTTAGATGGTATGATTTATTGGAAGCATCGTACTTACAAGGAATTTGAAAGGGGTGACTTATTGATGTTTTGTTGTGTATTTGTGGGTTGTGCGTATGTGCAGATCCTTTTGCTGATGCAAATGCTGAGGACTCACAGGTGCAGGGACAAAAGAGTACGTGCATGTCCGTTTACAGCAACGCAACGAGAGATAAAGCCTGACTACCGTGCAACAAGACTAAGAATGAGTTGTTTTGTAATGGTACTGCAATCCTGACAGATTATGCAGGTGGTAGGGATAATATCGATGTTGTTAGAAGTGGCATTTGGCTCATCTTTCTGATAATTCGACATAGTATCAGAGCCATAGATCGGATCCGTACTGCCACGTGATGGGTGGGTCTCTTGGCCTTGCATGTAGAGTGAGTCCCCTTGGCTCCACGTGGAAGCCAATATGTGGATCTTTCACGTGTGACCCACTAATTAGGTCCTACATGAGGGGACGTGTCGAATCTCACATTGGTCATATAAAGAGAGAAATGGTAGTTTAAATATCTTAATCTCACTTCAACTAATACCGAGATCTTTTATGATAAAATTACACACCTGACAAATTGTATGGATGATAATTACCAAATTGAGAACATTATCGATATTATTAGAAGTTAGCGTTTGGCCTTTCTCTCTGATAATCGGCAATATGCACCTTATAAAGGTCTGATAGGATACTTTGTTTTCGTTCTAGTTCCGCTGCTTTCCGTGTTATGTCAAAGGACGAGTAGCAAACTCTTGTGACTTTTACTTTCTGGGCAGTGGGCGCCTTTCTTCAACTTCTGATGGGCTCATATGACCTACTCCAGTTTTATCCCTAGTCCAATGGGCTTGTGTCTGCTCTTTTTGAGTTTGTTAGGCTTAAAACCTCCAGTTGTCTTGAACTTGTGTTGAACCGTGTTGGTGGGTTCAATAGGGAAGAGCAACCTTTACGACGATATTCAACTTTAATATTTATCTGAATTGTAGGAAAAAAGATTTAAACTCGGATGCAGAGTGAGCACATTTGCACTAGCTAATATGACTCACTCATACCAGCAAGGGAATATCAATTTAAATTTAATATAAATTGCAAGCACATTGAAATTATTTAGCTATATGTTTTAGTTCACAGTTTAAAACAAAGAGGTAAATACATACAAGGGAGACTTTGGATGCGGTTCTTAGCTATGAATATTTTTTGATTAAAACCTTGTTGGTTTTTAATTTTTGATCAAGGTCCCTGAAATTAATGTGATAATTTATTTCTATGTACGTTATTATATTTTTTAAATTAAAAATTAGAAATTTAGTTGTTTATATAAATGAGATTTTAAATAAAAAACCATAATTTGTGGGATTAAAAATATTAAAATATAAATATACTATTGTGTGTGTGTGTGTGTGTGTGTGTGTGTATAAACATGGGTACATTCATCAAAATTAACCAAAAAAATTATTGTATCAAAACATGGGTACATTCTTCAAAATCACAAAAAAAAAAAAAGAGAAGATATTAGGCTTAATAACATTAGTAAATTTCTTCGATTAAACTTGACATGGATACATTTTAAAATCAAAGAAAAAAGAATGTACCCATATAAGTTTAAAAATGGATTAGAAAAAAATTGAATAGATTTTATATAAAAAAAATGGTACATTTTACATATAACAAATTGGTATATTTAAGAATGAGTACATTTTAAGATTAAAAAGTTGGGTAAATGACAAAAAACTACCTCAACTATTGGTGTCACGACACTTTCATACCTCATCTTTTAAAATTGACAATGTCATACCTCATCTTACGAATTTGTGCCAATGTCAGACCTCCGTCAATTTTTCTGTTAATTTCTCTGTTAAATGCTGACGTGGCCAGAGACAGAACCAACTCACTAATCCAACTAAATTAAAAAATAATAAAATATATTTTTAATAATTAAATATTCAAAAATTAAAAAAATTAAAAATTAAAAAACTAAAAAATAAAAATGGCCTAAGGGATCCGGCCTTCCCTTTCCTCCACCCGCACCAACCCTTCTCTCTCTCTTCTCTTTATCTTCTCCCGTCTTCCCCCAACCCAAACCCAGATCCCACCCCAAACCGGCCACTCCCATTCCCACTAGGTGCCTCTCTTCTCTTCCTCCACCGTTCTCTCTATTTCTAACCTACAAGCATGCATCAAAAACAAAGCACCCACCAATCCTGAGAACACACCATTAACAAAAGTTAAAAAATCCATCTTCCAGTTTGCCTCACTTTTCTAAGAAAATGGAACCTTCAGAATATCAAAAAAATTCATTTCCTTTCTCCCACATTTTCCGAGCAACCAAACAAAGCAAAACCATTTCAATTTTTCCCAGAATAAAAAAAAATTGTATACACAAGAGACTCAGCAGCGGTGGTGGGTACGGGATTGCTACTGCGTTTTGCTGGGCTTGAAGATGGTGCTAGGCTGCGGGAGCAGAAGGAGATGGCAGAGGCGATCCTCAACTTTTGTAGACCAGTTGACAAAGTCGATTACTTGGTAATCGTGGGGCGACAAGGCCGTCAAGGATTCGCAGAAGTATTCGAACCCATATGGGTAGTGTGGTAAGGAAGGGAAGGAAAGCAACGGAGGGAGTGGGTACCCGGAAAGTGGTGAGGTTGGTGTGCCAGAGATTGGCGACTTCGATGTCGTCAGTTAGAATGGGGAAGAAGGTGATGGTCGTTGGTGGATGGAGTCGACAATGAAAATGAGAGAATGGAAGGTGAGTGCGAGTTGCAGAGAAGAGAATGGTGGGTGGGGTTGCAGATGAGAGAAGGGAGAAAGGGGGTGGATCGGGTTTGGGGAAGACGGGAGGGGGAAGAAAAGGTGAAGGGCCTCCGGCTACCCCACCTCAACCTCTCTCTGCTCCGGCGAACGTCATTCCCTTCTCCAACGAAACCTAACGTCTCTCGTCCTTCCCTGCCACTCCTTCAAGGTATCCAAAAAGTTTTCAAATTTCTGTGAAATTTTAGAACTTTTTTGCTTCTGGGTTGTGTTTTTGGTGTGGATCTTGTTGAAAACGAGGATGAGGAGGAGTCAGGATGGGATCTGGGTTTGGGTTGGGGGAAGACGGGAGAAGATAAAGAGAAGAGAGAGAGAGAAGGGTTGGTGCGGGTGGAGGAAAGGGAAGGCCGGATCCCTTAGGCAATTTTTATTATTTTTTTAATTTTTTTAATTTTTAATTTTTTTAATTTTTGAATATTTAATTATTAAAAATATATTTAATTATTTTTTAATCCAGTTGGATTAGTAAGTGGGTCCTGTCTCTGGCCACGTCAGCATTTAACAGAGAAATTAACAGAAAAATTGACGGAGGTCTGGCATTGGCACAAATTCGTAAAATGAGGTATGACATTGTCAATTTTAAAAGATGAGATATGAAAGTATCGTGACACCAATAGTTGAGGTAGTTTTTTGTAATTTACCCTAAAAAGTTTTACATGAATGGGTACATATAATTAGCATGGGTACATTTAGCAAAATAAAAAGTACAAATAAAAAACATATAAGGGTACAAATACAAATAAACTTTAAAAAATATGGGCACAAAAATAAATTAATATATAGGTACAAATTAAAACTGAAAAGAAAATTGGTACATGTCACATCCCGGCCCGAGGCGGATCACTTCCCGAGCTCGCTCCACTACCGTAGCACGATATTGTCCGCTTTGGGCTTACCATTCCCTCACGGTTTTGTTTCTGGGAACTCACGAGCAACTTCCCAATGGGTCACCCATCGTGTGAGTGCTCTGGCCCCCTTCTCGCTTAACTTCGGAGTTCCTACAGAACCCGAAGCCAGTGAGCTCCCAAAAGGCCTCGTGCTAGGTAGGGATGAAAATATACATTTAAGGATCACTCTCCTGGGCAATGTGTGATGTTACAGTAAAAATTAAAAAAGAATTACAAATTAAAAATGGGTACAAACTAAAACTAAAAATACATGATAAAAAATTTAGTCATAAATATAAATATACTAATTGTAACATTTTTAACATTAAATGAATATATTTAGAAATAAAAATAATAATGTATTATTGAAATAATTAATAATGTTATTAATACCCAAGGACTTTGATCAAAAATTGAAAAGGAATAGGATTTTAATCAATGGAGTAGCAAAAAGAAGGATGAGAAGCGGATAATAAGTCCTTGGGTAGAGTAATAATTATTTAGACAAATAAATTAAAACCTAAAGTGACTAATACAAGTTTTACTTCACTATGATTTGTATGTGAGCGGGATTGAACTCATATTATTTGTGATAATAAGTCTAAATAAAAGTTTTACTTCACTATGATTTGTATCCAATCTCAATATCAAGCGGATAATAAGTCAAGTAGTTTCAAAAAACAACGTGATAGACTAGACTAATCAAGGGGAAAATAGTACAAAAATGTTTTCGCTCCTTAATAATCAATTAGACATGACAAGCAGCTCGCTAAGGATATTTCACCTATTTAACTTTTATGTATTTTTGTATAAATGATACATCTGAACCTGGAATATTCATCTGACACTCGAATCGAGATGTATTGGTAGACACCTGAAATGTGACGAAACTATAAAGTGTAATGATGTGAAAAATGCAAATAAATTAAAACCTAAAGTGACTAATACAAGAGTGCGTATGTGAGCGGGATTGAACTCATATCACACAAGTGATTGTAGAGCATAAGTAAAATGCAGTAAGAGTAGAGTAATAATTATACCATTAGGAGTAGTCTCCTAGATATCAACTTTTGCCAGCGGTCCTTGTCATCATTAGAGTTTTGCCATTAAAATTCCTAGAGGAGCGAAAAACAAGAGTGAAAAAGTAAGAGGAAAATTGAGATCCATGCAGAAGGCTCACGTTTCATCTCAAGGACATTTTAGGAATTTCATTACTACCGAAAATAAAATACAATAAATCTCATAATTGAATGTACGTCACAATAAAACTTGTAATTGTTGTTTTACTAATCTACTAAAAATGCAATCATTACAATCTATATTCAAATAGGAACCACTTGTTATATGTTAATCAACTTAATTATATTTTCATCCCCTTTACTAATCTACTAAAAGAATCATCTACATGGAAACAGTAACCACTTGTTATATGTTAAATATCTTTAACGTTCCTTTATTAATTTATTTTTAAAGGGAAACCAATAGTTTTACCGTGACAATTCACTTTTTGAAAATCGAAAAAATTCACAGAAGTATTTCAACATTATTTGACCACTATTGAGTTTTTTATTTCATCCCACTACAAATAAATAAATTGAATTACTTGGCTATTATGACTGTGCCTCTCAATTAGTCAAATAGTAATACTACTTTTTAATTCCTGCAAAATGACAGCCCCCTCCTTAATTTCCTCTCATGAAATCCAATTAAAAGTAATTAATTGCCGACTTCTGAGTATTGTATAAAAAGATGAAAACCGGATCAACTGTGGCCGTCCAATAAGTCTTTTACTTTCTTCTTCGACATCTGTCGCGCTCCACCACCTTAACCTCGTGCATTACAATGCAGTATGAAGCAATGCTGGCACATGATTCTTATCAATAAACTATTATCAAGCATGTTACTACTTCATTAATTGAGAAATGTTTATAGTGTTAGTTGAGTACACGTGCATGCAGTGTCGGATTTACATAACACTGAATACTAATTATGCTGTTATTTATAATGGCTTATATATAGACTTTCTTCGAGTTTAATGTTTTGAGCTGTTTGATAAAAGTTCTTATGAGAGGACGAGAAGTTAAGTAATTATGTATAAGTTGTTTGACAAAAAAGACAAAGATGGTGTGGTTTGCTACATATATGTCCTATTGGAAATTTTTTTGAAGTAACCTTTGAGTGCATTAGGTTGATAATCATAAATACATTGTTGGGGCGACTAATCGTAGTATTTGTAATAGATTAGGCTTTATATTTAATTTTCTAATTGATAGATCAAATTGTAGTGTGTTTACAACTTTTCCAAATGGCGCGTGGGTTTTGTACAAGTTCTCCGGTAGACATCAGTATAAAAGTATTTGGCTGGCGACAAAAGAAGATTAGAAGCTGAGAGGGATGGTTCAGAGACATCACAATTTTTAATTGGCTATATCATCGAACATGATGTCGTACTATATTGATTTTTTTGCTTCCTAATTTGGCATTTTCTTAATTACTGCTAAACCCAACCAAGCCAATCCACTAGATGACAATTCTCACCGAACACTTAGCTCCAAAGGAATCACTAGAATATTGTTTCTCATACCAAAGTATTACCATACCTTGCAGATTAATGAACCAAAAACCAAGTGATTTTTTAGGGATTAAGTTTGATGGGCAATATTGTTCTCTTTTCAAATTTATTTATTTATTTTAATTTTTAATTTTTTAGAAGACGTCCACGGTACAAAAACCTAATTCCTCATAAAGCAAGAAAAACAAAATACAAAAAAAGAGGAAAAGAGACACACAACACTTTTGTTATGAATCTATCATTGGTACAAATTCACAATATTATGTTATCAAATCCATGTGAAAAAAATGGTTAACAGTATTTATTTAATTTGTGCATTAATGGAGTCCATTACCAATTTTAATAAAAAAATGAATTTTTCATTTAAACTATATACAAAGTTGCACGTATGGCTCACATGCATGGCTAAAAATATCAAGGAAATGATCTTCTCGAACCATAAAATGACATTCTGGTAAAATATCATACTCTTGTGATGGAGTCGGTTAAGCGATGTGAGTGCCATGCACAGCCCTCTCGACGAAACATAACTAGATCCACCACATGATTATAAGAACACTCTTTATACCACTTGTGGATCACCTCAAACATCTCTATGATCATTGTGATGGTACACATGTGTACATTGTGCAGTTCCACCTTTAAATTTCCCAAACTTGGAAGAGTCAACATATAAAGACCTATGCGTAAAATCAAGCGACCTAGAGTGATTTGATCATAAAAATTTCAATCATTTTGGATAAAGTTGGACGTGGACGGTTGGAGCCCCGCACTCCATTGTTTTCTGCTTCATTGTGCACCGATTTAGAGGTATGAGTACAAAATACTCCAAGTTTTCTCAATCATAAAATATTATATGCCAACAAACAGGTAAGTATTCAACTACCTACCTATCAAAGGTTGGACTAAAAAAAAACACCACTCTCTCCAACTACCATTCTTCCCCTTGTCTTCCTCTCTCACCTCACCGCCCATTCTTCCCCTGTCCTATCCATCATCATGCACAACATTGTCTTTCGAGGATTCTTCCTCCTATTTATACGACTTCGACAACTGCCTTCAATTTCAAACACAGTTTCCTGCTCTACTTGCTTTTTTTTCTATATATTCGCCCATATATATAAACCCTAGTTGTTGAAATTTTGGCGGCTCCAATTTTTTTCATATTTTCAACTCCGATGGCTGACTTGGATGACTCCCACTCCACTTCTGACGACAACTCCGTGGATTCTAGAGGTACCCTTTTCAGAATTTCATGTTATTTGTCCAATCATATTCCATTTCTTCAGTTTCCAATTCCAAATTATATATTTCAACTAGTTGTCCAATTTTCTACTTGTTCTTGATACTTTTATGGGTGACCCTTTGAAATCTGTGTTTTTGGTTTTACATCTTATATTCTCTTTGAATTTTATATGTTATAAATAGTATGTTTAGTTTTTCTCGACAAATTACTCACAAATAGGCACCTTAATTATATATCACAAATTTTTGCAGAGGAAAGTAGTCAAGACTCTAAGCTTGAATTTTCAGAAGATGAGGAAACTCTAATCACTAGGATGTTTAATCTGGTTGGTGAGAGGTGAGCCATTATTTTCTTCCTCAACTTTTTTATGTATAGTTTTTTCATAATTTCCCTTAACCAACTTGGCTTGGCTAGAGCAGTTTGCTCCTCCTCGGCTCACAATAAGATCGCATCCTCCTCTCCGTAATTAGATGAATTTAGTGTAGTATTTCGCTTGTATATATAAAAAAAAATTGTCCTGATTTTCCTTGTCTTTTATTTTCTTAGGTGGTCTCTGATTGCTGGGAGAATCCCTGGAAGATCAGCAGAGGAGATTGAAAAGTACTGGACTTCAAGATACTCGACAAGTGAATGAAGTGCCAAAAACAATGAATGGTTCGATGGTGTCTCTCTCTCTGTTTAGAGCAGAAAATTTTGGGGGTGTGGTTAACAATGTTTGGGGTGTACTTAATATGCATGGGTTGTTTTTTCCAGTTGCTTAAACAAGGAAGCTAATGGGGTCTGCAAGCGCGCATCTCTCTGTACAATAGTTATTGGTTTAATGATGTTTGGGTTTTCAGTTTTAACTTCTGTTAATGTAAATTTGGTTGGTTTAAGCTGCTTAATCTCTGAGATTTTATTAATTTTAGAACTGAGTATTGACTTAATTAGAGATTAAATATTCACTATCATGTGGAGGAAACTCATGACTAATTCCTGCACACATTCTGAAAAAAATCCAACACAATATTCCATATTCCTCACCACTAAAAATCTTGGACCACAAGTAAGGCATGTTTGCAACGAAAGAACTTATCTACATCTTTGATGTAATTGTGATGATATTCTAAATACATCACACGGTTATGTATTTACCGTTTCGAGTTCCGTCTGTTGGTATCTTACCATCTCGGAATGTATGTTGTATGGTATTAGAGGTGTAAGTAATTAATTAATCCTTCTCATCTTATATATAAAGCCAATACAAAAGGTGAATAGTGTTTTTGGTGTCACCGAGCTTCAAAAAAAATATTTGGACAAAAATGCCCCCAAGACAAAAAAACTTCAAAGGCATCCAAAAATAATGCATCAAATATGACAGGGGCATTTTCGTCATTTTAACAGTATTTTTTAATAATTAAATTTTTTGTGCAGTTTTTTTTAATTAGTACCTCACAATAGGCTAGTAATAATGTGATTCATCATTCAATATTAGTTTCTCTCTTTTTAAGCGCGTTCAAAACATCTTAAGAGGCGTGTAATGCTGGTTATAAAAAAGATCTTTCGCACGCGAATAATAATGTGATTAAATTAGTTGTCAAATGATTTTTTTTTTTAACAAACGATATTATCTACACTAAGGGGAGGGGAGTGGGCTTAGCCTCACAATGGGCTAGCAATAATGTGATTCAATCAGTTGTTTATTAAATATTATTTTCTCTATTCTTAATGTAAATTCTATAGAATCCAATTTTATTATGTGGATTTAGCTGCTTTAATTGGTTTATGAGAGCTTTCTTCTAGCATGATCTAAGATTATTCATTTACTTCAAATATTTTACTTTCCTTTTGTCATTTTACTTTCCTTTTGTCATTTTGTTCATTCTTTTTTCAGAAAAATGAAGGCCAAAGTTTGATTTTAATCCACGTAGTTTAGCCGAAGTTCATGAAGTCTTTGTCTAAACTACAAGGACCAAAACCATATAATTTGGCTGAGAAGTCCCTTTGGAGACATACAATAAAATTAGAACGATATACTTTGGCCGAGAATAAATGCAGTAATTGAATTCTCCATGTTATAGACCCAAAATTAATCTTTTCTATTTAGAACATCTCCGACAGCTTCTACCAATGTAACTCTTTAGACACAAGTTTATTGACTTACGTACCAATTTAAAGAGTACAATTTTCTACTTCAAATTTTGTTCTCCAACAGACTTTACAAATTTTAATATTATATACTATAAAATATGAAATAAGTTGGTCCCATTTTTGTTGTTGTTATTGAATAATTAATAGAGATTGTGAAAAAGACACATTATTATAATAAAAAGAATGTTTGAATACTTGGTTAGAAAGTCTCTACAAGTAATAAATTTGAAGAATGAGTTCAGCAACTCTCTTGGATCAAAGAAATTCTGTGTAGCTCTACATATTTAGTTAAAAGGTGATTTTAACAACTCTTTCGGAGATGCTATTAGTTATTATTTAGATTAGATCACTCTACTTTATGTGATATTGTCCACATGGTGATAGCCAGATGTTGAGGTTCCAACATGCCATGTTCAACTTAAAACTGGGGAAGAAAGTGTTAGAAAACTAAACATGTAGAGCCACATTTTAGTGTTCGAAAACTCTTTGCAACAATTAAATTAATTAAGGAGGGCTTTAATATATAGAAACATTGTATGGTTTGTCACATCCTGGTCCGGGGTGGACCACTTCTCGGGCCCGCTCCACCACCGTAGCACGATATTGTCCTCTTTGGGCTTAACATTCCCTCACGGTTTAGTTTCTGGAAACTCACGAGCAACTTCCCAGTGGGTCACCCATCTTGTGAGTGCTCTAGCCCCCTTCTCGCTTAACTTCGGAGTTCCTACGGAACCTGAAGCCAGTGAGCTCCCAAAAAGCCTCGTGCTAGGTGGAGATGGAAATATACATTTAAGGATCACTCCCCTGAGCGATGTGGGATGTTACAATCCACCCCCCTTAGGGGCCCGACGTCCTCGTCGGCACACTTCCGACCAGGGATAGGCTCTGATACCAATTGTCACATCCTGGCTCGGGGCGGACCACTTCCTATGCCCGCTCCACCACCGTAGCACCATATTGTCCGCTTTGGGCTTACCATTCCCTCACGGTTTTGTTTCTGGGAACTCACGAGCAACTTCCCAGTGGGTCACCCATCCTGAGAGTGCTCTAGCCCCCTTCTCGCTTAACTTCGGAGTTCCTACGGAACCCGAAGCCAGTGAGCTCCCAAAATGCCTCGTGCTAGGTAGAGATGGGAATATACATTTAAGGATTACTCCCCTTGACGATGTGAGATGTTACATGGTTCCTCACAATAAGAAGTTATTCTATACGTCTAAATTATAGTCTGATACATATGTAAAAGTAATTTATTAAAAATTACAAAAATTACAGGTTTTACAAATATTTGAAAATATATTGTGATTTATATGCATAACGACATGATTTGTTACGTGTAAGTAGTCAAATATTTTTTTTGTTTAGTACCGTTAGAAAAGATGAAGCAGCAAACTAACTTCTGCAGAAATCGAAGTGTGAAATTTCTAGTAAATCCATCTCTTTGTTATTGTTTTATAGGAGAAGTGGAACCTGAACCCAAGCTGTCGAGCATAATCATGATCCAAGGATAAAAATCACCCTTGTGGTCAAAGAAAGTGGCCTAAAGAGAAGAAAGACCAGGCAAAAGGCAATACACCTTTTATGCTCAGTGACTAAACGAAATTACACACTTTTGGAAAATACTTGATACTAAATCATATACTTTTTGGCCTGATATATTACTGTATGGATTCCTTATTTTATATTCTCATCTCATCATATTTTATAGGGTAAATTACACTTTCATACCTCAGGTTTGTGCTTTATTTCAATTTCTTACAACATCTTTAAAAAATTTCACTTTCATACCTTAAGTACTATTTTATTTCAAAATAATACCTCCGTTACATTTTCCATCCATTGATCCGTTAAATGCTGACGTGGCTGCCACATATATGCCACGTGGCTGCCAAATGTTTGCCACGTGGCAAAAAAAAATAATTTTAAATTTTTTTTTTAAAACCTGAATTTTTACAACAAAAAAAAAAAAAAAAAAAACTTGAAACCCAACGACCACATCTGCAAGAAGAAGAAGAGGAAGATGAAGAGGAAGAGGAAGAGGGAGGGAGGGAGGGAGAAAGAAAAATTGAAACCCCATCACCAGATCGCGGAGGGAGGAGGGTTGCACGGGGTTGGGAAGCTGGGTCTCTGGCCATTGGGGGGGGACGGGAGGAGGGTCACGGGCGCCGGGGGGGAGGGTTCTGGGCTTCGAGTTAGGGTCACGCGGGGGGTGGAGCTAGGTCTCCCGCCGCGGGGGGTGGGGAGCTGGGTCTCCGGCAAGGAGGGGGATGGGATGAGGGTCATGGGTCGCGAGGGGGGTGGGGGGACGGGAGGAGGGTCGCGGGCAGCAGGGTGGGCTTCTTCTTCTTCATCTTCCTCCCTCTTCCTCTTCTTCCTCTTCTTCTTCTTCTTCTTCTTCTTCTTCATCTTCCTCCCTCTTCCTCTTCTTCCTCTTCTTCTTCTTCTTCTTCTTGCAGGGTCGCTGGGTTTCAAATTTTGTTTTTGTTTTTTTTTTGCAACGTGGCAGACATTTGGTAGCCACGTGGCATATATGTGGCAGTCACGTCAACATTTAACGGATCAATGGATGAAAAATGTAACGGAGGTATTATTTTGAAATAAAATAATACTTAAGGTATGAAAGTGAAATTTTTTAAAGATGTTGTAAGGAATTGAAATAGAGCCCAAACCTGAGGTATGAAAGTGTTATTTATCCTATTTTATATGATGCATGATCTGCATGGTCCGAAGACCGTTAGCTAGATTAAGCTGAAGCAAAACGATAGGAAGAAAAAAAGCATGCGAGAAAACATGAAAATCGTGGGAATCAATGGATTATTTTTGAAAAGATGGCCAACCTGCTGTGAAATTTGGATTGGATTGAGTTGATGGACCATATAAAATATACTAGATCCTACAGATTATAATAAATATGTATTGGCTGTAGATCAGCAATCTATTGCAAAAAAATTCGGTTATTCTTTATAGATCAAATATTCCGACATCATTTTATTAAATAAACACTCCCAAGTCACAATTAAAATAACAACAGTAACATGTACAACTATCTAGGAGAGAAAACTAATCGTGCAGTATGGGCTGGTTTGATAACATTGGATTAGATTAAATAATATTTATTAGAGAAATGTTATTGGCACTCTAAAAATCTCATTCTACACTTCTCACAAGTGTATTTTTCTTTCCTAATATAGAAAGTTTGGAGTGTAGAATGAGATTTTTTGGAGTGCTAATAACAATTCCCTACTTATTATTATGATTAAGGTACGTTAAATGAATATTTGGCATGCGGCTCTACTCTTGGCGCCTCTCCTTTTTCTGCGCAATGATGCTTTGGATATCCCGTTTACAGGTTTGTCTCTCTTTCTTATTATCTTTTAGATTTTATTTTAGAGAGGTTAAGTTTCATGTTTGCCCGCCACTTAGTACTATAGTCTAGTGATATTCATCTTCACTTGTAAGTAAGATATCTTAAGTTTGATTCTCGTCAAAGGCGAAGTTGATCCACATTATTATGAAAAGCTCATTGTAAAACTTAGCTCACTCCCCCATCACATTTAGTGTAAATTCTATCGTTTGTTCAAAAAAAAGAAATTCTCATGTTTGCCTTTCTTTTTCTTGTTTATGTCCCCCATGCCTCCCTTTGTTTTTTTTAACAAACGATATTATCTACACTAAAGGAGTGCGAGAATTGGCTAGCAATAATGTGGTTCAAATTTCTCTTTGACGAGAATCGAACCTAAGACCTCTCACTTACAAATGAAGAGGAGCACCACTAGATTGTAGTACTAAGGGACATGTCTCCCCTCTTTTTATGTGTTTTTGTTGTTGCATTTCGAGGGGTGAAGTTTAAGTCCCCCTTTTTTATGTACTTATTGTTCTTACATAGTGAGGGGTAATATTTATATCATTCGTGACAAAGTGTAACTTTTTTTTTCCATATAAATAAAATTCTCTCATACACCAAAGTTTCTTTAAAAAAGAAAGATACTTTGAACGAAGAAAAAAAGAAATTTTATTCAACTTAAAGGTTGAATATGAATTACTCATTCAAAAAACTTAAACCTTCCAATTCCAGATAACGATTAATACGATATATTTCTTTCATGTATGACTCTTCTAATCTTCTAAAATAAAATAAAATGTCATCCACCTTTATCTTCAATATATCTCGTAATTAAAATTCAATAAACATAAACGGACAATATCTTATTAAATATTTAATTGTTCCGGGCCTAAAGTGATGGACTCGGGCTTGGCCCCTCAATAGAAGTGTTACATCTTTCTGAAGTTGATCGGCTAACAAGCCAGGGGGACACACGATGGCCATAACCATGATGTGACACTTTCATACATGGCCCATATATCACCAACCAAAGAGTATAATTCTTCTTGCGACCCAAAGATTTGTAGCTCAAAGTCAAGTCACAAGACTTGAAAGCATTTACGATGAAAAGAATCGGTTGAATAATAAACTATATTTTTTGTAAGGCGTTTTACGGCAGTAACAAAAAAAATAAGGGAATTTTAATGAAAAACTTTATGTACTGTTCACTTTAACAAAAAACCACATTTTTACACTAAAAAGTCAATCATGTTATTATTCACTTTACCTTTTATTTTGTCTTTATCGTTAAAACTCAAAGTTTTCAAACCATTTTCATTAGTTTTCCTAAAAAATAATACTTATATTTGAGAGTTGCTAGACCTACCCCGTTGTCTTATTTCCTTACCCACGTTATATTTACACCCACTATAAAAAGTTAAAAAATTAAAATGTTATTTTCCCACCCACTATTATTCCTAAAATAACCCTATATATAATTAAAGATAAATTTATCTTAAAAAAAAGAATATAAACAAATAATATTACTCTATTCTAAAAGCTAGAAAAAAAAGAAAAAAAACCGTTTCCTTTCCAAATTCCAATTGGGGTGGGAATGAAGAATTCTGGGTTTTCATTCATTGCTTTTCCCCTTTTGTTTTCTTTTTCATATGCATTTCCCCTTTCCAAATTCCAAGGGCTCATCCATGGAAAAGTTCAGAAATAAAGAAATAGGAATATATATTTGTTTTCGAAGTTCACTTCGGTTCCAAAATTAAAATAATTAACTAAAACCAAATGTTCGAAAACGAACCAAGGATGAAATGTTCGAAAACAAACCAAGGATGAAGCAATGGAGTTCATCACCATCAAAAGGCTTTGAAACAATGTGTGCCCTGTATGAAGCAAATGGTGTGAGATTTGTGTTTCACCTTCTAGTTATTCGAAGGGCAATTAATTATATAAAATTCAACAATACTGTAGAAAGGAAAAGAGGGAAATGGTTATTCAAGGAAAACTCATTAAAATACAAATCTACCCTAATCTAATGAAAACGAATTCCATGAATTCTCATAGGAAAACGTGAAATAAATTGCACTCTAACCTAACGTAAATTCAAATAAAAAGTCATGCGATGCTTCAATTGTACGAGGTCGACAAATCAAGATGACCCACATAAAATTATCTTCTACCTCTTCAACGGAAACATAATCATCTACTTCTTCCATAGAAACGTCATCTTCTAAGTTCATTCTTTTTGCTTTCTCTGAATGATTTTGCTTTCTTTGAATGAAAGAAGATGGGAAGGATGAGTTAGGGTTTAAGGGAGACAAATTTTCTAAACATAGCGTGTGAGTTATCACGCCCGAACTTTTCTTTTTTCTTTTCTATAAAAAAAAAAAATGTAATGCAAAAGGGGGTAACTAAGGTCCTTATTAGTCATTTTACAAATAGACAAATTTGTAATTAAAAAATTCATAAAAAAGTGGGTGGGAAGATAAGACATTGGGATAGGAATAACGCCTCTCTTATATTTAATGTACAGTTTGATCTCTATTGATCCTTCTTTTTTCTAATAACTAATAATTTAACCCACTAAAGCTATGTTTGTAAAAAAAAAAAATCTTTATAAAAAGAGTTTGTCTACGATATCTTAATAAAAAATAAGGTATTGAAACCCTTTAATTTGATTTTTTTTTTTGTTGATTAAACGACGACATTTTGTATTTCATTAAAGGCCTAAAGGTAACTTGTACAATAGAGACGGTCCTCCTCCAAAAGGTCATACACAATGATTGGAGGGTGATAAAACCAAGTACACTTGCCACCCGTATGGATGGCAAAGAGAGCTAACCTATGAGCAACAAAGTTGATTTGGCGACGGATGTGGGAAGCAGTAACTCCAACGATCAAATGAAGCAGAGACTTTGCATTTTCAATGATTGGCCCAACATGAGACAAATCCAAAGAAGGCACATTCAATGTTGAGATGATCTAGAGAACCACCAACTCAAGCCTAGCACGGGTAGCCAACGCCTCCACCTGGACGGGAGAGAACATATGAGCAAATTTCCTTGTTGCCGCTCTCAAAATTCTTGTTCCACGCCCCATCCACATTGATTTTGAGGTAATCCAGTGGGGGCCTAGACCATCGAGAAATGATCAGCTGGTGACTGGAAACTGATGGCTTGGACATAATCTTGCAAAAGGACACTCCAACAGAAGATGGCGCGTAGACTCATACTCCGCCCTACACAGAATACGATGAGGGTTCACCGGAATATGTTTACGATTTGAATTTGCTGTTGTAGGGACGATATTAGATATTAGTCTCCAGGCCATCATTTTTACTTTTGGTAGAATGCAGGCCTTCCAAAGTTTATCCCAAAGACCACCAAATGGACAACTCGGTGACCAAGAGGAAGCGGCGACAGAGGGCGGAAGAATCCAGTTTCGAGCAATGTGATAAACACGTTTGACGGTGAAATGCCCATTCTTATCATAGTGCCAAACTAATTTATCCTCCACTGGACGCTTGCTCAAGAGAATAGATTGAACGAGGTCCACTTCCTCATTCGAGAGAACCGAATTTAGGAGGTCCACATTCCACCTGAAATCACCATAATAAAGCCGCGGACACCAGAGATATCCGTATCATCCGGCCTCCGCTGTATAAACCTGGAAAGTGGATGGGGGTTGGCAGCCACGTATCACCCCAAACACGCATGGACAAGCCGTCTCAATCTGCCATCTTGACCCTCGTTAAAATGTACTGCAAGAACTTCCTATTTAACAGGGTAATTTAGCGTCCACACCATAACGGTAAACCTTACTATAGAGATTCCAACATCATTTGGTCGGATTAAACATAACGTTTGAATAATTGTGTAACTTTAGAGTGGAAACTTGGACGATTATTGTGTAATATTATCTCAGACCTTGTACGTTCATATCATGTTGTAATACGAGAATTTATGATGTTGTGTAAGTTTATAACATTGCCTAGTCATAACTTGCGTCTACGCAGTAATAAAATATAATTGGTATAATAAACGTTCATTTGGTGATTCAATCACGTTGAAGTATAAAAGCCTACTTTGACAACGTAATAGAACATCCATAATGTAACTACCAACCTTGTTATAGTAATAATCACATCATTCTTTGTTATTAACTTGAACATTATCATTATGTAACTTTAGAGAAGAAAGCTAAGAGGTTTAAGATCATTGTGTCCAAATTTCATAATTTTCCATGAAGTCAAACGTTCCAGTTTTGCAAGTTAATCTCGCGGAAATTAATTATCATAAGAATAGTGCTACTGTGGAGAATCAAGATTTGAAGTCCTTTTCGACTTTTTTGTAGCAATGTGCATTTATGCTTGGAAAGCTAAGACGTAGAGCTATGTTTCCCATATATTCTTAGAATTTTCAAAAGGTGGAACGACCTCAAAATTGGCGTGCAAGACATATGACATGTTCTCCAAGCCAAAAAAGATTCTTTTCTAGTCTGTGTCATCAATTGTTAGGAATTTGTTTTGCTTGTATTGAAATATATTTACTACGATTGAATCGTGTGCTTGCGAGTTGTTTAAATTAATCTATTATTTAGGTTAGTTTAAACACACATTCGTTAAGGTCTTTCTTCTTCAGCTCAATGCGTCTTGAGTTCAGACTTTCTCTTATTCTTTAGTGTAGATTGTGTAGAATATCGCTTGTAAATAAAATAAAATATTTTTACGTAGGTGTCCTCAATGAAAGTTGCATGGAAACCACATTAATTAGTAGTTAAGCACGTCAATTTTCAAGACGTTACATTATTAAAAAAAAACATCTAATTTCTAGCACGTGTATGTAACAAAATCATTGTCCCAAACAACTTTAGAGAAATATTTTAGTCATCTTAATGTTTTTTAAGTGCATATTTTTGGACTTATTGACAATTAATTATTACTATGCGGAGACTGAAGAAAGTTGAAGCTCTATCATAAAACCAATTGGCAATATATGTTCATTGTTAACAGTAATGCAGAGAAGCACAGAAATGCAGAAAAAACATGTATCGAAGAAGAAAAGCAAGAAGAGAATGAGAAAGAGAGAGAGAGAGAGAGAGAGAGAGAGAGAGAGAGAGAGAGAGAGAGAGAGAGAGAGAGAAGCAATTGATTACATTGATACTGAATTAATGTTTACAACTATGAGAATACAGTTTATATAACCATGACCAGCTTGCAGCCTAAGCTATTTAACTAACTAATTCGATAATAGCTATAACAACTCAGCCACATTCTCAAATGTCTAACTAACTATTGCTGAGCTGGAATGATGAGGTGGACTAATGAGCTGGCATAGGTGAGTCATAGATGTATAGTCAACATTCCCCCTCAATCTAAGCTGGGATTTCCAAGCTTTAGATTGTAACAATGCTTGAGAAACGAAGAACTATGCAGCCCCTTGGTTAGAATTTCTGCAGTTTGATCCAATTATCTTCAGCAGAAAAACCATGTCCATTTTCATTTGAAAACACTGAATCTTGACACTTTAATCTTCCCAACAACCCTTCAATCTTGACACTTGAATCAACCATTGTATCAACTCTAGCAAGAAATGAAAAACTAGTCGCTACAAACAAATTGAATCTTTGCAAAAACTTTTCAAACACTTATGGCTATCGGCCTTTCTGAAGCGATAAAATCTCAACTTTCGTAAGTAAATCACAGCAAGAATTCTACACACATTTCTGGCTATCGGCCTTTCCTGAAGTGGGACATAAAAGGGAAATGGCTATCGGCCTTTCTATCCCAACAAACACCTTGCAGCAAGAAAACAAATTTCAGACAACTTTATACTCCGACAATTGGCCTAAGGGAGTACATCATACAATCATAGAGAAATGACTATCGGCCTCAAAAATTGTCAAACACTCCAATCACAGAGAAGAAATGGCTATCGGCCTTGAAATGCTTCACAAAAGAAAATTGAGGATACGGCTATCGGCCTTGAAAAAGTAAGTATACGGCTATCGGCCTTGATACTTACAAGATGCACAGAAAAATCTTCACTGAGACATTAACACAAATAGTTGATATGCTTAAAAAAAAAGGTACTCGAAATAGCACCTGATGACTCGAATCTTGAAACCCAAAAAACGCAGTTGAACATCTAATCGTGTACAAAGAAAACCCTTGATTACGCTCAGCGGAAAATGGTCACCATAGAATACCTTCAACTATGCAATCAAGAAAGACCCTTTTCGGCAATAGGCCAAACAGCTGGAGTGCAGAAAACCCAATTCTGGGGAAATGCCATCGTTCAAGCCCCAGATTATCACCAAGAACAGCAGAAAATCCAAGCAGTAGTGAACAACCTCCTGCGATACAATGTTGCAGCGGAAAAACGAAAGATCACCAAGGAAAGACCTCTGACGATGATACCATGTTAACAGTAATGCAGAGAAGCACAGAGATGCAGAAAAAACATGTATCGAATAAGAAGAGCAAAAAGAGAATGAGAGAGAGAGAGAGAAGCAATTGATTACATTGATACTGAATTAATGTTTACAACTATGAGAATACAGTTTATATAGCCCTCATGACTAGCTTGCAGCCTAAGCTATTTAACTAACTAATTCGATAACAGCTATAACAACTCAGCCACATTCTCAACTATCTAACTAACTATTGCTGAGATGAAATGATGAGGTGGACTGATGAGCTGGCATAGGTGAGTCATAGATGTATAGTCAACATTCATAACACAAATTAGATGATGTGGAGCACGTGTACCGTTGGACTCACATGTGTACCAACCTGCTCTGATACCGTGATAAAAGTTGAGATTCCACCCTAAAATCAAGATAATGCTAGGGAGACCATCTATTTAAACCATATTTTTAAAACCATATGACTTGGTTGTTGATGATTGGATTACTACTTAAGTGTTGATTAATTTGCTGATTTCTTATTGATGACATACCACAAGGTTTGCAAATTTGGTCCAAAAAGTTGGTTTACCTAACATTATTCACTTATAAGCCCTTGTAAGGTTCCTTTGTAAGGTTTCTTCTTCCACTAATGTGGATACCCTTTAACCTTCACATCCTAGAAACAAATTTTTGATTTTAAAGAAATTATAACTTATTATAATGTGAAATAAGGATCGAATTTTTATGACCACATAAAAATTATTCCTTTATGCAGTATCAGGATAAAACTATTTGCACCATTTTTCACTATTCAAGTTGTAATTCTCATTGATCAATATCGAAACAAATATAACCTCTCAAAGGAAATATTATTGAATTGGTGCAACCATTGGAAAAGGAGGAGGGAACGAGGCATTCCAATGATATGTGAGATAAGAAGGTTCTTTGTTTCACCTCGAAGTGCTCAAAATCCAAAACATGGCGCCTACAAGGATTAGCAGCAGCAGCAATCGAGGACCACTGGAAATAAGTTGATGAGTTGAGTCCCATCTCGATGGAATTGGATCCCCTCTTGAGCATTAGGTGGAGATCCTACTGAGCAAGAAGTGTGGACCGGTTGGATGAAAATCCAACGGTTATAATTATTATAATTTTAAAAAGATCATTTTGTTTGTAATCATTGGATGAAACATTTCTTACTCAGTAGAATCTCCACCTAATGCTCAGGAGGTGATCCAATTCCCATCTTGATCTCTATCTTACCCCATCGTCACAATTATAAATTGTTTTTTTTTTTTGCCAAGTCCCAATTCCCAAAGGAGCCCTTCTTCCTCACAATATATGTTTATCTCAGTTCAATATCCTGATCTGGTGCTTCGTCACTCGGACGGTGCAAAATATATCCCCTCCATATCCATGACGTATATGCATGCACATATGTTATCGTCCCAATCTTACTTTTCTGTCGCACATCACCAAACTAACCATCATATAATTGCCAACTTGCCAACTATCCCATAGACCACTAGTAATGTTATATATTAGGACGTTGATTATGTTTTTATATAAGACCAATATGTGTAATAGTGCATGTGTAGGGCATGACGTACGCAGAGTTAAAAAATCTACTCTTATCACATTTTTCATGTTATACCATATCTCTAATAAAATAGGACCTACATATATTAGTATACTTCATATCAGCAAAGATTCATCTCCCCAATGGTTTAAAAGAACAAAACCAGAAACTATGAGAAATTTCATGTCAAGAGTGAACAATTTTATTAAAATAAATAAGAAAAACTTAAAAAAAAAGAAGAAGAGAGAGCTAATTATAGCTCTTTTCTTCCTTCAATTATGCAAAGGGAAAGATGGAAAAACATATATTTACCAAAAACATATGCACATAGGAAAGCATTTAACACAAGTTTACCATCTTTGTAGGAAATCTCCCATTTACAAGGCTCTTCTGAGTTTTTTTAAACATGCATCTGTAGAAACAAAAAGGAATAAAAGAGAATTTTGGATCCCCAATTATTCGTCATATAATTGAATATTCATAACTCTTTGTTTGTCACATTCCGGCCCGGGGTGGATCACTTCCCGGGCTCGACTCCACCGTAGCATGATATTGTCCGCTTTGGGCTTACCATTCCCTCACGGTTTTGTTTTTGGGAAGTCACGAGCAACTTCCCAGTGGGTCACCCATCTTGGGAGTGCTCTGGCCCCTTTCTCGCTTAACTTCGGAGTTCCTATGGAACCCGAAGCCAGTGAGCTCCCAAAAGGCCTCGTGCTAGGTAGGGATGAGAATATACATTTAAGGATCACTCCCCTGGGCGATGTGGGATGTTACAATCCACCCCCCTTAGGGGCCCGACGTCCTCGTCGGCACACTTCCGGCCAGGGATTGGCTTTGATACCAATTGTCACATCCCGGCCCGGGGTGGATCACTTCTCGGGCTCGACTCCACCGTGGCACGATATTGTCCGCTTTGGGCTTACCATTCCCTCACGGTTTTGTTTCTGGGAAGTCATGAGCAACTTCCCAGTGGGTCACCCATCCTGGGAGTGCTCTGGCCCCTTTCTCGCTTAACTTCGGAGTTCCTATGGAACCCGAAGCCAGTGAGCTCCCAAAAGACCTCGTGCTAGGTAGGGATGAGAATATACATTTAAGGATCACTCCCCTGGGCGATGTGGGATTGGTCACCCATCTTGGGAGTGCTCTGGCCCCCTTCTCGCTTAACTTCGGAGTTCCTATGGAACCTGAAGCCAGTGAGCTCCCAAAAAGCCTCGTGCTAGGTAGGGATGAGAATATACATTTAAGGATCACTCCCCTGGGCGATTTGGGATGTTACAATCCACCCCCCTTAGGGGCCCCACGTCCTCGTCGGCACACTTCCGGCCAGGGATTGGCTCCGATACCAATTGTCACATCCCGGCCCGGGGCGGATCACTTCCCGGGCCCGCTCCACCACCGTAGCACGATATTATCCGCTTTGGGCCCTGACTACGCCCTCACGGTTTTGTTTCTGGGAACTCACGAGCAACTTCCCAGTGGGTCACCCATCCTGGAAGTGCTCTGGCCCCCTTCTCGCTTAACTTCGGAGTTCCTATGGAACCCGAAACCAGTGAGCTCCCAAAAGGCCTCGTGCTAGGTAGGGATGAGAATATACATTTAAGGATCACTTCTCTGGGTGACGTGGGATGTTACATTGTTTACAAGGATATATTCTATAGTAAAACAGTTTGGGTTAAGCAGTTCTACTGCTAGCAAATTGTTCGAAATTATCGATTTTACTTACCATGCATTGATAAACAAATTATTGTAAAACCAAAAAAAAAAATCGTCTTTGCAACAAAAATCAAAACTTTTACTCAAGAAAACAAAAGACATCGTGGAAGATCGCGTGGCTTCCTTACAAAAAAACACGCGTGCACAGTTCATCTTCATGATAAATCGCGTATAGCTGCAATCTTAGACTCCTAAACTATAAAAAACTTGAAATCAAATGAAAGAAGAAAAGGTGATTGGCATAAATCCTTTTCTCTTTTCTTTTGTTTCGCACAAATACAATGGGCTAACAAAGTCTTTTTTTTGCAGGCAGTGCACTTCAAAATCAAACGAAGAACGAGTCATACTTTAGTTAGAGAATTTAAAATTTCAAAATCACCATTCATCGGTTAAAAAAAAAAAACCTTTTTTTCTTTATCAGAACGTATTAGGACTTTAGCTAGAATGAAGGCATGATAAAGATTGCATTTTAGTTTTACAAAAAATGCTACTCTTCGCACATTTTTGTACCATTATTTGTAACATCTCTCTAATAGAGATGAACCTACATGCATTTGGGGGCCCTACTATATTAGAGAGATGGTACAAATAGGTGGTAGTTGTATGGTTGTAGCATTACTTTGAGTTTTATTGTTTGTGTATCGTGCATTTAACAAAAAATGTTACTCATACCATCTAGTTGTACCACCATTTGTACCATATTTCTAATAGAGATTGGATCCACATGTTGACGGGTCCTATCTCTATTAGAGAAATGATACAAATGATGGCACAACCATGTAGTAAGTGTAGCATTACGCCGCATTTAATTGTAATTATGCAATGGGCTGAAAATCACAATTTATATTTAAAGTTTAAATGAGTGTAGAGAAAGGTTATGGGTTCAAAGAATTTTTTTTTTCAAGTGTAAAACGAAAGGAGAAGGTAAATAATAATATGATTCGAGCCATGGAAGAAACAAGTTTGAATCTAAAAGTATAGTGGTGGCGCGTCCAATATGAATAAGAATAACCAGGATAAGATTGCCAGCTAGTTAAGGAGATAGGGTTATCCACTTTCACCTAGCTCCTTGGAAGTGGAAACCCTAAATCTTAAGTACCCTTCTTTTATAATCATCACCACCAATCTAACAAACACTTGCAACCCATTTTACCCAATCTTTTTATATGTAATTACTTAATCCCCAAGAACCCTTTTTACCCAGTCAAAGAGGTAAGGTATTAAACATAATTATTGATTAATTCCAAAGAACTGAAGAATACAAGAGAAAGTTCAACCTAATATTACAGAAGACAAATAGTTTTCTCTTCTGACACATGTATGTAATGTTACAGGCGCCGTGTATATTTTTTCTACATCTGTCACCGCTTTGTGACTGTGTCACACGTTCTTGGTTGACACTTGGAGAGAAATACTCATTACCCAGAAAAAGAAAACCGTAGAGCAAGGCTTTCGAAGGACAAAACCGACAAACTAACTCTGGTAGCTAGCAGAATTCGTGATTTCACTTCGACCCTGATCGCATGCAACTAATTAAGAATAGCATTTAAGTAAATAAATCATGTATCTTATCAACTTCATGTTGTATAAATTACCAACAAAGAAGTGAAGAATGATTACGCAACTCCGTATTCTTTGAAAATTATGATACCATTTTAAGCAATTACTTATTAAGAACAAGTTCACAAGCCAATAAAGAATAGCATTTAAGTAAATAAATCATGTACCTTATCAATTTCATGTTGTATAAATTACCAACAAAGAAGTCAAGAATGATTATCCAACTTCGTATTCCTTAAAAATTATGATATCATTTTAAACAATTACTTATTAAGAACAAGTTTACAAGCCAATAATTTATAACACGATAAACGATAAACAACTGTCATAATCATTGTGTGGTTTTGTTTATTTGAAAATTATGATTACCCCTGGTCCTAGCTTCTCAAGTTGTTTATCATTAATGGATGAATCCCATATTACCATATATAGTGGCTAGTGCCTGATGCCACAGTCTACATTGAGCATATTACACAACCAGAAACACAGAGGATATTACACAAACAATGACTAGCTAACAATATAGTTCATCTGTAGAAACCAGAAAGTAAACTGAAGATTAATTAAGAGTGGCCTAGGCACATCTGAGAGGCTGTTGAATAACAAAACAATAATAATATAATAACAGAAAAACAGAATCAGTTATTCCTAATTTTAAGTAATGAAAAATAGTGACATCATTTCCTAATTAGAAGAACAAGACAATTAAGCATGGTGACACCGGATAGTTAGAGAAGTGCATGCCATCACCCTACGTGCCTGCAAATGCAGCTCCCGTGGGACAAGTTTCGCTTTTTTTCTGCAAGATAACAATGAAATATATTTATTACATTATAAAAATTTGAAATTAATTTTGAGAAAGCACAGTGGAAATTTCTTGATTTTTGTTTCTTTCTTATCCGCAAGGGTAGAGTTTTATCAATGTCACAAGAATTCATACCTCCCCACTGGTGTTATAAATAGAGGGGACTTTGGAGGAGTTTCCTCAACTTCTCCTAGTTGTTTAACAAAGCTCATATACCAAAACAAGTTCTAGCCATGGCTGCATCTTACTCAGTGCCTTCAATGGTAGGCCATCAACTACCTTTCTCCCATTTCATTTCCTCCAATTTTCTAATAGTTGTCTTTGCTCGTGAGTCTCTACTAGGAATTTTCTAAGTTTGAGCTATTTCTATAGTACATTATAATGGTGTTAAAACACTTATTCGTGTTCATGTCCTTGGTTTTGCCTAGTTTTTATTTGTTGGTTCATAGTTTATACGTAGGTTTTGTATCCCTCGTCACCTAAACAACTTCTATGTTGACGAGCTCTCACAGTAGCAGATTCTAGGTGTTAGACCTATTATTGTTCGTAGGTCTCACTCCTTTTCCACTGCGCCGAGAGCTAGACCTTTTAATCAGGGTCAATGTTATGTTTAAAAAGGAGACAAAATTAAATTGAAACACTCGAGCTCACAAGGCATAGTTGCCATGTGAAAGATATAGGGGTGAATTTGGTTAAAGAGGAACTTAGCACTCTTAAAAGTTGATGAATTTGCTAATAAGTAAAAAGTATAGCCTTCTTTTACGGAAGATTATGTACCTAAATTTACATTTCTCTCTATGATGATTATGTATGCAGTTGATGTTGTTTTAAAGAACCGCTGGATAAAATTTTGGTCAGCACTATAAGTCTAGATATTGGAACACAAATGAATGAATTTACAATTAGAATGAGCTAAAAAGTTCAGAATGCAAATTGGTTTCCATATGTTCGTAACTGGTGAGACTTGTGTATACAGATAATGGAAGAAGAAGGAAGGTTTGAGGCAGAAGTCGCAGAGGTGCAGGCATGGTGGGGCTCAGAGAGGTTCAAGCTCACAAAACGACCATACTCAGCCAGAGACGTTGTGGCACTAAGGGGCACCCTAAGACAAAGCTATGGCTCAAATGAAATGGCCAAAAAGCTGTGGAGAACTCTCAAAAATCACCAAGCCAATGGCACATCCTCAAGAACTTTCGGTGCCCTAGACCCCGTCCAGGTCACCATGATGGCCAAGCACTTGGACACAATTTACGTCTCCGGTTGGCAATGCTCGTCCACACACACCAGCACCAATGAGCCTGGTCCCGACCTTGCTGACTACCCTTATGACACCGTCCCAAACAAGGTGGAGCATTTGTTTTTCGCTCAACAATACCACGACCGCAAGCAAAAGGAGGCGAGGATGAGCATGAGCCGGGAGGAGAGGGCTAGAACCCCTTATGTTGATTACTTGAAGCCAATCATTGCTGATGGTGACACCGGTTTTGGTGGCACCACGGCAACTGTTAAGCTTTGCAAGCTTTTCGTGGAGCGAGGCGCTGCTGGTGTTCACATTGAGGACCAGTCATCTGTGACAAAAAAATGTGGTCACATGGCTGGGAAAGTGCTTGTTGCTGTTAGTGAACATATTAACAGACTTGTGGCTGCAAGGCTACAATTTGATGTTATGGGAACTGAGACTGTATTGGTGGCTAGAACCGATGCGGTTGCAGCTACATTGATCCAGACCAATGTGGACACTAGGGATCATCAGTTCATATTGGGGGCTTCTAACCCGAATCTTAGAGGGAAGAGCTTGGCTACCCTTTTGGCTGAAGCAATGGCTGCAGGCAAAACAGGAGCTGAGCTGCAGGCCATTGAGGACAACTGGACTTCATTGGCACAGCTGAAGACATTTTCTGAATGTGTCACTGATGCAATCAAGGCCATGAACCTTGGCGAACACGAAAAAAAGAGGAGATTGAGTGAATGGGTGAGCTATTCTAGTCCTGAAAAGTGTTTGTCAAATGAGCAAGCGCGAGAAATTGCTGAGAAGTTGGGGCTTAAGAACCTTTTCTGGGACTGGGACTTGCCTAGAACAAGAGAAGGGTTCTACAGGTTCAAAGGGTCTCTGATGGCAGCGGTCGTGCGTGGCTGGGCTTTTGCTGATCACGCTGACATTATTTGGATGGAGACTTCAAGCCCTGATATGGTTGAGTGCACCCAATTTGCTGAGGGGGTGAAGAATAGGCAGCCTGAAGTCATGTTGGCTTATAATCTTTCACCATCTTTCAACTGGGATGCATCTGGGATGAATGATCAGCAAATGGTGGACTTTATTCCTAGGATCGCCAAGCTTGGCTACTGCTGGCAGTTTATCACGCTGGCAGGTTTCCACGCTGATGCGCTTGTGATCGACACTTTTGCGAGGGACTACGCGAGGAGGGGAATGCTGGCTTATGTTGAGAGGATCCAGAGGGAGGAGAGGAACAATGGAGTTGACACACTTGCTCATCAGAAATGGTCTGGTGCTAATTTCTATGATAGGTACCTCAAGACTGTCCAGGGAGGCATTTCTTCCACTGCTGCTATGGGCAAAGGCAAGTCATTATAATTTCTAGTTTTCTTTTTGACAAGTCGAATTTATATACTATCCTAAATCATGAGAAGAGGGATTCGAACTACAATGCATGGGATGTACACATGCCCTACCCGGAAATGCAAATTCAAATTCCACTGCGGTGGGACATATACATTTAATCTAGTCGGACATACTATCCTAACCAACTGGTCTAAACTGGATCTGTCCTATATTCGGATTCTCTTAGTACACTGAAAATGTTATTGGTAACTTATACTTGACCAAAATTGTTTCATTTTACTTTTTCAGGAGTGACTGAAGAGCAATTCAAAGAATCATGGACCAGGCCAGGAACAACTGATCTGAGTGAAGGCAATGTTGTGATTGCCAAGGCAAGAATGTGAGAGAGAGAGAGAGAGAGAGAGAGAGAGAGAGAGAGAGACTTGAATGGAGTGTCTTGAGTACTTTGGGACATTATCCAGCTATTATTGTGGGGACCGGTGTAGAATAATGTGCTGCAATAACATATAATGCAGGTGATTGGCCTTTCTGGTTATATTTTTTGTTTTTGCTACCTTGTGCATTCTAGTGTATTTCTTTTATTGGTCTCAAATGTAAGGACCAAACTTGTTCTTGTGTAATGTATTATGGGATATTCTTCCCTATGTTTGAAATATATCATTCCATTCCTATTAATCCTATGTTTCTTCATTTTCTTTGTCCAAGGTTTTGCATAAACCATAAACCCTAATTCCCCAAAAGAATCAGCTATGATGAATAAACGGCTTCTGAGATATACTGGGTAAAAGAAAAATGATGAATCTTATGTTCTTATTTCTCATAATTTACTTATAATTGTCTGTCGTTCTTTATGTTGCATAGACACTTCAATTTTATAGGATACTAAGTGTCCAACACAGACATAGACACGACGCCTTTGGACACCGTCCAAAGCATGTTGGACACGTACATTTTAGAGAGTCCGTGAACTTTTTTCAACATTTGACAGCCACATTGTCTTTATTAACCATTTTCCATTTCTTTTCTTTGCTGACAGAGATAAAATTCATTACTTACCACAAGAGTAAGCAGCTCATTATTGAACCGTAATTGTGGATTTGATAATCCTGCCTGAATTTCCTGAAATCAATTAATTAATGAAGTTGTTCTACTGTTTTGAAGTACAAATAATTAAGAGAATTATGATGATGGGAAACAACATTGGAGGCAAAAATTTCATGCCAAATGCCAATATACCATATTGCATTGTTTCTGAATATTGCGCTTTATAAATAAAATACAGGAAATCAATTCATCTTCCCCTCCCAAACCAAAAGTAAAAAGAATAAAAAATGGAAAATGTAATAACATGCACGTTGTAATTATTAAGAATTTAAGATTAATGATAGAGTGATATATATGTGATGGAAGATAAGATTGTCAACCTTTGCACTGCTGATTACTTCTTCCATGGCTTGAGAATAGAGAGTACGATGATCAATGCAATAATCAACAGCAAGATTATGGAAATCATCATGCATTTTCTTGACTTTTTCTGCAAGCTCTTTGCAGTTTGTAGGGCAACATTCCCTGATTGCACATGGTCCACTGCATTTGTCACCTGTGTACCAAATAGAGATAATACCAACTGATCAATGTGTGTTTTCCATTTTCCACCCAAAAAACAAACAAAAAAACATGTGTTCTTCAATAGTCTATGCCAAGGCAATTATTCGATTGTATTTCTAGATCTCATTGACTACATTTTTGTACTAACCGAAGCTGATGTGGCTTTTTCAGAGTACAAACACGTATTAACTATTAAATATGTATGTTTACAAACAAGCCATCGTATAGTGTATTAAATCAATCAGATCTATAGTGTATAGGTCCTTAAAGTGGTGCTACACCACTCAATAGACCACGATTATAATATTTCTAGGTATTCGTATTATACAACCAAATAGGTATTCGTATTAAATACGTATTTGTACTATACAACCGAACCACAGTGATGATGAGTAAGTTAGACCTGTTTGATGAAAGGCAACTAACCCAAGGTCTAACAAGCCCTATTGGCGAATTATGAGCCCAAACCAACCCAACCCAAGTTACCAATACGTAACCAATTACCAAAATTCAACCAATGTCATAATGAACAAATAATGAAATATACATATAATCTACCTAAGTTGTATTTGATGCTAAGAGAACTTTAGGGTTTTTTTTGTTACACAATCAATATAACAAATAATTAGGAAGATGAGCGCATGATAAACATTATGACAACATAGCACATTAGATTGTCGAGTAAAGGAACATTAACATAGTGGTATATGCACATGTGTGCAACCAAGATGTACAAAAATTCTTCACTTTGTCAGTTCAACTCAAACGAGCACGAATAGAAATCAAATTATGACAAGTAATCATAGTTAGTTTAAAACCGTCCTAAAAAACTTTAACCATCGTATATATGGACATAAACTATAGACTGGTTCTCTTTGAATGAGAGGAAAAACAAAAGGAGTACAATAATTGTTGTGCTAAGGTATAATAGACAAGGTTTAGGCTAGAACTTAGAACAAAGGTGGTCGAATTCGTCGATTATATATAACTTCTCTCTCACAACCTGCCCGATTGAAAGTAAATCTCACTACTTCGCAATGAAACCTAAATGCATGCTACGACAAAAACATTATATATAACCGGCTCATACAAAAACTCATTTGTTGAAAGATGTCACTTTGCATTAGGTTTAGGTTGCATGGATTTGTTTGCAATTTTCGAAGGGGTGAAAACTAGGCTTGGACTCCATTGCCATTATCTTCATCCCCCACCCAAAGAATAAGGCGGCCATTTTTGCAAAAGATTAGGAGACAAAAGGGTTACCAACAACCTTTTTGAAGAATAATCATATGGAATCAATTTTTGGTTTAGATTCACGAAAGGGATGAAGTAGAAAGTGGCAAACTGGCATATAAGATAAATACGTGCACAATTTAATATAAAAAATATATATAAAAACAAGTTTTGAAAATTGCTTGTAAGAATAACTTAGATGAAGATAGATTATTAATATAAAAAACTTAGTTAAAGATAGATTAGATTAAACTAATGTTAACATTTTTAAATAATATAACTATAGAAAATAAATTCATTTTTTTCTATGTTAAAGATAGATGAGATTAAACTAAAATTAACATTTTAAAATAATATAACTATAAAAAACAAATTCATTTTTTTATATGTTACGTGAGGACAAAAAATTAATTGATTATATGTTTTTATCAAGCATGCTACTATTTGTCCACACATTTGAAAATGTAGGAAACAAAGAGTGAATCTTTTTAAAGCGTCAAATTATAAATAAAATCAAGAGAAATTATAATGCTTTGCCGCAGGACAAGTTTACAATCGTTTTCAATTCGCAGTCTGAAATGCAGACACACCACCATCAATAAACCAAAGCTTCACAAGAATACACACACAAAGATAAAACATTTATAGCCAAGGAAGAAGGAAGCAAGCACACCGAAAAATCGCAACCAAAGAAGCAAAGACACTCTCCTCGGTCCTCACAGACGTGAAACCAAAAAATAACCTCCCAACCAACCCGTCTATATTACACGGTGAAGAGACAAGGGCAAACTCAAGCACCCTTAGCCACTTTTCCATGGTTTGAGGACGCTAGCGACTATAATAGCTACTATTACTAAGAGAATAATGATTGCAATGCACATGCATTTTCGGGAGTTCTTCTGGAGTTTCTTTGCTTTTTGAAGCGCAGTGTTCCCAGATTGAACATGATCGACTGCATTCGTAACCTGGATAAGATTCCCATCAACACAAAGCAATACATAATCACACACGCAACGAGCATATATGCATGACCGAACATATGTTCAAGGATGCAAAAGTAGAATTAAACCTGAGATTCGATATTGTCTAAAATCTCTCCTTGAGCATCGACCAAGACTGCCATATCGAGGTAGATCTGAAAATTTAAAACATATTAGAAGGTTTAGTTTCTCAAGTAGACGGACAAAACCTCATGTTACGGCACACATACCTGATGCAAGTCAAGTAGCTTTTTCTCAATTTCCTTAACAGTGTCATGCCTCTCTTGAATTTCTTCCAACGTATTTAGTACCTGAAATCAGAGGTTCAGAGTACCTGATATAATTCTCACAAATTTTTCCAAAGTGGAAGGAAATCTCAAAATCAAATATAACAAAACTCAAGAGAGGTATACCTGTCCTCGTCCCTGTTCTTGAACTGCCTTTTGGAATATTTGCTCACTATTTCCAGTTTCTATCAGGTTGTCAATTGTCTAATACAGTCACCATATTAGGCGGATTAGGAACACATTCAAATTAATATAATTTTGAAGCTCAAATTCGGTAATTAGAAACCCGGCTCACCTCTTCATCTGGTCTGGTTCCCGTAACTGCAAGTGTAATGTGTAAAGATATGATCACTCAATAAGGAATACGAAGATAGAACTATAACACATTGTCTTAATATGTAGTTTGTAAGTTCTACTTGTTTGTGTTGAAAAGGCATGCTAACCTGTAATGACTCTTCTCTCCACAACCTCACGATATTCATCTTGGATTCGTTGTCTGAGGGTCTGAAACATAAAACGTTGATGAGCAAAAAAAGTGTCGAGATAAATGAGTCCAAGGGTAACAAGCAGAATTTATATATACATACCTGAAACTCGATCATTATCTCCCTAAACTTTTTTGTCAATGAACTGCCAAACAGAAAAGTAGCTTATAAGTCAACTTGCTCGACCATCAATCCAATATACAAAATTAAATACTCTACACAAAATATAAGCACTCTACTAACTTTGTCATGTTCATCCGTGATCTGTCAACACCTGTTCCCTTCTCACATCCAGGTTTTTGTCGGTTGGCTAAGTTCTGGGGAAACGATAAGGGAGTCATTAGCAAAACCGAAAACACCTAACTTATATTAGATGAAGTTGGCATATCAAAGAAAGAATTATTAAAATATTACATCTTTGCTAATTGCTTCTAGTTTTGCTTTGACACCACGTGCAATCTTTCCTACTTCATCAATATCTTTTTCCATCCGCTTTTTGATTGCTGAAAAAAGGATAACGGTCTTAACATATAGCAGACAGAGCAGAGAATAACAAATCAGAAAGCATAATGCACCATGAAACAGTTAGCAAGAGATTTCTCCAAGTTCCAAGCAGTTGGCAAGTCTGCTTAAAAATTGTCACTTTTACAGTTTAACTTTTTGTACCTAGCAAATTAATCCATGCTGACTACAAGCTTATTTACTGTCAACTTTTTGTAACACAAAAATACTCATGAAATTTCACTTTTAGGCGCAAGCTTTTGAAACTATGACTGATTTGGAAAATAGCTTATACCTTTCATGGCAGATGCTTTTGTAACAGACTTCGACTCCTCGTTTGCATCCTATAGGAAAATTTTCAACGGTAAGTTTCTAGTTAACTGTTAGAGAAAATCCTAGACCAGAAACATTCACCCAGTGCCAATCAAATTCAGATAAATGATAAATAGACCCCAATTCCAGGAAAATTAAAATGTAGAAGCACTTCTATACAAACTCAACATAGCTATGAATGACACGACACATATGCATACCTTAAGTTTTTTAAGAAGCCCGGAGAGCTTATCCACCTGTTTCTCAATCTCTTGTATCTAAATTCAAAAAACAAAAGAGATCAGGACAAAGCAACTGATTAAGTGTTGACGAAAATGAAAAGAAAAGGTAAACAAAAAAGCAAATGCCATATAATCCAATAGCTAACAGTTAAGAAGAAACATAACGAATGTGTCAGATAAGGGATTTCTTTCTTCTATATCTTATCTAAAGAAAATAATTTGCACAAATCCCAAATAGATTAAATGGGTTGCATTTCCAATTTGCAAAGCTGTCTGCAATCAAATGGAACTTTGTGGATAGGAAAGACCTGCTTATTGAAAGTATCCATCCCTGCATCAGAATAGCTATGTGGAACTGGCCTTCCCATTTCAATATCATCTGTTCCAGAAGTCTGAGCTCTTGCTTCACCAACAAATGAATCCTAAAGCATAGCATATTACACAATATAAGCACTGAACACAACTGGCTGAAATAAACATTAATTTTCCCCTAATCATTCGAAGGAAGAGGCAACGTAGTTACACATTAACCGACCACAAATTCAATTCAAAATACTCAGAAATTCAGGTGCAGATGGTTTTTATGTCAATGGTACTGTTTGACAAACGATCTGACACCAATGTTATTAGCATAGTTAACAAAAATGCAGTGAATATGCAGTCTTTGTGATAGAATTCAGCAAACTCTCTGTTCAGTTGCTAACTAAACTTCGGAACAACATATTCAAACATCAAAGACTTCCGATTTTTCGGGACCACTGGATTCTACGCAAGACAATCAGATTGAGGCTGAAAACTCAGACTCTATTTTCGTTTTTATCACAGAATTTCCCCTTTCAATCAGTCAAACTCAAATCTGATGTGATATCTGATTCATCCATTTGAAAATTCGTCTCAAATTACAAGTGGGTATTCTCCAAAACTTAAAATTCACATAAAAATCTCAGATAAAGATGGTCAGGTAGTCATTAGTCAATCACCAGTAAAATGGTACTAATCCAATCCAAAAAGCATCAACCTTGTCCCAAAACAGATCACAAAAACCCCAAATTCATACCAAATTCACAACATTTATCAAATTTACTAACTTGTGCAATTGAATTACAATTCCAAGAGACTGCAAACTAAACTGTCACTTCAAAAACAGCCACCAAACAATTTAATCAATAATTTACTGAAAACCCAATTACCGTAAGCAGGTCGTTCATCTTGTACAAAATCCGATGGCCGGACAGAGAGAGGAGGAGAGAGAGTAAAGTTGGGAGATGGCGGAGGAGAGAGAGAGTGAGAGAGAGAGCTGTAGGAGGAGTGATGAAGTCGTTGGCTTTGTTGGGTGGCCGGCGAAATATGAAAAAAATAGAAAGAAAGAAAGGAAGATGCAAAACAAAATGTGACAGACAGGCAAATAACAGCCCACTCGATTACACGAAAGGGGCGTTACAAACAAATTCCAAACAACAGTTTTAGCAAATATTTTACGTTGTTTATTATTTATAATTTTGTTTAAGATTACGTTGTTTATGTTGGTGAGCTGTGTGATCTTTTGAGGATTGGTCGTCTTTTCCGACAACAGATAGGTTCCAGAAAATTAAGAAAACCAAAATACAGTAAACAAAAGAGAAAGAACCTTTTCTTTTTAGCTTAATTAGTGGAGATTATTGCTCGCACACTCTTAAATACCAATTTATTTGTACTTTAAATGTTCTTTTGATTAGGTTACCAAAACAAATCTTGATTTTTGGGAAATTGAATGAAAGGTTTTGATCCAAGAGAAAGAGAAATTAGGTTCCATCGTTAATCTCTAATATTTATTGAATCAAACTTTATTATTTTTTATTTTTTTATCAAAGTCTTTAACCATTTTCACGTCAAACTTTTATAATAAATATTTTTACATGTCAACAATTTTTATTTGATATTTGGTATTTATTCATTCCCCTATTTTATAGTCTTGGCTGTTGGAGAATTGTTTATGATAAGTTTTTTTTTTAAATTTTGAACGCCTTATTCCTAACTAATCAACAAGATTTTTTTTTTAAACGAGATTATTCATCGCTTATTTTATCATTCATGGTACATATATCAAATTCGTACCATGAATCACTATCACATGACTTATGTACCTATCTATTACTAGTGCTATTGGTATAATTTTTTTTTTTTTTTAACAAACGATATTATTTACACTAGAGAGAGGGGTTGAGCTTAAGCCATCTCCAACCAAAGGAGGGCCGCCCTCTGGCTCTCCAAGAAAGTAATATTTTAATGAACAATACAGAATCATATTTCTTACCATCTCTAACCGATGGCCAAAGGGTCATAGGGCCAAACATAGCCCTGTGACAATAAACCATCTCCAACCAAGGGCCAAACATAATTTGTTATTTAAATTTAAAAATTACAACAACTTAAATTTAAAAACTACAACTTTTATTTAAAAACTAAAAATTAAATTTAAAAACTACAACAACTTAAATTTATAAGAAAAAATGAGAATTTTTAAATATTTTTTTTTAAATTTTGGCCAAAAAAAAAATTCAAATCCAACGGTAACTGACGTCAGTTAGCCATTGCTAGTTGACGTTAGCTAACCGTTGGATTTGAATTTTTTTGGCCTATAAATATGGTGGATATTGGGCTTTAATTCACACACCTTTGAATTCAAGCTATTTCAATTCAAGTTTGCCATGAATTCCAACTTTGGATCCTCTTCGGATTCCAACTAGGGTTCCTCATCCAATTCCGAATTGGAAGAAAAATGGGCGCACATGAGACGAGAAGATGAGGAGTCTGATGGAGAAAATGAAGCATGGCGCAACACACAATATGTGGTAGCCATGGTGTGTCAGCCAACTGAGGAACAACCTCAATGGGGTAGCTCTATTGTTGGTCGCTCTTACAAACCACAAAACAGAGCGATGACGCATGCCAATTGATGAACAACTACTTCAACCCCAACTCGGTGTACACAGAAAAGGATTTCAGACGTCGCTTCCAGATGAGGCGTCATGTCTTCGAGCGTTTACTTCATGATGTCCAACAGGTCAATCCATACTTATGACAGAAGCTGGACAAAGCATGCCGCCCTGGTTTTTCACCTCATCAGTAGGTTACTGCTGCACTACGAATGATGGCAGATGGTTCCCCAGCTGATTCGATGGATGAAACCCATGGTATGTATGAGTCTACATGCCTTGATACTCTTGCTGAATTATGTAACATAATTGTTCAGCTTTACAAAGAGAAGTACCTCTGCGAGCCAAATCAATAAGATTTGGATCGACTCTTTCGCAAAGCTGAAGACCGTGGGTTTTCGGGCATGATAAGGTCATTAGAATGCATGCATTGGAATTGGAAGAACTGTCCCACCGGATGGCAATGAGGCTTTAGCGGAAGGTCGAGAAAGCCAATTGTTGTGTTAGAGGCGGTTGCCTCGCATGACACATGGATTTGACATGCTTTCTTTGGAGTCCCTAGGTCCCAAAATGACATTACAGTTCTTGGGCGTTCACCCTTCTTCAATAACCTAACGAAGGGTAAATCACCTTAACTTGACTACTACATCAACAAGTGTCAGTACAATATGAAGTATTACTTGGCAGATGCCATCTACCCAAAGTGGGCGACACTTGTCTAAGCAATTCCAAACCCTGCGAATGACGCCGAAAAGTGGTTTACTTTACAACAAGAGGCATACTGAAAAGATGTTGAGAGAGCTTTCGATATTCTACAAGCACGGTGGAAAATCATCAAGGAACCAGCAAGATGGTGGAGTTGAGAAAATTTGGACTTCATCATGATGTCTTGCATCATATTACACAACATGATTGTGGAGATGAGCGAGAGGTGTATATTGATGAAGAGACTGATGACGAGCAAGAGGATCCAAATTGGTCAAGAAGGGCTTGTGCAAAAATATATGATGAGCCTAATTTGCCTTTGAATCCAAGAACTGGTAGTATCTCTTTAAATGAGTACATGAGGCGCTATAGGATGATACGTTCCCGTGCTATAAACAAGTACCTACAACAGGATCTTGTTGCACATCTTTGGGACAAAATAAGTATGGAGTAGGCGTTTAAGTTTTATGTTGTTAAATGTTTTTAAAAATGTTGTTTAAGTTTCATGTTGTTAAATGGTTTTTTTTATGTTGTTTAATGTTATTTAATGTTGTTTAATATTGTTTAATGTTGTTTCATGTTACTTAATTTAATTTAATGTTGTTTAATGGTTTAGGAAGTTATAGGAAAAAATAGAATTTTTTTTTTAAATGTTGTAAAAAAAAAAGTTAAAAAAAAAAAATTAAAATATAACGGCTAGTTGACGTCACCCTGACGTCAGCAACTAGCTGTTGCATTCAAACTGTGGCTCAGCCCGAGGCTGACTGGCTGGGTTAGGCCGGTCAGTTGGCCCTTTGGCCATTTTTTGTCCCGTGGGGCCCACGAGCCCTTTGGCCCGATCCTCGATTGGAGACAGTTTTTGAGCTATTTTCGACCCTCTGGACCCTTCAGTTGGAGATGACCTTAGTCTCATAATGGGATAGCAATAATCTGGGTCAAATTCGCCTTTGGCAAGAATCGAACCTAAGACCTCTCACTTATAAGTGAAGAGAACTACCACTAGCCGTAGTACTAAGTGAAACATTGTTTTTTTTTTTGATGAGGGGGTTTCCTTAAGAGATGTTCTGTTTGTGTAAGAGCATGATTTGCAGATAAAGAAAGTAAATTACTCAATTTCGCAAGTAATACCCAACAATGTATTGGGGATCATGAGTTGCTATGGTTGGAAGAAACTCTGATATGTTTGTTGATTATTATTAGAGAAGGATCATGTAATTATGTAACACACTAGTGCACGATACTATTTTTTCTTCAATCGAGCTAAAAAGTCCGACACAATGCTACAATAAATATACATCCTACTCTTTATACATATTTTTATTTTCCTAATGAATATCGTACTCTTTTTTAATTTTCATAGGAATTTGAATTACAAGTCGGATCAAACTCCCCAGAAAAATGGGAACCAAAACGGCCTAAATGAACATAAAGGCTACCTCAAAATGCTTATGATTTGCAGTTACTAAATTACACCGGCCCAACTCCAAATCCCATGGGAACAGAAAGTATTATGACTTATGAGTTATCAATATTTTGGGTTTGGGCCTTGTTGGTTTCAACTATAATTCTTATAGGTAAAAATGATATAAAGCGTGGCCCAAATCATACCAAATGCTTTTAGTTTAGTTTATAGGCCTCCTATATTGTCACAGTCCGAGAGAACCAGATTTGGCATTCATCTTTCATTTCCTACAAGGAATCAAAATCCAGCATTTATACAAGAACTTTAACACAAACCCTTCCCTATGCTTACCTCCTACATATGATTTTAATCAATATTATGATCTCCATTGCCTCTAATCATCATTTCCTAATAGAAATCGAAATTAAGCCGGTAATCTAAGCTTACTAAGCCTCCATTTTCTCACAAAACCAAGCATGACAGCTGAAAAAAAAACCAACCAGACTAACTAGGCGGATAAATCAGGAATACAGAAACAATAAAAGGTCGCAGAGGATCTGATGTGGTGTAACTGCAATCATAGTTTTCTTTGTCCTCACAACACTTACACTCACCCTCTTGAAGCCTAAAGAACCTGAAATCGATGCCTTGGATTAGTTGGAATTCTTGAAAAAATACTTTACAAGTGATAAAGAAAGAATATTATTAGACCATAATAAATGAGATCATCCATAGAATTGGTGTAGCAAAATTTGACCGTTAGGATAAAGGGGTTCCTTAATTTGTCACATAGATGAGTGGTATATAAATTCATTAAGACGGCTATGGATGATGATATTCGACAATTTATTTACCATATGTTTGTTGAGGATTTAGCTATGGGAAATTTTATTTAAACCCATGTAACTTCTTACTACACCCAACTTAAATTTTAAATGTTAATTGTTTATTTTACCCTATTACGTAATTACTATTAAGTACAAAATGAAATTAATAATGAAACTCAAATTTATCAATAAACTCTCACATTATAATTAAACCATAGCATCACTCTTTGTTTATCCTACGTTCATTCCAGCTAAAACCCTAATAGCTCGACTAACACTTGCACCATTTGCCAAGCTCATCAATTGCCATGTGTACATGAGATTGCAGAATATAGAAGGATTGGTAAGCCGATCCCACTTGATGCTCTTCATCCACGTTGGAGAAAATTGGATTTATCAATTTGCCAAATAGTAGTAAACAACCAGTTCCTCTGGAAATGTCACAGGTGGAGAGGCACTTCTGCAAGCCTCATAATTGGAAAAATTCCAAGGAGAAATACCAATGTTTTTAGATTATAAACTTACTTGCTTGTTGATAAATAGAAGGGGATCAACTGTTTGATTTGTTGCTTATGCGCATCAGCATTAAAAAAAAAGAAGCAAATGTCTGGGTTTGGTAGCAAAAAGATAAAAACAAGCCATGGAAATCCTTGTGTGTGGGGGGGGGGGGGGGGGGAGAGGGGCGGGGGGTTCAAAAGCGGTCTCTTTGAAAGAAAAAAAAAATTCAATTAGAGATATTATTTTATAAAGAGAATGGGTGTAAAGATAATTTTACATTTTGAATTGGGTTTGAGAGGGTAGTTTAGGTAATAAATTTGAGTCTTTAATAAAAAACAATATGGATGAAGAGAGTAAATTAGGTGTAAAAAGAGACTACATGAGTTCAAATAAAATTTCTCTTCCGCTATTATGTAATGTTGTTACAAACTCTTTACTATTTCACTTTGTGGATGTAATAAAGTGATGTATTTGCTGAAGACGCGCAAGTTTGATGGCATTCATCAAAAGTAAATAAACAAAGTTGCTAGTTAATTTTAACAAGAAAAATGTTTGACCGACAAGATAAATTGCACCAAGCAAAGCCTGATATTCCGTAATCTATGTGAATGTATTTAAGGTAGATGATAAAACATGCATGAACTTCACCTTCTTCCTTGAGATATCCAACAAACCCATCCCAATCCTCCCTTGCCTTCTTCAACTTTTGTCATCACTTTTAAAGCTTAAAATATACCTATAGGACACGTGAGAATGTGAAGGTAAAAAAGTCTCGCATCGGTGAAAAGAAAAACTTAGGAAGAACTTATAAGAGGTTGAACTACTCCTTATATTGCCTTGGTTTTATGGTGGAACCTCAACTTCTTCCGAATCATTATTTTTCAGGGCCATAGTAAGACTGATGGGAATACACGTACCTCAGAAGTCTGGTCATAGACTCAACAGCTCCGATTGGATTAACCTGCTTAAACGGACCAGCGATGCCACCACATGCTGCTGTACTTCGGGGCAAATTGAAATACGTGTACCTCAGAAGTCCTGTCATGAACTCAACATCTCTGATAGGATTGAGTTGTTCAAACAGACCAACGATATCACCACATCCTACTGTACTCTAAAAAGGTGGGCGATTTCTGCCGACTTTGCTGAGATTGATCATTATTGTTTGCTTTCTTGCAAGCAGCCAGACTTGCGTAACTCTTGTGTTCTCTATGGTACGCATATTTGGCTCCAACAATACCCAAAAAGTGAACCTAAGAATTGGATTTGTTGGAACTGCATATTCTATTGGATGATAAGTACTTTTCGAATCATAGATTTAGAAATTTCTAGCAAAACCACCAAAAGGTCTGAGGAGAGAAGTGACTACACGTGGACGACTAAAGACAGACATCAAGAGATTCGTATCTTGTAGGAGTTTTTTTTGTTGTTCTTTTTTTGGGTGCTGGTTAACGACGAGGTTAAAAGTCAATAAAGAAGAACTACAGTAAGTCATCAGGACGCCGCTCGAAAGTGCCACCACCAAGAGTTAGAAGCTTAACCAAAATATACTGGATCGACAGAATAACTTGACAAGTCAGAAGCTTAACAAAAATATATAATCTCACAAGCGATGTCCAATTTTGTTCTAGGTCTGACGCAGGTTCTAATAACGGATACAATGAACTTTTTTTCTTGCTCCTTTTTTAATTAACGCCGGCGTTCCAGTGAACATGAAGCTTTAAAATTCGTTGTACTACTAGATTTCTTAAATCAAGAAAATAACGGAAAACTTACATGTTATGTAGCTTAATTAGGTTGTTGACTAACGACATGTATATTGAAATACAAAAATGCTTATGAGGTGGAAGAACCACACCAGCGACTACATTGCTCTCATTCACGAATCATCACGTCATAAGTACAATTAATATTCTTCAATTATGGCTTAATTATTGTGTGGAGAATGAATGAATGTAGACTACAGTTTACACTTATTTATACAGAAACGCAAATATTAGTATTAGTTATATGGTTGCAAAGATACGAAATTAGGTAATCAGATTATATGCTCACAAAATGTTCTAGTTTAATATTATATTACAATAGAATGGTTGTTTTAGGGCCGGCAACGGGAAATCTTGCTAGATATTCAATGTTTGGTTTGTGAGAAATGAAAAGTAGATCCTCCGGACAATTTTTGAAATGAATACGATAATTTTATTGAAGAAAACTAAGGAAGCATACATATCATGCTTGAGAAGTGCCCTGATAGCATCAGGGGGTTCTTCAAACCAACTAACTAAAGCACCTCCTACTTAATTTAGCTAGGCAATGAGCCACACCATTACATTCATGAGGAATATACGAAATCGTACACTCCAAAAAAAATGAAGGTTGCATTTTTTCATTCTCTGAGAAAAAAGAAGAAGCTTTGTTGGTGTTTAGGATCGGATTAAAATAGATAAATCATAATTTTCAAGGTATATTGAAGGTAAAAATGAATTATTTATTTGGAACAATTAGAAGGGAATTAGACATGGAGGAAATTTCACCCTTTTAATCGTCTCATTTTGGAAGGAGACTGAATATGATCAGTTTCATTAATAAGTTAGGGCTTGCTTGAGAATTGATTTTAAATGACTGAAAACACTTTTAGAGCAAATGTTTTCAAGTTCCAAAAGCACTTGAAGTGCTTCATTCAAGAAGCACCAGTTATATGCTTCTTGCAGGAAACACTTTAAGTGTTTTTCCAATATTAACTTGCATTTTTACTAAGGATTGATTTCAAATTTTTTTGCTTTCTAAAAGCGTTTTTAATTATTTAGAATCACTTTTCAACGAACTCTTATTTTACCTTTAAGTTGGACTCATATTTTTTTCATTTCTTTCTTCGACGTATCTTGATTTCTCTTTATATTTTGTCACGGGACCTAAACGGCCATCATTATTTTCTCATCACGGGTAGTGTATTTACCATATTAAGTTTTGGAATCATATATATGTTTTCTAATGCAAAAACCAAATTACAAGTCACACTTTGGTGAAATGATCAATTGAATATATGGACGAAAATTTTGACAAGGCATGGTAGCACATGGCTAATTGCCTTTTTAATTCAATGAATGATAAACTTCAGCACGGGGTGGGTCCTGCTTGTTTTTTGAAATAGAATGGTTCTTCTTCTTCTTTTAATAGTCTTTGACCTATACAATACATACATCAAGAGAATAGACAATTAGACATGCCCTAAAATCACGCGGAACAGAAAAGGAATAACCATCTTATATGTTGGTCTTTGTCATGCAACATCTCGTTCTTCCATAGAATTAATTGTTTGTTATAAATAGGTAAAAGTTAGAGAGATAACCTTTCTAAGGACAGGAGTGAAGCATGTGCAAAATATCATAATATAACTTTAGTAGCTATAACACAAAAGGATGACAAATAAAGAGAGGGAGGGATACTGATATTATTTCTCTTACTTTCTTTCGCAGTGTATTTGATAACAGACGGAGTGCTCTATTTATAGAGAGACTCCCGTAACTACATCCATCCAATATACAATGATGATACTTTTGAAAGTATCAAACACTATTACTCACTATTACTAAGTCTTTGGGCATTCATTTGAGTGGGCATTCACCCACTCATTCTATAACACTCCCTTTGGATGCCCACATATCAACATCAGTTGCCTCATTAAAACCTTGCTCGGAAAAACCCAGTGGGAAAAAACCATAGCGAAGGAAAAAGAGTACAACTTTACCTGGATTGTTGATATAGTGTTCAGTATGCTTATGTTGCCTCGTTAAAACCTTGATAGAAAAAACCCAGTGGGAAAAATCCTAGTCGAAGGAAAAAGAGTACAACAAGCATGTATCATGGATGCTCCCCCTGATATTTATCTCCCTTTAATTCCGCATTCTCCAAATTTAGTTGATTGATAAGTCGACGTAATCCGATACTCTGCACTAACTTCTGAAACGTGCACTTTGGTAGAGACTTGGTGAACAGATATGCCAGATTTTCATTGGAACGGATTTGTCTGGCTTCAATAACTTTAGCCTTCTGAAGCTCATGTGCACTGAAAAACTTTGGAGATATGTGTTTAGTCTTATCGCCCTTAATGAATCCTTCCTTCATTTGGGCAACACAGGCTGCATTATCTTCATGGATGACAATTGGATTGTCTGTCTTCGAAGGTAGACTTCATGAATTCCGGATATGATGGATCATTGATCTTAATCAAGAACATTCACGACTTGCTTCACGTAGATCAAGTATTTCCGAGTGATTTGAAGATGTAGCAACTAGTGTTTGCTTTGTTGAGCGCTATGAGATTGCTGTATCTCTATTAGTGAACATATATCCAGTTTGTGAGCGGGCTTTATGCGGATCAGAGGGGAAACCAGCATCTGCATATCCAGCAAGGATCTGGTCATTTGTGGATTTCTCTGAGTAGAAGATACCCATGTCTGTTGTCCCACGAAGGTATTGCAAAACATCTTTGACTCATTTCCAACGACGAATTGTTGGAGCAGAGTTATACCTTGCTAACAAGTTAACTGAAAAAGCTATATCTGGTCTAGTACATTGTGCTAAATACAATGAAGCACCTATTGCACTTAGATTGGTACTTTTGGACCAAGGACCATTTCATCATCTTCTTTTGGACGGAATGGATCTTTTTTAATGTCCAAAGAACGAACGACCATTGGCGTGTTGAGTGGATAAGCCTTATCTATGCCAAATCGCTTCAGGATTTTTTCAATGTAAGCTAATTGGTGGGCCAAAATTCCATTAGCACAATGCTCGATCTGCAGGCCGAGACAATATTTTGTTTTCCTAAGGTCTTTCATTTCAAATTCGCTTTTCAGATGTTCAGCAGTTTTATTGAGCTCTTCAGGAGTTCTAACTAGGTTCATATCATCAATATATACTGCCATTATAGCAACACTACTACAATATTAGCTTTAGGTGTCGGACGATTGTGGCGGTTATTAAGCCATTCTGACGGATAAAAGATATCCGACACATAATTTATTTAGTGTCGGATAAAAGTTAATTTCTGTCGGATATATCTGACATAAATTTCTGGCGGATTTGTCCTAGCGGATTTAACCGTCAAAAAATTATTATAACCCTCAGTATTTTTGAATTCTTTTTTTTTAATATTTTAAACATATTATGGCGGTTTTTAAGTTAATAGTGGCAGTTATAACCGACAGAAATTGAAAATTTTGGGGGGAATTTAAAATTTTCGAAGGGAATTTTGGGGGGATTTTTGCCGCAATTTTGTTTCTGTCGGTTATAACGGACAGTAATGAAACTTTTTTGTCTGTTTTTATTTTTAAAAAATGTTGCTGTCGGTTATAACCGACAGTAATGACAATTTTCCAAAATAAAACCCTCCATCTCTTTCCTTGCGCCGGTGCTTCTCCCTTCCCCTTTTTCTCTTCTCCTCATTTCCTTTTCCTTCTCCTTCTCCCTCCCCCCCCACCCTTCCACCTGCAGCAGCTTACCATCTGCCCACCGCAACTCTAACCTATGCACCCGCCACCACCAACTATCCCATTCCCTTCGAACCTCCATCTTTTCTCATATTTCGTAGCTCGTCCCCATGCCAAAACCCTTGCCAAACCTCGCATCTTTCTTCCCCACTTGGTTGCTTCACTGGTTTGCCTCCTACCCTCTTCGTATTTTTCAAAATTGTTGAAAACCCATTGTTTGATTTTCCATTTAGTAAAAACCCAATTTGAATTTTTGGGATTTTAATGGCGGCTGTGTGTTTTTTCAGGAACAAGTTGATGAGACGTACATAATGGTGAAGCCTGATGGAGTTCAACGTGGCCTTGTAAGCTAATTTAATTCTCTAATCTTGTATGTTTGTTTGTTCAATTTTAAGGGTGATTGGAGCTGGAAAACTTGGGGCAGTTATGAAATTGTGAAATTTTCGAAATTGTGATTGTGTTCTGAAATTTTTGCTTCTGGGGTTTTGAAAAAACAAAAGCTTGAACTTTAATTTATTCGCATTTATTGACTGGGGAGGAGGAAGATCTCTCAGGTTTTCGATTTTAGCTTGGTGTTCTTAGTGTTAATATGTGTGATATGGGGTGAATTATTTTAGGTTGGAGAGATAATCTCAAGGTTTGAAAATAAGGGATTTAAGCTGACTGGCTTGAAGCTCTTCCAGTGCCCCCAAGACTTGGCCGACGTTCATCTCTTTTCTTTTTTGCCTAATAAAAAACCCGAAATAAGCTTTCAAAAGTACACTGTGATATTCTAGTAGTTATGTGTGGTGACTTTTTAATGCACCTACTTGATGAATTAAGCAAGAGGGGAACCCTTGGTCATTACCTGCAGAATCTGGTTCAAGCATGTTGGGTCATTTCGAGCAGAAGAAGAATGCTCAAGGAGAAGGAGAAGGAGAAGGGATATTGCTGTCATGTCCGTTTTATATTTTTTTTATTATCAATCTATTTGTTGTCGGTTTTAGCCGACAAAGAATGGTTTTTATTTATTATTTATATATTTTCTGTCGGTTTTATCCGACAGTAAATGGTCTTATTTATTATTAATATATTTCCTGTCGGTTATAACCGACACAAGTTTTGTCGGTTTTGTATATTTTCTGTCGGTTTTATCTGACAGAAAATGATATTATTTATTCATTATTAGTTTTTTCTCTGTCGGTTATATCCGCCACAATTTCTGTCGGTTTTAGAGTATTTTCTGTCGGAAAATTCATTTCCTGACGCGAGCAATTCTGTCGCTTATTATATCCGTCACTGCATCCATTTTCTGTCGGATTTTGCTTAAAATCCGACAGAAATATGCGTTTTTTGTCGGTTTTTTAACCGACAATTATAGATAACTTTGTAGTAGTGCAAATCTAGAATTGGATTTCTTAATGAACACACAAGGGCAAATGACATTGTTGATATATCATTCTTTCATCAAATATTCACTGAGACGATTATACCACATTCGTCCAGATTGTTTTAGCCCATACAATGATCGCCTTAATTTGATTGAGAGCATACCTCGTGGTTTGTTAGTTGTTTCAGGCAACTTAAGTCTTTCTATTACTTTCATGTATATGTCAGTATCTAATTCTCCATATAGATACGCAGTGATGACATCCATAAGTCGCATGTCAAGCTTTTCTGAAACCACTAAACTTATTAAGTAACGAAACATAATTGCGTCCATTACAGGAGAGTACGTCTCCTCATAATCAATTTCAGGTCTTTGTGAAAAGCCTTGTGCAACGAGTCATGCTTTGTATCTTGCAATCTCGTTTTGCTCATTACGTTTTCTTGTGAATACCCATTTGTAACCCACAAGATTTACATCAGGTAAAGTTTGGACTACTGGTCCAAAAACACTTCGCCTTTCCAAGGAATTTAATTCTGCCTGGATTGCATCTTTCCACTTAGGCCAATCTTGTCTCTGTTTGCATTCATCAACATAGCGGGGCTCAATATCATCACTTAATATGATTTCAGTGGCTACTGCGAATGCGAACATATCATTGATGATTATTTCATTCCGATCCCACAATTCATTTGTACATGCATGATTTATGGAGATTTCTTTGCTTTCATGTACTGCTGTCTCTTCAGGGACATGTGTCTCATCAAGGACATTTTCTTTTTCTGGAAGTACAGAATCATGAATTGTGGATTTGTCATTCATTTTCTCTTCTTGAATGATTTCATTTGGATTCAGCTGTGCCCTTGTCTTTCACTTTCGAGGGGCTGAATCTTTTGAACCTAGGGGTCTACCACACTTCAGGCGTGCACCAGATGAATCATTCGCTGCCACTTTATTTTATCTAACAGGGACATCAATTCTTGTAGGTGCATTTACAGCTCGTATATATGATTTTGTCGCTTTCATAGAATCCTTAAATGCATCTGGTATTTGATTGGCAATACTTTGAAGATGAACGATCATTTTCACTTCATTTTCACATTGAGTGCTACGTGGATGAAAATGAGACAAGGTGGGTACAACCCATGTCAACTTTTGCCGTTCTTCTGGAAAGGTCTTTTCTCCCCTTAACGACATGAAGACTATCTCATCAAATTGACAATCAACAAAATGAGTTGTAAACATATCACCTGTCAGAGGTTCCAAATATCTAATGATAGATGGTGAATCAAAACCCACATAAATTCCCAGTCTTCGCTGAGGTCCCATTTTAGTGCGTTGCGGCGGTGCAATAGTCACATAAACAGCACAACCAAAAACTCGTAAATGTGAAATGTTTGGCTGATGCCCAAACACGAGTTATACTGAGAAGTATTGGTGGTTGGCTATAGGTCTCAATCGAACCAATGATGCAGCATGTAAGATGGCATGTCCCTATGTAGAAACTGGCAATTTTATTTTCATGAGCAGAGTGCGAGCTATTAACTGAAGCCGCTTGATCAATGCTTCTGCTAAACCATTTTGAGTATGGACATGAGGAACATGGTGTTCAACATCAATGCCCAATGTCATGCAATAATCATCAAAGGTTCGAGACGTAAATTCACCAGCGTTATTAAGTTGGATTGACTTAATGGGGTAATCTGGGAATTGTGCTCACAACTTAATTATCTGAGCAAGAAGTCTCGCAAAAACTACATTTCTAGTAGACAATAGACAAACATGTGACCATCTGGTAGATGCATCAACCAAAACCATAAAATATCGAAATGGTCCACAAGATGGTTGAATAGGTCCACAAATATCCCCTTGAATTCTTTGCAAAAATGATGGGGATTCAGCATCAACCTTTAGTTGTGATGGTCTAATCACCAACTTCCCTTGAGAACAAGCCTTGCAAGGGTTATCATTTGAGATAGTAATGTCTCTGCTCAATAATGGATGTCCATTAGAGTTGGTGATGATCATACGCATCATGGTGGATCCTGGATGACCCAAACGATCATGCCAAAGCATGTAAACTTTTGAATCAATGAACTTTTGGTTCATGACAGTATGTGATTCAGTTGTCCTTATGTATGTATAATACAATCCACTCGACAAACTTTTTCGATATACGCTTCTGGGTATCATTGAAGGTAATGCATATATATTCCACATTTTTTGCACTTTTCGTTTCAATGTGGTATCCATTTAAACATATGTCTTTAAAACTCAACAAATTTTGAGTAGATTGAGTAGCATACAACGCATTTTGTATGGACAATGTTGTTCCATTTGGTAACATAATATGGGCTTTCCCTGAACCTTCAATTATATCTGATTAGCCTGATATTGTTGTTACCCTCACTCTTGTAAGCATCAAACTTAAGAAATACTTTCCATCACGAAGTATTGTATGTGTGGTTGCGCTGTCTGCAAGACAAATATCTCCGTCATTTCTCATGTTTTGAGAATAACCATAGTTTTTATCCATGCTTTCTGAGTAAAGGGGATCACGGTTAAAAACAATTTAGAAATTTAAATGCCACTTTTATTGAATTGAAATGCGAGTTTTAAACTACAAGTTCAGAATAATAAAAGTACATTAAACATAAATGATTCAGTCGGACCGATACACTATATTCCCCATTTCTACAATGAAGTCCGAGACATCTAGATGGGTTGTGTTCAGCTGTCCTGATAAGTCACACACTGGATCAGGTATATCCATTGGTCTAGCCTGGTCGAGGAAATTAGTCTTGACACCCTTCTCCTTGAGGGAGGCTTGATATAGATCTACCAGATGTTTTGGGGTACGACAGGTACGCGCCCAGTGCCTATCGCCACCACACCTATGGCAGGCTCCATCATAGTTTCTAGGAGCATTGTTCATACGAGCTTTACCTTTGTGGCCATTTCCATTTTTAAAGCTCGGGCCTGAATTTTGCCTTAGAACCTGGTTGTGAAACTGACCACCATGATTCTTGCATTTCCTGTTCCACCGGCCTTACTTGTGGCCACGTCCTCATTTATGATTATCGCGACCAAAGGATGTGGCGTTCACTTCGAGGGAAGCAGCATTCACTTCTGGGAATGGTGCAGATCCAGTAGGTTGGGACTGATGATTTTTCATCAGGAGCTCATTGTTTTGTTCAGCTACCAGGAGCACAGATATCAGCTGGTTGTATTCAGTGAAGCCTCGTTCTCTATACTGCTGCTGCAGGAGCACGTTAGAGGCATGAAATATGCTGAAAGTCTTTTCCAGCATAGCTTCCTCAGTAATAATATCCCCACAGAGCTTCATCTGAGAGGTAATTCTGAACATTGCAGAATTGTATTCAGCCACTAACTTGAAATCCTGGATCCTTAGGTGAGTCCACTAATAGCGAGCCCTTGGAAGAATCACCGTTGTCTGGTGATTGTATTTGTTTCTTAATGCCTTCCAGAGAGCTAACAGATCTTCAACTATTAGGTATTCGCTCTTTAGTCCCTCATCAAGATGGCGATGAATAAAGATCATGGCCTTCGCTCGATCTTGAGAGGATGGGCTGTTTTCTTCAATAATAGTATCTCCAAGATTCCCTGCTTCCAGATGGATCTTGGTATCAGTACCTAGGTAAGGTAATTCTTCCCAGTAATGTCCAGGGCAGCAAAATCAAGATTTGCCAAGTTCGCCATTTTCTTTTCTTTCTGAAAGACAAATGAGATGTGTAAAAACTTGCAATAATATGTATTCCTGGAGGAATATAGTGTTAGAACTCTGGTTCTTACAAAATTTTCATTTTGATCTTCATGCCAAAAATGATAGGCACTCGAAACTTCAGTCTCGAGATTTTCATGATTAATGAGAAGTGCGATTGTAACTCACCTTTCTCATCGAAACAAGCATAGGATGGGCGATTATTCTGCACCACTTAAACAACAGGAAAATTTAAATATGCAGAGCAGTTTAAATATGTAGGGCAGGGTAGGTGATTATACCGCACCACCTAAAATTGCGATAAAATTTAAATATGCAAAGCAGGGTGGACAATTATACCGCACCACTTAAAATTGGAATAAAATTAAATCTGTAGCTCAAGATGGGCGATTGTATCGCACCATCTTTGATCACAGTGAAAATTAAATTTGCAGTTCAAGATGGGCGATTGTATCGCACCATCTTTGATTACAGTAAAATTAACATAAATAAACACTGGGTTAGAAATTAGGAACTGCACCGAACAAGAAATCAAAGATATAAGTGCTAGCATGGTGCTAGCAGTCATCGCGAGGGTGCATTATGCAGATGAAGCAGAGGAATAAGAAAAACAGGAAAAACCTTAGAGGAAGCATTTTTTCTTCTTCTTTCTTTCGGCGAAGGGAGATAAGAACTATTTAAGGTTAGAGAGTCGTGCTGATAACGTGTTATAAGTAGGCAAAAGTTAGAGAGATGACCTTTCTAAGGACATGAGCGAAGCAGGTGCAAAATATCACAGTATAACTTTAGGAGCTATAACACAAAAGGATTATAGATAAAGAGAGGGAGGGATACTGATATTATTTCTCTTGCTTTCCTTCGCAATGTATTTGATAACAGACGGAGTGCTCTATTTATAGAGAGACTCCTGTAACTACATCCATCCAATATACAATGATGATACTTTTGAAAGTATCAAACACTATTACTCACTATTACTAATTCTTTGGGCATTCATTTGAGTGGGCATTCACCCACTTATTCTATAACATTGTTGCTTTTGTAAAGGGGTAATGTTTTTTTTAGGGAGGCCAAATTTTCAAAAAAAAAAAAAAAATTATAAATCAAATGATGTGGTTGTTGATGATTGAATTATTACTTAAGTGTTGATTAACGTATTTATTTCTTATTGGTGACATATTATGTAGTTTATAATTTGGTTTAAAAATTTGATCTACCTTACCATTGTAAAGTACTTTCATCGTTATTAAATAAAGATTTTTCTTCTAATATTTGCATTCCTTCTTTAGTCACACAGTCACACTGCTCTGATATGGGATAATCTAATTAAATTGCTGACCCAAAAGAAAGAAGGGAAGAAAGGAAGAAAGAGTTAACCTACCTATGTCAATACATAACACTTAAACATTTCGGCAACTTAACAAGTGGTGAATTATCCTAATAGTTATAATTTTTCTTTTTTAACTCACCACATTCTTAGTTCAAACCCTTTCTCTCTCCTTAGTGTAGTTTAGACAAGAATATCGCTAGTATTTTGACATATCTACTTTAGTAAATCATACATATTTTTAATGTGAGATTTTAAATATGGAACCATTTATCAAAATATAGTGGGAGCTGCACCGAGTCATTCTAACACTAGGAAGATATATTGTAAATATCTATATTACTAGAAGATGTTCAAAAGTGGAATCTCCTCCTTCAAATACTAAACAAACAAAAAATCATGAAAAATATGACAGAAAGAAAAAGAATGAGAAGATTGAGGAAGTGTTTATATTTATATATTTCCGCTTTTTATGCTTTACCCTTCATCTGTCTCTTCCCATTTTTTTTTCTAATCGTAGCATATATTACATGAAATTCGAATTTAACAAATAAAGAAAATTTCACATATATAATTGGAGAGCATGCATTTGAATCTTCTCCAATAATGTGCATCCAAAAGCACCTTCATGAATAAAAACGTCACAATTAACTAACGCACGAGAAATAAATAAGGAACCTTTGTTGAGGATAGTGATCCAATGGTGAATATGATGCCACCTGTCATTAGATAAGAAAGGTTGTTAGACTAGGTAGTTATAAGGGAGCTTAAGTGATAAGCTTTAGTATGAAAAAGTATATAAGTATGTAAATATCTTTAACAGAGATAATAAATGAAATTCTTGAGTATTGAAAACTCTCTTTCTGGCGCTTCTTCTCAAGCTATCTCTGTTCTTATTTCTTCATTGCTTCTTCTTCTTCATCATATTACAGTAAGGTTTACATGGTATCTTCGCCGGAAAAGCTAATCGCTCGGTGATCAATCTTGATTCTATTGCTTCCGCTCTACATCTTTTCTCTCTTTGATCTTAATTCTTCTCGAGTCTTATGATTTTGCTCCTTGAGTATTGATCGGTCAAGAACTATTTTCTTGCACACCAGGTGTTTGTTAAAAAGCCTCTGGGTTCTTGAATTCGAATTGTTCAACAATGGTGACATCTTCTCAGCTACAGATTGTCCAGTCTCCGATTACGTCTCTCATCTCCACAGTTTCTACTTCTGTGACAGCCAAACTTAATGAATCCAACTACTTGACTTGGAATTTCCAGGTTCAATTGATGCTCGAAGGGCATGGAATTATGGGGTTTGTTGATGGGTCCATGCCTTGTCCTTCAAGGTTTCTTGTTGCTGCATCTAGTGGTTCAGAGGTCAATTCTTGTACTTCATCCACCCAAGTCGAATCTGAGGATTTCAAGATTTGGAAGATGCATGATTGAGCACTTATGCAGTTGATCACTGCTACCCTTTCACCACCTGCTATCTCATGTGTTTTGGCAGTACAAGTGCTCAAGATATCTGGAATCGACTAAAGGAATAATTTTCCACAGTTTCTCGTACCAGCATCTTTCAATTGAAATCTGAACTACAGAATATCAAAAAGGGCAATGATTCAATTTCTCTGTATTTGCAACGGATCAAAGAAGCTAGAGATTACTTATCTGCTGTTGCTGTGAAATTTGATGATGATGATATAGTAATCCTTACTCTAAATGGCTTACCTGCTGAGTTCAATATTATTCGTTCTATCATTAGAGGAAGAGAATGTAATTTCTCTCAAGGATCTCAGATATCAACTACTTGCTGAGGAAGCATTGATTGCAAATATATCTGCTACTCCTTTCATGTCTGCTATGGTAGCTAGAGACACTGATATGCAGTTCAATGATAAAGGGTCGAAATTTGGGACTAATTCCAACTCTGGAGATCAATGCACTAGTTTTTCTGATGGTAATTCATTTAGTTATAACTCATCTGGTTATAAACCTTTCTATAATAAGAATAAAGGAAGAGGGAAATTTCAGTATGGTTCCAATTCTAAATTTGTCAATGGCAAACAGTTTTATAACAATTCTAATCGAGGGATTCTTGGTTCTTTTCCACAAAGTCAATATCCTTCATCCAATTCTCAAGTGTCACCATGTCAAATCTGTGGTAAATATGGCCACTTTGCTGATACATGTAGATTTCGGAATACTGAGTCTCCAATTCCTGAAGGTTGCCAAATCTGTGGAAAAAGAAACCATAGTGCTCAGTTTTGCCATTTCAGGTATTCAAACGGCCCATCTTCTCAGCCATCTATGAATGCATATCATGTTAATGCTTCAGCACCACCTTTGGGACAACAAGTTAATTCACAGCAAGTATGGCTTACTGATTCAGGTGCTACCAACCATATGATTGCTGATCTGAGCAATTTGTCTCTAGCTACACCATATCCATCAACAGAAATGATTCAGACTGCTAATGATGAATGTCTGAGTGTGTCTCATGTGGGCTCTACTGTTTTACAAACTTCTACTCACAAATTAAAGATGAATTCGGTGCTTTGTGTGCCTAAACTCACTCAAAACTTACTCTCAGTACATAGAATATGCCTTGATAACAATTGTTGGCTAATTTTGGATGCTTTTTGTTTTTGGATTCAGGACAAAGTCACAGGGAGAGTACTGTTCAAAGGCCTCTGCAATAATGGATTGTATCCCATTCCTATACCTACAAGGCCTGCATACTCCAAACCAATTTTTCCAGTTGCTGCATATCTTAGTCATCAAGTTAGTTCTAGCCTATGGCATAGCAGATTAGGTCACCCATCTAACCCTATAATCTCTCTTATTCTTAAGAAATCCAACATACATATAAAACCAGATTCTTCTCCAATGTTGTGTTCTACATGCTTAGAGGGAAAATTTAGTAAATTGCCTTTTGCCTCTGCTTTGTCAAAATCCAATAAACCATTTGAGATTGTTCATAGTGATGTGTGGGGCCCTGCTTCTTGTCTGTCTATAGAAGGGTTTAAATACTATGTTACCTTCATAGATGAGTGTACAAGATATTGTTGGATTTTTCCTATCAATAATAAAGCAGCTGTTTGTTCCATCTTTGTTGCCTTTTATCAGTTTGTGTTAAATCAATTTTCTGTCTCCATTAAGACAGTACAAAGTGATGGTGGGGGTAAATACATAGGAAAACAATTTCAGTCTTTTCTGGTTCAAAAGGGAATAACTCATCAAATGTCATGTCCTCACACACCAGAACAAAATGGTCTGGCTGAGAGGAAGCACAGACACATTATTGAAACTCAATCACTTTGTTACAACAAGCTCAATTACCTCCCAGTTTCTGGTCCTTTGCTTGTCAAACCTCAGTCTACCTAATCAATAGAATGCCAACTCAAACACTTAATCATAAATCACCATTTGAAGTCTTATATGGATCTGTTCCTGAAATTAACCATTTAAGAATTTTTGGCTGTTCATGCTACCCATTGTTAAGACCATTTAACTCCACTAAGTTGCAGCCCAGAACTAGTAAGTGTGTCTTTCTTGGTTATGCTTCCAAATACAAGGGATTCATCTGTTATGAAGTGTCCAGGAAGAAAGTCTTTATCTCTCGACATGTTATATTTGATGAAATGGAGTTTCCTTATTCATCTTTGGCTAGTACACAACCATTGCTAATGTCAAAACCACCATCTATATGAGTGTCAATACCTACTCCAGTTCCTAATTTTCATAATGTGCTTATATCTCCAGTTTTACATGCTCCCACATCACCCCCATCACATTCTAGTCCTCATGAGCCTAATATAACATAACATTCAACACCACCAGATTCTCCACTACCTGTTTCCATATCACCAGTATCAGATCCTCCAGTACAGCAACATTCACCACAATCCATTACTGTAATTGAACAGTTATCCTCATCTACTATCCATGTTATTCCTGAATTCCAACCGGAGAGACTACAAGTGGTTCTTCCTATTCCTCCATTAAACTTGCATCCAATGCAAACTTGCTCAAAAAGTGGAATTTCCAAGAAAATGGCTCTCTTAGCAACAATTCATGAGAATGGTGGAGTAGATTTATCAACTGTTGAACCTGCCACATATAAGTCACCCTTAAAGAGTGCAGTTTGGTACAATGCAATGATGGAAGAGCTGTCTGCATTACACTCTCAGGGCACATGGACTTTAGTACCTTTACCTCCAACTAAAAACTTGGTTGGATGTAAATGGGTATTCAAGATTAAGAAGAATGCTGATGGAACTATTGGGAGATATAAGGCTAGGCTAGTTGCTAAAGGTTTTAATCAGGAAGAAGGCATTGATTATGGGGAAACCTTCAGTCTAGTAGTTAAACCAACTACTGTGAGACTTATGTTGGCCTTGGCAGCTAATTTTGGTTGGAAACTAAGGCAATTAGATGTGAAGAATGCATTCCTCCATGGGATTTTGCAGGATGAGGTTTATATGTCTCAGCCACCTAGTTTTCTTGATTCTCATCATTCAGATTATGTTTGTAAACTCCATAAGTCCTTGTACGGTCTTAAGCAAGCCCCTAGAGCTTGGAATGAAAAATTCACTAGCTTTCTCCCATCTCTTGGGTTTGATACAACTTATGCATATTCATCGATCTTTGTGAAGCAAGTTGGTTGTTCAGTTGTGATTTTGCTATTATATGTGGATGATATAATAATTACTGGGAATGCTATCTCTGTTGTAGATGATGTTATTGCTGCATAAACCAAAGAATTTGAAATCAAGGATCTAGGTCCTTTACATTACTTTCTGGGGATTCAGATTATTGAACAGGCAGATGGTTTGTTCCTATCACAAGCAAAGTATGTTATTGATCTACTTACAAAAACTGAGATGTTAGACTCTAAATTCTGTGCAACACCTTGTTTACCATATAATAGGCTGCTATTGGATGATGGGCATCCATTCAACAATCCTGCACTTTACAGAAGTATAGTTGGTGCTTTACAGTAACTAACTTTTACAAGGCCGGATATAGCATTTGCAGTGCATCATGTGTGTCAATTCATGCACAAACCTATGGAATCACACTATATTGAAGTAAAGAGGATCCTCAGATATCTTAAGGGTATTGTCAAGCTTGGAATTAAATATGTGAAAGGTTCTATGGACTTACATGCTTTTTCAGATGCTGACTGGGCTGGTGATCCCAATGATAGGAGATCAACAACAGGTTGTGGTATTTCTTGGTCATAATCCTATCTTTTGGTCTTCTAAGAAGCAGCAAACAGTCTCGAGGTCATCCACAGAGGCTGAATACAGAGCCTTATCAACCACTGCAGCTGAACTTGACTGGATTAAACAACTACTTGCTTTTCTTAAAGTTTCAGTTCCTTCTCCACCTGTTCTCTTCTGTGATAATATGTCTGCGATCGCATTATCTTGTAATCCAGTTTTGCATCAGAGAACTAAACACATTGAGGTGGACATCCATTTTGTGAGAGAAAGAGTTGCTAAAAAGTTGCTTCTGGTTAGATTTGTTATTTCTAGTGGACAGTTTGCTGACATTTTAACCAAGGGACTATCTGCTCCACTATTTCAGACGCACTGCAGCAATCTCAGGCTCGATTTCTCCTTTCCTGAGCTTGAGGGGGGATGTTGAGGATAGTGATCCAATGGTGAATATGATGCCACCTGTCATTAGATAAGAAAGGTTGTTAGACTAGGTAGTTATAAGGGGGCTTAAGTGATAAGCTTTAGTATGAAAAAGTGTATAAGTATGTAAATATCTTTAACAGAGATAATAAATGAAATTCTTGAGTATTGAAAACTCCCTCTCTGGCGCTTCTTCTCAAGCTATCTCTGTTCTTATCTTCTTCATTGCTTCTTCTTCTTCATCATATTACAGTAATGTTTACACCCTTGACGCTCAAAGAACAAAAATAATAATATTAACCCAAAGGAGTCAAGGCAAAAAGCTTTAAGCACATGAATTCAAAAAAATCAACAGCCATGAAGACGAGACTTTACGAGCATGACCCTACTAGCTAAGGGATTACCATATGCATGATTTGAAAAAGAAACCTACTTGAACAACACTTTGCAATTAATGGATAACTACGTCTATTTGCAGGTAAACTCTGAAAACCATCCTTTTAGATAAAAGAGTGAAAATGGCAATCCAAAGTGACGAAAGAATAAGTCTTTTAAAAGGCATATATGCATGCATGTCATCCTTTAAAGCCGACAGTGATTGATAAACTGAATTAGACCTTTAATCTACCACTCCACAAGTTGAAATCACATTAATAGTGGTCGTTAACTACTATGTGATTGATTACCTAACTTTGATTTGCATGCTAATCAATTTAATTAAACCCAGAATGGTTCGCCAAAAATTGTTGATACACAAAATGAAGATAATTGTCTTTTGGATTGGACGCTATTGCTTATCCCATTACCTATTGTAAAGCTGTGATGATTTGGCTCCAATTAAACGTAAACAAATGAAAATATTAGAGGGTTCCTAAAATCCATAATTATTTGTCTAATCCAATTATCCACCAATAGCAAAGCACTTTGCTTTGGTCCTTCGTGTCTTTGAGAGATTGGAGAACAAGATCGTAAAGTAGCACCTAGGCACTCGGTATCACATCATATTCATAATTATGACTTGGTAAACTTTTTACACACATAGCTAAATTAATCACATGTGATTGAAAACTGAGTGTTAGCCAAGTTTGCTTGAATAGTATGCACTCACTTATGCATTTAAATTTGAATATATTTTTCTATAATTTAGATGAATTTAATTTAAATTATATATTTTTTTGTAACAAAAAATCACAAGCATGAAGTCCGCAATTAATTATATGATGAATTTGTGTGAGAATGTGAGGTAAAAGAGTCTCATATTAGTGAAATTAGAAACCTTACAAATGTTTATAAGAGGTTGAGCTACTGCTTATATTGCAGATTAGTTTTTTATGGAACTTCAATTTTCTTCAATTTGAATATATTAGAGGTGAATATGCTAAGGGCAGGGCCACACACCAAAGCACAAATTAAATTATAGATAGTTGTATATAAATTACATATAATTTTAAAAATTGGTAGGCCATATGGTGTGACGGAGAGCATTGCACATCATCCACAATATTCCTCTTTATATATGGCCTATAAACTTCTTCAACTATGGGTGACGAATTAAAGAATATTTACTTGATTAGGGTCTTTTGTTGCCACTCCGTTTTTTAATATCTTTTTTTTTGGCGTTTTAATATTCATGTAGTATATATGGTGTAGCAGTGCCATCATGTATGGTAGAACTATCGAAACAGCTAGAAGTTATTTTTTTGAAATTCTAATTAAGAAAACAATACCTACCTTACCAAATTTTAAAAAATATAATTTTGCTAATCTCTAAAACCATCAAATTGTTTAATTGAATTATTATCATGTCTTACAATGCACATAGCTAGTCATTCAAAATATTAAATTATATCTGAAGTCAATTTAAATACATTGTATATCTAGTGAATTTATACATGCATGGTTCTTCCAATTCATGTAGCCTTACTAGTTATTTTTTTGAGAAAGTTGAGGTTCCACCATAAAACTAATTGGCAATATGAGGAGTAACCCAACTTAATTATAAGCCCATGCAAAGTTCCTCCTCCCATCAATGTTGGATTCATTTTCAACACGTTCCCTCACTTGTGGCGAACACGTGAACAACACAACCAGTAACATGGAGCACAGATGGCCGTTTCACTTCACATGCAGGACAACCTGCTCTGATACCATGAAGAAAATTGAGGTTCCACCATAAAACCAATTGGAAATATGAGGAGTAGCCCAACTCTTATAAATAAGCTCTTGCATGATTTGATCTCTCACCGATGTAGAACTTTATCCTCACATTCTCATAATTTTTCGTCCAATGACAGTCTTACAATTATCTAAACATATATATATATATATATATATATATATATATATCAACTTTATATGCGTGAATTCTTTTTGTGTTATGACCAAGAAAAACTAGTTTAATTAAATAACACTGATCCAGGTGTGTACATAGTCAATAGAGAAAGTAATATACATTATGATCAAGTTGACAAACGCATCAAGAACCTTATTATCCTATGCTAAAGCACTTATAACAAGCTGACGTATATGCTTCGACAACCAAAAAAAAGTTGACGTATATGCACCACGAACCTTTTCCTAGACTAGAGTGACAAGCATCCCTATAGTCTATATCTAAAAGTGTCGCTTAATACCCACTTATGGCATTCTTGTTGATAAAGAAAGCTATCAATATTCAATAATGCGTGGTTTGGTTGATGAGAAAACAAAAAGAAATTTACTTTCCTTCATATCCACCATATATTTTCTTATCTAATACAAATAGCATTACGTAATTCATTCATGATCTCAAATTTTGAGTTGTCAAAGAATGAGATGATGATATGCATTAAGTTACATCCATACTAAACTTAGGATCTCTCGCAAAAAAACACGCCATATTAGACAATCACTAATTCTTAGACATTCAAAGAATAAATCAACAATGCGTATATCAATGAGGTTTCATTCAGATACCCTTTTGCCAAAAACACAAAGGAAGCAGATAGGTAGCTGTTGTGAATATTGTTTCTAAACAAAACTACGCAAGCTAGATCTTATATACGAATGCCTTCTCACCAGCTTTTAGTGCTCGTGCACATGGAGGGGTCTTGTATTGCAGCCGTTTCTGAGTATTTTTTATACATGAATTGGCCTGCAAGAGGTTGGAGATGAATTAATATATAACCCTAGTATCAATCTACTTTTCCTCTTTTTATTTAATTATTTTTAGCTATTTTTAATGCTTTTTTTTTTCGAGCGTACAAGGAATTAACATCCTTTAGAGCAAGTCCAGCCCTAAAAATGCCCTGACACCCAACCCATTTAATCCACTCAAATGAATAGTGATTGACCCCAATGAACAGTAATTGGCCAAATACATCTCTATCCCTAAAAAATGCGCTAGCACAAATTCATCTCCACCCCTAAAAAGCTGGCACCTAGCCCATTAAAATATTATTAACCAATTTTGTCACACCACGTGTTGAAAATATTGAAAGTGTTGAAAATATTGAAATGTGGTGTAAGGTAGAAGATGATGGTTAGGTATTTATAGAAAAAAAATAATTTTTTTATATTTTTTCTGTATTTTTAAACAATTTTTAATAATTTTTTAATAATTTTTATTAAGTTAATTATTAAGGACTGTTGGATTTGAAAAAGATTTAAATCCAACAGCCCAGATGTGGACATGTGGCCAACGGTAATATGACTTTTAGAATAGTAATGTCTTTTGTACCAACGAACAAAAAAAATATCATATTTTATTTTTGTAACATATAAATATATGGGAGTGGATGAGTCGATGAGAAGAAATTTAGCAAAGGGGGCTCAAAAGGCCGGCCTTGTTGGATTGGATTACTGTGTTAATAAACCACAATCGCTTTCCTTTGCTACTTTGATTACTTTTATAATTAAACGGCTGAATTTGGGGTTTACTTTTGAGGGCAACTTCCAAAGAATAAATACGTTTTACGTTATATGTATAAATTTGGTTGCTTGATATTAAGATGCATCAAGTGAAAACCTCCAGTCTGAGACATTTTTTCCAAGTTAATTAATAAAACTGTTTACCAGCCTTAGCTACTAGATTTATTCAAGAGATACTTTAATTGCGGTTGCGGTCTCTGGTCTCTAACTGTTATAGGCTCAAACTTTATGCATTTTAAATTTTTGATTGAAGTCTCTCTCCTACTACATAAATGACATAATAATAAAAGAGATGTAATAATGCTAATAAAGACTCAACCATTTTTTTTTTTTTTGCTTTCATTTACACTACCAATTTAATTATTCAAAATTGCTTATGGGTTTTGATAAAAAATAATAATAATTGCTTATGGGTGCATTCTAGATTATAAAAAAAGGGATTTTATTTTATTTTTATAAAATGAGTACATTTATGTAATAAAATTTGGCTACATTACATTTTATATATAAAAAATTGGTACATTTCATAAAAACGTGGGTACATTTTATATAGAAAACAATGGGTACATTTTATATTAAAAAAATAATGATACATTTTAGATTAAAAAAAAAAAGATTTTACATTAAAAAATGGGTACCTTTTACATAAAAAATGGTACTTACAAAAAAAAAAGGGATACATTTTACATATAACAAAGTGGTACATTTGTAAAAAAAAAATGGGTACATTATAAATAAATAATGGGTACAAATAAAAGGTTAAAAAAATTATGAGTACAAATAAAAGTTTAAAAAATAAGGGAAAAAAAGAAATTAAAATATATGGGTACAAATTAAAATTTAAAAGAAAATTGGTACAATTTAAAAAATGACTGCAAACTAAAAATGGATACAAACTAGAAATAGAAATATATGATCAAAAGTTTAGCCATAAATATAATATATCAAATGGAACGTTTCTAACACTAAATGAATATATTTAAAAATAAAACTTAATTATCTTGACATGTAAATATTTTGTTTTTGAATAATTAATGGCGTTTATTAAAACCGAAGGACCTTGATCAAAATTTGAAAAGGAATATGGTTTTAATAAATGGAGTAGAAAAAATAAAGATGAGAACCTAATTTCTCCTTTATTCAAGCAACATAAGACTAGCCAAAAAGCATTTTCCAGTTATTTACTATGGTCAGATTTATCTATGCATAAATTAGCTAGTGTAGTACAATTGTCAATTAGATAACCATATATAGTTCATGTGAGTGTATATACATAATGGAAGATTGATCTGGGAAACTATAGAAGAAAGTACACACACACACACAGAGACACAGACACAGACACAGATATATATATATATATATATATATATATATATATATAGAGAGAGAGAGAGAGAGAGAGAGAGAGAGAGAGAGAGAGAGAGAGAGAGAATGATCACATATCTTACAAGAACTATATACACTAATGAACAGATATTTCCTTTATACAGTAAGCTATGGAAGAAGCATCAACTAGCAGAGAGGTAGAGATGAGATTCTTATTGCAAAACGTGAAATTAACCAAGATAGTTCACCAACCAGGACATGGGAACCAAGCACAACCCTTTTTTCTTTAAGTCCGTACAATCAGTACTTTTTTCATCATGTGCCTGTTCTATCTCTGCAAAATGTTCTACAGTAGTCCCCTCCTTACCCTACAAAACCATCAAAACCAAACCAAAATGATTATAATTAATCAAATAATTAATCTCTTTTCAAGAGAGAATTAATAGAAGAAATATTAAGGGAAAGAAAAAGAATTGTACCAAAGAATTCATATTCATATGATGATCGTCTATCTTTCTGGGATTTATATCAACTGGTCTCAAATCACCAATCTAATATAAAAAACAATAAAGACCACAAAAGAAAAGTCAATTCCCAAGAACTAACAAAAATTGGAAAAAGAAAAGAAAAAGGGAACAATTAATTTGTATGTGTGGCTCTAAATAAAAAAGGGACCTTGGGACTATTAACAGGAGAACTAGCAGTGTCCTCCAAATCATCACCAGAAATCTTTTTGGTTCTTGTTTTCTTGAAGCTTAATTTCCTGGGAAAATTATTGGGTGGGACCCCAATAGAGCCTGCATTGCTTTGATTGTTGTGGGAAGCTAATTTCCATGCAGCACCAGAAGCAGCATCAGAAACCAAAGAAGAGGTGTAGCCAAAACTTTGCGCTCCTCCTCCTCCTTCTTCTTCTTCTTCTTCTTTTATTTTATTATTGTTGTTCGAGAAGTCTTCAAAGTAAGCAGTCCAACCACTCTCCTCCTCTGTGCATGAGTATGTGGTTTCTTTTGAAGGAACAGCTTTGATCAACGATGAATTGCAAGACTTCTCCATGACAGAGAGGGCAGCTGCTAGATTTATGCTGCCTGATGAATGCCTTCTGATTCTAAAGAGAGAGATTTATATATAACTGAAAGAGATGATTAAAAGAATGAGGAAAAAGTAGAACCCATAATGCAGAATCTTAGTGTGGGGGGGGGGGGGGGGGGGTGGTGTTTTGGAGAGTTGAGGAAGTTAAAAAAACCAGTAGTTGCAACATAAAACCAAGGGTGAGAAATGGGGATAGAAATAGGGAGAGATGGAGAGAGATATATAAGAGAGAACGTGCAGAGAAAAGTACAAATTATCTGAGAGGGGGGAGGAGTTGACCTTTGTGGTTGTGATCAAATGGGATTTTCACATTTCACACCAGTATATGGTAACCAACTTTTTCTTTGTATGACTTGTGGCATCATGGGTTTCAACTAATCCCAATTAATGAATCACTGGCCAACTAACAACTCAAAACTTGGACTGCAGGCTACATTGGCTGAATCAATATTTTATAAGTATATGCTTTATTTTAGTTACAATATGATAGGAGCATATTTATACGACTTAGTTAGCTTGTTTCCTTGCATTTACTTAGTTAGTTTCTAGTTATTTTAGTATTTTAAGCTATTTTCGTGTGTTTGTAGGTCCAAAGGGCTAAGGTGGCAAGAAAGTGCATTTTGGTGCATTTTGGAGCAGTTTTGGACTTGGAATGGATAGCACATGCATGGAGCAAGGTGGATGGACGAAATTGAAGACCAAAAGAGGCTAGGAATGTGCTACAAACTTGGAGAAATTAATTCAAGAAAAAGGAAGATAAGGAATCAGCAAGAAAGAATGAATGTTAGCCAAGTTTCCTGATTTTGTCCTAATCCTATATTACTTTATTTCCAGCTGAAAAAAGGATCTCAATTTAATTTAGGACACTTAAATAAATGTTCTAGAAGACCTAATTACATTCCCAAAGGGTGCCGCACCAAATCTGCAAGGAATCTTTCCTTGCCGTGCAAGGAAGTCACATTCCCCTTTCTTTCTAGGCTTGCCGCATATCACTTGCCCTTTTCCTCTTGGGATTCTGATTTGTTATCCTTTTCTTGGAGGATTTGGAGTCTTAAAGTTTTCCCAATTTAATTCCCGGCCGTGCCCCTTCCATCCCCTATAAACACAATGTTTTGCTGCACCATTCAAGGACCCACCCATCCATCCTTCACCATAACTCACCTATATCCATCCACCACCACAATTCACCACTCATCCATCATCACAACCTTTGTGCCACAGCAAAGAAGAAGAAGGAAGACCCTTGAACATGCTTGCCATTCAAGACGTTGGATTGTTGGAGCGTTTCTAGGTGTATTCTATTCTTTGTTTTCAATGTTTAAGTTTAATTATCTTTGTTTTGCGAACATGAGGAGCTAAACTCTTTTTAGCCAGGGGGAAATTCAAAACCATGAACATACTTGCAATATAAATTGATTACCTTCAGTTGTGATTTCATAAATCGTGAATGGAATTTGCTTAACTGTTTGATTGATAACTTATTCTTGTATGTTGATTAAGAGGGCCCACATAGTTTGCATGCATGAATTTGATGCTAGAATATAAGGGAGTTTCACCTAATCGTTATGAACTTATATTCACAAGTAGTTGAGGTTGCTAGTCACGATCGCATTAAGTGAATTCCTGGCAAGAGCATCATGTTGTTCATAGTTACGAATGCCTTGTCAGGGCTTATGATTTTCATGGAACTTAATGATCTTTGATATGTATTCATAGTATGTTGTTCATGTAGGGAACTATTGAAGAATAATTTGGTTGCCGATGCATTATCCATCCAATTCAATGACTTAAGGAAAATTTGAGGGTTAATTAGTGCTGTTCACGGTTAATCTGGGGCGTTGAGGTTCATGGTTTATTGGAAAAGCAACTGGAAATCAATTTGTATGCAAGTGTGTCATGTGTGGAGAAGAACCCTCTAGCTAGCCTTTCACCCTTTTCAAATCACCAAATTTTGTGTCTAACTTGTTTAGTTTATGCAATCTGTTTAGTTTAATTAATTTCGTCCAAATCAAGCCCCCCTTTAATTAAGTGTGTTAGATTAGTTAGAAACGTGTTTGAATTTGTCTAATTTAGTGTTTTAAGTCTACTTACTTCAATTTTCGTCCAAATCACTCTTTAGAGTTTTGAGTCCATTTGCTTATTTTGTGCTGTTTTGAGTCATTCTAGTTTGTTTTAAGTTATTAGAGTTTAGTTTTCTGTTTTTGAGTCTAGTTTAGAGTTAAATTTAAGTAGATTAGCAATCCCTCCTAATCCCCGGCCTAGAACAATCCCTACTTATCCATACTACAATTGTCAACAAGAGAGTTTAATTTGTGTGCTAGTTTATAACACATCAAATATTTGGCGCCGTTGCCGGGGATTAGCAAAATTGCTAATCTTCCTTTGTTTCTGTTCGTGTCTTTTAGTTTAGGTTAAATGTCTTTTATTTTGATTTCTGATTTTATTTTGTTTTGTTTTAGGTACTAGAGAAGCAAGACATGGCAATTGCTAATCTTCAAGCTCAAATGGCGAATCTTACTTCTCAATTGTCGCAATATGTCGAAAAGACCACAAGGCAAAGTGTCCTTACATTTGGTGCTTCTTATAGGCAAGAATATCATGCAAATCAACGTCCACAAAGAGGTTGGGAGAATGTCAATACCTGGGGTTATCAAGATCATAATCAATCAGGGAACAATTTGTTTTCCAACATGTACAATTTTGGAGTGATCATTCAAACTCTATGTGGTTGGAATCTCAACAAATTCCACACGAAGGATATTGGCAACCACATGAGGAGTTCTATTTAAGACCTGCGCAGCCACCACAACCTCATATACAATATGCCTAACCAAACTCAGGTTCGTCAATAGATTGTGATCAAATTCTTGTTGAATTAATTTCTTTGGCGCAGGGCTCACAAAATTAAGCCACTAAGGCTCAACAAGGAGAATATTGGCAGCCATATGAGGAGTTCTATACAACGCCTATGCAGCCACCACAGCCTGCCCCGCCATAATTCCCACCGAATTCAGGTTCGTCAATAGATTGTGCTCAAATTCTTGATGTACTAACTTCTTTGATGCATGAATTACAAAATCAAGACCAAGTGATGAGCGAATTGAAGAAGCAAATGAGGTAGATGACAGAGTTCATGGTACAAATTCAAGAACAAAGCGAACTCTCTAGCTCAACTATTGTCAATTCGATGGGAGATGTCGAAATCGCTGAAGCTATCACTTGGGGAAGTGGTATGGAGGTTGGTGTTGAACCAAAAACGTCCAAACATACCCTAGAAGTGGACAAAGAGCTGCTGTTGGAAGAGAATGAGGAAGATTCAGCCAAGACAAGCTTAGAAGAAGCCTTGCCGCAACACTCAATCATCTTTAATCCTATTGTTATAGCCACCCTAGCTCCACCACCACCCAATTTGGATAAGGTTGATCCAAATTCAATTCTTTCTAACCCTATTCCACCAAATGTACCTTTTCCTCGCAGGTTTTTGCAATCCAAGAAAGAAGAGGGAAATAAAGACATCTTCGAAACCTTTCCAAAGAATCAAGAGAAAGAAGTGGATGGGGAATGTCTAGAATTCATCAAAGAGGATGTACTTGAGACAACAATTCCCAAAGAAGTTGGATTTTATGACATGGGACAAGTCATAACTCTCAAAACACCAAATCTGGCTGAATTTTCTAGTCCAACAACTTTCGAATGGGTGTTTATTTTTGAGTTCATGTCGGAGCACACAGGTAAGCCACCTCCCCGAATTTCAATTTTGTTTTATACTAACATGATGTTGATGATTTAGGCACCCACTCTAGAATTTAAACCATTGCCGAATCATTTCAAGTATCACCTTCCATTCAAAGATTAATTCCATGCTGTGGGCTCCAATACAGCTTAAAGAGATGTATTGTCCGGCTGGAAGACTTTAAAGCAAGCGCTTCTTGGGAGGTAACCCATGCATTCAAATAAGGAAGACCTAGGAATCGTTCAACAACCAGATTTGCGTTCCTAAACCCTTCTCTTTACTGCATTTATTTTGCCATGATTAGTTCCTTGTTTGTTTGTTTGCTTGTGTGTGAGTCTATGTTTGAAACATTGAGGACAATGTTTGGTTTAAGTGTGGGGGGGGGGGGGGTAAACAAAGTGTTTTTCATTGATTTTCATGAGATTTTATCACCTATCACTTCTAAAGTTGTTTCTCACGTTTTTGTGTTTTTGTTTGTGTCTTAGGGTACCTTCCAACACAATGATGAGGATTTGGTTTTTAATTGCATGACTGTTAAAGAAAGTTACAAACATGGATGGAAGTTTGATATGCTCTTTGGTTTATGCTTAGTTGTAGTTATTGTTTACGAATTCACATGTAATCACAAAGGAAAAAAAATCAGTTTGTGTAACATGCTTGAAGGATGAAACTCAAACTAATGCTACAACCCTGAGAGACTTGAGCCTATTCTTTGTTTGGAGAGTTATTAATTTGTGATGTTTTTGTTTTCTAAAGTCATTGCATGATCTCATTACTTCTTTGCTTGGTTGCTACTTAGAATGCGTTTTCATCATTATAGATCCAAATACTAGAACTCATACCCATTTCATTCAAAGCATGACATTGAATTGCATAACACATAACAAGATGAAGTTGTTTAGTTAAACCAAAGCCAAACAGACCCCCCCCCCCCTTTTTTTTCATTTGTTTTGTAGGTTTAACCCCTTTGAGCCTTATTTAGCCTATTTTCTTTGTTACCCCACATTATCCTTACCTAGCCTAGTATAGGATTATCCATACCCTTGTTCTTGAAGGATAGTGAAGCATGACTTAGAGGGAATTCCTTTTGATTAACATTATGCAAAAAAATAAGTGTGGGGGAAGGTTTTTAGTGGTTTTGTGCGCCAAAGAAATAGAAAGGGCACGGGTAGAAAAGAAAAAAAAAAGTGAGAATGAATTCACAAGTATTGGTAGGGGTGGGTTCGGTACGGTTAGCGTACCAAAATCCTCATACCAATTACCGTACCAAACTTTCGATTTGGTAAAATCTATTACCATTACCGTACCAAACTTTCGGTATACCGAAGTTCGGTATTGCCAAAAGTTCAGTTGGCATGGTATGACAATGGTAATTGCCATTTTGTTTTGGGACAATATCTATTTTTGTTTTTTTAACCCAATTCAAGGGCAAAACTTGTTTTTTGTACCTTTATCTCATACATTGTAGTTTAAATTCATCTATTATTCATTGTTCACAATTCACACACACAATAATTCAAATGATGCATCAAGATTCATGATGAAAATTAAGCTTACAATCCAAAAAGAAGTTACGAACCAAAACAAATAGAAATTAACAATCCAAATATAAATTAAAGTTTCAAACCAAATGAAAATTGGAACTAAACTTCAAAAAGTAAAATTCATTGATAAATTATTCAAGCTTGAGATGTCGAAGCTTTTGGAGGAGGCATGGAACTTGTAGAAGATTAAGCTTGTGTCAAGCCTACATTACAAACAAAGAAAACATATTAATTAGTAGCAAGAAGAATTAAAGTTGAAAACCATTTAATAACAAATTTACTAAAAAAATTAAAGCATATCTTTCTTATTTCCTCTTCTTCCATTTTCTTGTAAAATTGAAGCATATCTTCCATTGGTTCCTTGTAGAAGTTTACTTCATCTGCCCTAAGCCAACCACTAGTACACACTAGCAATGGTACAAGTGAGGGTTACAAAGATATCTTGGCTATTTGTGAAAGAATTAGGAACTCTTTTGGATTTGATTTCCACCATTTCAAGAGATCAAAGTCACCAACAACAATGCTAATATAAGTAAGGTTTTATTTTCAAATATTGGAATATTATAAATATGTGTTATATAATTATCTATTATATAATTTATAAATTATATATTATATTGTATTTTCGGTTCGGTACGGTAATACCATGGTAATGGTATCCATTACCAATACTGTACCATGGAATTTCGGTATGGTACAATACCGTACCATTACCGATTGGCACAAAAAATTTGGCACAAAATCGGTATGGCACGGTTGGCAATTCGGTTGGCACGGCAATTTGGCAAAAAAATACACCCCTAAGTATTGGTTGTTGAAGAAAGGGTCCAAAAGTTTGAATCTGGCCCTAAAAAGTTGTATGAAACTTCCCTTTGTGTTTAAAGTTGGTTTTTGCATTCAAAAGTGAATTCTAAGTGTCAATTTCATTACTTTGCTTACTATCGTTTTAAGAACTTTTGTTTATCCTTAACCTTTCTTTGTTAGCCAAGACCTTAGCCCCGTTTCAACCCTTTGACTTCAATCTTGAGTGTTGTGTGTTTCAATATGTGGAGGTTGGAATTGGTATGAGTATATGGAATCCCTGGTTCTTGCTTCTAAGTAGTAACATTCCATTCATGAGATCATATACATGTTATGTTAATCATTCCAGAAAGTGCCTTCTTTGTTATAACATATGTGAGTGGCTAGTCTACATGTTTACATCAATCTTCTCACATATACCTAGTGTAGGGAGTGTAGTCAGAAAATTTGTGTGAAAGTAGAGTGTATATCTGGTAAGGAATTGAGTGAATTCTCTAAGGCATGTTACTACATTCAAAATGTTGTTTTATTTGATTAAATGAAAGCTAGTGGCTGGCTACTGCAACTAAGTATGAGTTCGAGGGTAGGAATAGCTAAAATCTGTGGGAGTAGTGATTCTTGAGGCAATTGTTGGAAGGTCTAGGTTTTGTTTTGTTTGTTTTGTTTTGCTCGAGGACTAGCAAAAGCTAAGTGTGGGGGAATTTGATAGGAGCATATTTATGCGACTTAGTTAGCTTGTTTCCTTGCATTTACTTAGTTAGTTTCTAGTTATTTTAGTATTTTAAGCTATTTTCGTGTGTTTGTAGGTCCAAAGGGCTAAGGTGGCAAGAAAGCGCATTTTGGTGCATTTTGGAGCAGTTTTGGGCTTGGAATGGATAGCACATGCATGGAGCAAGGTGGATGGACGAAATTGAAGACCAAAAGAGGCTAGGAATGTGCTACAAATCTAGAGAAATTAATTCAAGAAAAAGGAAGATAAGGAATCAGCAAGATAGAATGAATGTTAGCCAAGTTTCCTGATTTTGTCCTAATCCTATATTACTTTATTTCCAGCTGAAAAAAGGATCTCAAATTAATTTAGGACACTTAAATAAATGTTCTAGAAGACCTAATTACATTCCCAAAGGGTGCCGCACCAAATCTGCAAGGAATCTTTCTTTACCATGCAAGGAAGTCACATTCCCCTTTCTTTCTAGGCTTGCCGCATATCACTTACCCTTTTCCTCTTAGGATTCTGATTTGTTACCCTTTTCTTGGAGGATTTGGAGTCTTAAACCTTTCCCAATTTAATTCCCAGTCGTGCCCCTTCCTTCCCCTATAAACACAATGTTTTGCCGCATCATTCAAGGACCTACCCATCCATCCTTCACCATAACTCACCTATATCCATCCACCACCACAATTCACCACTCATCCATCATCACAACCCTTGTGCCGCAACAAAGAAGAAGAAGGAAGACCCTTGAACGTGTTTGCCATTCAAGACGTTGGATTGTTGGAGCGTTTCTAGGTGTATTCTATTCTTTGTTTTCAATGTTTAAGTTTAATTATCTTTGTTTTGCGAACATGAGGAGCTAAACTCTTTTTAGCTAGGGGGAAATTCAAAACCATGAACATACTTGCAATATAAATTGATTACCTTCAGTTGTGATTTCATAAATCGTGAATGGAATTTGCTTAACTGTTTGATTGATAACTTATTCTTGTATGTTGATTAAGAGGGCCCGCTTAGTTTGCATGCATGAATTTGATGCTAGAATATAAGGGAGTTTCACCTAATCGTTATGAACTTATATTCACAAGTAGTGGAGGTTGCTAGTCACGATCGCGTTAAGTGAATTCCTGGCAGGAGTATCATGTTGTTCATAGTTACGAATGCCTTATCAATGCTTATGATTTTCATAGAACTTAATGATCTTTGATATGTATTCCTATTATGCTGTTCATGTAGGGAACTATTGAAGAATAATTGGTTGCCGATGTGTTATCCATCCAATTCAATGACTTAAGGAAAATCTGAGGGTTAATTAGTGCTGTTCACGGTTAATCTGGGGCGTTGAGGTTCATGGTTTATTGGAAAAGCAATTGGAAATCAATTTGTATGCAAGTGTGTCATGTGTGGAGAAGAACCCTCTAGCTAGCATTTCACCCTTTTCAAATCACCCAATTTTGTGTCTAACTTGTTTAGTTTATGCAATATGTTTAGTTTAATTAATTTCGTCCAAATCAATCCCCCCTTTAATTAAGTGTGTTAGATCAGTTAGAAACGTGTTTGAATTTGTCTAATTTAGTGTTTTGAGTCTACTTACTTCAATTTTCGTCCAAATCACTCTCTAGAGTCTGTTTTGAGTCTATTTGCTTGTTTTGTGATGTTTTGAGTCATTCTAATTTGTTTTAAGTTATTAGAGTCTAGTTTTTTGTTTTTTGAGTCTAGTTTAGAGTTTAATTTAAGTAGATTAGCAATCCTTCCTAATCCCCGGCCTAGAACGATCCCTACTTATCCATACTACAATTGTCAACAAGAGGGTTTAATTTGTGTGCTAGTTTATAACACATCACAATACTTTCATGCTCCTTAATAATATGGAAGTCTTGCCTGCCCTATAATGTGATATTATTTTATCGTACAAAAGTCATAACCTGAATTGTTTATTTTCTTTATCATCATCTGAACATAAGGTTCTAAAAGATGCTAGGCGCTAGTCGGGCGGCGGATTGGGGCCTAGCGCCTAGGTGGACTAGGCGGATTTAAGTAAATCTATTGTATTTCGTGTAAATAAGCATTTGTTTATACTTAAAATATATATAATTCCATCATAAACTAGAAAATAGAATGACATATTTATTATGAAGTATTGGAACATAATGAAAATATGGGGAGCAAACATATAATGTGTGTTTATTTAAGTGTTCAATAAGTCTCTTAGAATTTATTGGAAACAATAAAATGCAAAAGGAAAGTTATCTATTTTCTGTCTAAGTGAGTTGCAACCTAGGCAGGTGTCTAGATGGGTGTGGGTGGGCTAGGTGGGTGCTTAGGCGGTCTAGGCGCCCTTTCTTAATTTTCAAACGCCTAGGCATTAATCGGGGCAGTGGCTAGCAGCCTAGCGCCTAGGCAGGGCCTAAGCGGTGCTAGGCGGTGATTTTTAGAACAGTGATAATCTCTAAGATAAACTATCTCATTCCAATTATAACGCTTGTACGGTAAAATGATGCTACTTTAGGGGGTCAAGGAGAGGAAATTTCTCTTAGTGGGAACAGAAGCCTTAATTCAGGGTATGAGAGATTGTGCTTCAAACCCTATTTCAAATCTTAGGTTGGAATTTTGAGTCAAGCTTACAATCCAAATGAAGTTATCCTGGACAAACATCAGTGATTGGTCATTTGACTCATTTCACACAAACTCATCAAATTCTGAGCCACTGTGTGAATGGAAAATACCAGTTCTGTTCAACACACGTGACCATACGATAACCAATTTGTATGTACTTTTCAATTCACCAGCTGGTTATAGGTTAGGAAAGTTTCGCCGGACAGATACAGATCGTGCAAAGGTGTCAAGAAATTCTCATACTATTTCCTTACATCGGCCAGAGTTTTCCTGGTCAGCGATTATTGAATAAAAGACTTGAATTCCATCCAACATATACGACATACCTATAATGATATATGACTCTGTCAAAGTTGTGATCACCTTTAAACTTGATTAGGACAAAAAATAAAATAAAATAGTGAAATGCCATTTTGATTAGGACAAAAAATAATTTTGGTTCAACTGGTATATGTTCACATAAGAGGATCACTTTCAATTGCATATGTGATATAATATGTTTCAATCTTCCTTCATCATGTATTGATAATAAGGACAAAATCAAAATTCTTCATGACAAACATGTAACAATCCGGATCGAGTGCAGGCCTATTCCATCGTCATGAATAATTGGACATAAACATTTGGAGGCTCCTCCAAAAGCTACGAATCCAAATGTCTCTAAAGCCAATTTAGCTAAAGCATCATCTACAACATTTTCCCACATTCAGTACGGTTATGCATGAATGTGGGATTATTTAGTGACAAACAAAAAATGGAATGGGTGTTGTGTCATTAGAGACTTAAAGACTAATATCCATACTAGTCATCTGCACAACAACAATGACTCACATCATATTTAGGGTTGGCACATAGTGTAGACATTTATGTTCATTTCCAGTTTTAATTCTTGCGGGTAGGGTTGGACCGACCTCAGATTACCAGGTGCACCCAATTAGTTTGGCCCACCAAAATTTTATACCGACACCCATGGCCCAAGGCATAGGTCCAGGCCCAACCTCAATTTTAAAGGTTTTATTTCAGGTTAAGGAAGCTGTTCAAGCAGGGTTAGGAATAATTAATCTTTGCCCATCTTTAAAGGCAAAATAATAATTACACCCATTTTTTGTCTCTTATACATTCATTTTTAATTATATTAATTGTTTTTGTTTAATTGATTCAATCCGGTGACCATAAATAAAAAGAGGTGGATCGAAAGCGAAAAATTAATAATGTGTGGTTATCATTGTGCAAATATATTCTAGGCCTGCATTTGCTTTTACGAATTGTGCAAAGATCTATCTGATGAATAGAAAAAAAAAAAATTGCACGAATACCTTTCTCGACTAAAGTTGAAGTGTCTTTTTCTTTTGGGTTGGAAAAGTTGGAAGTGTTGGGATTGAAATGTCCTTCTCTCGACCTACAATCTGAGGAAATAAAAGTATAATGTCAAAGTAATATTGTCCACCAAGAATGCCATATTTCAATGAAAAAAAACATTCAGACATTAAAGGTCAATATAATTTAATGTTAGTAAGACAATATTTCCCAAGCCCTAATGCTTAACCTTTGCAACTTCAGCATATTCTATTTCTTTTGAAGTACTGAGGTGCATGCCATGCACTTGCATTGCTAGAGATATCAGGAACATCGAAACTGATCTTGGTTCAGTTTTTTAATATTCACAAAATTTAAAAATGTGTGTTACTAGAAGAATAAACAAAGTATATTCGTGAATATGTTTTAAGTAGATGAATAGGGTTTCACACATTCATATCGGTTTGTTGAGTGTTGAAGCCCATATCTTGATCAATATATTTTTTTTTCTCTCCAAGTTTTCATTACAACTGTACAAGTTAAACAACATTAAAACTAGTACAATCTCTGCAAGACTGCATGACATGCATGGAAACAAAGAAAATCCAAACATTTAGCTAGCTTCTCTTGTACGTTTTTCAAGAAGCTAATTTGTTGCGGATTTTCTCGCCTTTATTACTCATCGGAAATCCATTTACCAATGTGAGAAGACTATTTCAAATAATTTAGAAAACCCTAAACCCTCAGTCCACATCACCAATTTAAATTGAATCGTCCCGCTGCAATCTACAATAAAAGAGTTTGGCTTCATCTCAAACATCTTCTGTGATATCTAACAACACAGTACCCATCACCCTCACAACTCTCTTATCTGGTCAAAGCAATAGTTTCAAATAGTTCTGTGTATATTTTCAAATGTTTGTATTTATCTTTCAAGTGTAACAACCTTATCAATTGTAATTCTATATAAATTAATGAACACTCACTCATCATCGAGTTGAGTTTACATAATTCGAACTACTATTCTTCAGTTTTACATCTCTTTTACAATGTACATCATAACATGAGTTATGGGTACATGTCACGCCTATGGTATTTATATGAGAAAATGAGGTCAAAATGAATAGGTATGGGAAATCAATCTGAACACAAGAAGGCTCTATATATCTACGTACGTACGATCTTATTTTCTTGGCTTGCTAGCTCATTGCCCTTTATTATACTGATCGATCGAGAGGGGTGGTGGGATATACATGGCTCTATGGGCACATAAATGTAAAAGCCCCATGAAAACATAACATAATATTTATAACATGGGATTCCCAGCATAGTTAATGCTAATTATACATATGCAAAGCAGAGCATCCAAATATTCGTCTTCATCAAATATTCGTCTTCACTTGGTCCACCTTATAGTACGTAACACTAAATTAATGAAGCAAAATAAATAATATGTAAACTCGAGTTTGTGAGAAACTCTTGCCGCCACTCTAGCTCTTTAATTCACAAGACCTTGAGATCAATGTCAATAAATGTAAGACTCTGAAATATTGCTAAAGGGACCCAATTACATAATACATCTAATCCTTATTAGGTTTGAACTTTGAACCAACAAGAAAAAATGGCTAAAAACTAAGTTTGGCTTTTCTTATTCATGGTGATCGATCTGCAGGTTCTGCAAATTATGAAAGTATATATCGAGGTTTGACTTGATCAACTAATTAATTAGGCGGCTTATTTGATGCTATAGACTTGAAACCTTCAATTGCGCTAGTGGACCGCTATAGACTCTTAAGTATTAAAGGGGCCAAAGACCATGGCAGAAGGAAGGGAGTGTGCTGAAGCTTTCTTACTTTGACCTCATCAATTCAATAAGAAACTTGGAAAAAGAGCAACTTACATGGCACATTTACATAGTCTTTGAAATGTGCCAACGATACAACGTTTTGTGAAGAGAATTTTCCACATATATATTATTAACACATGACATTACGGTGATAGTATACTCATACCATATAAGTCCTTCTCACTTGTCTTTGCCTGAAAGGCTGTGTTCTTGTTTGGTTTTTACTCCACTATAATGTTCATCATCTGTTGGAGTCGAATGATCGCTAAGGAGAGAAAAGCCAACTACTTGCCTTTGCCCCCAGGTGCATGACAGCTACAGAAGAGGCCATCAAAGGGCCAAGACAGATATGAATGGGGTATGGCTCTGAGATCAGCATGGCCTACAAGTAATGGACGTGGTTTCTTTGCAAGACTTTGCCATGTGGTGACTGGGTTGAATATTGTGGCATATATATCATGATAGGCACAACACAAATTTATGAATCAAGCTTTCCTATTTGCTTCATAGCATGCAACTTGTTTTCCTTTTCTGTTATGGATGAGGAATAATGTTGTTTTAGTGTTTATGAATCAAGCATTCCTATTTGCTTCATAGCATACAACTTGTTTTCCCTTTTTGTTATGGATGAGGAATAATGTTGTTTTAGTTATTTGTAAAAAAAAATTTGGTTTAATATTTTGATATAATGTATACATTAAAGGGTTCAAGATTTAGTTTAAGTCACACAATATGATAACTATAGTACATTAGTATGAAACTCGTCATTCACGAAAATCAAACCTAATACCTGTTATTTTTAAATAGAGAGAATACCACTCGACCATATATAATACATTTAATTTGAATTGAACAAAATAACATATATTACATTTATATAATCCAAATTCTGAAAATACAAATATAACATCTTTATTTTTCGGTTCCATACCTTCTCGTTTAGTGGCGTTCCAACATAAAGTGAACCAATATCGAAATGTAAAGTTACAATATAATTAATCGTCAAAGTTCACATCTAATGTTACATAATAATAGCATGACCAAGGACCATAGTTAATAACAAATAATGACTATGTTATTAGTGTACAAAAAGTTGATTCGTAAAATTATCAAACTGAATGAAAACAAATATATGTCACTAGAACTACAATCTTTGAGCATCCAAATATGTAGAGGAACCCGTGGATTTGGTCTTCGAATTAATACTCAAATGAAAATTAAGTTCTTAAACTTATTATGGACTATAAATATCATCCTTACTATTATATTCGATACTATTTTATCCAATTTTTCATCAATATAAGTTATGTGACACATTAGAAGGTAACACCGTCATTTTCTCGTTTATATGCCCCTTAACTATGCATATAGGTTGTGAAACTACCAATTTACCTTCCAAAGTTAAGTCTATATACAAGGTTGTGAAACTACCAATTTATTTTCCAAAATTAACTCTATACACTATTTTTTTTTGAAAAAAAAATAAATCTTTAAACTCATTAATTAAAACTAATAATCTACCATTTAAAGTGTATCACATACAAGTAATGTGAGTTAATTTGACAAGAAATGAATATAAAAACTTCAAATCTTATAGTATTGGAAACTGATAAAAAAAAGTTTTAATAAACTGACTTGTTTTTTTTTTAAAAAAAAAATCTAAAAATTTAATTTTCAGTAAAGTAATATTCAGGACTTAAATCACACATTACTCAAATTTATATGAGCTTGTTTTTAGTGATATAAAGCACTTTCATCTAAACTCGATCAATACCTAAGCTGATTTCCTCTCTTTAATATTCTATTGCTGGTGTTTATGTGTCCATATTTGATCATTAATAAATCAGTTTATCTCTCGAGAAAAAAGAATTCCTCATCCCTATTTCGTTGTATTAACATTAACAAATATTTGATAAACGAATTTGATGATTCTAATATTTTTGATGATCAATTAGTCTTATTATTAAGATTATTTTTCTTTTATCCAAAATGAAATTGTTATTGGCACTTCAAAAATCTTATTTGCACTCCAAACTTTTTATAATTAGAAAGAAAAATACACTTATGAGGAGTTTAAAATAAAAATTTTGAAGTGCTATTAACAATTTCCTATCCAAAATTCATTTGATTAATTTATCACAAATCCATTGGACCAAGATACATAATTACGCACAATAGAATGTCTTTTTGCCTGGGAATAAATACATTGGAATTTGTTGTCATCTTAGATAAACAGATGTTTGAGACTTCAATTGGGCCACCAAATTAAGCATCACGAGATCATATAATCATATCTTGTCGAGGGCCACGAAAAAAAATAAACTAGTTTTAATGGATTGGAAAGATATTGCCTGATTAAATAAGAGAAGAACCACATGAAATATTGATTACAAGATATGCTGCAAAAGAGGAGAGTTAAAAGAAGTTCCAAAACATGAAAGTTCATATAATATTTTTGCGTAGACAGGGACACTGTGGTTGCAAATGGCACCACGCAACATCTTGTATGGGCAGGACTTCAAAGGTTGGTTTGGTATTGCTGTGCTTTGAAAAAAAACTGTTTTTGCTGTGTTGTAAGAATAAGCAGCTGTGAAATAAAGCAGCAGAGTATTTGGTAAACTTTTTTGTAAAAGTGCTTTTGAAAAAAAAAAAAAAAACAGTATTATAATGTTTGGTAAACTTTTATGTAAAACAGATGTGAAAAAAAGCCGATTTTTCAAAGTTGGGTTTTGCAACTTCTTGTTTTTGGGTTTTTTTAACCTAAAACTGTGAAAAAAAACTGAAGCTGAATGTTTACCAAACACCAAAAACTCTTCCAGCTTTTTTTCATAGCAGTTTTTTTTTAAAATCACCTCAATCCCAAACTGGGTACAATCACAGTTTTTAATTTGTTTCTTCTATCGCCATAAATTTGTTTCTGCATCACAGTTTTTAATTTGGTATGACTGCATCACAGTTTTTAATTTATTTCTTCTATCGCCATAAAGGTATTGTAAATGGGTACAATCATGTGATACATAAATTAGTTAGTTATCTAAAATCCCATCTGTGTTCTGTATGGCAGTGGTTATTAAAATCAAACAATTTCAAAGAATTAAGTGGCCTTACAGATGTAGACTACTAAAATATGTCCAATTATTTTCGTCTCTATTTAGTTAATTTCCTTTTGTGTTTTGTTTTTAAAGGCCCAATAGTATTGAACACAATCCGATGCCATAATATATGGTGGTTTGGGAGCTATATCAGCTTCAAGAAAGTTGAAAATAACGTTTGTGGTAGATGAATACATATAATCTAATTATATAATTTATTTGTAGAAACGAAATGTTTTATATGAAGAAATTTTGAATGATTAAATAAGATCAAATTATTGAAACGATAATATGTGGATACTAATCTTTGTATACGCGTTTGACAATGATGTACGATTTATTAACTTGGTATATAATATTACCTTTAATAATTAGAATGGCTTGTACGAGTTATCTTTAGATCCTAAACACCATGTTGGATATTATGCTGTCCACTATTTGTTTGGGTTGTTATACTGGAATTGGAGAATTTCAAATTTTAGATCTAACCTACTCCTGCTGAGCAACTTAATTTATACACGTAATTTAATAGTTTCTATGCAATCAAATTATTCTTTCTTTGAAATTTTTTGAAATGTCATATGAACTTATACACATTTTTCAGTTTGTCATATACACTAAAATTTTAAGCGATTTGTCATCTCACCTTCATCCAAAATAAGTCACATGCATTGCACATGACTTGTGTGCAAGGTTATTGCGGCCTTTTGACCTCATTTTCACAATTTTTTTTTAAATTTGTACACAAGGATATATTTATACTAGGAGGTGGAGGAATAAATTGGTTTTCAATATTTGACCTCCTTTTCACAAGTTACTTCTCTTTGGTACGACCCCAAAAATTTTGGCTAGTAAAAAAACATGTAGTGTTCATTTCAAAAACTTATGGTGAACTACTTAAAAAGTGTATTAGGCTCACTAACATGGAGTTTAACTAATTGGGAGCTTTGAGAATTCAACGCGGTCCACCTGTTCTTAAAAAAAAGGAGTTGAAAATGTCCGAAATAATCTTGAAAGGGTGTGGGGAGTTAAAAAGTCCGAAATAACCATGAAACCAAGTCCTATGCAAGGGTCATGGCTTATTTTGGATGGAAAACTTAATGGAGTTAGGATGATTTGACAAATTAATGATAATTTTAGAAACTTGATATGACAAATCCCTTAAAATTTTAATTTATATGACAAATTAAAAAAGGTGTATAAGTTCATATGACATTTAAAAAAATTCCTTTTTTTTTTTTTTTCATATCACATTCTACAAAATTGTTTTTTCCATAATAAAAAGTCTTAAACAGATCACATTTATACCATCTCTCTAATAGAAATGGACCTACTTGTATTATGGACTCTAACATGTACCCTCAACTCATGAGTTTCTTTGCATTCTTGGAATGTTGTTGTTGATTTCTAAGAGTTAAGAAAAGAAAAGGAGGGGTGAAAGAGATGCTTGAGCTATCATTTCCTCTATGCCTACGTTTACACTTAACCACTATAATGTTTATGAGGTTTAAAGGAAGCTTTAAAATGGAATTTCTCAAGAACCAAGGAAAAATTATGATTGATCTGAGGGGGACAGATGAAATAGACTTGGTAGCACCTAGACCGTCTGATGAGGATAGAACAACGACGTGGACCAATTTCCTCGTGAAAAACAATATGTCACCATTCCATGATAAGGTTGCCTTGATGTAGATAGGTTCAGTTGGTCAAAAACCAAAGAGAATGAGAATTTAATTAGTTATATCCTTAATCTCTAGTCTAATACGGTAGTATAATACTGTCACTGCGAAATAGAGTGATCGTGGCAGTAGTAATAGAAGAAGAAATGGTACGAAATTACAAATTTTAGTATTGTAAACTTTTACTTCCAAAATCAAAAACAGGAAAAAAAGCCAACTTTTCAACTAGAAAATAACACGAAAGGAATGCTCATAATTGTAAGAGTCAAATACACTTTATTCCACACAATTTGGGGCAAATCACTCTTTGTAATATCTAATTTAATTCACTTGAATATTGCACTAAGGCCTCTTATCGGTATAGAAGTCTGGATTAGAAGGGATAAGCCATTATTTTAAAAGTATACTGAAAGAAGAAATGAAAATTTTGTAAATAAGAGATGAATTGTTCAAAAAAAAAAAAAAAAAAAAAAGATTATCCAGTTCAATCCTCCCACAAACGGAGGATTAGAAGCTAGAAATTGTTCTTCATGTCTAATCCTCTCTAAATGAAAAATATGACTCATCTACCTACAAAATACCTTTTATTTGGTATTTTGTAGACTTATCTAATCCTCTCCCACAATTGTAGGATTAGAAGACTTATCATTTCCAATCCAATCCTCTATACCAAACAAACCCAAAGAGATTGATTAATTGGTGATTTTGTAGAAGTAGTTTGATTCGATTTTTTTTACCACATGGTATTAGTTCAACTTGGTTGCAGTTTTGATCCTCCATAAATTGTCTACCAAATTGAAATTGGATAAAACTTAGGTACTCACTAGTGAGTACCCACTATACTCACGTTTTCTTTTGATGTAATAACAATTTTTAGGATGTTATATAGAAATTATAAAATGATGTTGTTTGTCAAGCTATAGAATTCGGATAACTAACAAGAAAAATTGCAAAAGAGAAAAAGGATTGGGATTAATTAGGCCCCAATCAGGTAAACCAAACCGGCCAACAATGTTTTGGTTTGGTTTGATTTTAATTTTTTTTTCTGACAAAAACATACATATTAACTGACTTAATAAACATATTCATTTATTATATGTAAAAAAACGAAATAGTTATATTCTACGTAGTAACTGGTTTGGTATCATTTTGAGTGTGAAACCGATTCAAGTCGGCTCGTGGTTACCCCGATTAATCATGGACGGCTTAAATATTAATCATATGCAAGGAACCGTGATTGCATGCTTAAATCGAAATTCATTTCTACAAGCTATACATATATGATAAATCATTTTCAAGTACCAGGATAGTCATTTGTCACATTAATTTTTTTCCCTATAAAACTTATATTTTACAACCACCATTTAGCAAATTTCATACCATAAGAAAAATAAAGTGCATTTTAAATCAATTCATGGATACCAAAAATTAAAGAGGAAAAAGAAAACAATGCTAGGTCCGGTTCGGTCCACATGAGAGATGATCTATATTAAGAGAAAGAGTCGAGTTTCCGAATTCCAATCACTGGCATTTGACTTGCAGTTGTGTGAAATATGAACACACTCAACCGCGGGACCTGCTAACCTCTCCACCAGCCCCAGTATGGTGGTTGTTGCGACTGGCTGATGACACTCTGTTTCTAATTTTGTATCGAATGGAACGCAGCGTTTGACTTTGGTTCAAACTTCGACTGTTTCGAGGCCACCGAAACACACAGGTAAACCCTAATGATGTTGGATAGGAAACGTTGCCATCAATGTTTTACAGATCTACACAACTATGGAGAAGTTGAAAATTTGGATAAATTACCGGTACTTCATTCATAACATTAACAAGTTGAGTGTTATTGTTAATTAATTATGAGTTCATTTTCCAAATAATAGAATTTTTTTTTAAAGAGGATGATGAAGGATTTGTCGAGTCGAACTACTCGTAAGGCTTAGTCATCGAACTAAAAAAATAGCCTTGCTCTCTAACATGTACAAAGTATTCAAAAAGAACCAAGACATGAGATTTAGTCATCAGCTACAAAAGTAGGCTACTTTCTTCGTGCTCAGAGCGATTAGAAATGACTAACTTTCCGATAAAATGACCTTGCTATCCTCCATATCTCCGAAATTTTATTTAAATAAAAAACAAAGAGATACGAGCGGGGTCTTGGTTTGCAACTAGAACCAAATAAATAAAAAATTAACGATAATGAAAAACAAGACGAAAAGAAATGTCATGGCATGAGGGGTAGAAGCAAAATATGAAACTGTAGGCCACCAATAATAGGCACTGCGAGCAGCACCAAAAAGAAGCTTTTTATTTACGGGTGTATATTGACTTCATTTTTTGTTACATGTATGTGGTAAATTGTTATGATAATTTGCTATGGTAAATGGTTAAAAAATGCTAATTTTATTTTAAAGGGATTGGGATTGGGATTGGGATGGGATACAACATATGGATAAGGTGGAGAGATAAATGGTTGGTAAATTATGTGAAATCGAAGGGGATATGCAAGAGAGGCATGAACGTAGTAAATGCTATTTGCCATGCAGGCCCTGCGTGGTTCAGTTTCTAATTTAATGCGAGAGACGATTTTGCAGAGGCAGAGAGAAAGTGTTTGTGTTTGTGTTTGTGTTTGTTTGAGGGAGGGGGTACTCTGTATAAATTCGATGGAAATCACCAGCTAGCTAGTAAAACCCCTTCTGCTCCACCCACATAAATAAGAGTTTTACACTGCCATGCGCCAACCTTCACTTTAAAGGATTTTCTCACATGTCACATATATATGCAATGCAGTCAAACTCGAGCTAGTTAATTCATGAGATTACATCAAGTTGATGATAACATGATGCTACAGGCATCTATTGTTTTCTAATTAGTGAGTAACTCGAATTTAGGATCTATTTCATTATTGAGATCAAATATACTTTCAAGTTAAGAACTTAACGGCACCAATTTAAAATACAAAATTAAACATAGTAGTACTACTTTGTACATATTAAGAATAACATTTTTTTTTTGCCAGAAGTACTTGATAACATAGTAGTGTTGAAAATTCATATATAGAATATGTGGGCATATGATCAGTTGGCTCTAGTTTGTACTTAGTTCCTATATACAAGGACGACTATTGTTGAATGAAAGAAATATATGAACTACACGAGAATGTGATAAGTGCGCTCATTATTAAACATTGGTTTATGAGCAAGACTATATCATGTTAAGCCGGTTTATATGTTCAAGCCATTTTTGGCTCTAGTTTGTACTTAGTTCCTATATACAGGGACGATTGTTGTTGAATGAAAGAAATATATGAACTACACGAGAATGTGATAAGTGCGCTCATTATTAAACATTGGTTTATGAGCAAGACTATATCATGTTAAGCCGGTTTATATGTTCAAGTCATTTTTTTAGGTTTAATTACATCGATACTCCTCAAATTCAACTCAGGTCGGTTAAGAAAGCAATATGAGATGCAGAAAGTAGGAAAGCAACAGAGGAATTCTAGAGAGAATAAGAAACTGATTTCATTCAAAAGAGAGAAAGAGTGATTACAATCGAATGTCTTAGTAACAGATATGCCAAAACTAATATCAACCAACACTAGTACTAACATCTCATAATTAGATAGTTACAAACGAATCCTCTAATCTAATGCTGCTTGGCACATTTACAATCATTGGATTTATACTCTTAACAGGGTCTCACTTAAACTCTGATCGAATTGAGTTTCAGAGAGTTGAATGAATTATTAGAATTTGAAAGGATTAAGTGAGACCGGGTTTGAATTCAGAAAGCAAGCCGTTAAGGAGCATTTTTTTTATATTTTTCTAATGAATTTGTAAAACTGAAAGGATCTATTAATATGACATGGTCAAACCAGAAATTACCAATTTGTCTGACGAAGTATGTTAAACGAAACAAATTTCATCGGGCAAAGTAACTTTACCCTATGAAAAAAAATGGTTGGGTAAAATCGGTCAACGTTTAGGGTTTTTTTTTCTTCAGAGGCTTTAGGCAACGAAGCAATTTCTAAGGGCAAAGTTTTGGTCCCAAGGAAAAATTGGCCCGTAGTATGCCCTTTCTTGCCCAACGAAAATTCCATTAGTCGGTTTATGTGACCTTTCCAGACGTACCATTTTATCAGTGAAACTATAAGGATCGTCGGGCAAAGTGTAACTATGTGCTAAAACATTGTAAAAGTTAGGCGTAGGTGACATGAGCGAATATATTGTGTACATCCTATGCCGACTAGAGCAAATATATCTATCGACCTTTTTCACGAGCATGGCACCTACCGATACAAATGTCTAATGAGACAAAGCTTGCTGGATCGGTGCATATAATTGTTAGATATATCCAATTGAGATGTATCTTGTCAAAGGCTTGACAACATTTTTCGCCGTCTTCCGACCATTTCTAGATTCCGACGTAATTATAAATCTTACTCCACTCTCCATGATCTACATGTTGGTGTATGTTGGGTCAATTTGGTGCTGGCCAGAATCCAGCGAAGTTTACGCCATGTGCGGTGGCGCATGGTCAATGACTTGATCTTGTGTTCCTAGGCCAAATTTGATGCCCTTACTCCATCTTCGTTGTCCATTTGATGAGATATTCTTAGGGACTTGTGGTTCATAAATTTAATTTACGGATCTTCCGAATTAGAATAATTAGGGTGGTTGACTTTAGTGGGAACAACTTTGATTGAGGGTTAACTTTTGGTCAGCTTGTTCCGAATCATTCTTAAATGCTGAAGTTAGCATTACTAGAGATCCAATAGAGCCTAGTGGACCTATGTTTGTCAGCGTTCCATCATAGGTATGTGCACCTTGGTTTGTGTGTAAGTGGCACCTTACCAGAATATACGTGTTCATTGGGCTTCTAGATAAGAGTAGATGATAATGTGTGATTGCTAGTATGAGGAGTTGAGCCAGAGACCTTATTCTAATTATGACATATGATGTGTGATAATGAGACTGTATCATGTAGCAAACTGGTACATGGATGGTCTTGTTTGATTATAATTTGCATTGGGGGACCATCATATCATATGTATGCATATGGTGTTGCCTGGTTAATTCGCATTTAGAAGACACACTATTATCAGTATGCCTATGGTTATGCATGGTTAATCCGCATTGGGGTGATCATGGTAAATCCATGCTGGGTAATCACTGCCTACCTATTGTTGTATGGTATGGTTTTGATTGGTTAATCCGTACTAAGGGACCACACTATATTAATTATTATGTATGCATAAGCCTCTGCTGGGTTAATCTGCATTAGAGGACCATACACATTGTAGGGATTCTGTTGAGTTGGTCCCGAAATCTATATCCGATGGATTCCATTGAGTTGGTTTGAAATCCTACTTCTTTTATGTTCCGTTGAGTTGGTCTAGAACCATGTATTCGGTGGATTCTAGTGAGTGGGTCTACAATTCTACTAACTTTGTGTATGGTTTCGTTGAGTTGGTCCAAAATCCTTATTCTTTGGATTCTGTTGAGTTGGTTTGGATCTCATTTCATGTATGGTTTCGTTCAATTGGCTTGATCTTTTCACATGATACATAGGCATTCTAACCCTAAGATTAGGTGCGGTCATAAACTAAATAAAATGAGATGGTACTACGATGTTGAACTAATGGTTTGTTTTTAATCATGTCCTAGAATCGGGCGTGATAAAAAGTGTTGCCACCGGTGGAGATTGTGTTAAGTAAGATCAATCTTATGTAGTAAAGAAGAAGAATGCAGCAGACTTAGAGAGAGAGAGAGAACTTAGAGAGAGAAGAAGAATTTTCTCAATATATTTCTTAATGACCAAGTAATATGATGTTGAGATATTTATACTCTTACAACTACAAAGCTAACTACCTTAACTAACATATCTTCTAATCTAATCACAAGTGGCAACATCTTATACATCAATTTCTTTATTCTATCATCCCCCCTCAAACTCATGCTTCGATGCACGAAGCATGAGATTGTTATAGTGAGTATGAAACAAAGGAGAACTCAAGTCTTTAGTCAAAATATCAGCAAACTGCTCTTTAGATAACACAAACTGAACAGATAGCTGTTTCTTTGTAACTCTTTCACGCACAAAATGAACATCAACCTCAATGTGCTTAGTACGTTGATGTTGAACTGGATTAAAAGCCAAAGCAATTGCTGATAGATTATCACAAAATAAAACAGGTGGTAAGGTGAGATGAACCTGCAGAAATGCAAACAGTTGCTGAATCCAGTCTAATTTAGCTGAAGTAGATGACAAGGCTCGATATTCAGCCTCTGTGGAAGATCTAAAGACTATCAATTGCTTCTTGGATGACCCGGAAATAAGATTGTTCCATAAAAACACAACAATGCCAGTGGTAGATCTCCTATCATTTGGATTTCCTGCCCAATCAGCATCACTAAAAGCCTTTAATTGCGTTGGTCCTTTTGAATAATAGAGACCATCATGAATGGTACCCTTTAAGTACCTCAATGTGCGTTTGATAGCAGTAAAATGAGCAATCATAGGTTTTTGCATGAATTGACACACTTGATGGACATAAAATGCTATATTAGGCCATGTAAATGTGAGATTCTGTAATGCTCCTACAACACTCATGTACAATGTAGGATTGTTATAGGGAGCACCATCATCTTTGAGAAGCCTGTTGTAAGGCAAACAAGGAGTCTCACAGGGCTTGGAATCAATCATCTCAGTTTTAGTAAGAAGATCCAAAATATATTTGGACTGAGATAAACATAAGCCAGTTACAATTCTTGATATTTGAATGCCCAGAAAGAAATGCAAATCCCTTAGATCTTTGATATCAAACTCAATGGTTAATGCACTAATCACCTGTTGCATAGCTTCAGTTGCACTTCCTGTGATAATAATATCGTCCACACAAAGCAACAGAATGACAATACCAGAATCAACCGTCTTGACAAACAAGGAGGAATCAGAATAAGTGTTTTGGAAACCCAATTGAGGCAAGAACTTTGTAAATATGTCATTCCAAGCTCTAGGAGCTTACTTAAGTCTATATAGAGACTTGTGCAACTTGCAAACAAGGTGAAGATTAGTGACATCAACAAAACCAGAAGGCTGGGTCATATACACTTTTTCTTCCAAAATGCCATGTAAAAAGGCATTCTTTACATCTAGTTGCCTAAGAGGCCAATTGAACTAAGATGCAAAAGCCAAGACTAGCCTAACAATTATGGGTTTAACCACATGACTGAAGGTTTCCCCATAATCAATCCTAGGTTCTTGACTGAATCCTTTAGCTACAAGCCGAGCTTTATGGCGAGCAATAGTGCCATCAGAATGTTTCTTAATCTTGAATATCCACTTACAGCCTACCAAGTTCTTTGTAGAAGGTAATACCACTAGACTCCAGGTACCTTGTTTATGTAAAGCACTGACTTCCTCTTGCGTAGCTTTCAACCAAGTGGGATCCTTCATTGCAATTTTACAAGAAGTTGGTTCAATGAGAGACAAATCAGTACACCCAGATTCCTAAATAGTAGCTAATAAAGCTTTTTTTTTCTTTATAATTCCAATTTTACTTCGAGTTTGCATAGGATGCAAATTGAGTGGTGGAATCTCCAACACCACTTGCAAAGTATCATGACCAAATGGTTCTTCTGGTGAAGCATCAGAACTATTGACAAGTGCCACAGGGACTTAAAGACTAGAAGTGGAAGAACCAGTAATGGACTGAGATGACAGTGGTGATGAAGTAATAGGAGAGATTGGTATAAGAGAATTAACAGGTAAAGATGAAGTGTCATGAGATGAATGAGATGATAGTGATATAAAAGGAGAATGAGAAGTAGGCATAGGCAAAACAACATTATCATTGGAAATCACAGGTGCTGGAATATGTGAACTGGGAATTGCAGAAGATAGAGATGATGTATTATTTTGTGATTCTCATCAAATACCACATGCCTAGAGATATAAATTCTCTATTTAGAAACCTCATAACATATATACCCTTTATATTTGGTAGCATACCCCAAAAAAATACACTTGGTGGTTTTGGCTTGTAATTTAGTGTCATTATAAGGCTTTAACAATGGATAACAAGCACATCCAAATATTCGGAGATGTGAAATAACAGGAATATGTCCAAAGAAGAGTTCAAAGGGAGATTTATTTCCTAGCACAGAAGTTGGCATTCTATTAATGAGGTATACAGCTGTTTGACATGCATAAGACCAAAAACTTGCAGATAACCTAGCTGTTTGTAACAGGGTCACAGTTGTTTCAATAATATGCCTATGCTTTCTCTTAGCTAGACTATTTTTCTCGGGTGTGTAAGGACAAGAAATCTAATGGGTAATTCCTTTGTTTAGAAGAAATGACTGAAATGCCTTACTAACATACTATCCCCCTCCATCACTCTGTAAGGTTTGAATAGTGGTTGCAAACTGAGTAAGAACAAAAGAATAGAATGAAACAAAGGTAGCAAAGACATCAGATTTATTGAGCAATGGAAACAACCAACAGTGTCTTGTACATTCATTAATAAAGATCACATAATATTTGTAACCATCAATGGAAACAGAAGGAGCTGGACCCCAAAGATCACTGTGAACAACAACAAAAGGTTTTACAGACTTATTGGTACTTAGTGAAAAGGGAAGTTTACAAAACTTGCCCTCCAAACAACTAGAGCATATTACAGGTAAATAGGGTTTTGAACAAGGCATATTGGCTTGTTTTAACATCAAAGAAACAATGTTATTAGATGGATGACCTAGTCTATTGTGCCAAGTTGTAGAATGAATATGCTGACCAAGGAATGCTTTAGCCTAAATTGGAACTGAATGTGTTGCATGAGAGGTTGCAGAAAGGCAAAGGATTGGATAGAGTCCATTACTGCACATTCCCTTGTAAATGATTATCCATGTGGCCTTGTCCTGAATCCAGAAACAAAAAGCATAAAAAATGAGCCAGCAATTATTATCTAAATAGATTCAATGCACAGATAACAAGTTTTGTGTCAACTTAGGAACATATAGCACAGAGTTGAGCTTAATCGGATGCACATAATTCAGTTTGGAAACATTGAGAACTGTGCTACCAATATAAGACACAGGCAAACCTTCACCATTGGCAGTTTGAATGGTCTCAGATGTAGGATATGGAGATGCCAGAGATAGGTTGCTTAGATCAGCAGTCATGTGATTAGTAGCTCCAGAGTTAGTGAGCCACACTTGAGGATTAGAATAAGAAGTAGATGGTGCTGAAGGTGGCTGAGTCATCACAGTATGTAGGGCTTGTGGAGATTGTTGCTGAGGAAAAAAAGGTTGAGACTGCATTGGTGATTGCTGAAATGAAGCATTATAACTTGGAGCACCATATGTGGAGGAATGCACTTGAGAAGGATAGAACTGTAGAGCAGAGCCACCAAAATTAGGACCTTTGTCATTGTAAAAACAATACCATGTGCTGTGATTGTGATTGCCACAGATTTGACAGTTGACTCTATCAGGAGGTTTAGACTGAAAGAATGGAGTTGTGTCATTCAACATTACATATTTGACAAGTAGGCAGCAATGGTGCACTTGGATTACCAAAATATTGTACTGGTGGTTGACTAAGTATGCCTGGATTTGGTGTAGGAAGCACATGGGTTTGAGTAGATTGTTTGGTTGAATAAAACTGAACCCCTTGATTAAACCGGCCTTTTCCTTTGTTTTTATTCCCATTAAACTGCTTATAACCCTTAGAAAAGAATTGAGACTGTCCAGATGCATGATTAGATGATTGACTCTTTCCAGAATGAGAGACATTATTGGCAACCATTGTAGTAATAAAAGGTGCAGTTGTAGAGTTTTCGACAATGATCTCTTCAGCAAGCAACTGAGATCGAAACTCTTTAAGAGAGATCACATTCTCATGACCCTGAATAACACATCGAAATGTGTTGTATTCAGAGGGTAACCCATTGAGAGCAAGGATAACTATGTCCTCATCAACAAAATAAACCCCAGCAACAGATAAGTAATCTCTAGCCTTTTTAATTCTATGAAGATACTGAGACACAGAATCAGAACCTTTCTTAATTGTATGAAGATTTGACTTCATTTGAAAAATACTAGTCTTAGACACAGTGGAGAACTGTTCTTTCAAACGAGTCCAAAGATCCTGAGAGCTCTTACTACCAATAGCACAGGACAAAACAACATGTGACAAAGTAGCAGTGATCAATTACATTATAGCTCTATCATGCATTTTCCAAACCTCAAATGCATCTGTTTCAACAGAAGTAGTAGAGCCAGAGTGTATACCAGATTCACCATAAGGAACTGAACGTTGAGAAGGACAAAGGTGCGAGCCATCAACAAACCCCATAATACCATTGCTTTCCAACAAAAGTTGTATCTGAAAGTGCCAATTGAGGTAATTGGAGTCATCCAATTTGACATTCATCGAAGTCGAGATGGTGGAGATTAATGCAGTGATCGGAGATTGCACAAGTTAAAGTTGCATTGCAGTCACCATTGAGATTTCGTCTGAAAAACTCAGTGAGGAATTATAGCAAAAAGTTGATATGCAAGATTGAAGGAAGCAGAGAAGATGATCGAAGAAAGATCACGACCAACCAAGAAACCCTAGAAATCCGAATTGCAAGAAGACAAAGAGAATTAGAGATACCGAAGACAAATTGATGAGTGCGAAGACACCTTCAAACCGAGCAGAAGCAGATGAGAAGGATCAAAAATTATGCGCAGGCAACAATGGCGATTGATACCATGTTAAGTAAGATCAATCTTATGCAGTACAGAAGAAGAATGCAGCAGACTTAGAGAGAGAGAGAGAGAGAGAGAGAGAGAGAGAGAGAGAGAGAGAGAGAGAGAGAGAGAACTTAGAGAGAGAACTTAGAGAGAGAAGAAGAATTTTCTCAATATATTTCTTAATGACCAAGTAATACAATGTTGAGATATTTATACTCTTACAACTACAAAGCTAACTACCTTAACTAACATATCTTCTAATCTAATTACAAATGGCAACATCTTATACATCAATTTCTTTATTCTATCAGATTGGTGGCTGACGGGATTAGGTGTGAGGTAACTTAGTTTGGCTGGGGTTTTCTGTTTTGCTTTTTAAGTTTTGTTTTTATTTTTCATTTTTTTATAAAGTTAAGATAGTTAAATTGGTGGACATGAAACACGTGTCAACATCTCAATGTGGACATAGGGTAAATAGAGGAATTTTGGAAGAGCAGATTTGAACTCATATATGATATGATCGTGGTAGTTACTAAAAACTTGTAATTTGCATGTACAGGTTGGTTAATCTTGACAAAGATCATTATATGCCATTGCTTCACATCACAGTCGTTGTGTTAATTTTGTAGCTTTTACTTTCTCCAAATTAAATATGCATTCTATATTGGAACACTTATTCTAAAAGGTTACCCTTTGTTATTATATGGTGTTTATTTTGATAGCTACCTACATTAATTAACCATGATCTTATATGCGCAAACCAAACTTTCATATCAGATTCAATATTAAAGATGAATATTGTTTGGTTCATTTAATGCAGGAAATATTTCTTAGTTGTACGTTATCTTCTTTTGGAAGGCTAAGCTTATTACATCATATTAAGTTGTTGATTAAATATATAATAGTATTGTGTTCAATAAAATAAGATATAAAGGAAAAAACTCTAAGTATTTGATAAAATAAAAGTAAATATTCATCCTGTCAACTATGCTCATGTGTTTTTTCTTCTGAAAAATGATTCATCTCACCTATCACCATGGTCTATTAGTATTTAGTTTCTAATTTTTTGTTCATCATATCTAGTTCAATGAATCCTTTGAATAAAAGGAATATATATATATATATATATATATATATATATTTTTTTTTTTTTTACTTATCCGTTTCAGACTTGTGGTGTTGCACTAATCAAATTAGGAGGAGAATGTATGGATTACTTATTAACGAAAAAAAATAAAGGGCAAGCTAGGGACATCAAATTTTTAGACCAAATTTTATAAATCATATGACGTTGTTATTTATAATTGAATTATTAACATGCTTATATTTTGTTTGTGACACATCATATATTTACAAATTTAAATAATTTTTTTTTTACCTAACATTACTCAAAAATAAAACGTCCGGGGATGGAAACATGCAATGCAAGTGATACTCTTGGCGGGACATAATTTTTGGTACTACAATAGATTTTTTATTTTATTAATTTGTACTAGATTTCTCTTTTTATTTGGTAAATTAATGAACCTCCTTACATGCTATTAATGTGCTTATAGGAAATTATTTCAGAGAAGATATTATTCTTAGTAGAAACAAAAAATCAATTTTTTTTATAGAAAAAACGATATTTCATTAGAATAACTTTAACCAATATTGCCGTTTGGTTTGTGTAGAGATTGATTCAAATTTACTACTATGCCTTTGAGCTTTAAACTAAATATTAAAGTTATTTATTTTTTAACAAACAATATTATCTACATTAAGGGAGTGAGAGAGTGAGCTAAGCCTCACAATGAACTATCATAATGTGGTTTAAATTCGTCATTGGCAAGAATTGAAGCTAAGACCTCTCAGTTACAAGTGAAGAGGAATTCTACTAAACCGCAGTACTAAGTGACAAAAAGATCCTTATTAATTAAATAAAGGAAAACTTGAGATTTTATCATCTTTAGTTCCGTTAATATATAGTAAAGAAATAAAATTTAGACTAAATTGCAACAAATTAAAAGAATACAAAATTTAAAACATAAAATTTTAGACCATCTTCAAAGAAGATGTCAAATTTAAAACATAAAATTTATCTTTAAGGGAAATGCCAAATTTTAACCATAAAGTTTAAATTTGAAGGCTTGACACTTTGATCTTTTTTAAAATTTTGTTCTCCACTAGATATGTCAAATTTAGACTATTATTTATTCCATTATTTATTATTTATAATTGTAATAAGTATTTGTTTTTTGAACAAACGATATTATCTACAGTAAAGGGGAGGGGGTGAGCTTAGCCTCACAATGGGCTAGCAATAATGTGATTCAAATTCGTCTTTGGCAAGAATCGAACCTAAGAGTCTAAGACCTCTCACTTAAAAGTGAAGAGGAATACCACTATACCGAAGTATTTTTAGAGCAAAAAATAACAATAAAAATGGTAAAAATTACTAAAAATAAGGGTAAATTACATTTTACCCCATCAAGTTTGGGGTCAGTTTCAATTATTTACAACATCTTTAAAACATTTCAATTTCATACATTTACTTATCATTTTATTTCAATTTCATTCATCTGTTAGAAAATCTGTTAATTTAACCCTTAAGTGATGACGTGGCAAATATGGGGTCTCCATTTGTGCTGACATGGCTGCCATATTTGTGCCACGTGACTAAACACTTAATAAAAAAATAAAAAAATTATAATTATAATTAAAATAATAATAATAATAATAATAATAACAAAATTATAAAATAAAAAAATAAAATAAAAAAATACCAGAAAGGCCTCCAAACACTCCCACACACAGAGAGAAGCTGCACCTCTCAACCTCGAGCTCCGCACTTCGATTCTCTGTAAAAGAACACAATCGAACAGAAGAATTTCGACCAAAGCTTCAAACTTTCCCATTAATTTCACAAATTTGAGAGCCAAAATCCATCGGAGCTTCGACAAAAACCTTGAAACTATCATTATTTACAAGCGTCTTCAATCGCAGAGAGCCAAATGTACGAACCCCACCGGCCGCAGTCGAAAACCCAAACCCTAGAACTATGCAGCCGGGACTCGCAGTGACGGAACTTTCAAACCCTATAAATGGCCAAGCAGTCCGTCGGGTCGGTCGCGGCGCAGAAGCGGTGGCTTCTGGCTTTCCTCGTCATGCTCTCCCTCTCTACCTTGATCGCCTTCTTCATCAGAGCCGCATTTGACACCTGCGATCGCGGCGGCCTCGACGTCGTCGATAAGAGGGTTCCGCTGGGGGCGCCCATTGGGACCAGTCCTAGCTCGCCGCCGCCGTCCAGCCACCACTCCCGGGCCTAGAAGGCCCAGCCCAAGTCCGCCGCCGCCGTCCAGCCGGGTCGCCATGGCCTGCAACAATCTCTCCCTTCTCACCTTCGTTCTTCACCTTCTCGGCGACGGGAAGGATGAAGAACTTCCATCGCCATCAGATTTGATAGGATGCAAATCGTGGAGCTGAGAACGGAGTGGAGGAGGGAAGGAAAGGGTTGATCTGGGGAGAGAGAAGGGATGAGAGGTGAAGAGAGTGGAGGAGAGGTAGAAGGTGGGTCGGGGAGGTGAAGAGGGAGGAGTGGATCGGAGAAGGGTGGCAAAGGGTGGCAAAGGGTGGGTGATGGGGTATGGGAGAAGGGGGTGCTCGGATGAAGGGGATGGAGGGGTGGAGCCGTGGAGGCGGGGAAGACGAAGTCTAGGTTTCTGTTTTGTTTTGTATTTTTTTTTTAATTATTATTATTATTTTAATATTTTAAAATTTTTATTATGTGCTTCGTCACGTGGCAAAAACGTGGCAGTCATGTCAGCACAAATGGGGACCTCATATTTGCCACGTCATCACTTAACGATTAACTTAACAGATTTTCTAACAGATGTATGAAGTTGAAATAAAATGATAAGTAAATGTATGAAATTGAAATGTTTTAAAGATGTTGTAAGGAATTGAAATTGACTTCAAACTTGAAGGTGTAAAATGTAATTTACTCTAAAAATAGATTTGAAGTTGCTGTCAAAAATAAATTTGACAACAACCACCTTTGAGGACAATCCACATTATGCCACGTAGAAATTGACATTTCGGTTAAAAAGCACTGAAACTGTCTTTTTTTTATTGTTATGGCAAATATTTTGACTTCTCAATTTTGTTGAATGTTCTTTGACTAAAATCTTGTTGGTTTTCAATTTTTGATCTCAGTCCTTGAAATTAATGTGATAATTTATTTATATGTACGTTACTATATTTTTTAAATTAAAAATTGAAATTTATAGTTGTTTATATTCATGAGATTTTAAATAAAAAACCATAATTTGTGGGATTCAAAATATTAAAATATAAATATACTATTGTGTGTGTGTGTATATATATAAACATGGGTACATTCATCAAAATTAACCAAAAAATTATTGTATCAAAACATGGGTACATTCTTCAAAATCACAAAAAAAAAAGAAAAAGATATTAGGCTTAATAAAATTAGTAAATTTCTTCGATTAAACTTAACATGGATACATTCTCAAATCAAAGAAAAAAGAATGTACCCATATAAGTTTAAAAATGGATTAGAAAAAAAAAATTGAATAGATTTTATATAAAAAAAATGGTACATTTTACATATTACAAATTGATATATTTAAGAATGAATACATTTTAAGATTAAAAATTTGAAAAAAATTACATGAATGGTACATATAATTAGCATGGGTACATTTAGTAAAATTAAAAATGGGTACATATAAATAAAAAAATATGGGTACATATAAATAAAAAAATATGGGTACAAATACAAATAAAACTTTATAAAATATGGGTATAAAAAGAAATTAATATATGGTTACAAATTAAAACTGAAAAGAAAATTTGTACAAATTAAAAAAGGGTTGCAAATTAAAAATGTGTACATACTAAAAATAAAAATATATGATAAAAAATTTAGCCATAAATATGAATATACTAATTGTAACATTTTTAACATTAAATGAATATATTTAGAAATAAAAATATTTTATTATTGAAATAATTAATTATGTTATTAATACCAAGGACATTGATCAAAAATTGAAAAGAAATAAGGTTTTAATCAATGGAGTAGCAAAATGAAGAATGAGAACCTAATTTCTCCTAAATTATATGTTGTTGTCCCACTTTGCAAATGATGTGGCCTCACTTTTTAGCGATTTGGCTTGTCTATGAGGTATGTTGTGGTTACATTCTTTTAGGTTATTTCTCCATACCAAAATCCCTCATACTTCACAACTTTCTCTGTATTGCGCATGCTAAGGATGGTCGTTCAAACACGTGGGTAAACCTCTTAATGATAATTTTGATATAGTAAATTTCGTTTCATTACTTCATCAATCCAATCTAAGTATAATAACTCAATGGATTTTGTCAATATAGGTCGATGACCCACGCGTACATGTGTGACTGAAATTTACGTTATTGTTAGTTGCCTTGCATATCCGAACTTCCGAACGCCCACGACTGATGCTAACAATCTCATATCTAATCAGTATTTTTTCATATCAAACGTGCTCATACCTCTTTAAGTACATGAGAAATCATTGAGTGGTTCACTATAGTCTTAATCATCGAGGTGTATCTTTTTGGGACAATGTCGGTCCCCCATGGTTAATGTGTAATCTCTGATGATTATATTATAATGTGATCTGTTTTGTTTCTGGCATGGATGACTCTTTTTCCATGTGGTTTACCCAGGATGAGGATATTTCAGAGCCTTTTCACATTCTTTTCCATGCTCTCTCTGTATTAGTCCATTTGGTCTATTATGAATGAAATCCTTTATTACCTTAAAAAAAGTACATGAGAAATCAAGAACTATAGAATTATTCCCAGCATGGAAAAACCACTACACCAATAACCAAGATCACCAACAACTTGCAATTCGTTAACCTAGTTAAAAATTGTCTTCTCTTGTTCATCAGGGATTTTGATTTTATTCATAGGAAAAGTAAGCACGGTTGGAAAAGATTCGATTATAAATTTATACAAGATTTAACGGGAGGTAAAAATTCAAATACTAGGCAGTAGCAAATAGATTTGGGAGGAAAAGAAAATAGAGTTTGGTTTGGTAGCCGTCATCTATTGCACCATACACTTCCTAGCGGAAAATTAAACACTCAAAAAACTGATCTCTCTCTCTCTCTCTCTCTATGTATCTTTATCTCTCTCATTCTCTCTCACATAGCAATTACACCTTTCTCTCCCACCATTAAATGCAATTGCATCCTCTCAATACGCTCTGCAATTACTCCTCGCTGCCATACTTTTCTCCCTCTACCCCCCTTTCTCCTTCCTTGCCTTTCTATCTTTCCTAAAACCACTTCCCTTCTTCTTCCTCATCTTCTTCTCCTTTTTCTTCACCTTCTCTAACTTCCAAAACCATTTCCTAAACTCTTATACACCAACATCCGTACGCCGGAAAACCACTCTTGGGCCACCAAACAGTGGCTTCCCGGCACCAGGTTAAAGCCCAAAGCTAGATCTACAACGCCTCGCTCTCTAGGGCTTTTGATCAGGTGCACACATACAACATCATACATCCTGGTAACATATTATTCCACCCTAGATTTTTGCATGCTCTAAACTTTTCATTTTTTGTCCGACAAGCTTCTGTATTCTCAGTACTAGTAACGCTTCTGAAAATTTTTGTTTTTTGAGTTTTTTTTTTAACATTTTTTTTGGCATTTTGCGTTGGTGCAGCTAGGGCAAGACCAGAACATATAAGGAGAAACTTGGGTGTTACAGTGGGTTTATGTACTTGGTTTAGACTGATTTTTTTGTCTGTCAAAACTCTAAAGCCGTATTAAAATTGTCAACCCCTTAATATTATAATCTCTTCATATACTCACACTCTCCATTTCATCAATTACAAAAACGAAAGTGTGTTTGTCAGCTCTATGTCCCTTTGTTTGCCCCGCGTCAAATAACCTCATCCTCTACATTTGTGTGGGAAATTAATCCATACAAATTGCAAGAAACATCCCGGCCGGGCTTATGATTCCGGCAAGAAACATGCCTTCGATGATCGGAAGCAATGGGAACATTAACGGGTTTGCATCATCTTCAGGACTCACACTTGGTCAGGTCAGTGTGCTTAATTCAAGTTTTGTTGTCTAATCGGTATACTAATTTACACATCTACGCCTTCGCTTTGCAAGGCTAATTAGATCTAATTCTTTTTCCCCAATGATTCAGCTAAGTTATCTAAAGCTTTCTGAACCAAGAAAAAAATTTATGGGAACTTTAACGAAAAACTCCCGGTATTGTTCATTTTAATGAAAAATCACATTTTTACATTAAAAGGTCAATCTTGATACTATTTACTTTATCCTTTATTTTTTCATTATCGTTAAAACTTAAAGTTTTCAAACCCTTTTTATTGGTTTTCTTAAAATTTATATATAGGTTTTGTCAATCGGTACGTCTGGATCCAGTTTTCTAATATATTTTCTTTTATCTAATTTTCTTTTCTTCTCCCACTTCATCTCGGTATTTTAATATTTTAATTAATTATTTTTATACCGTAAGACAGGTTTGACTACTCAGGTAGTCCAAAATTTCCATTTTGTGGCAAAATCCTTCTCGGTTCTAGAAAAAATTTGGAATGGTTTTCACCACAAACACAAGCACAGAGATTTAAGTTCAATGCATTTTCTTGTTCATTTTTTTTTTTCAAATAGTATTTTAGTATTTTGACCCGATACTTATGTGCTAGGTCCATACATTTTCTTGTAATATACGACGTTTGTCAAAAGCTAAATATAACGCAGTAAGAGTGTGCAGGTGTAATGTAATTTTTTCTTTCCTTTTGAGTGGGTACATTTTTCCATTCTGTTGTTTTGATTGAAAAACCATAAAGCTTTCTAAGCCCTTGGGAATAAAATCAAAATCTTAAAGATCTCTGGAAATGTTCCAGCCAAACATGATGGAAGCCGGTCATCTGCACCCGTTAGACATGGCTACAAACACCTGTGAAAGCGACATTGCTCGGTTCCGAGATGATGACTTCGACAGTGCTACCAAATCCGGCAGCGACAACCCTGAAGGCGGGTCGGGTGACGACCAAGAAAACCCTCGACCCAAAAAGAAGCGTTATCACCGCCACACACAGCATCAGATCCAAGAAATGGAAGCGTAAGTAATATTTATTAATTAGTCTCAAACCTCCTGAACAAGCTCTTGTTAATGAGTTGTTCAAAAGTTTATAGTTCACCTTTGAATTAAATTTTTTTGGATGTTTTATTTAGTTTTTTCAAGGAATGTCCCCACCCAGATGACAAGCAGAGGAAGGAACTGAGCCGGGAATTAGGTTTGGAACCATTACAAGTCAAATTTTGGTTTCAAAACAAGCGCACCCAAATGAAGGTATATATTTGTTCATGACATGTCTTCAATAAGGGTTTTAGAATACTCAAACTATTGTCATTTTTTTGAAGTTTTGCTTTTGTTAAAGCTACTAATTGGCTGCTTTTGATTTGTTGTTAATGATCTATTACAGACTCAGCATGAGCGGCATGAGAACACAGAACTTCGGAACGAAAATGAAAAGCTCCGCGCTGATAACATGAGGTACAGAGAAGCGCTAGGTAATGCCTCATGCCCTAATTGTGGCGGCCCAACAGCTCTAGGAGAGATGTCATTCGACGAACACCATCTGAGACTCGAGAATGCTCGATTACGAGAAGAGGTAGAGAAAACTAAAGATCAAGATAATATCAAACACATTTATTATTTGGTGGATATTTTACCTGTTTTGGTACAACAAATTAGGATAAATGTTACATATATGTTCCAGATTCATAGCACGTGATATGTCCCCAGATTGAGGACTTATTTCCTTTATTGTTCAGATCGATCGTATATCTGCGATAGCTGCGAAGTACGTTGGCAAACCGTTGGGAAACTACCCTCTCATGTCTTCTCCTGTTCCTTCCCGTGGTCCACTTGATCTTGGGGTTGGGAGCTTTGGTGGTCAGCCAGGCATGGGCGGTGAGATGTATGGTGCTGGAGACCTTCTCAGGTCAATCAGTGCACCAAGTGAGGCAGACAAGCCAATGATAATTGAGCTTGCTGTTGCAGCTATGGAGGAACTCGTCAGAATGGCCCAAATGGGTGAACCCCTGTGGATGACCAGCCTTGATGGCTGCACGACCGTACTTAATGAAGATGAATACATCAGAACATTCCCTCGTGGAGTCTGGCCAAAACAAAATGGCTTCAAAACTGAAGCATCGCGTGAGAGTACACTTGTTATCATGAACCACATTAACCTTGTTGAGATTCTCATGGATGTGGTAAGCTTAATTAACAACTTTATTACACATTTACATGTCTTTATAAGTGCATATCATTGTACATATTAAAAAACAATAATATTAATAACGCCTTTGAATTAAGGAATCGCATGAACCCTATTTATTATTTGTTCGGATTTTGTAACGTGTAGAATCAGTGGTCGACAGTATTTTCTGGGATTGTGTCAAGAGCCTTGACCCTTGAAGTCCTATCAACTGGCGTGGCTGGAAATTACAATGGAGCCTTGCAAGTGGTCTGTATATTTTCGCCTCAAAGTTCAACTTCAGCTCTCCTTATTAGTCATCCATTGTTTAGATATTGTGATACACATATTCTTGTATTAAAATCTTGTTTGTGATTTGGTAGATGACGGCAGAATTCCAGGTTCCTTCACCACTTGTTCCAACTCGTGAGAGTTATTATGTGAGGTACTGCAAACAGCATGCTGATGGCACCTGGGCTGTGGTTGATGTTTCCTTGGATAACTTGCGCCCTAATCCTGCACCCAGATCTTGTCAAAGAAGGCCCTCAGGATGCCTAATTCAAGAAATGCCAAATGGGTATTCAAAGGTATATAATTATTTTTTTTGAACAAAAAAGGTATATAATTAAACACGCTATATTTTTTTTTTTTTTTAGTAAACTACACGCTATATATACATATCATGCATGTTTCACTTTCATATGATCCCAATTTTTACGGTACATACATTTCATCTAATGATAAATTTTGCTGCCTTAGGTTACATGGGTTGAGCATGCTGAAGTGGATGAAAGAGGTGTTCACAACCTCTACAAGCCGCTGGTTAGCTCCGGCCACGCATTTGGCGCTAAACGATGGGTTGCCACCTTGGACAGGCAATGCGAACGTCTGGCTAGTGCAATGGCATCAAACATCCCTACTGGTGATGTTGGAGGTAATAACAATTTAGTTTACTATTTTATTATTCTTTTTGTAATATTTGTATGGAATTATATATGGCGCGAATTCTTCATATGGGGCTATCGTACTACATTGAATACACTATAACAGGATGGTACGTTAAATATGTTAAAAGATTACGTGTGTCTAAAATGACATATCCCGTTAATATGCATGTCATTAAGCCTAATTCTTTTTGAAATAAATTTATTAACCACAATTGTTTATATTTGTTAAATTCATGGTTAATTAGTGATTACAAATCAAGAAGGGAGAAAAAGCATGCTAAAATTGGCTGAAAGAATGGTGATTAGCTTCTGTGCTGGAGTGAGTGCATCAACCACTCACACATGGACCACACTGTCCGGAACCGGGGCTGATGATGTCCGGGTGATGACCCGAAAGAGTGTGGATGATCCCGGAAGGCCTCCAGGTATTGTGCTCAGTGCCGCCACATCTTTCTGGCTGCCAGTTCCTCCCAAAAGAGTCTTTGAGTTTCTCCGCGATGAGAACTCTCGCAGCGAGGTACATACACTTCAACTACTCTTCAAATTTAATTATTTGTCCTCCGACTCTCAGAATACATTTACCATATCTAATACTGGAACCAAAATAATGCACATACATTTTGCAAAAGCCTGAGAAACAAGTACATGAACTATTACTAAAACATACTATAAACGGACAAGCATACATAGAAACCATTTGCACATTAAGGAATTTCTATGGAAAACGAAAAGTATATATTTTCTCATCCCACCTAATATTGAAACATTTTGTGTCAACCTCAGGAGAAAAAAGGAAAAGGAAAAGAAAACACAGATGGAAGTTTGGTTTTTACAAAGAATTAGCTAAACTGAAAGCATATATTTATTCGCCTTAAATTGTTCTAAGTGATTAATTGTGATGATCACTTATGCTTGCAGTGGGATATTCTTTCCAATGGGGGAATTGTTCAAGAGATGGCACACATCGCTAATGGTCGTGACACTGGAAATTGCGTGTCTCTACTACGAGTAAATGTAGCTTTATCTTTTATAACAATAGTAATTATTATACCAAAATAATAGTTGTTGACAAAGAAACTTAAATTAAGTTGTAAAACTGGTTTTTTCACATAACAATTGACGAAGTAACTTAAATTAATTTGTAGAGTGCTAATTCAAGCCAGAGCAACATGCTGATACTGCAAGAGAGCTGCTCTGACCCAACAGCTTCCTTTGTGATTTATGCACCAGTTGACATTGTTTCCATGAATGTGGTGCTGAATGGGAGTGACCCTGACTATGTTGCCCTTCTTCCTTCTGGGTTTGCTATACTCCCGGATGGAGCCGGCATTGGAGACTCTGGCTCTGGTGGTGGTTCCCTTCTCACTGTTGCTTTTCAGATCTTGGTTGATTCAGTCCCCACTGCTAAGCTGTCTCTCGGATCAGTTGCAACAGTTAACAATCTTATTGCTTGCACTGTTGAGAGGATCAAAGCTGCATTGTCATGCGACAATGCGTGAACTTCATGACTCAGTTAATTTCTAGGTAAACTAATTATACATGTCACATATTTGATGTGTAATATTCGTCAAATAATCGTTTGCCTTTAGTTTGTTGCAGTATTAGGACGAGGAAGAAAGGTGAGCGGACAGAGACACCGATGGTGGCAAGGAATTTCGGCAGCTTATACCCAGGAGGGGAGAAGTCAAGATCGCACCCTACATGATCTTTTTGTATAATCTATAAAGAGATTAGGGGTTCGGGTATTGACTTCCTTGAACAATGTGAAAGGCAAATTAAGCGCTTCAGACCTTATTAATTTTTAAGTTTTGTGTTTATTGAACTTTCTCCTTTTCCACCTTCTTTAACCTTGTACACAGGATTAGGGTTTTGGAATGGATATTGCTTTTCTTTATGGGTCAATCGTTCAGGGTTTCTTTTTTTAAAAGTATGGTTTTATTTTAAGAATTTTTTTAAGTAATTTGTGTTGATTGATTGTGGATTGTTTGCCTGAGTTGGTATTACGCGGCTTTTGATTTGAGCTGTTTATTACGACGAAATTACAGTGTATCAATGTATGAGATACAACGTTGCATTGGACAACTTCAATTTGGCTGCTCAAACACTAGTGCATGCGCTAATGTAGAAAAACCAGTATTACAAATCCAAAGGTAACAAAACAAAAAAAAAAAAAACGCTTAACTGTAATATTATATGAATAAATTAGGTTATCGAATGATTTCTTGTGCCACCGATTCTTCAAATTGCGAAGATGTATACTCTATATGTAACTTTGTATTTATTAGGGATGAGATTCTCTCCCCTTCCTTTTTCCCTTCTCTCCCTTTCCTCTCTTATAGTTTTTTTTTTTCTTTTTTGTTCCCTCTATTTTTTTTTTTTTACAAAGATAAAATCTTCAGCGTTCAAATAGGAGATGAGGGAATGAGAGAAAAAAAAGAAGAGAGGAGAGAATCCTTATCCATTTATTATCAAACAATCAATTAAGAATTATTAATCAAATGAGCACAAATCATGTTTAAATGTATGATTCTAGTTGACTGATAAATGTCTGACAACATTTGGATCACTTAACCAGAATTCTTTGTGCGTTTTCCAGTCGATTTTAATGTAGGCATTACATCAACAGATTAGATTATTCCATTATTCAGTTACACATTTTGAGCATGTGCAACGTAATTTTTAAAGAATGGTGCTATCTTATTCTATTGTCTTATTTCTCCACTCATTTTGATATGAAAATTTAACCTCAGGCAAGATGACGTTAAAGACCTAAACAAAACAAAGTTTTAAAAATAAAAAAAGTGATAAAAGAGAATTCTTAATGTCACTAGCTAGCCACCACCCACCCAACCATTTTTGTTGGCAAAGAGACCAAAGAACACTCAATGGCACCAGGAACACTCAATGACACCAAGAAATATCCAATCGTCCAAGTAAAATTGCAATCGTGCACCAGATTCCTCTTAGCCCATTATTTCGAACTTGGACATTTTGTGCCAATCTCCTTGATTTCAACGATACAGTCATCAGAGAGCAGCCGGAGGAAGGAGAGCTTGTGAGGACAACGAGGCTTTGTCTCTGTGCGATTGTTATTGATAAGAACCGGTATGGATGCAAAAGAGAAGGGGAAGACACATAGAGAGGGAGCAAAGAAATAATTTGAGTCCATCCTTGCCGGTCGTTCATGGTCTGGTGCAAAACTTAGGAGAGAAGGGGGTGTTTGTCGTCCCGCGTCGAGTAGGTGGATATGGATGCTAGGTTCTTTGAGTTTCTCTTCAGTTTTTTGTTTTATTTTACTTGTTTCATGTTAAAGAAATAGTACATCAAAGTTATTTTAGGAATCAGGTGGGTGAGAAAAGAGCATTTTCATTTTGCAATTTTTAGTGGTGGTTGGAAATATAAGATGGGGTGAGAAAATAAGACTGGTGAGTGGCATTAGTAACACTCTCTTTAAATGACATACTCTTTGTGTAGCAAGAAAACTCACATCTGATTGATGTCGTAGAATAAGATCACACATTGGTCACAAGACAAAATAATATGCAATTAATATAGGAGACACTACTAAATTAAACAGTTTGCGCAACGAGGGAGATTTTGTCGCACAAATCATTATTAGGTCGCACAAAAACTATGGCGCCCAGAAAATCGTCGTGCGTATTTTGTCGCGCAAAGGTTGTGAAAAAAGACATTGCGCGACGAACAATTTCAAACTCGTCTCGTAAAAAAAAATTGTGTAACGCTTTACTACTCGTCGCGCTAAAGTTATACGAACGAAGGTTTTCGTCGTACGACATAAAAGGGTACAAGTGATCTTTGTGACTAGTTCATTTAAAAAAGTTTGCACGACGAAAAATGTAAGAGGTGTGTGGTAATGCGCGACGAAGTTATAAGACGCACTTAATTTTGCGTGACGACTGGTCGGCGTCAAGTGTAATTTTTATTACCAAAAAATAGAATAAAAGGAAAATTAAAAATAAAAAAAAAGATTTCATACTAATGACAAAAAAAAAAGCAAATTAATGAATAAAAATGTACGTACAAATATAAAGTTATAAAAGAAAGCAAGAACAAAACTATGAAAAAAAAGCGGAAAAATCTATAGGAATGTCGTTCGAAGGATCTTGCTGCTGTTGGGGACGGGGTCGGAGGTCGACGGGCTTGATTGTTGTGCTTGCTCGTTGTAGAAGGGCTGTGAGGGCGATGGTGCAGAAAAACCGGGGAGATGTATTCCGGAGGAACTAAGGGCTTGTATAAGCATCGACATTTGAGACTTGTATGATGCCAGCTCACTCCTCAGGCCAGTGACTTCTTGCGTCAAAGCCGTAACTTGGCCCTTTGACTGCGAGGATGACGAGGCTTTACTCTCCCGCTGCCTGGCATTTCCCATCCCTCGACAATAAGTCCCTGGCCTCCAACCGAAAGTCTGGTCCAACGTCTCTGTCACGATGTGAAACCCTGCATCCTCAAGGGGATCCACAGACTCAATCGGCGTGTCCGAGGGAAGTTGGGAGGCGGATTCTTGAAGCACTGACTGACTTTTCTCCACCATAGTCGCTTGTGAAAAAAAACATGGATTATTAATAGAAAATAATTTGAAATAATTAGTATAAATGTTGAATGCCTAAGAAATTACTTACATGAAGGGACTCGGTCAACTCATGCCCAGGCTGAACATAAACGTCAGCAAACACATCGATCTCCGGAAATTTGAACCCTCCTGAAATAAAAAAAGATAAGGAAAATGTTAGTAAGAAAAAAAAATTATTAGCGACATTTTAAAATTGGAAATGAAAGATGTAATATATACCTTCCGTCGCACCTCCATCCTATAGGAGAAATGCTTCAAACCCGAATGATGGAGAAGAATCTTCTTCTCCCGATTGATCTTGTTCGCCTTCGCCTTCTTCTGTTATACAATAAATAAACATATTAGTTGTAATACTTAAAAAAAATTAAAAAAATAATACTAAACATTAGTAAAAATTAAAACAAGTAAAATGAAAGAAGTCATAATTAAAAGGTTTTTATCACAAATGGTCCCTGACATTGAAAATCAATAGAAATGGTCCCTTTCATTGTCCACCATCCATCATTTTGGTCATTCCATTAAAAACTCAGTTAAGTGTCTTGGAGCTCTTGGCCGGAAGTTTGGGCAATTTTCAAAGCTTTGTAACTCAATCGTTTCTTAACCAAATTCGACCCATAATATATCAAAATGAAGATAGGAAAGTGTAGAATAAGATTATACCTATTTCAAAGCCCAGTGGTTGCCGGAGATGGCCTGAAAATAGCCTCAAAGTTGACTGGTCCGAGCGAAAACTAGAAAACTTGCCTGAAACTGGGTAAACTTTAAACGTTCATAACTTCTTCAATACTCAACGAAATCAAGTGATTCAAACATGAAAATCATACTTTTCGATGAGACAAAGAGAATGGTACCTTTTTTGATGGCTAACTCACCGTGGTTTGGCCGGAAAACGGCTCGAAAGTGGCTATCTTGGTCTCGAGTTAGCCACTTTCGAGCTGTTTCTGGCCAAAACACAGCGAGTTAGCCATCTAAAAAGGTGCCATTCTCTTCTTCCCGTCGATAAGTATGATTTTCATTTTTGAATCACTTGATTTCGTTGAGTATTGAAGAAGTTATGAACATTTAAAGTTTACCTAGTTTCCGGCGAGTTTTCCAGTTTTCACTCAGACCAGTCAACTTTGAGGCTATTTTCAGGCCATGTCCGGCAACCATTGGGCTTCGAATAACCTTATACTACACTTTCCGATCTTCATTTTGATATATTATGGGTCGAATTTGGTTAAGAAACGATTGAGTTACGAAGCTTTGAAAATTGCCCAAACTTCCGGCTAAGAGCTTCGGGACACTTAACGGAGTTTTTAACGGAATGACCAAAATGATGGATGGTTGACAATGTCAGGGACCATTTCTATTGATTTTCAATGTCAGGGACCAAAATGATGTGTTTGATCAATGTCAGTGACCATTTGTGATAAAAAAAACCCTAATTAAAAACGCACCATATAGTCTGACTCCTGAAAATGACCGTAAAGCCAAACCCAACTATCTTGTCGGTCCTCTAACTCCTTCAAACAACCCTCCTCGAGAGCGACCTGCGGATCATCAAATTGCTGGAAACATTGGTTCAGGTCACTCTTCCACTGCTTATAGCGTTCGGAGAAGAGCCAATTGAGGTAGGCGAACATGTCGTCGTCCATGTCTTCTAAATTGTAGTTTGTCTGCAATGTAACAAATATTTTGAAAGTATTAGTAATAAAAGATAGTAATAAATATAAATATATAAATTTTACATGAAAAACATTAAAAATGCGACGCTACTTACGGACAATTGGTTGTGCACCGTGTTCTTCGTCTTCTCCGGTATCGTCTTCCAAGACTTCCACTGCATAGGGCAAAAGGTCTGCACGACATTCCCAATGTCGTGGGCCAATGCACTATGCTACTCTGCCATTGGTGCTGCCCGATGTCGCTCATCGTATCCATTGGGATATGACCGTTGGTCACCCGGTTGACCTTTGCTGTCTTCAATTGCCGACAAGGTCCCCAAGTGTTTTTCTTCGCTGCAAAGAGATGAAAAAAAAATCATTAACCCAAAACTAATAACAAATCCTACTAAAATTTCGGCATAACCTCCCCTATAATTAAAACATTTCCCAAAACCCTGAAAATAACATAAACAATATATGTATCCAACACAATGATCGCAACAGTTTAATAAAACGTTTGGAACGATGACAACTTTTTAATCCTTACATGACATAACTTAACAAATTGAACCTAAAATAACAAACTGATCTGTTAACATTCGCATACATTTTCTTCCTCTATTTCTCCTGAAAGTTACTTATTGAGCATCACAACTACTTCTCTGTTTGAGGCCACTATTTCCTTTCTCCTAATTAGAACATATTTCCAATTCGAGCATTTCCAAATACCACAACAAACTTCTAAAAATGGCAACAACTGTCATCCAAGACGGCCAATTTTTGAGCTTGTATACACAGGCTCTCGACATTGCTGGCAACATGCTTGGCAAAGAATTCTAAGCTGCCGTAGCAAACAATTCCATATAACCCCATCCACATTGACATTTGTAAGACTCTGACAGTCACAACCGAAACTTCTACGACTCTAAAAACTTTGCTTCATGATAATTACCAAGGTTTTCATTTCCCAGTTAAACATTTTCGCCATTTCCTCATAATCAGCATCAAATCTCTTCCACAGCACTACCGTTTCAATTATGTAAGAAACCCATTTCAGTAACTAAGAAACAACACATAAATTAACAAAAAAATTGCAAAAACATAAAAATTAACAGACATGAATTACGGAATACACACAATTTCGATTTCATGACAAAACCCATTTCTGAAAGGGAAGAAATTACAAACAAAAAAATAGAAAACAATGGAAACTTTTTAATCCTTACATGAAATGACATAACAAATTGAACCTAAAATAACAAAACTCAATTAACATGGGAATGAGGGAGTGAATTAGGATTGTATACCTGGCCGTGTACCCGAGGCATCGGTTGTGGATCTCGATGGCGACATCTGGTATGTAGTGCCGGGGCGCCGGTGAATACGTCGAGCGCTAACAGGCAACGCCACCGAAGAAGTCAACGATGCCTGCGCATGTGGGACTGGAGGACCAACTGGGTCAGCCGGATTGACCGACCTATGGTCCATCTCTGCCGAAGCAGCGACGGTAGTAGTAGGTGTAGTCGTCGGACTACGTGTAACCGTCAAACTAGGTGTGGAAGTCATCGCCCTCTGGGTTCTAATGAGGTGTGACATCTACAAAATTGGAAATCAATTTGTTTCGTACACAAAGATTTAACTTACCTTACACATGCTAATAATTTGAACTTAAATTTAAAACGAAATTTAAAAACCCTAATTCTAAACCCAATTCAAGTTTGGCAGAAACAAAACTTAAAACTGATATACTATACACAAACTAATCAATTCAGATAGGATATAGACCCATCAATTATAACTTATAAGAAGAAACTAGCATAAAGGACGATGTTGTGTCTCAATTTTAGTTTGGACCAATACGGGAGCTCAAAAAACATAAACTTGTGCGTCCAGTTCATATGTGTAGAAGGTCTTGTCCTACTAACATTGGTCCCGAAAAGAGCAAAATCCAAACGGTTAAGTTGTTCCAAAATCTGAGCACCAAACCATTCTCAAGGTCTGAGGCGATGCTCTTTCTCCTCGTCAAACTCTTTATCCTTCTCTCGCCACTCGTGGTTCCAAGGCAACCATCTTCGATGACCAAGGTAACAAACTTTTCCGACGTGCCAACTAGATGTTACGTCTTCCTTGCATACAGAACATGCCATATAACCCCTAGTGTTTCACCCGGAAACCATTGCATATGCAGGGAAATCATTCACAGTCCACATCATTGCAGCCCGCAAAGTGAACATCATGCCAGTACATTTATCGCATGTCCGCACACCGTGTGTCCATAAATCTTTTAGCTCATCCACCAACGGCCGTAAGTATACATCGATTGACCTACCAGGATCCTCAGTTATCAATAAAGTCATCATCATGTATTCTTTTTTCATACATTTTCATGGCGACAAATTATATGGAAATACGAAAATCGGCCAAGTACTGTGGTGTTGGTTTAAAACCCCAAATGGATTAAATCCATTAGTGGCAAGTCCCAATTTAATGTTACGAGAATCAGCAGCAAACTCGGGGAACGTTCGATCGAACTCTTTCCATGCCTCACCATATGTAGGATGCTGCATCACATCGTCGTCTACCCATTTTTCCTTATGTCATCTTATGTCTGTGGCAGTATGCGTCGACATATACAATCGTTGCATCCTAGGTTTCAGGGGCAGATAACTCATAACTTTTTGTGGGATCTTAGTCGTTCTATTCTGAGATGTCATTTTGAACCTCGACTCATTGCATACAGGCATTTATCCAATGCTTTATTCTCTTTGTAGAATAAAAGATAATTGTTTTTGCAAGTGTGAATTTTTTTCATAACCCAATCCAAGACCATTCAACACATTTTGCGCGTGTCTATGGTCTTTCGACAAACAATTGTCCTTTGGAAGCATTCTCTTGAAAAGCCCCAAAAAGTAATCGAAACACTGGTTCGACATATGATACTTTATTTTTCCATGCACTAGTTCCACAATGGCCGTGAGAACGGAAAAGCTCTCACACCCCGGGTATAACTCTTGGTTGGCATTTTTTAATAGTTTTTCATATTGTTTGAACTCTGCACTGTCCATTGGTGTAGGCACGTCATCTTCCCCTTCCTGATTGGTGTTTGTCGATGCAAATGGAAAAACATCATTTATAATATCCATGACTTGTTCATTAGGATCCACAATAGGTTCAACATTATCCACTATTGTCGTGTTTGAAGACGAAGCATTGTCTAATTGTTCCCCATGATGGTTCCAAGTATTATATGTCTCAATCATTCCATTCCTTACTAAATGAAATCGAACATTTTCAATTGTCTCCTTTAACGTGTTGTTACACCTCCTACAAGGACACCAGTTTCTAGTTGCACCCAGGTTGTGTGTACGTGCAAAGTCAAGAAAATCCTCGATTCCATCCAAGTATTTGTCCGCACATCTATTCGGGTTCTGTATCCACGCCATGTCCATAATTCCTAGAACCACAATAACAATACAACAATCACAACAACTTCATACAAAATGATAATGTCACATTATGCCTTCGGTAAGGGCCCTATCCCATTCGGGAATGCATAGTCATGTCATGTAATTTACGGCTACATCATATTAGATTTCGATGTGGATGAATTTCGATAGCATCTCAATACAGTTCTTCAAGTGTACGACCTGAAAAACTTACAGAGATGACACCAAAATCTCCACAACCGAAACCTAATCCTTCAACCATAAACTACGCATTATAACTGTGCCTTCCCAAACTGTCCAAATAATGGGACAATTTAAGAATTAATTGGACCGCAGTTATGCTTTCGCATCCATGCGCGAAATCCAACTAATCCTCGAACGGGAAACTAAGTTTTACTAAAAATAAAAAACAAGTACGAAGTTAATTTCAATTAACTCCATACATCACAACAAATATTTGTACGTCACGTACAAATTTAACAACATAATATAAATATAATTTCATAACACAATATAAACATAACAAACTAAGTTCAACATATTAATTAATTTTATATGTTTAAAAAATAAAACGAAGAAAATACATTATCAATCGTTCTCCACTAATCGCTAATCACACACAATATCCCTATAGACAACAAAATTAATGGCATTAGTATGAATTTACATTAATACTTTTACCGTAACGACAATAAACGCTTACCAGACACACCGAGATAGCTCGATCAACCTAAAGAAGAAGATGGAGAGAGTATTAGATGATGAAATTGAGAGAAAATGGAAATGACGGATGCCGGATTGAGCAAAATCGAAGGGATGAGTGCAGAGGCACAATCTGCAATTTTTTGCAGTTTGCCTCTGCAGATGGCTGAATCTAGATTAAAAATGAAGAACGATTTTATGTGACGAAACATGTAATTCGTCGCGTAAGATATCTTTGCGCGACGAAAAAGGAACATTTGTTGCCCAAAGCATTTTTTTTTTATGTTTTTTTTTATTTGTATGTATTGTAAATTTTTATTTTATTATAAATAAAAAACTCAAACCTAATTAAACATTAAATTAATTAACAAAACTAATTTACTATCCCAAATAGAAATTATAATTAATGCAAATATTAATACTCGTCCACATAACATATATTTATTCATTAAATTAAATATAAAGTCCACAAAATCTTATTTTTAAAAAAAATAAAAAACAATTCTCCTCAACTTCAATCCTCCCTCGCCCGTAACACATCAAACTTCCACTATCAGAAACTTTGCTTGAAAAGCCCATCCACATAAATCCGTTGCTTCTCATCGGTTTCATCAACATCCCAATGAACCTATAGTAATGTCAATAACAATAAATTAGTAATTTAAAAAATATTACGTTTTAACAAAAATAATTGTTAATTATTTACCAGAAACTTACCGATAACTGTCCCAGCATGGACTTCTTCAACTCCTTAGGAACCTTTTTCCAAGACTCAAACTCAGTAGAACAATCCTTCCACACCAAATTCCCAATGTCATACTTAAATTCGGCGTACGCCTCAGCCAAATTTTTGCCTTCAAAGTACCACACTTGCTTCCGTCTATACCTCTCTAATCGCACAACAACTTTCTTTTTGCCAGAACGATGACATATTCGTCGCGCAAACCTCTAAGTCCGTCGCACAAAATGCGTCATAAATGCGCAATAAATTTGTAGGTTTGAACGCAATCTAACCTTGCTTTGCGCGACAAAAACATGTATTCGTTGGGCAAAAATATCTTGTGCGACAAATAAAATAACTGTAATTACAAAGTTTATGTAAACATACATAAACATGGATATCTATGTTTACGTAAACTTTATAATTACAAACAAATATTCACAAACGATTTAATACCTTAAATATTTATTCTAAAATTAATTAATACTTTCAATTTTTATTCTATAAATAATTAATACCTCAAATATTATTCTATAAATAGTTAATACCTTAAATATGTATTCTACAAATAATTAATGGCTTAATCCATACAATTATTTTCAACATAAGTACGATATTCATTAAAGATTAAAAACACACATAAACTGAGGATAGCAAGGGTGCTTACATTAGGTCTCAATAAAAAAACCCAACAGGAATTGAAACATAATTAAGTCCAAATACATAAATTATAAATTAAAAAAAAACCTGAAATTTAAATACTGTCATACAAAACATAAATTTTAAACTACTATTTCGATGATCCTGCTCCATTCCGCAAGACTTCATAACGCCACTGATTGTAACCTCCATCCAACGCATCCTCCAGCAACTTCATCAATTGTTCTTTCGGTTCATCATCAAAAACATACTTACACTTTTACACATATATGCAAATAATTAATTCCAACATACAACTAAAAATTTCACAAACTTCATTATTGATATCAATAATATACTTACTAATAGTTCATCTATCACAGCCTTCTTCAAATTCTCGGGCACATCTTTCCAAGAACGCCACTCAGCAGTGGGGTAATTATTCCGCTTAGCTACAACAATCGCATGAGCAAACTTAAAATGCTATCTCAAATCATGCGGGTTGGCGTTGCACACACTCTTATCGTTGTTTTTGTCCGCCATCTCAGCACGAACAGAATTGTGAAGCCTAAGGATAACAGAATTATGAAGCATAAGGATAACAGAATTATGAAGAACAAGGACAGTAGAAGCGCCTATTTATAGCAAAGTAAAGATCTTTGCGCGATGAAGGCTTTGTCGCGCAAACATCTGTATTAAATGTCCTCTGATTCACTTGCATTAAATGGTCAAAGTTGACTGGAACTTGCGCGACGAAAAATTGGTCGCGCAAAAGCCCATTTTCGTCGAGCAAGTTTTTCGCACCAAAAAAAATTACCCCGCGTTTTATTGCTAACTTTACACGACGACAACAATTATTCGTTGCACTAAGTATTCTTGTGCGACGAATTCTTTCGTCGCGCGAAAGTTTTTTTGTTTTCAATATGTTTTCTATTTTGCGAGACGAATACTTTTTTCCGTCACGCAAGTGCGTCTTGGGCAACAAATTGTTGTTCGTCACGAAAGCTGTTTTTTCTACTAGTAAGAGTTTCCATCCCTAATATCACTGAGATCTATTGTGATAAAACTCAATACCTAATAATATGTGGTTAGGTTGGGACAATATCAGTGATGTTGGTGGTAGACCTGCTCACCTGCATAGGCTTATAAAGTTTATCATGATATCAAAGTAGTCTATTATTTCGACACGTCCTGGTCCGATTTACTGAGTTTGCCTCTTTATGTTGAGTTTTTCGAAAAGTTGTGCTAACTTTAGCTTAAGAATATTGAATGACTAGACCCTCAAAAAGTTGCGTTAGCTCTAGTCCTTGAATGATGATTGAGCTCTCAAAAAGTTGCGTTGTCTCCGATATAATGACTTGACCAGTTCCCGATGAGGAATTTGTTTCCCTTGTGACTCCATGTGGGCCAGTTCTGAGGGAGCGCGTTGGAGAATAGGATCTCACATCAGTTATAAACAAAATAATATACAATTAATATATGGGAGTTTCCACTTCTAATATCATTGAGACTTTTTGTAATAAATCTCAACACCTAATAATAGATGGCTAAGTTAGGACAATATCGATGATGTTGGTTATGAACCTGCATGTACAAGCCTATAAAGTTTATCAATTGACACTTAGCAACTGGATATATGAACCTCTCTTAAACTTTCAATGACTCTTAGTCCTCCTTGGTGCAAGAGAAATTGCAGTTGAAGTAGTACTAAATTACTAATTGGAATAAATGCATTAGGTGCTTTATAATTAGACAGGAAGGCTCGTTGCTGGGTTCTTGTTCAACATGCATTATGTAGTATTGTCAGCAGCAAGCTTTGCTTTTCTTTACTTCAGGGTGTGAATTCTTGGAAGTAATGTTACAATTAATGTAGCTACAAACTTTGTCTCATCTCATCAAATGAAGACCTCTCTGCACTATATCTACCAAGTAAATGTAAAACCAATAAATCAAGTTAGAAAAGTTTTCACACATGTTTGCCATGAACCATTTGAGTCAGCGCGCGAGCCCGTGCACACACATACATACAAGATAAATTATACAAAGCAACTTCAATTATGAGTCGAACCACAATCTCATATTTTATACCTCATTTTATAAATTTGTTGCAATATCAGACCTCCATCAGTTTTTTTGTCAATTGCTCTATTAAATGCTGACTTAAATTGTAGCGGAGCCTACTCCCTAGCCTAACTGAATTAAAAAATTAATTAAATATTAAATAATAAAAATTAAATCTTTTAAATCTTTTATTAAAAAAAGAATAGGAGTCATTTAAAGGATGATGACCAATCCACCCTTCTTCCCTAATACGCCTGCGTCCCGCCGCCACCCTCCTCCTCAAACCCCCACAACAGCAGCAACCACCACCACTACTACCCAAATACGTCGTCATACTCCTCCTCCACTTCCTTCAAGGGCTACTGATGCTGCCTCTTTTTACTCTTCTCCTTCCTAGCACTCCTCGTCCTTGTCGTCAAGCCGAAGAAGCCGCCGTTCAATCTCCACCAAGTCAGCGACCCAATCCCACCCCAACTGCCAACCCCACCTCTGCCTCCCTCTCCCTCAACATTCACATGCTCTTCTCAGCCGCTAACCCCAACAAGGTCGGGATCAAGTACAACGAGTCCAAGTTCATTGTCATGTACCACGGGATTTCATTGGGCAATGAGAGCAACAGAGGTAGGGGGAGTCGAAGGAGTGGCGGAGAATGTTGAGGTGGAGGCAGGTGGTGAGGTTGGGGTGCCCGGAGATGGGTGTCGTCGGGTGGACTGGGGAAGAAGGATGGGTTTGTAGGGTTGGTCCCATAAATTTTAATTAATATTTAAATGATTTAATTTTTAATTTTTTTATATTTAATTATTTTTTAATCTAGTTGGCTGGGAAGTGGGCCCCGCCTCAAGCAAAGTCAGCAGAGTAATTGACAGAAAAACTAACGGAGGTCTAACAATGCAACAAATTTGTAAGATGAGGTATGACATTGTAATTTAAAAAAAAAAAAAGGTATGAGATTGTGGTTCGACCCATAGTTAAAGTAGTTTTGTATAATTTACCCTACATACAAACAAATATCTATACATACAAATTGTGATACACTTTTCAAAAGAAAAACGTGGATGTCTCTATTAGACTAAGTCTTGATGAACGTATGAATTGCAGAAAGAAAACACAACGGAAAAATCATAAAACGAATGGAGGAAACCCCGGTAGGTTGAGTGTGACTAACGTTGATGTTGGATTGAATTATGTATGTTAAGTGCTTCAAATTTTGATATGTTACTACGAATCTAAATGCTAATTAAAGAGAAGAGATCCTCTCCAGATCTCTTCCACCAAGATCACTGGATCAAGTTATCCAGGCCTTTGAAATTTCATTTAAAGGCAAAAAATTATTATAGCTTTTAAGGGATCAAAACAGATGGGCCGTTGGATAAAATTTCAAGGATCCGAATCACTTGATCCAGTAGCATTTGTGAAAGAGATCCGGAGAGGATCTCTTCTCCTAATTAAAAGCAACCAAAATGTCTACCATAAAAATATTTCAGAGACAATTTCTTTCGTACTTTCTGATGAATCCAAATGGCAACACCTTTCAATCATTCATAACAAGAGTTTGATTAATAAATCGAGAACATAAACCCTAAAACGAAAATTTGAATTTCAATATGGTGACTTGCTAATTTAGTTTCTGAATTATCATTTGTGTGAAAATTAGGTCTTTAAACTATTTTTTTCAGAAAAATCAATTCTTGAATTATAAAAATCTCTCAATTACATCCCTAATATTTAGATTTGAAGCTACTATATTCAATTTTCCGTCAATTTAAGTCACGTTACTTGCATATGATACATATTAGATGGTAGATTGGTAATTTTTCATAAAGAAATAGTGCATGGAGTTAACTTTGGAGAGTAAATTAGAAGTTAGATTCGCAATCTATATGAAATGTTAATGGCTTATAAGCGAGAAAATGACAGTCTTACACTCTAAAGTGTGTCAAATGACTTGAGTTGACGAAAAATTGGATAAAATAACTTTAAATATAATAGTATAGATGAAATTTACAATTTTTAATAAACTTAGGGACTTATTTTACCGAAAAAATAATTCAGAAACTTATTTTTTACTAAGATGATAGTTCAAAACTAAATCGGCACTTCACTTTTATCAAAATAATGATAAATTGTAAAATCTGCGTCTGACAGTTCAGTTGTATGTTAAGCCTTCTTTTTCCTGCCAAATGTAGGTTTCTTGCCAATCCTCGAAGTTGTTGTACTGGATGGCGGCTGCAGCCCCCGCACTTTGGCCAAAACACCTAAGCCTAGAAAAGGGAAGTACATATATAGTATCGTATCTCGGAAGCCTTGCCAGACTGAAGCAGTTCAGATAAATACAATTTAATTTTCACAAAAACGAAGAAAAGCAAAAGACGAAATCCAACATGAATGGAATTCACGGTCAGTGATCACTAGACCTTGTACACTGTAATTAAGTGGTGCAAAAACTGGAAGAACAAACTCTTCCTCTCAATCCTCTCCAGGGTAGGTCCTGAGTTTTTAGGTGCTCAGTGCGAAAACTTAAAATGTATCCTTTTTTAATACAAAAATATATGTTTAAAAAAAAATATTTAACGAGGGCTGGAACTCAGTCGAAGCTGGGGGGCTAGGCCCTCACGCCCAAATTATATTACTTGAGAAAATATACAATGGGGGGACATAGTACCTAAACCCCGACAATCAAAAATACAATCATATTCAACCACTCCTAGCAAAGCTTCTTGAAATTTCAACCTTTAAGAAATTGTCTTCTAGCATTTTTTGACGCAAAATCATCAATTATATCATCATACTCCATGTCTTCAATCTCATCATTTTCAATGCATAAGATTGCTAATCCATTTAGCCTATCTTGAGTCATAGTGGTCCGCAAGTAAGATTTTAATAATTTCAATTTTGAAAAACTTCTTTCTGCAGATGTCACGGTCACATGCACAGTCAACAGTACACGATAAACAATCAAGACATTAGGACACATGTCAATTTCTTTTACAAAGTTTGCTATTTCCATGGATGTCCAAGGGTTATTAGAGAGAAATGCTTCTTCAGGTAACATCATTTGCAAAACCTGTAATTCGAAACATAAGTCGGCTCCATCTACATCCATGATATTTCCATGTTTCAAATGTGCTTCAAGATTCATACAATTTTCTTTTAGTTCTTGATCATCCAATGAAATTAACTTCGGTGCATCAAACAAGAAGCCAAAAATAGATTCAAAAGCCTTTAACTGTTCAAACCTGTGTTTCAGTTGAGAAAGAGCAATATCCACTATAACAAGAAAATAAACTGTTCTGAATAATTCTTCAGCAGACTATTGTTCCCTCTCATTACCATCAACTTCATCATGATGTCTTTTTCTAGGTCTATGACGTTTAGTTTGAAAAACAGGGTCAATTTCCGAATCAAGTGCAATTTCTTTAGCATCACGCATGGCAGAAGCAAAACCAATTTCTCTATAATTTTCAAAAAAGTTAACAAGTGCTTCCAATGCCTTTACAGCAACATCAAGACGCATGTCTTCAGATTGTAATTTTGTGCTCACCATGTTAATCTTCAACAAAATGTCATACCAAATAACCAAACTTAATACAAAATCAAAACTGGAAAGTTCTCCTGATGCTAAACATTCTGCATCCCTACTCAATTGAGGATTCTCAGTCATTTCCACCAACGTAAACAAAGCATTTCTAACCTAGGCTACTTAGGATTTAATTGCTTTAACACTTTCAATGTGACTTTCCCATCGAGTAGTTGACAATGACTTCAAAGTTAATCCATCAATATGTTCAAGCAAAATATTCCAACGCTTTGTAGAGTTGGAAAACACTGTATATATGCATTGACACGCTCCAAAAAAAGATTTGGCTTTAAGACATGAACTTGCCATATCACAAACGACTAAATTAAGACAATGAGAACCACATGGCACGTAAAAGGCTCTGGGATTTATGTCTAGCAATTTTTTCTGGACACCTTGGTGTTTCCCTTTCATGTGAGATCCATTATCATAACCTTGTCCCCTCACATTGTCAATATCAAGATCAAGAGACTTTAGGACATCTTGCAACTCATTAAAAAGTCCTTGCCCTGATGCATCTTCTACACTTAAAAACTCCATGAAATACTCCCTTATATGTATTGACCTACTTGACAAGTCAACACATCTCAAAATTAAAGTCATATGTTCCACATGACTTGCATCAAGAGTACAATCAAGAATGACAGAAAAAAAATTGGCTTCTTTTACTTTTTTAATGATTGCGGTTTTGACTTTTGAAGCTAAAGTAGCTATCAACTCATTTTGGATTTTATGGCTCAAATAGTGGTGATGAATCTCTTTATTCTCAATGAGTCAAAAATGCTCTTGCATTATTGGATCAAACTCCGCAATCATTTCAAGTAAACCTAAGAAGTTGTCATTAGAGTCTTCATAAGGTCTTTCATTTGTTCCACGAAATGCTAAATTACGTATGGCAAGACATTTCACAACAGCAATAATTCTAAGCATCACTTGTTTCCAATGATTTGTCTCTTTCTTGATTCGCTTTTGAAATTCTTTGTCAATTGTCTGATTTTTTGTCAATCGACTTTTCAACTCAACCCAAGTTCTCGAATTAGTGAGATGCTCTTTACTCTTTTCATGTTGTTCAAGCTTCACACTAAGATGTCTCCAATCACTAATTCCATCTTTTGCTAACTCACTTTTTTAGGGAATTGTTTTAAACAATTTACAACAAAAGCAAGAGACTTTATCCAACTCTTTTGAGTACACGAGCCATTTCCTATCATAAATTTCACCCGTTCGTAATTTTCGATCATAGTAGTTTGAGGAAAATTTTCTAGAGAGTTTGTCCTTAGGATAAGTGAGATTAGTTTCTCGAATTGGTCCCTTTTCTACAAGTAAGTCTCTCATTTCTGCATTAAGACCATCCCAAACTCTTGGATCATAAATGTTTAAATGGAAAATAAGTTCAGGAGATTCAATAATTTCCTCTACACCAATATGATCATCATCAACATTTTCCTCTAAATCACTACCATTTTCATGGTCTTGAGACTCATCACCAACATTTTCTTCTAAATCACCACCATTTTCATGGTCATGAGACTCGTCATTAACATCTTTCTCCACATAACCACCAATTTCATGATCATGAGACTCCCCAACAATATTTTGTGACTCTTCACCAACATCATTTTCTCTCAAATTTTCAACCAACTCATTCTTTGTAGAGAAAAATTTATTAAGAGATCCTCTTAAACTTTCGGCAATTTCGTTATCCTTTGCCTTTTTTTTCCTTTTCATATTACCAGAAAGTTGTTTCCTACAAGACATGGCTTCAATAATTTGTTTGCAAAAATTACCTACACATGATATAACAAAAATTTCCTATCAAAATTATCATTCCAACACATATTATAAAAACACTAACACATAGTCTAACATAGAAAAATTGATAAAATTGAACCTAAAAATTGGGTTTGAAATGAAATCAAATAATTCAATTAGTCAAGAATTCAATTCATCAACAACAACAATTCTATACATCAATTATCATATAATTCTATTTCTATGTCACTTGCAAAGTTTTATATTAAATTATGAATTGATAATTTAAAATTTAAAAATTAGTTTACCTCAAAACTCAAGAGGGTTGGTCGTGAGTGAATGCACTTGCAACCAAATTCCAATGCCCAATGGTGGTGACTGGCACTGTCATGCTGAGAATAAGGAGGAGGGAGGGACCTTCTGTCTGTGCGCACAACAGCTTACAGACTTGCAGTTGAATCAGGGAGTCAAGGACCTAGGGTGGCACGGCACAACTTGGTTGCAGCTAATGGAATTGAGTCTGACTCAATTGAGTATTGAATTTGAGAAAAAAGAAGGGTGGGAACTGGGACGGCATAGTGGGGAAGTGCCGAAGTGGGGAACAGGGGAACAATGGGGGCTGGGGAATCGGAAAAAGGGTGGTGAATTGTTTGAAGTTAGGTAGGGTTAATGGGGACTGAGTGGTGCCTGTTATGACTTCTTTTTTTTTAATTTTTTTTTTTTTTTGCTTTGTAATTCTCAAAACCCGGGCCTTTTTCAACTTTTGTCAAACTTGGGCTTTGCCCAATTGCCATCCTCCAACCCCTATTTGGGCTCTGATATATATATATACACTGGGAGCTTAAAGGGAGGGATCCCCATTTTTTCAAAAAAAATGGGGACACGCTCCCCACCGTTAGATTGACTTTAATGAAATTATGTGGTTGAGATTAAAACACAGGCCACGCAATCTCAACCACACAATTTCATTAAAGTTAAATCTAATGGTGGGAAGCGTGTCCCCATTTTTTTGAAAATGGAGATCCCTCCCCTTAAGCAATTCCTATATATATATATATATATATATAGGAAACCTTTCACAAGAGGGATCCCTATTTTTTTACACGCTCCCTACCGTTGGATTTAACTTTAATGAAATTGTGTGGTTGAGATTGTGTGACCTGTGTTTTAATCTCAACCACACAATTTCATTAAAGTCAATCTAACGGTGGGGAGCGTGTCCCCATTTTTTTGAAAAAATGGGGATCCCTCCCCTTAAGCAACCTATATATATATATATATATATATATATATATATATTATATACCTATGTATTTGGGTTTTTTTTTTTTTATTTTGGTGCCCCCTTCATTTTTGGGCCCTGGACAGTTGCACTGGTGGCACTTCACATCACCAATAACCATTTGAAAATAATTAGGTGAGTGCTTACCGAGTTATAAGTAATTATTACAATTTAAGACACTACTGTAGAATTATATATGAGGAATTCACAACTATACAACCAAATTCGATAATTTGGTAACTAGTTGAACAACAGAATGAGATGACAGGATTTTACACCATTTTGGATTAGGGTTTTAGGTTTAACCGAGCCTGAGACACAAGTAAAATGGTTTTCAGAAGTCTATTTAGCTAACTAATTTTTTTTTTCAGGAACCCATGTGGGACTGCTAACACACCTCCTCACATGTAACCCTATTTTGTGGTTCACACGTGGAGATCTACACATCGACAATTGAAACTCAGAGGTCGGCTCCTATGAAGTCCATACTTATTTTCAATCTTTTTCAGGAAGTGCCTCTCAAGAACTCAGAGGTTGACTATGTTAAGAGTCCAAGCTTGTTTCCAAGCCCACACTTCCTTGTGACAAGCCTTTGGCTTGCACGGGCCCGTAACTGTGGGTTCTGATACCATGTTGGAATTTTTTTAGATCGACAGGCTCGGGGGGCCTCACTTTAACGACACTGATACTGTCCCCAACTTTACCACCTACCCAATCCGTCAGGTGTGGAGTTTTGCCACAAAATGCCTCGGTATTAGTTAGAGTAGGGTAATCATATTTAAAGTCAACCTTGTTGACTTCCCCACCGATGTGGGACTGCCGACAGAATAGACTTTCGGGCAAACAAGTCTGCGTGTCTACTAACGGCGCTGCCACCGCAATCACGATGAAGAAGACGAAAAGTGTGGCGTCCACAAGCTTCACCAAAGCTCCCATTTTTATTTTGATTGCAATTACACACCCTCAGACGTTTCTAAATTGTATCTTATTGTGGGGAATATTTGACTAAATGAGGGGATGTAGCTCAAATGGTAGAGCGCTCGCTTAACATGCGAGAGGTATGGTGTCATGCCCTAATCCCGACATACGTCCAAGATCGACACGTGACGTCACCAAATATCTATATATCCAATAGACCCCGCATCCGGGATATGTACAAAGCATTATTCAAGATTCGAATTGCGTAGTAATTTTTGTATACTTTATAGCTGCATCTAACCTCTTCGTTAGACTGCCTACGTACCCTCAATAGGGATCAAGCCATTCGTGGTTCACCATTCACTACAATTCGACATATATCACAATCCGTTCAAGCCAAAAGGCATAACATTTCTCAATCAATCATTTGAACTTGACAAGCATGAAATTACTAGACTGGCTACATAACAAACCCACATGACCATCAAGATTTCCAATTCACCCATCATATAAATCACTATGTTTCACATAATACTACAATTCATAGTATGCAACATCGCAAAGAACAGTCAACGAAGCACAATTTTATTCTCTAGTCACATCGGTCAACGAGTCTAGTTATAATAATAACAATCATATCCAACATCATTCCACAATCACTCCAATTAGTCAATCCTAAGAATCAAAGATGCACCATATTAACATTTAACTACATTAATCCATCAGTAAGATCGCATTTCAATGCACAAAATTTAATAAAGGAATTCTGCATAATTCCCTACCTGGATTCCAAGTAATAACATGACAATTCTAATTTATAAACATAACGTCTACTATGAGCAATTCCTACTCACTCAAATCTAGGGTCGGGCTAACCTTATGGAAATAAACAAGAGTAGGGATTCTGGACCACTTGATGGAATCCAACCAAAATATGATCACTTATCGAAATGTACCAAGTACAACTAATCCTCATCACCCCTAGACTGTGTATGGTCCCCCATTGCAAATATTCTAAGCAGAACCATAAGTATAATCTCATCGTCCATGCAGTGATCACCCATCGCGGATATACCCTTGAAATACCTATGGTTCCCCATCGAGATATACCAAGCAGGACTACATCCTAACTCTACGTAGTGATCACCCATCTCGAATATACCAAGCATAATCACTCATAAAATGTGTATGGTCCCCCATCGCGGATATACCAAGTAGAACCATATGCATAGTCTAATAACGTAGGTAGTGATCACCCATCGCGGATATACCAAGCATGATCACCTCTAACAGTCTTCCATCGTAGATACACCAAGCAGGACTGTATCCTATAACTCTAGGTAGTGATCACCCATCGCGGATATACAAAGCTTGATCACTCCTAGAATACGTATGGTCCTCCATCGTGGATATACCAAGCAGAACCATATGCATAGTCTAATAATGTAGGCAATGATCACTCATCGCGGATATACCAAGCATGATCACCCCTAACAGTCCCCTATCACGGATATACCAAGCATGACTGTATCATATAACTCTAGGTAGTGATCACCCTTCGTAGATATACCAAGCATGATCACTCCTAAAATATGTATTGTCACATCCTGGGCTCGACTCTGCCGTAGCACGATATTGTCCGCTTTGGGCCATGCCCTCACGATTTTGTTTCTGGGAACTCACGAGCACTTCCCAGTGGGTCACCCATCCTAGGAATGCTCTCGCCCGAACTCGCTTAACTTCTGAGTTCCGATGGAATCCGAAGCCAATGAGTTCCCAAAAAGCCTCATGCTATAGAGAGATGAGCATGTACATATAAGGCACATCACCCCTTCTCCATTGGTTAATGTGGGATCTTACACGTATGGTCCCCCATCGCGAATATACCAAGCAGAACCATAAGCATAGTTTAATCGTGCAAGCGTTGACCACCCATCGTGGATATACCAAGCATGATCACCCTTGAAATACGTATGGTCCCCCATTACGGATATACTAAGCAGGACCATCCATGTACCACTGCTACATGGTGCAGTAAATTCAACACACAACGTACCCATACCTCAACCCATATAAGTTACAACGTAGGCACCTGCACTATCAACTTCTCATGGTCATTAACTAACTTGTCACACAAGCATATAAGTTCTACATAATACTTCTATCTCACATTGTCAAAACAATTATCATACATATCATTCTTGTTATCAAGAAAATAACTACACATATATATAACAATGAGACATCCCATATTCGTGAACCGAGGTATATATATTAACTGGGATAACTCACTAACCAATATCGGCCCACGCGTCGCCGCACGCTGCAGCAGGCCGCCCCGACTCGCTAGAAAATTCAACTATTTCCAAAAATTACCAAATTTTACAGGCATGTAGATCTCAATGAGTGGAGTAATTTTCATACCTGTGGCTAAGGCCAATTTGGCTGGAAAAAGCTCCAATTTCCCTCGAACTCACCGAAAACCCTAAAAAGGGTATGCCTTGATCCGTCACTTACGGTGCTCCGCCGCCCCAAAACCTGTTTGGGCTTTTTTCCTGGCCTCTAGATGAGTGTTTTGGTGGTGTTAATTGAAGGATTTAGCTTCAGGATTTGAGGAATCACTGCCACGAACCCGTCACACCCACCGTCTGTTTTTCACAAAATTGAAGCCATTTTTAGTGGAATTGGAATAGGAGAGGTATCTAGGTTGATTCTAGGGGGTGGGTAGCTTCAATTTACAGGAAAATTGCCTTAAAAGGCGTCAGGATTACCTTGCAGAGACCGGGTAGGGTCATAGGGGAAACCATGTAAAAGGGATCCGGCGGAGTTCCCCTCATTCTCTTCCCTCTCCTTTCTCTCCTTTCTCTTGTCTCTCATTGGTCTGTCTCTCTCCCCTCCTCTCCTAATTGGTCTGTCCCCCTTTTTCTCTGATTAGGCAGCCAATGCCCTCTCCCCTTTCTCTCCCGCACCTCCCCTTCCTCCCCTCTCACTTGCTGCCTTTAGGCTTCTAATTTTTTTTTTTTCTTTGAGACTTCCCCCCTCTTATTGGTCCCTTCCCAAATTAATAGGAACCCTAAAAATATTAAATCCCTATTTTATTTAAGAAACTTCTAACGTCCGTAACTTCTCTTTTCTCGTCCCGATTCACGAATGGCCTTCGCCTATCTGCTCATGGGGTTGAGCTCAATTTGAAAACATTAAGATTGACCCCCGAAGGTCTACGGATTTAAATAATTATTTTCAAAAATTCAAACTTTGTAATTAAGTAATTAAAATCTAAAATTAATATAAATTCCCAAAAATAATATAGAATCTCCTTAATACAAATACATAGTTTGCAATAGTGAAATCTAGGAACGGGATTTCACATATAGGGATCGATACCCCACTTCTCCAAATTTTCAATAATTTTTTTTACTCAAAATAAACTAACCTACATGTAATGATTCATAACCCTTCTTAATTGTAAAGTCTATTCTTTTCTTTTTTACACTAGTGGTAATGGTAAAGAGAGATACGTATTTGGCGCATGAATAAATACTCTAATCACTTGAGTTATACAAACTCTTTCATTTTTATTTTATTTAGTACATACATGTCAAATATGATAATTTTTTTAAAGGTAATGGCTCGTATTTTGGATTTATCTGATTCGTCATATTTGGCATGTATTTTTTTTATGAGTAAATTGTACGAATGGTCCCTCAACTTTAATCAAATTGGAGCAATGGTCCCTCAACTAAAAATCCATTACCATTGGTCCCTCAACTTATCAAAATGTGTAGCTATAGTCCTTTTCATAAATTTTGTCAAAATTTTGTCAAAATAAGTTATATTGGAATGACCATTTATACAATTAGGGTCCCTCAACTCATCAAAGTGTATAATTATGGTTCTTTTTGTCAACTATGTCAAAAATTTTGTCAAAACGAGTTACATTGGAAGGATCATTGCTACAATTGGGTTAAAGTTAAGGGACCATTTCTCCAGTTGAATTAAAGTTGAGGGACCAATGGTAATGGATTTTTAGTTGAGGGACCATAGCTGCACATTTTGATAAGTTGAGGGACCAATGGTAATGGATTTTTAGTTAAGGGACCATTGCTCCAATTAAGTTAAAGTTAAGGGTACCATAGCTACAATTTACTCTTTTTTTATTGGAACTGAGGTACACTCTTCGTATACAAATATTTTTGAACTTACGTATTTTTATTGAAGAATGTCGGATCAGAAATTGAGAATTTTCAAAATCTCTGGATACATTCCAATTTGGAGAATTAACTACAATACTTTTTTTTTAGTCGAGCGATAGCGTTAGTAAGTTAAATGTTAGGTTAGCTACCGTCGGGGTTTGAACCCACGCCGTTATGCAAGGGCACAACACCCGTCATGCAAGGGCACAACACCCGTCATGCAAGGGCACAACACCCGTCATGCAAGGGCACAACACCCGTCATGCAGAGGCACAACACCTTGTCACCATTGTGGTAAAGGGCCACTTGCAACTATAATACTTACATATATTTAATACAATCATCATCTAACGATAAGATATAGTTATTTGAAAATATGTATTTAATACAATCACCATCTGACCATCGAGATGGTGATTGTATTAAATACATGTAAGTAGCCAAATCCGAATTTTTTTACATCCAAATTTTTTAGAATGTTCAAGTATTGAACTTTTCATATTTGAAATAGAATTTTTATGGATCCAATTTGGAATCGGAATTTTTCATATCCTAAGAAGCCTTCATTGGCATCCATTTCGTGACTTTGTTTGTATCATCTCTTATTTTGTCCTTATCATCAAAACTCAAAATTTTCAAGCCTTTTTCATTAGTTTTCCTATTTTTCTTTTGGCCACCAAAAAAAAATCCCAAATGAACACCAACACCATGATTTGTGTTGCCGTTGGTTCATAACAATTCTTTCTCATCGAGACATAAGAATTTAAGGTACATAGAGGTCCCCATGATGGTAAGGGACTCGCTCAGTAAAAGAATTGAAAAACTATAAAGATATAAATTTTGATATAAAGATTTGAGTTGTAAGTTATTTTCCTATATACTTTGGTGGGTCGGTGCCTTTGCTTGTTCTTTAGCCGCTGGTTGTAGTAGTGGCGGTAGACGGAGGGAGCAGCCCCGCAGTATGGCCAGAACAGCAAAGCCCACAGCAGGGTAGTACAACATCAATATTGTATAAGATGTGCCTTGCCGGACCATAACAGCTCTAACAATATAGCACCCTAGGCCTGCAATTTTCATCAAGCTAGAAAATATGTATCAAGTTGAATAAACTAAGCAACCAGGATCCTCTCCGGATCCATTTCCTAAGGATCCTAGGGATCACACAATCCTGTCCGTTCATCGTATATCGTGCGATAAAAAATTATTTAAAATTTAAAATTTAAAATTCAAATATAAATAGTACCTAACGAAAACTAACCGCACGATATAAAATAAACGGACAAGATTGCGGGATCCCTAGGATCCCTATGGAAAGATCCAGCGAGGATCCTGGTTCTAAACTAAAGATCTTTTATGATCAAACCGTACATGTGAAAATGAATTAATTGTCAGAATTGCCTTAATCTAATTCTAGAAGAAGTTCCAAAAACACAATCTTTATGATCGTCAATACCTAACATTTGGGTGCGACAGTTACACTGAAAAATCACTTTGTACTTAACGTCTCAATCCTACGTAACTAAATCTGAACTAACTAGAAATTGAACAGTGAAGAAACAGGCAATCAAAACAGATTAACCATGGTGACAAATCCATATAAATTGTTCAGGCTGCAGGGGTACGTATGAATTTGTGACAGACCCATTAAGTAGCAAAATCAGCACCCAGTTGAAGAATCACTTTGTTCATATAAATATAAAAAGTAAGAAAAATGTAGAAAATCAGATTGTCATTTTTAATAAGATTATATGATTCTGGATACATAATATATAACATACTAAAGTAGCTAGCTAAATTATCAAGGTTAAAATCTAATTTAACATTGGAGCTTGGTAAAAATGATAGAGTAGCTAGGATTTCACCATGGTGGTGAAGGAGGAGGCGTCATAGAGCAAGCAGGTGTTTTGTACCAAGGCTTAGCTGCCAAAATCCTACAATTTGGTAACGAGAAGAGGCCACTGCGGTATGAGCTCAACCCAAATGAGGCCAACGAAGAAATGAGGCTTCTCTTCACCAAGATAATCGGCAAACTCACGGACGTACCAGTTCTTAAGCTCCACCAGCGAGCTTGGGAAGAGGCTCTGAGGCAGACACAGCTACACGTCTATCAGCACCGCATTCACCGCCGTTAAGGTGAAAATTACGAAGAGTATGGCGTCGATTATCTTCACAAAAGCACCTATTTATTAGGCTTTGTTTTGCTCTCCTTCGCTTGTGAAGTTGCAAAATTATATCTCAGAGATACTTATATAGGCACACTATGTTGGAAGCCTAGCATGGGTTATGAAAGTCTACTCTCATTAAACTATATAAATTTTAAACGTTGGCATTTGTTTAATAAATCCATCACTAAAATGCATGTTAAATAATTTTTTGTTAAACAATTTGATACATGAGTCAAATTTGCTGAGCAGGAAGGTTGAGGCAATTAATTTTTAAAGGTACAATCTTGATTTTTTTTTAATATTAATATTATTATTAACGGGAGGGGTTGGGTTCGAAATTATTACAATAATTTATGTGAGGATTAGTTTCGAACTTAGAACTCATGCTGGAAACCAAACAACATATCCACTAGAATATTGAATCACATGCAGGGACAATTTTGATTAATATATAATCAGATAATGGGTAAATTTTTTAGCAAAACGGTCATACCTTATTTTGGAATTATATTGGTCCATAAATTTATTATATAGATGAGTCATGTTGTTGTTAAGTAATGAATAATTTAGAGTATTTTGTTGGCGCTTGATGTGACAGCCTGTCCTGGAAAAATGATTCTCGAAGGTGTGAAAAGACGAAAATGCCCTTGAGCGTTTGTGGCATTGTGTGGTTAAATCTGGTTTGAGGACCAATGTGTTAAGTTCCTATTATTTTGGACCCAATTGGAAATAGGAAAATTATTGGTTTTGATTGGTGGCTTTTGGACCACACACACACATCCACATCTACACTTTCTCTCTCTCTCCCGTGACACTCTCTCTCTCCCTCTCGATTTCTACCATTATCCGTACAATCGTACAGACAACACCAAACTGAACCATTTCTTCACGGATCGAGCCTTTAGTTACCATCATCATCATCTTTGTGAGTCCAGGAGTCGATCCGTACCATTTTCTGGGATTGAAACCTTCGAAAACCCTAAGAACCCGTGGGCTCTGTCGAAGGCACTGTTCATGCACTTATGATCGTGAAGGTTTTAGAAGATTTTAAGAACATAGGGAGCTTCTAGACGTCTCCACGAACCTCGGGGAGCAACGTTGACATGTTTTGGACGTCGGGATAGCAAGTTTCATAGTTGGCAGGTTTTCATGGAAATTCTTCGGCGAGATCCCGTGATTTTTGGAGCTTAAAAGTGGTAAGGATATGTTCTACTCGTCATAAGCTTCAATTTGGTATAAGATTTGTGAATTTTGGTTGAGAAATGGAAGAGATATTAAGGTTTAAAGTTTTTCCAAAAACCAGCAAGTTGCAGCGGCGCCGGCGACGGTCTCCGGCGAACCAAGGAAGACGAAGGAGAATATTCCGTCAAGTCTGACGGAATATTCTAACGGCGTCAGGTTAGTTTTAATGGAATATTCCTTGTTTTTGACAGAATATTCCTTAACGGCAGTTAGGATTCCGTCAGGTTTCCCTACGTGTGGCCGGCGCGTGGGTGGTCGAAAAAAATTTCTAAAAATATGGGGATGTTCCTGAGGTTGTGTAGATCGCGGTGGTATATTCATATACCCAATTTGAGCAATATATGAGAAGCTATTAGCTAGAGTTGGTTATGTGCTATTAATTGACGTTTATTTCGTTAATTCTCATATAGGCGAGATCTATTCTGAGGGCGAGCGCCATCAATTGAGGCTCGGGGGTTATGACCCTTCGATATATCAGTGAGTGGGCTTTTGTTTTCCGTATATACCTATATATATGAGATTTTTCCCAGAAAATCAATTTAAGTGAAATATGATATGAAATGTGATATGATATGCCATGCAAAGTATATATGTATTTTGTTCATGCATTAGTAGCTGCATATAATGGTAATTGGTGCTATGGACGCACAGGTAAGTATCAGGTGAGTATATATCGTTGACAGAGAATGATTAATATGAAATGATGATTATGTGAGATGTATTGAAAGCTCATAAACCTGCACCCCGGTGTTAGTGCTCCCGGCCAGGGCCAGGGCATAGTCTTTCACGTGATGTTCACCTCCCGCACCATACACTCACCTTGAATCCAAGTTAGGTGCATAGTCATGTTGTACAGACCACTATAGATGGTTCTGACTCGTAGGTGACCCGCGATTAGCGCACAGTCTTCACGTGATCGTAGCACTAGAGCGTATTTATTTACACCCAGTCTTGTCGGTCAGACCACGTGAGGTGGTTCCAACTCATGTGCAGGATATATACATATGTGATGATGAGATATGATGAGATTGATTATGAGCTATAGTTCAGCCGAGCTGATCACTCGGGGGACATGTTATTATCTATGATGGGTTTATTCCACCTGATATAGTGATGTGATTTGATGACATATATTTGGCATGGCATATACCTTGCATATCACTACTTTTGGCATGATTCGAGTTATGAGTTGAGATGAGTATATATGCATATATGCTATTTTTCTAGGAAATTATACATGTTTTACGGCGAGGGGTTAGAACCTTTGAAAAGAAAAAAGGTTTTGAAAATATTTGTTTTTGCCCACTCACGCATTTTGTTTTTCGTCCCTCCAGGTTCTAAGTAGCAGTGCTTTGGTGGTCACGAAGGATTCAACGATGTTCTGACAGAATTCACAAAAGTAGGATTCACCTTGGGTGTTATATCTTAGTAATTGTCCTTGACTGCAACTAGACGTTCTTATTGCCGTGAATGTGTATTTATACACTTAAACTCTCACTAGCATGTTATTTGGATAGTACGGCTAGTAGTTGGTTTTTATTTAGTCATATTTCTATTTATCTTATTAGCTTCCGCACTGTGCACATAGTTACGTCACTTTCACGTGACGGCCAGCACGCCCTCATTGGGACGGGGTGTGTCGGTTGGTATCAAAGCCTAGGTTGCAGTCCTGTATATCTTGAGAATTTCTTAGTGCCTTCTGTCAGAACTATACCGCCTCGTAGAGAGCCACGTCGTTCTGACGAGCCTAGTTTCCTGATATAGCTTAGTTAAGGAAAGTTATTGCTATTGTGATCCAGTCTATTATCCAAAGGACTTCTCTTGAGACTGTTTATAAGTTGAAGCTGAATCATTTTATGGGAAATGAAGAACCTGAGAGAGCATAGCGATGGCTCAATCATGTTGAAATGACCTTTCATGTGATGCAAGTTAAGGGAATCTTCTTTTTGAAAGGTGGGTCGAGACGACTACCTGGTTTCTGAGTATTGAATCTACATCCTGGTGGAAACAGTAGTCTTATACGATGTCACCGAAGGAAACAACTAATTCAGAATTGTTTAAAAAGTTGTTTAAGAGAAGGTTTATTCCTCCGAGATATATTGATGGTAAGAAACAAGAGTTTACAAATTTGAGACAAGCAAAGAGGATAGCGAATGAGTATTATGGAAAGTTTACGGACTTGTCTCGTTATCATCCGAATGTTGCTGCTAATCCATCGGAAATATTGTGTCGTTTTAAGCTGGGTATTAAAAAGAAGTGGCGTTTTGAGGCGACCACTATTCATAGTACTTCTTACGAGGAGTTTTATGAGATTTTGTTGAGGATTGAAGAGAATATGCCCAGCGAGAGTAAAGGAAAAAAAAAGGAAAAGAATGTGAACCAGAGGAAAAATGACCAAGGTAAATGTCAGTCATCTCAACGACCTCATAAAACTCAAAGCTTCAAAAGAAGTGAAGCTAGTTCTAGTCTTCCCAGCGAAGGTTTTAGTGTTATTGGTCAGAGGCGAGGTAGTAGATTTACTGGAGGTTCCAGATTCCAGAGGCAAGGAAATGCTGGTAGAGGAAATGTAACTTTGTGCCGTAGGTGTAATAATAGACACTTTAGATAGTATAGACGGGAAACATTGGATGCTTTACATGTGGACAAATTGGACAGAGAGCTACAAATTGTCCCCAGAATCAGTAGATGCCCCAATAGTCTTATTTGCCACCACTAGCGCCGATTCAGCAGGTTCCTGGATCTAATAGTTAGTCAGATAGGCCGTGGTGAGCAAGGGCGAGGTATTTAAACTAATAAAGGTCGTAGAGGACGATAATAAGCCCAGGGACGTGTAACCATGTATCACCGCAAGATGCTCAGAATCATTCGGACTTGATTATGGGTACGCTAAACATTTTTGGTCACTTTGCTAGAGTTTATTGATTGTGATGCAGAAATTTTATGTTCTTGACGATGTTGCAAAGAAAGTATTGAATGAGCACGATCAAGGCGTATATATGTATTTCCCAATTAGGGGAAAGATGGTAATATTGCACCCTCAGGAATTGTTACTTACTTATCGAGACAACAGTGAGTTATCGGTATTGCGGGCTGCAGACCGTAATATTAATAACTTATTCATTGGATTCGTTAAGCAAGTAATCAGGGAGGTCATTATATGTTAGTATTGTGTTTATTCAGGGTGTTCGGTGATGGTAGAAGATGTAGTTATGACAGTGAATTTTATTCCATTAGCTATGGTGGATTTCGATGTTATTCTAGGCACAGATTGGTTGCATTATGATCGTGCCAAGATAGATTGCTACGGGAAATCAGTTACTTTCCATCATCTTGGATTACCAGAGGTTACTTTTGTGGTTAAGCAAAGTGGAGTGAGGCATGCCGTTATTCTGCTATGAGAGCAAAGAAATGGTTATTAAAAGGCCGCCAAGGATACTTAGCTCATGTGGTGTTGAATGATGTTGCTCTGAGTAGTGTGGAAGATGTAAAGGTACATATATTATATTATAGAATGGCTCTTGCTGAGTTGAGGGAATTGAAGGTTCAGTTGCAGGAATTGGTTGATAAAGATTTCATTCAACCTAGTACGTCACCTTGCGGAGCCCCAGTTTTGTTTGTAAGGAAGAAAGACGAGACCTTAAGGCTATGCAATGATTATAGGCAATTGAATCGATTAACGATTAAAAACCGTTATCTATTGCCGCGCTTTGACGATTTGTTTGATCAACTTAGAGGTGCCTGTGTGTTTTCAAAAATTGATTTAAGGTCTGGTTATTAACCGTTGAAGATCATCGGTGAAGATGTCCCTAAGATAACTTTCAGGACCCGTTATGGTCATTACGAGTTTTTGGTGATGCCATTCGAATTAACGAATGCACTTGCTGCTTTCATGGGTTTGATGAATGAAGTATTCCAGGAATATCTCGACAGGTTTGTTATTGTTTTCATTGACGATATTCTGGTGTACTCTAAGTCTAGAGCAGACCATAGTAGACATCTTAAATTGGTATTAAAGAAATTGAGGGAACATCGGTAGTATGCCAAGTTCAGTAAATACCAATGTTGAATGAATCAATTGGCATTTCTGGGACATGTGATATCTGTTCAAAATATTCAAATGGATCCTTAAAAGGTAGCAACAATTGAGAATTTGGAACAACCATGAACCATCACTGAGGTACAAAGTTTTCTTGGCTTAGCAGGATATTATCGACAATTGTTAAGGATTTCTCAGTCATTGCCTTGCCACTGACAAGGTTGGCAAGAAAGGAAGTTGAATTCGAGTGGGATGATAATTGTGAGCAAAGTTTCCAGCAGTTGAAGTATTATCTCGCTCATGCACTTGTTTTAGCACTCTCATATGATAGCGGTAATTATAAGGTCTTTAGTGATACTTCTTTGAATGATCTAGGATGTGTGTTAATGCAACATGGTAGGGTGGTTGCTTATACTTCACGGCAATTGAAACCTCATGAAATGAATTACTTTACTCATGATTTGGAATTAACAGCTATCATCTTTGCTTTGAAGATTTAGAGACATTATCTTTATGGTGAGAAATGCAAGATTTTTACGGATCATAAGAGTCTCCAATATCTGTTTATTCAGAGGGATTTTAATCTTAGGCAACAAAGGTAGATTGAGTTGCTTAGTGATTATGATTGCACGACCTAGATGACCGTACAAGTGTTGTGGCTGATGCACTTAGCAGGAAGACTCCATTGAGAATTAATGTTTTGGATGCTTGTCATGTTCTTCTTTTTGCAGATTTGAGACCTACTGGAGTGGAAATTAGGGTGAAAGATCTAGAAGAAGTTTTATTGTCTAATTTTCAAGTTAGGCCAATTTTGGTTGATTGTGTGCTTGAAGCTCAGGTGAATGATGATGAATCTCAAGAAATAATTCAAGCTGTTGAGCGAGGTAAGAAGAAAGGCCTCAAAATCAGAGAATCAGATAGCATGCTTATGCAAGAGAACAAGATGTATGTGCCTAATAATGAAGAATTAAAGAAAGAAATTTTGGATGAAGCATATTGTTCGTGCTTATGCAATGCATCTAGGAAGAACTAAGATGTATCATACCAGTCGACCATTTTATTATTGGCCGGGTTTAAAAAGAGAAATTGCTGAGTATGTAAGTAGGTTGCCATTGTCAACAAGTTAAGGCTGAAAAGAAGAAACCATTTGGGGGTTGATGCAACCACTTCCCATTCCGCAATGGAAATGGGAAAATATTACTATGGATGTTGTATACAAGCTTCCTCGTACACTAAATGGTTATGATGGAATTTGGGTGAATGTTGATCGACTTACTAAGGCAAGTATGTTATTTCAGCTAGGGAGCAACAACCTTTTCAGACGAGTGCAACAATTATTTATTTGTTTTATGGAAAAGAGATTTGGGTTTACGAATCTGTTGAGCTTGTTGAGTATATTGGTCACTTCAGTTTTCCGGAAGTAATACTTTAGAGCCCATGAAAAAGGTGTCATGTGTGTTGATTCTTGAATTTGTGGGCATGATGAAATTTAAGGTACTGAGATAGTAGAGGAGACTACTCAGAATGTTCAACTGATTAAGTCTAATTTGAAAGTGGCCCGGGATCGACAAAAGAGCTTAGCAGATAGACATGTCACTGATCGAGTGTATCAAGTTGATGATTGGGTATTTCTGAAACTGTCACCATGAAAATGAGTAGTAAGGTTCGGGAAGAAGGGTAAGTTAAGCCCTAGATACATCGGACCTTACAAGATCATCGAACGAGTCGGTGAAGTTGCTTACAGGCTTGAGTTGCCTTCAGAGTTGTCTAAGGTACATGGTGTTTTTCATGTTTCGATGCTTCGTCATTATGTTGTAGATCATTCGCATGTGATACCTCCTCAACCTTTGAAAATTAATCCGGATTTGACTTATGATGAGGAACCAGTGACTATATTGGATTGGAAAGAGAAGGTTCTGCGAAATAAAACAATGCGTTTGGTGGAAGTTTTGTGGAGAAAACATTCAATGGAAAAGTCTACTTGGGAGACAGAGGATCAGATGAGAGAGATGTATCCAAGGTTGTTTTATGATTATTAGTGGATGGTATTGGTTGTATAAATTTCAATGACGAAATTTTTATAAGGAGGGTAGATTATGATAGCCCGTCCCGGAAAAATGATTCTCGAAGGTGTGAAAAGACGAAAATGCCCTTGAGCGTTTGTGGCATTGTGTGGTTAAATCTGGTTTGAGGACCAATGTGTTAAGTTCCTATTATTTTGGACCCAATTGGAAATAGGAAAATTATTGGTTTTGATTGGTGGCTTTTGGACAACACACACATATCCATATCTACACTTTATCTCTCTCTCCCGTGACACACTCTCTCTCTCTCCCTCTCCATTTCTGCCATTATCCGTATAACTATACGGACAACACCAAACCGAACCATTTCTTCACGGATCGAGCCTTTAGTTACCATCATCATCATCCTTGTGAGTCCAGGAGTCGATCCATACCATTTTCTGGGATTGAAACCTTCGAAAACCCTAAGAGCCCGTGGGCTCCGTCGAAGGCACTATTTATGTACTTATGATCGTGAAGGTTTTAGAAGATTTTAAGAACATAGGGAGCTTCTAGACGTCTCCACGAACCTCGGGGAGCAACGTTGACATGTTTTGGACGTCGGGATAGCAAGTTTCATAGTTGGCCGGTTTTCATGAAAATTCTCTGGCGAGATCCCGTGATTTTTGGAGCTTAAAAGTGGTAAGGATATGTTCTACTTGTCATAAGCTTCAATTTGGTATAAGATTTGTGAATTTTGGTTGAGAAATGGAAGAGATATTAACGTTTAAAGTTTTTCCAAAAACCGGCAAGTTGCAGCGGCGCCGACGACGGTCTCCGGCGAACCAAGGAAGACGAAGGAGAATATTCCGTCAAGTCTGAAGGAATATTCTAACAGCGTCAGGTTAGTTTTAACGGAATATTCCTCTTTTTTTGACAGAATATTCCTTAACGGCAGTTAGGATTCCGTCAGGTTTCCCTACGTGTGGCCGGCGCGTGGGTGGTCGAAATTTTTTTTAAAAAATATGGGGATGTTCCTGAGGTTGTGTAGATCGCGGTGGTATATTCATATACCCAATTTGGGCAATATATAAGTTATTAGCTAGAGTTGGTTATGTGCTATTAATTGACGTTTATTTCGTTAATTCTCATATAGGCGAGATCTATTCTGAGGGCGAGCGCCATCAATTGAGGCTCGGGGGTTATGACCCTTCGATATATCAGTGAGTGGGCTTTTGTTTTCCGTATATACCTATATATATGAGATTTTTCCCAGAAAATCAATTTAAGTGAAATGTGATATGAAATGTGATATGATATGCCATGCAAAGTATATATGTATTTTGTTCATGCATTAGTAGCTGCATATAATGGTAATTGGTGTTGTGGACGCACAGGTAAGTATCAGGTGAGTATATATCGTTGACAGAGAATGATTAATATGAAATGATGATTATGTGAGATGTATTGAAAGCTCATAAACCTGCACCTCAGTGTTAGTGCTCCCGCCCAAGGCCAGGGCATAGTCCTTCACGTGATGTTCACCTCCCATACCATACGCTCACCTTGGATCCAAGTTAGGTGCATAGTCATGTCGTACAGACCACTATAGGTGGTTCCGACTCGTAGGTGACCCGCAATTTGCGCACAGTCTTCACGTGATCATAGCATTATAGCGTATTTATTTACACCCAGTCTTGTCGGTCAGACCACGTGAGGTGGTTCCGACTCATGTGCAGGATATATGCATATGTGATGATGAGATATGATGAGATTGATTATGAGCTATAGTTCAGCCGAGCTGATCACTCGGTGGACATGTTATTATCTATGATGGGTTTATTCCACCTGATATAGTGATGTGATTTGATGACATATATTTGGCATGGCATATACCTTGCATATCACTACTTTTGGCATGATTCGAGTTATGAGTTGAGATGAGTATATATGTATATATGCTATTTTTCTGGGAAATTATACAGGTTTTACGGCGAGGGGTTAGAACCTTTGAAAAGAAAAAAGGTTTTGAAAAGATTTGTTTTTGCCCACTCACGCGTTTTGTTTTTTGCCCCTCCAGGTTCTAGGTAGCGGTGCTTTGGTGGCCACGAGAGATTCAACGGTGTTCTGACAGAATTCACAAAAGTAGGATTCACCTTGGGTGTTATATCTTAGTAATTGTCCTTGACTGCAACTAGACGTTCTTATTGCCCTGAATGTGTATTTATACACTTAAACTCTCACTAGCATGTTATTTGGATAGTACGGCTAGTAGTTGGTTTTTATTTAGTCGTATTTCTATTTATCTTATTAGCTTCCGCACTGTGCACATAGTTACGTCACTTTCACGTGACGGCCAGCACGCCCTCCTTGGGACGGGGTGTGTCACTTGATGACGTGTTATAATATAAATAGATTAGTAGTAACACATGGTGTAACAGCTCTGGTAAAAATCTAATAAATATTCTTCCTTATTTTCATCAATCCATTTTCACCTTTAGCAATAAGAGCCAAGAGGGAAAAATCATCAATAGAATTTGAGAACAAAAAAAAAGAGTTCCACATTAAATAACTCATACCTCCATCTATCGAATCTCATAGCTTGTCTTGGCAATCACAATGATTAACTCTTACAAAGTTTTTTTGGGTCTTCGTTGAAAGACAGAACCAAAGCTCCACAAAGCAAATAAATTTTTTTTTTTTCCAAACAAAGCGTATAATTAACCAGAAAACAAAAATGAAAAAAATATTTGAGGTCTACATCATTTTCTTTCGTGGGGCGGTCCTTTTGGTTGTTCCCTTGCCGCTGGTTGGAGTAGCGGCAGCGGACGGTGGGAGCAGACCGCGCAGTATGGACAGAACAGCCAACCCCATAGCAGCGTAGTGCACATTCAACATTTTCTTAGATGCCTTGCCGGACCTTAACATCTCTGTTAATACAGCGCCCTGCAATTTTCAAGCCACAAAATATGTTACAAGTTTAAGAAATAAAGGACGCAATATTTCTAAAGCACCCAATATTTTATAATCGTCAGCCATACATGTCAGTAGAATTAGTTTCAGTTCTTATTCTAGGAGGAGTTCAAGGAAACACCAGACATGTACCATTTCCTCTCCTTGATCTATCTACTGTTAAATAAAACTATAATGCTATTTATTCCATATTACAAGTCACTTTGTTGAAACCTCTTTAATAGGGAATGAGATCCACTCCGGATCTATGCGTCCAGGGCCAGCGAACTGAGAGATCTAGACTATTCAAGAGAGAGAGATCTGCTACTCAGTACTACGGTCCGGTGGTATTCCTCTTCACTTAAAAGTGAGAGGTCTTAAGTTCGAATCTCGTGGATGGCAAATTCGATACCAAATTAGGCTGCCCATTGTGTGGCTTAGCCGAACTTCCCCTCCTCCTAGTGTAAAAATATCGATGTACTCAACAAAAAAAAAAAGATCTGGGTAGTTCAAATTTTTGAATTTTTGTGAAGTGAGCCAGTTGGATTGGCTAATAGGACGGTAAGATTAAAATTGAGTACTGATACAAATCTCTCGGTCTATGGACTCCAGATACAAAAATCCATAGTGGACCTCAATTCTTCTAATATTGGCGGGTCATATCCATGTATTTGAGACTCAAGTGCTACTATTTACACCACATTTACTGACTAGAAGTACCAATGATTGAATAAATGTGGTACAAAAGGATAGAAGAAGTTTACCATGGTAGTGAAGAAAGAGACGCCATAGACCAAGCAGGTGGTGTTGAACCAAGGCTTAGCAGTCAAAATTGCATACAAGTTGGCAACGAGGAGAGGCCACTGCAATATAAGCTCAACCCAAATGAGGCCAACCAAGAAATGAGGCTTCTGTTCAACGAGATAATCATCGAACTCGCGAGCATACCAGTTCTTGATCTCCACCACCGAGCTTGGGAAGAGGCTTGGAGGCAGACACAACTGTGTATCTATCAACACCGCGCACACCGCCGCCATGGCAAAATTCACAAAGAGAAACCCGTCGATTATCTTCACAAAAGCACCCATATTTTGATGCTGTGTTTTTCTCTTTCTCACAGTTTGTGATGCAAAGGTGGATCTTGGAGATATTTGTATGGGCCTATTGGCACACCATCTTTGAAAAATTAGTTACGTAAACAAAGTCTGCTCTTATTAATATTATATAATTCCAGAGATCCATCACTAACATGCATGTTAAATTGTTAATTAGTTCAGCAATTTCTTATTGTTAGACAATTTGATACATATCCTAGTGTGTGATCCAGAAAATTGATTATATATTTAAGGCAAAAAATATTTAAAGGTAATATCTTGATTAATAAATGTCTTTAATGTGATCATAGAACTACAGATAGCATTATCGAAAATGAAAATACCCTTTTCATTATATAATGTTTTATTTGGTTTCATACTTTTTCTCTCATACTTAAAACAAAAATGTCAACACCTAGTTAACCCCCATACTCGCACTCTTAATGATCAAAACCAATCAAATTAATCTCAACAAAGAAAGTAGACATGCGTATAGCTAAGTTGGCTGGAATAATATGTTTTACTTTGAACCTGGATTCGAACTAGATCTTAAAACAAAAAATGTCAACACCTAGTTAACCCCTTATAACTTACGTTTCAAACTAGATCTTGAAAAATACTTGTATAGGCACACCATCTTCATGTGGTCTTTGTTTATTCACTAACTAACGTCGCTGTTTCATAAATGCATTTTTATTAGATAATTTGATACGAAAAGGTACAACCATGATTTATATGGAGAGTCACACAATAATATACCAAAATGTTTGATAAAGGAACACTACTCGATAGCTAGAGTCGTAAAAAGAATACTTGGGAAAAGTACCATTCTACGAAAAACATTACATTTTGTTTTTAAGATATATTAATTTCCTCCGTACAATATAAAGTTTTAACTAGGCACGACTCAAATGGCAATCACAGTGATGAATTAATACAAAATACTCTCGCAATGAGATCGATTCACGATTACAAAATTCGGGTTGAAGTTGGAGCGAGAGTCGGGCTTCTTTTTCTTGATTAAACTCTCTTCTTCCTGCCTGAGGCAGGTCTCTTGCCAATGGTTGCAGCATGCTTGGTTGATGAGTTGGGTAGCAGCCCACGAAGTATGGCTAAAACACCCAAACTCAAGAAACAATAGTACACCGTCAGTAGCTTATCAGGGGCCCTTCCTGACCACGTCAATTCTGCAAATATTGGCACCTGCACGAAAAATTAAGGGAGTAAATAGTTGTATCATCTCAGCTGATTATTTTATGTGGATTTCTCCAACACAAATGGGTGACATGGGTCTCGTGATTTCCATTAATAAATTATATATTAGAAAAAACCGTCAATTGAGATGATACAAATAATTTTATTTGAAAATATTACGAAACATGATAAAAATGAATAATTACCATGGAAGTGAAAAGAAATATTCCATAGCTGAAGCACGTAATGTTGAACCAAGGCTTGCCAGCCAAGATACCATAAAGGTTAACTAACACGAGAGGCCACTGGAAAACAAGCTCAACCCACATGATTCCGACGTAGAAATCAGGCATTTCGGTCATGAGATAGTCGCCGGACTCGCGAGTGTACCAATTCCTGAGGTCCACGAGAATGTCCGGGTAGAGATTGCGAGGGAGGCATGCTTGCGCTTCAATCAATGGGGTTGTGAAAGCGATCGCCAGGAGCAAGAGGAAGAGTAACGCATCAATAAGCTTGACAAGAACACCCATTTTTTACTTTTTGTTTCTTAGTTTTAGAGGTTTGGCCTAGCTATGTTTGCGAGGAATGGAAAATAGCTAGCCAGGGAGAAATGAGAATGGTAGCAAAAAGAGGATCTTGGAACGTGAAAACTCAACTTGGGGTGTGTTGACTCACTCACACAGGCCCCTCAAATGTTTGGGACATTCAAAATTGCTTGTTATCAAATGCACTTGGCAAATGAACATTCTCATTTTCCATCTTATATAAAATTAAAAATAAAACAACATTCTCATTTTCCAAAAGCAACGAAATGAAATGGTGAAAAGATGAAGGCTTGAGGGGGTACATTGAATGCCACCTTTTAGTGAAAAAGTGTTTAGGTTTTTGGCTTGAAATTGACCTAAATCTTTATATAGGTCTTTGAAATTGGAAATCGATTATTGTCGTTTCTGAAATTGGTTGCCACAAATCAATTGGTACTTCTGTTATAATTTTGTCAATTGAAGCCCAAATTACAGTCAATCATTCGTAAATTTTGCTACAACAGATTCTTGTGTTTATATGAGGAAAAAAATAGCAATATAGGCGAGTTTGGATTCATATGACTAATATTTCCCTTTTCTACACAATTTGTTTTGAGTTTTTTCATTTATTTATAAGGACGATATCTACTTTAAAATAATATAAAATTAAGAGAAAAAATTAAACTCAGCTGCATAGAAGTGTACATCTACTCTAGTTATTATGACTGCAACAACATCTGCAAAACTTTGTTGCAAGTCGAATTGTCGATATTTTCTAATTACAAATAATCAAAAGTGATCAAAAGTCACAACTTTACTCCATTTTGATCTCACTTTGCCCTCTATAACTCAAAAGTCACCACTTTACTCTCTGAATTCAAAATTCGTTCCACTTTGACTTGTGGACTCTCTCTTCTCCTTGAAACTTATAAGTCACCTCCTAAAACATATGTGAGACTCAATACTCAATAAGACTATGCCACATATGCAATAAAGTTGATTACAAATTTTCATTATGTGTTAACATCTAACAATAAAAAAATATTAAGTTTAAAAGAAATTGAAGAGATAAAAAAATTATAAAAAAAAAATTGATTAGCTGCGCACCCAATTAAACTCACATAAGATTTAACAGATTTAAGGCAATGTGGAGCAAATTTTGAGTTTTATGTAGATGACTTTCAAATTTCAGGGGGCAAAATGGGATCAAAGTCGATTTTCAAAGGGCAAAGTAAAGCAAACTTTGAGTTTCAAGAAGTAAATTGGCGACTTTCAAATTACGGATGGCAAAATAAGAGCAAAATCGAGTTCTAGAATCGTAGATAAAAAATAAGGAAAACTAATGAAAATGGCTTCAAAAATTTGAATCTTAACCAAAAGCTATGTAGAAACTTTATTTAATGGTTAGGACAAAGCCCAACAATAAACCAGTCCAATTTAAATGGCCCAAATATTGAATTTCCAATTTTGCCCATGATAGCAAACTTTTGTCCGTTTAATATATTTCTTCGTTTATGGTTTTTTCTGCTATTTCGTCTCCCTCCCCCATTTCTTCCCGACATTCGAAACCTTCCATTTTTTCTTTTTAATCTCGCATCACAGCTCCATCTTTGCCACTATGCAAAAACCACATATCAGACCCCCAAACTTTATTTTGAGCTGTCTCCATCTCGGGGGCGAGGCAGTATGGAGTGACCAATATTGACCGCCGAGCTGGCGGAAGTCGATATTCAGAGGACATTAGAGTTGGATAAGGTTTGTGATGTCGAATTTTTATCCAATCTAAACCATACCTCGTTTGCGCCTTTGCTCAACGGTACCGTTTCATAGACCTTCTCTCAACTACAATTGCAACGAATTTAATTGCTCATCAAATTAAATTGTTTTTTTAGGGGTTTTTTGGGGGGGGGGGGGGGGTGGTGATTCTTGTTTTGTAGAGACAAGGTGTTTGAGCTACACAAATGTTAGTATCCTTTTCGATTTTCCCTATTTCATTTTGATTAATTAAATTTTATCCAAATGTGATTTTTTTTTTTTTTTAATTCGACAATCCGGATATGCAATCCCATTTGGTGATTTTTGGTTGTTGAAGGTGTTTTCTTGACTTTTATTTAAATTAAAACTCGGATTTGTAGAAGAACATACATAATTTAGAGAAAAATAGTGTGACCAGTCTTAAGACTTTGGTTAATCTTGGCTCTAAAGTTCGTGTAAGAGTATAACTTGAACTCATTAAATCATTCAATGTTCTTGTTTTACGACTATGGCTGAAGAAGATGTGGCATATGGACCTGAAAGTTGTAGACTATGTAGTCCTTTGATCTTGAAAAATTGTAGTTGTACACCCATGGATATATTTTGTATGTATCAATTCTACTTCCATTGACACGGCTAAACATAATCTCGCTTTTCACATTTGGTAAAATTGAATGATGGAATAATCACTACATTGTTCTTTATCTTAACACACCCTTACTTCTATTGACACAGCTAAACATAATCTCGCTTTTCACATTCGGTAAAATTGAATGATGGAATAATCACTACATTGTTCTTTATCTTAACACATACATGAGGTGATTAGATGATCACCATATTAAGATGCTTGTAAAAGGATAGAGATCGAAACAAATAATTCTCACGGTCATGCCGAATGTTGCTTGTTTATATAGGGGTTTCACATTCTTTTTGTTTGCTGCACCACGTATGATGTAACATGCCTTTTCAAAATGATGAGAAACATGTATGTGTATATATGCAAAGTTGCAAACAAAATTGCAACTTCGTCTGCTAAGGTATAGCCTTCAACCAAATTGATGACTCTCTGGATCTAAAATGTTTTTCTTTAGGTCTCATGTGTTTTCTAACTAGTTTAATCTTGTTAAGGGATCCTAAATCTTATCCTTTTTATATTTTTTTTTATATTATTCAGAAATTCAATGTTTTTATATTAAGGGGTCCGAAATAGTCAGTTTCAAAAATAGTGTACTCATGTTCAGTTTCATAAATAGTGTATCCGTGTTCAATTTCATAAAGTCAGTTTAAAAAATAGTGTATCCACGTTCAGTTTCATAAATAGTGTATTTGTGTTCAGTTTCATAAATAGTCAGTTTCATAAATAATGTACCCGTCAGTTTCAGAAATAGTGTGTTCAGTTTCATAAATAGTGTACCCGTTTTCAGTTTCATAAATATTATACCCGTGTTTTGTTTCATAAATAGTGTACCCGTGTTCAGTTTCATAAATAATCTACCCGTTTTCAGTTTCATAAATAGTGTACTCTTGTTCAGTTTCATAAATAATGTACTCGTGTTCAGTTTCAGAAATAGTTTATCCATGTTCAGTTTCATAAATAGTGTACCCGTGTTCAGTTTCATAATAGTTTACCCATGTTCAATTTCATAAATAGTTTACCCATGTTCAATTTCATAAATAGTATACCCATGTTCTGTTTCATAAAGTCAGTTTCATAAATAGTGTACTCGTGTTCAGTTTCATAAATAATCTACCCGTTTTCAGTTTCATAAATAGTGTACTCGTGTTTAGTTTCATAAATAGTGTACTTGTGTTCAGTTTCAGAAATAGTGTATCCATGTTCAATTTCATAAATAGTGTACCCATGTTCAGTTTCATAAATAGTTTACCTATGGTCAGTTTCATAAATAGTGTATCCGTATTCAGTTTCATAAATAGTCAGTTTTAAAAATAGTGTACTCGTGTTGAGTTTTAGAAATAGTTCATGTTTAGTTTTAGAAATAGTTCATGTTTAGTTTTAGAAATAATTCATGTTTAGTTTTAGAAATAGTCAGTTTAAGTAAAAGTTAGTGTTCAGTTTAAAAATAGTGGTAGTACCAGTTTCAGTTTGAGATATTGATAATACCCCTGTTCAATTCGAGAAATAGTTATGTTCATTTTAAGAAATAGTGATAGTACCAGTGTTCAATATAATAAAGTCACTGTTTAGTTCTTGAAATAGTCAGTGTTCAGTTTAAGAAATATTAATAGTATTCGTGTTGAGTTCCAAAATAGTCAGTGTTCAATTTTTAAAAATAATTAGTGTTTAATTGATTTAAAGTGGACTTTACTGAACCACTAATATGACACGTGAACCAACGGGTACAACTTTAACTTTTAGAAGCATATGCATGAATGTATTACCTATGGTTGGTCTAAGAAAAGAATGAATTATCCCCACCGTTTCTTCAGAGATTGGTCACCCCCTCCTCTTAATAGATGTTGACAATGCACAAATATGTATACTTTTAGATTTGGCCAAGAAACACCGAACTATCGACTTGATAATCTTTGGTTTTGCTTACAGATGTTGTGCATCCAAGATTTACATTTATATGGTTAATGATGTATGATTAATCCTAAGAAGAAAAAGTCCACAAGATCCAAAACTTTATATTGGAAAGCGAACTCGATAGCAGTTGATATTTCCGCACGTCTTTTATCTTGTTTGTTAGGTTTAATGGACCTAATTTATTGGTACTCTCATTTCCTTCCACATGTCCTAGAAAAAACCCAAGCCACGCGTCCAGAGCAATTTTGCTTCAAAGTAAGAACTTTGTTTTCTTCGCTAATCCAAAACCACAAACTAAGTGAAACCCTCTTCCCTCAACCAAGTGCTCCATTTCTTCGCGCGATCAAATGCTCTATTTCTTCTGTCAGAGAACCAAAATGCAGCGCAGAGCACCAAAGCAGAGGGGCGAAATTCGAGTTTTGGGAAAGAATTCTGGCGACCGAAGGTGCGGGCGCAACCTGTAGCATGAATAGTCAGCCACCGTGTTTTCCAGTTTTCGGCCGAACCAGAGGGGCTTAGGACTCACTCATGGGCTTGTTTTTTGTCAAGCAAAGGGGCGACCCCCTCCCTCTTACATAGCTCCACCACTGGTTGCCATACCATAGTTTCCGTTCTTAAAACAGACAGATGCTATTTCTCCATCAAGAACAACTCCACGTCTTTTCTACCAGGATTGATGATAATTGTCAGTAGCGCATTTTTAAAAACTTATTTCTAGGTTCGTACCTTTGTTTCTCTAATTTGGACTATGCAAATACATATCTCGAATTTTTTCAGTTTTTCGTCTTCAAATGCAGTTTTTGGGTTGAAGAATTCTGGATTTGATGTGTAGATTATTGTTTGAAAACTTGAATCAAAGTTGAAATTGGTTTGAGAACTTGAGGTTTCGAGCAATGGAGGTTTCGATTTTTTGGTGCGGTTTGAAGGGGTAGGTATGCCGATAGTAATGGCGTTGGAGGGAGGAGTGATTTTGGGATTTTAACCGTTAGTTTGGCTAACGAGCCTGGGTTAGGCTCCGTTAGGGGCAATTTTGGAATATTAATTGTTATCCGATTTGGGCTTTTTGTTGAGCCAGTGTGTTTTAGTTTTTGTAGGGCTTGAATGATAAGTTTTGTGTCCTTATGATTAAAACTTAAGCGTTTTTTTATTAAATAATAGTTTAGGGTGACTTTTCATTAAATAAAACTTAGCCCAAGTCATTTTCGTTAACGCTCCCTAAAATAGGGAACTTTAACGAAAAGCTCCTGGTATTGTTCACTTGAACGAAAAACCACATTTTTACACTAAAAAGTCAATCCTGGTACTATTCACTTTACTCTTTATTTTGTCCTTATCGTTAAAACTCAAAGTTTTCAAGTCCATTTCATTAGTTTTTCTTCAAAAATAAGGCATAATAAAAATGAAATCACATAAGAGCAGTTCCACCAGAGGTGGAATAGCCCAACACCCAGTCAAAAAACCAGGCTGGCACCCTGTCAATTCACTCCAGCCCGTGGAATAGACTGGCACCCAGCCCAAGCCAGTCCAGAGGCCGGCCTAAAATCGACAAAGGAAAGAGACGACTCATCTGACGCCATGCTAATGTCATGGCTACCGTCTCTCTCATCTGGAACCACATCAACCCCTTCCCCTGATAAATCCATATATTCAACACCATGTCCCCCTTCCAAATCGTGATCTTCCTGCAACTCGGATCGTCGTCAATCAGTTGATTAACTCGGATCTTCTTGCAACTGGAATTTTTTTCCGTCTTGTATATTTTCAATGAATTTTTTAATATGTAGGTGTTGATTTTTTGGGGTTTACGGGGTGCGCACGTCCAGGATGGTGGGTGTCCATGTTCAGAGTAGGGTGGGTTCGACAGCGTGGTGTACAGAGAGAAGAAAAAAGTGGGAAAAGTGGGAAGAAGAAGAAGAAGGCGGGAGTCAGAGAGAAGAATTCAGAAATTAAAAAACCAAATTATTATTTTATAATAAAAATTAATAATATTTTAATAAAATTGACTAGGCTATTTTTTGTTATGGGTAAAGATGCTTTGGTCTATTACTGTTTACCTGAGTGGATAAATGCAGGATGCTGATACAAAGTTTTTAGGGGTGGAATTGCTCTAATGAAAATGAAAAGCACTCTCCAGTGAAGAGAACGACGCCGTACGGCCAGTTGTCTTATTATAGAATCGGGACCGAAAGAGCAAACGACTGAAGATTGGGCTGCGGACATTTTACCTTCAACGATGAGCGAGACTCGACCGGTGCCAAGGAGAGAGAGCCCATGGGGGAGGCCGGAGGGAGATCATCGCGAACCGAAGGCCCACCGCTGCAATGACCGGGCGGAGGACGTGATCCAGGTAACCGAAAACCCTCTGTTAATTTTTCTCAAAATTCGAAATTGACATCTCTTATGCTTATGCAAGAATTGAGATATTCAGCTACATTTATGCACAAATTTCAGTTTACTGAATTAAATTATTGAACTTTCTTATTATAGGAATTAGATTCAACATTGGGTTGGGATTAAATTGTTGTTCTTATTGCTCTGTGTTTGTGGGTGAGCTTGGTTGAAATGTTTTGATGGGTTTTTGGGAATTAAGAATTGAAGGCAAGTGATTTCCAGCTGAAAAATACTTTCGCCTGATCGCGAGTGATGGATTTAATTGTATGGTTTTGAGTTTAATTGTGTGTTTGTGCTTTGTATAAGTTGAATTTTCAATTGAAATAATGGGAATTTCGCTTTTGAAAGAATTTGGTCATCCATCAAAGGTTGAATTTAGACCTTATAGTTTAAGATCCCGCTAGTTATAGTAACCAGTGAAACAGACCAAAAGGTTTTGCCTTTTACCCCCAATGGATCACAATGTTTGTACTTCAGGATTAGTCTAAAGATGCTGAATGTGGAGCAGGAACAAATAATAATTACATGACTTAAAAATGAAAAAACAAACACTAGCATAGTACATCGGGGGTGAGGGAAGAGGGGGTTGCGGATGGTTTGTGGAAGTGAGGAAAGAAGAAACTCTCAATTAAGAAGATTATTTGTAATGTTGAACGTGTCTTCATCAGGTCTTTTTATTTAAGCTTGATTTTGGTGATATTCAATGATAATCATGTTGACACAGGAGTTGGAGAGTATGTGATGATCTCTTTCTGGTAGTAACTTTGAAAGTTTTCAACTTCCCTTGCTTTGTGTAGTTTGCTGCCAGAAAAATCATGTTAAAACGGCCTGAATACTTTCTAACTTATTTTCTCTGCTACCGAGGATCCTAAGCAGTTTGAAAAATTTCTAGATTATCAACATTAGTAGTGTTTCGTTCCTATTTGTTAGTTCATTTTGCCTGTTTCTTGTGTAGGCTTGTTTCGAGGGAAACCCATTTAAGACTGTTCCAGGGCCATTTAAGCTCTTCTGGCAGTGCATGCGATCAAAACCCGGGTATGATTGACCTTTAAAATGCTGCCCCAGTGTCTACAACAATGACACCTTGATTTGAGGGATCTTTTGTTTATATATATTTATATATATAAGAGGATTAGACATGAAGAAAACTTTTCCTTTCTAATCCTCCCATTTTGGTGAGGATTGGAATGAATAACATTTCTTCTCGAGTAATCCTTCTCCTACCTCTAACTTGGTCACAGTTTTTCATTTCTTCATATAATATACCTTGAGAATAGTGTCTTATCCATTACAATCCAATCATGTATTCCAAACGAGGCCTACATGTTATTCTCCCTTCTGTGACTCCTGGAGCATTTGTGTTGTTCTGCAGGGAGGAACCAACAGAGCCATTTACATATTTGCAGCTGGATCCCCCAACAAGAGAGGTGAAACTTGAGTGAAGCTGCCTTTGTTATCGGAATCAATATCATTCTTAGGTTGGCTCATTGTCTCCAAAATTCCAATTTTTGTTATCTTTTCTCTTTATAACATAATATCGGAGCGCAACTAAGATTACGGCTTCCAATGCAGTTGAGTTCATCAGCTTATTTGAGTTTTATTTGAACCATCAACCATCAACTTAATGTCATCTTTTCTTATAATATAAGCATTTGTGGTGGTTCTTTTCTGCACTGGAAGTGTAACTGTCGTTCAAACGATTCAGTAGTGTTGTCTGCCGCACTTTATCAAGTGCCGGCTATTCTTTATCTTAAAGGCTAAAGAAATCTAGATGCACTAATGCTGTTCTTGTTATGAGACATGCAGATTTTTACTTTGATTTGCATGATCAAATATATAGACTGCAATCGTATCAAAATTTCGTGATTTTATTTTCTTATTCGAACTCTGTCTTCAACTGTTGAACAAAACTTTATTCATATGTGGAGATGTGGGCTGTCCGCCTCTCCCTTTCTCCAAGTCATGAAATGTAAGGCAAAAAAAAAAAGGTCATGAAATGGGGAAAAAACCCGAATCGTTATCGGACTGACGATTACGGCAACTCCAGCCTCCGGGGACCGACCAGTTGACTCCTTATATCTCTGGGGAGCAGAGAAATCAGAGAGATCCAGCTATCTCTACAAGAATACAACACTAGAAATCGATGATGGGCTCTCCGATGGTCAGATTGCGCTCCACTGTCCATGGTAAGTCGAATAGCTTGGCCGTTATGAATTTGAAGATCTTGTTCACGTTTATGTTGTATGTTGCACTCGAAAAGAATAGCGTCGCGTTGAAGGCCTTTGCATATGCTCTCGCCTGCATTCACATTTTGACATGAGAATCAAACTGCAACTTCCAGAATATTCATTTTGCTCTTCAAATGAACATCTTAAAACACAGGAGCACAAATTTCTTTCAAGGGTGTTATGCATTACTTATGTTTGTGGTAACCAAAAGCATTTTTGGTTGCGATAACATTCCAGGCGTATACAATTAGGAATTGCTTTAAAAAAATTGAGGAATTTGAGGAAATTGGAGAAATTTTGTAGTATATTTTATGACTCGTTTGGAAGTACTTTTAAAATGACTGAAAGCATTTTTAGTTAAAATGTTCTGCGCTTTCAAAAACACTTGAAGTGCTTTTCCCATGAAGCACCAATTATGTGCTTCTTGCAAATGTACTTCAAGTGTTTTTTCAAAATTCACTTGCACTTTTGTTAAGTATTGGTACCAAAAACATTTTCACCAAAAGCACGTTCAACCATTTTTAAAAGCACTCTCAAACGAGTCTTTAAGCATTCACAAATCTCACATTTTCCTAATTAGAATTTGAGAAAATTCACTCAAAACTTGACATGAAATCTTAAGAAATTAATTAAACTCTAAATTCATGAATTTATAAATTCATTCAAATCTCTCAAAATCTCGATTGTATTTGAACTTTTGACTAAAGTGCTTATACTTTTGAAAGCACTCCAAACAAACCGTATTGGAACCAAATGAACACTTTAAAAAGCCATGACAGGTGGTTGAACACATTACTATTTCATGTTGGTGGTTGGTGTTTGTCCCCAAATTGAATTTGCATACAAGTCTTTAGGCTTTAGCTTCCTATTCTTTTTGAGCTTTGACCTGGATGTCTCCAACTTTTCCTTATCTTTATCCGTGTTTTTTTTTTTCTAGAAAGGTTACTTCACCAGCCAAAAATAAATAAACAAAATTAAGTTCTAGAAAGATTACTTCTAGCTCATCCTAGATGATTAGGCCCCTAATCATTGATGTTCTTCGACTAAACACATTTTTTAAAATAATTAGGGGGTTAGGTGTACCTTGTGTAAACCATGAATTATATTATTATGACATTTAATTAAATATAAATTGGGATTTCAATTGTTTCGCAAATGATTGACACTGATAGCTCAAAATCGGAAGGATTGTTTTTTTAGCAATTAGTATGCGGATTAGTAGGTTAGTCGGTTAGGACAGTTTGCTCGTCAGCCGATTTCTTATTTCAAATCTCTTTCCCATTAGTTTAGAATATCGTCTTATCAAAATCAAAACAATATTTGCTAATTGTTTATTGAGAAGCATCCTTACCTGACTTGCAATTGTCCATTGCAAATCTATGGGGAGTTGGATGAAATCATCGAACTTTGTCCCAATTAATATTGGGATTGCCGTCTGCAAATCATGAAAAAATAAAATTACATTTGAGAAAAAAGAAATTGATTAAATTTGGAAATTAAGATAATGGAATGGATTTGCAGTTACCTGATTCCATTTCCTTGCCTGGTGATACCATGTTATGACACTGCAGACAATTAAATTCCATGGTTAAGCATGCTAAATAAAATTAATTAAAACAGGATTAAGATATCAAAAGCTAGAGATCGTGCTCAGAAATTCACCTATTTAACGTACACCGACTTGTTAAATCAAACATGAACAAAATAGCTACGGAGTCCTTGCATGCAACGGGAATATTATCCTGGGATTTTACATCACCTGCACCAAAATTAAAATAAAATTATTACAAACAGAATGAAATATTAGATTTTAAAACGAAGATTAATTCATTAATTAGATTATAATTATTGGTACATACCTCCAACTTCCCAAATACTATAGGAAATCCTTGCACCACGGACCAACAATGTCTTATCCATGGAATTTAATCCTGCGGTGTCTGTCTCTCCTCCCTCTTCCTTCTCATCATCTCCTACGTACTTTACCTAAGCAACCAATTAAATTCAGTCAAAAAATATGATAAAAAATGAAAATAAAAAGAAGAATGAGAATGTGACATGATATGACTGAAACACAATTCATGGTACCAATCATATGACATACGAACATATACAAAATCTGTATGTGTTTGCATGTCATACGAATCTATGTCATAAATGATTATTTTTTTTCGGTTTAAAAAAAAATGTTAAAACCAAAAATCACCGGAGGTTGATGCATAAGATTGTACGAAATCTCTATCTATACGAATGGAGAGATTACCACAAAGCTAGTTTTTCCGATTTGGCTGTCTCCCAAGAGGCTGATCTTTAAGGGCACCAAATCCGAGTTGCTATCACGGTGGCTACTCTTGTTACGATGAAGTTGATGACACGTGAGGTCCCTTGATTTCAAGGACGGCGACGAAGGCGCAAAAGTGGAAGAAGGGGTGTCGTTCGATGAGGACATGGCGGCCGAAATGGGCAGCATCCTGTACCGGACTGGCTTTCCTAAACAACACTTGAGCAGCCGGTCCATGACGCGGCGGATGCAGCGGCGGAGGACCAAGACGCGGCGTCTAACTCTTCTCCTGAGGCTGAAGTGGTGTACCATTTCTTCAACAAAAAGCAACTATAGTCAATCAATCTTCAAACTTGGAAGAAAAAACGGACGGTTGTGATTGTGGCGATCAAAGGTGGTGATGGTGGTTGTGGGGATGGCCTCAACAGCAAGTGAGCGGCTCTTGTTCTGTTTAGGCCATGGGAAATGAAAAGCTAGCTTCCATTGCTCTCATACTTTCATGACTCGTGGTATTTTTAGAATATTTTCTTTGTATTGAGGTAACATTTTCTAATTTTATTTTTTTATTTTGTCCAATTTTCTATTGCTTTTTGGCTTTTTTTCAGTTACAACTACCTTTTGCTATCAATGTGACAACTTTAACGGGACAGTTGACCGGTAATAGCATGGACATAATCCCAAAGAAAAATACTAGATAAATCATGTTTTTAGACTAGAGTAATGTTATGGAGACTCAATTTAGAGACTAAATTTTGAAAATTAAAGAACATGAAAGTTGATGATTGGTTTATTAGTTAAGCGTTAATGGATGTGTTCATTTATATATTGGTGATACATAATTTAGTTTGCAATTTTAGTCTCCAAATTTAGTTTCTCTAGCATTACTCTTTAGACTATATTTTGTAAAATATATATGATATGACAGTAGTTTATAGTTGAATTCATTTTTAATGAATTTTTAAAGAATGAATTCAACCATCAACTGCCACATCATGCGGTTTACAAACTATGGTTTAAGTCAATAGTCTCTCTAGCATAGTTCAAGTAAATGCGGTATACAAAATAAGTCCTAATTGCCTTCTTCCAATGCTACACATATCTTGGTTATGTCTACGTGTGTGACGGTGACACAACTATACATATCAATTAATGTATTATTAGGAGAGATTTTTTTTTAAGTATCAGGTATTCAAGGTACTTCACATGTCATAATACAAGCGAAAGAAATATATAATATTTTTCGTATCCCTCCACTTATTTTATGACACGTGGTGTACCTGTTTGAATACTGGACACTTTATAAAATTTCTTGTATTATACTATTAATACCGTTACACCGAAAAGTTTCTTGTAAGTTTGCATAGTGACGGTTACAAACTCGCAATTTTTTGTAATGGGTTTTATGAGATTATGAGTTGTATGTATTCCAAGTTTATCTTAAGACTTTATTATATCCGACTTAGTAATGAGTTGTAGAAAAAATGAATTAGGTTACTTAAAAAACACAATAGTCTTAAGTTTTTGCTTTTTTCAGGTAGCTTAAGTGACAAAAAAATGGTAAGATAGGCTTATAGTAGATCTGGTTTTCGATTTCTTCAAATCCAATCGAAAAGAAGAGTTAGAATAGGAGGTATGCATAACTAAAACCATCAATTTCTTCATGTTTCTGTTTGGTTACTGTCGAGTGATGTTTGATTGACACCAAACAGTTGCTAACAAACGATTTGTGTTACTTCAATGTATAGTCATTGATTTACGTTTGGTTTCTTGTAAATTAAAGAGCACCAGAAAATGGATGTACACCTAATCGACTTTTGATAACTATGTACTCATGTAGTAACAAGTAACCAATCTTTTTCAGATCTAGGGCAATACAACCACCTTTTTTGAATGATGAAATGTTGTGACGAAACTGTCAATTGATTCTTTTTTTTTTTTTTAAAGAAAAAAAAAACAACTTTAAGCATAGGTATAATCATATAAAATGGCCAATTTGAATTCACGTTAAAGTAAGGTCTTTTATTTCGTAACGTACCAACTACCAAAAGTGCATTGTTCAAAAAACGTACCGAATTATAGTTGATAAATTATAATAGCAACGGTTAGGATATAATGATCAATAATTAAGTGGTTGGTTACAATTTTCAACCAGTGGCTACTTACTCGGATGGGAAATCATGAATTGTGGTCAATTTAATTCTTGGCTTTTTAAGTATTTGGTTCCGGAATATAATGTATGAGGTCTCAATCTACTCACACATATACGACGTGTTAATCTACAAGTTCATATAATTAAAACACACAATTGTACTAACGTGAATTCTAATATTCATCGATATCTTCTTGATTCTTCTTAGGTTCTTCACGCACGCTCAATAGTAAAACTCTTTTAGTATTTTATTCATTTGTACTCAATGAGTATTATGTAGCACAAAACACTTAATGAGACAGCTCATCATAATCATTATTAACCTATACCTTTATTAATGAAGATCGAGCAATCCCTCTAACTTCGATCTCCTGTTTTCACTAAACCTTACAAATGCAGGAGATGTTTTGTTAAAATTCTTAATCCCTAATTAAATTTCAAAAGCATTCTCAAAGTTACCACGAGACCAAAAGTTCGTCTCAAAGTATTTTTAAAATAACTGAAAACGTTTTTAAAAAATATATATTTTTAGATTTCAAAATCACTTCAAATGTTTTTTAAAATTCACTTACGTTTTTACTAAAAATTGATTTCAAAAACTCTTCTAATCATTTAAAAAAAAAAACATTTCTAAACGATTCTAAAGCATTAGGCGACTACACTTGAATTCAAATCCCAACTTAATTAGTATGGTCCATGCACACGTGGCTAATTAAGTAATAAAATGGGCTCCCAATTCCTAGTCACTCTCGTCCCAAGTGTTGACGTGGGGGCGACGACACGTACACGTTGACCTTGTTATATAATATTCAGGGGACGTTGATGTATGTCTTGATTATTATTCATCACGTTTGATGTCTTCCAGCGGCTTACATTTGGAGTACACATATTTGGCATGCCTAACGTATCCAATTTTAAAATAATTTTGTTAAAGAACCTAACTCATTTAATTAAGTACTTTAAACTTAACCTAACAATCCTAATGTTGGTTTGTATTGATGACAAAATGATCTTTAATATGATTCAACTTTTTTTTTAAAAAGATCTTTATATGATGATTAAGAAAATTAATCGTTCTCGTTATGATATATGAGTAGTGAAATTTTTTTTTTTAAAAAGGAAATTAGCTGGTGGCTTTATCATGGATGTCCATCCTTTTGGAGCCTTGTAAGACCCACAAAGGCATTTCAGCCTCCCCTGGCCATCATCGTGCGATTCACCAGCGGGAATAATCGAATTCAGAACGTGCCGTGTAGAATACGGGTCTGGAATTCGTCCCCCACCATTGGGCCACTCTGTGGTGATTTGTTAATTGCAACTAAGAAAACATTGAGTTGTATTATTTTGAGTGAACGCAAGTATTTTGGATATAATTAAAGCTTTTCAACCAAAATAGTTAATGTAATTAGCAAAACTCTTTGTTTTGATCCCTGAAATTTGAGATCTATAGAAGTGGTCCATGTGCTTGTTCACAATCAATCATCTTGGTCCTCCTCTGAAAAATCTCTATTAAATAAAGATAAAATGACAAAAATCTCATTGGAGCCATTGTTTATTAATTGAGGATATTTTTGTCACATTGATCCTTATTTAACAGAATTTTTTATGGAATAACCAAAATGATTGATGGTAGACAAACTTAGACACCACTTCTATTGATTTCAAATTTCAAAGACCAAGTAAAGGGTTATGACAATCTTAAAGACCATTTTAACAAAAAAGAAAGAAAAAAAAAAAGCCTATAATTAAACACTGCCTAACGATTAGCAAGGGAAATGATTGATGGTACCAAAAGAAAATTTGAAAAAAAAAAATGTTAATGGTTGGTTTTCCTTTAAATTTTGAAAAACCACACCAATATTTCAGATTTGTAAGTTGAAAAATACTTTTCACTATAGTATTTGGAATTATGCACATCAAATCATCATGGAGAAATTATAAACACACACCTTCTCTTACACTCATGTTTAATTATGTTCTTGTTTTCGTTAGATTTATACAATTTCATGGCCAGAAATGAAAAAAGAATATCTGAGAGGCTAAAAAAGGTTTGTGTAAATCATCTTCCTAATTACTAACATACTTACCTATCTGTAATGAAGGAAATCATAAATCGGGACAAATTAATCTGGTTTCTGGGTTTTCAGATTTTGAAATACAGGTAGGTCACTAGCAGTCTAGCATTTCAGAGATTATTATCATATACATCTTAAATTAGTACACTCCAAAATAAAATAACCTTGTAGCACCATCAACCTCAGATGATTGAGGTAGACTTCCAACTCATTTTCTTGAATCTTGATGGAATTAATAGTATAATTAACTGCATGTTCGGATGTTCCAATTCATATGTCGTTGTCATGACTAACGTGAGAAAATAAAATAAAAATACAACTTATGAAAATAAAAGTAAACTTGGATGGTATGGAACTAATTGCTGCCAAGATTGATGAAAATAACACACTTGTTCCTTCATTCAAGTTTGAGGGGAAAGCAAAACGTGGGTTTGGCCAATTAGCGTGCCATCTGGCATTCAAGTTTGAATCTTCCTCCCCGAACACTATAACTTACAGTAAACCGTAGAAAGGTTTCGAGCCAAACATTCTATTGACATATTCAAGGGAAATTTCATTTCACTAGGAAAAATGGAAAAAGATTAATCCACAATTCCTGGAACTCTCTGCTTCAGTTGAAATAAGGAGTAAGAGCACTATTGTTTAAGATACAAAATGGTCTAAAACTAGCAAATTTTTCTTCTCATTCTATAAACCATGTAATGTTATTCTATATACCTAGCTTATGGCACAAGGCGTGAATATAATTAGTATAAAGATTAAATTTGATTAACAGTGTTGGTTTTACCGCCTGAATGCCGAGGGAGCACTGCAGAATCAACCAGCCGAAAGCAAATCTTCCTCACGAAGGCGAATGCAGCTGCCCATCAGTGCTCGGGCTAGCTTCGTGCTTACTATCACTAGTCTTTCGCTTAAGCATGTGCTTGATCTCTGCTTCTTTCTTATCTGCAAAGACCATAAGACTCTTGAAACTGGTTGACCCAAGTGAGCGTCTAGATCTCCTGTTGATAGGTCCAATCTCCTCAGCGTCCGCTTCCACAGGCTCTGGGGTAAATCTGCGGTATTGACAAAGGATTCTACAGAAGAACACCGCAAGAGCAAGGAAGCATGCAATACCGCAGATAAGAAACAGGCCCCAAAAGCTTGTTAGAGATAGCTGGTCTGCATCAACTTCAGTGAGTTGAGTAGAGCACTCGCTGTGCGTAAGCCACTTATTATGGATCTTTTGTAGATCGCCGTTCTCTGAGAGTTGAAGAATCGCAGTCGACAAGTCAACAGCAAGAGGAGAATCCCTTTGGAATGCCTGAGACAAGGAAACTAAATATGAGAATAAAACAATATTGTGGCTGTTGTGAATTCCTAACTGACAAATGCATCATTCAATAAAATTAAAACCGAAACACTGAATTTTTAACAATAATGTTAAAGATCAGCATTTCATGGTCAGAGTATTCATTTTCTCAAATCTAAATGTATAAATACTTACGAATCCCCATCCGCTTTTGGTAAACTCCTGCCCTACAGTCCTGAATTTGCATTTGGTGTTGGACATGAACAACTCAATGTAAGGAAGCTCATCAACGATGGCAGCTACCCCACCACGTCTTGGTCCATCCGTGAGGGCTTTAATATAGGCTTCCATGTCTTTCAACTTAACCAGTCTAGATTCCGCTATGTTCATCTCATCAACCAAATACCTCCAAGCGAATGACCCGTCTTGAACTCCGATTCGATCATTACTTGATATCAAGCTGTCAATCCCTTCAATCCGTGACGTCAGCTGTTGCACCGTGAGAATTGAAGTCAAACTAGCCGTGTAGCTGGAATTGATAATTAACACTACAAATAACCATATAATCAGCACCAGCCGTCCCAGGGTGCTCACAGTGTTCTCTCCTGCACCAAGTCCAAGTCGCAAAGGATATTAGTAGTTAATATTACGAGTTGCATTCACGAGATAACGGAGGATTAAGTATGAAGTACATACTGTGTGAGAAAAACATTGTGGAGAAACTAAACCTGCAAATCAAAAGCAGTATCAGTAAAAGTACTCGTATAGGCACTTATCAACGGCCATAATGATGTAAAACATACTAACCAACAAATGGTCATGAGCTGTTGGCTCGGTGGACCACGGAACTCATGATTAATCCGGTGCTCAAGAATCCAAACAACAGCTCCCACTAAAAGGAAGAAGGCACCTGTGACTAACCACATCTGATAAGTAAACGGCTTGAGGAAAGCCCAAGGGTTTGATTTTGCCTCTTTGACAGGAACAACTACAACAAGTCCCGATTCCATGTAAGGCTGCGTAAAATCAACTATTCTTGTCCTATTAGTAGTAATTGTAACATCTCCAACAGCCGCATCAAAGTTCTGAAAAAGAAAAAGGAAATGAGCAAATAAAAGTTCTGGTTAGACAAAACTGTATATAAAGGTGATTCTGTTCACATCTAATCAAAATTCTAAAATTTAACCTAGATACTCACATTTTGCGCAACCTGGGCTACAAGACTGCTGTACTCAGGATTCCTCTTACCATCTCCATACAACATATACGTATGTGGCACAGCATACGGCAACAAGTTTACAGCAGCTTCAAAGACATCAATACAGTATCCTCTGACCCCTGGAGGGCTCTTGTCTTTAGCCACAAATTCTTTGTAACTTACTCGATAAGGCACTCCAATTCGCAGTGGCCTGCCATTGTTGGGAAATACCCACCCCCGAGGTATAGCTGTGACTTCACCAGGCCATATAACGCTATAAAGTTGAGCAGTGGTATTCCTATTGGATGGCTTCTTATATAATCTCTCTGGAGCAATGACTGAGAGACCAGTAGAATTTGACCAATAGCCAACTCTACGGGAACCAGTTCCTCCAATATTCAGAATGTCATATGCTGGACGAACTAGATATTTATCTTGATCAAACTCAATCTGACCACTTATACCTGTGAAGTTCATCTTAAGAATCGTCTGTAGGTATTTTTGGCCTCCATCAAAAATACGGAGTGATGTTAAATGCAGTGTGCTTCGATTTGTGTCTTTCAACCTTGGGTCATTAGAGAAAGATACATTCCCACCTTCGTTGAAGAAAACATCAAGGGCACGGGCTGCTAGCCAAATAGAGTCGTATGCATAGAGCGCATAAGAATTGAAGCCTGGAGTCCCTTCATGTTTCAATTTGCTCCATCTAGACATAAAGTGCTTTTTTAGATCAGTATCTGGGGTATGATGACGAAGAGCAACAACCCCTTGTAAGAAATTCAGTATGTCGGGGCCAGGGGGATTTAGTGAATCTAAATGAGAAGGAAGCCAATCCGTTGCAATCCAGACATAGCCACTGGTCATCATTCCAAGTGCCTTGGCAATGGAAAAAATTGTTAAACCGGAGTCAGGATTAACATGTACAATATAAACCCGAGATTCCATAAGGTTCACTCCCACCAACAATTCATTGATATCGCTTTTGGGGGCTCCAGGAGAGAAGGCAGCCTTGTATGAGATCTTAGAACGCTTCGTCGCCAAGGCATCGCCTAGTATAGAAATCCCATTTCTGCCATAATCATCATCTACAAAGATTGCTATTACTTCTCTCCATCCAAAATACTCAACTAAATCAGCAACTGCATGCATTTGGAAATAGTCACTTTGTGTGGTTCGGACAAAATATGGGTATTGGAGAGCAGCAAGGGAGGGATCTGTTGCTCCAAATGATAGAAGTGGTACATGGAGCTCATTAACAACATGGGATATGACATGAGCTATTCCGGAGGATTGTGGGCCGATTGCAGCAACCACATCGTTTTCAACCAGCTCCAGAGCTGCAATGAGAAAGACATCACTTTAATTTTTAGTTTTAAGACAGAGAGCGAGGCATGGATAACAATAATATCTATAAATTTATCCGTTCTGACACAAGGACATGGTAATGCCAACAAAATTCGAACTACAGTGCTCAAGCAGGAAGAATCATACAAAACAACCCATTTACAGATCATAATGCAAATACATAGAACCAAGGACTAGTATTTAGAGACTCTGATCATCTAGCATTCTTAACAATAATGGTACGGGCTTAGAGCTTTTATCAGGAAAAAAAATCAAAACACCAGTAAGAAACAAAATATGCAAACAAGAACTACGAGACTCGAGATATCCTATCAACATTACAAGCTACAGCAGCTAGGATTGAAATTTTTTGGGTAGGCCTATTGTTTTAAAAACACGCAATGCCAGAAATCTGAACTTTCGGAAGGCAACAAAACAGAAAAATTCATCATTATGACGGCAACTAATTTGATAAATGAAACCAGTAGCAGCTTGCTCAAAGTCTGGTTTCTTATTTAGTAGGAGCTTGTTTTTCCACTCCCCAAAACTGAAGGAAACTGCAACTTCGTAGACTATAAAAGAAGCAGGTTGTAGTTCCATACATGCTTTAGAATCAAGTTGCAGGAAATACCTTCAACAGTTCCAAGAAATCCACTGCAATTCGTGTCATGGAGAATAATGTTCAATTTTGTCCCGCGAAGAACGCTTTGATCAGAATTGACATCATCAATTGCAGCTAAAATTGCCGGCTTGGCCGCCCTCCCAATAACCGAATTGAAAGTAAACAGAGCTCCAATATTCAGAGAACTCGGCCTTGCAGATGAATGCGTAGCATTTTCTGTCCCAGCCATCACTTGCATGGACACCCACATGCACAAGATCAATGCAAACAGTGTTCTTGTCTTGCACACATGGCCAGTAGGCCTGTTCAACAGCAAGACCTCCATGCCTACAGAAATCTCTGCAACCGCCGGTTGAAAACTTGTCAAGTCTTCAGCTTGGACTAGGCAGTGAATCAAACATAACAAAGACCTGTAAAGAATGGCAGATTGAAGATTAACATCATGGGTTCCAAAATTCTTGGAAGATAATCCAAATATATAATTTACCTTGAACACCAAGATTTTGCAGCAAAAACCCAATTAAAATTCCACTTTAATATTGTCTTGGAACACCTTGGATTCTTGAAATTGATACCCAAATGGAAACCAGAAGAACAAGCTTGAACATTAGTTTTACTCAAAACCTCCTATTAAAAAAAAATAATAATAAAACCAATTAAAATCCTCTTGAATAATGGCTTAAACCACCTGGATTCTAAAAATTAATACCCAGATGGGAACCAGAAGAACAATTTTAACATGGGTTTTACTCAAAAACTCCAATTTTGTACGGCTAATCAGTGTACTAAACTACCATCATTACCAAAACAAGCCAGGAATCTCAATTCCCAAACAGTATAACATACCAAATATTTATATGAACAAGTTGGTGAAGCAAACCACATGCAGCAAATAAAAGTACACAAAAAATTAAAATAATACAAAATCAGCCTTAAACAAAAAGATTTTCCAGAAGAAGTTGAGTGGAAGAAGATAGCATTTTTAGATACCTGAAGAGCCAAAGTTGGGTAAACGTAAAGCTTTAACTTTCAACAGTTTAAAGACTGAAAATATGCAGCTGCATATGCTGTTTCTGTCAAAGTATCACACCTCCGCCGTCCCCCAACAGTCTTCCAAGCACAAGTAAAGAATCACCTTCTGGCTTTTCATTTATGGTATATTGATTGTTTATTTTATATGTATATATCATATAATTGGCAATCCGCAAGTTGACATTATAGTGGCTCTGATCAATACACGTCAAACCAATATATGAGAAGGTTTTTCAGATTAACATAACACTTCATTTTTTATTCTTGAGATTGACATAACTCTTCATTTTGGTTTTTGTCATTTTGGTTTTTGAGATTGAAAATCAATAGAAGTAGTCATGAGTTTGTCTACGGTCAATTATTTTAGTCATTCCGTGAAAAATCTCTATTAAATTAAGAATATTTTTGTTTAATCAACCCTTCCACTTGCATTTTCATGTAACAGAAATTTTTCACGGAATGACTAAAATGATTGACAGTAGACAAACTCAGGATCACTCTATCGATTTTCAATGTTAGAGACTAAAATAAAGAGTTATGTCAATATCAGAAACCATTTTGGCTAAAAAAATCTTTTATTTAACCATAATTTTGTCATTCATCAAAATAGTACACAACGTAACTTGTCTTTTCAATATTCGTTATTCTTTTGTATTCATAATTCTTTGAATTAGGGACGCAATCAATCGAAAATAATGTACTAATTACTAGGGCAATCCACAACTTAAAAAAAACCATGTTAAATTGTATAAAATTTGCCATATGTGACGTATGTGTGCATGATGTTGTGTAAACATGAGAATTAAGTATAAAGAAACATTTGAATAAGACCCAGTATAATTTTTCCAACAAGAAATCAAAACCCACTATATTATAGTTTATTTCAGTTTCAAATTTGGGGGAGAATCCTAGAGGGGATTAGACCCTACATGGAGTATGACATTTCATAAGGCAAATTAATTTTGCCACAAATTGTTCCTTATTAATGAGATTTGGTATTGAATTCCAATTCAACTTATATGAGCACAAACTAGGATTATAAGGAAAGAAGAATAGATGCTATCCCAAATTGAAAGACATTTCAAGACCATTTCTACTCTTTTTCTGTATACCATAGTTATTGTGATCAAGTTCTTGATGTTAACTACACGAATTTTCTTTTTCTCAGAGTTTTTTTTAAATGACAAGAAAAGAAAAGTGAGAGTCGAACTTTAGTTACTGAGTGACTGTCTTATAAACCTACAAACTTGTATGTTTTACGAACCATTTTATCTAAAGTAAGTGATTGTGTCAAAAATCCAAGATGTTGTAAATTTTCATTTTAACTTTCTTAGTTATGATTAATACCATAAATATCTATGCCATGGGTGGGGGGAAATTAATAATTTAGTACTGCCAATTTAATGTGTTGTGTAGCAAGCTTAGCAACCCAACAAAATAACAGATTCTGTGATCGAAAATGAATTGAGAGACGAAATGTGGTCCAAAATGAAGCTGTCAAAATCCGTGACCACTATTGACACGTACACATTCATACTTAATCTTCATGATTATTCAGTACCTATATCAAACTTGGCACAGATTTGTGAGCTTTTTCTTTGTTACGTACATGCGTTTAGTGTCGACACATTTGATTGTTAAATTTGATTCAATTACTTAAATTGAGTGATCAAAGATCGTTAAATCACAATTAACGATCAAATATGTATCATCACTTAGCATCTGTAGATACTCAAGAAAAATTAAACCGTGTACTCTATATAGGCCATGTGATCACAACCACAGGCATGTCCAAAATATAGGTTGCATTTTTCACTTGTTTGTCCCCCCCCCCCCTCCCAAAAAAAACCTGGACCATTGTATTCATCCACAATTTCTAACATGTGGTTAGCTTAGCTCTGCCTTGATGAATACTCAAATTGTTGGTTATTGGGAAAGAGGAAAGTAGAAATGGCAATTTAAGGCATGCTATTTTGTGCATTCAATTCTTGGGGGAGTCACTGTCCATACCAATTTCGGGGTCTTGGCATTTTCATACCGTCTTGTGCAGGTTTAAAGAGTAAGGTTACTATTGTAATTCGACAATCAAACTTTATGTGTAGTTCGACTCATTTAATCTATTATTATTATTTTATTAAAATAAAATAAAAGGAATCTTGTCCTTCATTGACGTGGGAAGTATGACCTTTAATCTGGTACCAAGGTAGAACAGAAGAAAATGACCACTAGAAAGAGGGTATTAAATTTGTGAACAACCATGCAAAGGGTGGGCACACTAGACGATGTAAGTAACGAATACACTACTTTATTTAACTAACGTGAGTAAGGGGATTTTGACTTATCTTAATAACCTAGTCACAAGTATAACTAATAGAGAGATTCAAACTTGTTGCAAGAAAACAAATATATTGCTCTAACAAACTAACAAAACCTAATTTTGTACTTTGATTTTAGTTATGGCAAATATAAGAAGAGTTCTTGCATCTACCAAAGTTTTGGAAAACGACTACAAAGACTTGGCTCACTAAGTAGTTGACTAGATTAGACTATATGATGACAACAAATAAAATATTGAATAGGAATAAAAAAAAATATCTTAGTTTTAAAGAATCAAAATAGGATAGTACTTTTGACACATTCATATTTACTTCTCACACATTCTTCTCAATTTTCGATCGTCAGCTTAAATGAATTAAATATGATCAATGGAAAAAAAAATTAACAAGAATATATATGAGATAAAAATTAGTGCGTAAATAACACTATTCTCAAAACATATGTCACGCGCACACTCTTCTCTGGAGTTTAAAACATAACGAAAACCAATCCTTGGTAAGCTTATTTGAAGAATCTCCCAACAGAACGGAAGGGAGCGACAAAAAGCTGGTCAAAAATGAATTTATGGCAAATCTTTAAGCAAAGCATGATTAATTAAAGGTGAATAATCAGTATTTTCCAGACAATCTTCCACTAAAAAGAAGCCAACGCGTAGCATGTGTTACTTTCCCAATACTCACGTTATTTTTTGGGTTTTTGCTGTAGGAGTAGAATTCTCTCTCTTATTTTTTTTCTTTTCTTTCTCTTTTCTCTTATTTGAATAATCAATCATGTTAATATATTATATTAATTTTTTATGAAAAGAAAAAGATAAAATAAAAAATATGAGAAGAGAGGATGAAAAGAGATGGAAAGAGAATGAGAGATAATCATAGTCCTTTGCTATCATTTTGTTCACACGACACTTGGTCATATTTTCTACGAATTTGAAAGGTCATTGGCTGAACAGTTGTCACCTCAAAGTGGAACAAAATTACAAAATATCTGAACTAAGCAATTCCCCTTCTTTTCTCCACAACGGACATAAACGTTCTTTTTTAATCAACAAGAAACAAAAACATCAAAGTAACATGCTCTGAAATCACCCACCTCTTTCAACATTGGTTTAATAAGTCACATGCGTGACTACTTTTTGTCACTGTCACAAGAGAAACTTAGGTGATACTTGGGGAGTAAGATTTTCTCCCATCTTTTCTTTCCTTTTTTTTTTTTTCCTTCCTATTTGAAAGGTCACGGTTAAGTCACGTCAACATCTTATATCTTTTTTTTTTATATAGAAAGAGAAAGACAAAATAGAGAATGTGAGAGGATGAGATGGAAAGAAAATGGGAGAGAATCCTTATAACAGCCCGTCTCGGGAAATTTGTACAATTGATGTGAATTGACGGAATTGCCCTAATCGTGGGTGTGTGAAATTGTGAATTTCATTAAAGTATTGGTCCAATTATACAATTTCCTAAGTTTTGGGACCAATTGGAAATTCGGAAATGGATTAGTGTGATTGGTTGGTGGATTTTGGACCACTCATCTCACACACTCTCTCTCTCTCTTATCTCCCATGTTTTCTCTCTGTCTCTCTCGAACTCACTCTCTTCTCTTTCGTACGGACGGCACCCATAACCCTTGCAAATCTTGCAGATCGTAGGAACTAAGCACACCATCGTGTTTGTGAGGTCCATACGAGTTGATTAGTACCATTTTCAGGTAAGGAAACCTTCATTTTCACGTGAAATACCCTAGCTCCGAATTGGTCATTGTTCATGCAAACGTTAAATCTTGTGTTTTTGGAAATTTCAAGCTCATAGAGAGCTTAAGGAGGTCCTAAGGAAGCTCGGAGTGTGTCGTTTGGTGGTTTTGGACGTTGGGATCATGAATTTCAAGCTTGGCAGGATTTCGTGGAATTTCTCTGGTGAGATCCCATGACTTTTAGAGCTTCAAATTAGTGTGAATGTGTTCTACAAGTTAAGAGCTTCATTTTGATATAAATTGCATGAAATTTGGATGAAAAACGAGTGAGAAATCGAAGTTTTAAAAATCCCCAGTTTTCCGACGATCGTCGCCGTCGCCAGAGTTGAAGGAAGAAGATGAGAGAATATTTCGTTAAGTTTAACGGAATATTCTAACGGCGTTAGTAACGTCGTTAAATTTTTATTAAGGACTTAACAGAATATTCGATGGAATATTCCTAACGTCTATTAGGAATCTGTCAGGGTTGGCCGCGCGTAGGGCCGTACCCTCGCCGGCGCGTGGCGGTGCGTGGAGCATCGAAAAATTATTTTAAAATATGGGGATGATCCTGAGGTTGTATAGCTCACTGTGGTATATTCATATACCCAAATTGAGCAAAGTATGAGAAATTATTACCTATTGTTGGTTATGTACGTTAAATAACATTTATTCGGTTATTACGCATATAAGTAAGGCCTATCCTGAGGACGAGCACCATCAATCGAGGCTCGGGGGTTATGACCCTTCGACTTATCTGTGAGTGGGCTTTTGTTTTCCGTATATACCTATATAAATGAGATTTTTCCCAGAAAACCAATTTAAGTGAAATATGATATGAAATGTGATATGATATGCCATGCAAAGTATATATCTATTTTATTCATGCATTAGTAGCTGTATATAATGGTAATTGGTGCTGTGGACGCACAGGTAAGTATCAGGTGAGTATATATATCGATGATAGAGAATGATTAATATGAAATGATGTTTATGTTGAGATGTATTGACAGCTCATAAACCTGCACCTCGATGTTAGTGCTCTCGCATAAGGTCAGGGCTCAGTCCTTCACGTGATGTTCACCTCTCGCACCACACGCTCACCATGGATCCAAGTTAGGTGCTCAGTCCTGTCGAATAGACCACTATAGGTGGGTTCGACTCGTAGATGACCCGCGATTAGCGCTCAGTCTTCACGTGATCGTAGCACTAGAGCGTAATTATTTACACCCAGTCTTGTCGGTGAGACCACATGAGGTGGTTCCGACTCGTGTGCAGGATATATATATATATATATATATGTGTGATGATGTGATGATGAGATGTGATGATGAGATATGATGAGATTGATTATAAGTTATAGTTCAGCCGAGCTGATCACTCGGTGAACATGTTATTATCTATGATGAGTTTTCACCTGATATAGTTATGTGATTGATGAGATATATTTGGCATGGCATATACCTTGCATATCACTACTTTTGGCATGATTTTGATTTATGAGTTGAGATGAGTATATATGCTATTTTGGGAAATTATACAGGTTTTATGCGCGAGGGGTTAGAACCTTTGAAAAGAGAAAAGGTTTTGAAAAGATTTGCTTTTGCCCACTCACGCGTTTTGTTTTTCGCCCCTCCAGGTTCTAGGTAGCAGTGCTTTGGTGGCCACGAGGGACCCAACGGTGTTCTGACAAAATTCACAAAAGTAGAATTCACCTTCAGGTGTTATATCTTAGTAATTGTCCTTGACTGCAACTAGAAGTTCTTATTGCTCTGAATGTGTATTTATACACCTAGACTTGTACTAGTATCTTTTCTTAGCTAGTATTACTAGTGATTCGGTTTTTAGTTCTTCGTATTTCTAATTATTTTCTTAGCTTCCGCACTGTGCACATGGTTATGTCACTCTCACGTGACGGCCAGCACGCCCTCTTTAGGACGGAGTGTGTCAATCCTAGTCCGATACTTGGCGCTTCCACTGCAAATAAAATTTTTATTGTTAAGAGATCGAGTTACTGACATGCCTGCGAGGTCATTTTGACATTCCAAACTAATAATATGATGTCACATATTTAAAGTATTTCATATGACTGATTTGAGACACCGTTATTTTAAAATCCTTATTTGGCTTGTTAAGAGAACAATTTACATAAAAAAAAGTATGATACAATTTTAAAATAAAAATGTCTCAAACTAATCACATGAAACCACAAACTTAAAACACATGATATCATGTTATTAGTTGAGATTAGTATAATAACTTTCCAGATGTGTAGGTAAGTTGTTCTCTATTAAGACCATCTCCAACCCTCGGGGATAAAGTTTAAAAATTTAAGCCATAACCCAGAAACTGTTTTTCTTCTCCAACTCTTATAGCTTAAAATTTTAGTTCGAGATTATTAAATAATGATTTTAGCCTTTTTTTTTGGTAACTTTTTTAAAATAAAATTTACGTAGATTATCTTAATTTATTTTTTATGAACATTTTAATCTAAAAAATATTTAAATTCCGATAAGTAATTAAAAATCAAATAAATACATAAGTATTTATAAAGTTTGATTTACATAATTTTCTTAAATTATTTTAGACAACAAATCTAATTTTGTACCATCAAATCTTTTTTTTTTACCATTAGATTTGATCTCATTTGATCATAGCCGTTAGATTATAAGTAAAAAAAAACAAAAAACAAAGTTTAAAATATGACAATTTTGTGGTTTCAGAATAATTTAAGTCAGGCTTAAATCCTAGGAGAAATCTAGCCCAAAAATATTTTCTGGCTTATTTTAGGCCAATAATTAGAGGTGATTTGGAAGGGTTTCAAAGCTTATCTTTTAAGTTTTATTTTGAACATGATCTAAGAGATATTTTCCAGATGTGTGGACAACAAGAATCAAAATATGTAGTAGGACATGTCAAACACGACAAAAGCATCCAACTTCAGTAAATGTAAAGGTGATTGGGAGGCAATTCTCTGCCCTCTCACTTCTCATACACTCTCATCTCCTCCTATTTTGTGTGATCACGGTTAAGCCACATCAATATTTTATATTGATTTTTTATAGAGATAATAAAACAAAAAATAATAGTAATATAAAATGTTGACGTGGGTTAACCGTGACCATACAAATAGGAGGGGATGAGAGTATATGGGAAGTGGGAGGGCCTGCCTCCAGGTGATTGGTAACTTTTCAGCGCTGTGTATGCAAAAGCATATTGCCATGTCTGCACCAACCAAAGCTTTTCTTAAACTGATATGTTATTATAGATAGGCTTGACAATTCCTGACACGATCTGATAATTCGATACGATACGACATGAAATTAACAGGTGTTCGGGTTGACATGATAACGAATCGGGTAACCCGATAAGTACCTGTTAAGATAACGGGTTGGTTCGGGTATACACGTGGGTAACACGATACACGATAAACAGAATATTAATTTTATAATTTTATAATCCTAAAAAAAATACCATAATTATATATATATATATATTAAATTTTATACCCCTAAAAACTATAATAATTAATATGCATCCGCCCTTCGAGAAAAAGGAAGGGAAAAAGTTTTTTTGAAAAAAAAAGGGGAGGGAAAAAAGAAAATTATAAGAAAAGGAAACAAAAAAGAGAGGGAAAGATGGGTGTAGTAGTATTTTGCTTGCTACTAGTAGGGCAGGTTTTTCCACCGTGGCCTCTCAAGTGTGCACTTGTTAGGATAAGATCCGACAGCTATGTTCCTGACACGTGTACGTCATTTACCTCTCTCTCTCCTTTTTTTTCTTGAGAAATTTTTCATTGTAACGGGAACAAAAATAGTACACCATGTGTTTTAATAAAAGTGGTGATGAATTTTATTTTTTAAGTTATTAACTTTTTATCACACATATCCCACTATTTTTATAATGACATATGATGTATTACTCCGTGTACCGGTCAATTATACGTACAAAATAAATAGATTTAAATCTACTTAATAAATAAATATATATATTTTTATATATAGTTATATACCGTTGAACTAGATGGGATACGAATTATACAAAACTAATTTCAACGATCCAACCGTCAAATTGTTTGTACATGCTTCGAGATCGTATCAGCAAAAAATCGTAAAAAATAAACATTCAGAGATCAAGTAACAGGACAAAACTTTTCGACGGTTATAAATGAAAATCACGATTTAACGGTTATTTTAACTCCGATTTTGATGATTTTTTATAGCTACACTCCTTGACCCTATATGAATACAATGAAAGAATTCGATCTTCAATTTAAAATATTTACACTAGTGGATACCACAAAATCTTATATTATACTTAATGAAAGTATAAATAAACTTTAAGTGTTAGTGAATCTATCGTTTTGATGGGATACGTATCCTACGAAACTAATTTCAACGATCCAAACCGTCAAACTTGTTTGTATATGCTTTGAGATCGCATACGCCAAAAATCGCAAAAAATAAACATTCAGAGATCAAGTAACATGACAAAACTTTTCGACGGTTATAAACGAAAAATCACGATTTAACGGTTATTTTAACTTCGATTTTGATGATTTTTTACAGTTACACTCCTTGACCCTATATGAATACAATGAATGAATTCGATCTTCAATTTAAAATATTTACACTAGTGGATACCACAAAATCTTATGTTATACTTAATGAAAGTATAAATAAACTCTAAGTGTTAGTGAATCTATCGTTTTTATGGGATACGCATCCTACGAAACTAATTTCAACGATCCAAACCGTCAAACTGTTTGTATATGCTTCGAGATCGCATACGCCAAAAATAAACATTCAGAGATCAAGTAATGGGACAAAACTTTTCAACGGTTATAAAAGAAAAATCAAGATTTAACAGTTATTTTAACTCCGATTTTGATGATTTTTTTACAGCTACACTCCTTGACCCTATATGAATACAATGAATGAATTCGATCTTCAATTTAAAATATTTACACTAGTGGATACCACAAAATCTTATGTTATACGTAATGAAAGTATAAATAAACTTTAAGTGTTAGTGAATCTATCGTTTTGATGGGATACGCATCCTACGAAACTAATTTTAACGATCCAAACCGTCAAATTGTTTGTATATGCTTCGAGATCGCATACGCCAAAAATCGCAAAAAAAACAAACATTTAGAGATCAAGTAACGGGACAAAACTTTTCGACAGTTATAAACGAAAAATCACGATTTAACGGTTATTTTAACTCTGATTTTGATGATTTTTTACAGTTACACTCCTTGACCCTATATGAATACAATGAATGAACTCGATCTTCAATTTAAAATATTTACACTAGTGGATACCACAAAATCTTATGTTATATGAAAAATGTTAGTGAATTTACATATTAAATTAAATTTAAAAAATTGGTGACCATTGGATTGGCTGAGATTTAATTTCAGCTGTCCATTGGGCATTAGGTTGGACTTTGGATCTTCTTCTCTTCTCAGACAGACTTCTCGAATCTCTGCCGCTCAGCTTTGCATCTCCCTCGCCTTCGCAAGTCACAACCTTCATCCTCATCCTTTTCCGTGTAGCGGCCCTCTCTGTGAACTTTAGCTCTGCATCTTCGTTCAATGTTCAATCTGTATTTTTGTAGTGCCTGATTGTGATTGTGTGTAGCGGATGTAGCCTCTCGGTTTCACTCTGTGAACTTCGCAACGTTACTCCTCACCCTCTTTCAGGCATGAATGTCCTCAGATTTATTGTATGTTAGGGGATATGCTGCAACAGCTTCCATTAATCCATTTAACTTAATTAAATTTAACAATTTAGCACAAACCCATTTCTTCTTCGTATCAAAAAGCGACATGAGGATCATCGTCGTACTATGAACTCACCTCCATCGCCATGGCTGACTCGCTTCCCAACTCGGTTTTTATGACGAGCTTCCCAAAAAAAAAAAAAAAAAACTAACACAAACACTGTTTATTATGGGGTGTAGGATTGTCGTTTTAATATTATACATGTGCATAACTCTTGTAGTCATTATTATAAAGATTAATACAATGATGCCTCAGATTTATTGTGGTGAATTTATATTGAATTGAACAAATATTACATGAATTTCTCTTATTGCAGCACATATGCATGAATCAAAGTAGTTAAATGATTACAATTCAGCATGGGGGATTAGGTAGCTAGATTTAACCTGCACCAAAAGCATGTGTATATAATAAATCAACGATGTTAGGTCAAGAAGCATCGGATCACACAAATTAATTAATTAGTAGTTTAATTATATGGATATGTGAAATTGAAGTTGAAATGGATATGGTATAAGCAAGATTTTATAGTTTTGTTTTTTCTTTCTTGAAAGCTTGAAGCAATGGATGCTGTAGAGCAAGATTTTACGAACGAGTCATAACGACAAATGTATTTTAATGTTTTGAAGTAATATTTATGTGGCAATGTGTGCTATATGCAAATTTAAGAAGAAGAAAAAATATTTTTCTTAGCAGGTCATAACTGGTCGGGTCACTTTACCCATTTGCCAAGCCTAATTATAGGATACAAAAGTGTCAATATATAATTAAGATGAGAACTTTTCACATTTATCATAAATAGTATGTCCATCTTATCATGTGTATTAATAAACTTGTGGGCTGACACCTGACAGAAACACGATATATATATATATATATATATATATATATATATATATATATATATATATATATATGAACAAGACCTATTGCCACGTATTACAAGTATGGCTGTGAATACTTAATACAATCACCCATTGACGGACATACTCGTTTGTTAGATGTCACTACAACATATATGGCCGTTATTGGTGAATAATATACAAAGTACAAGAATGTAGCCAAGTCCCGTGAAAGGGAAGTTTTATACTTTTACTTTTTGTTGGGTGGGAAAATCCAGCCATGTGCAAAGCAAAATGACTGCTGATAAGAGCAACTTCATCCTTGAAGTCCTTCCCCCAAGTAATTTACAATTCAGTTCACTCAGTGAACAGTAATTGCCCTAAGTGAACAGTAATTGCCATTTGCATCTCCATCCTTGGAGCCCTTCCCCTAACAATAGGCAATAAAATATTATTATTATTTTGTTTAAATAATACAAAATAAAATTATTTGTAATTTCAGATAAATTTTTTTTAAATCATTCTTATTGCGCCACGTGTCATTTTATTCAAAAAACAATTATTTTTGTGATGGATTTCGATAAGATTTTTATCCAATGTCATCGTGCCACGTGTTGTTATCTTTTCAGAATCTTTGAGGATAGATTTCGATCAGATTTTAAATCGTTCTCGTTGCGTCACGTGTCATTATCCGAAAAAATAATTATTGGAGATCGATTTCGATAAGATTTTTATCCAATGCCATCGTGCCACGTGTCGTTATCTTTTCAGAATCTTTGAGGATAGATTTCGATTAGATTTTTGACGAATGACGGCATGCCACGTGGCCCTATCTACAAGCCAATCCTTTCTGAATCGTCCATATAATCCACCATCAATCCTCACAAATCTCACACCAACTTTCTCAAGATTTCTATCATTATTCATAGTTTCTGCTTCCTTCATCACCAAAATCTTTATCATTATTCATAGTTTCTGCTTCCTTTTTACAATGTCTTTTTCTTCATCAAGGATGATGTGGGAAATCGATCAGCATAAGGAAGAATTGTTTAACCAATCTGAAGGAATGTTCAATCTTCAGATAGACGAAAATGAGATGGAAGAGGATGAGGAGCGTACAAGGAGAGATGACGAAGCAAGAATGGCCAGAGCCTCACGATCCCGTCGAGTCATCCAAATTGTGGCTCAGATATGCAGGCCTAGCCGTTCCAGAAACCTTGAAAGAGGCAGGCAACGACGGGGTGAAGAGCTGTTGGACGATTACTTTGTCCATAACAGTGCATTTCCTGATACGTACTTCAGACGTCGTTTTAGAATGGAACGACATTTGTTCAACAGAATCATGACTGATGTTTGCAACCATGATTCTTACTTTGTGCAAAAGAAGGATGCTTGTGGTGCTATGGGTCTCCTGCCTGAGCAAAAAATCACTGCTGCGTTGCAGATGCTTGCGTATGGAGCATCTGCAGACCAAGTGGATGAGATAACGAGGATGGGGAAATCAACCATTCTTGAGTCCCTGATGAGGTTTTGTGGAGCAATCGAATCTTTGTACACCGCAGAGTACCTCCGAAAACCCACAACCATGGACTTGCAAAGGCTTCTGAAGAAGGGCGAGATGCAAAGTTTTCCTGGGATGATAGGAAGCATCGATTGTATGCACTGGACGTGGAAAAATTGTCCAAGTGCATGGCAAGGCGCATATAGGGACAGAAAAGGAGCAAAATCTATCATTTTGGAGGCAGTAGCATCTTTTGATACATGGATATGGCACGCCTTTTTTGGGGTTTCGGGGGCTCAAAATGATCTCAACGTCATTGCCCAATCCCCAGTGTTCAACGACGTCCTGCAAGGAAAGACACCAAAAGTCACATACGTCGTCAACAGACGTATGTACAACGGGTCATACAACCTAACTGACGGGCATTTACCCATGGTGGGAAACATTTGTCAAAACAGTGCCACGTCCGCGAAGTGCAAAGGAAAAACACTTTGCAAGCTGTCAAGAGGGGTGCAGGAAGGATGTGGAGCGTTGTTTTGGTATCCTTCAAGCTCGTTGGGCGATCGTTATGGGTGCTGCCAGAATGTTCGATTTAGAGTCACTTCGATCCATCGTGATGACCTACGTCATTCTTCACAACATGATTGTGGAAGATGAGTTCTATTATGATGCAGTTGATGAATATGAGCCAGACACGATGAACAATTCAAAAACACGGGTATATTGTGCGCATGAAGCTACCGAAGAACCCATGCAACACGAGCCATTACAAAGGGATGGACGTTACAGTGAAAATGTCATTCAACGATATACTGCACTTCAAAGGCCATCTATGCACAATGTTCGGCAAATTGACTTGATAGAGCACCAGTGGGCATTGAAACAAGCTAAAGATACTTAAGTTTATTTAGTATGTTTGTTTGTATTTAGTGTGTTTATTTAATTTTATTTGGTGTGTTTTTTGTAGTGAGTTTTTTATTATTTGGTATGTTTATGTAATTTTATTTGGTGTGTTTATGTAATTTTATTTGGTGTGTTTATGTAATTTTATTAGTATAAATATATTACGAAATTAAATAAATGTACTCTCACTTTAAATAAAGTACTAAATTCAATAAATTGGAAACAACATAAATAATAAATTACAACCCAAAGTGATTAGAAAACTATGGGCGCCGATTACCAAAAGTACCCTATTCATCACCATTTAACCAATTTGTGGTGCTAGGATGATCTTCTCTTGACGTGCTAGGACCATCTCCTCTTGATCTTGATTCTCTTGCACGCCACCTTCGCACCACATCCGCTTTCTCCAACTTCCAAAAATATTTAGAATTTCGAGACTTCCCTTCTAAAGGCGTGTTCATAATGTCACGATCTCGTTGAGCCATTCTTTCTTCTCTAGCCAACTCCTTTTCTTTCCTATGTAGCTCTCTTTCCCTCTCACTAGCTTGAAATGCCCTATCTACAGCTGCATCTTTTGCCTCATCTCTAGCCTTATCAGCCTCAAATTTCGCCATTTCCCGCGCCAAAGTCAATTCACCTTAGCGAGCAAGTTCTTCCATGTACTTTGCCTAATCATTCTTGGAAGCACTCCCTTTTCTCTTTGAAGCCTTCTTACCTTGAGGCCTAATTGGATAACGGGTCGACCCCGACGCTTGTTCAGGGATGGGCGTTTCATGCACTTCTTCTCCATCTTCTTCATGAACATGTGAGCCATGATCAGGTGTAGAGTGTAGATGCGTGCTGTGTAGAGGGGTGTTGTTCATGCAAACTTCTGGACCAACGGACACAACTTTGAATTTAGGACAATCTTTAGCAATACTCCAACATTCTCACCGGTTGAATGATTTGTTTTTTGATTTGATTTTGGCACCATACCATGCTTGTGCTTGAAGTTGCTACAAATGAATAATAATGAAATTAGGTAACAAATAAATAATACAAACAAATAATAATAGTGAAATTAGGTAACAAATAAATAATTATAATCAAATTAGGTAACAAAAATACAAACAAATAATTATAATCAAATTAGGTAACAAATAAATAATACAAACAAATAATTATAATCAAATTAGGTAACAAATAAATAATACAAACAAATAATTATAAAACAAATAATTATAATCAAATTAGGTAACAAATAAATAATACAAACAAATAATTATATATTCTTACCTCATCCGAGTAATTTTCCCCACTTCGAAGATTACTACTAGCTTGTGCCAAGGCGTCTCTCCACGTACTAAAGGAATGGCTAAGTAATTTCCAACGATTGGACACCGATTCTTTGGTTCTTTTCCCACCCATTTTCTCCAAAAATTTGGTATGAATTAAACTCCACATTTCTCGCAACTGCATCTCATTACCCGTAAGCGAACTATGAGTAACTTCAACCCAGCTAGTGCACAACGCAACATCTTCAAGAAGCGACCAATTCGTACCTGCATCAGTAGTCATTTTGTGGAAACAAAATTGGATTGAAACTTTGAGAGAAAGATAGGAATTTGATTGAAAGTAGTTGAGAAAATATGACATTGTGGTGTAAGGTAGATGGAGAAGAAGTGGTATTTATAGAAAAGTAAAATCAATTTTTTACAAAATTTTTCAGAATTTTTTTCGGATTTTTTACAATTTTTTTTTAAATTTTTATTCAACTAATTAATCTCTACAGTTGGATTTAAAAAAATTTGAATTCCAACACTCCAGATTGTGCCACGTGTCACAACGGTAACTTTTCTTAATTTTAAAACTATTTTTTTTAATTTATAAAGCAGATTAATATCAACCGTTGATCTCAGATCGAACGGTTGATATTAAATCAGGTTTTTTTTTATTACCGTTGTAAATCGGACGGCTCGTATTAAAGAGCCGTTGAGATCGAACGGACCGTGGGAAGCCACGTGGCTTCCCAACTGTCGGCTGATGAAAACTGGCGCGCGGGCCCCGTGCTGTCGGCTAACGCACCCCTACTCGCGAGTGAGGGGCACGCGCCTGACACAAAAAAAATAAAAAAATGACTGACGCCAGGCCTAGCGTCAGCCTGACGTCACACCCACCTCGGGCTGCAGGGCTGGCAATCCTCCACGGGCCTGGCCCTCGGGCTCCCACCTTCACTCGGGCTGCCCACGTTAGAGCCCAACCCACTGGCCCTCGGGTCCTTTCCCTTCGCCTGTCCCTCGAGCAACCACTAACGGTGGACTTGCTCTAACAGCAGCAATAGAGGCATAACACCACATACACCCGTAAATAGGTCGGGTTTGGATCGGGTTCAATCCGACCTATTAAGCTAACGGATCATCCGAATTCGACCCGTTAAGCTATCGGGTCATCCGAACCCAACCCGTTAATCTAATAGGTCACCCGTTTCACCTGAACTCAACCCGTTAACATTTTTTTATTTTTTTTATTTTTAAATAAACGTCATTCTCAATGCCCTTCCCCAACCTTATAATCATTCCCCTCCAATTCCTCTCAGCCCCGACATCCACCATCGCCGCCCGGTATTTTCTTGTAGCTGCTGAAAAATCGACGGCTTCCACTTGGCAAAGATGAGAATCTGCAATTTGGTTGTGGGTGGCTGTCTGCGACTGCAAGAGCCAAGAAATAAAAATTCAAACAAAAACAAGTTTCTTCGAATAGATGGAGAAGATGAAGATCCAAAAAATGCAGGGAAACAAAAACAAAGCATTAAAATTTCATCCCCTGCCTTATTCTTTTTTTCTTGCTCTCACTTTCCCGGGGAAACAAACGGAAAGTTTTCTACTTTTTCTGGTGTTTGAATTTCAGAAAAACCGATGGAGGAGAAGAACATAAGCATCGGAGTTTGAACTGGTAACAAAAAATTCGAAAGATTGGTGGATTTTGCCAAATTTGGTCACTTGGACTACGCCCACCAACTGTTTGATGGAATGCCCAGGAGAAACCTTGTCTCTTGGACCGCTCTCATTTCCGGGTGCGTCCTCAACTAACAGGTGCTAACGGGTTGACCCAAAGTGATCCGTTATTTAACGGGTTCACCTGTTAGCGACCCGACCCGTTAAGTATCCACCCAAATACTAATATTAACGGGTCGGGTTGGATCCAAAATGCCAGGTCTAACACCACAGCATCAACAACAATGGAGATATCAGAATTCAGGATACTGCATGTGAAATTATTCCTTCTTGAACAATGAATCTTGTTAGAATGGAAACCCATCTCTCTCAACAATGTTTCTGACAAAACCATTTTGGCAAAATTCAAAGTTGCCAGTAAAATTCCATAATCCAAGAAAATTTTAGACCTAATTACAAAATACGCCCTTGAGGTTTGTTGTGAACAAAAATGACTTGAGTTGTTAACGTGTGAGTACTTCATGTAGTAAAGTGAAAAAAATAAAAGCGTCCAAGCCTCAGGGTGTATTTTGTAGTCAACTCAAATGTTCAGAAAACTATTTCTCAAAAAAGATTAGGGGAAAAGTGATATATATATAAATATACATGCTATTTTTAATTTGTTTGTAATATAGTAAATGATCATCAGAACACTCAAGTTGAACTAACATACGTAAGCTTGTTCTTTCATGATCTAAGTATTTATCAGCTAACCTGACCTTGAGTACTGTCATCCTGAGCGTACATTTTTTTTATTGCTTCTTCCTTCTCGTCGATGAAGTCAACAAAGTTCATGAACTGAGACCATCGAGAACTCCACGAGCTTGATGACAAAGATGAAGAGAGATGGTTTGCGCACTGCTTCTTGTAGCGGACAAATTGGTGTATCACTCTCAGCAGAAAGATTACCAGCGCAGCGAGAGTGAAGGCGCCACATAATAGGTATAGACCCCAGAAGCTCATCAAGTGGAGTTGGTTAGACTCGTCGGAGTCCAGATTCTTGTCACTACGACAACCCATCTTGCAGAACCATTTCTCATGAATCTTCTGAAGTGTTCCACTCTCCGAAAGTTTCAAGATTGCAGAGGAAATGTCAATAGCAAGGGGAGAATCTCTTGGAAAAGCCTAATTCATATAGTGAATAAAGATAAGAAAAGGCCATAACACAATACTCAGTAAACAAAACTTATGGAGAATAATCATAAACAATAATCATTTTAGAATTCAGATGTTCGTTTAAGTGAGCAACCACACCAGAAACGTAATATAATATCTAATGTGAAAGACAAAGGTACTTACAAATCCCCATCCGCTCCTCGTAAATGTGCCACCAATAATTCCGAAATCAGTTTGACTTGAAAGAAATAATTCAACATAAGTAAGCTCATCTATAATAGCTGCCACCCCTCCATCATCCGGCCCTTTTCGCAGTGCAGTTTCATACTCCTCCGGGGAGCCTAGTGGAACAAGTCTCGACCTATGAATGTAGAGGCTATCAGTCAGATAGCTATAAGCAAATGACCCTACTTGGTAGCCTATAGGCCAATTGCTCGCAATCAAACTATCAATTCCAGTGATGGGTATCGAAAGCTGCTGAACTGTAAGGATTGAAGTCAAGCTTGCAGTATAGCTTGATGTGATCACCATCAATAGGAAAAGCCATATCACCATCACCATTCGCCCAAGCGGGCTCACAGTATCTTCTTCTGTGATTGATAAGAAAGTAAATACTTTACTAAAATGTGATTTGAAGGGGATGGTCGAACAGGATCAGTGCAGGCTAATTTTCTTCATTCTTTCAATAAGAATATGAACTAACGAGGAAACGGTTACATACTGCTAATCTATTAAAAATATGCAACCGGAAAACTAGTAATCTAACAGATGTGAACTTAACAAGCTAACTTGTAGGATTCATGTTAATAAGAACTATTAGACTGCAGAGCCCAAATATTTGCTTACGATTTTTCTTAAATAGGGTTGAAAAGCTGAACCTGCAATATGAAAGGATCGAATGATGTCAGAACCACATGATCGGTTTAGTTAAAAGAAGTACATAATAATATCTATTTGTAGTAATGATATCGTACTCAAGATATTAATCTTCGAGAAGAATTGCAGTGGACTCCATTTACAAAATACAGAAAACTTACGTAAAGATTGTAGCGAGCTGCCTCTTAGGGGGACCCCGAAAATCTTTGTTGACTCGATGCTCAAGAACCCACATTACCACAGCAATTATCACAAAGAAAGATGCAGTGACACACCACATCTCCAATGAAAATGGTTTGAGAAACACCCAAGCATTTGACTTTGAATTGTCAATAGGTGCCACTATCACTAGCCCGGTGATAACATAAGGCTGAGAAAAATCCACAATCATTGTCCGGTTTTTCACAATTGCAATGTCCCCAACAGCTGCATCAAACACCTGGTGCAAAATGTCAATTAGAAGATGAGATAGATACTACGGGCATGCCACTTCTATTTAAAGTTTTCAGAACTTGACATTATATTCTTCTGTGTTATTTGCATGTGTTGACTCCTATTCAAATCATGTTTCCATGTATTGGCAAGTAATATCACCCCAAAAACCAGTCGCATTTTAAGTTTTCTTTGGATTGACCAATTCTACACTAGGGTTTACTTACGTTTTCTGCAACCATCTTCACAAGCTCATCATAACTGGGATTGGACTGGCCATCACCAAAAGGTTCAAACCTGTAAGGAACATCATACGGGACTAACTTCCGCGCTTCATTGAACACATCAATGCAGTATCCTTCGATTTTATGGCTGTTGTTCCGTTCTGTAACAAAATCAACAAAGCTTACTCTTTTTGGAACTCCAATTCTCAAAGGTTTTTCATTATCTGCAATCTCCCAACCGCGTGGCCTTTCTGTATTTCCACCAGGCCACGTGACATTGTCAAGCTTCTGATCCACTGGAGAATAGCTACTTCTTCCCCTTTTTAGAGTTTCCGGGGGAGAAACTGAAAAACCTGAATAATAAGTCCAAAAACCAACCGTACGAATTTTCATGTGATCAAAATTAATGATATCATAAATGCCACTCGCACGGCTTCTGTCTTGATCAAATTTAACGTGACCAGTTAAACCACTCATATTTGTCTCCAATAACTTCTCACGAAGAAGAGATCCGCCATCAAAGACTTTAAACTTGCCCAGCTGAATTTGAGATGGTCTCATGTCAAGTAATTTATCAAGGACAGAGAATGAGATATTTCTGTTTTCATTCATAAAATTTTCAATCGAATGTGCAACAGCCCAAACTGTGTCATAAGCATAAAGTCCATAGACATTTAACTCAGAACTTGCTAAACCGTCTTGCTGCATTTTTTTCCACCTAGACATAAATGCACGCTTTCGACTGGACTCTGGGATATGCTTACGTAAAGTAACTACACCTTGAAGGGCAGTGAGTGAAGTTCGGTTCATTGGAGAGAATGAATCTACTGTAGTAGAAAGCCAATCTGTTGCAAACCACACATAATTGCTTGTCATCATATGAAGTTCTTTGGCGACAGTAAAGATTCTCAACCTAGGATCGGGATCAACATGAACAATATAGACACGAGGGCCAAGAAATCTGGATTTATTGAGCAAATCAGCAATGTCATTTAAATTATATTGGACAGGCAAAGCCAAGTTATGAGAAATCCTTGACATTGTTTTGTCAAGTTCATCATGTAAAGCAGATATTCCATTCCTCCCATAATCGTCATCCACAAAGACAGCAATAACCTCTTTCCACCCGTAAAAATCAATCAAACCAGCCATAGCAGCCATTTGGTGAGCATCGCTTTGTGTAGTTCGGAGAAAGAATGGGAATTGGAGAGCAGAAAGAGTAGGATCAGTGGCAGCATATGAGATAAGAGGTACTTGGAGACCATTAGCAATTTCAGAGATCATATGAGCCATTGAAGAGGTATGTGGTCCGATTATGGCTACTATACTTTTGTCAAGCACCTGAAAAACTGCTCCCAGAAAGTGAGCCATTAAGAAATGTGGGTTACATTGCAATTCAGAGTGAAGTTCAATATCAAACGTCCCAAGAGAGGATAAGAAGCGCAACATATGGAAATATTAAAAGGAAATTAACTTTAAAACAAGACGTGGTGCCATTGATAATGTATATGAAAGACACGAAAAGAGCTCATGAAGGGCTAATAGTGGTGAAAGAAATCTTAAACTAATACAAGAGGTTTCCATATAATATGGAGTGATAGCAACCCGAGAATGTCCTATACATTGTCTTACAACTCACTAGCACTTTCAAAGTACCAAGGAACTCTAGACTCAATTATTAAGATGTACTACAAGAACACTAGCGAAGAACTACTCAATCACTGCAAAACTACTACTAAAACACTATAAAGACACTAAACAAATGACTTTCAAAAGACACCTTTCAAGGAATCATTTGAAAGTTCCTTCAAATGTATTGCATAAAGTCATTTTCAATTCCCGCTATCCAAATTTTGTTCTACATTCCTAACAAATATGAAAGTTCCTCGTCCGAATGCACCATAACAGTTGCTAAAATCAAAATTTCACCCTAGAAAAGAACAACCACTACAGTTATGAACTGGAACAAGTAATGATATTCATACGCAGAAACAAGAATACTGATCAATTAAGTACCATCAACGGATCCCAAGAACACACTAGAATTTGTATCCTCCATAAGCAACCTCAGCTCCGTCCCACTGAGTATTCTTGGATCTGCATTAACATCAGAGAGTGCAGCTTCCATGGCTGTCTTTGCAACCCTACCAATAACCGAGTTAAAACTAAAAATTGCTCCAATATTCACCACAGAAGGCTTCTGGCAGTAAAAACAGCTAGTGAGGAAAACCCATATCAGAAATTGCAGTGGCAAAACTACAGCACCCCTCATTTTTTTTCCCTCTGCAGCAAGTCCTCACGGTAAAGTCTCAAACTTTTCTAAAACCCATGTAACAAAAGCTTCATATAATCAGTAAATATGGCATGAAAATACATAGGATATTCAGCGAACTTTGGATAAAGATTGAGGAGGAAAGCTTTATTGCTTGATCAGTGAACTACCCAGTTGAGAGCACTCATTGGTCAACTGAAAAACCATAGAAAGTTGGTAAATTTCACCTACAAATTATTGATTTCCAGAGAAATTTTCAGTTCAACTTCACAGAACTGAAAATTTTATAAGTCCAACTGTTGAACAGTTGAAGGAAGGAGTTTGTGGTGGTTGAATGGTTGAATTTGGAAGTGCAAGCAGTGGCGGATCCAGGAAATAATATTCGGGGGTCAGTAAGAATAGTGCGCGCAGCGTGCAAATTTTTTTTAGCAGAAATAGCATGCATATCGTCATTTCATCGAGTCTTAATAGGCCTTAAGTCATTTGAAAAAGCATATTGCACATCTGTTAATATCTCATTTGCGTGGGTAACTAACATGTTAAGGTTGCTCCCATATGAATGCTTAACAAATAAATACACTTATCTTGAACACACTAACAATGTTTGATATCATTGCATCCCATTAATATGTTTGTCTAAGAATGATGATGCTTTGTTATTCTTTAAGATAACCATTTCATTTACTTTGCATTTTTGGATAGTTTTTTACTTGGTTTTTTTTTTTTTTGCCAACAATTGTAATCACAACCAACAAACAAGTCAGATGTAAATAATATTAGGACTAGACTGTAAAGGGCAACACCTCTCTAATGCATTTTATCATGCAATTGAAGGGCATATATGAAAGGCAACTCTAACATTTAAAAGGGCAGCACCCAAGTCATCCATGACATTCACTGAAGTTCGAAAGATCAGCACCTAAGATGTCCATGGACGTTCACTGAAGTTCGAGGGGTCAGCTGACCCTCCTTGCCCCTTAGTGCATCCGCCAGTGAGTGCAAGTGAGCATGAGGTTGGACATCATGAAAAAAAAAGATTCACACTTGGATGGAAGAAGCACCAGGTCCACTTCCAATGTCATATTCTCAAAGCTCATTATTTTTCTTAGGTTTTGGGTCTTTTGGGGCCATGGAATTCTGAGAGTCTCATATCACCTAGTGGAGTACGTGAAGGATAGCAAGATCCCACCTGGCAAGAAAATAGGCTAGTTGACAGTGATATCCTATATAGGAGGTTTCTTATCAACATTTAGTGTTTTTTATGACTTTCACACATCCTTTATTCTTTTACATTTTTCTTCTTTTCTAAGAGTGCAAGGAGAGAAAATGGAATTAGTGTAGGTTTTGTTTGTACTGTGTGTAGCGGATGTTGTCTCACTTAGTGAGCATTGTGGTCTCGTTTTTCATTTACAATGTAATGTGGTCTCATCTTTTAGCAATGACTTTATGTGATTTTGCTCTTCAAGAATGACTGGTGTGTGCCATGATATAGGTATGATCTATTGTTCCTATTATAGCTCGGTAGTGGCGACGCTTGTGCTTGTGATTGTTATGTAGGAGTTTTACTCTAATTGCTTGTTTGTGCAAATGCACCCCAGATCAATGTCTTGATCACTAGAGCAATGTACTTTATGATGATCAATGAAATAACGCTATCACTTCTCAACAAACACAATAATTTTAGTTGTTTATCAACCACGCACCTCTTTACCTTCATATCTAAGAACAATTCCCAATTACAGGGGAAAAGGAAGAACAACATACTTTTTCTATGAATGGAGTAGTAAAATTCGAACATAGAATCTCTTCTTCTATTTCAAAAAACATTTTCCATTGATTCAATTTGGCAATTAAATATACCGTAGTGTTGTTCACACACTTATTTTTACTTCTCACATATTTTCTTAATTTTCGACCGTCGAATCGAATAAATTAAAAAATATCAATGAACAAAAAGTAACAAAAATATATAAAAAAAAAATTTTAAAAAAAAAAGTGCGTGAATAGCACTACGCAAAATATAAAGGTTAACTTCTCTTTCATTTTTCTTTTCACAAGATAAAAGCGTAGCTGTCTAATCACATTGACTTATCGTCCACTCACCTTATTTCACACAAAAAATTTGAAAATTGTATTAAAAAATGTTTTTGTCATTTGGGCTCCTACATGGATCTTGACATCTTGGCTTGGGAAAGCCCAAGTCTGGAGGGTAGTTTTGTAATTGTAGCAAGTGGGTGGGAACTGGATAACAAAGGCTCCATGCTTTTCTCTTCAATCTTCATCATCCAGAGAAGCAGAGTACAAAAAGCTCAGCGGCTGATGCTCTCAAGCTCTTGAAAACAATGGCCTCCTCACTCACCTCATCTTTCCAAACCAGGTCAGCTCGCAATTTACTTTTACTTTCACTATGTCATTCAAGCATTTGTTTTCTGTTCCTTCTCTTTTGGGTCAAAATTACTTGTAATAATTTGTAAAGTTTGAATCTTTCTGACAATTTGAAGCATTTTTCAAGAAGATTAGAATAATGGGTCGTGGGAATTGCAGGATTTTATTATATTTTCGGGTGATTATTTTATTATATATATATATATATTATACTATTATATTATATATAAATTATATTATTTACTAATCGGATCGGATTCGGTTATGGATACGGTTTGGGGACCTCTATAACCATATTCAAAATCATAACCGAATAATATAAACGGTTTTTCCCCATATCCAAACCATACCTGAATTTTCATATCCAAATCCAATCCATTCGGACGGTTATCCACGGTTATCGGGTTTAACGGTTAGAATTGCCATCCCTAAGTAGAAAACTGTTTTAAGCATAAGAAAAAGTGCACATCCGTAGAATTAACTAGAGGTAGAAGACGATGGCCTGTATTGTAACCCTACCTTAGTTTCACATTCAAACGGTGCCGTTTCAATTTCATGGCCAGCCACTGGCCCCACTACACCCACACGTGGAATGGTATAAAATTTAAGCTAAATTGGATTAATGATTCCTGTGGTGATAGGGTAATCGGAAATGAAATTGAAATTGAACTACATTATTATAATGCAGGTAAAAAATGCAATGCAAACTTAGTACGACGGCCTAATGATATTTAAGTGAGAGATATTAGGTTCGATTCTCGCTAAAAGTGAAATTTAATTACATTATCGCTAGCTAATTGTGGGCTTACCCCACTCCCTACCCCCTTAGTGTGAATAGTATCGTTTGTTAAAAAAAAAAAAAAAAAAAAAGCAGCAGAGAATACCAGTGTGGGGAGTGAACTGATGTGGTTTTAATGCTCTAGGTTCCGTATTTTAGTGCATTTGCCTCAGCTGAGGGCAGTGTTGGTTTCTCAGGTCTCAAATTTGGGGAAAGGTCCGAACTTGAACCGGATTCATGAGTTTTTCAGACACCCAATGGAACATAAGAAACTAATGTTTGTGCTGTGTTATGTTTTTGAAGTTTCGTTACTTTGTTCTTGGGTTTCAAATTTTGGAAAAGGTCCAAACTTGAAATGGATTCATGAATTTTTCTGAAACCCAGTGGATCATAACAAATTAGTGATTAGATTGTGTTCTTATGTTTTGAAGTTTCGTTACTTTGTTCTCCAGTGTTTTGAGAAGGCCGAAACTTTCATGAATTTCAGAAACCCAATGGAACATAAGAACTTAGTTTTTAAATTGTTTTGTTATGTTTTTGAAGTTAACATTAGAGTGGATTATTTCTGGTTTAGTGAAGATCCTTTTTGCTATCATGTTTCAGCAATTTGCGGTCTGCTTTTTTGGGCGAGAGAAACGGATTCTCTGTTTGTTTCATGTCGGGTTTTTGAAGAAGACAATAGAGTGTAAGGAATCACGAATTGGAAAGCAGCCAATTGAAGTACCATCCAATGTGACAATCACTTTGGAAGGACAGGCTTTGGCAGTAAAGGGACCATTGGGGCAGCTTTCACTAGCTTACCCGCGAGAAGTGCTGGTTCAGGAGGAGGATTCTGGGGCTCTTAAGGGTCAGAAAGGCAGTAGAGACTAGAAGGGCCAATCAAATGCATGGGCCTTTTCGGGTACATTTCTTCCATCTTCAGCCATGTACTTTAAACAATAAACCAGCCTTATTCTTCATGGTTTGTTCCTTATGTGCCTGTTTGAATAATTTGCTTAGGACGCTTACGGACAACATGGTGGTAGGGGTGTCAAAGGATTTGATAAGAGGTTGCAACTGGTAGGCGTCGGTTACCGAGCTACTTTAGAAGGAAAGATCTTGGTACTAAGTCTTGGATTCTCCCATCCGGTTAGGATGGATATCCTTGATGGCATACAAGTCAAGGTCGAAGAAAACACCAGAATCGTTGTTAGCGGATACGACAAGAGTGCTATCGGTCAGTTTGCTGCGTCGATCAGGAAATGGAGACCCCGGGAACCGTACAAAGGTAAGGGTGTGAAATATGCTGGAGCGGGAGTCATATCGACAATTATATTCTAATTGTATCGGGTTATCAACATATCGTTCATATTATTGATACTTCCGATAATTGATTGTACAGCTTTTGATATCATTTCAATATGTTTATCGATATGGATTCAGCTCCGGCTATAGTGAAGCGGGATCCCTTTCATCAGGTGCATGTAAGTAATATATATGATATGACACTGACCTTGCAGCTACATTTAGCCCAACTGAGATCATGAAGACCCATCCATTGATTGTCATGCTGCAATTAATTAAATAAACCTCATATGTCAAACTTAATTAAAGACACAAAATTAGGTTTCTATGTAGAGTTGGTGGTTGGTTCTGATAAACTAGCACATCAAATATTAACCACCCTCGACTTGGAGAGAGCATGACATGACGGTTGCAATTGTAAAGAATTATTGTATTGTTGTCCCATGCTTGGTGCTCTTAATATATAGAAGAGGGATTGGAACATTAAATAAAATGTCCCACACGTTAGACAAAATAAATCCCCTCTCCAAGGTAGATGGCTCTAGTCTCTGTGCAACTAGATATAACTTATTCACAGTCGTGTTATGATTCGCCCACTAAATGGGGCCAAGCAATACTGATTTCAATCTGGTCTAAATCATGTAATGGATGATCACAAAACAAGGCCACTGTGCATTAGGATATGACTTTAGGCAGCTAGATTAAACCTAATATCAATTATGTCACAACCATGCCCGTTACTCCTAAGTTTTCTAATTTCTTACTATTCTGGTTATCGTTCCGTAAACATATCATACTAAATTCAACCTAGTCTCAATCATATCATGATTCGCTCACTAAATGAGGCTGTTACACAGCCTTCATGCGATGGTGAGGTCCATACTGAGAAAACTGGTAATTTAGTTTCTCTCTCTGCCTCTCTCTCTCGCTTCCATCTACCTCTCATTTGGGTTGCTCATATAGCGATTTGGTCTTCTGATTCTTCAGTGCAATCGGGCTTTGTACCTTTGCTAATGTCTGTTGCCTGTTGGCCGGGCGGGGTTCCTCCAATTGGGTACGCTTCTGTTATTTTGTTATATGTTCTTTTGCCATTCATTCACTCAAAATTCCAAAAATCGAATATACAAGTAAAATAGTAGGTCAAATTCATTAATGTTATCTTAACTTCTATTTAATAGATTTATATTGTTGCATGTTTCTTTTTCTTTTTTTTTAGTTTTTGCATGTTTGATTTTTTGAATTTTTACTGTTTGTTTTGTTGATTGCAGATTTACAGTGTTTGATTGATTTCGGTGAGGGTGAGTTGTTAAGTTTTCCTTTATTTATGAATGGTTGCATGTTCTATATCTAATTTTACTTACTCTTTGGGTGTATTTTTCACAGTGGTTGTTCGTCTATTTTTTCTGTTATCAGTGCTTACCACATGTTTGAGAAACTGTATTAAATTGGCCTTTTTTTAGATTATTTATATGTTTTGAATGTTTTTTGGTTTGTCATGTGTGTAAGAATGTGAAATAAACTATCTAAGGTCGTCAATTTCAATATAGCAGTAGCAGGAACTACAACAGTAGCAGCTGCAGGGATTCTAGATGGATGACGAGGAGTGGGGTTATATTGAAGTCAGACCCGTAAGCAATTTACTCATATATACTGTATATATTGTAGGGAATATGAGATGGTAATTTTCATAGAATTTTTGTTCATTTTTTGTTTTGGTATTGTATTTACACAGAAGCGCATATGTTTTGCTGTTCAAGCCATATGGCCAACCACTCTCTAGCATCAAAGTGGACCAGTGAGTATTACCAAACTATATCAAATCATACAATATGAACAACTCATCTTCTTTTCAACGTATTTTTTAGACATTTTTTTTTCATGTATCAATGATTATTTTCCCAAAATTTGAACCCAAGAAACTAAATGTGACAAAAACAGATCTTTTATGTGTTGTGAGTTCAGCAAAAACTTCAAACTCAGTTTTCTCTTTTGGGGTTTTATTAAATTTTATGAATTTAAATTTGTTTTGATCTTTTATTTGCAGTCGCTCTCAAACTTTCAGCTCTAAAAGCCATTAAATCAGGAAAGCTAAAACTAGGACTTAAGAGGTAATTAGAATTAAACTACCCAATTTTTAATCAATAACTAATTTGTCTAATGAAAAATACCATCATGCATATTTTGGTTATAGAGGCTCTTTTCTATTTATTTTTTATTTCGTGGATTGTAAACATTAGAAAGTTAAGCCTCTGACAACAGCTTCCCTAAGACACGCTTTTGAGAAGGTAAAAGGAGAGGGATACTTTATGTTCTGTTTCTTTTGTGTGTTCTTTTAAAATTTAAGGTTGTGTGAATTGCAAATGTCAATAATCATGCGGAATCGGGAAGCATTGCTCATCTAATTGTGGAATTTAGAATCTAATCTTAAGGTTGTAATTATGACAGTTGAAGTGAAACAAATGTGGTCCAACATTGATCCAAAACATGACTTGCTGGTTTACCACTTTTGTAATTTCGATAATCTTGCAAATAATTTCTCTGAGATTTTTATAATGCTTTCTTTTTTTGGTGGGTAAGAGAATGGAAGAGTATTTTCCGTGTTACCAACAGTTCAACATAGTAACTAATACTCATGCATATATTTGCCAGTGAAAATACTTTCCATTTTTAACTTATCATTGGGTAGCAAATTTTGATGAATTTATGTTTTTTTTTCTCTCTACTTTTTAGTGTTTTCAGGCGATTGGAGCCGAATATGGAGAAGGTTTTGAGAGTTTTGGACATGTTGGACCTCTCAAGGTTGATGTGGTGTAATTTATGGAGTCATATGTATAGTAGTCATTGTTTTTTATGCTCTGTCGAAATTAATTTACTGATTATGCTATGACTTACTACTGTTAATTTTTATTGTGAGTAGGATTTTTTGGAAGACAAACTGCAATAAGATTTTCTTAAACGAATACAATATGTCGTCAAACTGGATGAAGCTTATGGTCTTATATTCTCTTTTGACAACGTTGTGGTAAGTTTCTATAACACTCATTAGTTATGTGTTTCAAGTTCTGATGGCTAGAAATGAAAATGTAATGAACTGTGGAACATTTACTGATCAAGAAAAAGATTTAAATGTGCAATTATTAAACTTTTTCTGGCAAGGGTTTTCGATTTTTCCGACGATTGTGTTCTCATTTTCTTTTTTTTGAGTTGCATGTAATAATTTATGGTCAATGTGATCCCATATCTATTTAATTAATTATATTCTTAAATCATGTAGGAAGACTAGCAAGTAGCAATGATGCTGCTTTCTAAATAGTTACTCTTCTTATCGCAGACCAAACCATTGAGATAATAACACTGCATGTAACATTCCTTCGAAGCAAATCCATATGTCGATATTGGTAAGTATTGTTTTTCTATTTGTTTTTTATGATATATTTGTTCAGATTGTGGTATTTTGACCAACATTTTGTTATTATAAAGGAATTAGCTTCATTTTTCACAACTTAATATTTCCAATTTGATGGATGTACTTTATTAAGACATTTGAACACAGTTGACCATCTATGCACAATTTCCAAATTATAGTTTCTGTTTTGGGATTTCTTTATCAAACCCCTTGGGACTTCGTGTGTAAAATTTAGTGTTCCTCCCTTTTGGCTGATAGAATTAGGCTCAAGCTTTATTGCCTTCAGATTATATTTAGTCATGTTAGAAGTTAAATTGCAAAGACAGATGATAAACTGTACTTAATATTTTGTTTGTTTTTCTTTGGTTTAGGTGGTTTGAACTAAAAGAAACTAAGAAATGAATGATGCATAGTCGCAGTGATATAGAACGCTTACATTGCAACTTTAGCTATACAACTTTTGCCACCCCAATTGATCGACGGATGGGTATATAACTTTCTGTTTACACCCTACCAAACAATGTGTTCTCCTATTTTTCATCCGGCTTTTATCTAATATACATAAGTCCTTTTCAATCTTTGTTATACATTTAAGGTAGTGAGACAAAACTAATCAAAGAGGCAAACACACAAAAGTTGATGAGGTGCTATAAAATTGCTGAAAAGGTGGCCATACTATATTCTTATTTTCTTTACAGTATAATTCCATTGTCATATAAATTAATTTCATGTGTTACAATATTTTCTTTCCTTGCCTAGGGTGCTTTCTTAACAATCAACAGTACTGGAGAAAAACTTTGAGCGTTGCAGTAAACACTATTTGTCGTATTTTATCATTCTAGATAAAGTAATAAAACTTCTACAAGTTTTGGTGTTTGTTGCATAGATTAAATCTTTCATATGTAAATACTATAAATCTTTCATGGCATAGACTTTAAATCTTTGAAACCTAATCTTTCTTATAATTTTTAGTACTGGTTTGGTAATGAGGTGTTTTTATAAAAAGTGGGTATCAAAAAAAGCTGAGCTCAAAAAGATGTTTGGTAAATACTTAAAAACAGTTTATTTTCACAGTTTTGGATGAAAAAAAGCTGAAAACATGATGCATCATAAATGTTGGATTATATGTTACACGTTGGATTATGATTTCTTGTTAAACGTTGGATTATATGTTTAAGATAAAGTTTATAAATATTTTTCTTTTAAAAATAAAGTATATTTAGTAATTCACCTTTATTTGTTAAAAAAATTAAATTAATGGCACATCTAGTATTATACAATTTTTGGTCATTTCACATAATCACAACTGTTTTACATAAAAGTTTACCAAGACTATAATACTACTTTTTCTTCTTTTCCAAAAGCATCTTTACAAAAAAGTTTACCAAACACTTCGCTGCTTATTCTCATAGCACAGCAAAAACAGTTTTTTTTTCAAAGCATAGCAATACTAAATCAGCCCTTAATCCCGCAGCAATGTGCGGGTAGAACTTTCTAATGTTATTCTATCTATATACGTAGCTTATGGCACAGGGATTGGATATAATTAGTATAAGATAAAATTTGATTAAGCGAGTGCTGAGGGGGCACTGCAAAATCAACCCGCCGAAAGCAAATCTTCCTCACGTACGAAGGGAATGCAGCTGCCCATCAGCGCTCAAATCTTCCTCAGGAAGGGAATGCAGCTGCCCATCAGCGCTCGGGCTAGCTTCGTGCTTACTATCACCAGTCTTTCGCTTAAGCATGTGCTTTATCTCTGCTTCTTTCTTATCTACAAAGACCATAAGATCCTTGAAAATAGTTGACCAGAGTGAGCGTCGAGATCTCGTGTTGGTAGGTCCAATCTCCTCAACGCCCGCTTCCACAGGCTCGGGGGTAAATCTGCGGTATTGACAAAGGATTCTACAGAAGAACACCGCAAGAGCAAGGAAGCATGCAATACCGCAGATAAGAAACAGGCCCCAAAAGCTTGTTAGAGATAGCTGGTCTGCATCAACTTCATTGAGTTGAGTAGGGCACTCGTTATGCGTAAGCCACTTATTATGGATCTTTTGTAGATCACCGTTCTCTGAGAGTCGAAGAATCGCAGTCGACAAGTCAACAGCAAGAGGAGAATCCTTTTGGAAGGCCTGAGACAAGGAAACTAAATATGAGAGTACAAAACAATATTGTGGCTGTCTTGTGAATTCCGAACTGACAAATGCATCATTGGATAAAATAAAAAACCGAAACACTGAATTTTTAACGACAATGTTATTTGTTCCTGTACAAGGCATCCATAAGAAAAATAATAAAGGCAGTGTGGTTGAAGATCAGCATTAAATGTATAAATACTTACGAATCCCCATCCGCTTTTGCTAAACTCCTGCCCTACTGTCCTGAATGCGCATTTGGTGCTGGAGATAAACAACTCAACGTAAGGAAGCTCATCAACGATGGCAGCTACCCCACCACGTCTTGGTCCATCTGTAAGGGCCTTAATATAGGCTTCCATGTCTTCCAACTTAACCAGTCTAGATTCCGCTATGTTCATCTCATCAACCAAATACCTCCCAACGAATGACCCGTCTTGAACTCCGATTCGATCATTACTTGATACCAAGCTGTCAATCCCTTCAATCCGTGACGTCAGTTGTTGCACCGTGAGAATTGAAGTCATACTAGCCGTGTAGCTGGAAGTGATAATTAACACTACAAATAACCATAAAATCAGCACCAGCCGTCCCAGGGTGCTCACAGTGTTCTCTCCTGCACCAAGTCCAAGTCGCAGAGGATGTTAGTAGTTAATATTACGAGTTGCATTCACGAGATAAAGGAAGATTAAGCGTGAAGTACATACTGTGTGAGAAAAACATTGTGGAGAAACTAAACCTGCAAATCAAAAGCGGTATCAGTAAAAGTACTCGTATAGGCACTTATCAACGGCCATAATGATGTAAGACATACTAACCAAAAAATTGTTATGAGCTGTTGGCTCGGTGGACCACGGAACTCATGATTGATCCGGTGCTCAAGAATCCAAACAACAGCTCCCACGAAAAGGAAGAAGGCACCGGTGACCAACCACATCTGATAAGTAAACGGCTTGAGGAAAGCCCAAGGGTTTGATTTTGCCTCTTTGACAGGAACAACTACAACAAGTCCCGATTCCATGTAAGGCTGCGTAAAATCAACTATTCTTGTCCTATTAGTAGTAATTGCAACATCTCCAACAGCTGCATCAAATTTCTGAAAAAGGAAATGAGCAAATCAAAGTTCTGATTAGACAAAACTATATATAAAGGTGATTCTGTTAACCTAGATACTCACATTTTGCTCAACATGGGCTACAAGACTGCTGTCCTCAGGATTCCTCTTACCATCTCCATACAGCATATACTTCCGTGGCACAGCATACGGCAACAAGTTTACAGCAGCTTCAAAGACATCAATACAGTATCCTCTGACCCCTGGAGGGCTCTTGTCTTTAGCCACAAAATCTTTGTAACTTACTCGATAAGGCACTCCAATTCGCAGTGACCTGCCATTGTTGGGAAATACCCATCCCCGAGGTTTCTCTGTAACTTCACCAGGCCATTTAACTCTATTAAGTTGAGCAGTGGTATTCCTATTGGATGGCATCTTATATAATATCTCTGGAGCAATGGCTGAGAGACCAGTAGAATTTGACCAATAGCCAACTGTAGGGGAACCAGTTCTTCCAATATTCAGAATGTCATATGCTGGACGAACTAGATATTTATCTGGATCAAACTCAATCTGACCACTTATACCTGTGAAGTTCATCTTAAGAATCGTCTGTAGATATTTTTGGCCTCCATCAAAAATACGGAGTGATGTTAAATGCAGTGTGCTTCGATTTGTGTCTTTCAACCTTCGGTCATTAGAGAAGGATACATTCCCACCTTCGTTGAAGAAAACATCAAGAGCACGGGCTGCTAGCCAAATAGAGTCGTATGCATAGAGCGCATAAGAATTGAAGCTTGGAGTCCCCTCATGTTTCAATTTGCTCCATCTAGACATAAAGCGCTTTTTGAGATCAGTATCTGGGGTATGATGACGTAGAGCAACAACCCCTTGTAAGAGATTAATTGTGTCGGGGCCAGGGGGATTTAGTGAATCTAAATGAGAAGGAAGCCAATCCGTTGCAATCCAGACATAGCCACTGGTCATCATTCCAAGTGCCTTGGCAATGGAAAAAATAGTTAAACCGGAGTCAGGATTAACATGTACAATATAAACCCGAGATTCCATGAGGTTCACTCCCACCAACAATTCATTGATATCGCTTTTGGGGGCTCCAGGAGAGATGGCAGCCTTGTATGAGATCTTAGAACGCTTCGTCGCCAAGGCATCGCCTAGTATAGAAATCCCATTTCTGCCACAATCATCATCTACAAAGATTGCTATTACTTCTCTCCATCCAAAATACTCAACTAAATCAGCAACTGCATACATTTGGAAATAGTCACTCTGTGTGGTTCGGACAAAATATGGGTATTGGAGAGCAGCAAGGGAGGGGTCTGTTGCTCCAAATGATAGAAGTGGTACATGGAGCTCATTAACAACATGGGATATGACATGAGCTATTCCAGAGGATTGTGGGCCGACTGCAGCAACCACGTCGTTGTCAATGAGCTCCATAGCTGCAACGAGAAAGACATCACTTTAATTTTTAGTTTTAAGACAGAGCGAGGCATGGATAGCAATAATATTTATAAATTTATCCGTTCTGACACAGGGATATGGTAATGCCAACAAAGTTCGAAATACAGTGCTCAAGCAGGAAGAATCATACAAAACAACCAATATACATATCATAATGCAAATACATAGAACCAAGGACTGGTATTTCGAGACTCTGATCATCTAGCATTGTTAGCAATAATAGTACGGGCTTAGAGCTTTTAGCAGGAAAAAAAAAATCAAAACACCAGTAAGAAACAAAATGTGCAAACAAGAACATTTTGATAAATGAAATCAGTAGCGGCTTGCTCTAAAAGCTGGTTTCTTATTTAGTAGGATCTTGTTTTTCCACTCCCCAAAACTGAAGGAAACTGCAACATTACTTTGGTCTAAAGAAGGAGGAGAAATTGCTTAAAGTCTTCAAGTGCACAGTTTCCATCCCCTTTTTCTTTCCTTCTTTTTTTCTCTCTTACTCTCCCACTGTAACCGTCAAATCCCTCATCCCTCCCTTTTCTCACTCCCTCACCGATTCTCTCTCGCCATTCTCAGTCTCGCCAGCCGCAAACCCCTTGACATCGCATATACCAGCCGAGACCGTCGTCATCGTCACCGTATGAACAAATCTATGCCCAGAAAAGCCTTGGTTTCCTGGTGAGTTCTCCAGCCGATTTGGAGTAGGTAATATTGTGATTTGCAGTTTATTTGATTATTACGTGGTATCTTTCAATTGCCTTATACTATTATGAATAGGGAAGTCTTGCTTTCCTTGACATCATAATCCACGGTGCTTTTTCTGAACAATTCTTGCTTTGTATTCCACTCATTTACCTTTGGAGCAAGTGGAAAGCAAGTGCAACTTTTCTTTCAAAAATAAAAGAAGACCGAATGGTGGAGAAGTTGGAGGGGACAATTGTTGCAAGTTGTTTGAAAAAAAAATGGAAAAGAAGAGAGCACTTGCCTTTGAAAAGTGTGTGTGTTTTGTCGACTAGCACTTGGAGCACTTGCCTGGTGCCTTCTCATAGAGTATTGGAGCATTAAAACACAGGTGTGTGTGTTGTGTGTTTTGTCGACGTAATTGATGGTGTTCATGTTACACTGTGATTCATGACGATGATTTAATTGTTTCTCGATTTGTAATTGTTTGTGAATAATGTGGCATTTATGAATTGCAAATCTGTGTTTGCATGAAAGGGATGTCATATCATGTTGCTGACTTAATTGTTCATGTTTTTCATATTTGCGAATGGTTCAAGAGAGACAGGGGACTAGAAAAAGGAAACAAGAAAGCAAGCATCTGGAATGCAGAGGGGGGGACAGATGGGAGAGGCAGAGAGTAGTGAGGGATGAGAGAGAGTGACAGTGTTGGGAGATGGGGGAGTCTGAGTGGGGTAGAGAGAAGTGAGGGTTGAGTGAATTAGGCGTGGGAAGGAGGGGGACATGAATTAGTGGGGGTGAAGTTTTTTTATGGGGAAAAGAAACCCTTGCTTTCTCTTCGTGTTCTCCTCCCACAATTTGATTCACAGTAAAAACCCAGAAACTTCAGGTACGAAAATTTCAAATTTTTTGGTGTTTTTTATTTATTTTTAATGTTAATTTCTGATTAAATTATTATTTTTGATAAACCCATTCAGAATCTGATCTGGGTTTTACTTGGATTTCAGAGTAAAAACCATGAAACTTGAAGGTATAAAAATTTCAATTTTTTTATTTTTATTTAATTTCAGTGTTACTCTGTGATTAATATTATTCTGGGTTTTACAGAAATGCCATTCTTGCTGAAGGCCTGCCATGTAAGTGATTTAATTTTTGCTTTTCGAATTTCTACTTTTCATGCATAATTATGAATATGTAGATGATTTGTGGGTAATTTTTTTTTTCTTACTTAATCTCCAATTCAAAGAGAAGGATATTGAATTTTGTTATCATTTTTAAATTCAAGAAAGGCAGTCTGTGCTGCCTCTTCCGTTCTGATTTGAAGAAGATTTCTCAAGCGGCTATAATTTCATGGCAGGTTGGTTTAAAGCAGTTCCAAAATTTGGGATCGTTTGAGATATTTTTAGGTTTTTCTGTCCCTCACAAATCTTAGCTCACTAAAAAAACAGAATCAGTTTAATCTTCTTCAGCTTTTTGATTCGGATTGAAGATGATTTTTAGCCAAAAAGGCTAATGTTTTGTGGTAAGTTCTTTGAATTCTGCATTTGGGAGTTTTTTTATTTTTTTCCAAAGCTGTGGGATTTGTTTTCTTCAATTTTAAAATATTATAAATTGAATTAATTGTTTGGGTAAAAATTTAATTAGATTCTGTATGGGTTCTGATGAGGCATTGAATTGGGTTTGAGAGTTTTGATATTATGAGAGAGGTAGGGAGTAGTGCATTTTATAATGTGGTTGAATTGGGATTTTTGAGAGGGATTGGTGGATCTCTGAAAATGAACTTGGTGGAGGTAAATACTGAATTTAATAGAGTCGAGTGTTTTGCATCCATTGAACAAATTTTATAAACGCTGAATTTAAAAATTGAATATCCAAATAAAATAGTAGGGCAAATTCATTATTAGTTCTCTTAACTTCTGTTGAATAGATTTATACTATTGTAGGTTTAATGAATATTATTTTTAGTTGATAATTAATGGATGATTTTGTAGTGTAATATCTTTTGAAATGTATATAAAAATCAAGCTGCTTATCTTACCGATCGCGTTCACTCATCTATTCCTCTGTTCATTCAGGATTATGTTTAATTTATTCAGATTAAATGTGTCTTATTCATGCAGTTAAGGCTGGTGCATTCAAGTCCCGCAGCAACGCACGGACATATTTACTAGTAGTAGCCTATAAAAGAAGCAGGTTGTAGTTCCATACATGCTTTAGAATCAAGTTGTAGGAAATACCTTCAACAGTTCCAAGAAATCCACTGCAATTCGTGTCATGGAGAATAAGATTCAATTTTGTCCTGCGAAGAATGCTTTGATCAGAATTGACATCATCAATTGCAGCAAAAATTGCCGGCTTGGCTGCCCTCCCAATAACCGAATTGAAAGTAAACAGAGCTCCAATATTCAGAGAACTTGGCCTTGCAGACAAATGCGTGGCATTTTCTGTTCCAGCCATCACTTGCATCATGGACACCCACATGCACAAGATCAATGCGAGCAGTGTTCTTGTCTTGCACGCATGGTCAGTAGGCCCATTCATCAGCAATATCTCCATGCCTACATAAATCTTTGCAACTGCCGATCGAAAACTTGTCAAGTCTTCAACTTGGACTAAGCAGTGAATCAAATATAACAAAGACCTGTAAAGAATGGCAGATTGAAGATTAACATCATGGGTTCCAAAATTCTCAGAAGATAATCCAGATTATATATTTTACCTTGAACACCAAGATTTTGCAGCAAAAACCCAATTAAAATTCCACTTTAATATTGTCTTAAAACACCTTGGATTCTTGAAATTGATACCCAAATGGAACCAAAAGAACAAGCTTGAACATGAGGTTTTACTCAAAAACTCCTATTAACAAAAATAAATAAATAAAACCAATTAAAATCCTCTTGGATAATGGCTTAGACCACGTGGTTTCTAAAAATTAAAATTAATACCCAAATGGGAACCAGAAGAACAATTTTAACTTGGGTTTTACTCAAAACTCCAATTTTGAACGGCTAATCAGTGTACTAAACTACCATCATTACCAAATCAAGCCAGGAATCCCTATTCCCAAACAGTATAAAATACCAAGTATTTATATGAACAAGTTGGTGAAGCAAACCACATACAGAACATAAAAGTACACAAAAAGTTAAAATAAAATAAAATCAGCCTTAAACAATAAGATTTTCCAGAAGAAGATAGCATTTTTAGATACCTGAATAGCCAAAGTTGGTTGAAGCTTTAGCTTTCAACAGTTTAGACTGTACATATGCATCTGCATATGCTGTTTCTCTTAAAGTCTCAGCTAGACTTCTGTCTTTCTAGAAATAGGGGTGGGTATAAAAACCATCAAATCAAAAAATTGAATCGAACCATGACAAAAAAAAAAATCATAAAAAACCGCGTTGATCAAAAATTTTAAAACCGGAATAAAAGCATAACCGAACCGTTTCAAATGGTTTCGGTTCCGGTTTGGAAATATTAAGAACCGGAGGAACCGGACCAAACCGTTTTTAATATAAATTATTGTTTTATTATTATTTTTATATAAATAAGACATTTTTCCAAGAAGACCATGTGCATAAGCCCAATATTTTTCTTCACTTCTCTCCCCCTTTGTTGTTTTATCACTTTTCTCCCCTACATTATTTTTCTCCATTATTTTCCAGTATATTATGCACTATGTACACTTTAGTTTTAGTTTAAGATCTACACTTTGGTCTTGATATGAGCCTTTCTATCTTTTGATTTATATTTATATGCACACTTTCTATCTTCCGGTCACAAATCTTGTAGATCTAGTAGTGGAAACTCAAAATTACTTGAATTTGTGGTTGAAATATGTGTTTGGTATTAGAAGTAGAAATTTATAAAATAAAATAAAATAAAATAAAATAAAAAATATATATATATATATAATTTTGGTTAGAACCGTAAACCGGCATGAATCGAACCAAAGCCGTCATGAACCTAACCGTGCGGTTTTAGTAATAAATTTAAGCAGAACTGCACCGAACCTAATTGTTGAAAATTTTCAATTCCAATTCCGTTTGTGGGTGGAACCTAACCGAACCGGACCGTGCCCACCCCTACCCATAACAATCTTCCAAGCACAGGTAAAGAATCAACTTCTGGCTTTTCATTTTTTAGGATATTTTTTATATTTATTATTTATTTTATATGCATATTATATAATATGCATCATATCGTTAGAGGAAAACTAATGAAAAGACTTGAAAACTTTAAATTTTAACGATAAAGACAAAATAAAGGGTAAAGTGAATAGTATCAGGATTGACTTTTTAGTGTAAAAATGTGATTTTTCGTTAAAATGAACCGTACCGAGAGTTTTTCGTTAAAGTTTTGTATAATTAGCTGTCTGCAAGTTAACATAATAGTGGCTCCGATCAGTACACGTCAAACCAAAATGATGATTTAGGTTGAACAGTTGAACTTCAACCGATTCTTGAGCAATTTTGTTATTATTTTATTTAATGCTTTTTAGTAAAATGGTATTGAAATTAATATAACTTTCCAATTTGGTCATTAAGATTGTTATCGATATTGAAAATCGATAGAAGTGGTTTCTAATTTTGTCCACCGTCAATCATTTTGGTATTTCTATGAAAAATCTCTATTAAATTAAAAATATTTTTGTCCAATAACCCCTTGCTTTTCCATTTAAGAGAGATTTTTCTCATAATGACCAAAATAGTTGACGGCTGACAAACTCAGGAACCATTATTATCGTTCTTCAATATCAGGGACTAAAGTGACGAATTATGTCAATGTCAGAAACCATCATGACTAAATTCATTTAACTATAATTTTGTCATTCACTAAAATGATACATAATGTAACTTGTCTTATCAGTATTCATAGTTTTACTATATTTATAGCAAAAATTAGAAAAGGAATAAAATAAAACATGTTTTGTTTGAATTTGGGACGCCATCAATTAAAAATATGGAACTTTAACGAAGAGTTCATTGTACTATTTATTTTAACGAAAAATCATATTTTTACACTAAAAAGTTAATCCTAGTACTATTCACTTTACCATTTATTTTGTCCTTATCGTTAAAACTCAAAGTTTTTAAGTCATTTTCATTAATTTTCCTTTAAAAATAATGTATTAAGGCCATCTCTAACCGAAAGGTCTAGAGGGCCAGATGGCTGAAAATAGCCCGAAAACCGTCTCCAACCGAGGGCTAGACCAGATGGCTCTGGGATTTGGGAGGGCCCCGCGGAATTGGAAAGGACTGGAAGGCTGGCCACTTCTGGCCAGCTAGCCAGCCCCGGGCTGGCCACTTCCGACCAGCTAGCCATTTTTTTTTTAATGTTTTGTTATTTATGTCGGTTATAACCGACATAAATAATATATACTATATTATTAGTGTCGGTTATAACCGACACTAATTGTGATTTAAACATAATGGCTAGCAAGAATAATTTTTATTAATTACTATTTGTGTCGGTTATAATCGACACTATCAGTAATTTGAATTGCAGTAGTTTTTAAATTTAAGTTGTTGTAGTTTTTAAATTTAAATATTAAATTATGTTTGGCCCTATGGCCCCTTGGCCCTCGGTTGGAGACGATTTTTTGTGACAGGGCGAAAACGAGCCATTTGGCCCTTTGGCCCCCGGTTGGAGACGGAGGCAAATATGGCCTTGTACTGTTCATTAAAATATTAATATCTTGGAGAATCTTGGAGAGCTAGAGGGCTAAAACGAGCCATCTGGCCAGCCATCAGTTAGAGATGGCCTAACTACTAGGGCAATTCACAACTTAAAAAAAAAATGGTAATTGTATACAGTGGCGAATCCAGGATTTTAACATAGGGTGGTCCCAATATAAAAGCTTCCAAAAAAATAGACGAAAATAGCGGTGAGCAAATAAATGGCAAACTACAACTTTTCATTCATAATCTTTATGCCAAACAAGCTAGAAATACTAAATTTGTCCACGACGGGATTTCATACTAAAACTAAAAATCCTAACAAATTTGTATCAACTAACACTAAATTAGAAAACTTACAAAATTTTTAAAGTTGATGCTGATGAGTGATGGCCTTCGGCTGGCTTTTGAAGTGTGAGAGGTAGACAATTAGGTGCCCTTCCATGCCCTCCTGTTTATGTGGTCATGGTTAAGCCACGTCAACATTTTATATTACTATTCATTTTTATCTTATTATCTCTATAAAAAAATAATATAAAATATTGACGTGGCTTAACCGTGATCATACAAAACAGGAGGACACGGAAATAAGGAGGGTAGAGAATCTGCGTCTATATATAAATTGGTAGTGTGAATGATTGAAATCAATCTGATTAATGAATGAGCTTTTATTAAATATTAAACGGTTTGCCTTTTATTAAATATATAAATTGGTAGTGTGAGTGCTATCACGTGAGTTTTTAAAATTATTTTAATGATTTGACTCAAAATGACGTTTTGGTCAAGTCATTTAAGAAAAAAATTAGCTTTCTTCTTCCTCCTCTTGTTTTGCACAGCGTGACTGCTGATCTTCTCCACCACTGCCCAGATTTGGATGGTCCTTGAAGGTCCTTACATCCATTTATCCAAGCTTTCGGGTGGTCCCTTATTAAATCTGCCCCTGATCTTATAAAATGTGCCATATGTGACACGTGTGCATTATTATGCTTGTGTAAACATGAGAATTAAGTATAAAGAAATATTTGACCAAGACCCACTATAATTTTTCCAACAAGAAATCAAAACCCACTATAATATTTATTGTGATCAACTTCTTGATGTTAACTACAAGAATTTTCTTTTTCTCCAGTTTTGTTTTTTAAATGACGAGAAAAGAAAGTCTTCCTATTTGAACTTTCTTAGTAATAATTAAGTGAATTACTATTAACACTCCAAAAATCTCATTCTACATTCTAAACTTTCTATATTAAGAAAGAAAAATACACTTATGAGAAGCGTATAATGAGTTTTTTGAAATGTCAATAACAATACCCATAATTAATACCATAGATTAACATCTATATCATGGGTTGGGGAACATTCATAATTTAATACAGCTAATTTAAAGAGAATTTGTGGTCCAAAATGAAGCTGTCAAAATCCATGACCACCATTCACACATCCACATTCATACTTGCTCTTCATCAAAAGAAGCCAACGTGAAGCATAAAATATCGATCATATCGGAAATATCGGTAGTCCAAAAACACGGAAATTTCGATGGAAATATCAGGATATTATCGATATCGATAAAAATTGAATAAAAACCATGGAAATTGTAATAAAAACTTGGAAATTTTTATTGAAACTTTGCAGGATGTGTATTTAGTCAATTATCTATTAGTTTATCACAAAAAATTGGAAGGAAATGCATTGCATGATGGATTTAACTGATTTAAGTTGATTATATAGTGAGCTGGCAAACATTGTGAGTGTAGAAAATATGTAGTAATTAATGAAAGAAGTTTAAACACACCATAATTATTTATATATAATGAATTAGTACAATATTTTACACTTTATACATTGCATGGTAAGATACATGAGTGACTTAATACCACATAGAGTTCCTATGAGGTTCAAAATTTTCACTATTTTCATCATCTCTATGTGTAGAGTAAGTGTATTGTGAAGAGTAGTCATCAAATGATAAAAAATGTGTGATGACCTCTGGGAATGTGAAAGAATTGGAAGTAAGCAGATTTTTTTGTTCTTCTCTGACATAATTTTTGGTCTTCACGTGGAGAAGAAGATAAAGTAAGCATATTTTTTTGTTCTTCTCTAACAGAATTTGTGGTCTTGAGAATTTTTGGTCTTCACGTGGAGAAGAAGATAAAGTAAGCATATTTTTTTGTTCTTCTCTGACAAAATTTTTGGTTCTTCTGAGCAAAGTTACTTCCAATTCTTTCATACAAAACCGTACACGCACACACACACACACACACAAAACCGTACACAAAACTGTGGTTTCATACAAAACCATGTGCCAAAACTGTGTGCCACACACGCACACGCACACGGCACACGCACACGTAGACACAATCTCTCGATCCTTCTCCCTCATTCCACACACACACCTTCCCTTTCATTCTTTCTTCTTCTCCGGTTCTCCCCCCATCTCTTCTCTGCATCTCTCCTTCCCCGAGCAAACAGACACACACACACCCCACTTCCCCAATCCCTCGAACCTTTTCCCTTATTCCTCTCCTTGTTTCTTCTCCCCCTATCTCTGCAACTCTCATTCCTGGAGCACAGACACACCACACCTACACCCACACCCCATCGTGACCTCCATCACAGTGGCACACACTCCGGCGAGCACCATCACCACCTGTGGACCGTTCCTCCTCCCTTTCTCACCTCCCGGCGAGCACCATCAGGCAAGGGGAGGCCTTGTTTAGGCCGTACGAAGCGGATGATCCATCAAACCCGAGCGATTTTGGGATCCGGAGAGAAGGGATTGCGGATTTGGATGGGTCTAAGCGCGGATTGCAGAAAGAGGCGCAGATCTTGGCAGCTGCAACGTCGGCTGCAGTTTTCCGACAACGGAGCCTCGACGATTTTGTCGATAATATCGACAATATCGTGATTTTATGACGATAATTATTTGTATATTTGTGAAAATATCGCCATGTGAAAAAAACGAAATTATCGACGATATTTCGCCGATAATTTCGATATTTTAGACTATGCCCATAACAATCTTCCAAGCACAAGTAAAGAATCAACTTCTGGCTTTTCATTTTTCAGGATATTTTTTATATGGGTAAATCTCAGTTTATTACTCTTAAGTTTCGTGATTTTCGACATTTGGTACATAAAATTTTTTTCGTCCCAGAGTCATTCCTAAAGTGTTAATTTTTGGACAATCTCATACATCTGTTAGTCTGACTGTTAAGTCTTCTGTCAACTGTTAAGTCTTTTGTCAACTGATGACGTGGTGCCCATGTGAACAATGACTGGGCGCCACATGTCATTAAAGATCCACGTGGAAATTAAAAATTCAAAAGAAAAAAAAAAAAATCACCTGTCTTTTACCTCCCCCAACCCCCTCGCTCCTTCTTTCCTCTGCAACCCGTACCCTCCCTTCTCTCCGCTCCGAGGTCCTCTCCCGCCACCGTTCGATCTTGGTCTTTAACCCTTCCACGCTGTCTTGGTCCGTCCAATCGTCAACAAGCTCTCGGCATCATCGGACAGCGGTGCCCGCGCATCGGTGTACGGCAGCGGGTAGATTCCCTTGGCGATCGCAGCCGCAACCAGAGACGGCGAGGGCCCGAGCATTTTTTCCAACCTCCCTTTAATGCTGAATTTTCTCTTACTCATCCACTTCTTAGTTCTCATACCTGATCATTTCAATCGAATTGTTTCCGAATTAACATTAACCAAAAAAACAGAAACAAATTAGGGGAAAAAAAAAACTAATGAAAAGAGTTTGGAAAACTTTGAGTTTTAACTATAAGAACAAAATAAAAGATAAAATAAATATTATCATGATTGATTTTTCAATATAAAAATATGATTTTTTTGTTAAAGTAAACAGAAAGTTTTTGGTTAAATTTCCCAAAAAAAAATCACAGGTTTTCAATGAACATACATGACAGAGCTCTCACTAGGTTAACACTTCATATACTCATAGATCATGACCAGAAACACACCCATTGACAGTATATGAACACATTTTTTTACTCTCAAATCCTAAATTCCCATAATTCAAAATTCCAAACCTTTCCCTGCATATGGAAGATTCAGCAATATTCAGGAAACCCACTCCACAGAATCACCAACATCCATCAATTGCAAACATTAATCATCCAACTAGCTCATAAAACATGAAAAAGGCAAGGAAATTTAAGAGAAAAACCCAGAAATATTCAGAACCCAAGTTTCAATTCAGCACAAAAAACACCACAGCACGAGAAAACACAACGATTTCTGGAACATAAAATTTGAAGAGTGGGAAAAACCTATCACAGCATGAGAGAAGAATAGCTGAGACGTCGGGGTAGAGGGACCCGTTCACATTCCTCTTCTTTTGCACGGTGCTGACCTCAGATCCATTCACAATCGAGCTATGGCAGAATGAGGCTTGATGTTTGGGCTTGTATGTGGCGGCGTTGCAGATAGAGCTCGGGGGCCTGCTTTTTGTGACGCCGTCGCAGATGGAGGATGCAGGCATGGATTTCGAGAATCCGTAATCGCTACCCGTCCGATTGCTCTGAGATCGTTGGAAGATGATGAATTTGTCTCGGTCCTTCGAATTGGGTCCGTTGCTCTTCTGGTGGTTGCCGGTTTTTCCCTCCATCAGATCCCAGTACCCGACGGCAGAAGAGCTGAGCTCGCTATAGAGCGGCATGCTCCGCATTGTGCTATCCAGGAGGCCGAGCCCTATGTTCAGAATCCCCTGCGAGCGGCCGGAGGGGCGGCAGAGCTGGATCGCCATGAACCGCATTTTCAACTTGTTCTGCAAATTGTTCACCACCACCGCGGCGGTGAGATGAGGGTTGCAGAGGAGAGAAGGGAGAGAATGGAGGGTGCGGGTTGCCGAGGAAAGAAGGGGAGGAGGGTTGGGGGGAGGTAGAAGACCGGTGGGTTTTTTTTTTTTTTTTTTTTTTGAATTTTGAATTTTGAATTTCCACGTGGACCTTTCATGACACGTAACTACTAGCTACTACTAATAGATGTATGAGATTGTCCTAAAATTAATACTTTAAGTATGATTCTAAGATGAAAAAAACTTGATGTACCAAATATTAAAAACCATGAAACTTGAAGGGTAAATTGAGATTTACCCTTTTTATATTTATTATTTATTTTATATGCATATTATATATTATGCATCCTACAATTGGCTGTCCGCAAGTTAACATAATAGTGGCTCTGATCATTACACGTCAAACCAAAATGATGATTTAGGTTGAACAGTTGAACTTCAACCGATTCTTGAGCAATTTTGTTATTATTTTATTTAATGCTTTTTAGTAAAATGGTATTGAAATTAATATAACTTTCGAATTTTGGTGATTGAGATTGTTATTGATATTGAAAATTGATAGAAGCAGTTCATAATTTTGTTCACCGTCAATTATTTTGGTATTTTTATGAAAATTTTCCGTTAAATTAAAAATATTTTTGTCCAATAACCCCTCACTTTTCCGTTTAACAGAGATTTTTCATATAGTGATCAAAATAGTTGACGGCTGACAAACTCAAGGACCATTATTATCGATTTTCAATGTAAATAACTAAAATGAAGAATTATGTTAATGTCAGAAACTATTCTGGCTAAATTCATTTAACTATAATTTTGTCATTCACTAAAATGATACATAATGTAACTTGTCTTATCAAGATTCATAGTTTTACTGTATTTATAGTAAAAATTAGAAAAGGAACAAAATAAAACATGTTTTGTTTGAATTTGGGACGCCATCAATTAAAAATAGAGAATTTTAATGAAAAGTTCTTGGTACTATTTACTTTAACGAAAAATCATATTTTTATACTAAAAAATCAATCATAGTACTATTCATTTTACCATTTATTTTGTCTTTATCGTTAAAACTTAAAGTTTTTAAATCATTTTCATTAATTTTCCTTTAAAAATAATGTATTAACTACTAGGGCAATTCACAACTTAAAAAAAAATGATAATTGTATAAAATGGCGGATCCAGAATTTTAACATAGGATATTCTCAATATAAGAGCTCCAAAAAAAATAAACAAAAATAGCGGTGATCAAATAAATGGCAAACTACAATTTTTCATTCATAATCTTTATGCTAAACAAACTATTAATACTAAATTTGTCAACGACTAAAACTAAAAATCCTAACAAATCTGTATCAACTAACACTCAATTAAAAAACTTACAGAAATTTTAAAGTTGATGCTGATGGGTGATGGCCTTCGGCTGGCTTGAAGCGTGAGGAACAGGAGGCGGACAATTGCTGATGGCTGGCTTGGGAAGCGTGAGGAACAGAAGGAGGCAGACAATTGCTGATGGGTGATGGCCTTCGGCTGGCTTTTGAAGCGTGAGAGGCAGACAATTAGGTATATATAAATTGGTAGTGTGAATGATTGAAATCAATCTGACTAATGAATGGTAGTGTGAGTGTGAGTGTTCTATCACGTGAGTTTTTTAAATTGTTTTAATGCTTTGACTCAAAATAACGTTGTTTTGATCAAGTCAATTAAAAAAAAAAAATTAGCTTTCTTCTTCCTCCTTCTGTTTTGCGCAGTATGTAGCAGCCATTGCTGCTGTTCTTCTCCACCACTGCTCAGATTTGGATGATCCTTGAAGATCCTCACATCCATTTATCCAAGCTTTCGAGTCCTGGACCACCTTGATCCCTTATTGGATCAGCTCCTGAACGTATAAAATGTGCCATATGTGACACGTGTGCATTATGCTTGTGTAAACATGAGAATTAAGTATAAAGAAGTATTTGACCAAGACCCACTATAATTTTTCCAACAAGAAATCAAAACCCACTATAATATTTATTGTGATCAACTTCTTGATGTTAACTACAAGAATTTTCTTTTTCTCCATTTTTTTTTTAAATGACGAGAAAAGAAAGTCTTCCTATTTGAACTTTCTTAGTAATAATTAAGTGAATTGTTATTAGTATTCTAAAAATCTTATTTTACATTCTAAACTTTCTATATTAGGAAAGAAAAATACACTTATAAGAAGTGTAGAATGAAATTTTTGAAATGTTAATAACAATTCCCGTAATTAATACCATAGATTAACATCTATATCATGGGTGGGGGAACATTCATAATTTAATACAGCCAATTTAATGTATTAAAGAGAATTTGTGGTCCAAAATGAAGCTGTCAAAATCCGTGACCACCATTAAACATCCACATTCATTCCATTCACACATCCACATTCATACTTACTCTTCATGACGGTTTAGTACCTGTATCAAACCTGGGACGGATTTTGTGAGCATTTTTTTGGGTCCCTACAAACATTTAGTGTTGATGCATTTGATTGTTAGATTTGATCAAATTACTTAAAGCTAGTGTTTAAAGACCGCTAAATCACACTGAACGATCAAATATGTATCATAATTGAATGTCTATAGATACTAAAAGAAATTAAACCGTACACATTCATACTTATTCTTCATGATGATTAAGTACCTCTATCAAACTTGGGGTGGATTTTGTGAGCTTTTTCTTGAGTATTTATTGCCGTTTAGTGTCGACACATTTTATTGTTAGATTTGATCAAATTACTTAAATTGAGTGATTGAAGATCGCTAAACCACATCGAACGATCAAATATGTATCATCACTGAGCGTCTATAGATACTATAAAAATTTAAACCGTACACATTCATACTTAGTCTTCATGATGGTTAAGTACCTCAATCAAACTTGGGGCGGATTAGCTTTTTCTTGAGTACCTACAGCCATTTAGTGTCAACACATTTGATTATTAGATTTGATCCAATTACTTAAATCGAGTGATCGAAGATCCTTAAATCACACCGAACAATCAAATATGTATCATCATTGAGCGTCTATAAATACTAAAGAAAAATCTAACCGTGTACTCTACATAAGCCATGGGATCACAACTTAAGCCATGTCCAAAACGTAGGTTGCATAGTTTTACTTCTTTGTTTCTCTGAATACAGAAAGATTCACATTACAGAGTCGATGTGTTTCTCCAATGGATTCAAGCCCTCCAAAACTTGGACGTTGTGCCTCTTGCACAATTGTATTTCATCCACAATTTACATCATGTTATTAATTCAGAATAACATAATGACTTTCCAGATTTGTAGGCAAGTCGTCCTATGTTAAGAGACATTTTCCATATCTGTAGACGACAAGAATCAAAATATGTAGTAGAAGGGCATGCCAAACACGACAAAAGCATCCAACTTCAGTAAATGTACGGTAACTTTTTAACTCTCTGTATGCAAAGCATATTGCCATATCCGCACCAGCCAAAACTATTCTTAAGTTGATATTTTAGGATACAAAAAGTGTCAATTTCAAACACGACATGTTTTACGACTTGAATTCGTACAAACACATGACCTGATGTGTGTTTAACTAACACATTTAAAACGCAATTAACGCTGTTCAACTAATATAACTATTAAGATGATAACTTTTCCCATTTTGTATAAATAGTATGTATATTGTATCATGTGTATTAATCAACTTAGGGTTGGAAAAAATTCCCGAAAATTCCAAACCAAACTGAAAAAATCCCAAATCCGAACTGAAAAATCCCAAACCGAAACTATCCCGAACTTTGATAATCCCGTATCGAAAAATACTGAAATATTCGGTATGGGATTGGTTTCCAAATTTCATTTGTTCGGTAATCCAGAAATCCCGAAATCTTCTTTTCCTTTTGCTTTTGGTTCGTACTTCCCACACTACCAAAGAACAAAGTGTGCAGAAAAGCAAACTGCAATATCTATTATATATTATTAAAATAGTCGAAGTGTGCAGAAAAGCACATGATTGTTGTGTGCTGTCTAAATTACTATCAAGCAAACTGCAAACATAGCCTATTATATAATATTAAATTTTTTGCAGAAAGATGTCTAAAGACTCAGACTCTTGAGACAAAGTGTCTCTCCCATCTCTGCCTTCGCCAAAGTCTCAGACGCTTTCTGCCTCTCCTCTCGAATTCGAAGACCCACTCATCAGACTCCAACCAACACTCTCCACTCCGGCCACCACCACACCTCACTGCTTCATCCTCACCTCTGATTCTCTCCAGCGATTCTCTATGTGTGTGGGGTTTCAAATTAAGGTTAGGGTTTCAAATTAGGGCTTAGGGTTTCGAATTGAGGGCTCGGTTTAGGAGGAAGACGAAGGTCTGACTATCTCTGCACTCTGTTTCTCTCTCTCTCTCGACCTTCAATTTTCACCGATTCACCAATGTCTCTAATTTTAAATTGGGGTTTTAAATTTTAAATTTTCAATGCAGGTTCGGTTTCGGGAAATCCTGAAATACCGAAAATATTTCGGGAATACCGAAATTTTGATTTGGGATCGGTCGTTAGATTTATATCCTAAAAATAGTCGGTTTGGGACTTGATATGCCGTTTTCAGTTCGGTATCCTATACCGAACCAGCCTTAAATCAACTTGTGGGCTAACAGAAACATGATATATATATATATATATATATATATATATATATATATATATATATATATATATATATAATTGATCTGGCAATGGATTTGTTGACTAGAAGACGAATTAGATAAGATTGACTAGAATAAATTGATAAGATGAATGTATAGAAATCTGGCTCAGTTTGAATTTTATGAATAAGATAATCAATTCTGGAATGATTGAGATTGCTAAGTAAAACAGGATCATACATTATAATGAAAATAATGAATTCAAATTAATGATGCAATATAATTGTTGAAAATATAATTTATTATTGATTTTTGAAAACTTATAATTGACTGATAAATTTACTAGAAGTTGTGGAGGATGGTGCTCGTAGGCATCCTTGACAATTGAAAATGGAAAATTAAAGTATTTACAATTTTTCTTTTGTTGTAGTGTGAACTCAAAGAAATTTTTGAATTGATTGGAAAGAATGTGGAAAGTTAACTCGGCTTCTCTTTCTCCGGAGTCTTCTTCTTATAGACTTGGAAATGAGACTTGGATGATTGATTTCTTTACTGTTGAAGCACAGGATGAATTGCTCTTACTGTTGATGAATAGTGACATTGTTGGAATAATGCTGCTTGTACTGTGGTATATGCTGTGTACTTTTCTGATGACTGAATTATTCCTTACTTTGTCGGAATAATTGATGCAAATATTTTCTGAATACTTTACATGGTGACTTGCAATAATTATTGAATTTTCACATGGCAACTGACAAGGTGTTTACATGGTGATTCGACATGATGATTGAATTTTCACATGGTGACTAACTTTGTTCACATGGTTTCATGCAAACGGGTCTTGAGAATCTTAGTAGTCGGCCCATCTAGCTATTTGGCTGTTTGGGTCGACTGATTGATGTGAGGATGCATCTGAAGACTCTGAGTCTGAAATTTCTTCATCTTCAGTATGGAGCATCGCTGCTTTTGCAAGTAATTGATGAGTTAGGTCTTGGAGCTAGACGGTTTTGTCCTTGCTCTTTGTGCTTGTTGACTTGGATGTCTTGACTGTTCCTTTGAGGGATGAGGATAGACTAATGTCCGATAATGATTGTGCTGAAATGACTGGCATCGGAGTAACTGGCGGCAATAGTTGGGTTGGAATGACTGGAGGTGGAGTAGTTGGAAATTCATAGAGGACTTGACGGATGACCCTCTGTTGATTGAATTTATCCCACCACTTGACTGATCTTACTCTGTAAACTTCACCGGTAACAACTTCATAATTCAACTTCAAGATCCATGAGACTTTGTACTTGGCCATAAATATTGGGAGAAGTTTAATTCGGTAGTTGATTTTACTTTTGTCGAATTTTGACTAGAAATTGGCAGAGACTTTCTGCATTAGTTCCTCTAGTAAGAGACTGACTGTTGGGCCATGGACTGACCACCAATTTGGGAACCATGCAGGGAATTTTAACTTGAAATTTTTGTCAAAATTAATGAACCATGAATGACTAAAATCTTCAGTCTAGTGAGGAAAGATATTAGTCCAAGCATCAATGTAATCAAAATAATTATAATGAATGTTGGGTAACTGGATGTATTGGGTGTGAAGGGATTTACTTTTGTAAAGAGGTATTCCCCAATCTAACTTAGTTAAAAATTTACCAATGTAAAGGGAATGGTAGAGGATTTTGTTTTCATGGGTTTTACTGTAAAGTGGTTTGATGGAAATTGACTCGGTTTCACTTAAAATGGCTTGGTAGAATTTTAATGTTTTGTATGACTCTGTGGGACGATAATAGAAGTTGGGTGGAAAGACATTTTTTACTAATTTTTTTTGTGGTTGTTCATTATTGAAATCAAAAGGGATACTGAAAAGGTATTCACTGGATTTTTCTTGACATATAGAGATGTTTTGGTATAACTGACTAGTTGGGATGAAGATGATGATGGGTTTGTTGGAATTGAATATGGGTCATATTGACTAACTAGGGCTGACTGATAATTTGGACGTGGTGATTGGTAATTTGGCTTGAGGTTTTCTAATGTGGAACCTAAGGGAGTGAAACGGTTGGTCATGGCTAGGGCTGATAAAGAATCTGGGTTTGATTCTTGTTTTACTGGTGGTGGTGATGGTAAAGAGGCTGGAAGCCTTCTTTGGTCAGTTTTTCGGCCTGTCATTCTTTCCCTGCAGAAATTCTCTGGTCAGGAAATCAAGAATGCAATTTTGACTACCTTTGATGTACTTAATTTCAAAATAAAAAATACTTAATATAGTTTGCCATCGTGAAAAAATCTATTTTGATGCAATGTTTTGAACTTCCTTTTGCAAAACATGCTTTGCAGATTTGCAGTCAACTCTGATTAAAAACTTTTGATTTAATAAATCATCTTGAAAACTTACTAATGCATAATACTATAGATAATATTTCTTTCTTAATGGTACTATAATTACTTTGTGTTGGATTCCATACGTCTGAATGAAAACGAACAATTTGTTCAGGAAATCCGGAAGAAGTTGATTGTTTGAGAATACCTCTGTAACCAATTTCAGAGGCATCAGTTTCAACAATTTTGAATGAATTAGGAATTGGAATGCCAAGACAAGACAATGTCTTAACATGTGATTTGATTTGTTTGACTATGAAAGTATGAGTATTGGACCATGGTGATGGATTTTCTTGGGTGACTACAAATCTCCATGGTTGTAAATCACAAAACAAGTCAACAAAGATAGGTCTCCAAGAAAATCCTTCACCATGGTCCAATACTCATACTTCCATAGTCAAACAAATGAAATCACATGTTAAGACATTGCCTTGTCTTGGCATTCCAATTCCTAATTCATTCAAAATTGTTGAAACTGATGCCTCTGAAATTGGTTACGGAGGTATTCTCAAACAATCAACTTCTTCCGGATCTCCTAAGCAAATTGTTCGTTTCCATTCAAGAGTATGGAATCCAGCACAAAGTAATTATAGTACTATTAAAAAAAATATTATCTATAGTATTATGCAGTAGTAAGTTTCAAGATGATTTATTAAATCAAAAGTTTTTAGTCAAAGTTGATTGCAAATATGCAAAGCATGTTTTACAAAAGGATGTTCAAAACATTGCATTAAAACAAATTTTTCACAATGGCAAGCTATATTAAGTATTTTTATTTCGAAATTGAGTACATCAAAGGTAGTCCAAATTGCATTCCTAATTTCCTAACCATAGAATTTCCGTAGGGAAACAATGACAGGCTGAAAAATTGACCAACGAAGGCTTTCAGCCTCTCTACCACCACCACCACTAGCAATAAAACAAGAATCAAACCCAGATTCTTCATCATCCCTAGCCATGACCAACCGTTTCACTCCCTTAGGTTCCACAGTAAGAAACCTCAAGCCAAATTACCAATCACCACGTCCAAATTATCAGTCAGCCCTAGTCAGTCAATATGACCCATATTCAATTCCAACAAACCCATCATCATTTTCATCGCAACCAGTCAGTTATACCAAAACATCTCCATATGTCAAGAAAAATCCTAGTGAATACCTTTTTAGTATCCCTTTTGATTTCAATAAAGAACAACTACCAGAAAAATTAGTCAAAAATGTCTTTCCACCCAACTTCCATTATCGTCCCACAGAGTCCTACAAAACATTAAAATTCTACCAACTCATTCTCAGTGAAACCGAGTCAATTTCCATCAAACCACTGTACAGTAAAACCCATGAAAACAAAATCCTTTACCATTCCCTTTACATTGGTAGATTTTTAACTGAGTCAGATTAGGGAATACCTCTTTATAAAAGTAAATCCCTTCACACCCAATACATCCATTTACCCAACATTCATTACAATTATTTTGATTACATTGATGCTTGGACTAATATCTTTCTTCACTAGACTGAAGATTTTAGTTACTCATGATTCATTAATTTTGACAATAATTTCAAGTTAAAATTCCATGCATGGTTCCCAAATTGGTGGTCAATCTATGGCCTAACAACCAGTCTCTTACCAGAAAAACTAATGCAGGAAGTCTCCGCCAATTTCTAGTTAAAATTCGACAGACACAAAATCAACTACAGAATTAAACTTCTCCCAATATTCATGGCCAAGTACAAAGTCCCATTGATCTTGATGTGGAATTATGAAGTTGTTACCGATGAAATTTACAGTGTAAGATCAGTCAGGTGGTGGGATAAATTCAATCAACAAAGGGTCATAAGTCAGGTCCTCTCTGAATTTCCAACTATTCCATCTCCAGTCATTCCAACCCAGCCATTACTGCCAGTTACTCCAGTGCCAGTCATTCCAGCACAATTATTAACGGACATTAGTCTATCCTCATCCCTCAAATGAACAGTCAAGACATCCAAGTCAACAACACAAAGAACAAGGACAAAGCCGCCTAGCTCCAAGACCTAGCTCAGCAATTACTTGCAGAAGCAGCGATGCTCCATAGTGAAGATGAGGAAATTTCATACTCAGAGTCTTCAAATGCATCCTCACAGCAACCAGGCGACCTAAACAGCCAAATAGCTAGAGGGGCCGACTACCAAGATTCTTAAGACCCGTTTGCATGAAACCATATGAACAAAGTTAGTCACCATGTGAAAATTTAGTCATCATGTGAACACCTTGTCAGTTGCCATGTGAAATCAACATTTAGTGTTTTTTTAATGACTTTCACACATCCTTTATTCTTTTACATTTTTCTTCTTTTCTAAGAATGCAAGGAGAGAAAATGGAATTAGTGTAAGTTTTGTTTGTACTGCGTTTAGCGGGTGTTGTCTCACCCAGTGAGTGTTGTGGTCTCGTTTTTCATCTATAGCGTAATGTGGTCTTATTTTTTAGCAATGACTTTATGTGACTTTGCTCTTTGAGAATGACCTTTGTGTGCCATGATCTAGGTATGATCTATTGTTCCTATGACAGCTCTGTAGTGGCGACGCTTATGCTTGTGATTGTCGTGTAGGAGTTTTACTCTAATTGCTTGTTTGTGCAAATGCACCCTAGATCAATGTCTTGGTCACTGGAGCATTGTACTTTATGATAATCAATGAAACAACGCTATCACTTCTCAACAAACACAATAATTTTTGTTGTTTATCGACCACATATCTCTTTACTTTCACATCAAAGAACAATTTCCAACTACAGAGGAAAAGGAAGAACAACATACTTTTTCTATGAATGGAGTAGTGAAATTCGAACATAGAATCTCTTCTTCTATTTCAAAAGAGAGAACATTTTTCGTTGATTCAATTTGGCAATTAAATATAGCGTGGTGTTGTTCATACACTTATTTTTACTTCTTACACATTCTCTCAATTTTCAGCCATCGAATCAAATAAATTAAAAAAAAATCAACGAACAAAAATTAACAAAAATATCTAGGAAGTTAAAAAAAAAAGCGTAAATAGCACTATGCAAAATATAAAGGTGAACTTCTCTTCATTTCTCTTTTCACAAGATAAAAGCATAGCTGCATAAGCACATTGACCGATTGTCCACTCACTTTATTTCACTATAAAATGTTTAGCCACAAAAAAAATTGAAAATTGTATTAGAAAATGTTGTTGTCATTTGGGCTCTTATGGATCTTGACATCTTGTAAATTGTGTTTGGCCCAACAGGATCTTCTTCGGATCATTTTAGTGAGAATTCTGAGAATTTATAAATTGTGTTCATTTATTGTATATCGTAAGGTCAGTTTTTATCAGATATTGTTTGTATTTAATTTTAAATAAAATTATTTAAAATTATTTATAACCGTACGATGTACGATAAACGAATATGATTTACAGATTCCCGAATCCTCACAAAGAGGGGTAGTTTTGTAATTGTAGCAAGTGGGTGGGAAGTGGATAACAAAGGCTCCATGCTTTCTCTTCAATCTTCATTAGTCCAGAGAAGCAGAGTACAAAAGCTCAGCGGCTGATGCTCTCAAGCTCTTGAAAACAATGGCCTCCTCACTCACCTCATCTTTCCAAACCAGGTCAGCTCGCAATTTACTTTTACTATGCCGCTCTCTAATTCAAGCATTTGTTTTCTGTTCCTTCTCTTTTGGGTCAAAATTACTTGTAATAATTTGTAAAGTTTGAATCTTTCTGACAATTTGAAGCATTTTTCAAGAAGATTAGAATAATGGGTTGTGGGAATTGAAGGATTTTATTATATTTTCAGGTGATTATTTTATTAAGTAGAAAACTTTTTTAAGCATAAAAAAAGAGTGCACATCCGTAGAATTAATCTAGAGGTAGAAGACGATGGCCTGTATTGTAACCCTACCTTAGTTTCACCTTCAAACGGTGCCGTTTCAATTTCATGGCCAGCCACTGGCCCCACTACACCCCACACGTGGAAAGGTATCAAGTTTATAATGCACGTAACAAATGTAAGGCAGACGTAGTACAACGGCTTAGTGATATTTAAGTGAGGGGTCTTAGGATTGATTTTCGTTAAAAGTGAAATTGAACTATATTATTGCTAACTAATTGTGGGCTTAACCCACTCTCCATCCCCTTAGTGTAAATAATATCGTATTTTAGTGCATTTGCCTCAGCTGAGCCCTCAACTGAGGGCAGTGTTGGTTTCTCAGGTCTCAGATTTGGGGAAAGGTCCGAACTTGAACCGGATTCATGAGTTTTTCAGACACCCAATGGAACATAAGAAACTAATTTTGCACTGTGTTATGTTTTTGAAGTTTCGTTACTTTGTTCTCGGGTTTCAAATTTTGGAAAAGGTCCAAACTTGAAATGGATTCATGAATTTTTCTGAAACCCAGTGGATCATAACAAATTAGTGATTAGATTGTGTTCTTATGTTTTGAAGTTTCCGTTACTTTGTTCTTCAGTGTTTGGAGAAGGTCGAAACTTTCATGAATTTCAGAAACCCAATGGAACATAAGAATTTAGTTTTTAAATTGTTTTGTTATGGTTTTGAAGTTAACATTAGAGTGGATTATTTCTGGTTTAGTGAAGATCCTTTTTGCTATCATGTTTCAGCAATTTGCGGTCTGCTTTTTTGGGCGAGAGAAACGGATTCTCTGTTTGTAGCGTACCTGTATCTCATGTCGGGTTTTTGAAGAAGAAGATAGAGTGTAAGGAATCACGAATTGGAAAGCAGCCAATTGAAGTACCATCCAATGTGACAATCACTTTGGAAGCACAGGCTTTGGCAGTAAAGGGACCATTGGGGCAGCTTTCACTAACTTACCCGCGAGAAGTGCTGGTTCAGAAGGAGGATTCTGGGGCTCTGAGGGTCAGAAAGGCAGTAGAGACTAGAAGAGCCAATCAAATGCATGGCCTTTTCAGGTACAATTCTTCCATCCTCAACCATGTACTTAAAACAATAAACCAGCCTTATTCTTCATGGTTTGTTCCTTATGCGCCTGTTTGAATAATTTGCTTAGAACGCTTACGGACAACATGGTGGTGGGGGTGTCAAAAGGATTTGATAAGAGGTTGCAACTGGTAGGCGTCGGTTACCGAGCTACTTTAGAAGGAAAGATCTTGGTACTAAGTCTTGGATTCTCCCATCCGGTTAGGATGGATATCCCTGATGGCATACAAATCAAGGTCGAAGAAAACACCAGAATCGTTGTTAGCGGATACGACAAGAGTGCTATCGGTCAGTTTGCTGCGTCGATCAGGAAATGGAGACCCCCGGAACCGTACAAAGGTAAGGGTGTGAAATACGCTGATGAAATCATAAGAAGGAAGGAGGGAAAAGCAGGGAAGAAGAAGTAATAGCCTTGGATTGTTTCATTTTTGTATTCACGTTGCTGCTTGTCAAATGTGTCAGAATTATCGAATGCACTTGCATTACCGCGAGCAATTCCAGTATCTGTATTTTCACATTAAGGGTGTGTTTACGTATCCGTAATCGGAATGAGAATGTGGAATTGAATTTCGATTGTGGAGTACTCCGGTGTTTATTAAACATGGAGGAATCAAAAAAGCAGTGGGGCTCACACAAATTTTGGAATTCAATTCCTTGTATTGGTGGAATTGGATTCTCTAGATATATGTAGTAATCCAACTCCTGATTGTTTAGGCAATTGGAATGACATTTTTGTTCCCTTTATGCTCTCACTTAATTTTTTTATTTCCAAGACTATCATTTATAAACCTATTAAAGTATATAAAATATTTGATTTGGGACAAAGGTATTTTAGTAATCATACTGGTTTATATTCCGATTCTGCTGAATTAGTAAAGAGCTTTATGAAATTCTTTTCCGATTCCAGAACATTTAAGTAAACAGCTTCAACAGGAATCTGATTCTGACTTCTCCTCATTCCAACTCCTCCTCAATTCAATTCTTCCTATCTTCATTACCGTTACGTAAACGCGCTATAAGATAGATGCTGAAAAGTTGATCTGGCAAACGGACCGTGTTGGACACAATCCGATTTCTGAACGAATCCACACGAACCCAAGCCGTTAAGGAAAAGTATAGTCAATAGCTTAAAAAATAAAAGAAAATACAATCACTTTGTTTCTTCTCACAAACACGACCCTTTTTATCTGCTCTGCTCGTTAATGCTCAACCCGAACATTAAACTTGTGCGTTCATGTCGTGGAATCAAGTCGTGCATAATTTTGCCATATCGTAACAGAAAGTTACCATAAAGCAGCAGTAAATGATAGAATCGTGGAAGATAATAATGATTAAATTGTTTTGCAGTACATATTTTTATGTATCTTAAATCAAATCATAATCACACCCATAAATGAATGTTCGTTCTTTCACAACAGTTTTCTCACTACTTGAGTGGCTCCTTCACATCCCATTTATTCAACCTTTTCTTTGCCTCTTCCACCTGCAATTAAATTCAAATGTATGTTTTCATATTAATAACGATTAAATAAAAAAATTTAAAAAAAAATCACTAATAATATTAATAAATCATGCAAGATAAATCCCAAAAATAATTATAACCAAAAAATTTAAAGTAAAAGAGAAGTGGTACTCAATCTTATACCTCTTTGTTCCAGTCAGTCCGAATGGTCACCCACAGTAGGATGAGTGTTTGCATCAATGTGCCCCCCACCATTCCTAACCATATTCCCTACAAAATTATCGCCCATAATTGTTATAGTTGTCATCATTTATATGATACTTTTTTCTGTCACATTAGAGCGTACAATTAATGTTAGTAAACACTCTGCATCATGCGATTAGATTAGTTTAGTAACGAGAACTACGAAATTATATTCTTTTTGATTTTTTGTACCTTGGCGCCGAGCTTGAAGTAAAACCCTAGAAGCGCACCAAATGGTACTCCAACCACGTAATAACATCCAACATTCACATACGCAACAAAAGCTTGCCATCCACACCCAACAGCAACACCTAGATTCGTGCATTTACATTAGTTAGCATATGTTTCATTTAACGTAGGCAAGTACATGAACGAATGCTCCAATTTGTATATACCGGACAAAACTGGCTGGACTCCGTTAAGGAGGAGGGTGAGGGCGAGAAGCGGGCAGAGATCAGATACAGCAGCAGCCACAGCTTCACCTTCGGTGAAGGCGTAACTCAACTTATGACGCAGTAAAAGAACAGCTATGGCTGCGAAGATTGAGATAATGAAAGAGACTACTGTCACCACCACAACTGAAAATGCTGTAGACTTTGGATGTCCAGCTCCAAGCTCATTACTCACTCTCACACTGCTTGCAGTAAATCATGAAAAGTAAAAGTAAGTTTAAATAATTCCATGTTCTCTACATCAAAAAGTTATGTGACCTATCAATATTTATGTATAGGACCCTTCGTAAGGGGAATTCGAATCCATTGCAACTGGAGCGGGAGTCATATCGACAATTATATTCTAATTGTATCGGGTTATCAACATATCGTTCATATTACTGATACTTCAGATAATTGATTGTACAAATTTTGATATCATTTCAATATGTTTATCGATATGGATTCAGCTCCGGCTATAGGGAAGCGGGATCCCTTTCATCAGATGCATGTATGTAATATATATGAATATGACACTGACCTTGCAGCTGCATTTAGCCCAACTGAGATCATGAAGACCCATCCATTGATTGTCATGCTGCAATTAATTAAAAAAACCTCATATGTCAAACTTAATTAAAGACACAAAATTAGGTTTCTATGTCTACATCAAATACTAACCACCTTCGACTCGGAGAGAGCATGACATGACGGTTGCAATTGTAAAGAATTATTGTATTGTTGTCCCACGCTTGGTGCTCTTAATATATAGAAGAGGGATTGGAACATTAAATAAAATGTCCCACACATTAGACAAATAAATCCCCTCTCCAAGGTATATGACTCTAGTCTCTATGCAACTGGATTTAACTTATTCACAATCGTGTCATGATTCGCCCACTAAATGGAATCAAACGATAGTGATTTCAATCTAGTCTAAATCATGTAATGGATGATCACAAAACGAAGCCACGTGAATTAGGATATGACTCTAGGCAGCTAGATTTAACATAATCTCAATTATGTCACAACCATGCCCGTTACTCCCAAGTTTTCTAATTTCTTACTATTCTCATTATCATTCCGCAAACATTTCATACTGAATTCAACCTAATCTCAATCATGTCATGATCCGTTCACCAAATAAGGCCGTTACACGGCCCCTTCTTGCGATGGTGAGGTCCATACTAGTTAGACCCATTTTTACGGCTAGTGGTCCAATGATTGCCTAAAGCCTAAAAGCAGAAACTAGAAATTGAGAAAGAGATGTTATTTAATTTAGCTTGGCTGGCAACTTCCATTTCTGTGCACCATTGAAACATGAATTAATAGAATTATGCCAAAAAGAAATAATAGGAAAGAGACAAAAAACATAAATTGTTTTTTGGCTTGTAATAATATATAGAAGACAAGAATATTTATCAAACAATGCAAGTGCCACGTGGGTATGAAATGAAATTAGACTTTGACTTGGAGACCACAAAGCTCCTAGTCATTTCGTTCACATCTTCCATCTAGCCAGCAATTACCATTGTCCATAAAGGTCGCTAACCACATATGTGGAAAATTCCATCTAAAATGTAAGGCTAGGTCTCGACGCTTAGATAGACGAAATAAGCAAATCCATTCAAACCTAATTCAAATAATATTTGCCAACTTAGATAGACGAAATAAGAGTACCATGACCACTCGCATGTAGACACGTGACAGGTTGCGGACCCACCGATCTCAATAAGTGTCGCAATGCATTACCATTGGCAATTAGTTGGTTAAATTATTAAATACTAAAAAACGAAGAATTAGAAGAGATTAAACTTGAACTAAAATGTATAAACATTATTATTTTCCGTTATTTGCAAAATCGCTGAAAAAAAAATTAACTATCTTTCTTTTTGCATTATAAAAAAATGAGGGAATGCAGATTCATTCACCTCTCAATTCATAAATGAAATCATTACGACAATTTAGAGTTTACCTACTACAGCATAAAATATGTTGTTTCACACTATATTTTATATCAATAATTGAAGTCAACACGACAATTTAGATTCACCTCTTAATCCATTCACAACCCTCTCTTTTTATTGTTTTGTGAGACTATTTTTACTTATTTTATATCAATAATTGTTATCCACTAATTTTAATTACAGATACCTAACAACATGTGACCCAAAGTCTTGACCCCTTCATCATACTCACCACACAACTATAATTGTGATTGGTAGACCCAAAGTCTTGACCCCTTAATCATACACAACTACAATTGTGATTGGTAGATTGGTTAAGTTACTAGTTTATATGGGAATATTTTCACACTTATTCTTCTTGTACTTTTCTTTTATTTCTAACTTTCTATATTAAAAAAATTGATAATCAAGAAACAAAAATAAAGTATGCTCATCATCTATTTTATTGCATGTATATCAATTGGCATCCAGACATTCGGTTGGGCCACTGTTCGCAGCCTTAATTATCAAAAGAAAAAAAGAAAAAGGTAACGCTAGAGAAATTAAATTTAGAAATAAAATTGTGTAAACTAAATTACATAGAAGTTGACGATTGAGTTATTACTTAAATGTTGATAAACATGCTCATTTCCTATTGATGACACATTATTTAATTTGCAAATTTTGTTTACAAATTTAGTCTACCTAGCATTAACCGAAAAACAATTGTCCTACGACCGGCAAATAATAATAAAAGAAGTTTTGCAAAAATATTTAAGCTTGGAGCATGACCTGATACACCAAATATCTTAACTATTTGGTGTTTTGACCGGTTTTCCGTCACATTAAAAAAGTTTCTCCCTATGGCCAAATGTAAATAATTAACTATAGGGTTTAGATCCGGTCCGACCAGTACTGAGTAGTGACGTATAATAATAACGCATTACCTGTGATGACCCAAGTATTGTCGGGGAAATAGTATAGGCATTTTTCCTAGGCGGTCAGGTCATTATAGAAGCACCTCTTCCTTGGGTAAGAAAAACAAGGAAAAAGATTTTTTCATAGTTTTTTCATCCTTATTTTGTTTTTTGTTTTTTTTATAAACAAAGATGTGTATAAGGCGAAATAAAAATTGATAAACATACGCTAGTTTAGTTTTTCATAGACAATTGTCTAATCATGTTTGTTGAATACATTTAATTTATCTAATTCGACAATTAAAAATGGATCGGATATGTGAGAAACTAAAAATAGTATGAGAAACTGTGAAACAAAATGATATACAGTAAAGGCACTTTTAACTATGGCTTACCAGATAGAGAGGGAGTCAAGGGCCAACTCAGGGTTTTCCAGCAACCCAGCAAGCAAGACAAGAATCTGAAAGTACCACGTCTCAAGGCAAAGCATGACAGCAGACGCCACAGACAACTTGAAAAAACTGTACAATCCGCTGAAAGCTTGCCACGAGAACCCTGTCCACGTGTGCTCACACCTGTCACTCTTAACAATGTACACGAATTGTGCCACCACGGTGATCCACCACGACAGACTCAGCACCAGCGACGCACCCAGCAAACCCAACCCTACTTTGTACACAGCAATCCAGCTGAGCAAAATGTGAATAACTAGGGTTCCAGTCGATATATAAGCACTTGGGGCAACTATGCTTTGAGCTTGCATGAACTTTTGGATCGGGAAGTTGACAACGTAGGCAAAGATCTGAGGGATCAGTCCGTACACATAAACTGCAGCTGAAGAAGCAATGCTTGGAGATTCACCAAGTAAAAGTAAGATTGGTTCGGAGAAGATGTAAATAATGGTGAGGAGTACACCAGGGGAAAATAGGAGGACTGTCGATCTTTGTAGGTAAATGCCTAACATTTCGTACTTTTGGGCACCGTATGCTTGTCCACATAGGGTTTCCACTGCGCTTCCCATACCTAACTGTTCGGACATAAGAACAAATAGTAAGACAGATGTCGGAATTACGGACTTTCTCGGTGTCAAGGACTGGTTTGAATTATTACAACTCATTAGATTGAGATGTATGTTGAATCAAGAAATGGATGCGAACTATTGAATTTTTTTTACTTCGAATCTCCCCAAAAATGGTCGGATTTAGAAGATTAAGTTTCCTTCCTGAACATTTCCAAGTTTAACTTAAATAAAACCTGAAAATCGACATACGTTTCTTCCTATTACACACATTTAATCTAGTGATTTATTCGATCCAATATACCAAAACTCGCAAAATTTATTCACTAAATTTATTTCATGAAAGATGCAAATACGCTATGATCACTAAAATTATTTTATCAAATTTTGATCACCAAACAGTCTGTTAATAATTCCGTTGCATACCAAAAGACCATAGGCGAAGATTTGGATGCCATTGTTGCCGAGGGAGGAGGCGGCGAGCTCGAGATTACCAAGGTGGCCGCAAAACATTTGGGTGGACATGGACATGACATAGTTGATCATGTACACGATGATGGCGGGAGCGGCGAGGACGACGAGGAGCTTGGACTCGATCCATAGGGCGGGTTTAAGCCGCTGTGAAAACGGCTTGTCGGTGTCGCATAGTACTTGTTCCAGCTCGCCGCTTGCATGCTCTTCGTGAGCATGCTTTGAGGTGAAGGGTTTGGTGGACGGAAGGGGAGGGTAGGATTCCAGCAGAGGATGTTGAAGCTCGTTTTTGGGAGAAGTCATTTGGGAGATTTTGGTTTTGAAGCAATCTGCTGGGTTCAGCTGCTGGGTGCGGGAAGAGTGGTGTAGCAAGTTTGTTTAAGTAGGTAGGATTAGGAAGGGATAAATTAATGATTGTTATGGGGTACGTGACAAATGGGATAGGTGAGATCTGGACAAACGAGAGAGATGATGTAAGATGGAGAGAGCCAACGTCGTGGAAGTTGCAAGTTTTGATTGTAAGCCAAAACATTCAAATCATATGTCGAGAGGCGTGGAACATATGGCTTGCTATTGAACAAAAAAATAACAAAAAAGTTCAACGTGGTAATAAGTAATAGGGTTTTTATCACAAATGGTCTCTGACATTGATCAAACACATCATTTTAATCCCTAACATTGAAAATCAATAGAAATGGTCCCTGAGATTGATCAATCACATCACAAATGATCATTCCGTTAAAAACTTTTTGGGCAATTTTCAAAACTTCATAACTCAATTGTTTCTTAATCAAATTCGACCCATAATATATCAAAATGAAGATAGGAAAGTGTAGAACTAGATTATACCTATTTGGAAGCCCAATGGTTGCCATAGATGGCCGGAAAATAGCCTCAAATGTGACTGGTCCGTGGAAAAACTGGAAAACTCGCCGGAAACTGGATAAACTTTAAAAGTTCATAACTTCTTCAATAATCAACGAAATCGAGTGATTCAAAAATGAAAATCATACTTCTCAACAAGAGAAAGAGAATGGTATCTTTCTTGATGGCTAACTCGCCGTAGTTTGGCCGGAAAACTGCTTGAAATTGGCTAACTCGAAAATGGTTATCCAATTTTGAGCCTTTTTCCGGTCAAACTACCTCGAGTTAGCCATCAAAAAAGATACTATTCTCTTCATCTCATTGAGAAGTATGCTTTTCGTTTTTGAATCACTCGATTTCGTTGATTATTGAAGAAGTTATGAACGTTTAAAGTTTACCCAGTTTCCGACGAGTTTTCCAGTTTTTCCGCTGACCAGTCACATTTGAGGCTATTTTCCGGCCATCTCCGGCAACCATTGGGCTTCCAAATAGGTATAATCTAGTTCTACACTTTCCTATCTTCATTTTGTTATATTATGGGTCGAATTTGGTTAGGAAACGATTGAGTTACGAAGCTTTGAAAATTGCCCAAAGAGTTTTTAACGGAATGACCATTTGTGATGTGTTTGATCAATCTCAGAGACCATTTCTATTGATTTTCAATGTCAGGGACCAAAATGATGTGTTTGATCAATGTCATGGACCATTTGTGATAAAAAAACCTAAGTAATAATATAATGAAGACATGATGTCTCTAAACTCTTTTTTCTGAACAGCAAGTGACACTTTACCGCAATGGTGGAAATGAATTGAGTTCTTACATGATGGTGTGGATTCGAATCCTGTTGATGGATAATCTAACATCTTATCTAACAAAATCTATCGTTTGATGTACTGGATTCTTTTTTGCTTTATTCGATTCAAATACCAAAATTAAATATGAGTGACATCAGTGGCGAAGCCAGGATTTGCCGAGGGGAGGGGCGAAATTCAAAAGAGTGCAAGGTTCAATCGAAGTTGTTGCCTTCACATTGGAGAGTGCAAAGTTTTGAGTCAATATTCATAACAGAAAACAGTCTCTTCACCAAAGCGGTTGTAAGCGGTAATATCAAAGCCATGTATGTAAGAAGCTTAAATTGGTTAGGATTAGATTCTAAAAAATGTTAGGCGCTAGTCAGGCAGCGGATTGAGGCCTAGCAGCTAGGCACTTAGGTGAGATTTAGGCAGGAGCCTAGATGGATTTAAATGAATTTCTTTTATCATAAAATAAGCATTAAACAATATTTACATTATTTTTTAAAAATTAATACAATATTTATAGATAATGTGAGAGTTTAAGATAAATATGCTGGGGGTCTTAAAAAGAGGGAAAAAATACATACAAGAATAATTAAAAAAAAAAACAAAAAAAGAGAAATGGGTTAACAAACCACAAAAAAGTGGGGTCAAAAGAGAAAAAAAGAAGAAAAAAAGAGGGGGAAATGATAATACTTTGGTACTCACTGGGGAGTACCCAATTTACTGATCAAATGATATGAGCCAATAAAATCAGCACAGTTGTCCCTTTAATTCTTTGTTACACTTTCGCTATGTTAAGAACCAAACATTCCGATCAGCCTTTATCCTGTTTTCCAAACATATGCTATCATGTTATCTAAACAGGTCTTCTCCCTCACTGAAATACTACCAGCCTTAATCCCATTATCCTAAGCCACCATCCTCTCCCACCAGGGCCACCAGCAACAAGCCTACACCACCCATATTCAGCCAATCCAACCCTCTTTCAATCTGGATTTTTTTTCAAATTCAGTTTAATTTTCCGTTTGAAATCCCACTCATATATCAGCCTTCCATCCCATTATCCCAAGCCACCATCCTCTGCCACCCCCCCCCCCCCGAGACTGCCCGACTGGAGAATGGTTGCTGGAGATGGCTAGCACGGTAGCAAAAGGCCAAACGGTGGCCCGGTGGGTGCTAACTGCTGGGAATTGGGGGGCAGCGCTGCTCTGATTGGATGCACCTCTGCTGCGCGCAGAGCAAAACCAGATAGCATCGGAGGTGACGAAGAGCAACAGCAGGAGGGGAGGGGCTAGCCAGCGCTCCAGCCTTGTTTTTCCGGCAAGGGGAGTGGCGGCCACCACTCTTCGTCCTCACGTGACTTCGCCACTGAGTGACATGAAGAGAAAAGAAGTGTGTAGGTTAATTCCCTAATGTGCACATATTTGATTTTTTCTATACTTTATAAACTTTACTTACATATTTCTAAAGTTTGAAAGCTTAATATTCAGCGTTCAAACAAATATGAGTTAGTCCAGTTGGCCAAATTCGAACCCCCTCTTTGGTCACCACGTTCGACCTATATTATTTGAAAGCTTATTATAAAAATTGTACTTTTAATATTCAGCGTTTAAGCAAATATGAGTTAAGCTAGAGAGTCAGATACGAATCCCCTCTACTTAATCAGTATGGGGTAAATCCGTAAATGCACGACTTTTACTAATATAAAATTGTATCATTTTCAATCATTGAATTCATATGCACAAGTGTTGGAAATCAAGTTTTACATGGCATAGTAGGGTCCATATTGTGTTGGACTTTCTAAAATTTAAAAGCAGAGAACAAGTTTCTCTTTTGCATCATATTACACCACTAAAACTAATATTTAAAATGCTATAGTTTATGATTGCTGGTCACGTTGGCTGTCCAGCAACCCAGGGGAATAAATAATTACACACAAAAAGCCAATTGGAAACTCCTTACTTGTGTAGACAATTCTGGGAAGTAAAATATTTGATGACCGAAACATAACTTGCCTATATTATGAAAACGACTTGCATGAAACAGATTATTGATGTTACGTTGCCGGTGAACTTGTAATATGTAAGTTTCTCTTCCATGTCATGAGCTGATCATATCTTTGACCGGTAATGTCAAGTTCACATCAGATCAGATTGTGCAATTGCAGTAGGTAAAAGATACTGTTAAATAAACGAGGCAGAGAATATCTGGTGTCTGCAACCAAACTTCAAGGAAGAATATTCAGAACCACCAAGGAGGAAAGCAACGAAAGCAACATCAAGTTCCCAGTGTGAAGACCTGCAATGCAGAAACGTGTAGTGTGACAGGACGAAGTCTTGCGAGCAGAAAGGCTATTTTATATCTATTTCGTTTTTAGTTTTTGCGTAAATTGTACGAATGGTCCCTTAACTTTAATCAAATTGGAGCAATGGTCCCTCAACTAAAAATCCATTACCATTGATCCCTCAAGTTATCAAAATGTGTAGCTATAGTCCTTCTCATCAATTTTGTCAAAATTTTGTCAAAATAAGCTATGTTGGAATGAACATTTATACAATTAGAATCCCTCAACTCATCAAAGTGTATAATAATGGTTCTTTTCGCCAGCTATGTCAATTTTTATCAAAACGAGTTATATTGGAAGGACCATTGCTACAATTGGGTTAAAGTTAAAGGACCATTTCTCCAGTTGAATTAAAGTTGAGGGACCAATGGTAATGGATTTTTAGTTGAGGGACCATTGCTCCAATTGAGTTAAAGTTAAGGGACCATAGCTACAATTTACTCTTAGTTTTTTCGTTATGGATAGAAGGGATGGTGGGACGGACGTGGAAGAAATGTATATGAAATGTTATACAAAATGAAAGCTAAAATCCAAAACTAAAAACTAAAAACTAAAATCAAAATGGTTATCAAACGGGATCTAAGTTTACAACGGAAAGATAAATTTGGAATTTTGTGTCAAAGTCACTTACCACTATGCGCAGATGTTGCTTTAGGTACCGCTGGAATTTGTGTAGCTGCAACCCCACCGAGTTTTGGAACAAGTTAAATGAAAAGCAGTGTAAAAAGTGTGGCTGGAATATAAACCATAAGGAGCATAGGATACTAAATTCAACTAAAAAATGTAGAGCTTAACACATTTCTCGCATACTTTTCTTGCAAGATGATGGAGATTCAGAAGACAAAGACGGCCATGGAGCCGCAACGTTGTCGTTAAGATCACAAATGAAGCTGATTCCCGAAGTTTTATCATAAGTCGCATCCAAAGGCAAGCTCGGCAGAAGGCAGCCATACTCTATTGACAGTATAAACGGAAAACACAAATTTTAGAGCAGCGAACACATTGGATAGTAAAAAGCTAGAACGAAAGAGAAGAATTCTTAAGAGAAAAATTTGTGAGCGGAGAATAGCAGATTCATTGAGAACGATATGCTTAAGTATTTGTTCATATTAACCATATGAAAAGAACGGGCCTAGATGATACACAAACAGAGATTGTTAGCCTGATACACTTTCACTATTTTTATATGACACGTCAAAATTTTCTCAAGCTCATCCTCATTGTATCATTAGTACAGATACAAGCATACGATAATTCTTGTTAGCTTAGCTAATGGTTTGTTAACATTTGATTAAAAGTAAATCAGCTGATGTGGCATCGGCTAATCATTCTAAGCTTCTGTCATATAAGTTTGTGCTTCTAATTTTAGTAAATTAGTAAGCAAGTATTCCAAATTCTTTCATTTCTTTCTTCAAGTCCTACAACACACAAGAAACCATTATCACTGTCACAGTATAGGAGAATAAGGGAGAAAATGAGAGTAAAGTTGCAAGTTGTCAACCAACAGAGTCGAGACAAAGCGAAAATGTACCATAGTAACGAAAAGTTGAAAGTGGCCAATTGTATGTTTCTATGATATATTAAGAAGTACCTTGTGAACCAACTGGTGCATTCAATTAGTAAAATCCACCCCCACGAACAATAAATCGGAAAAGAATATGCTAATCAGTATCAGTTTTCGCCAAAATGAAGAACTGAAAGAAGATTATATACAGTATTCGTTCATCCAATCAGATATAACAACACTGACCTTGAAGAGAGAAGTCCTTGAGGTTTATACGACATAGATTATAAACATTGGACACATTAGCTTTCTGCAACTTTTCTCCAAGTGATGCTGCACAATTCAAGGCCTGCAAGTTTGTAATGAAGCTCTGTTCTTGCAACCAGGAAACGTAACTATCCATTGCATTGCAGCATGCTGTCTCATTGCTTATCACATTTGCACATTCTTTCACAACATTTGTCATGTTGGGGAAAACCAGAGGACACACTGAACCATATGCAACAAAAACATTGAAGATCTATAAGTCAACATATGATTGATAACTCTGAAATAAAAGGGTCCTTAAGCTATTTGTGTGCTGACCCTTATTTACTCTGCAATTTGAAAGTCCTCTAAGAGTCTTATTCGCAGAAGAAGGATCAAGGTTACCGGCCAGCCATCGTAGGACAATATTCTTACAATCATCAATCCTAGTTGAGTGCTCAGGCAACTCGTGGACCCCTTCCGAATTTGGCATACCAATCGCGGCAATTGTTCTAGCAGCATCTAATATGGCATTTTGGCAAACTTGATCACAACACTCATTGACGGGATCAATGTTTTTACAAGCAGCAAGTAGTTTTGAAGAATCCACAGTGCTCTCAAACATATCAACCTCTGTAACAGGGCAAGAGGCTGCAGTAAGGTTTTCTGGTCGAATTGAGCAAATCTTTTGAATATTCTCGTTTGCTCCTTGACCCTCTAGGATCTTCTCAACATCTGAGAGGCAGTGTTTTGCATGAGTTGCATTCAAAGAGAGCATCCCAGAGGATTTACTTGAGTGTCCTATAAGAGTCGCTAAGGTGGCGTCAAATTGAGGACAACAAACTACATCGGCCAATAAGGGTGCGAAGAAAGCCCAGCAGTCAGTTGCTGTTATGGTCATCATATTTACAGCCACTGAAAAATTTAATGTACAGAGTCCTGAAACATATAACGAACCATCATGTGCTTCTCCACATTTTCCATGACATAAAAGTGCCTATTTGTTAAGCATTTTCTAATGGATTTCTGCACTAAGTGAACCATTCAAACTTCAAGTGTGCAACCTAATTAAAACTACTAGAAGATTCTTCACTAGAACTTGGACAATGTAGGATGCTTTCAACTTCTAATTGATAGATAAACTCACCGGACTTTGTCCTCTTAGAGAACGACTAATCCTATCACATGCTAATTCACAAGAAGTATTCTTGACATTGCTCCTCGTACCTGATAATGCTGGGACGCTGTTATTTGTGAATGGCGTCAATGGTGAAGGGGCTAATAAAGGAAGAAAAGGCTGAGGGTTTACACCGGTTGCAACATCAGGAGCTATCGCTTCCGCATCCCTAAGCGGGTCACAATGGGACTCATATACACCTGCAAACACGTTAACAGAACCAAAGCTCTCATAAGTAGAAACGCAACTCAGTCATCAACAAGAAGACAGGTCTAATACATGAGCAGTCCTCAAACTTCAAACAAATAAGATAAACAATTAGCATGCCAAATTGCCAATCCAATTGGAAACATATATTGAAACTACCACAACCCAATAATCTAATCTGCAGAAACCATAATATACCAATGTACCCATAAACTTTACTCCAACATACCAACTAAAAAATTTACATGCTGAAATAAAACCCCACCCAAAAAAAACCTAAAAGGGAACACCAATCACTTGGTAGGACCAGTACAACTCAAAAACTGCCCAGTAGAAATGCTGACAGAGAAGCAGTAACAGAAAGTATGAAACTTTCAACATTTATACAAATGCAGGTAAAGGTTGTAATGCAAAAACCCAACTGAAAATTTTAATGAAATCACAGAAAATGTATGAAATTTAGTAAGGACAATGGAAAAATTGAAGAAAAAGGAGATAAGCCGAATCACTTACAGAGAAGGAGAAGTAGAGTAAGAAGAATGTGAGAGACCCTTTCTCTCATTCTTGCATTTGTTCAGTGTCTAGTTTCCAACTTTAACATCTGATAAGTAACATTTGGAGATTTCAGGGTTTGAAACCAGGTGAAATTGGCAGAGGAAGAAGAAATGGGAAGTGGAGTGAGAGTGTGACGAGAGAGAGAGAGAGAGAAATGGAGTTCAGCCCCTCTCTCCAGCCATGGCACAGTTCGCACGTGTGACGAAGGAAGGCACGTGTTGCGGTGAATGTCAGGGATGATCACGTGCTGGAAGCCCAAGGCTTTAGGGTAGGCACGTGAGCAGTTGCTTGTGTGTGTCGACTTGTGTTGCGTTTAGGTGCGGCATGGCGGCTTTTGACCCGTCGGATGCCGGTCAGAAAAGGAGAGAGAGCCGTCGGATGCAAGCAAATTAGAGTATCTCCTTTCCTTTTAGGGCTACCTACATTGTACAAGCAAGAAGGATTTTTTTAGGATATTATACAGCCAACAAGTTTGAGGTGATTAAACTACCGATTTATTCGAAATATATGAATAACTACACGGTCTTCAAATTAAATAAAATTTTCGTGTTATTTTAGATGATGATGCAAATAGAATGAACAGTGATGTTTTACGGTTTTGTTAGTGGAGAATGAGGAATTTTCTCGTTATTAGGAATGAGGGATGTATTATCTTTATTGGGACTTTTCTCTCTATTTACTAACGTGATGTCATTTAATTGTGCAAACTTCATAATCAAAATCATTCATTCTCTTATCATCATATATAGAAACATTCATTTAAGGGTTTTTATCACAAACGGTCCCTGAAATTGACCCCATCAATCATGATGGTCCCTGAAATTGAAAATTGATCAATGTAGTTCCTAAATTTTAACCCCGCGATTCAATGTTATCCTTCCGTTAATGTTCTGTCCAAATTAACTTTAAAAAGGGTTAGACAACCAATTCCTCCTTCTTCTTCTTCTTCCTCATCCTTCTTCTTCTTCTTCTTCTTCTTCTTCTTCTTCTTCTTCTTCTTCTTCTTCTGGGTTGCAGGGGGTTGGGTTTTGGGGGGGAAGGGGGGGGTGGGACGAACTGGGTTCCTTTTTTTTCTTTTTCTTTTTTTTTCTTCTTCTTCCTCCTCCTCATCCTCCTTCTTCTTCTTCTTCTTCTTCCTCCTCCTCCTCCTTCTTCTTCTTCTGGGTTGCAGGGGGTTGGGTTTTGTGGGGTGGGGGGGGGGGAGAGGGGGGGACGAACTGGGTTCCGTTTTTTTTTTCTTCTTCTTCTTCTGGGTTGGGGGCTCGGGGGGGAGAAGGGATGGGGCTTTTACTTTTTCTTTTTTTTTTATAAATATTTTATTTATTTATTTATTTTATAAATAATTTATTTTTAATTTCCACATGGATGACACGTGGCACCCAGTCATTGTCCACATAGGCGCCACGTCACAGTAAACGGAAGACTTAACAATTTGACTAATGGATGTATGAGATTGTCCCAAAATTTACATTTTAGGTATGACTCTGGGACGAAAAAAACTTGATGTACTAAATGTTGAAAACCACGAAACATGAGGGTAGTAAATAGAGATTAATCCTAAAAAAAATTGAAATTTCCCACATTTTTTGTTTTTATTTTAGTTTTAGCACCAAATCCATGAAAAAAAGGAGAGAAAAGTGAAGATGGAGAAAGGAAAAGAAAGGTAGTAAGTAAAATTATAAGTAACAGAGTTATTTTGGTCATTTTACCATGAAAAATTGGTTGTTTAACCATTTTTAAGTTAATTTGGACGGAACACTAACAGAAGGACGATATTGATTCGCGGGGTTAAAATGGATGGACTACATTGATCGATTTTCAATTTCAGAGACCATCATGATTGATGAGGTCAATTTCAGGGACCATTTGTGATAAAAACCCTTCATTTAATTTGAAAATAGTATAGTCATCATATGAATCAAAGAAATTGACAATTCCCCATGAGGATGCAAGTCTAACAACTTTCAAGTCGAATGAATTTTTATAGATATTATATTTACATTTATGATAAGAAGAATAAAAGTTGGGATTATGACCTTTACATAGTGAAATGATAGAACATTAGAGAGAAATGAGAGTTTTCATTCTTATTTGAAATAAGGGAAGTATTACCTTTTGCGGATAAAATGAATCATGATGTTTCAATTTTCTCATATTGCACATAGAGGTTCTAAAATAGTATCAAACCTAGAGGGAAGTATTATCCTTTTGCTCATGTGATGAAAATATTGTTTACACGTTAGCCCAGAACTAGTCTAAAGTCTATCATGTTATAGATATAATGAAAGACTTAGGAGGTCAAATAATTAGAATGCATAAGAATTCAAAACATCAAAGGTGTAATGTGTGAAAAATGCAACCCCATAATCCATTTTGAAGATTGCCACATACCTAGAGAATGTAAATTTAGTTGATTTTTTTTTTTTTGAAAGATAGTATCTACCCTAAGGGGTAGGAGAGTAAGTCAAGCCTTACAATAGATTTGCCAGAATAATGTGCTTCAACTTCGCCTTTGGCAAGAATCGAATATAAAACCTCTCACTTACAAGTCTTGACCATTCATGTAATCTAAAGAATTTAATCCTCCCACGTCATATTAGAATAGAATGCACATTTTGCACCTTAGCACTAATACATTTCTCTACGAGTCTTCTCTTTGTCCTTCTTTGCCACTTTTCTTTCGACGCACAATGCCAACTGGTTGAAAGACTACAATTATTTATTTCAGTTAACAATTCAATTCCAAGAACTAATAGTCAATTTTCCTTTTGACTGAAAATTTCAAAGAGATACATAATAGTTACGAAATGAGTGTTCTTGATAATTAAATAGATATAAATACACACACAAAATATTGTTCTTCGATTGTTTTTATTTTATTTTATCAAACCTTGTTCTTCGACTGGATCTCAGGGGAAGAGATAAATAGTAAGATTTACTGACATTAGTCATCACCCCAAAAAAATTTAGGTTGAGAAAGTTATTTGTCTGTCCCTTCACACACCCATCATATGATGAAGCTTGTTATATTTTTATGATGGAAGACAATAGATAGTTGGATATTGCACAATAAAACAACACAGCCATAGCAAGCACTTTGAAGACAAGTGCTTTGTGATTTTACAGAAAGTGGAGAAGACAACGAGATAGAAGGGTGTAGGAGACGACAAAGAAAAGGAAACGACATGGTACGAAGGGGATTTAATTCAAACCTGTCGTGGGAGGATTGGATTCCATTCGATTACATGAGTTTATTCCGATATAGTAGGCAAAGTGTTGGTAAGATGCATGTAAAAAAAAAAAATCTAGCAAAGAGTAGACCCCGGAGTTTTAAATTATAATTTTGGAAATTACTACAACATGGTAGGCAATTATATATGAAGGGTTCTTACTGGTAAGAACACGTTCATTATGTGAGTTGAATATTTACAAGCGTTAACATGCTCATTAAGTGAGCTGAATATTTACAAGTGTTCTTACCGGTAATAACCTTTGTAAATTTTCAGATCTAATAATGAATGTGTTCTTACTGGTAAGAACACGTTCATATATGATTAGCGTCACGTTTTGTACTAATTTCTAAAAAAAAAAAATTAGGCCTCAGGGTCTACTCTTTCCTAGATCTTTTTTTTTTAATTATTCTGAAATAGTAGGCAAAGTGTTAGAAAAAAACATTTCATAACAAGCCTCACAAGTTATCGCCAGAATAAAGGGCATGACATGTCTTAACAAGCCATGACTTGTCTTGACACGCTAACCCTCGCATCGTGGCATGCCAAAACATCGTTGTTGGCATGCGATGACATGTCACATGTCTTGACACGCTAACTCTCCCATCGTGGCACGCCATAATAAGCCTCGCGAATTGTCGATATAATGCATGGCGTGTCATAACATGCATTCTGCTGACAATTTGCGACGCTTGTTATGTTGGGGCTAACATCGATGTTTTGGCGTACCACGAAGCGAGGGTTAGTGTGTCATGCCATGCATTTTTCTAACACTTTCACATGCTAACCCTCGCATCGTGTCACGCCAAAACATTGATGTTGATATGCGATGACATGTCATGGCATGCATTTTGCTGATGTTATGCGTGCTTGGCATGTGATGGGAATGTTATAGGATTAGGATGCTATGACATGTATTGCCGACATCTAAATTATTCTGAAATAGTAGGCAAAGTGTTGGTAAAATGCTGGCGTGCCAAGACGCGAGTGTTAGCGTAGCTATGACTTGTCTTGACACGCTAACCCTTGCATCGTGGCATGTCATAACAAGCCTCGCGAATGGTTGACATAATGCATGACGTGTTATGACATGCATTCTGCCAACAATTTGCAATGCTTGTCATGTCAGGACCAACAACAAGTTTTGGCGTGCCACGATGCGAGGGTTAACGTGTCATGCCATGCATTTTTTAACACTTTGACACGCTAACCCTTGTATCATAGCACGCAAAAACATCAATGTTAGCCCCGACACTAGCCTTGCTTCTAAATAATTCCGAAATAGTAGGCAAAGTGTTGGCAAAATGCACGTAAAAAAAAGATCTAGGAAAGAGTAGACCCTCTAGCTGTAAATTTTTTTTTTTTTAAATTACTACAACGTAGTAGGCAATTATATATGACTAGTTCTTACAGATAAGAACATGTTCACTAATTGAGTTGAAAATTTACAAAGGTTGTTAGCGGTAAGAACGCATGTAAATATTCAGCTCCATAATGAATGTGTTCTTACCGGTAAGAACACGTGTAAATTTTCAGCTCTACTAATGAACATGTTCTTACCGGCATGAACACATTCATATATGACTAGTGTCCTGTTTTGTACTATTTTTTTTTTTTTTTAAATTTAGGCCCCGGGGCCTACTCTTTCCTAGATCTTTTTTTTTTTTTAAATTATTCCGAAATAGTAAGCAAACTGTTAGAAAAATGCATGTCAACCGGCCTCGCGAGTTGTCGCCATACTGCAGGGCATGACATATCTTGACACACTAACCCTCGCATCGTGGCACGCCATAACAAGCCTCGCGAATTGTCGACAGAATGCATGGTGTGCCATGACATGCATTATGTCAACAATTCGCGACGCTCTTGTCATGTCGGGGCCAACAGGGATGTTTTGGCATGCCACGATGTGAAGGTTAGTGTGTCATACCATGCATTTTTCAAACACTTTGACACGCTAATCCTCGTATCATGGAATGCCAAAACCTCGTTGTTGTCACATGTCTTGACATGTCACATGTCAGATGATAAATATAGAAACTCAGGATCCTGCAATAATGGTTAAACGAATTTAAGTTATAACTAATTACTTGTTTATGAGCATATTTACCCTTACACCTTTTTTTTGTTGTTGGATTTCACCCTCACACCTCAAACCCTAAACTTTTCGGTGCTAGAATACTTGGTAATAAAATGTGAACTAAGAGAGTCAGTGTCACATGGGTCAACCCACAGTCCATGATCCTTCCAAATTTGGGGCTTTGTGCCCTTGTGAAGGGTAGTTGTCTCCCATTATATATCATGTATGATAACAATAAGAATAGGAAAGTTGAAGCCACCATCCACATCTGCATACGCGTAAAGGCTCCAATATTTCGTAAAGAAATCAATGAAACAATGAACATAAATATCTGATCCATGTGAGATAAGTTTCTAAAGACACTTTTAACGCGTTAAACCCTCTCATATGTGTGTGTGTGTGTAAATACATAATTTCAAGTTGAATTTCAACGACCCTGAAATCGTGGTATACGCAATGCAATGCAGAGAAGTTGAATATATTGGTGCTCTGAATTCACATGATATGCGATGAACCCACCTCACCATGCAGAGCATCTCCATCACATGCAGTGAACCCCACCCGACCACCCTTCACAACCAATTACGTGATATAGGTGTCCAACACGAACCTGGATTGTCTGCCCTCCCCATCACATACCATTCACATCCCCTTCTATTTTTGTGGTCACGGTTAAATCATGTCAACATTTTATATTCCCATTGCTTTTTGTCTTATTATTTCTATAAAAAAAATCAATATAAAATGTTGACGTGGCTTAACCGTGACCACAGAAATAGGAGGGGATGGGATGACGGAGGGCAGACAATCCAGGTCCATCCAACACATTAGTTTGCAGACACACGTATATGTTACTAATTGCTAGCCTTGACTTGTATTTTACTTGCTGATAATCGAAAAATGTTCTCTTGTCAAACTTATGTTGTTAGCTACGTAAATTTTGATGGTGTCAAATTGTAAATCCTCACCAACTATTGATGATATCTATAAATCCAATGCGTCGAAACCTACGTATATACTAGTTTAAATACCAAACATCACAGACTGAGTAATATTGTACCAGACTTATATTGTCAAATAAATATTTACGTTGTTTTACTGTGAATTTGAATGGCACACCTAATTATAATATGATAACTTAAGCATCTTATACCTGTTGTTTTAGGAGTATGATCTGTCCAAGCAACAATTCCATCAAGTCTGTTCTCTGCGCGTCATCATTATAATAGTCCTATAAGCAAAAACCAGTTCATCATAAAACGCAAATATACTAAAGTACTGTTCTAGCTGATGGCATGAGCTCATATGACACTTTAATTCGTTATATGATCGATGAACTTATAAATGTGGACGGTTCCTACGTCTATGTATGCTTAATATTGTAATATAAAAGGTAGTTAAAATTTGGTGAAGCCCATCTGTGCAGCTTGCATGTATAATTAGAGAACAACTTCATGACAAAGATATACTGTCGTCATGGTGTGCTGGATGAATAACTCAAAATCATACTGAAGGAATAAATTTACACATATCGTTGAATTATTAGCACGAAAAGTCATTGCAGCAGTGTACACTGCCATATTAATCCTTCTCTTATAATTGGGGTCACTTGCTGGTAATTAGATCATGATGGAATATGTATATTTTACGTGCACGAATTGAGTACTATCGGTTTGTACGATTACTCGTTTATCGGATCATCTCATCGTCATCAAAATAAGTAGCTAGCTAGATGATAGGATTAGGAATAGAACAGAAATGATCGGAGCTGGATTGTACCAACTTTGTCACATACTTAATTCTGATTGATACCCTCTTTTGGGAGTATGTAAATTGCATAGAATCCAGCACATATGTAGAAATAAAACCTACCATTAACAACAAATTTTAATTAAGCATCATCTGGTGTCATCTACAGTGGCTGTACCTTGTATTTGGCAGTGATTTAGGGGAACTTAATTAATTAAACTATAATTAGTATTAATTTATCTAAGTTTAAGCCAAACACGTATGCATATATATTGGACGGATCGAAAGGAATCTTAATCGAATAGAAAGACCATTATGTTAATGCAGATACTTTTGGATTGTATTTCTGGTTGACCAGAACTAGAAATAAAAAAACTCAGTTAATAAACGGTTACGCTAATCACATAAAACAAACACATACGCGGAAGTATGGTAGAATATTTTTGACAATTCTAGAAATATAAGAAATCGAGAATCGCTTGATTAATTTATGTGAGGAAGTGTAGTGTTGTTCTCAAGCAATAATTAAATGTTAATCCCACTTTTTCCTTCAAAATATTCGGCGCAACAAACGCAACCTCATGTGCTTTTCTTTCACCCTTCTCCGGTTCTCCATCTATATATACTAATGCAACACTTTTATATAACCCTCCCACCTCTCTCTCTCTCTCTCTCCCCCCGTCAAGTAATACTCCATTTTTTCAAGAAAATCTCAGCTATGGGAAATTGTTTGAGAAATAATAACAAGATTGCATCACAAGATTATGAGAAGCATGAGGCAGCAAAGGAAGCGGAAACTCTAGAAGCCAGAAAAACAGCAATGCCATTGCCGTCGAATTTGAAGCGGGAGAAGAAGTCTGTGAGGTTTAATTTACAAGAAGATCATCAAAACAGTGGTAAAAGAGTTGATGGTGGTGATTCTAAAACTGGTGGGGCTGTGAGGATTAGACTGGTTGTCACACAGGAGGAGCTGAAACAGCTGCTGAATTATAAGAAAGATTCAAACCACTCATCTTTGGAGGAATTGTTGAATGCTGTCAAATCCAGAGGAACTAGGGTGTCTGAAATTAATGGAACAAGTAGTGATGATGAAAGCATAAGCAGTAGTAGTTGTTGGAGGCCAACTTTAGAGAGCATTCCAGAGGATCAACATTGATATATATATATATATATAGACTAATTGTATCTATATATATATCTATCTATTGGGTTAGTATTTAATCACCATATCATCATTGTACTACTGTTTGTTGAGTTAGTACTAACTTCAACTCTGAAAATTTGTTCAGTTGATTCATTATATGTTCGCCATCAAAAGCCAAAATTTGTGGTTTACTTGTTCACGATAATTACTTGGGTTTTTACTTTTATGTTGCATATTAAAGTTAAAGGCGCAAGTCAGAAAAGTAGGTGATCGTTCAACCGTCGAATAAATTACTAAGTCATTACTAATTCATTTCTGCTTTAAGTTGCAACTGCAACCAAATTATTGTTCAAGACAGTTAGGCCATTAATTTTTGGAACTTTTGAAAGAGTACATATTTGAATTTAACCGAGTTGGCTCTGCACCAAGTTCGATGCCCCCGCCTTATAATTTAAACTAGAGGTATTTGTCAATTTCCTCTCAGAACTTGTAAGGAGTTACTAACTTCCCTTCTGAACTTTAATTTTAGCCGATTATCCTGTGAACATTTACAATTAGCCAATTTCCTCTTTGATGTTAGATCTTGGAATTTTTCATTCAAATTTTTATCCATGTTGGTAACATGGCAAATGTTTGAGGGCAATAAATAATTTTATTCCTAATACGGACAACAGATTGCTTTCGTCTTCGTCTTGTTCTCCTCCCCTAGCTGACTCCGTACAGTTTCTGTTTGAATTGGTTATGGGAGTCCAATTACAAGCTGCAAATTATTGGCTTTGCACCCAATTTTCCAAAACAAAATTACCTTTTTGACCATATGTAGTTGCCATGTATTGTCCACATGACCAAGATTGATGAAAATTTGAATGAAAATTTTCAAAATTTAATGCTAGGGGGGAATTGGCTATTTATAAAAGTTTAGGGGGTAATTAGTTAAAATTAAAATTCATAAGAAAATTGATAGCTCTATTCAAGTTCTGGGAACAAATCGACAAATAAATCTTTAAAATAAATTGGAGTATCGCTCCTAATAAAAAAAATTAGAGTGTAGTGTTTAAGTTTAGATTTAGAAGAATGCATGCATTGCCTCCGATAACAAGGTGTAATCGATCCTACCTAGAGAGTTTGTGAAGAGCAACATAAAACAATAATAAATGGACAGTCAAGTATAAGGTTTCGAGTTCAATTCTCATGGATAATGAATTTAATATTTAATTACGATCAGCTTCTCTCCTTTAAAATCATTGTATCAAAAGAAAAAAAAATGTAAGACATAAATAACAATTAAATTTAGTAAGCTAATATCAAGGTATTTAAATATATTTTGGGTATGGCTAATTGACAAATCGACCGACACAGCATATGGGGTGCTTTGCCATTTGGCATCTGTTGGGTTTTTGGCTAATTGACAAATTAGTCACACAGCGTATTTGATGCTTTTTCTGGCATGGATTTGGGCAAGATTGTGCTCTTTCCCTTCGTTTATCGTTTACACTAAATCCATTCTTTTCGAATCCTTCAAGACGACACGAGTCACTCATCGTTTACACTTTGGGTGTGCTATCCATACATCTCATTTTATTCTCACACACATTGATAATTTTTGTCTGTTGATCTTTTTCAATTCATCCGATCCGACGGTTAAAAATTAAAAAGGTATGTGAAAAGTAAAATGAAATGTGTAGATATCACACCCCTTTACACTTATATGAGTTATGTTAACCCTAAAATAATTGGATGAATTCAGTGAATTACTCACAATTTGTCGTCAGTACCGACATGAACTTCTTGCCGACGTCTATTAAGCCGTTAAATCAGATTCAATAGTCATCCGTCACTAATTTTAGACTGTTTAGATTTGATCCAACTGTGCAACCAGTGCCTAAAAAAAAAGAAACTTTAACAAAAAGTTCCCGATACTGTTCACTTTAATGAAAAATCATATTTTTACACTAAAAAGTCAATCATGATACTATTCACTTTACTCTTTATTTTGTCCTTATTGTTAAAACTCAAAATTTTCAAGCTCTTTTCATTAGTTTTCCTTTAAAAATACTCAAAAAGTTGAACCAGTTGATAGAAAACATGACGAAATATCTAATTGAGAAATTATTGTATGGTGTTGCAAGATCACCGCATGGTATAACAATCTTCTCGTGTTATAACGCATAACAATATTACAGTACCATACACTTCTCAAAAATTCCGTTCTCTTGGTCACATTTCTCGGTCACATAGTAATCGATGATTCTTAGACTACTCACCTTTAGATTTGATATCAATAGGAGATATGTTATCCACACAACCCATTTTACTTTTCTCACCCTTTGTTAATTTTTGTCCTTTAATCTTCCTTAATTCATCCAATCCGATGGTCGAAAATTAAAAGGGTGTGAGAGAAGTAAAAATGGATCTGTGGATATCACACCCATCAAGATTAACAACCTATTCATTTATTTTCCTTCCCGTTAATATCAAATCAAAAAACGAGTCACCATAAATCTCTGCATTCTTCAGGCTGCTTTTTTTTTTTTCGAACAAACAATATTATTCACAGTAAAAGAGTGAGAGATTAGGTCAAACCTCATAATAAACTAATAATAATGTGTTGAAATTCATATTTGACGAAAATCGAGTAATAATTCGTTATTATAATTGGGTGGGGTTTGAGGAGTTAGATTCATCATGTGCCATGAACAAAATATCACATTGGTCGTTTGTCGTGTTCAAGGGCACAACACTCCCTATAATCTTGGTGCCCTTGAAAATCCAAGTAATTTTAACGAAAAGCTCCTGATACTGTTCATTTTAACGAAAAACGATATTTTCACTAAAAGATCAATCATGATACTATTCACTTTACCTTTTATTTTGTCCTTATCGATAAAACTCAAAATTTTCAAGCCCTTTTCATTAGTTTTGTAAAAAAATCAATCATGATACTATTCACTCTACTCTTTATTTTATCCTTATCGTTAAAACTCAAAATTTTCAAACCCCTTTCATTAATTTTCCTATATTTAAATGCTTTTAATTTTCCTATATTTAAATGCTTTAGAACAAGCAAACAATCGGAACCGGAAAATTATTCTTACTGCTCGAAACTATATTTTTAACCCTGTCGAAAGACTGACAAACCAACAAGCCTACACAACCTGGGCAGTGTTAAAATGAATAACCAAAAATCGCCTCCGTCCCGCGAAAAGGGATGGTTTCCTATAATTTTAGGGTCTTTATTTTCTTCCTCGCATTCAACTGAAAACGCTTCCGGTGAGATGGATAACAAGTCCTCGGAACAACGCGATTCAATTACTGCTTGCTTAGGTTCCTGATAACGTATTGAAGAATGCCCCCGTTGTTGAAGTATTCCAATTCCACCTGCAAGTGCAACCAAATCACAATATGAGCAACCTCGAAAGAGATCTTTCATGACGAGCTCATGCTCACAAAAACGTAGTAAATGTGTTACCGAACAGTATTATCACGGAACATTACTTAGTTTTAGAATAAAACGGAAATTAGACAAAAGCAATATAATACACGGATGATGAAAGTAGCAAGTACCTCAGTGTCAAAGCGAACAGTGCAGGTGAAAGATTTTCCATTGTCCGTTGTGACAGTCACATCCTGGCCAGGTTTAATCTCACTAATGCTGCTAGGGAGGTCAATGGTATAACGTTCATGACCAGTCAATCCTAGCGTGTCTGCATCCTCACCAGCCTTGAAGCAAAGAGGAATGATACCCATTCCCACCAAATTACTGCGATGGATTCTCTCGAAACTTTTAGCAATCACTGCTTTAACGCCCTGTTGCATGGCAAAAGTTAGTCAACCAAAGATAAAGATACCATAACGAAAACTTGCAAACTCATTCAAATGGCTGTGTAAATTAACTCACCAATAGCATTGGGCCCTTGGCAGCCCAATCCCTGGAGCTTCCACTTCCATACTCAGCTCCAGCTATCACAATAGTGTCATGCCCATCAGCTCTGTATCTCTGAAATAGAAACAGAACATTGATTGCAAAGATTTATTGAATAGTTCTCTGTAGTTAATAAAAGATAGAAATTCGTGCAAATATTCAGTGGTAACTCACAGTTGCTGCATCAAAGACAAAGAGCTTCTCCCCGGAAGGAATGTGAACTGTTTTTGGACCTACTTCCCCATTCAAAAGCTTGTTAACAAGGCGGATATTGGCAAAAGTTCCCCTTGCCATAACTTCATCATTGCCACGACGACTTCCATAAGAATTGAAGTCTTTGCGATCCACCCCACGCTCAAGAAGGTACTTGGCTGCAGGACTATCCTTGTTGATGCTTCCCGCTGGAGAGATGTGATCCGTTGTAATACTGTCACCAAAATTCAACAAGCAGTACGCATCCTTAACTCCATGAGCACCGGGAGGATCCATTGTCATGCCCTTGAAGTATGGGGGCTCATGAATGTAGGTTGAATTAGGGTCCCATGAGTACAGTTTGGATTCAGGAACTGATAGCTGATTCCACATTGGGTTGCCCTTAGTAATTGACTCGTAAGTGCTCTTGAACATATCTGGCAACACGCTGGATTGCACTACCTACAAACCATAAATACAGTCATGAGTTGATTTTTTATACTGCTAGAGCTTCATAAGAATTCCAAAATTCTAATTTACCTCAGCAATCTCCTCTGTGGACGGCCAGATGTCCCTGAAATAGACGCTCTTACCATCCTTCCCTGTTCCAATTGGCTCCTTATCAAAGTCAATGTCAACCTGGAAAATGAAATTTAAGGTTAACTCGTGTCGATGATTGGTTCATATGATGGATGACAGCCGGCAGAATAACTAAATACATAATTAAAACTCACACGGCATAAAAAGCATAACAATGCAGTAAATGAAAGTGGGATAAAGAGAACATGCAGTAAATACTGTTTAATAATGCTTCAACATCCAACGTCTTAGTAATCAATTTTCTTGTTAAGAAATCCGTAAACATGCCAGCAAGTAATTCAAAAATTAGGGAACGAGGGATGTCCCAAGTAAATTAATAAGATAGTATTATTATTTTTAGAGACTATAATCTGATAGTGAGCTCCAAATGACGGGACTTCAGAGACTATTTGCCTCAAGACCAGAATGAAGTGATGTTCACATATCACTAGAAATGTAAATAAAATAATTCTACCCTCTTCAGAGTAAAAAAAGGTATTATTTCTTCTGATGGCAAAATCCTATAATCATTAGAGAGCACACGCACACATAACAGGAACACGAAGGGCACCACCATAAATAATAATTCCTCTCTATAACCAAGTAAATACAAGGAATAAACAAATAAAGGAGATGAAGCAAGGAAAACAAATTTAGGTAGTTAACTATTGTCCATAGATGAAGTTGAATCACATAGCCAAAAACATAAAGCCACGAACATGAAAAAACAAATACATTGCACCCTAAGCAAGAATGACATACCGTTCCAGCAAGGGCATAAGCAACCACTAAAGGAGGAGAGGCAAGGTAATTAGCTCTTGTTAATGGATGAACACGGCCCTCAAAATTCCTGTTTCCAGAGAGCACAGCAGCTGCTACAATGTCTGCAGCAGAAGGATAGGATTTCAGATCCACATGCTAGAGCTAGAGTAGAAATTCATTAAATGGGACTTGAGTTCTTGTGAAGAAAATAATTCATGTAACATGTAAATATGCTTGAGTTTTTCAAATTATATAATCTTTACGAAAAAATAAACACTAATACTTCAACATTACCATTTTCTGATATAGCAGAAGCAACACTTTCATGCAAATCCCCTGAATTCCCAATGCATGTTGTGCACCCATATCCAACAATATGGAAACCTTGTTGATCAAAATACTTTTGCAATCCACTGCATCAAACATATTAACATTCAATAAACAATTTGTATCTAGTTTTAATAACTTTAATTCTCTAAAAACAGAATATTACCTGTTTAGTAAATATTTTGTAACTACTCCGGAACCCGGGGCAAGACTTGTTTTCACCCATGGCTTGACCTGAGTCGCCAGCAAATCAGCATTCGATTATACAAATACAAAAAGAGTTCTCTTGCACAATTTATATTGCAAACAAAAGAAAGAAAAGAAAGGGAAAAAATGGTTGATTGTTGATGAGAACTACAAGATTGCCTCACCTTTAGACCAAGTTCACTAGCCTTCTTTGCAACGAGAGCAGCCCCAAGCATGACACTTGGGTTTGATGTATTTGTGCAACTTGTGATTGCAGCAATCACAACACTACCATGCTTAAGCTCTGCTGGCTGTCCCTCGAATTGAAACTTCGCCACTTTGTTTTGCACCTCTTTTGGTATAGCAAATCCCTACATTCAGCAAGAATTTTAGGAAGGATGGCACACAACAAACAGAATTGCAACTGTAGCATTATCTCAAAAAAATAAAATAAAAAGAGTATCTAACAAATAGTCTTTACTGAAATGGATCAGCAAATATGGCAAGTTCGTTTTCCAAATGAAAAAGAACATTCAGAAAATTTAAGGAAACACTGAGGATAATGACTTACCTTGAACCCAACCTTGTTATCAAGACAAGCATGCCAATCAGATTTCATGTCTTTCAAAGTCACGCGGTCATGAGGTCTGCACCAAGAATACCAGGTATAGATGAATATACCCAAAACAAAAAACAATTGACTTCAAATTACAAATTGAATGATAATAACCTCTTGGGTCCTGAGACACAGGGCTCGACTTCTGAAAGGTTCAATTCTAGGTAAGATGAGTATACCCTTTCAGATTGAGGCTGAAATAAAGAAATGTTAGTCAACAGATGCATCTCACACAAAGTTTGAAAGGTTGATTCAGATAATTAAAGAAGAACTAAAATACCAAGGAGCTCTTACCTCATTATAGTCAACGAACAATTTATTTGCCCGCAGATAACTTTCAATCATTGACACCTGTAAATTAATGAAGAGGTCACACATCTTTTAAAGAATACTACTTACGAAACTAATTATTCGGTAAAGCACTCACAGTCTCGTCACTTCTGCCAGTTAATTTGAGATACTGCAAAGTAACATGATCAACAGGGAAGAAACCCATGGTTGCACCATACTCAGGGGACATATTGGCAATGGTGGCCCTGTCAGCTAATGATAGTTCACCCATACCATCCCCTGCAGACACATACAAACATGAACCCATTATATAGCCAGCACATAACAAATGCAATTACTACTTAAAATTACACATAATCGGAATCATCTTACCATAGAATTCAACAAATTTTCCGACAACTCCATGCTTCCTCAGTATTTGCGTGACAGTCAAAACCAAGTCAGTAGCAGTAACACCATTGTTTAACTTTCCAGATAACTTGAACCCGACAACACCAGGCAACACCATGCTCATTGGCTGTCAATTTCAAAGCATATTGCATTAGAATAAAATTCGAAGTGAGTCTAAACTTTGTAGAGTATTAGCATGCAACAATGCAAGTGTGCATCAAGGTGTATTAAACAATCACATTAAAAATGCCTTCTCAGCTCCTTATGTAATTTTCAAGACTTCACATTACCTGGCCAAGCATAGTAGCTTCAGCTTCAATACCTCCAACTCCCCATCCAGCAACTCCTAACCCGTCAATCATGGTTGTATGGGAATCAGTTCCAACCACACTATCAGGGTAGAGTAAGCCATCAGTGTTGAAAACAACCCGTCCAAGATATTCAAGATTAACCTGAAATTACAACATGTCCACTAATTTTAAACCAAATCCATGACAATTAAAATTTTCTACAGAGACACAAAGGTTTCATAAGTAGACATAGCTATTAAATGACAAAAAAACATACTATTTAGTCATTACCTGATGAACAATGCCAGAACCAGGTGGAACAACAAGCATATTATGGAAAGCAGTCGAACCCCATTTAAGGAAAGCAAATCTCTCCTTGTTTCTCTGGAATTCAAGATCCATATTGGCCTGCACTGCATTTGCTGATCTTGCAACGTCAACTTGAACTGAATGATCAATAACAAGATCTACAGGAACCTGCATGATGCAGAATTTTGTTTAAACATACATACTAAAACAAACGTAGGAGTGAATACAGCGAGTACAATATCTGAAAGGGGCACAAAAAATACACTAAATTTGCAATTACAAGTTAACAATTGAGTTATGATCGAAAGTGCTGACACCAAATCCCTGGCACGGTAACTGAAATAACAAGACTGAATGCACATAATAAGAAGTTAAGAACTCCACATACCAAAGGATTGATCTTCTTAGAATCACTCCCAAGATTGTTCATAGCATCACGCATACAAGCAAGGTCGACCACAGCTGGAACTCCCGTAAAGTCCTGGCAACAAAGTCATATAAGCATTGGAAAAAGAAAAAAAACATACTCCATAACTTTGTCTTCTATATATCCTACAAAGGGTAAATGATACTCCTGAATTACCTGCAAGAGCACACGAGCGGGCTTGAAAGGAATTTCGACTTGCTTTGGGGCACTCTTTTCCCAATCAATAATTTTCTCAACATCCTCCTTCTTGACTTGGAAGCCATCGCAATTACGGATAGCAGATTCCAGAAGGATTCTGATAGAGTAGGGCAACTTATCTGTTACATATACGCACAAGAGGATATAAATAATCGTACAATTACACGAAACCGGAAAATAGTATTCAGATAACTGAGTGTTAGAAAGTTACCAATCCTTGGGTCGTTCAGAGAAGGAAGGCTGTAGAATTTTCCAAACTCGCCGCCTCCAGGCTTGGGAAGACTGGTCAAGTTTGCCTTGAAAGGATTTTCGGAAGCTGAAACCACACAGATGAACGATCAGAACCCAAATTAAGACTCTAAAACCAATTTCTGAAAATAAATTTATAAAATTACCGGAAAAGCCCACAATTTCAAGTTTTCTATCTAAAAATTCAGATTCTACGACACCAGCGTCACATTCATTCAATAAGAAAAGTGTTTCATGAATTGAAATACGAACGAGAATTAGATCGAATTCAAAAGAGTTTCCGAGTCATTTTTCAATTTTCTAAGCAGCCAAACAGTATTCATTTTGCAACTACTAAGCAATAGCAGCTGAGCTGCAGAAGCTTCAAAAACACCAAAACCAATCCAGATTTTCAAAAACAACCACAAAACAAAAACGATTCAGATAAAAAAAATAAAAACTCGATGAACAACCCGAAAACTGAAAGTCCGAGAGCTCCGGAATGAGAGGAGACCTGTACCCATGGATGCGATCTTGCGCTGGAACTGTTCGATGACGGGAGCGACGGCTCTGATCTGAGAGCGAAGCGTGTAGGGGGAGCGCCAATGGACACCGCCGTGGCTCCAGCGAGGGAAGGAGCGAGCGGCGGAGGAGGAGCTGAGGAAGCGAAGGGAGGCGAAGTGGTGGTGCGACGGCCTGAGGGGCGAAGAAACGAAGGTTCTGGAGACGGCGGAGGAGGAGGAGGAGAAAAATCGAGCCCTAGAAGCTCTGAGGAGGGAGGAGGCAGAGCAGGACGCTGTGTTTATATACATGACTACGATCACGCAATCATAGACAAAACGATGAGAGCAGAGATAACGATTTGGTTGGAGAGAGAGAGAGAGAGAGTGATGATTGATGATGGAGGAGAGAGAGAGAGAGAGAGAGGGAGAGAGATGAAGACAGAGGAGTTATGGAGGGAGAATGGTGGAGGAAGAGGCGTGTGTCTAGGGCTGCGTGTCTCGCTTCTAGAAGTAGACTGGCTGGGCTGAGCCTGTGAGGCGCGGGGAGGTGGAAGGAGCATTAATAGGACAATGTCCAATCAAGTATTTCCACATCACTTCTTTGTCTATTTCCTAATTGTTTGACCCGAAAACTAATGTTCAATTTGTAATTACATACTCTATAAATAAGCTCCGTTGTCCACTCAAGCAACGTGGAAGGTTTGTTAGAAAAAAAATAATATGAATTTAATGAAGGCAGTAGCGAACAAGAAAAATGAGAACGGTGAGCCAAAGCACGAATTGAATTCGTTTTCTTTAAAACTAATTTGCCGCTTTTTTTTAGTGCAAAAAGAGTTGTAAAACAAATTATCTTCAGGATACTATGGACTCAAACTCATTTGCTATTATTTCTTAAGATTTGCACAACTTAAGAAATAATTTGAAATTTAGAGACAAGAAAGAAAGAGGTAAAGATATTCTGGATACAAATTTCCGCATTCTTCTCATTTGACGAAAATGCACTTATAAAATAATAACACCTAAGATCAAGGTCAAGAGCCTCACGCCCACGACGAATGAGGGGCTTTGGCCGAAGAATCTCTGGTGCCAAAGTTAGAATTTGGGAGAGAATGAACTTAGGTTTTTGGAGAAATATGGGGCTATATGTGGCGGTGTGGCCAGCCGTATTTGGAGAAATAGGGGCCGGCCACTTATGGTGGAAATTTTGCTCTAATTGCAAGATATTATGTCAAATAATATCTTGCAATCGATTTGGTAATTAATCCCAAATTGAAAAGAATAATTGGGAGTTACCTTCTAAGTGAGGATTTGATGAAGAGTGATGAGAGGGTTTTGAATAAATGTTATTTTGATCACATTTGACCTCGATTGAGCCGTTATAGTTCGTTGCATGTGCGTGGGAATCCAAGTGTGCCTCAAGGGTAATTTTGTCTTTTTAACTCAAAAGTTTACGTGTCACCTCCATAATTTTCTTGATTATTTTTTACTCCACAAATATCTTCTAATTGTTGAATTCGTGTTGTATTTATAGAACTCTATATGATGTTTCATCAACAGTTATAACCCTCCGATTCTATACCCAATCAGTTATATGAGTAGAAGGATGCATCAATTCATAATTTAATTGCAACCTTTAAGAATCATATACACCTATTGGGTGGTGGATATACCTTTTCACTCACAACTACTCGCTAATACACAACCATTCCAAACAATGTTTCTGATATATTTGAAATTTTCCAACAGGGTTCTCAAATGTATCAATGGTTAAATGTGATTTTTTTATGTATGGCTAATTGACAAAGTGTATCAAGTGAATCACGCACTGTTATGTATTTTGATTTATCTGTATGGTAGTATGTGATATACTTAAAATTCAGCCATAGTTTCATCACCTTGCGTGAAGGCACCTGACCTGCTAAATAGTTAGACACTCTCACAAACTAACATATGCCATGATATGTAGGTATCATTCCTCTTATGTAAGTACAACATTCAATGCATACATGAGCAATCTCAATGAGGGTGGTTTGCCAGTGGTCATCGAAGTTTTTCTCCTTTTATTGCATTCATCTTACTTAGATAAAAAAAAATGATACAATTCGATAGTATAGAGTAGGCTGATCATTGCATTATTCGAACAAAGACAAATTTAGCTACATTAAGTATGTCATTGTTGTTGTATCGAGTTCATCATGTATTAATGTGCGTGCGTTTTAATTTTTCATGACTGACTTGAAATACAATCGTAATGGCATCACCTTACATTTTAGTAGCTTAAGCAATTAGATGGTTACTCGTCAAGCGCTCATAAAGCATGAGTTCCAATATGTCAATCAATTAGGCTTATTCGTTCATATTATTTTAAAAATAGTACATTATTATTCCCTTTTTATGTTGTTGAACATGTGCACAGATTCGGATTTTATGGTCATTTTATCAAAAAAAACTACTCTGTTTTCGTGAAGTTGGGAGAGATTTAAAATAGTAAACAAATCCCTAATAATATTCTACCTCCCGAAAGTGACTTTCCAATGGACTTTGACAAGTGGTGCCACATCCTATTATTCCTCTTTCTCGGAAGAGAATTCGAATCCGGACGAGTAGATTGTCAAATTGCTATTTGCCTTTTGCTACTTCGGTAGGCTACCATTCATTTCTCATATTTCCAACCCCAAAAAGAGGCTGCAAATTATGTCTTATTTTTAAATTTATTATTTATGGATCAGGATTCGTTGACACATGCTTTTAACAAACGTTTTAGCACTTATTTTGTAGAGCTCATTTTATAATGTATTTTAACGATATAAAATTGTCTATATTTTGGTACATCACACCTACATCACTCTTGTAAAAAATTAGACAAATTCAAAACTATTAAAACATTCATTAGTAGTGAAGAAAATTTGACGAATACGGTTATGCAAATAAACACTAAATTTAATCAAACAGTCATATTGTATCAATTTGAGTTTTTTTTTTTTTTTGGTATAAATGATATTTGAGATAAAACATAAAAGATAGACGATTAGACATTGGGTCGTTGAAATACATTACAAAGTGAGCCTTATAAAAGTATGTGTCAAAATATGCATAAAAACATGTATTTTCAAATCCTGATCTATTATTTAATATATTTATTAATTTTTTTGGAAAAAAAAGAGGAGGGGGTTACACGTCATAAGCGTGGCTGGTGATGCATGTTAAGCCGTGGTGGAAAAAATTCGGAGATGATATCTTCTTCTTCTTAATAAAAAGTTTCTTTCAACAGAATGTAGGGCCTATTACATGACTTAGACTAATAATCTATTGGTAAAGTTGGACGACTGAAATTCTCTTAAGAAGTTTCTTCGTCCTTTTATCATATTTGAAAAAAGTTATCAAATGAAGATGTAGAAATGACTACACATCGTGTCCGAGGAGAAAGTTTGACTTGTAGTCGTCACGTTATTATTTATTTATGTTTTATAGTACGATGCCGATTTAGTCCCTGAATTATCACATTAGTGAAAATTAGGTCCCTGAATTATTTTTTCGGTAAAATAAGTCCTTAAATTCATTAGAAATTGCTAATTTCATCCCTACTATTCTATTCAAAGCTATTTTATCCAATTTTTCATCAACTTAAGTCACTTGATACACTTTAAAATGTAATACCATCATTTTCTCGTCTATAAGTGCTTAATATTTCATATAGGTTGCGAATTTAATGTCTAATTTACCCTCAAAAGTCAACTTACACTATTTCTTTATGTAAAATTACCAATTTCTCCTCCAAAGTTAACTCCATACATTATTTCTTTATGAAAAACTACAAATCTACCCTCCAATGTGTATCACATGCAAGTAACGTGACTTAAATTGACGGAAAATTGAATATAGTAACTTCGAATATAACATTAGGGATGTAATTGGCAGATTTTTATAATTCAGGGACTAATTTTTCTGAAAAAAATAGTTTAGAGACCTAATTTTCACTAAGGTGATAATTCAGGGACTAAATTGGCAGTTTACCCTTTATAATATGAATAAATAGACTATATGTCATAGAAGTCATGGTCTTAAATTTAGCTTTATTAAATAGAAACATTTGTAATAATATAGATAGATTGATAACATCATCTCACTATATAAACATATACTACCAACTAGTACCATATTGATTTTGGGCATCTCATACTTGAAAAATCAAGGCATGAGATTACCATGGAGGATTATTTATCCCACACGATCCATGCCTAATTGTCTATATTCTAATTATTATATATCTCATATCTCAGTTGTCTATATTTCTTATAGCTTGCCAAAAAGAAAGGAGAGAGACTGATAATGAAAAATCATCAAATATCTTTCGATTTATGAGTTATCACGAAATTTTTGTGAAGCTACTGTAAAGCCCACTTGATCAGTGAGCAGGGTGAGTCTCCTTAAGAAATTATTTCTGACAATTAGAGATTCAAACTCAGACAAAAGAGGTATCGTTCTATCGAGTTGATTTAACTCAAATGGACTATTGTAATTCGATAAAGTAATGCTAGAGAGACCACTTTTTTTAAACCAAATTGTAAACCAAATGATGTGTCATCAATAAGAAACAAACACGACACTTAATTAATAATACAATCATCTACAACCACATCATTTACTTTAACAAATTTAGTCTACCTAGCATTACTCAATTCGATAATGGTGCTGCAACCATCATCTTGACTTTTGAATATATTAATGAAGAATCATTGCAAAGATACAATGTTTCTTAAAAATGTGTGTGACGACTCTTCGTATAGTGCTTGTAGTATTAATATCCAAAAAATTGGTGTCAAAGTCATCGGAGGCACTCAAACGAAGTAATTAAATCATCAAAGGGCACATATGTGACGAAGTATATTGCCCCATATTGGGATGTACAATCTTTTGTACAAGAGCTCTTACGACTCTTCACGTTTTGTCCCCTCAAATTGTCCCATAGAAATACACTGATCCATATTTGGATGCTGTCATAAGAGCAGTTCCACCGGGCTTAATAGCCCGGCACCCAGTCCCGCAAACAGCCCAACATCTAGCTAAAACCCTCCAGCCCAGCCTAATAGGCTAGCACCCGGCCCAAGCCAGGCAAAAAACCGGCCCAAAATCGACAAACCCATGGGATAGCCCATCTGATGTCATGTTGACGCCAGCGTCCCCTCCTTCTATATGTGGCTCCTCGACTGCCACTTTCACACCTCGCAACCGGGTCCCCCATGCGAGTAGCGTGCGAGTTCGCCGCAAGGTTTGTTTGCCCAGCACCCAGTAAAAAAAACACACTGAGGGTCTGTCCATTCATTCCAGCCCACAAAGTTGCCTGGCACCCAGCCCAAGCCAGGCAACAGACTAGCCCATTTTTGACAGACCCAAGAGCCGGCCTATTTGGCTGGCGCGTGTACGACACTCACGAGTGGCCACGAGTAGGAGACAAGGTTGCAGAGGGCTGTTATCCCACTTGTGCTTCGGAGCCCCATTAGTGATGTGGCATGCTCATAGCCGTTGGATTTCCAACAGCTAGTGTTTCTAGACCGTTGGATTTCCAACGGTAAAAAAATTTTAAATTTTACTTTTAAACTGGACCGTCCGATCACAGATCAACGGTCCACATTTTTTACCCCAAAAAATTAAGAATTTCACTTTTAAAAAATACATAATTTTTTTCATAAATTTAGATATTATATATTATTATTATTTTATTTTTTATAAATTCAGAAATTAAAAATAAAATTATTATTTTATAATAAAAAATAATAATATTTTAATAAAATGGACTATGCTATTTTTTGTTAGGGGTGGAGATGCTTTGCCCTATTACTGTTCATTGAGGTATATTACTGTTCACTTGAGTGGATAAATGCACTGGGTGCTGGCACAAAGTCCTTAGGGGTGGACTTGCTCCTATGGGAAGGGAAGGGAAATGACAAAGAAATTGAGATTTGGTGTGCTCAAATTGTGGTGGACGAAAAGGGAGTTGATCGGGGAGTTGTGGGGAAACATTGATTGGTCCCAGAAGCTTCTTTCAGTTCCGAAAGGTTCTTCCGTCATCAACATTTTAATAATATTTTAAATGGGCTGGGTGCCATTGCATTTTGCAAGGGATGAAGATCGTTTGTACCAGCGTATTTTTTAGGGATGAAGATGCATTTGGCCTATTACTGTTAATTGGGGTCTATCATTGTTCACTGGGTGGATTAAATAGACTGGGTGCTAGGGCATTTTTTTTAGGGGTGAACTTGTTCTAAGAAAAAAATGAGAAATACCATGGCCTCTTCCATTTCAGAATATCGTCACGTACAAAAACAATTATCGTTTATAAGATTTGAAAGTGAAAGATCCACAAAACTCTTCTCTCTCATAAATTAATGTAGTAATTTCAAACTCTCTCTCTTCTTAATAATAGTAATTTAAAAAAAAAAAAAGTAAAAATAAGTCACTTAGTACTACGGTATAGTGATATTATTTTTCACTTGAAAGTGAGAGGCGATTATTGCTAAAGGCGAATTTGAACCACAATATTGCAAGTCCATTGTGAGACTTAGCCCACTCCCACTCCCTTGGTGTAGAAAATATCGTTTATTAAAAAAAAAGTAAAAATAAAAGATACAATCTACTCTTTTCATAAATAATATCAAAACTATTACATTACAACGTAATAAAACGTCTTACACTAATTTTTCGTTTCCTTCAAATAAATTTTGCAGTTCAGTCTACTTCTTTGACATCTTCAGTAACAGTTTTATTTTTTTATTTTTGGCAAACCATCTTCAGTAACAGTTTCTTTCACATTCACACAAGTTGTAACAAGTATAAGAAATACTAAATAGTCTTTTTCAAAAGTGAGACACTAACATTATTTTTTTGGCATAATTTGTAACAAAATTATAAAATATTGTACTAAAAATATGAAATGACGGAACGGCAGAGATTGCAATAAGGGACCACACCACAGTACCACGCCAAAAATAAAATGAATAAAAAATAAAACCCTACTGTTGAAGTTTCCGCGCCTCAAATCTTTGGTTTTGAAACCCCGGCAGCCTCCTCTCCCTCCACTTCTTCCCGCCTCTCTGCTCCTACTCCCAAACCTTAAAAGCCCCCAAAACCTTACCCTCCCTATCTCTCCAAACCACCACCAAATCTTACATTTCTCTCTCTCTCTCTCTCTCTCTCTCTCTCTCTCTCACAGCCATGAAACGCAGATCTAGACTCGACCGCCGGTCCTCCCCCAACCGGTCGGCCGAGCCATTTCTCAAATACCTAAAGCCCGGCGCGCTCGCCCAAATCCGAGACTCCCGAATCAGCAGGGCCAGATCGCACCAGCTCAACTGGCTCTCTCAGATCTGTGTATCGCCGCCGTTATCTCCGGGGCCCGACGCGGGTCTTCCCCAGGCCAACGCGATGGAGGGATTCCCTTGCTTCTCGGGTCGGATCTACGGCCCCAGATGTCCCCAGCGGAAGAAGCTTGCGGCGTCCAAGTCGGTTATGTTCCTCAGCCCCTCGAGCCCGGTTCACGACTCTCCCGATCCGATAATCGATCTGTTTAGTACGGACATTCTTGCTGCACATTGAATTGGAAATTGTAGAATGTTCAGTTGAACCATTGTTGTAGATTAGACTTTTTAATTTGTAGTTTATGTGGTACTTTGGTGGACAATTGCTTAGATACAGCTGAGATTATTAATAAAATTTACTGAAAAGTTCCGAAACAATTGCTTTTCGAGTGTTGATTTATGATTTGGGTGTTGAATTACGATGCGCTTTAACTGTTTGATGTTTTGCGTTCATTGGGTTGTCATTCAATTGTGATGGCTTCATAATGTAGGGATGAATTTACCCGAATTGCGGTGTTTGACTGCTTAAGCCGCAAATCGAGTTATTGTGTGTGAATTATGTGTCCCGATTTCCTTAGATGGGTTTTCGTCCTGGGATAAATCTAAATCGGTAGTAGTGATAAAGAAAGACGGCTTCTTTGGTATGGTTGTGCTCAACAGGATGCGCTTTAACTGTTTGATATTTTGCACTCATTTGGGGTTACTAAATTGCGACGAGTTCATAATGTTACTTGAATTGTGGTGTTTGGCTGCTTTACTGTTCATCTTGTTGCGCCGTCATTTGAGTATTGTGAGTGAATTAGTGTCCTGTTTTCCTTAGATGGGGTCTGGTCTGAGCACAAATCTAAATCGGTAATGTGATAAAGAAAGACGGCTTCGTTGGTATGATTGATGGTCATTTACATGAATCCGTGTTTCTACTTGGCGTTGTGGTTTGCATCTTTGGTAGTAGCTCATGTTTTTTTGTCCGTGCAATTGATGCAAATCTTGTAGTGAATAGGTCATGTTCTGATATGGTTATTGCAAGGGGAGAAAGATTGGAGAGGAAAAGAGTGTTGAAATCTCTTCCCATCAATGCCTTCCCTTTATTTCGGGTTTGTAGTTGTAGTTAATTTCCGAATGTATCATCAACTCTAGAGAGTTTTCGGCTTCCTTGGATACAACGCTACTTGTATTGACTCATTAACTCTACTAACATTTTAGTAGAGGTCATTCAACTCAAAGACGCAAGAATGTAGTTATTTCTTTTCTGATTCTGGTGCCACATAAGAAACGCTTTAACTGTTTGATGTTTGGAACTCATTTTGTTTATGGCTGAGGTTCTACATTGTGATTGTTGACGTCTTAATTTGTGTATCTTGTTCATGCCGTAAGTGTAGTTATTGTTGCATTCGATTTAGGTATGCGGAATCTACTGATTAAGAAAGAGGGCTTCGAGGTTAACTCATATACATCGGTGACTTTTTAATTGCTGCTATTCTTGCCTATACTTGTGGTAGTGATCACTTTTGCTTCCATGTTCTTTCTCAGTATCATTTAGATTGCATCCTGTCATCCTTTCTGTGTGGTTAAAATTCCTTGGGTATGGAACATGCACGCGTAAATTTGCGTCCTGTCAAGGAATTGTCCGAGATAAATGATCTATTTTCCGGTGCTTCTTGAAGACCGGAGCCATACTACATGATTTTTACTTACTCGTTTTCATCGGTTCCACTTAGCAGAGTTGCAGCAAGGTTATTGGATGCAGTTTCGAGAAGTAATTCCTCCCCGTCTCCGTTAATTCGTTCTTGGATACAAATCCAATGATGTAGTCCTTGTCCTTTGACATTGCTCCTGTTTATATTTCATGAGCTATTTTCAAGTGTTGAACCACTGAAAGAGCATATTTCATGAACCGCGCCAAACACTCCTATAACTGCACATATGATACCTGGGAAATGCTAAGGAGACTCTCTCAGAGTCAAAAGTGAGACTCTTCCTAGACGCTTTGACATCTCATGTTTTTTTCAAAATGTTTTATAATGTTGGCACGAGAATTGACGTTACATTATGAGGTGTCAGAAAGTCCAGGAAAAGTCCCACTTTGAGAGTCTCCTTAGCATTTCTGTATGATACATAGGTTTAGCACCATTAAACGCCTTGGGAGGGACTCGAACCACGGCATTGGGTGAGGAGGGAGCACCTTCCCCCCGGAAGATATTGGAACATCAATTTGGAAGAGATGATGGAAGCAGGAGTTCATTTTGGTCATGGTATTCAGCAATGGAATCCTATAATGGCACCTTATATCTTTGCAAAGCGTAAAGGCATTCATATTATAAATCTTACTAGAACTCTCCTCTCTTTATCTTTATTTGGTGTAACTACTTGAGCTGGATGAGAGGAAACCTTCACGTCCGGTTTTGAAAAGGGAAGATCCTATAGGATCCTATCCAAAATTTTATTTTGCTAGGCCCATAGCTAAAAGGTTTCTTTTGAATTATTTGAGAGTTATACTTAAATTAATAATATATGATTTTGATTATTTTATGTATCTATCTGATATTATGATTCTATACATAGACATAATTTAGAATTTTTTTGAGCCGTACGAGAAGAAAACTTTTGAGACGTTCTTCACACTCATTTTCACCTTCTACGCATCCAGATATAACTTTGCTTTTATTTATCAATTCAAAGGGTAGAATGCAAATAAAATGAAATGTATAAAAATCACTCCCATTAGCCAAACGTTCCCTCGTTTCCCTCCCAACCACTAAAAAAAAAAGGGGGAAATGCTAACGACACCGTACCATGTTAATACGCCCTCGCCACTACTGTGTGAAGCTCCGCGTAACTACTAGCGAATTTTGTGTAGTCGACAGAGAACAAACAAACGAGCATCCATGGCTGAACCCAAAACCAAATACGATCGCCAGCTCAGGTACTCTATCTCTCTCTTCCCCTTTCCCCGTTTTGCCCCCCACCATTCCCCTAATTCTCCAAAAGCCCACTCTCAACTCGTTAAATCCCTTTCGCTAAAGCTTTAATCCTCTGTTTGTTTACACCCATTTGAAATTGCAGAATCTGGGGCGAGCAAGGGCAGACAGCCCTAGAGAAGGCCAGCATATGCCTACTGAATTGTGGCCCCACCGGCTCCGAGACCCTGAAGAACCTTGTTCTTGGCGGGGTTGGAAGCATCACCGTCATCGATGGATCTAAAGTCGAACCGGGTGACCTCGGAAATAACTTCATGGGTATGTTTAATTTTTGTTTTGGTCAAATGGTTATGTTTTGAATTGTTGTTTTCGGGTTTGATTACTGTTTTTTGAGTGTTTTATGCATTTTGGTTGTTGGGTTTTTGGTAGTTGATGAATCGAGCGTTGGGAAATCGAAAGCGAAATGCGTTTGCCAGTTTCTTCAGGAGTTGAATGATGCCGTGAAGGCGAAGTTTATCGAAGAGTATCCAGAGGTTTTGATTGAGACTAACCCATCGTTCTTTTCTCAGTTTACCTTGGTTGTGGCTACTCAGGTATGGACTCTACTTTTCGCCAATGTATTGCATATAGTATGCTTACATATTTTTGTATGACAGCTTGATTACCAAGTTTTCTCCTTACATTCCTACGTTCTCATTACATTGTTGTTCTTAGGCTTTTTAGTCAAAATGGTTCATGCATAACTCATTACTTTGGTCATTGAGATTTGAAATCAATAAAAGTGGTCCTGCGTTTATCCACCGTCAATTGTTTTGGTCCTTCTATGAAAAATTATATTAAATAAGGATCAAAATGACAAAATAACCCTCAATTTAATAAACAATGGGTCAAATGATTTGACAAAAATTGAGAGTATTTTTGTCATTTTAGCATTATTTAATGGAGATTTTTCATGAAATGACCAAAATGATTGATTGTGAACAAATTTAGGGACTACTTCTATTGAGGAGTTATGCAAATATGAGGGATCATTTTGGCTGAAAAGCCTTTTTTTTAATTTTTTTTAATTTTTATAATAATGAACATGTGATGTCGGTACACTTGTAAAGATAATTTGGTTATATACTTTCCCCATAAGTTTTGCTTATTTTAGTGGCTATTGGATGGTGGATGTCAAGTTTACCTATAGACTTCGTAAAGTTCCAATTTTTGTCCGCGTTATGCAATAGCTATGATGGACTGTTTTGAGAATCTAGGTCTTAAGTTTCTATTGGGATTATTTGTGTTTTCGATTTCTGTTGTCACACTTGTTAATAGCAATATCCCTGATTTTCTAATTTGAACCATCAGCTAGGGGAAAGTTCAATGGTAAAGCTTGATAGAATCTGCAGGGAGGCAAATGTGATACTGATCTTTGCTCGCTCTTATGGCCTCACTGGGCTTGTCCGTATCAGTTTGAAGGTAATGCTGTTTTGAGATTTTTGTAAAAGCTGTTCTCTCTATCTTGGAATTACTATTCCAGAATGTGAGCATTTGAGTTTTTATCCTCCAATTGGTGAGAGTAATGAGGGATGAGATATGATAATCTATAGCCGTGTCCTAGTTTGAAGCTTGATAGTGTAATGATGATAGGTGTTTCTCTGATTAATTACATCATAAAGAAGCGGAATATGCTTGCTTATAGGGACATGGTTTCATTATCCAAACTTATAAGTTTATAAATATCTAGATGGCAAGGTGAAAAATGGATCTCACAGAGTTATGTTTATAATATTTTTCTTTGAATCTGAGTATTGCTATGTTCTCCATTTTCTCTACCCTTTTTTGGGGCAGGAACATACTGTGATTGAGTCAAAACCTGAACATTTTCTGGATGACCTTCGTTTAAATAATCCATGGCCGGAGCTTAAAAGGTATGAAATTCTGTTTTTCATAGTTTCATCTGAGGCATTTTCAGAGTTACTTATTCGGATTTCGGATAACTAAGTATTTGCATGTGTATTTTATGCTAATTTGCTTTTGCCTATATGAGCTGATGACTGGTATTCTGATTTGTTAGCCTATATGTCCGTGTTCAATAATATATGCGTAACTCCTTGTGTTTATTTTCTAGATATTGAATTTATTATTTATTGACAATAGGTACGCGGAAACTATTGATCTGGACGTGTCAGATCCTGTTGCCCACAAGCACACACCATACGTCCTCATTCTTGTCAAGATGGCAGAGGAGTGGGCAAAAAATCATGATGGTAAACTTCCATCAACTAGGGAAGAGAAAAAAGAGTTCAAGGTTTACATGCTTGATTCATACAATTTCTGTTCTTTTTTATTTTCTCAATTGCTTGCTAGTAAATACATTTGTTTATTTCCTTGTGCTCTTGAATTGCTTAGGAGCTTATTAAAGCCAGGATGACCGCACTAGATGAAGATAACTATAAAGAAGCCATTGAGGCCTCTTTCAAAGTCTTTACTCCACGAGGAATTAGTAAGTGTATAATTTTCAAGCTTGGTTGTAGTTTTCCAGTATATTTCTGCAGAAGATGCTATTGTATGTATAAATTTCCAAGATAGGCAAAATAGTCATCACTTACGTTTTGCAGTTTAAATGTTTCTTCATGTTAATGAAATATTTTAATTTTTTTGCTAATGACTGCTGCAAATTGAACTTGGTTCGAGTACATGCATGGATGCCAGTGTGGCAGGCATGCTTGGTAAACTGTTATATCCTACTCTCACTCCAATGGAGTTGGGGTTGGCTTGGCATTGTTTCGGAACAAAGAGAGTTTATCCACCTTCCCCCTATCATTTACATAATATAAGTAATCTGGAAAGAAAATATAAAATCATTCATATCTGCTAGAATACTCATACATCTTTGTAAACTTTGCGTATTGCACTATACTTCTTTGGAGGTTCAGATCATACTGTGGTTCAGCCTCGAATATTGATGTTTGAATATCAGTCCGACTGTACAAGTGGTTAATTCTTTTTTTTTTTCTTCTCATTTTGTCTTAGGTTCTGACTTGCAACAGGTAATTGGAGATAGCTGTGTGGAAATAGATTCCAGCTCGTCTGATTTTTGGGTGATGGTGGCAGCGTTGAAGGTTTGTGATTTTTTCCATGACCTCCGGATATAGCATGTTTAATTTTTTTTTTGTGTTAAACCGAGAGTGCTCAGAATAAAGTGTTTATCACCATAATGCATATCTTCTAGAGTTTCAAATAGATTCCTCTTTTCCTGATTTGGTACACAGGCCCTCTGTTTTTCTCCAGAAAACAACAGATCGGGCCTAGAAATTTTGAGGCTAAAACTTTGATTATAAAACTGTATACCGATAGTTAGTGTAATTTTTAGGCAATTTAACTGCCAATCATGCACATTTTGAAGTCATAGCTTTGAGCCCTGTTCCTACATTTTAATGGTAGATTGGGGGATTTTATGTGAAATACCCAACATGGTCAAAGGGAACATGTTTTCAGAGTTCTCATGCCGAGTTTTTCTTCGTTGAATGGTCAACGCAGGAATTGCTTGACTAGACATTTTAGCGTCCTTTATTAGAGATTTTAGCCATCTTACAATGGACATGTGTGTAGCTTGCCAATATTTTTAATTGAGAAAATCACATGCTTATAATTAGCTTGTCTATCCAGATCCATTCCATTGTCAATTTCTCAAATAGTATAATGAGAAATCTTCACTTTGCAGGAATTCATAGAAAATGAAGGTGATGGCGAGGCACCCCTTGAAGGATCAATACCAGACATGACATCTTCGACAGAGTTAGTGACCGATCTTCCCAATAATTCTAGTCTTTCTTTTGTTATGGTTTAAAAATAATAATTGTTGATGCAAGAGTTCTGTCTACCCTCTTGTAGGCACTATATATCTTTACAGAAACTCTACCAAGCCAAGGCTGAGGCTGATTATCTCGTTATTGAGCAAAGGGCTAGGACTATTCTGAAAAAAATTGGTAGGGATCCAAACAGCATCTCAAAGACAACCATAAAAAGTTTCTGCAAGAATGCAAGAAAACTCAAAGTAAGTGTTTTGAGTTCCAATTTGTTGTGTGACTTACCTATATCGCTTCACCAGTGCTACAAGTGTTTCATTTAATTGTAAATGTGGATCCAGAAATATTCATAAGATTTTAATTTCACCTACCTTTTAAAAATATATTTTCACCTTTTTTAAACTTTTTTTTTGGGTAAGGAATGCATTTGTTTGTGTCTTCCATGGGCTTACTCTTTGTAATTTATTTTATTGCAACTATTTTAGGATTTTTAGTAGTTATTCAGTGATGAAATGTCGTTCTGTGATGACTGTTCCTCATTTGTTAGACCATAAGGTTTGCAAACTGTTGGATGTTGATCTGAGGCATCTATCCAGCAGAAATATCTTTTACCTAAGAATGCAGTGTGCATATTAGGGCTTGATGTTGTAGTCTTTCAGAATCATTTTACTTAAGCCTCTTGATTTTTGCCTAGCTGACTTCAATTGAACACTAATCTTTACTTTGTAGGTTTGCAGGTATCGCCTAGTTGAAGATGAGTTCAATTCTCCAACCGTACCAGAGTTGCAGAAGTATCTAACAGATGAGGATTACAGGTACATTACGATTTTGTTACTTTGGCTTTTAGTTATATCGTTTGTAGAATTATTTATTTCATGGGACAATATATTCTTGAAGATCTGAACAATAAATATTTCAGAATCCTTTTAGTTAATTTTGTAGTCAATTAAAGAAACCGATACTTGGGTGCTGTGCTACGCTTATCCAGTTTAGAACGTTTGCTAATTGTCAAGTAGAAGTGGCAAAGGAAAAATGATTACATATAACTATGGTTTTGTCTTACTTAAAAGTTCACCGTTGTCCTTTGATTTTCATGACAGTGTAGCCAGTGTGTTTTATGTTTTGCTTAGAGCTGTTGATCGATTTGCTGCCAATTACAACAGTTTTCCTGGGCAATTTGACGGGTAACACCTGATACTGTTTATGAACATATTACGGTACAAATTTGTAATATTGTACTGATTTTGCATTTTCACTTTCCCCGTAGTTTAATGGATGAGGACATATCTCGATTGAAGACTACAGCTGTTGGCCTGCTTAATGATGTGGGCTGCAATGGCGTAACATTAACTGAGGACCTTATCAATGAGATGTGTCGATTTGGTGCTGCCGAGCTCCACGCAGTTGCTGCTTTCATTGGTGGAATTGCATCTCAGGAAGTGATTAAGGTTTGTGTTTCCAGCTCTGCGTCCTGTGTAGGTTAGTGATATCATATTGCTACTTAAACTGACATTTACTTTTCTGGCACTGTTACCTACAGCTTATAACAAGACAGTTTGTGCCCTTGTCCGGAACTTTTGTCTTCAACGGCATTGATCATAAGTCTCAATTGTTGTCTCTGTAGCGGCTCTAAAACCCGAAATGATATAAAACGACGGTGAGTTTTCACCTGTAAACATCCCATATCTAGCATTTATAGCTTCTATTACATCGAGCTATACTAGGTTTTGGTTTCCATTTGCAGATGACCTTTTATGATTGGAGTCGGAACAAGTTTGATCGCACACCGTTACGCGCTATTGATCGGAGGCTTCGTTTCTGTAGTTGAGATTGGGCAGTTTGCAGTGAAACGTGATTTTGTAGGTTTGTTTCTCGTTCCATTATCCTGGATAGGTGAGAGGCAGGCAAAAATAAAAGATGAGTGTGACAGAGAGAGGGAGAGAGGGAGAGAGTGAGACAATCTAGAACAATTGACTTGTCAATTCGTTATAAAATGGAATTGTTATTAAATTATGCCCTAATACAGCTTTAATCACTCGACTGGGTTTGTAATATTTTGTTTAATTTGAACCGATCATCTTTTAAGTTATCAAAGGAAAATCAACGTGCGAAAATTCGCTGGAATCAAAAGTATATATGTTTTACGTGGCTTATCAATATGCATGTGTAATTATTTCTCTATGGTTATCGAGTGAATGAAATTGTAATAAAAAAATACGTTGCGGTCTCATATTGTACCCAACTAGGTTTAAAATGGTCGAAATAATTTACAGTTAGGAGAAGAAAACAGATTAAACTCCTACACAAAATAGGAAAATCCAGTCTAAACTTAATTCCACTAGAAGAGGGATTCTCTCAAGTTACTAGATAATAGTCCTGGTAGCTTGCCCCGTAGTGGATTAGTGACATGAAAGTATCTCTCCCAACGAGAATAGAAAAAGGAGATTACTTGAACACCAAGAAACTTACAAACTATAAATAAATAGAACTCTTAAAACACAAAACAAACTCATCGAAAACTTGAACTCTACGCTACCTTGATCTTCAACTTTCAAAATTTACAACCAAGCCAAACCGATCAATCAAACAACCAACAATGGTGTTGGCGGAATTAGGAGGGAGCATATCCCGTGCCCTCCAGCAGATGATCAATGCGACGGTGGTCGACGAGAAGGTCCTGAACGACTGCCTCAACGAAATCAGTCGCGCTCTGCTACAATCCGACGTCCAATTCACTCTCGTTCGCGACATGCAGATTAACATTAAAAAGAACGTCAATCTGTCCGATCTTGCTGCCGGTCACAACAAGCGCAAGATCATTCAGCAAGCCGTGTTCGATCAACTCTGCCAAATGCTGCAGGATCCATCGGGGAAACCCGATCAGCTTGTGCCGAAAAAAGGGAAGAAACCGAGCCAAGTTGTAATGTTTGTTGGTTTACAAGGGTCTGGAAAAACCACAACGTGTACAAAATACGCGTATTATCATAAGAACAAAGGCTGGAAACCTGCCTTAGTTTGTGCAGACACATTCCGAGCTGGCGCTTTCGATCAGCTCAAGCAAAACGCCGCCAAGGCTAAGGTTCCGATTTATGGAAGTTACACAGAGACGGACCCTGTGAAAATTGCGGTCGAAGGTGTGGAGAGGTTCAAAAACGATCAGAGCAATAGTTTTGATCTCATAATTGTTGATACTAGTGGGAGGCACAAGCAAGAAGCTGCTCTTTTCGAAGAGATGCGTCAACTTTCCGAAGCAATCAGTCCCGACCTTGTTGTGTTTGTTATGGATGCAAGTATCGGACAATCTGCATTTCATCAAGCTCAAGCGTTTAAGCAAAGCGTTGCGGTTGGAGCTGTTATTGTAACGAAAATGGACGGTCACGCAAAGGGCGGCGGTGCTCTCAGTGCTGTTGCAGCAACAAAGAGTCCTGTTATATTTATCGGAACAGGAGAGCACACGGATCAGTTGGAAGCCTTCGATGTAAAACCCTTTGTCCGGCGTCTGTTTGGCATGGGGGACTTGACTGGACTTGCGAACAAGATTCGCGAAGCTGTTCCGATGGATCAACACGAAGACATATTGGAAAAGATTTTACAGGGCGGATTTACGATAAGGACTATGCAAGTGTTGTTTCAGACCAAGCTAAAACTCGGCACACCTAGCCAGCTCGCTTTGATGCTCCCTGCAGAATGTACGAGCCGGTTATTTCCTGCAGGACTTGGTGATGATCAGGAAGATCAGAACCAGATGAAGCAGTTCTTGGTCATGATGGATTCAATGACTGCTCAAGAGTTGGATAGCCCGAACCTCAAGGTAAGCGAGTTGCGGATACAACGGATAGCAAGGGGTTCTGGTCATGAAGTTAGACAAGTAGAAGAGCTGATTGAAGCGTGCAAAGCTGTTAGCAAGAATTTTAGCAAGAGGAGAGCGCTGCTCCGGAGTTTGAACAGCGGCGACATGCGAGCGGTAACCCGGAATATGACTAGTAATCCGCAGCTGCTCAACCATGTTGGGGGCATGGGTGGTTTGAGAAGCTTGATGAATCTGGGGAGGTTATAACTAGTACCGTTTTGGTAAAAATTGGAATGGATTTTTGTGGTGTTGTGGCTTTTAATTTATTAGACAAATAACCGATGAACATTTGTGCCTCTCTTTGTTTATTAGGGTGTTGCATTGCCTCCTTTAGATATTCCCACTAATTAAATCAGTTACACGTGACTTAACGGTCGGTCTACTAATATTCCTCTTCACTTGTATACAAGATTCGAAATATTCGAATCTTATAAATAGCGAATTCAAAATCAAAACTAGTTTATTCCTACATTTTTAGTGTTCGAAGCTAATCATATTCGAAACTCTTAAACTCAAAAATTCCCAAAAAAAACCAGACCAATACGAAATATTCCAATGAGTTCGATCTAAAGAGAGATTGTAGCGAATGTTTGCTACCCTGAAATCTTCTTGTCTGACGTATTTCGATCCACCTCACCAGAGATCCTAAATTTAAATGATGGCGAAATTCGTATTCCTAAAGTAAAAAATTAGAAGATAAACAGATAGGTTACAAGGCAGCTTTTGGAATGGAGGTTGACAAGAGGATTGAGGGACGAACAAATCCTCAGAATTTTGGCTCGTCTTGCAACCGCTCTGTCGATTCATAAACATTCAGCAGCAGAAGCCTTCTTGAGAGGATTGTAGACGCTAAATTCGCCGAAGTCCCTCCTACCACTGGAAAAAACAGTGCCCATTATCAACCCCTTGGCACAAATGAACAGAATTTCAGCAGCTAAACATAATTATAAAGAAATGGCGTGAAGCAATGACAAGAAGCAGAGGGAGAGATGACGACGACGAAGTGATGGTGCCGCGACATGCATCCAAAGCAGCATGCCAGCGTTAATTCCTGTACGTGATAAACAATTAGCACTACAAGAATGTACCTGTGCGTTATATCCCAGCCGGCAGGTAAAAAACGAGGATGAAGAGATTCAACGAATACTTGTCTCCACCTTTGACAAAATTGAGAAATGCCATCGTCACCATATTCCTTTAGCAGATGATCCACAACTTGCTTGCCATGTGGACCATGTCCTAAAAGTGACATTTTTGATCTACGTTTACGGTGGGAAGTTGCACCATCTCCGGCATGACTAAAATCAACTGATCCGTTCGGTGCATCTCTCTCAACATCACCGTCACCGTCACCATCAGCATTTACAACAGATATAAACTGACTATCAGCAACTCCACTCATATCTGAGTTCATGGTCTTTTCAACAACAGCAAAAGCTTCTTCTTCAGTCCCCAAATCAGCATCCTTCAGCATGAAAGCATATCCATTTTCTGTTCCGGTATATGCTTCTGCTTCAGTGGTGCATGAATCAAGTAGAGTATCAGCTTCCGATGTGTTCACAATGGCAGATGTGTACATGGTAATTGTAGTTCTCTCCTGCTCTGCATCTGGTTGAATAATCCCCTTAGAATGCTTTAAAGAAAGTCCTTTCTTCTTCTCAAATCGTCTTCTCTCGTTGGGACTCATGCCAACCAACAAAGCGTTTTCTAAATCTTCCTCAGATATTTGCCTCCCTCCATAATACCTCATTACTATCTGCAAAGCGAATAAGATTGAATTCACACACATAAGCTCCTAAACTAACAAACCAACAATACTACAAACCGCTGATGCTAAAATCACACACCAACAGTAGTAAAACATTTGATGTCAAGACTAACATAAAATCATTACAAAAGTCAATACCATTGTGATCATTTTCTCAAAATCAAGGGCTTAATATATGCTCATGTACCTCTGTCAGTTCTTCACGGCGGCTGGATGGCATTCTTGGTCCATGGCGCAGAAGAGCCATAGCAGCAATGCGCAATTGTAAAGGAGATACACCTGGCTCCTCAAAAGTTGTTTCTGGAACAGATGATTCAGATGTAGCCTGAGATTGTTCTGAATCAACCACTCTGCGAACAAAAAGTGGAATCCCAAATTCTGCAGCAATATGTTTTTTATACTTCTCAGCAGAGGCATGAGCAATTTCATGACAGTCCACACATAGTAGGACAATATCATGAGAACGGTGGCTTTTCAAATGTTCAGGGAAGTGCATTCTGTAGCATGAGGGAATTATTCGGTAGCGTAAGTAATGATTTCTTTCGCCACAGCTAACACATATATTTTTCTTACTTTGAATGTAAAAATCATTGCCTTCATCTTCTGGACGGCCTTTGGGCTCAAAAAGAAGCATAATCGCAGGTGGATTTTCATCAAGAAGTTTTGCCAAATCCCGCCGAAGATACCTGTAACAATACAACATTGACTATATCAAATTCAACACATTTTATGGTAAAATGTTTTTTTTGAGAAATGATTGCTAACCATTCAAGCTTCCTGTGGTCACAGTAACAAAGCAACCGGCCATCATCTGCATAGATCCTGCAATTATGATAAACCGGAGCTTTACAGGAAAATTTTTGAACAAATAGCTGCCGAGACGATTTTCGAGCAACTTGCTTTGAATTTCTCGACCCATTTTTTCTAGAAGTTAGTGGCACTTTCATATTACACTCTACCAGTAAAGCATAATTGAAGATGGACAGTGGGCAACTCCCATTTGGACCCAGGCAGTTTTGAAGAATCTTAGAAAAGAAATTATCAGGGTTGCCTATTTTGTTGTGGAGCAGATGACGAAAGTCATCCAAATGACTGTAAACGACAGGGGATGGAGATGAGAGGCCAGAACTGAAAATTGAATCTGCATTGCAATCAGCTTCAGCAATGGTGGTTAATATGTCTGCAGGGTTTGTTGGAGCTTTGTCTGCAAGGGCAACAATAGCCTGATCTGATATCACATATCTTAAGCTCTCATCGTGTACACGAGCCTGGAAAGGAAGCAAATGCCACATGATTGCTTAAGTATCTACAATGTGATCTCAGTGCACTCAGGTGCAACGTTACAAGATCAAATAAAAAACTATTATGACCATAAAACCCAATGTACAATTGAAAACATGGAAACAAGAATGATATGTGTCTAAGTAGCACGAGATAAGTTAATTGAGAGCAGGTTCATAACTTCGTACTGTAATGTCATTTTTAGACAATTTCAAAAAAAGAAAAAAGAAAAAAAAATTATATATATATACACACACACACACTTTCAGCATCATCGTTTGTGGCAAATTTTAGGAAAAGGAACTAACCATCAAATCTCTCCATGCACATAATCTGTTCACAGCATCCTGAAACACAATACAAAGTTTTGCATAAAGAATACTTATTCTAATTAGTAACACACGTTAACAGAAAGTGCAACAGAAGAATACAAGAAGCGTCCAAGAACCTAGAAAGAAAGGTTGGGAGAAGATAAATTCTAACAAATTAACCAAAGAGGCTGGCAGCACCATAGTAGACCAAACCATGGAACCGCCTCAAGGGCTGTCCTCTCAATTCTAAGATGAATGCTTGGCCACTTAAAAAGTCCTAAAGTTCTTCTCAACCCAAATGCCCAAAATAGACGCAACCGGACCATGATCCAGAAAGCTTTCTTGGTCCTTTTAACAAACCTAACGTGCCAGCCTAATAAAGGGTTAGTTACTGAATCCTAAAATCACCCAAGACACCCCAAACAGTCAATCCAACCCTGCCCCCATGAAAGAAAAAGCTCCCCATGGGCAATGCAAAGACTTGGGGGAAACCAGATTCCAGTGCACCCTTGCATTAATATAATTTATTGAATATATGCAACACTTGCAACCGCCTCAAGAGTCAAGAACATCAAAAGAAGCAAACCTGGACTTCAGGAGAAACTGATGAAATCCCTCCTTGGCCGTTCAAATGACGGCTAAAAATTGATGAAGCAGCAGACTCTCCAGGAGAAGCTTCTATCTCTTTAGTGTACAGTTGCAAACATATCGAGTTTGAACGCCGACTAGCCTCGAGAAGAAAATGTAATTTGTCATTGGGACCCGTGTTTTCTGATACAGTGAGATATTTAGACTTTTGATGCTATGACTATTAGAAAAAGACAACATAGTCCTAAAATGCTATCAACTTGAAATCATGGCTAAGCAAGAGTTAAGTACCACTTAACACATGCAGTGTGTTTTAGTTTAGCTCATGCTAAATAAGATTAGTAGAAAATTATCATCACAAATAATAAACTTTATCATGTCGGTCACACCAATCCTATGAATTTTTCTAATCAAGGTTTCCAATTCTCCAGATAGAAATGTTCACATGCGTCCACACATCATACAATGTCCTTCTTTTACTTAAGAAATAAAACTTTCATCACATTCTGTAATTTAGGTTATGACCTCTCTGCAGAATAACATTCACAGAAGTGTGCACGTGCACATACAATGATTCATGTATCATCTTTAATTTTTCTTATCTAACCAATCCAACAAGTGAAACGTCAAAGGTCTGAAAAGCAGCTGTGACACAAAGAAGGAAGGTGTACCGTTATCCAGCATTTCCAGCTCAGCAATTAAACTGCGTGCAATATAGAGTAGATAGTGCGCATCTGTACGAGCATATTGTACCATTTCGATTGACAAGGGGCGCTGTCTCCAGTCTTCACGCTACAAACCAATATGAGAAACAATAAGAAGCAATGTCAGGTCTATCGTGGGCAAGGTTACATCTAAAACCCTTATCTAGAAATCTCCATAGCATTTCAAAACCAATGTGAAAATGTTGGTCAGAACATGGGTTATTACTAAATATATGAAAGTGTCATTTAAATACTCAAGCCTGAAGAAATGTTAAATATATGCTTTATGTATTCAAAAGAATCTTGAAATGGGAAGCCATGTTGACCAATTAGTAGCTAGTTCTAAGATAACAGCAAACAGAAAGAACATGAATAAAAAAGCCGCGAGGCCAAACCTGTAACAATTTGTTAGTGACTACTCCACAGTAAGATTCAAGTAAATACGCCAGTGACTTCTGCGGCTTTGACAAAACTTCGCAAGCCTGCAGTGTAATAATAAAATATGAAAAATGAGTTCAAAACAGATACCAGATAGTTGCTAAATCATCGCTCTCTTTCTCTCTCTATCTCTCTCAGTTGATGTTTATATAATGGACATGTCATCCAAAATAACAGTATACAGACAGCTAACCTTTGCGGTATCGAACATATTAACAACATAAATATGGAAGTCCCTTTGCAGCCAGAGAACATCACTATCCGCCCCATGGAACACCTACACACGTCACATAAAATTCCCATCATCAACGGTACTCCAATCACAATCTACCATCATAATACTACACATTACAATATACTCATACATACTCACACTTTTGTACCCAAATCAGTAACATATGCACAAAAGAGTAATTACCATTTACCTTACAAATACTAGCATCAGCGAAAACCGGCCGTAGAAGGCTTATGCAATTATGCAGAGCAATCGTGTCCACCAAGTAATCTTCCTTCTCAGTAGAAATCTAATCAAATATTACCAAAATTAGAAATGCACACACAATTTCACACCCAAACTAAATTCCTTTACCACTGATTTACCTGTATTAGAGCTGTAAAACCGAGAAAAGACCGGAAACTATGCTGCTCGGTATCAACAGAAAACACCTTCTCTTTGCTCAAAACCTCAACGAGTTCCTTCAACTTCGACTCAGTCTCCACCCACTCATACGACTCACTCATTTCTTCCAAACCCCCCACATTCTTCTCTGTAATTCCAATACATTTTCGAAACTCCTCAAGCCGAAAACTTTCCATCAATCCCGTGATTTCCGCCTCATAAGGATGCGAATTCCAGTTCTTATCTATCACAAAAACTTCAAATTTCACTAAAATTTCCAAAAATTAAAAAAAAAAAATATGAGTGAAATCAAAGTTATATACCTTCCGGAGAACCATTCAAGTTCAGATGCTTGAAGGGAGAGTAGGAATTGTCAGCTAAAACTCGCTTGAATCCGTACTGCGGCTTGAGGTGATCGGCTCGTAAATAACATCGACTTAGGGGGCACTTTGCGTTCCGGCGGCATCTCCGGTGCCGCGCAAAGAAGAAGACGGAGAGAGCTGTCAGAGAAGCGAGGGCGACTACTGCAATCTTGAGGTTTCTTCCTTTCGCCTCCATTTTTGTGTTTCTGGAGCTTTCTGTTTAGCTCGATGGAAGCAGAAGAAGGAAGACGATCGCGGTTTGCGGCGGAACGGTGGGAGAGGGGGGCTTACGTGGCACATTTAAAGAACCCAACGACAGACCGTTTATTTGCGAGGCAGTCCGCACCTTTTGAGTAATACGACGAGTCGTTTTTCCGCCATCGGGCTTCATTGCATCCGACAATGGTCCATTGGGCCGTATGGTTTATGTGGATCAGAAATTTTTGTGTACTGAGGTTGTATTAGGGTTTATTGCATTTTATTGGTCTGTTAAAATTTAAAATTATTTTTTGGTACAATATTATTGATTTTCATGCAATATGTTTGGAAAAGACAGTTGAGAGCCGTGTTTGAAATTTCTTCGATGATATCAGAAAAATTAGTGAAGATATGGAAAGGGGAATGTCATCCATCGGTTAAATATCTACAAACTGCCATATGATATTTTCTAAAATTTCATTTTAAATTTCCACGTTTTTGAGCAAATTTTCATTATTTACATGGAAAGCAACCGATATTTATGTCAATAAATCCATCAAATTTCCACAAATTTGTATATCGATATTACCGAAACTGATATTTTAAACACTAATTGAGAGATAAATTTGGGAAATTTAAAATGTGGGTATTGGGACTCGAGAGATTAATGTAGAATCTCTCGTGTTGCAGATCTAAAAGTGTTAGGACTCATATATAAACAACTATCGCACACAACCTTCTATAAGCACTTATAGCGTGTTTACTAACCAGTAATCAGAATGGGAATAAGGAATCCGATTACAGATTACTCCTCCGTTTACCAACTTAAGCGGAATGAACAGTTCTACGGGCCCCATGTAAAATCAGGAATTCATCTCCTGATATTGTCGGAATTGGATTACCTAGAAGAAGGTAGTATTTGGATTTCGGGGAGAAGGCTCCATCCGGAATCGAATTTTCCTTCCCAAAACACTACTACAATATTAGCTTTAGGTGTCGGATGATTCTGGCGGTTAATAAGCCATTCTGACGGATAAAAGATATCTGACACATAATTTATTTACTGTCGGATTAAAAATACTTTATGTCGGATATATCCGACATAAATTCCTGGCGGATTTTTTCTGGCGGATTTAACCGTCATAAAATTATTATAACCCTCAGTATTTTTGAATTCTTTTTTTTTTAATATTTTTAACATATTCTGGCGGTTTTTAGGTTAATGGTGGCGGTTATAACCGACAGAAATTGACTATTTTATTATTTTAGTTTCTGACGGTTATTATTTTAGTATTATGGTGGTTATAATTGACAGAAATTGACTATTTTATTATTTTAAAATGTTATATTGATTATAAATAAATAAATAAATAAACAAATGGTTTAAATATTTTTTTTTCACTCACGGTCCCGTTACCTAATCTCTTAAGGTTTTTTTTTTTTGCGATTTTTTACACATGCTATCTCGGAGTATATACAAACATATTTGACGGTTGGATCGTTGAAACTAGTTTCATGGAATGCATATCCTATCAAATTGATAGATTTAACAAACACTTAAGAGTTAATGTTATACTTCCATTAAGTATAAAAAATTACCCACTAGTGTAAATATTTTAAATTGAAGATCGAATTTGTTCAATGCATTCTTATAGGAACGAGGAGTGTAGCTGTAAAAAAATCATCAAAATTGGAGCTAAAATAACCGTTAAATTGTGATTTTTCGTTTATAACCGTCGAAATTTTTTGTTCTGTTACCTAATCTCTCGAAGTGTGTACAAACAAGTTTGACAGTTAGATTATTGAAAAAAGTTTCGTAGAATGTGTATTGCGTCGAAACGGTAGATTAAATAAACACTTAAGAGTCAATGTTATACTTCCATTAAGTATAAAATAAGATTTTGTGGTATCCAATAGTGTAAATATTTTAAATTGAAGATCAAATTTATTCATTGCATTCTTATAGGGTCGAGGAGTGTAGCTGTAAAAAATCATTAAAATCGGAGCTAAAATAAACCATTAAATTGTGATTTTTCATTTATAACCGTCGAAAACTTTTGTTCCGTTACGTAATCTCTGAATGTTTGTTTTTTTACAATTTTTTACGTATGCAATCTCGGAGTGTGTACAAATAAGTTTGACGGTTGGATCGTTGAAAAAAGTTTCGTAGAATGCATATCTCCGTTAAATTTGCCTAAATTTTTAAGTGGGAAAAGTAATTTGTGCTAAATTTTTATTTATGATTTTCAAGTATTGATTACACAATATTTAGTTTGTGTGATGACATTTTCATTGTACAATTATCATATTGTTTCTTTATTGCATATTTTACATGGGTTATTATCTATTAAACCAAACAATTATTTATTTAATTTTTAAAAACGTATTCTATTTAAATACATATTATTTATTTATTTATTAAAACAAACAATTATTATTTTATTTTTTAAAATTGTAACAAAATTTTGGGGGGAATTTAAAATTTTGGGAGGGAATTTAAAATTTTGGGAGGAAATTTTGGGGGGAATTATGCCGCCATTTTTTTCTGTCGGTTATAACCGACAGTAATGAAAATCTTTTGTCTGTTTTTATTTTTAAAAAATGGTTCTGTCGGTTATAACCGACAGTAATGAGAATTTTCCAAAATAAAACCCCTCTATCTCTTCCTTCGCCCTTCCTCATTTCCTTCGCATTCTCTTCTCCCCTTCTCCTTCTCGCTTCAATCACCATGGATGAACAATTCTAGAAGCAAGCTGAAGCTGTGAAAATGCATGCCGACTTAAAGCGGGTATGTACTGGGCAGATATGGGCGTTGATCGCTGGGATGCATATACATGGAAGGAACAAACTGAAAAATATGAGGTGCGAGTTTTTTTTTTCTTCATTTAAAATATAGAGAAATGTGTATGTGATTAACCTCCATTTTATGAAACCTTTTCTTCGATGTTGTTTCCTCAGTTCATTTGGCCATTTCTTGGCCACTTTGATTTCGTTCATTTTTTTTTATATTTTTTCGTCAACTAGTCACAAAATCACAGCAAAATTACAACGATTTCCATGGAAATTTCCTAGAAAATCCACTGCCATTGAAACTCAGGAGGGTTAATTTTGTCAAAGAAGACAAGTCTGGAACTTTTCCGGTGAACGAACTTTTACCCAAATCCAACTGCTCCAAGCTCGAGCAATTTTTCAGGTCATCCGTGAAGCTTCCGTACAATCCATTGGAGCCCAAAGAAAGCCTTTTTAACGATGGAAGCGAGCAGATTGCATGCAATGGAAGAAACCTGGAAAGGTTGTGCTGGGAGAGGATGATTTCGGAGACGAAGCCGTCGGAGTCGCAGACGATGCCTGTGAAGTTGCAGACCCAATTGGGTGGTGCCTAAGTAGTGAAAAGACTTGGGTTTGAGGTTTCAAGGGATTGCTTGAAGTTTAAGAGAGGTTGAAGCTCGTCGGATGTGGATGGAGAAAACAAGAAGAGGAAGAGGGAGAGCAAAGGGAGGAGGATGGTACGAAATATGAAATTGCAGAAAGTGCAGTGAATGCTGTCATGTCCTTTTTATATATATTTTTTTATTAATCTATTTTCTGTCGGTTTTATCCAACAGAGATGGTCTGATTTATTATTAATATATTCCCTTTCGATTTTATATATTTATATTTTCTGTCGGTTTTATCCGACAGAAAATGGTCTTATTTATTATCAATATATTCTCTGTCGGTTATAACCGACACAAGTTCTGTCGGTTTTGTATATTTTCTGTCGGTTTTATCCGACAGAAAATGCTATTATTTATTCATTATTAATTTATTCTCTGTCAGTTATATCCGACACAATTTCTGTCGGTTTTAGAGTATTTTCTGTCGGAAAATTCATTTCCTGACGCGAGCAATTCTGTCGCTTATTATATCCGTCACTGCATCCATTTTCTGTCGAATTTTGCTTAAAATCCGACAGTAATATACGTTTTTTGTCGGTTTTTGAACCGTCAGTTATAGATAATTTTGTAGTAGTGAAATGCCCTGCACCTTCAGTACTCATTTCCATCTTCTCGTTGTCCTCCGCCATCCTCTCCAGCAGCTCTCTGCTCCTCTACCGCCTCCTCTCGCTCCACCACCTCAAAATCCTCCACGTCCTCCTCCATAGGATTCGGCACAGCAAAATCAACCCAAAAATGGCAAGCATACCTAAAGCAAAAATCAAATCTTCAGAAAATCCGAACCCAGTTGCCACCATTGATAATAACAGAAAATTTTCTCATAAACCAAACAAACCCAATTCAGGAAACTTTGCATGCGAAATTCCAGTCATCCTAATATAGGAAAATACCGGATTCCCCACAACAGAAAAGCAAGTACTAAAATCGAATAAAATAAAAAAAAAATCATTCGCATCAACAATCCCTAAAAACCCAAATTTTGCACCCATTCAAACAAAACAAAAAACACCCTAAAAAGCTTGAAACTTACCAGCGCAAGTCTTCTCCTTCATGAGCTTGTAGATAAGAACGGAGATTCCAATCGAGTGCACAGCCTCAGCTGCAACAAAGAGGTTGTTGTGATCGTGGACGATGAATCGGAGCAAAACCAGCGCCGTCATGCTCGAAACGACGGCCAGAAAGGCCTGAACTTTGGACGGCTGGTGTCGTGCCCATGTCCATACGGTGTGGATCGGCCTCTTCGGAGCCCTCATGAGGTTTGGTTTTGTTGAGATTTTCTTGGCCCCTTGGTTTTCCCGGAAAGTTCGATGTGGTGGAGCGGAAGTGAGGTAAAACTAATTATTGTGAGCTGTGGGTTCTAGATAATAAAAGTTTTACTAAAAAATAAAAAATAATAATGGTTCTCTCTTCTTAAAAAAAAAAAGAATAAAATATTTACTAAAAATAATTAGCATATAAAATAGATTAATTAAACTAGGTGTATTTTAGTAATCACAATAGTTTTCATTCTGATTCATGTGAATTAGTAAACAGTTCAATGTCATTCCTACTCCGATTCCAGACAGTTTTAGTAAACAACTTCAAAAGGAATCTGATTCTGATTCCACCTCATTTCAATTCCTCCTCAATTCAATTCCTCTCAATTTGATTACGAATTAGTAAACGCGCCATTAAAGTATACACGAGGGCGGCAATTTGTTTTTTTTTTCTTCGATTGATTCTATCTTAAATTGTTTATATAAATATATATATAGATGTCTTTGGTATAAAAACACAGGTTTAGGGTTCAAGGATAACAAGCAAAATACAATCATGATGAACTTTATCAACTCAACATGGTACCAACAATACTGATATTGTTCTTAACCACCTATCGTAAAAGTCTAGATAATATTAGTGAGATATGTCAACCGAATCGTCAACTCATGTTATAGTTTTTAACACATAAGAAATATACACCATGTTATAAGTAATTTGGGTATACAAAAATTAATTCGCCTTGTGCACTCTTGCCTTCCTATATTGCATGACATTATATTGTTTTTTTATTTACACTATTTTGCAATTCTAACTCTCGAAGATACCAAAACCAAAAGCAAACTGTCAACAAGGGTTGGGAGGGAATAAAGGGAATTGATTACATGCAGATGGCACATGTTTTGTATGGGCCTGCAGACAGAAAGCAGTGGATGGTAGACGATGGCTCAATTTAGATGGGACATATACCTGCCTTCAAGGGCCGGCCGGCTGCATATGAGAGAGAGGGAGAGGGGGAAGGTGGGAAACTAGTAAGAAGGACGGAGGGGAATTGACATTTTGATATGGATGAAGGAGAGTTTGTAGCTTGTAGTATGGTTTGGATGATACATATGAAATGAGAGCTAACAACTCCATTTCAGCTAAAGTAGGTGTATTTAATAATGAAAACACAACTACTAAGATTGGAATGAGGATCCTCTTCGGATCCTGAAATTGTATCCGTTCATCGTACATCGTGCGATTAGTTTTCATCAGGTACTATTCATATTTAATTTTAAATAAAAGTATTTAAAATAATTTTTGGCCGCACGATGTACGATAAACAAACATGATTTGAGAATCCCCAAGATCCTCACAAAGAGGATCCGGAGAGAATCCTCATGGCTAAGATTGCACTATCTTTGTTTTTTTGTTTTTGGTAAAAATTGTATTATTAGATTTTTCTTCGCGGCAGTGGAAACTTTTTGAAACTAAAGACTTTATAATGGGTAGGCGTGTGAATAATTTTTTATTGTTGACTCTATAATAGAACTCATATGCATTTGTGGTTAGAATCATACGTGCGTGAGTATCTAGTCTAAGCATTCCTATTATGAAAATGGAAGTCAGAAAAACTTTACATGTCTAAAATTTGAATGAACTAGAAAACGATTCATTTTTAAATTGTATGGAATGCTAGAAAATGTGAAACATCAACAATTAGGGTTAGAGATGATGAAATTTAAATTCGGTTTGAATCTTGAGTATGACGTGGAAAATTTTAAGACGATTGAGGTTACATCATTTTTTATATGCATTTCCAACTAGATTTAAGAGAGATACCATGTTAACTCCAACCAGATCAAAATACTAGGTTAGACATATAATAATGACTCTGAAAGATAGTTTAAGCTGCCAAAAAATATGTCAACCATGTATGTCAAACTTGAACCCTTCCTCACACACCCGTTATGTTATTCATATATGCAAACAATGTATATCACGCTCACAAATTAAATCAAACTAGCAACCGACATCTTGGAATGACGAGCTTTTTCCTTTATTTTCAGCTCTTTTGTGGTGGTAAACAAAATCTTGTTTCCCTCATTTGATGTAAAAGCTAATCAGATTTTGCTTAAAGCCATAGACAATGGCAATCATACTCTTATCATAAGCAACCTAAATGGCACATCTCCAAGAATTCAACAAAGTACCTTCACTTGTACTAAAAAGGTCATCCCATAATGATATAGCTAGAGAACATATAAAATAATGCTATAGCTTAGCTTCCTTTTGCAAATTGGCAAAAATGGCAGAAAGTATAATTTGGTACAGAAATACCCTTTGGCTTCATGATAAAGGCTTGTGTAGTTCTGTTGCATTTGATAAATGTGATGCACCAGCACCAACCAATCTTGTGTAATGGCAGCTTTGGGTTGCTTAGAGTTAGAGAGAATATATGAACAGTATGAAGTAGTGCTGCTGTAAAGCGACGGGGAATCCTTTTCGAAGCAAACATCTTCCAACCGATTTCAACATCGCACCTTATTTTCTTTCTCTTTTCTTTCTTAATTTGCAATTTTTATACATGATTTTTTAAGTTTGGTTTTATTCACAATTTAGGCTATCAAAATCGTGAATCTCTTAATGGTTTACGGAATACTTTAGAAGATGATAAATAAATATCTTTGCAAGTCCAAATTAGTATATTCTTGATATGTATGAATTTGTTAAAAGTTCAGATGATCGATACATGATTTCTTAAGTTTGCAAGTTCAAATCCTTCTTGTTATGTTTGAATTTTGCTCCTCCTTGCATGTTCACCCAAAAAGAAAAAGAATGTTGAACTTTAAGTCCAAATCTTATCCAAAATGCCAAAAACAAAAGAAATATTGGCGCTCTTATTTTTTTTTTAAGAGAATAATAAAACTTGGCTTATTAGCATATGGTTGATTCACTGTCTATGGAAGTAATAGAAGAATATTTTTAGAACTTCGAGTTTATCTAAACTTACTAAGTTCCAGGTTCTGATGAGCTTATTAAATAATTGGTAAACCGACCAATATCGAGACTAAATTGGAACTTAGCTCTCAGTTTCCAGCAATTAAAAAATAATTAAATCCAAGTTCAAATTATAATTTGAGGGTAAATCCAAGAATCATTATCCCAACACATTAATTAAATTTAAACCCAGCTACTTAATTAAGTTAATTTGCCCTCCTGAAAAAAGCAGAGTGGATGTCCAGCCCTCTTTAGTGGCCAAGGAATCGTAAAACTTAACGTGGGAGTACTCAATAATACCACGTGACACGTGGCCCTAGTGCCATGCAGACTTTTGCAGTTTCCACGTGAGTTGGAGCACTACAAGTCACATGATTAATCGACATGGTTAAGGTCCTACTAATCATATCGTGCCACGTAACAGTGTGCTTAGATCTGATCACGTGCACTTGGCAACCTTTCCAGCCCAGCTTGTTGCCTTTGGCTCCCCTTTTTGTGTACAGACCAGGTTCTCATCATCAGCTTGAGAGATTCTCATATTTGTTAAGTGCCTCTTCCTAATAGGATTATAAAATAAAAACCCTCACAAATCTCAAATCATGATTCATGAACCACGAGTAAAGAGGCTTTTTTATTTGTTTCAAATTTCCCTCCAAAATTTAATTCTTCGATTCGAAGTTTTTCTTCCTTTTTTTTCTTCTTCTCTTTATACGGATGATATGAGAAATAAATGGTTGAAATTAAATATAAAATATTTAAATAGTTGTGGAAATCAAATTTAACGATTAAAATATATGTATCATTGAATGATACTCAGTATTGAATTCTTACCTTCAATAACTTTTAAACTGTTAATTAAATTTGAGAAATGTTTGTGGTTTGCTAAGCACTTAATCAGAATTGTGTGATAACTTTTATGTTATTAGGTTTAATCCTAATTAATTATATATATAGTTCAATAACACTAGAAACATCATCTTATTATAATTGTGTTTATATTTGTTTTGCATAAAGTCTAAGCATGGATTAGTCGGTAGCTTAATTAGGGGTGTAATATGTTGAAGTAGACTTGTAGTACAAAACTACAAGAAAAAATGACTTTCCAGACTAATTTGATTTTCTGTCGGCTAAATTGTTTGTTACGTCGACTAATCTTTGCCCGATGAAGTACTTTCGTGCAAAACTCCAACCAACGACATCCATAGTTCGTGGTCATTTCCTTTGAAAAGTTATGAGTTTAGAATTATGTGTTGCAGGCGGATACAGGAAATAATATTAGGGGGTTAGTAAAAATAGCGTGCGCAGCGTACAAATCTTTTTTAGCAGAAATAACATGCATATCGTCATTTCATCGAGTCTTGGTAGGCCTGAAGTCATTTGGAAAGACATATTGCATACCTATTAATGTCTCATTTGCGTGGGTAACTAACATGTTCCAAGGCTGCTCCTATATGAATGCTTAACAAAGAACCACACTTATCTTGAACACACTAACAATGTTTGATATCATTGCATCCCATTAATATGTTTGTCCAAGAATAATGATGCTTTGTTATTCTTTGAGATCACCATTTCATTTACTTTGCATTTTTGGATAGTTTTTTACTTGGTTCTTTTTTTTTGCCAACTATTGTAATCACAACCAACAAACAAGCCAAAGGTAAATAATATTATAACTAGACTGTAAATGGGCAGCACCTCTCTAATGCATTTTATCAAGCAATTGAATGGTATATATGAAGGACAACTCTAACCTTTAAAGGGGCAGCACCCAAGTCATCCATGGACATTCACCGAAGTTCGAAGGGTCAGCATCTAAGATGTCCATGAACATTCACTGAAGTTCGGGGAGTCAGCTGACCCCCTGCCCCTTCATGCATCCGCCAGTGGTTGCAGGCCCCATTTCTTGTAAACATCACATACGTTGAGAGAGTTGGAAAGTGTATAATTTGGTGGATTAATTAAGAGTAATTATCTAATCAAGGTAATCAAGGTCCTTAAGGCCAATTCTCAAAACAATATATAGTATAACCAAGTTCTAATTAAATTTATTATATAACATTTAATTACATGTATACTTCTTATAAAAAATAAAAAAATAAATTACAGGTATACTTAAAAAAATACATAATTGTATTAGGATATATAAATTGTAAAATAGAATGACACATAGATTATAAAGTATTTAAACATATTGAAAACTTGGTGGACAATCATATAATGCGTGTTCATCCTAGTATTGGACAAGTCTCTTACAATTTATTAAAAAAAATGCAAAATGAAAGTTATATATTTTATGTCTAAAGGGGCGCCTAGGTGGGCTAGGAGCTCTTTTTTATTTTCAAATGTCTACGAATTAATTGGAACGGTGACCAGCCGCCTAGTACCTAGAAAAAGGTATATACGATGCTAAGCGGGAATTTTAAGAATAGTGAGTATAATACATTTATTCATATGCCCTTTCTTTTAAAAACAATAAAAATAGCATTAGACGCAATGGTTTTAAGAGGTAGGGGTTCTCCTTTTACATTTTCGATGTGGATTTTGTTGAATTTTCATGAGCTAGAAGTTCTTCTTGTGATATTAAATGATATGCAAACATTTTTGTAATAAACTCTCTAAAGATGTCAAATGTATTACCATCATATAATGTGCATTATTTAGTTGTTCAAACATCGTAAACGATTTATAAGCACCACAAGTGGGGGTTTATGTGGCGATTTATAAGCACCACAAGTGGGGATTTATGTGGTGAGTCCTAAGCAAAGAAATGGAATCAAATGTTCGCTCTATCTCTCTATGTACGTATTTGTCTACTTGACTGTATTATGGGTAACGTCCACGGTCAACTCTACCAATTAAGGATCACTAGGTAGGATGCTTGTAACACCATAATTCTTGAAGAATAATATTTGCGTCTTCCTATGAGGGAATGCACATATCTCACTTCTTTTGAATAACGTACATTAATTGTATGAATTTTATAATCGAAACATTCACTACCTAATCTGTGTTTGAAGATCATTCATACTTAAAAATATCTGAATCGAAGATCGTTTAGTAATTGAAATGTATGAACAATTCGATGGTGTGAGTACCAAGTAACATATTTATGATGAACCATTTATTTATTTGATCTATTTAGATGACTAAATGGTTTCTTATTTAATTTATTTATTTATTTATTTTTGTAGATATGATTTTCAAACGAAAATCAAGAAATTGAACGATTCTGGTTATAGAGTTTAGAGTAAAAAGATAATTATTTGCAAAAGGTGAGATATGTGCATTCGGCATTCCCCCATAGGAGATCACAAGTTTTATCGATTCTTGAATTATGCTAGAAAAGTCGTCCACACGTACGTGTAGTCTGCACATTAGTTGGGAGTCAATCATGCACGCATTGACGTTAGTAACACCATTAATCTAGATTATATTAGCTATGGTTCAAACACTGTACCCAAACAGTTACCTATGGTTCAAACACTACACCCAAACAATGGAGCAAAACTTTAATGGAACAGAAGAACAAAACCTATGACCTAAAATACATAAACAAATACTTTTAATTACTTAAATTACAAATCTTTTATAATTTGATAACATAATATGCCCACAAAATATCATTCATTACCTAGCTACAATTGCAAATCTTTAGAAAGTTTATAGAAAAAAGACTCATCTAGTTCAAAAGAAACCATCATACACGTCTCACAATGTGAAGTGTGAACCAAAACCCACATTTTCCCATGTGACAACCAGCGATGAGAACATGTTGACAGTCTGCATGGCCCTACTCCCACCCAATATTTACGTGTAGTTGGAAGAGGAATAAACTATTAATAAGAACTCAAGCAAAGTTGAAAGAGAAAGAAAACATATGTTGAAGGGTAATAATGTAATTTCAGGAACTGTTACTCAGGTCATTTTGTCTGACAGGTACCGTTTGGTCATTTAGTCTCACTTCTGTTCAACGTCCCTTGCCTGCAAAGTAGAGTTTCTAGAGAGAGAAACTGGAGAGAGAGAGAGAGAGAGAGAGAGAGAGAGAGAGAGAGAGAGAGAGAGAGAGAGAAACTGGAGAGAGAGAGAGAGAGAGAGAAACTGGAGAGAGAGGAGAGCAAAAGGATAAAGAAAGGAACAATACAAATGACAAGTTGATAAACAGAGCACTCTACTTTCTTCCATATTCTGCCTTCAAATCTTGTACCTCAGAAAAGCTCACTTTCGAAAAAGTGCTTCTTCTGCTTCTTCTTCTTCCACATTCTTTCATGGGATTGGCTTCAGAAAGCTGATTGTTTTGGAAGCAGAAGAGAATTGGGGAAGAAGAAGAAGAAGAAGATGTCTTGGAAAAGCAGAGGAGACCCATCATCATCTAGAAGTTTTATTTCTCAGAAATGGACCCTTTTTCTCTGTTTAAGCTGCTTCTGTGCCGGAATGCTCTTCACCAATAGGTACTGTTTCTTATGAACAATTTTTATTTATTTATTTTTTAAATTCACTTTGTTTGAATTGTTGGAAATTATTCAATCAACCAGTTCTTTGTACTTGTTTCTGTAATGGGTTCGAGCCAGTTTCCTAAAGTGGTAGCTCAATGGGAAAGTTTTATTAAAAAAATTTCTATTTTTAGATCATGAACAAATGGTCGTTATTGGTTTTGATGCAGGATTTGATGGGTAGTGCTATTCACAAATCCCTTTTTACCTTCCACAAAGCCTTGTCCGTTTTTGTCCATTGATCTTTCTTCAATCCTTCAATCCTTCAACCCGACGGCTTGTGTATTGTAAAAATAAGCGTGTGGATAGCACCGCCCTTTTATGTTTGATAAATTTGTTTTTTTGTTTTAATTAGTTGGATGATTCTGAAATTCCAGGCTTTTATATGGTTAATTATTTTCTGAATTTGATTGAACATGCATGAATTTCTTGGGAAACATTTTGGTCAAGTTTAAGGATGAAACTTTTGGTTGTTGAGATGTCATGAAGTTTTGATGGAAATTTATGTGGCGGTTGCAGAATGTGGACTGTACCAGAAAGTAAAGGTGTCACAAGAAGAACAGCTATGGAAGAAGAAAAATTAAATTTAGTTTCAGAGGGTTGCAATCCGGAATCTGTAATGTTTCATCTCTAACTTAATTCTGTATCTTCGCGAGATTTGTTATTCGCTAATGTATTAAAATTTGTATATCAGGTTCCTCATCTGAAGTTTTCTTTATGTTTACCTGATTTGGTTCTTTTAGTTGAATCAGAAGGAGGTGAAGCGCGAAGATAAAGACATTTTCGGGGAGGTTTATAAGACTCATAATGCTATACAGTAAGTTATGATTTTTGTACAAGAACATAATGTTTCGCGATTTTGGTTGATTTCTAAGTTTTCTGATAAAAAACTGTATGTTATGTGTTGAAATAGGACATTAGATAAGACTATTTCAAATTTAGAGATGGAGTTAGCTGCAGCAAGGGCAACACAGGAGTCGATACGTAGTGGCTCTCCTTTATCAGGTGACTCGAAGACTGAATCAACTGGGAAGAGAAGGTATCTGATGGTTGTTGGAATTAATACTGCTTTTAGCAGCCGGAAAAGAAGAGATTCAGTTCGTGCTACGTGGATGCCACAAGGTACATAAATTGATTCTGTAATGTCTTCGTTGTTGTTTTCTATTGGATTTTTTTTCACATCCGTTGTCTGATTACTCTTGCTTATGCAAAACATGAATTATAGGCGAGAAACGAAAGAGGCTGGAGGAAGAGAAGGGTATCATCATTCGCTTTGTCATTGGTCATAGGTGAGTATTTAAACTTTGTTCTTGCTAGTTAACGTTAAATAGGAAGGCTTACCTATTGTGGTCTGCTAGAATATAATTCGTCACAGATGTAGTTTAAGTCATTGATCTGCTAGGCTGCAATTCATGCATTGGTTCCCATTCAGTTATAGCTGATGGAAGCCAAGACTATGTTTCTCCCATTTACAATTTATCACAACTCCGTGTCGTTGAACACCCTTATTTCATAAAAAGCATGAAATGCTAGTGTGGGTAATTGAAAGGTATCCATGTAATCACAAAAAAAAAAAAAAAAATTCTTAGAGTCTAAGATCAGTGTTCGTGGGTTGTACTTGTACATGTACGGAGTGACAGTACGTTCTCTATTTCTTTCTCTCCAGGTAAAAGAACTTTCAAGCCTCCATAATCTAGATGCCTTGCTAGGTTCAACTTAATTTGCATTTAAAATTCCTAGGTCATGCGATTATTTGGATAATTGAATTTACAAGTTATTTCCGTTCCTTGTCTAGTGCCACGTCAGGAGGTATTCTAGATAGAGCTGTTGAAGCAGAGGACAGAAAGCATGGAGATATCCTGAGGCTGGTAATGTCTTTTAGTCGTTCTTCTGTTGTTATTGTCCTTTTCGTTCCACATCTTGAGCATAACATGTTCATCTCTATGCCTCTTTCGCAGGACCATGTTGAAGGGTACCTCGAATTGTCGGCCAAGACAAAGATTTATTTTGCTACTGCTGTTGCTACGTGGGATGCAGATTTTTATGTCAAAGTTGACGATGATGTCCACGTAAATATTGGTAATTTAAGATTTACTTTACAATGATAAACATTTTTCATACGATACTGTTGTGCACGATGACATAAAAAGTGAAAGAACTAGGTTTCTTTTCCATTTGAGAAACATATGGATACAATACAAGCTTTACAGGTTCTTCACCCTTTGTGAAAACCTCTTATGTTCTTTTTAAGCTTACAAGATCTTACTGGTGGCCAACTTGGGTGTACCTAGACTTGGTAGAGCAATTTATTAGTCTCACTGAACCCATCTTTTCAATTTTCTGCAGCGACGCTAGGAGAAACACTAGTCAGACACCGAAAGAAAAAGCACCTGTACATTGGATGCATGAAATCTGGTCCTGTTCTAGCACAAAAGTAAGCCAGTACTTATAATTGTTTCTTTTATTTCTTGTTTTTCCTTTTGTGTTCAGATAGTTTTTAAGAAAGTAAACCGACTTTGAGTTCTTGAATATTTGATCATACAGGGGAGTGCGATACCATGAACCTGAGTATTGGAAATTTGGTGAGCCAGGAAACAAGTACTTCCGTCATGCTACAGGACAGCTGTATGCGATATCAAAAGATTTGGCTACGTATATATCAATAAACCAGTAAGTTTCCGACTTTATGTGAGGATGGATTTTGAAATACATAAAAGTTTGTTTTCTCTTCTTGCACTTGTGGTGCTCATTTGTTTGCATCTGTCAGGCATGTCCTACACAAGTACGCTAATGAGGATGTCTCATTGGGATCTTGGTTTATTGGACTCGATGTACAGCATATTGATGATCGGAGACTATGTTGCGGCACCCCACCCGGTAAGTCTTCCTCCTCGTTCAAAATTACCATGGTAGTAATGATTCGAAAACAAAATGGCTTAGTTTGTGCAGATTTATATGAAAAAGCAGTAAAAATGTACATGCTAATGCTATTATCTGCTCATTTTCTAGAGGGTAAACAACTATTTGGTTAATTTGTGAAAAAAAAGAGTGGCCTATTTGTTACATTCTAGGGTTCGTTAATTCTAATGCAGACTTGTTTGCTGCAGATTGTGAGTGGAAGGCTCAGGCGGGCAACATCTGTGTTGCTTCATTTGATTGGAGCTGCAGTGGGATTTGTAAGTCAGCCGAGAGAATCAAGGAAGTCCACCGCCGGTGCGGGGAAGGCGAAAACGCCTTGTGGAGTGCTAGATTCGAATAGGCAGCTCGAACCTCTTCCAACCTCGGGAAGATTTTCGAGCTTCAGTATAAAGGCAGGTGTTTTTTCTTAGTTCATTTTCCTCCTCCTGTATTGAGTATAGAGAATTACAACACCGAAAAATAGAGTTTAGAGAGGGAGAGAGAGAGAGAGGTTGCTGTGTGGACCATCTCCATTTTAGTAGAGGATATTGGCCACAAAGCAGCTGCTAAATTGAAAATAGAGGGGTCCCCAACCCATACAATTCTGAGAGGCTTGAAGAGCCAAACTGTAAGTTACAGTTCTTCTTCTATGCCTACAGTAACAAATGCAACAATAAATATGCAAATCTTTGTGGGAGCTTTTACAGCCTTTCTTGTACAATCTTGTTTCCCCTTGGTATATGAATATGAACATACATACTATTTTGCATTGATGTCTTTCCCAGTTATCTTGTGACTTATCTGACACCATCCGTGGCTCCACCGCCTCTTGTTTTTGGAAGTTTCTTGCATGTGCTTGATGAATGTCAAGTGATCGATACTTGCAATATGTATATCGCCGTGTGAGGTAGAGCACTCACACGACGGGAAAATACATCTCTTGTGACACCCTCGTGTCTCTTTGTTCTGGGCAAAATTTTTACTTGCAATTGTTGTAATGTCTCTCTATCTTTCTCATCACATGATCAAGCTGAGAATAAACCCCTTCTCTAATTCGTATTTACATAAAAATATCAGACGTCCAAAACAAAATCGAACAGGACACACGAAGGACTAATTAGTCCGGCAGTCTCTTTGCAAGTTACACCCTTGAAATGTCGCTCTCATGCCTATCTTCTATGGTCAAATTGATGCTTCTAATTTTCTTTTTCTATAAAGTCAAAAAGATCAATCTTTCTTTGGATGCTAAGGCCATCTCCAACTGAAGGGTCCAGAGGGCCAGAGAACCGAAAATAGTCCGAAAATCGTCTCCACCCTAGGGATAGGCCAAATGACTCGTGGGCCCCACGGGACAAAAAAGGGCCAACCGACTGGCCCAACCCAGCTAGCCAACTAGCCTCGGGCCGGGCCACAATTTCAAACACAACGGCTAGCTGACGTTAGCATGATGCCAGCTAGCAACGGCTAGCTAATGTCAGTTACCGTTGGATTTGAATTTTTTTTTTTCGAATTTTAAAAAATTCTCATTTTTTCCTATAAATACCTAAGCTATTCCTACACCATTTGTCACATAATTTTCACCATTCCTACACCATTTCAATTCTCATATTTTCTTACCTCTTCCAATAATCTTTCCTTCAATTTTTTTCAATAATTTTCAAATGACCTCATCTGCAATGAAGGGTAGGGATTGGACCCAAAAAGAAGATGAAGCTCTTTGCAGGGCTTATAGATGGTTCTCAGAAGATAGTGTGAGGGGGACTTCTCAAACAAGTGAAGGTGTTTGGACTCGTGTGTCCAAAAAATACTATGAGTTCTACGAAGGCACCACTCCACCGAATACCCGAAACCACGAGAGTTGTTCTTCAAGATGGAAGAAACATCTTCATCCAAGTTTGAATAAACGGCATCAAGCACGGTTAGCAGCCGTAAGTAGACATGAAAGCGGCCGCCAATTACTACGACGAAGTAAGCGTTTTCACAATTTATCTTAAATATTTAATTATATTACATTTAATTTCATAAATTAATTCCCTTTAATTTTTGTAATTATATTTTTTAGGTACGCCAAACGAAGGAATTGTATATGGAGGGTAGCTCGAAACCCTTTCAGTTTCATGGTTATTGGGAAATTTGTAAAGTGTGAGTGTTATTTGAAGATCCACCTCAACATAGAGTAGGTCCTATGCCGGTGTTCGGAACTGCATCCTCAGCTGTAGATGGGGATGAAGATGGATCTCCTACCATTCAAGAAATAAGGGTAGAAAATCCGTCTTCGGGTGAAGGTTCCATACCTAGGGCTATGAGACGAAACAAGGCCCGAAGGTTGAAGGAAAAGGGCAAGGCAAATGATGATTACGCTGCTCAACAGGAAGTGGCAGCCTCATTCCGATTAATGGCGGAGCAAAATGCCTTTGCCGCGGAAGAAAGGAACCGTAGGCATGAAGAACGGGCCAAACAAATACAAGAAGAGATAGATGACAGGAATATGCAAAGGAACACTTCGGATTACACTCCAATGAGTAAGGCCTATTTTGATAGGAAAAAGAGGGAAATTATGGCCCGGCAGCAGTTGTTTACCTCCGACTATACTCTTACAATGACAGATGATGAAGATGATGTTAATTACGGACTTTAAATTTAAGTTGTTGTAGTTTTTAAATTTTAGTTGTTATTGTTGTAGTTTTTAAATTTTAGTTGTTGTAGTTTTTAAATTTAAGTTGTCGTAATTTTTAAATTTAAATAATAAATTATGCTTGGCCTTATGACCATTTGGCCCTCGGTTGGAGATGGTAAGAAATATGGCTTTGCATTGTTCATTAAAATATTAATTTCTTGGAGGGCCAGATGGCTAAAACGAGCCATCTAGCCCTCCTTCTGTTGGAGATGGCCTAATTAAGAAAAAGACTGAAAAATGAAAACCACTAGAATTAGCAATCACCCTTGCCAGGATTTTACAATAGGAATTTTCTAGTATGCACATACAACATGATTCATGATGGTTAAATTGGTTGTTGGATTTTTGGCTGGACATTTATTTTTCTAATATGCACATGCAACGGGATTCGCGGCAGTCAGATTTTTCTAATATGCACATCAAGCCCATCAGTCCTCTGGTACATATCATACGGAGCATAATAGAATTATTTTTACAGTACAAGAGTTTTTCTATAACCAAAACCAATTGTGTTCCAAACTAACAAAACAGAAGGCAAAAAGTACAGTTCTTTTCTTCATTAGAAAGTTAGAAACTACTTAGGACGTTGTCCAAAATTACAGCTAGTTATGCCTACATACAAAAAAGCAAAGAAAACTTTACCACAAGAGTAAAAAGTACACACACAACTTTACCACAACGAGGCAGAACAGCAGATATGCCTTTATTTTACTGCCACACCAAGAATCATCTATGGCAATATGCATTTTCTTGCACATGGGATGCAGAATAATGAGTTGAATTAAATGCCATATGCATAACAAAAATGGCATCATGTATACAAAACTAGTAAAATGTAACATCTAGCACACAAGATTTCAATTAACCTAACTATGAACATACAAAGCCAATCCAAGACATTGGTTTTAAGGGGAATGTGTGTGTGTGTGTGTGTAGGCTTTCTCATGCACATTGACTTATGGAGAAAATGGCAACTCATCCAAAATTCATTATATCAAAATACAATTGAATGGCTGTGCACGATACACGTTCCCATCTCCCTCGATCATCGCAAAGTCGGGAGCTTTGTTTTATTTACAATTGAATTCTTTTGGTTAAAGGTACGGGAGGAACCCAACAAAATTTGCCTACATACAATAAAGTGGTCAAGCATTTGTTCTAATACCAGCATTCAAATTTCTGAGAGTTGCTGCAGGCCAGTAAGCCAGTGAGAAAAATATTAGCAATGAAAAAAAGTCATGTTTTTTTCTTAAGGAACTATTGTCAGCACTTTAAAAACATCATTTTGTAGTCTAATTTTGTAAGAACATACAAAATAGTGCAGGATTACATTTTTAGAACGCAAATAACAACCCTCTTCTTCAAATGCAGTATAGATCTTGGAGAATGTGACTAGCTGATCAATCGACACAACACAATCATTCGACCGACCACTAACATTCCATGACTATCTCAACAGTTTCCCTGCATTGGAGAGATTTTTTAGTGTGACCGTCACACGGGATGGTACACCACGTGTCGCTATATAAATGGTAGGATATGTGTGTTAAAAAGTAAATAATTTAAAAAATAAAATTTTCCATCACTTATATAAAAACACGTGGTGTACCACCTGTGTTCCCGTCACAACTAAAAATTTCTCCCTACATTGGGGAATTTCCAAAGAAAGTACAGCCTCTTATAGTGTATTAACAAGCTAAGAACTTGGAGAAACTTTTATTAAACAAAGTTCTAGAATAATCCTAATTTATGTCAAGATGAATACTGAAAACAAACAAAATAAAAATGATAAAGTGTATACCTTTAAATTGGGATTAGGGCACACGGTAGAATATGTGATAAAAAGGAACAGTGGCACGTGATATTGGCACGGCTCAATCAAAAAGCAGAGCTCAAGCACTTTTAGAGCACTGTTTTCTTATTGAACCGGACCAATATCCCGTTCAAACTGATCCCAATCCAATCCATCTCTTTCTTTGGCTTCCATTCCATGAATCTGTTCACAAAATAGGCTACAATACAAACAAACCCTTTTCATCTTTACACAAAACAAAACAAAACAAAACACAATGTGAAAACGAAAGGGTAATGATTTTCACACTTCTGGTTTCTCCTTATGCACTCTTCACCTTGTTTCAGTTCCGTAGAAAAAAGGCTGAGTATAGAACAAGAAACGAATGCGAAAATCACTTCCCCAAGAAAAAGATTGGAAGCAACAACGATATGAACTTACATTATGCATTACAAAACCAACAAAATAAAGTGTTAAATTTGTGTTGAAATAAATCAAATAAAGAACAAAAATTGGGTTGTGGAAATGGATACGAGCTTGGAACAAGAACTGACAGAGATATTTGAAAGGAGAAGAAAGGAGGCAATTTGGAAATGGGGCAATGGGCGGAGAGAACAACTTAAACATATTAATAAGGCAGATCTGAGCAGAAAGAGTTAGAGAGAGAGAGAGAGAGAGAGAGAGAGAGAGAGATGAATGTATGTCTCTTTAAGAAGGTAATGCCCAACAAAGAGAGATGGCTACTAGCTACTGGTGGTGGTAGCATTGAAGAAGTTGCATTAAAATTTCCAACCACCTTGCAACAAAGGAAGTTGGGAATATTAATTTTGAACAAGGTACAAGAATCTTTGAAGAAAAAGAAAGCAAAGAAAAAAAAAAAAAGGTTCACGGATACAAATCTGGGGCTTTTAATGTGAGCATTTATGGATGATGGAGTAGGGGAAGAAGAGATGTTCGTTCTGTTCAATCCGCATTTATGTTATTTTGTATCGAACAGATAGAACCTTTGTTTTGTTTCGGAATGGTTTGGTTTCCGCCTCGTAGGTTTTTTTCTTATTCAATTCAAAAACTCTTTCACCGCTACCACTGCATATTTTTCTTCGAGTGTTTTTAGAGGTCTCTACAATATGGGGACAGTGATTAACTTTGTAGGCATGCCAATGATGCCATACGTTTTACGTTTAGGTTGCAGCATTGGAAGTTGAAATTTGAAACCCTAATTCTAATTGTCAATTCGTGCCCTCATTTTGGTGACGGACTGTTCGGCTTTGGCGTTTGGAAATGGAAACCCAGTACTTGATGATAAGGCACTCGGTTAGCATCAGACCTCGTTTGCTATATTGTGTAGGTGAGATGTCAGAGATGGAAAGAAGTTGTCCACAATTTACAAAAGTTATATGGGTAATTTTGCAAGCAAAGGACTTGCCAAAAGATCGATGAGACGAGTTGTACGAAAAGTTATTGTACAATACCGAAATATAGTCACGTAAGATAACAATTGACGCGTCTAATGTGTCATACTACCACACAAATAATCTTTTGATTTGGACTTGTCTGGTTTATTAAAAGAAATAAATTAACATTGACTAATGAGACTTAAACACCAGAAGATTGATGAGAATGTTATACGTTGTTGCACTTGCTAAACTTGAATGGGGATTATGTATATAACTGGTTCTATATTCCTTATCTTTTTATCATCTTTTTATCTCTAACATCACGGAAAATAAAGAAATATAATACGTATTATATATGTTTTGCTTGTTTCTTGTTACGGGGTTATGTCAATTAGAGTGTGGATGACATTGTACTTTAATTGATATGTGAGTTTTCATAAGATGCGACGACGAGAAGCGTAAAAAAATGTGAAATATGTCATGTGCTGTCATTTTAAGATTGAGATATTGTGATTAAGTGACAATGTCTTGATGCCGTTAAACATCATATTCCACATCCATTTGTGATACGATAGTTGGGGGCCTTTATGGTCAGAGGAGGAATCGAGATTAAGTCCAGATTAAAACTCCGAAAGAATCCCAATAAAGTCTTGAAATTTGGTAGAATTTATGTTGATAACTAATTTGTGCTGCTTTGTTTTTCGATTATGTTATTTTGCCTAGCTTTCGTTTTCAAATTAACGTGCATTATGACATACAAGTTTGTCTAACTTTCTTATTTTTTTCTAGTGGTGTCGTTCAACTTGTTTTGCAGGTTTAGACTTTTTAGAGGGGGTTTTTTTTGTTGAACTTTTTAGAGGGGTTAAGTTTCATTTCCCCCCTCTCTTTTCCTTGTATCTTTTTTGTTTTTGTTTCTAGAGAGATAAGGTTTATATCTCCCTTTCTTTTTCATGTATTTTTATCCCTTTTTTTTTTCTGTATTGCCAATGTTTCTAAAAAAAAACGAAAAGAAAAACTAAATTGTTTACTTATTTTTCTTTCCTTATATATTTCTCGTAATGGGTTTATGTCATTTGGAGTGTGTATGAGTCCGATTATGAAATGTTCCAAATGAGTATATGGACTTTGATAAGATGCAGGTGAGATGTGTATTGTCATTATTCTAAGATCCAGATTGTGACGAGAAACGATTGACAAATCTAAACGAAACTGATCCTATCTCGATGTGTAATCTTTCTGTCTTAACATACATTTTCGTCGTCTATGACGATGGAGAAGTTGGAGTTCAAGAACAATGTGACGTAGATCATTGTCTCAGTATAGGTGTAATGTAATTATGTAAGTGTAATTAGCAAAGCAAATATTGCTGGAAATGCATCCCATTATTATGAATACAGTTTTGGTTGTTATGAGATTGCTTGAGGTAAAACCGTCACTGCAAGAAAAGTGAGCGATAGCTACCTTAATTAGTAACTATTTTGGTAGCTATTACTGGGGTAATAATGATGTTGTCAATGAGAAAATGGTGACAAAATTTTGAGAAAAAAAATATATTTATATACATTTTAATGCATTAGTCACCACTTTGGGGTAACTATTACCTACTTTTTTTATTTTTTGTTATGTGTGTCAGGAGTGAAAGTTCTTAATCAATTGAACTACAAGCCGCTTGTAATATGTGTAGGTAATTTAAACATGTATTTTTTTTGTCTTTTTAATTAGAATAATATATTTTTTTTAAAACAAACGATATTCCTACTCCAAACTCCATTAGGTGGAGGATTTGAAATTAGAATGGTACTGTCATTTCCTGTCATTGAGGGCTAAACATAGCCCTTGGCTATGTGGTTATGTTTTAGTCCTCTAAAAATAAATACTTTAAAGACTACTTTAAGGGTAAATTTTTTCATCTCCAATCACACACTACATGTTGCATGCCCAAAGACTTCAGGGTTATATTTTATTCTCCTTCATATTTTATTACTTTTTTGAGACAAACTTAGCCTGCCCAAAGACTACATGTTGTATGCCTTGGGGCCAAACTTAGCCTGATTCTCTTTAGCTATGGTTGAAGAGTGATTTTGTCAGTTAGAACTAAATGTGGCCTATACCCCTTAACTGTACCTGACCCAAGTTATGTTAATCCTGGACATGATCTTTTGTGAGGGTGGACATTCCGCGTCCTATATTGTACTTCTTTAAAAATCTAAAATTGCTTAATCTCCTATTTACCAAAATTCTTGTTATTTAAAGTAGGAGAGAAAAATACTTGAATGAGGGGGGTAAATTACTATAAAACTTAACAACATACCTATTGATAAAAATAAGGTTATTTGTCAACCATCTACGATAAAATGTCAATTATGCTCCTATTGGCATAAAAGAACTAAAAGTTAATATAATAAAGATAAAACATTTGATTAATCAAAATTATTTATAAAATTCCATTCTGTCATCTTTTTCTCTCACTGCTACTCTCTTCCTATTTATCACCCAACCTCTGCTACAATATACTACATCACATGCTATGCATGTGCCAAATTACTTTGTTAACTTGTTACACAAGCTTACGAGGGGGCAATTGGTAATTTTATCCCTTTTTAATTTGTATTTTATATATACACACACACACACATATGTATCTCTCTCTCTCTTTCAAATTATATTATTGACCACACCACTTATTTAAACCCCTCCTTCACCTTTTATGCTAGGGAGTTTTAACGAAAAACTCACGGTACTGTTCACTTTAATGAAAAACCACATTTTTACACTAAAAAGTACTATTCACTCTACTATTTATTTTGTCTTTATCGTTAAACTTCAAAGTTTTCAAGTCATTTTCATTAGTTTTCCTTTTATTCTATTGTTCGTCTATATTTGAAGGTTTCAGAGAAGAGTTTCCATAGCCAAAAGCGGGTTCAAGATTGGGCACCCGGTAGGTATTTCAATTTACAAGAAAAATTTCACAACCATTACGTTTTATTATTTTGATTTTTCTTGCATGCTTTTTTATTAGGTCCAGAATTTTTCCCTTTTTCTTTTTTGGTGGGAGTTTTAGAATTCTTCTTTTGGTCGTCAGGAACCCTAGCTATGTTCTTAACATTACGGGTTATTTGATTGCTCGTCTTCTGTGTAATATTCTGCATAAATCCTTTGAAAGTCTTAATTTTCCCATCCATGTTTTATATTCAATCCTTTCATATTCTTTTGGTGGCGTTCTAATGTTAAGAAAATATAAATATAAGTTAGCTAGGTGCTTTTACCGTGCTGAATATTAGAATGGTCATCCGAAACCTTGAAATCGACAGCAGAAGGCCAAAACCCTTGAATTATATATTTTTTCCTTCTGGGTTTTAATTTCAGCGGTTAATTTGGTTCTTGTGCCTATTACTTTTGTTATACGATTCATGTCTGAGAAACTGTTGACAAACACAATGTCGCACACCGTTACGAGTTCTATTGTAGAAAAACCATTGTCACTAAATCTTTGGTTCCTGAGAAGTCGAATAGCAAAATTAGAATTGTTGTTTCTTATTTAAAGGTATATGCGTTGAAAATGCTGGTGGGTAGTGAATGCCCATACAGATCTTGGAAGATTATTCAAAGTGTGTGCAGGTTGATGTTCAACAATGGCATTGTTATTGTCAATGTTCATGAAGGTTGAAATAGACTATGGAAACAAAATGCGTGTTTGTCAAAAGATGCAATGTAAATTTTCAAATTGTAAGAACTTGTGTGTATGGAGCCGCTCTATAAATAGAGCGCTCCAACTACAACAAACACAGAACACTGAACACAGAATACAGAAAGAAGAAAATCTCAATAACATAAGTATCCATTCCTCCCTCCTTTATTTGCCATCCAATTGAGTTATAGTTACAGTGTAATATTTTACCTCTGCGTTCCACTCACTAAAAGGTTATCTCCCTAACTTTGACATATTTATAACACGTTATCAGCACGACTCTCTAAATATAATCATGTCTCATTTACATAAGCCAAAAGAAATCATTCTCTCATTTCTCTCAGCCGAACGAAAAAAAAAAAAGTTTCCTCTAAGGTTTTTATTGTTCATCTTCTTCCTCTGCCTCAACTGCGTGGTATACCATCGCGACGAACTGTTTGCTCTATGCCTGCTCTTAGTTCTCAACCTAACGGTTATATACATCTTTGATTTCTTGTTTGGTTTGGATATTGATTACTAACCCATGATTTATTTATGTTAATTTTACTGCAATCCAAGATGGTGCGGTACAATCGCCCATCTTGAACTGCAAAATTAATCTTACTACGATCCAAGATGGTGCGGTATCATCGCCTATCTTGGATTGCAGATCTAATTTTACTGCAAATTTTAGGTGAAGCGGTATAATCGCCCATCCTACCCTGCATATTTAAATTTGCCTGCTGTTTAATTTCATTGCAATTTTAGGTGGTGCGGTATAATCGCCCACCCTGCTCTACGTATTTAAATTTTCCTACTACTTGAGTGGTGCGGAATAATCGCCCATTCTATATTACATTATTTCAATGAGAATGGTGCGGTACAATCGCCCTCCCCATTCACCTTGACTCCTCATTCACCTTGAAAATCTCGAGCCAGAAGTTTCGAGTGCTTATCATTTTGGCCTGAAGATCAAAATGAAAAATTTGTAAGAACCAGAAGTTCTAACACTATTCCTCCAGGAATACATATTATTGCAAGTTCTTACACATCTCATTTTCTTTCAGAAAAGAAAATGTCGAACTTGGCAAAGCTTGAATATGCTGCCTTGGACATTACCGAGAAGAATTACCTTACCTGGGTACTGGATACCAAGATCCATCTGGAAGCAGGGAATCTTGAAGATACCATAAGGGAAAAGAACAGCTCATCCTCTCAAGATCGGGCGAAGGCTATGATCTTTATTCGCCGCCATCTTGATGAGGCACTAAAGAGTGAGTACTTAACGGTTGAAGATCCGTTAGCTCTTTGGAATGCCTTGAGAAACATATACAATCACCAGACAATGGTGATTCTTCCAAGAGCTCGCTATGAGTGGACTCATCTAAGGGTCCAAGATTTCAAATCAGTGACAGAGTACAATTCTGCGTTGTTCAGAATTACCTATCAGATGAAGCTATGTGGGGATACTATTACTGAGGAAATGTTGCTAGAAAAGACTTTCAGCACATTTTATGCCTCTAATGTGCTCCTGCAGCAGCAGTATAGAGCGCGAGGCTACATTGAGTACAACCAGCTGATATCTGTGCTCTTGGTAGTTGAACAAAACAATGAGCTCCTGATGAAAAACCATTATTCCCGACCTACTGGATCTGCACAATTCCCAGAAATGAATGCTGCTTCCCTCGAAGTGAACGCCACATTCTCTGGTGGCGATAATCATAAACGAGGACGTGGCCACAAAGAGGTTGGTGGAACAGGAAAGGCAAGAACCATAATGTTCAGTTTCACAACTAGATTCCGAGGCATAATTCAGGCCCGAGCTTCAAAAATGTGAATCGCCGTAAAGGCAAAGCTCATATAAGCAATGCTCCCAGGAACTCTGAAGGAGCTTGCCATAGATGTGGTGGCAATGGGCATTGGGCGTGTACTTGTCGTACCCCAAAACATTTGGTGGATTTGTATCAAGCCTCCCTAAAGGAGAAGGGTGTCGAGACTAATTTCCTCAACCAGGCTAGACCAATGGATATACCTGATCCAGTGTGTGACTTATCAGGACAGTTGGACACAACCCACCTAGATGTTTCAGATTTTATTGTGGAAAGGGGAAATGAAGTATACCGGTCTGATTGAATCATTTATGTTTGATGTACTTTTATTATGCTGAACTTGTAGTTTAAAACTAGTTTTTCAGATTCAATAAAAGTGGCATGTAAATTTCTTGTTATAAATTGTTTGTTAACTGTGATTCCATTTACTTAGAAAGCATGGATAAAAACTGTGGTTATTCTCAGAACATGAGAAATGGCGGAGATATTTGTCTTGCAGACAGCGCAACTACACATACAATACTTCGTGATTGAAAGTATTTCTCAAGCTTAATGCTTACAAGAGTAGGGGTAACAACAATATCAGGACCTTCAGATGTAATTGAAGGCTCAGGGAAAGCCCAGATTATGTTACCAAATGGAAAAATATTGTCCATACAAAATGCGTTGTATGCTACTCGATCTACTCGAAATTTGTTGAGTTTCAAAGACATACGTTTAAATGGATACCAAATTGAAACGAAAAGTGCAAAAAATGTGGAGTATCTATGCATTACCTCCAATGATACCCAGAAGCGTATATTGGAGAAGTTGCGTGGTATGTCGAGTGGATTGTATTATACATACATAAGGACAATTGAATCATATACTGTCATGAACCAGAAGTTCATTGATTCAAAGGTTTACATGCTTTGGCATGACCGTCTGGGTCTTCCAGGATCCACCATGATGCGTAGGATCATTACCAACTCTAATGGACATCCATTATTGAGCAGAGATATTGCTATCTCAAATGATAACCCTTGCAAGGCTTGTTCTCAAGGGAAGTTGGTAATGAGACCATCACAACTAAAGGTTGATGCTGAATCCCTATCATTTCTGCAAAGATTTCAAGGGGATATTTGTCGACCTATTCAACCATCATGTGGACCATTTCGATATTTTATGGTTTTGGTTGATGTATCTACCCGATGGTCACATGTTTGTCTCTTGTCTACTCGGAATGTAGCTTTTGCGAGACTTCTTGCTCAGATAATTAAATTACGAGCACAGTTCCCAGATTATCCCATTAAGTCAATCCGACTTGATAACGCTGGTGAATTTACGTCCCAAACCTTTGATGATTATTGTATGACATTGGGCATTGATGTTGAACACCCTATTCCTCATGTTTATACTCAAAATGGCTTAGCAGAAGCATTGATCAAACGGCTTCAGTTAATAGCTCGCACTCCGGTTATGAAAACCAAATTGCCAGTCTCTGCATGAGGATATGCCATCTTACATGCTGCATCATTGGTTCGATTGAGGCCTATAGCTAACCACCAATACTCCTCAGTACAACTCGTGTTTGGACATCAGCCAAACATTTCACATTTACGAGTTTTTGGTTGTGCTGTTTATGTACCTATTGCACCGCCGCAACGCACTAAAATGGGACATCAGCGTAGACTGGGAATTTATGTGGGTTTTAATTCACCATCTATCATCAGATATTTGGAACCCTTGACATGTGATATATTTACAGCACGTTTTGCTGATTGTCACTTTGATGAGACAGTCTTCCCGTCGTTAGGGGAGAAAAGACCGTTCCAAAAGAATGGAAAGAGCTGACATGGGTTGTTCCCACCTTATCTCATTTTGATCCTCGAAGCATTCAATATGAAAATGAAGTGAAAAGGATCGTTCATCTTCAAAGTATTGCCAATCAAATGCCAGATGCATTTAATGATGCTATGAAAGTGACAAAATCACATATACCAGCTGCAAATGCACCTGCAAGAATTGATGTCCCCGTTGGAAAAAATAAAGTGGCAGCGAATGATTCATCTAGTGCACGCCTGAAGCGTGGTAGACCATCAGGTTCAAAAGATTCAGCCCCTCGAAAGAGAAAGACGAGGGCACAACTGAATCCAAATGAAATCATTCAGGAAGAGAGAATGGATGACAAATCCACAATTCATGATTCTGGACTTCCGGAAAAAGAAAATGTCCTTGATGAGACATATATCCCTGAAGAGACAGAAGTACATGAAAGCAAAGAAATGTCCATAAATTATGCATGTACTAATGAATTGTGGGATCAGAATGAAATAATCATTGACGATATGTTCGCATTTGCAGTAGCTACTGAAATCATATTAAGTGCTGATATTGAGCCCTGTTCTATTGATGAATGCAAACAAAGACAAGATTGGCCTAAGTGGAAAGATGCAATCCAGGCAGAGTTAAATTCCTTGGAAAGGCGAAGTGTTTTTGGACCAGTAGTTCAAACCCCGCCTGATGTAAATCCCGGGGGTTACAAATGGGTATTCACAAGGAAACGCAATGAGAAAAACGAGATTGCAAGATATAAAGCATGACTCGTTACGCAAGGCTTTTCGCAAAGACCTGGAATTGATTATGAGGAGACATATTCTCTTGTAATTGACGCAATTACGTTCCGTTACTTAATAAGTTTAGTGGTTTCAGAAAGACTTGACATGCGACTTATGGATGTCATCACTGCGTATCTATATGGAGAATTAGATACTGACATATATATGAAAGTCCCAGAAGGACTTAAGTTGCCTGAAACAAGTAAGAAACCACGAGGTATGCTCTCGATCAAATTAAGGTGATCATTGTATGGGCTGAAACAATCTGGACGAATGTGGTATAATCGTCTCAGTGAGTATTTGATCAAAGAAGGGTATATCAACAATGTCATTTGCCATTGTGTGTTCATTAAGAAATCCAACTCTGGATTTGCTATAGTGGCAGTATATGTCAATGAAATGAACCTAGTTAGAACTCCTGAAGAGCTCAATAAAACTGCTGAATATTTGAAAAGCGAATTTGAAATGAAAGTTGGAAAAACGAAATTTTGTCTCGGCCTGCAGATTGAGCATTGTGCTAGTGGAATTTTGGTCCACCAATCAGCTTATATTGAAAAATTCTGAAGCGATTTGGTATGGACAAAGCTTATCCACTCAGCACGCCAATGGTCGTTCGTTCTTTGGACATTAAGAAAGATCCATTCCGTCCAAAAGAAGATGATGAAATGGTCCTTGGTCCAGAAGTACCATATTTGAGTGCAATATGTGCTTTATTGTATTTAGCACAATGTACTAGACCAAATATAGCTTTTTCAGTTAACTTGTTAGCAAGGTATAGCTTTGCTCCAACAATTCGTCATTGGAAGGGTGTCAAAGATGTATTGCGATACCTTCGTGGGACAACAGACATGGGTCTCTTCTACTCAAAGAACTCCACAAATGACCAGGTCCTTGTTGGATATGCAGATGCTGGTTTCCTTTCTGATCCGCATAAAGCCCGCTCACAAACTGGATATGTGTTCAAGAATGGAGATACAACGATCTCATGGCGCTTAACAAAGCAAACATTAGTTGCTACATCTTCCAATCATTTAGAAATACTTGCTTTACATGAAGCAAGTCGTGAATGTTCTTGGTTAAGATCAATGATCCATCATATCCGGAATTCATGTGGTCTAACTTCGAAGACAGATAATCCAACTGTCATTTATGAAGATAATGCATCTTGTGTTGCCCAAATGAAGGAAGGATTCATCAAGGGCGATAAAACTAAACACATATCTCCAAAGTTTTTCAGTGCACATGAGCTTCAGAAGGCTAAAGTTATTGAAGTCAGACAAATCTGTTCCAATGAAAATCTGGCAGACTTGTTCACCAAGTCTCCACCAAAGTGCACGTTTCAGAAGTTAGTGCAAAGTATCAGATTACGTCGACTTACCAAACAGCTAAGTTTGGAGAATGCGGAATCAGGGGGAGATACATATCAGGGGGAGCATCCATGATACATGCATGTTGCACTCTTTTTCCTTCGATTAGGATTTTCCCACTGGGTTTTTCCTATCAAGGTTTTAACGAGGCAACATAAGCATACTTAACACTATATCAACAATCCAGGTAAAGTTGTACTCTTTTTCCTTCGCTATGGTTTTTTCCCACTGGGTTTTTCCAAGCAAGATTTTAACGAGGCAACTGATGTTGATATGTGGGCATCCAAGGGGGAGTGTCGAAAATGCTGGTGGGTAGTGAATGCCCATACAGATCTTGGAAGATTATTCAAAGTGTGTGCAGGTTGATGTTCAACAATGGCATTGTTATTGTAAATGTTCATGAAGGTTGAAATAGACTATGGAAACAAAATGCCTGTTTGTCAAAAGATGCAATGTAAATTTTCAAATTGTAAGAACTTGTGTGTATGGAGCCGCTCTCTAAATAGAGCAGCTCCAACTACAACAAACACATAACACAGAATACAGAAAGAAGAAAATCTCAATAACATAAGTATCCATTCCTCCCTCCTTTATTTGCCATCCAATTGAGTTATAGTTACAGTGTAATATTTTACCTCTGCGTTCCACTCACTAAAATGTTATCTCTCTAACTTTGACATATTTATAACAATATGTAATTTATATAGCGTACTTACGGAAGAACGATTGACTAGATGATTTTTATAGCGTACCTATTCTAAGTTCCAGATCGTGAGTACTTATTATATATACTTATTAATACATATGACAAAGAATCTGTGTTGAAGTTCTTTTTAGGGTTATTGGCACGGTTGCGGAGTACCCTGCTATGTAAATTGTTCTTTTTTTTTCTTTTTCTTTTCTGTCAACAATCTGTATTGAAGTCCAAATTGTGTGTCTTTGTACATGCCAGAAAAGAGACAAGCCGAAGCTGCTCGTATAAGAGAGAAGTATCCTGACAGAATTCCAGTATGTTTGTTATTTCTTTCCATTGCAGTAGTTGTTTTTGTTTCTCTTCTATTTTTGTTCTGTAATTCATTGCCCGCTGCAGGTGGTTGTGGAGAGGGCTGAGAAGAGTCATGTGCCTGAAATTGCCAAGAAAAAGTGAGTTGTTTCCTAATATTTATATATTCATCTCACGTACATTTTGACAACCACTTTTTTCTTTGCTTCTAACTGTGACATATTTGGAGTCTGGATATCATATGAATTGTGCAAATTTTATTTGTTGCCTTGATGCTTTCACGCTCTAATTAGTCCACGTAGGTGATCGTTTCCTAACACCTTTGGTAGATTTTTGTAGCCATAAAGTTAGATTTTGAAAATTATTTGGATCTATAGGGTCCTCTTACTCCCAAAATTTTTGGAATTTTGACAAAGAAATTATTTGTGCCCGGTTTTCTTTGTATGTAGATACCTGGTGCCTGCTGATCTGACTATTGGCCAGTTCGTGTACGTTGTCCGGAAAAGAATCAAGCTCAGTCCTGAGAAGGCTATTTTCGTTTTTGTTAGGAATATTTTGCCACCAACAGGTGAGATAAAATTCTCTATATTGTAGTGTTTTCTTCAGTACATGATTAGTACAATTTTCCCCCTTCCCAGATATGTATGGTAGGTAGGTTACTATTGTATAATCAACTTTATCAATACTTATGGTTTTATTTTGTCGCAGCGGCTATAATGTCTGTAATTTATGAGGAAAATAAGGATGAAGATGGCTTTCTTTGTTGAATACTGGAATTAACTTAAACGTAAAAGGATGCTTGAACAAAAGTATTTCACAGTGCTTGAATATTGCAGTTTTTCTCTTCTAATTAACTGGAAACAAAGCTTACAACTTAAATAGAAAATAACAATCTTTACGATAACCACTAGCACAACATGTGCAAATTTTGTGGAGTTCAACTACCTTAAGCAACGGAAGCAAATTTGAACGTGGTGAACAGACTCAACCACAACTCCTACAATCTAGGACTCCAGCTTGACTTGGTCTCTATGTTGCCATGTCATCTTTATTTAATTAAAACTAATTAAACAACTTTCAACACCCTCCCTTAAACTGATTTTTACGAAAAACAGTTTAGGGTTTCTCCACCATCACATAATCATCTTCCTGATCAATGCTTCGAAGTGAACAAACTCCCAACATGCTCCTCAGCTTCTCGAATACAGGCTGCTTCAAAGGCTTAGTTAAGATGTCTGCAACCTGCTCCCCACTCTTGCAATATTCCAGTTTAATCTTCCCATCTCTGCACAGATCACGCAGAAAATGAAAACGAACATCAATGTGTTTACTTCTCCCATGCATGACTGGATTCCTTGATAGCTTGATAGTTGACATGTTGTCGCAGTAGATGGTCGTTGGTCCCTTTTGAACATCACCAAGCACTTCAAACATTTTTCTGAACCACATAGCTTGACAAGAACTCGCATCTGCTGCTACAAACTCAGCTTCTGTTGAGGAAAGTGTCACAATTTGTTGCTTCTTTAAGGACCACGATACTGCACCAGAGTTGAGCAGAAATGTGTGCCCAGAAGTGTTCTTACGATCATCTATATCACCTGCATTGTCGCTATCTGTATACCCAACAAAACCAGAACCATATTCCTTTTTATAAAGTACACCATAATCAATTGTCCATTTTACATACTTGAGAATTCTCTTTGCTGCATTGAGATGCATTTCAGTTGGTTTTTCCATATATCGGCTCACTAGACTCACTGCATACATGATGTCAAGCCTCGTGGAGGTTAAGTACATGAGACTCCCAACGATTTGTTTGTAGAAAGTACTGTCAACCTCCTTCCCACCTTTGTCTTTGCATAACTTTAAGCCGAGTTCAACTGGAGTTCCAAATGGCTTGCAATCATTCATCTGAAACCTTTTAAGAATGTCTTGCGCATACTTTTTCTGGTAGATGAAATTACCAGTAGTAGTTTGAATGACTTCCAATCCAAGAAAATAGTGCATTAATACTAGATCAGTCATTTCAAACTCCTTCATCATAGACTTCTTAAATTCATCAAACATTTTAGCATCATTTCCAGTGAATATCAAGTCATCAACATACAAGCACACCATGAGTAGGTTACCTCCTTCCTTAGTCTTGACATAAAGAGTGTGCTCGAAGGGACATTTGTGAAATCCAAACTTAGCAAAGTGAGCATCTATGCGACTGTACCAACCTCAAGGTGCTTGTTTCAATCCATAAAGTGCTTTCTTCAGTTTGAGCACCTTCTCTTCTTCACATTTTCTCTCACAACCAGGTGGTTGATCAATGTACACCTCCTCTTACAGGTTGCCATGCAAGAATGCTGACTTCACGTCTAACTGAAAAATTGACCAGGAATTTTGGGTTGCAAGAGAAATCACCAACCTAATCGTGTCATGCCTTGCAACTGGAGCGAACACTTCTTTGTAATCAATGCCATGCTTTTGCTTGTAGCCTTTAGCTACCAAACGAGCTTTGTGCTTGTCAACTTCACCTTTTTCGTTCAACTTTGTTCTAAACACCCATTTAACACCAATGGTTTTCTTTCCCTTTGGAAGATCAGTTAACTTCCAGGTTTGATTCTTCTCAATGGACTTGATTTCATCGTCCATTGCTTCCCTCCATTTCTCCTCTTTAACAGCCTCATTATACGTGATTGGATCACTGTTTACAAATAATGCAAAGTGAGCATTTTCATCATCAGAACTTGAATAACTTACATCATAATCCATCATCCATGCTGGCTTCTTCCTTGAGTTATTATTTCTCAGATTGTATCCTCATTCTTCAGATTGTTGAGATGATTGAACTTCAGGTTGAGGTGGCTGTTGGGCTTGTGTTTCAGGAGCTGCAACATCTTCCTTGTTTGAATCATCATCGACTGGAATTTTTTGTTGAACAGATCTGTTCTCAGACCAATTCCACATGGTGTCTTCATCAAATATTACATCCCTGCTCACCACTATCTTCTTTGTCACTGGATTGTACAGTTTGTAAGCTTTTGAGACTTCACTTACATTAAGGAAAACACATTTTTCACTTTTATCATCCAACTTCTTTCTTTTCTCATTAGGGATGTGTGCATATGCTATGCACCCAAACACCTTAAAGTGATCAACCGCAGGCTTCAATCCACTCCAAGCTTCTTGAGGAGTCATATTCTTAATAGAAAATGTGGGACTTCTGTTTAAGATATGAACTAACCATAGCACAGCTTCAGGCCAAAACTTCTTGGGAATGCTTCATTTGACTAGCAGACTTCGAACCATGTTGAGAATGGTGCGATTCCTCCTCTCACTTACACCATTTTGTTGTGGTGTATAGGCAGTGGTCAGCTGTCTCTTGATGCCTTTCTCTTTGCAAAATGCATCAAACTCCTTTGAACAGTACTCTCCCTCACGGTCAGTTCTTAGTGTTTTAATCTTCTTGTCTGATTCATTTTCAACTAGAGCTTTGAAGCTTTTGAATGCTTCAAAAGCTTCTGATTTTTCCTGCAAGAAATAGACCCATGTCTTCCTACTAAAATCATCAATAAATGAGATGAAATATTTCTTGTTACCATTTGAGATGGGATTTATTGGTCCACATAGATCTGAGTGAACCATCTCCAGGATTGATTGAGCCATTTCTGCCTTGCCACTTGGAAAAGAATCTCTTTGATGCTTCCCAATGATGCTTTCTTCACACACCTTTAATGGAAGAGTTATCTCAGGTAAGCCAGTGACCATCCCTTTCTGGTGAAGTGTTCTCAAGCCATTAAAGTTTAAATGGCCATATCTGTAGTGCCATCTCCACAGGTCATCTTCTTTGGCAAGCAGGCAAGCCTGCACAATCTTGATTTTTAAAGGAAACAATCTGTTGGAAGACATTTTTATAACAGCAATAGAGCCTTTTTTTGGATCGTACACTTCACACTCTCCTTTATAGATTGTAATCCTGTAACCTTTATCTTGTAATTGACCAGCACTTAGCAAATTTGTCTTCAAATCAGGAATATAAAAGAACATTTGAAATAGTTTCAATAAAGTCATTTTTGGCTTTGATTTGAATATCTCCCTTACCCATCACTTTCATTGTTGATTTGTCACCAAAACTTACTGCCCTGTGAAAGCTTTCATCAATAAAGGAAGACTTACATCCACTCATGTGATTGCTGCAACTCGTGTCCACATACCATGTCTCCTGATCAGTTTATGTCAATGCATGAAAAGCCATCAAAAGTGTCTCTTCCTCATTTTTCTCCACAAAGTTTGACTTTTCTCTGTTGTCTTTTGGTAACTTCGTGTAGCATTCATTCTTGTAGTGGCCAAAATTTCCACACCTATAGCACTCCACTTTTGACTTATCAAAGTGGTAAGCTCATTTTTCTTTAGAGTCATCATTTCTTTTGAAAACATGAGGTGACTTGCTGTCATCTCGATGTCCAGACCGTCCACCACCTTGATGGCCGGGACCACTTCTTCCTCTACTACGTCCACCTCTTCCTCCTCGAGAACTTGAGGGCTCAGAAAAAATGGAAGCTTTCAGCGCTGTTTGTTCATCACTGGCAGTGGTGCAGTTAAGTCTTTGTTCATGCACTAACAAAGAGCTTTGCAGTTCATCAACTCGTAACTGAGCAACATCCTTTGCCTCCTCAATTGAACAGACAATGTAGTCAAACATTGGAGTCAATGATCTCATAATTTTCTCCACAACTTTGACTTCTTCCATGGTGCCTCCATCGGATCTCATCTTGCTTGCTATTCCTAGAGTTCTAGCAAAGAAATCAGTGATGGACTCACCTGATTTCATTTGTAGAGTTTCAAAGTCCCTTGTTAGAGTTTGAAGCACTGCACGCTTCACCCTATCTGACCCTTCATATTTCTTCTTCAAAGAATCCCATATTTGTTTGGAGGTCTCCTTCTCGAGTATGGTCTCCAAGATAGATCGATCAAGTGCCTGAAAAAGGTAGTTTTTCACCTTCAAGTCCTTTAGCTTCTGTTCAGCAACCTTCTTTTGTTGTTTTTCAATCAACACAACTCCCTCTGCTGGGGCGTCAATCCTTGATTCCACAAGATTCCAGTACTCCTTTGACCTGAGGAAATTCTCCATCAGCATGCTCCAATGGTCGTAGTGACCATCAAACCGTGGAATCGCTGGTTGAACAAAACTCTCAGTGGCTTTGTCAGTTGCCGTTGTTTCTTGCTACCGCAAGACACAATCTTTCACCCTTTTTCTCAGGTTTGTTCAGGCCTAGAAGGGGCTCTGATGCCAGATGTTGAATACTGGAATTAACTTAAACATAAAAGGATGCTTGAACAAAAGTATTTCAGTGCTTGAATACTGCAGTTTTTCTCTTCTAATTAACTGGAAACAAAGCTTACAACTTAAATAGAAAATAACAATCTCCACGATAACCACTAGCACAACATGTGCAGATTTTGTGGAGTTCAACTACCTTAAGCAACGGAAGCAAATTTGAACGTGGTGAACAGACTCAACCACAACGCCTACAATCTAGGACTCCAGCTTGACTTGGTCTCTATGTTGCCATGTCAGCTTTATTTAATTAAAACTAATTAAACAACTTTCAACATTCTTTACATGGCGTACAGTGGTGAGAACACATTCGGGACATTCTGAAGATTCAAAAAATAAAAGAAAGTTACAAGTGATGTAAATTATCTTTCAGTCGAGAAGTTTGGTGCTTACTGAGACACGTTTTCCGGTTTTGGATTAATGACCTTTTATATTCTATGAAGTAGATGATAATTTTTATTTCAAGATGCAAGATGGTTGTGACTGGATGAATATATTTATGTGTGCGTATGTAGATCCCAAATTTGCTGCGTAAGCCTTTCCTTTGCAATATGTAATCTAATTCAAGGCACCAGTGCAACCTTACGGGTTTAAGCCTCAATGCAAAGACACATCATCAACTCTCACTCTAATTGATAGAGTTGAGATTCAAACCTTGTTCTTCTGTCTTTCACTTTATCTTCTTCGGTGCAATTTATTTCGATTGCTTTGTAATTGGAAATTAGGGTTCATTTATAATTTGAATTTTGTAGAATCAAACTAGGTTATAATTGTGTTGCGTATCTCTTTGTGTGGTTGCTTAGATGGATTTGCAGATTGAACGGAACGACGAGGAGAAGCGGCCACTCCCCTCTGTATCAGAGTTATATAAACCAAACTCATGAGACTCATATATTAAGCTCACTTATATTAGACTCAAAATTTTCCGATTTGTGAGTTTGGCCCAAGCTTTTTAGAAGGGGAAATTCAAATTTGAGATGTAAAAATCACATTTACATTCCATTTTAAATTTTCGGGAAATGTGAATAAAAGTTCTACTTTAATGAGAAAGATGTAAATTTGAGATATCATTTAATTTTCTCTCTTAGATCAGAGGTGCCCATCACCTAAAGATGTAAAAAAGAATGTGAATTTAAGTTTTTATTTACATATTAGGTTGAAGATGAATAATTTACATTTTGCCATTAATTAGAGAGTTTTTCGCCCAAAAAAAGAAGAGCATTTTACATCGGGAAATTTGGAAAAATAACCAAATTTCGGATCCCAAATAGAATTCTAACCATCATTTTAAATTTTTAATAATTATAACCAAAAGCTGATATGAAAATACTAATACACCCTTAAAATAAAGTTTTCTAAAAGAAAAACCAAAAAACAAAAGGCTCGGCTGTCTTTTACCGCCGTCTTTTTCCTTTCTAGACGATAATCCAAAACCACATAAACCCAACCCAAGCCCAGCCAGCCATGGCGTGCAGCACGATCCCTCTCTATTCCTCCTCATCTTTCTCTTTTATACTCTCACACACAACCTTCGTTTAGTTTCGAACCCCCAAAATTTTTTCGACCTTCTCCACATGAAGACGATTCTCACTCTCAGTCTCGGTCAGCTTCCTCCTTTGCTCTCCAATTTCTGATTTTCAACTACAACGATGTAATCCTTGAGTTCGAGCACTTGCACCAAGAAGCTTACAAAGCCTTCACTCACTTCAATGTCCGCTGCCCTTCCTCAACATCCCAGCCTCTCAATTGGGACCTTCACTTCTAAGATCAACTCCAAAACCAAATCGTTGGTGAAAAGCCCAAAATGCGATGGTCCTTTCTCTTTTTCTCTCATTTTCTCCAAAGGTTGAACTTTGGATTTTGCTTTCTTCTATGATTGAATTGGGGTTTTGGGTTGTTTAAGGAACTTCAAGGAGCACGGGTGGCTTTGAACTTATTCAATTTTATTTCGAATCTCCAGATCTTAATTGAATGTTGCTTTGTTTAATTTCCATGGATGACATTTTTTTTTGGTTTTTTTGAGAAAACTTTATTTGAAGGGTGTATTAGTACTTTCATATCAACTTTTGGTTATAATTATCATAAATTTAAAAATGTGGCTAGAATTGTATTTAGGGTCCAAAATTTGGTTAGTTTTCCAAATTTCCCTTTTACATCTCCCATTAAAGTAAGGGTTCTTATATTTCATATTAATTGGTAAAACTAATTTATGCAAGACCGAATAAAATGACATTATATATTTGAATCGGTTTTAACCATCAACATACAAAGTAGATAAATACGAGAGATGTTTCTAAGTATCCGGTACACAAGCCGATACTCTATGTGTCAAACTACAAGTGGAGAAACACAAAAACATATATGCTCACTCTTATATAATGACACGTGAAGTAGCTAGTTTGTGTATCAGGTACTTGAAAAAACCTCTCGTATAATTACATTGCGAGTTAGACATAGAAAATAACATTAGGATTATATTGCTTCAGATTATCTCAGCTTTGCGGGATCCTTCCATTAACATGTAGTATATTGGTCATGTTAATAAGGATTCTAAAATCTTGTTGAGATCGATCACTGAGGGCTTCTTATACCTCTGTTCGTCATCAAGCCAATGGTGTGACCCATCTCCTAGCCCGCAATGCACTCACAAATGCTAGTCCTTTTCTTTGGTTAGATTCCCCTCCGGGTTTTTTATCTGATGTCCTCCTTGAGGATGTCCATTCTATAATGGACTGAGCATATGCTCCTATTTACCGTTAAAAAAAGATTTGCTCCTATTTTGTATGCTTTTATCTATGAAATGAAAGTCTATCGTTTATATCCCAAAAAAAAAGTGTTGTGCCAATGTTTCTACTAATCAAAATTGGAAGTTTATTAATGATTGTATACGTGAATCGTGAGAGTTAACTTGTGAGAGATTCATGCCATTTTTAGATATTGAGAAAGTCGAGTAAATAACTTGTGGTTAAATCGGAAAATAAAGATGGACAAGAACAAATCAAAATATTAAACAAATCGAAACAATACCAATGTCATATCTAACCATGATTCAAACTTCAAAGAAAATTAATTTAATCCTAGATCTTATCATTTTTACAAAATGGAAAACTAATAATTAATTTCACTTCATCAAGCTAGCGAGTTTGGTCATTTGGAGACCTTGTCTTTGCGGTGACACTTATCTTTGATCCAAATGATTTTACCCTTGATCTTGTCCTTGGCCTTCTCAGCACCCACCTTGGCTTTCCCAAGTCCTAATGCAGCTGCTGCAGCTGCGTTTTTCATATGCTTCTTGTCGTTGCTGCTGCTCCTACCTTCCTCTTTCTGATCTTCTCCAGCAGGCTGCTCATCATTCTCTTCTTGCTCTTGTTCTTGTTCTTGTTCTTGTTCTTGTTCTTGTTCTTGTTCGTGCTCTTGTTCTTGGTACGGTTCAGCTGGTTCTTGATAATATTGTTCTGGTTCTTGATAGTATTCGTATTGTGGTTCAGGTGCGGGTTCATCGCAGCCATGACTTCCTGAGCTTAAATCTCCAACCCAGCTTACAACTAACTCAACGAACTCCATACTCCTGTCGCAACTTTTCATTCATTTACACATGTACCTCAAGAAACAACCCCTTGTAATATGTCATGTAGACTTAGTACCAACTATCATAATTATTATTTTTTTACAGGAAAGTATGGATGAATTTTGATAAATATTACAGGACATAATAAAAAGGGTAATGTTAGGGAGACTAAATTTGTAGACAAAAATTGCAAACTAAATTATGTGTCACCAATAGGATTGAACACGTTTACGCTTAAGTCACAATCCAATCATCAACTCCAATGTCATTTAGTTTGCAAAATTTTGTCTAAAATTTAGTCTCCCTAACATTACTCTAATAAAAATGGCCACTTCACTACTAGAATTTTGGCTAAAGGACACCTTTTTCATTGGTGTCTATTATAAAGAATGGGCACTAACATTGGTGGCAAACCCCAATTGCCACCAAACAGCCACTACTAAATAGAAGTATATGTCCTATATAGAAGTCTTTAATGTTACAATCACCACCAATTAGATAACGGTGGCACAATGAATAGTTACACCTTTGAAATATTATATAATTTTTATACATTGGTGTCTATGTTGTAATATGTTTTTTTTTAAAAAGGGCCCATTAATCTGGGCACCCAAATATATATATATATATATATATACATATACATATACATATACATATATATATATATATTATATATAGTCAAAAGACTACACAAAATTGCATGTTTGCTGTAGTCTTCCACAACTAATCACATATTCAAAAAAAGTATTAAAAATGGCACGCTTTCACTAAAAAAAAAAAGGTATGCTAAACTACAACAAAATCAGGTCTAAAACCAATGAGCTATACTAAAAAATATGAAACTGACCGTCAAAGTACGAAACAGGACCATGAAGACCCTTATGTTGCTGCTACTGTTGGTTAAAGAGCACAAGTAACTTGGCCGACAAAAATTTCTCATAAACCTGCGGAGGTACAAGAGAAAAAAATTGAGCACTATACCACATGCAACAATTAGCAAACAAACTCAATTAATCTATGCTCGTAGTGCACAAATTCTAGTTCAGTACAGTTCAATTTGATGCCAAGGTAAGTAAGGTAAATAATAAACCTGTAACTGAAAATAACAGGGAGAGAAGTCAGCCAACTAGCTATCAACTTGTAACTGAAAAGTATTACCTAAAAATTAAAGAAGAAGAAATTCACTCAAGCTAATTGTGGGGTTGGAGTTGCAACCCCAGCTATTTGGACTGTTATTATATAATATAAGTGCTCAAATTCATATAAACATTACTTATGGCTTAGCCCTGGCTCAAATCCTTGTAAATTTTCATAAGTTTTCTACTACAGTCTGACATTAAAAAAGTTTTAGCAACAAAGTATGCATGCTGGACCCAACATTTCACCATCTAAACAATAAAAGGAATCAAAATATCAATCAATTATATACATGAGTTTTTTATGCTATTTATGAAATAGATGATACATATATCCACTTTGGTTGGATCAATGATTTGAATATCCATTAAATCTTCATAGTTTCCACTGTCAACCAAATTTGCAATCACTTAAAAGTTATAAATTCTTTATAAAGTATGATGGCTTACCGTAACTTAACTGTCTTGAAAACTTTATTGCATAACTAATAACCTGAACAAAAACATTTGATTATCAATAATAATGACAGATATATCTTAATTATGCATGTATGTAATTCTAACCTCAACCAACATACCAAATCCATTAAGACGGTGGAGATTTGACCTGGTAAACAATCCAAGGTTCGAACCACAAACCACTGTTTGTAACGACCTGCATGGGAATTATAAACAATTAATCCAAGACAAAGGTTCTAGTAAACAGTTCAAGACATCAAAGTAAATCTTTAGATTTTGAATGCCAAAAGAGGTATTAGCAATTATTTGCTTATATATCTGGTCTCATTTACATGGATCAAGAATATTATCAAGTTTACAGCCTTCAATGGCAGTGTTGTGGCTGAGATAAACAGAGTTTTGTGTAAAAACAGATAAACAGAGTTCTGTGTAAAAAAGATAAACGGGATAGTCCTTAACATAATATTTCAAGAAAATACTAGATTATTTTATAACAATATATTGATATTAGAAAGCAAAATTCAATCCATACTAAAACTCAAAATCAACCGAAATACTGTTCATAAGAACAGTATTCTTCCGTTTTCGCCCTTTTTGATTTTCTGTTATTTCATGTATGCCCCTGATGTCCACGCGTCCTTTGCTTCTATGAGATGTCGACGCGTTGCATGGTTCCAGAAGTTCTTGAGCCTTCCTTTTTTGATTTCGATCTCGATCTTTGCCTCACAAAAGCTCTTCGTGCTCTGATGGCTCTCCGATCTCCAGTTCTCTGTCTCTCTCTGTCTCTGTTTCTCTGTCTCTCTCTCTGTCTCTCTTTCTTTCTCCCTTTCTCGCTAAAAATCATGATTAGCAACCTGAAGCGAGAAACTCAGTTTTCGACTGCATGCACACCTATCAAGCCCTAGAATCCAACCGAACTCACTCCTTTCAAGCCCGTTTCTGCTCTTCCACTCGTTGCCCAGAAAATCAAGTTCTCAAGGTTTGATGTTTCATCAATTTCCTCCCCCTCAAAGATTATTTTGGTCTTTCGTGCATACTGATTTTTTATTTCTATGAATTTTGGTTGTGTGATTAGTGATTTTTGTTCTTAATTTTACTAAAAATTTTGAGTTTTTCTTTCTGTTGTTTCTATGGTTGTTCGTTCTGCATATTTCAATTACTCTCTCTTGTAGCGGAACCACTACGACCACTAGGGGCCATTGCCGCTTTAAATTATGGGCTTCAATCGTTTTCTAAAACCTTCTGTACTCATGCTAAGTTATTCTAGGTTTTATTCCATATTCAGATCATCCCCAATTTCAAAAGTTTAGGGAATTGGTTCGTTTCCGTGTTGCATGCTTAACATTCTTCTGTGTGATGCTGAGTTGAGGCTATATGAACTGGAATCGTTTAGGGTAGGCTTGAATTTGGCCAAATTTAGGTAAAAACCGTTAAAATCTAATCCTAATTTTCTTTAAAATTCCCTGTATATTTATTATTTGTTTCCAACATCAGGTAATCAGGAGGTTTATTTAATCCTCTTTATGCAGAACCAGAAAGACCTTTTCAAGTATTAAATGTTAGGGTTTCAGTCGCCAAAGTCTGGCGACTTGATTCAGGTCGAACGCCACCGAGTCGGACACCTCTGTTACGATGTGAAGTGAATCGTAGGTAAGTTGATGCTTAATTTTTACGGTATTTTCGAGTTTTTTTTGCCAGTTTGTTTTTTATTTTTAACCCGTTTGGCACCCTTTTGCCTCAGAGCTCGGTTGCTGGATGAAGTTGCTCAGCTCGCGCATAACAAGGTCGATTTGGACTCAGGTTGCCTCCAAATTTTCTTACTTTTACCATTCTCTGCTTTGAATTACTGAATCACTGCATTTTTTGGAAATTTTATTGGTGGTGGAGTTAATTACTGAGATAAAGTTGTGGGCTTTGTCTTTGTGTTTATTTTGGATTGGAGATTCCCTTCTTCCCATTCCTCTGTAAGCCCCTTTTTACTTTACTGTCACTGTTGTGCTGCTCAATATTCAGTCAATAAAGAATGTTTTAATTTTCTTCTTTAATTTATCTTTTGTTTGTTTTAATTGGATAATCTCACGAAGTGAACAAGAAGGAACTGACAACTGGGATTTTTTAGCAAGTAATAATTCTTATTTCCTTACATGTTTTAATTTTAGTTTACCTACTTCCCTTCAAATATGACCTTACAGAATTCACAATTATATTCTCAATATAACGTTAAGTGCTCAAAATAGAATTCCCAAATCTGATATTATCCTCATTCTAATTGCAAAGGTATTCATTAATCAATGTTTCATCTTAATAGTAAACATTTTAAATTTCATTGTATTTAATTGCATGTCTAAAAGAGCTTCTATTCCTTTGGGCAAGGATTTAGATCAGAAGCCTGAGAACAGCTTACCAAAAGATATTCATGCCTGCTGATGAAAATTTTGGGGGTTTTGAAGAACGTTTTTCTAAGGAAAATTTATGAATTAGGTGTGTGCTTGATCCGAAGAGGTCTCAGAACTTTGCAATTCTTTCTTATTGCATTTTGTCCAATTTGGAAGGTAAGTTGTGATTCTGTATGATGTGTTGAAGGGCCATTTGTTGAGTTCATCAATGGAATTTCGTTGTTTATGTATTTCCGAAATACTTTGGTATAATTGATAATTAAGGATTAAATGTCATGAGGTTCCTTTTGTTTAAGATAGACAAGTAAGAAGGAATTGAAGAAGTGGGTTTGGGTTAGTATAGAGAACTGAAACAGAATTGTACTTGCTGTTGTTGCAGGGAAATGAAACAGAATTATACCTTCTGCAAAATTATCGAGTGGTAGCAATTTGCAGATTCCCTAATCAATTGAAGTAATTTTGTTTCCAATTTTATTTCTCTTCGTGTAATTTTCTGAAAAAAATGGTTGTTTTGTTGCAAAAAGCAGGGCTATGCTCCAATCTATTTAAGACTTGAAGATTTCGAAGTTTCCTGGCTTTGTCTTCGAATTCAGGTATTTTGTTATTAATTTGATTGCATTGTATTTCTTGATTTGAATGAAATGGATGCATCTGGTACTGTAATTAAACATGAATTCCATGGAGTCAAGTAAACTTAAAATTAAGTTTTGACTGATTAGGACCGTTTTAATAGACCTATTGCAAGTGCTAGAGATACTTGGTTTGATGTGGTTGAACGCTACTCCAACGACTACGAAACACTCAAGTAACATTTACAAATTTCTTCTAATTTCGCAATTTCCATGAATATTTCACACCTTTTGTTATGTCTTCTTAATTTCTATTATCATCGTGTTACTCGCAAACATTGTGAATTCTGTGTTTTTTCGCATCCAATTTCTAAAAATGATTTTCATCCGTTATAAAATATAGAAAAAAAATTTGTCTATTGGGTCCAAAAAAGGCCAAGATGACAGTACTAACACTACTTTGCAAGAAAATTTAGTTCAAACTATTTTTTGAGATGTATTTACCATGGTACGCTTCTATCATCAGTCCCCACCGGTTTGCAGAATGAGCTGGAAGAGTGTTGCAAATTTTGTTGGGAAACCTGCTACTATAGTTTTCAGAACGGCTATGTCACAGACTCTGCTATTCTTCCTGTCAAAAGGAGGAAGGTTTGCATCTTTTACTCAATTAGATGACTTCTAAATTTTGTCTTTACATGAGGCTTTATTAATAGTGACTTTAGACCACAAGAGGAAGGCTTGATACAACGCTGTTCAAGTTGGGCTACTGGTGAACGCCTAAGCTTTTTTACTTTAATGGACATCAATGCTTTTTTGGTCGTTAATGTTTGTTTTCCGTCCATTTTTCTTGCTGCTTTTGTATTAGGATTTTAAACTCAATCGTGAAATTGAGTGTAGGCCTTTTTTATTGTACATAAGTTCTTAATGTGGAGTCAATACAAATATTCCCTGCACATATTCTACTGTTTAAGTAATGAACAAAACTATTCTCAATGTTTCCAGCTATCATGTGTCAATTTTAACGTTTTTAAAGCCCGCAGCGAAGCGCGGGTATTCTTGCTTGTTTATAACTAAAGGAAAAGCGAACTTTAAAACTAAAACTCATTATGAATTAACAAATTTCATTAGTTTGCAAATAGCATTAAACAAGAAGAAAAGAGAGCTACAAATAATTAGTACTTTATTAGAAGAAAGAAAAATGGATTTTAATACTAGGTTTGTGCTACATAAGAAAGCATATTACATTTAACGATATTGTCCAACACAACCAAGTACCCAAGGGTGATGACGATGCATTTTATCCCACCTATGTAGCTATCCACATCCAATGCACATCAATCTGATAACTAACAAAATCAACCCAATTGGTTCTATGCCTTCCCTATGGAATTTGTAGTATATACATCAAGTAAAATTCACAAAAAGGATCACAGTTAACTTTTCACTTACTGATGCCAGTGACATTCACCATGCATGGATGATAGCCAATCTCATCATCCATGCCAATTTTCTGCGCCATAGCAAAACCTTCATCTTCAACTTCTCCACTTGCTTAGATCTCCAAACCAGCCCCATTCAAATTCAAAGTGCAAAATCACCATTCAATGACTCTTACGGTAAGAATAGTTGAACCTAGCTGGGAATGGATGTTATATTATGGTATTAATATTCACGTATGTCCAGTGCAGGCAAGATATCAACCTTTAAAAAAAAAACTCTGGTTTTTAGCTCTATGTAAACATTCCTTCTCATTTTGTACCTACGCAGAAGATATGGATGTTTATATTTTGAACCTAGGCAGTTGGTAACTATATAGACTGCTCTGTTATTTTTATTTCTGTATGGATGGTTTATGGAATGAAAATCATGTAAGACTACTCTGTGTATTTTGCAATTATAAAAATGTGTATCAGTTTAATTTATATGTATTCAACTACAGTTTCGCTAATTAAATATCATGACAGTATAACTGGTTAATTCACAATTCATTTCATACCTCGATTATATTCTTACTGCAAAATGATCGAGTGTGAGATAAAAAAGAACAAGCAGCAATGCTATGTCCAGAAGGCTTCAACATATTGTAGTGATCTGAATTAGGACAAACCCATGCTCCACTGCACCTCCAGTCATCCTTCCTACCTGAAGCTGCCACATAAAGACACCAGTTTAATATATTGCATATAATACCAATTTTAGTTTAAAAATCAATATCTTCAAAAAATTGTAACAAATTTAAATACCAACAACTTAAAATCTACAATATATAAACAGATCCATAAAATTCAAAACCAATCGAAAAGTTTCAGCAAGTAATCAATCACAGTAGTCCATATAATGAATCAAAAAGTTTATGCAATCACAGCCCCAAAAAACCTAAATTCCCAAATCAGAAACCCACATAATTCCTAAATCAGAAACCCACATAATTCCTAAATCAATTGAAAAGCTTATGCAAAAACCCTAAATTCCTAAATTAGAAACCCTAATTCATAAATTACCCAGGGATTTGCAGGATGATGATGGTTTTCTCAACGGTGAGGATGGTGTGGTGGTGGCCAGAACTCGCCACTGGAAGGACTGAAGGAGAGTCAGGAGACGATGCCATGATGGTGATGGTGGCTAGCTACTGTGATGTCGACACAGTCGAGGTCGATCAGTCACCATGAGTCTCAAGGAGTCGAGTTGAGTAGGGGTGGGAGGGAGAACGAGAAAGTGAGGAGTCGATGGACTGAGATGGCGCCTTATCGAGGCCTGAAACGAGAGATGAGAGGAGATTCGGGGAATGAGTGCGAGGTCTGAGAGAGTCGGAGAGACATAAAAACAAATAACCAGCACCACTTCGGTGCTGAAAAAATAACCAGCACCACTTCGGTGCCTAAAAAATAAATAATAAAATTAAAATGCAGAAGAAAAGTATTTTTAAGAAATAAAATTATTTAACAGACATCAATAGTTAGTGTCTCAATTTTGAAGACCACCGATATCAATGGCATCCAACTATAAAGACACCAAAAAGTACTAAGAGTGCTTGCTTTATGTCTATAGTCACTAATTACAAATGATGTGCAAACATCGGTGTCCTATAGTCATAATTCTAGTAGTGCTTTGATACATAATGGTAAAGATCTAGGTGGAAATAATTTAATATGAAAAAAACCATAAAAGCATTATGGTAAATGGAAATTAAAGTCATGAAAATAAGATCATAGGGTTTTATTGTCCATGTAGCCTAGAACATGGACAGATCACATGATTAAACATATTACTGTATATAATCAGTGGTAAAGCGAATTTTTCTAGAGTAAGAGTTATGTAAAACCGACAAATGAGATGACAAATTTGCAACCTCTCAAGTTAAAATAAAGACTGGCTCTTGCAGTAGAAAACTACATTATCCCCACAAACAAAAACACACAAACTCAATCATATACAGGAAAATAGGGGGGGGGAGAAGTACCTTTGATGTATGTGGATGGCAAACAGGAGATCGATGTGTGAACTTGTGGGGACTGGGAATGGGGTTTTAGACGAGAGGAGAGTTTATTTTGGGGGATTATATAAAACGGGTTAATTCAAATTTCCATTTCTTCTCCTTATACGTATTATTATAAATTAGGGAGACTTTGGATCCGGTCCTTAGCCATTAACATTTTTGGACTAAAACCTTCATGATATTCAATTTTTGATCAAAGTCCTTTGACTTTGTACATCTCATTATTGCTGTTAATATGTATTTCCATATGTTTGATATTAATTACTTACATGTTATGGGATTTAAAATCCCATATTATATGGCATATAAATTAAAAATGATTACAATAAAAAAGAAAATACTCAAAAATTTTGATTGAATAAATAGATAAAAACAGGTAACAATATATGTAACATCCCATATCGCCCAGGGTAGTGATCATTAAATGTATATTCTCATCCCTACCTAGCACGAGGCCTTTTGGGAGCTCACTAGCTTCGGGTTCCGTAGGAACTCCGAAGTTAAGCGAGAAGGGGGCTAGAGCACTCCCATGATGGGTAACCCACTGGGAAGTTGCTCGTGAGTTCCCAGAAACAAAACCGTGAGGGCGTGGTCGGGGCCCAAAGTGGACAATATCATGCTACGGTGGTGGAACAGGCCCGGGAAGTGATCCGCCTCGGGTCAGGATGTGACAATATAACTTTGAAATAATAAATGTCAAACAAATGTACCCATAGTGTTAAAAAAAAATGAAAAATAGTACATTTTATTATAAATATGTATACATTATAAATAAAAAATAAATAGATTTTACATTAAAAAAATGGTACATTTACAAAAAAAAATTGGTACATTTTACATATAACCAAGTGGTACATTTATAAAGAAAAATGGGTACATTATAAATAAATTTTTTTTTTTCAAATTTATAAATAAATTATGAGTATAAATAAAAATTTAAAAATATGGGCACAAAATGAAATTAATATATGGGTACAAATTAAAACTAACAAGAAAATTGGTACAAATTAAAAAAGGGTTGCCAATTAAAAATGGTACAAGCAAAAAATAGAAATATATGATACAAAGTTTAAACATAAATATAAATATACCAAATGTAATGTTTCTAAACTATATTTTAGAAATAAAAATTAATTATGTTGATATGTAAATAATTTATAACTGAAATAATGATGTTCATTAAAAGCTAGGAACTTTGATAAAAAAAATTAAAATGAAATAAGATTTTAATCAATGCAATAGAATAAAGAGGGATGATAACTTAATTTATCCAAGGGAACTTTAATTAAAAGCTCTCGGTACTGTTTATTTTAACAAAAAACCACATTTTTACACTAAAAAGTCAATCTTGGTACTATTCACTTTACCCTTTATTTTGTCCTTATCGTTAAAACTCAAAGTTTTTAAGACATTTTCATTAGTTTTCCTTTTATTCAATGCATCGTATCTTTATAGTGGTGACACTAATGTAAATCAAATATACAGTTGGATTGGGATTACGCCAATTGTACTTAATCAGCATCATAGACTACTTATAGTAAGCTTTCCTTTGGCTTTACTTGTTTATTATTAGTTGAGCACCTAAATAATCAGGAAGCTGGAATAGCTCAGCTGGTTAGAGCGTGTGGCTGTTAACCACAAGGTCGGAGGTTCGAACCCTCCTTCTAGCGGTTTTTTAAAAATATTTTTACTTATTTTGTCTTTATTTTTTAATATATTTTTACTTATTTTATTTTCATTAGGAAAAAACAAGTGGACGCCGAATGGGAAATATAACATCCCACATTGCTCAAGGGAGTGATCCTTAAATGTATATTTTTATCCCTATCTAGCACGAGGCCTTTTGGGAGCTCACTGGCTTCGGGTTCTGTAAGAACTCCGAAGTTAAGCGAGAAGGGGGCCAGAGCACTCCTAGGATGGGTGACCCACTGGGAAGTTGCTCGTGAGTTCCCAGAAACAAAACCGTGAGGGAATGGTAAACCCAAAGTAGGCAATATCGTGCTACGGTGGTGGAGCAGGCCTGGGAAGTGATCCGCCCTAGGCCGGGATGTGACAAATGGTATCAGAGCCAATCCCTGGCCGGAAATGTGCTGACGAGGACGTCAAGCCCCTAAGGGGGTGGATTGTAACATCCCACATCGCCCAGGGGAGTGATCCTTAAATGTATATTCTCATCCCTACCTAGCACGAGGCATTTTGGGAGCTCACTGGTTTTAGGTTCCGTAGGAACTCCGAAGTTAAGCGAGAAGGGGGCCAGGTCACTCTCAGGATAGGTGACCCACTGGGAAGTTGCTCGTGAGTTCCCAGAAACAAAACCGTAAGGGAATGGTAAGCCCAAAGCGGACAATATCGTGCTACGGTAGTGGAGCGGGCCCTGAAAGTGATCCGCCCTGGGTCGGGATGTGACAGGAAAGCCAAATTGAACCTTGATAAATAAAACCATAAAACTTGTGTTGACCAAAAAAGTCAAAATCAGAACAAAAATCGAACTGAATCGTCTCAAAGCAGTTACGGTTTCGATTTGGAAATATTAAGAACCAGAGGAACCAGACTAAGCCGCTTTTAATATAAATTATTTTATTTTATTTTATTTTGAACAAACGATATTATCTACACTAAAAAGGAGGGAATGTGCTTAGCTTCACAATGAGCTAGCAATAATGTGGTTCAAATTCGCCCTTGGCGAGAATCAAACCTAAGATCTATCACTTACAAGTGAAGAGAAATACAACTAGACCGTAGTACTAAGTGGCAATATAAATTATTGTTTTATAATTTTTTTTTAATATCTATAACTATAAGACATTTTTCCAAGAAGGCCATGTACTTGCCCAATATTTTTCTTCACTTCTCTCCCCCTACTTTGTTGTTTTATCACTTCTCTCCCCTTACTTTAATTTTCTTCATTCTTTTCCAGTATATTATGTATTATGTACACTTTAGTTTTAGTTTAAAATGTACACTTTGGTCTTAATTTGAGGCTTTTTATCTTTTGATTTATATTTATATTTACACTTTCTATCTTCCGGTCACAAATTTGTAAATCTAGTAGTGCGAACTCAAATTTGATTGAATTTATGTTGAAATATGTGTTTGGTATTGGAAGTAGAAAATTTGAGAAAAAAAAAAATATATATATATATATATATATATGATTTTGGTTAGAACTGTAAACCGGCATGAATCGAACTAAAACTGTCATAAACTGTACCGTACGGTTTCAATAATAAATTTAAACAGAGCCACTCTACACCAAACCGAACCATTGAAAATTTTCGAATCCAGCTCTAGTTTGAGGGTGGAACTTGGCCGAACCGGACCGAGCTCACCCTTAGATTAACATATAAAAAGGTTCAATTGTCAACTTCCTTTTGTTGAATACAACAAATATTTTAATATGTTTTTCTACTTTGGGAAGTAGCTTAACATAAAAAAAGGTTTCAATTGTCAACTTCCTTTGGTTGAATACAACAAATATTTTTATATGTTTTTCAACTTAGGGACTTAATTTTCTTGTTTTTATTTTCAGTTTTCTTCTCCCTTTTTTCTGTCAAAGATATTTTTATTTTCCTTTTTTTATTTCTTTTTAATCCTTTTGTTTCAAACTTTCAGGGTAGAGATACTCGAAGCTTGGCGAAAGACGAAACCTTTCAAGCAGCTGTGAACTAGAATTTTACAACTCCATCAGTAATTATTATTTTCCTTTAGTAATTAATGTTATTTATCTAATTTCCTTTACTGATTTGTTTGTTTTTTTCTTTGCTGATGAATCAGGGAATATCCATTAAATATTAAAACAAAATTATAATATGAATTTAAATTAAATAAACGGACTAAAATAAATAATTAATCTAACACTAAATTTTATTAAACTTTAATTTTGTTCAAGGATTAAAGTTCAAAAACGCTATTTCTCAAAATTCAATCGACAGTTTCCACTCCTTTCCCTATCAAACTTTGGGTGCAATTTTGCTCACCCACATTAACTTTGGTGTATGCTCACCATACACCTTATTAGTTGCCATGTGTCCCATCTTCTTACCCTAGTAAACTTGTTAATTAATATATCTTTTTTAATTTTTAAAACTAATTTAAACATGACTAAATAAATAAACTCAACCCCATAAGCTTTTCAACTTCCCCAGCCAACCCCCACCCACCCACGCCACCCTTTCAATCTTCTTGTTCAGAAGCCATGGCGAATCAGCCATCTCTGTCCTCCGCCCTCCGCCCTCCGCCATCCCTCTTATTCCACTGTAACTCTAATTTACTTTATAGAGAAAACTCAACAAATGTCCTCGCCAATAAAGAGAAATGGCTGGTTCTTTAGGTGAGGCCGTTATCGAATTTCATGGCTGCAATGGTGCAGCCGTCGTAATTATTTTCGCTGTTGTTGCACGGTCTTCGATTATCGAGTTGACAATCATATAGTCACAGTGGAGGAAAAGATAAAAACAATGTTCTCATCGTCATCATCGAATCTTTGGCTGTGGGTGGGTGGGTGTTCATGGGGTTGCTGGGTGGAGAAGTTGAAACGCTAGAGGGGTTTGGATTTTTATTTTTATTTTTAATGCTTAAAATTAGTATCAAAAATTGAAAAAGATATATTTAATTAACAAGTTTACTAGGGTTAAAAGATACAACACATGTTAGCTAATAAGGTGTATGATGAGCATACATCAGGGTTAATGTGGATGATCAAAAATACACCCTCAAAGTTTTGTCTCCATCAACTTTTCTCATTGTCTTCCACTACTTTTCCTCCTAAACCAATACCAGAGTTTCCACTCCTTTCCTTATCAAACTTTTGTCTCCATCAACTTTTCTTGTTCTTCCACTACTTTTCATCCTAACCAACAAACCAACCAAGGAAAATGATCATCGCGAGATCTTTATTCTGAGGATCCAGAAAATTCTATGATCATGTCATTTTATCGTACATCTTGTGATAATAAATTATTTTAAATTCTAAATTTTAAATTAAATATAAATAATACATAACAAAAACTGACCGTACGATGTACGATAAATGGACACAATCATAGAATTTCTAGAAAAAAGATCCGGCGAGAATCTTTTTCCACCAACCAACCAACAAACCAACCAAGGAAAATGATCATCGCCGGATTTTTGTTTTGAGGATCCAGAAAATTTTGTGATCATGTTCTTTCATCGTACATCTTGTGATAAAAAATCATTTTAAATTTTAAATTTTAAATTAAATATAAATAATACCTAACGAAAACTGACCGCACGATGTACGATGAATTGACACAATCATAGAATTTCTAGGAAAAAGATCTGGCGAGAATCTTTTGCCACCAACCAATACCAGATTCAAATTTCAACAGTACACAACAACCAACTGACCAAAAGTGATGAAAGATAGAAACAGGGCTTTGTGCGTGCAAGCTGGTGAATAATGTATAATTCAAAATGAATGATGGCCCAAGGATGTGTAGTGAATGGTTAAGAAGAATCTCGTAGAGATTAACATAAAACGTGATGAAAGAAACAGGGCTTTGTGCGTGCAAGCTGGTGAATAATGTAAAATTCAAAATGAATGATGGCCCAAGGATGTGTAGTGAATGGTTAAGAAGAATCTCGTAGAGATTAACATAAGGAAAACTAATGAAAAAGATTTGAAAATTTTAAATTTTAACTATAAAGATAAAATAAAAGGTAAAATAAATAGTATCAAGATTGACTTTTTAGTATAAAAATGTGATTTTTCGTTAAAGTGAACAGTATATAGAGTTTTTCGTTAAAGTTCTTATTAACAGATCCATGCTATACAAAAAAGGAAGAGACCGGCACTTGTAAGAAGAAACAAACTCCAGTACAAGGTGAGGAAGCTAGGCTAGAGAGAGAGAGAGAGAGAGAGAGAGAGAGAGAGAGAGAGAGAGAGAGAGAGAGATGGAAGAAGTTGAAAGCAGAGAATGGTACTTGGCTGCTTATGCAGCTGAAGGTGTTCCAACTTCTGATCATCTCAAACTCCGTACGGTCACACTCTCACTATCCCCTGATTCCATTCCCGAACAACATGTCATTCTTGAGACCCTCTTCATTTCCGTCGAGCCATATTTACGCAGCAGAATTACTGGCCGGGAAGATGGGCTATACAGCTCCCAGTTCAACCTTGACGAGGTTCGTGCATGCATACCAGAGTACATTCAATCACACATGTAACATGTGCTGCAATATTGTGATTTACAGCTCAAAATTAAAATGATGCATGAATTAGGTTTGTGTTACCTATTTCGTTTGGGTGTCTTATTTAAGTTTGGATCTGACTTCTTGGTTGGATTTCTTGTTTGATGATGAGATTTTGTTAATTACTTATTTGATTAGAATTTAAATTTACTTATAACTAGGATTAGGATTCTTATTGTAACCTAAATCTCATGCACTATAAATAGGACATTAAGGTTAGTTTATTTTGTGTGTCTCACCATCAGTTTGGAGAGTTTTCTTTCATTGGATTTTGGGTGGAAGGCCACCGTTTGGAATCATGAGTGGCAAATTCATAGGTCATTCGTTTGATAATTCGGCAAGAGTCAATTTGTGAGCTAGAGAGTTAGAGAGCAATTTGGGAGAGTCTACTTCATTTGTTTTGAGTTTTCTACTCGTTTGATTTAGGGTTTGTAATTTGTGCGATTTGGGTTGTGAGAGTTAAACATCTTTTTGTAATCTCCGTTTGTTTAGTGAATTTTCTTGCCGTATTTCGCCTATAGACGTAGGCTTTACGCCGAACCACATTAATATCCATTGTTCTTATTTTGAGATTCTTATTTCTCTGATTTTGCTTATGATATTGATATTTGATGCTTTATTAGAATTTACTTCCGTTTGTGCATAAAAGTAGAACATTGAAGCATGCTTAAACATTGATAACAAATTTACAGTTTAAGATTATAATTTATGTATGCAGGTAATTGCAGGATTTGGGGTTGGAAGGATAATTCGGTCAAAAGATAGCAACTATGTTGAAGGTGACATAGTTGTCAGTCCATTCACACCTTTTGCTGAATATTGTGTGGTACCATCCCAGTTCATAGCAAGAAGGATCGATCCAAATAATGGGATTCCCTTACCTGAATATATCAGTTCGTTAGGTAACAATTTTCTTTCCCAATTTCTCTCCTTTTGCATTTTCCCTAGCTATGTAGACGCAAAGGCACTCATATTTTAGCCTCCCGCACTATAAACCGGACATTCTATAATTTTTCAGCGGTTAATGGATTATCAAGAAGCTCAAATCAGAGTGCGGTTTCGTATTATTTCTTTTACTTCAAAATAGGGTAAATTACATTTTACACCTTCAAGTTTGGATGCAATTACATCTTTAACACATTTCAATTTCATACTTTTGCTATTATTTCATTTCAATTCCGTACAACCGTGTCAATTTCTGTTAATTTTTCTGTTATCTGCTTACGTGCATTTCATGGGCCCATTATACTTGTGCCACGTGGATTAAAAATTAATAAAATAATTTTTAATTATAGAAAGTGCCACTCTCTCCTTCTCCAGCCCACTCTTTCCTTACTCTCTTCTTCTCTTGGCCTCCCCCCACCCCTCACTATCCTCTCTCTTCTTCTCTGGGAGCCACTCGACTCCCATGCTTCCCTTGACCAGCTCTGCCTCTTACGATTTGCGCCGGCATTGTGGTGCTTTGTCTTTCTTCTTCCTCCCCTTCTATTTGCTGCTCCCATCTCAGAGTCTCCACCTTGCTATCACTAAGCACTACAACAGAAACTCCTTTGCAACCCACCCATCTGCAAACCCAGAACAACCCAAAATGCTGGAAAATCTATGAATTTCAAAGAATTGAAGCAAAGATTGAAAAGTGGTTCAAATCACAAAAATCCATCGCGACCCACCAAACTGTAAGAACCCAGATCCACACCACCCAAGGAAAACCCACAGCTTATGCAAGAACCTAGAAGACGGGACAAACTCGACTGCGTTCGACCACTACTGGACAGAAGCCGGAGGCAGAGAGGGAGGCTTCGACAAGCGATCTGATCAAGATTTGTTATTTCTCTTTAAGGCGGCTCCGAATTTCCTGCGGGTCCGCTTCGATTTACCGTACAAGCCGACGAAATCGACGAGGAAGAGTCCGCTGCGAAGAGGCTGGATGGCGGAGGAGCGACCATTGCTGGAGTACTGAAGGAGCGTCGAAATCGGCGTCACTGACCGTAACGCCATTGTTGGAAGTCACAGAAAGCACAAAGAGAGAAAGAGTGGGGTGGGGGTTGAGTTAGAGAGAGAAGGAGAAGTGTGTGGCAGCGGTGAGGGAGATAGAGGTGTGGCTGGATGAAGGATTGCGGCTAGGGTTGAAGAGGGAGGGGTTGACGGAGGGGTTGAAGATGGGTGTAGAAGTAAGGGGTGGACCCACTATTATTTGAAAACATATTATATTTTAATTTCTTTTCCTTTTTATATTAACATTTCTCAATAAATTTACTTTTTTTTATTAATTTTTAATCCACGTGGCACAATTTATAATGGGCCCGTGAGATCCACGTAAGCAGATTACGGAAAAATTAACAGAAATTGAGACGATTGTATGGAATTGAAATGAAATAATAGCAAATGAGTGAAATTGAAATGTTTTAAAGATATTGTAAAAAATTGTAATTGCACCTAAACTTGAGGGTAGAAAATGTAATTTACCCTTCAAAATAATTCACAAATGAAAATTAATTCTATCATGGCTAATTATGTTGATGAAATATAGGGGTGCCGGGGTTTGCAGCATGGGTGGGAATTGAGTTGCTGGCAGACCCAAAACCAGGATCCAATGTGTTCATTTCAGCTGCTGCTGGGGCTGTTGGAATGTCTGCTGGACAGTTGGCCAAGCTCAGAGGATGCAGGGTCATCGGAAGCACCGGATCAGATGAGAAGGTAAGTAGTTTAAATTTTAGAAAATGCTCTAATCTGTCACCAATTCAAAGTGAATGAAATACCACTGTTTCTCTGATAAAAAAAGAAAAAAGAAATACCACTGTTTCTGTCACACCTTGATTCCGAGATACACCTAAGATCGATATGTGGCAGTAGAAAGTAGCATTATAATAATAAATAGAGTCAACTCAGACATACATAATATACATCAGACAACAAGAGAAATTAAAATTACAACAAAAGGAAACAAACACCACTATCGAGTGCATTGCATAGCTACACCCTTCGAAAACCTCTTCTATAGCCGCTACCTATTACCCTACAAAACAACCCTAGGTCGTGGGAATGGCACACCAGGCAAAGTAAAAACATTGATAAGTTGCGAAGCTTGTATGAGTGACAATAATACAACATGTGTGTTTTAAAAAACAACATTTTGCTCTCCTTTATAGTGGCAATTGAATACCAACTGCTTTCGGTGGTAGGAAAATAATAAAAAGGCCCCGCACCCTAAGGGCCCCTCTCTAACAAGGAAATAAACGAAAAAAATCTCAATTTTATGACACGATGACTGTTCTCCACTAACCACAAGGATACATGGACTATATTTCAACTTCGGTGCTATTGCTGGAGTGATGGGCAGATGCTTCTCAATACTGATTTGTATGAAATTAGCACGATCCGGCGATCAAATTCTTAGTGGTAATCATCAACTTTATAATGTTTTAATAACGGCTCACGCTTTTTTAATGATCTTCTTTATGGTTATGACGACGATGATAGGCGGATCTGGTAATTGGTCTGTTCCTGCTCTGATAGGTGCCATGCCATCACTCATAATTTCTCGATTGAATCCACATAGGCATCCAACCGCCTTTTTCATGATTAATCTACAGAGACAGTCAACAATCAATTTCACATATACAATAAAATCATAGGGCTAGAGCCACAAAGATCACAAAGTTCAGCATTCCAGAACCTCTTAAGGAACTGAATAACAAGGACGCACAAAGTAAGTTTCCAAAACATCTCATGGAACCAGATAGAAACTATGCACAGGGTTCCTGAACCTCTCAAGATACCGGAGTAAGATTCCAGAACCTCTTATGGAATCTGACATGATATAAGGTTCCAGAACCCCTCATGGAACCAAACAGAAGTAGTGTTCCAGAATCACTCATGGAAACTAGTGACAATCAAGTAGGATTCCAAAACCACTCTTGGAATTAGAAAGAAAGGTAACACGCTAGGGATTTAATATCCACACATAAAATGAGAAAGGAAGTACACTAGGTATCGGTCCTCTACTAGCCTTCTCAGCTTGCAATTATTTCAAATATATATATATATATATATATATATATATATATGTATGTGTATGTATGTATATATATCATTTCCCAAAGCAAATTGATGACTGGGTAACAAAATTTGTAAGTCCATGTTATACGCCCAAAGTATATAACGAGGGAATTTCATATGCAGAATACTCATCACATGATATTAAAGTCAACTCATTTGGAGCCTAACGCTCTTCTAGAATCAATACAATTGAATCGTCACGCAAAACTATGTGCACATCATTGAACGTCACGTGTCCCTGATGGGCCAACAACGCTCATATAGAACCTAATATCCTACACAACACTCCACTAGGCAAACTTATGAAACTGACACACACAACAAGGAATCGTGCTACTTGCATGTAAATCGAGACACACCAATATGTTATTGTGATGGGCCAACTAAGCTCTATCGAGCCTCAACAACTTTTGATTCTAATTTCACGACAATCCAACGGTCGGATTGCCATCAATTACGGAAATCATACATCGGTGTAATTATCCCAAAAATCAAATAAACAAATTATCCTATCAAATTTCAACAAACGGACATTAGTTATGGGCTCAGGACATCGAGAATGTCTCAATGTCCAAAATCCATGTTTTCAAATTTTTCCCCATGCGCCACCGCGCGCGGTGGTTTTTGGCAAACAAAAACCCAGTTTTCTAACTACCTCCAAATGACACCAAATTTACAGGAATATAGACCTCAATAGGAGGAATTTTTATACTTATGATGCAGTCTAAAAGTGGACGTAAGACGATCGATTTCACAGGTAAAAGCGGAGGTTGCACAAAACTTCACAACATCGATTCATCGCCTATGGTGGTCTAACAACATCGGGGTTGGTCGGGTTTTCCTCTTGGGATGAAGGGCTACAAAGCCCAGGTGGTGGCGTCAGTCACCGTTTTGCGGATTCGCCGGAATATGGGTAAAGGTCGCCGGAACCAGTTGGTTTTCGTAGATTTTTGTGGCCTTGCACCGCCATGTACGGTGGTCAAACATATGGTTCTTGGGTGGATTTTGTAGAGTGAAGTATGAGCTTCAAGATAGTGGTGGTGGCACGGTCTAATTTTTCATGGGTTGGCCGGAATTCGCATTTGAAAGGGCTTAAGAAAAGGGTCGGTGCTGTCGATTGGGTCGCGATTGGGGTTCTAGTGATGCTGGGTCAGGTTTCTAAAAATGGAAACCGATTAATTTTGGCAGATCCTCTTATAATCAAGGTCTAAAATATCGATGATATCGGAAATATCGGTAGTTCAAAAACATGGAAATTTCGATGGATATCGGGATATTATCGATATCGATAAAAATTGAATAAAAACCACGGAAATTGCAAGAAAAACTTGGAAATTTTTATTGAAACTTTGCATGATGTTTATTTAGTCAATTATCTATTAGTTTATCATAAAAAATTGGAAGGAAATGCATTGCATGATGGATTTAACTGATTTAAGTTGATTATATAGCGAGCTGACAAACATTGTGAGTGTAGAAAATATATAAATATTTTAACATATTTTCACAAAAATATAAGTGATATGGTGTTCAATGTGTTGAAGGAGTAAAATGGGAGAGGTTCGAATCCCCTTGGTGTTTTTTTAAATATAGAAATTTAAAAAATACGGAAATTTCGATGGAAATATCGATAACATCGGAAATATCGGTAGTCCAAAAACACGGAAATTTCGATGGAAATATCGGGATATTATGGATATTTTAGACCTTGCTTATAATAACTTATTATTATAATGTCTAAATTTCCAAATTGCCCTACTATTAAAGCTAGTGTTTAAAACACCGTTATCGGTGGAAATATCGATATGAAAATTTGTAGAAATATGGACGAATATATCGAATATCGATATTAATATCGGTTGCTTTCGATAGAAATGATGAAAATTTAAAATGAAACTTTGGGGATTGTCAAATATTGGTTTGGAAGAAATATAAGAGTTTCTTCAATATTTAACAGATGTGTCAAAAATATCGACGATATCTGTCGATTTTAGTCTGAACTTAAAATTTTCTCCAATATGAGATCTTTCTCTAATATTTTGGATATTTTCATGGAAAGATTGACTGTATTCAAGAAATTTTAAACACTTCTTAAAACTTCTTTGTTTCAAGTCCGACTTGTGAACGGTTTTTCTCTAAATGCTCGTGGGATCGAACTCTATCCATCTATTCCAAATCCATGTCCAAATGCCAAAGCAAAAGTTAAAATGACTAAAATGCCAAAGCAAAAGTTAAAATGACTAAAATGCCCTTGAAATTGTTTTTCTCAAAACTATAAAATAAATAAATAAATTCTAGGAAGGGATATCATAGTTGCATAGTTTAGAAGTGAATAATTAGTTAGTTGCTTAAGTGGCATTTCATTCAGTTCGAACAATAATAGTGGTAAATTAGAGTATTTTACAAAATATTCTAGAAACAATAGATTATATTTAGCTTTCATTCCATTAGAAGTTTATTCATCTGCACCGATATCATTCTCAATGCTGTGGTGGTTTCTCGTCCCATGTATTGTCCCTGACTGAAAATGAGTTAACTTTATACGTTAGTTTATGATAGTGAACAAACAACACTCCATGTAAATAAAGGAATGAAAATTGGTTTGTTGTTATTTTATTGTCAATTATTTAATTTTGGTCACCTAACTATTACACATCAAGGCATCTAATTAACCATCTTAAGAAGTTGATGAAATATACTCATGTCTGTCGCCTACTGCTCAACTATTTACGGAAACTCGAACGCTAGTGTTTGTGGCCGGCTGTTTTTCCCTTTTTTATTTTTTATATATATTCATTTTTCGTTGAGCTTATTTGAGAGATTTTTGGTAGAGCCAAAACTCTAATGTATTTTAAAGATTTAATTGTCTATGATTAAGGTTTTCCCTCAAAGAATCTCTACCAAAAATAACTCAAATTTGAAATCATACGACCGTTTAATTAAGGGGTTTTTTAACTTTAATCCTTCAAGAAGATTGAAATTTAAAATAAACCTGGTGTTAGATTATATATTGATTATAATCCATTGATGTGCCCTTAATTCAAAATAATTAATGTGCATTTTATTTAATGTCTCCTATTAAATATATAAATTTATTAACATACAAATTTTAATATATTTTTTGACCAAAAAAGAGTTTTTTAATTTATTAATTTTATTTAACATTCTTCAAACTTGAAAGACTCAATTAATGCACCTAAATGTTAGTACCAAAATGTATTATATTGAACTAATGTATTTAAATGTTAGTAACGAAATGTATTATATTAAATTACTGTACCTAAATGTGTGTACCGAAATGTATGCACATAAATGTTAGTACCGAAATGTATTATATTGAATTAATGTACCTAAATGTTTGTATCAAAATGTATGTACCGAAATGTGTGTACCTAAATGTATGCACCGAAATGTTTTATAATGAATTTAATGTACCTAAATGAAGAAAACAAAGTACATAGAAATATATTGTATAACAAAAATTAGTTTATCTAAATGTTTACAACAAAATATATTTCGATAAATGAAATGAAAATGAAAATTATAATGAAATAAAATTAATACATTAAAAATTAGGAAGAAAAAGAGAAATATTTAAAAAATTAAAATGTAATTAATAAATGAAGTTATTAATATATCAAGGGACTAAAATTAGATTTTGATCTTTCTCATGGTTTTAATCTAAAAATCATATTTGTTAAGGATTAAAATGAAGTTTTCTATTTAATTTTTTTAATAGTAGTCATTTTAGTGTTTTTTAGGAGAACTGTGTTTGTGTATTTTATTCATTGTAATTGGATGTTTTAATGATTTTATATTTGTCTAATATTTTACAAAACCAATTGATGAATGATGAATTAAAATATAGATAGTTCAATTATATAAAATGGACATTATACTTGTTTCAGGCCCCATTAGCGCTAATATTGTGTAGTCTAGCGTTAGTCTGCATTCTGCACCATTAACACTAGTGCCAGGATTACTACATTTCCGTGCACCACTGTAAGTTGCATTGATATTTAAAATGATCCAATAAAGCACGACATGACAAACAAATATATATGAATTATGAAGATGATGTAAAGTATGGAATTGGAGTCGACGATGTATGAACTAGAAAATAAAAAAAAATTGCTTTCATAATCCACTAAAGCGAGACATGACAAATTAAGCAAACGAAAAATAAGCGGTTAAGATTGTGACGTACTCATTATTATCGTTCATTTTTTCATTGAAAATATTTTTATTAGGGTTCACTCTTTGGAATTTCTGCTTGTCGCCATATTATTAGAATTTATACCGTTGATCTTAATAAGTACAAAAAATTCCTAGTACAAGTGTAGAACATGGATTCTTTTTATGTATAGAATGCTGATGAATTAAATAATAATCTCATGAACTATCTTATATAGTATTTGATATGATGATTCCTTCAAACACAATGATGTAAACCTCTGTAATTTGGGAGTTTTAACAAAAAACCCACGTTACTGTTCACTTTAACGAAAAACCACATTTTTATACTAAAAAGTCAATCATGGTACTATTCACTTTACCCTTTATTTTGTCTTTATCGTTAAAACTCAAAGTTTTCAAATTCTTTTTCATTAGTTTTCTTCTGAAATTTAACACATAGACTTCTATAACTCTGATAGATTAATTTGCCATCTCCAATATTGCTGATATTTTGTGGTTCTTAGGTGAGGCTAATCAAGGAGGAATTTGGATATGATGATGCTTTTAACTACCACACAGAGACAGATTTTGATGCTGCTTTAAGCAAGTAATTAAATTAATACTATCATTTAGTAAAATTAGGATTATGATGATTTTGACGAAGCGTACATGAAGACTCATGTGAAAGGTTTCCTTATAATTTGCAGGTATTTCCCTAATGGAATCGATGTCTACCTTGACAATGTTGGCGGTGAAATGCTTGAGGCTGCTCTCAACCATGTCAACAAGCATGCCAAGGTCCCTCTTTGTGGCATGATATCTGGCTACAATAAGGTAATTTAATACAATACTATCCTTTGTCTATTTAATTATCATGATGAAATTTTAATGTTTTTCTTAGAACAAAGTGTTAGTCAATTTCTTTGAACTTAATTAGAGGTCTCAAATAAATCCGATTTGGCTAATGTTTTGTAAGGATGATCTATGAGGTGCAACTTTAAAAATAGAAGGTTCAGATCGTTAAAGTTCTATGTGGTGTGAGTCCCACAACTAATTCCTATTTTTATAAAAAATAAAAAAATAAAAAAGAATCTTTTCCCTTAAAGATCTCCATATATATGCATATACTTTAATTGTGTGTGAGGATGACCCAATTGCACATGCATAAAAAGACGTTATTGGAAATTTATGGATCTAGACAAGTACACATGTTCGTCCTTTTCTCAACTGCAAAGCTCATCTCTATCTCTATTTTGTGCAGGTTTGGACTGAGAGAGAGGGGGTGAGGAATCTGTTGAATTTAATCGGAAAGGAGGTGAATATGCAAGGGTTCATGGTGGGTTCATACGTGCATCGTCTTGGAGATTTTGCGGCCGAGATGGAGAGCCACCTAAAGCAAGGCAAGATTGGTTATTCTAAGCTCAAAATCTTCCATGGAATTGAAACATTCTTGGAAAGCTTGGGGTCCCTCTTCACCAGCTCTAATGTTGGAAAAGTTGTAATCCAAGTCAAGTGATTTTATTGGGTTGAAGTAAATCTATGTTAAGGCATTAATGCTTCATGAAAACGATCTAAATAGGACATGGTTTTTGGTTTGGGAAACTGGAGTCTCCGGAATTGGCAACTTTTTAAGAATTTAAAAGCGTTTGTACTAATTAGTTTCAATAAAATTATTTGCACACACAAAATTGACATACTTGTTGACACATTTTCTAATAAGGTGGACTCTACCATTATGTATAGGTTAGTGCTATTCACATGCCTATTTTTATTTCTTATACACTCCTCTTAATTTCTGACCATCGGATTGAATGAATTGAAGAAGATTAACGGGCCAAAAATTAACAAGAGTGTGTCAGAGACAAAAATGGATGTGTGAATAACACTATCCTATATAACCACCACGGGTAGCCTAGTGGTTGGGTACGAATTCCAGACCAGTATTTTACACGGTACGTGCTGTGTTTGATTTCTGGTGCTAGTGAATCGCATGATGGTGGTCAAGAGAAGGCTGAAATGTCTCCAAAAGTCTTTCTGATCCTTAGAACGGTGGACTGCCATTGCGAAACCACCAACTAATCTCCTTGTCAATAAAAACAAATAACACTATCCTGCATGTATTTGGATCCCACCGTATTAATGAGAACAAACAAATATGTCCAAATAGCATTACCCAATCTGTTGAGGTATCCTTAACATTACTAAACTGACCAAAGCAGACATATATATTTAAGGGTAAATTATATTTTACCAGGTTTAGGTGACATTTTAATTTTATACACAAACTTATATTTAGTTGTAATTTTATACATCTATTAGTCAAACTGTCAATTTGACCATTAAATGATGACGTGACAAATGTATAGCTCACATATTTTGATGACATGGCATATAAAAATATTTAAATATATATATAAAAAAGGACAATTTAAATAAAAATGTAAATTAATACAATGGCAAAATGGCCCACCGTCTCTTATCCCACCTAACTCAGCAAAGGGCCTCCATCTCCATCTCCTCCTTTCTCTCCATCACCACCACCCATCCCATACAACCACCGTGTCAATCCTGCTCCTCACAATCACTAAACCCCCTTCTGTAATTTTTCCAATTTCGTCTAATTCTTCTTCTCCACCAAAAATTAAAACTAAATATTTTTAATTGACACCTCCGATCAAAATATTCAATTTTCCCTTAAAAACTCGTCTTAAAGAGAAAAACTTGTGTGAGATTTGACTTGCCACTGGACAATATTGAGTAGCACTACCATCCACTCAAAACATGTCACTTAGTGAGCATTATCTACAATATTTATTATAATTTTATATATAACTTTTTCATAATAGAATTTTCTACTAAATCATTACACCTCCCTTTTTTTTTCCTCAATTCCTCCTCTCCTCTTTATTGTCAGATTTTCTTCCCAGTCATGTATTGTCTCCTCTTTCCCTTGCTTTTCTTTGAAAAATCTGAAGAAAAAAAATCAGAACGCAGCTTGTCTAACTTTTCATATCATGGAAACTAGAAAGCAACTAATTTTGTACTTTTTTTTTCAATTTAGTAGCTGGTTTTATCATATGAACTTGACTTGATTAATACACGAATATCTAATGTCCAACAAAGATGATACAAATTGAATCTACCATTTTCAAATGAAAATTTCCTCATAAATTGCTGTACAGAAATTCAAACTCCATAAGAAGAGAGAGATGCTTACATGATTCTATTGGTTCATTCAAAATGTATGTAGGCGATGATTTTTTTAGGGTGGTTGATTTTCTAAATCACAACACGGTTGATGGTTTCTTTGGTTCTAAAGTGAATTCTTTTTGTTTTCTTCCTATTGTTGCATATATTTATGAAGAAATGCAAGAAACGGAGTGGGACAAGCTGAGAAGGATAGTGGAGCCACTCAGCATCGACTAGTTGCAAGTCAAGCCCCACACAAGTTTTTCTCCTTAAAATGTTGAATTATCAACTTCGTTTTGTTGAATACAATAAATATATTGCCTAATCATTTTTTTTTGTCTAATTAAAGATATTATTGAATATATTAGAAGTTAGGTACTTGCATTATACATATCATGCTATACAAATTAAAAAGGAAGAGGCCGGCACTAAGAAGAAACAAAATCGAGTATACAAGGTGAAGAAGCTAGGCTAGAGAGATCGAGAGAGAGAGAGATGGCAGAAGTGGAAAGCAGAGAATGGTACTTGGCTGCTTATGCAGCTGAAGGTGTTCCAACTTCTGATCATCTCAAACTCCGTACGGTCACACTCTCACTATGCCCTGATTCCATTCCCGAACAACATGTCATTCTTGAGACCCTCTTCATCTCCATCGAGCCATATTTACGGAGCAGCATCACTGGCCGTGAAGATGGGCTATGCATCCCTCAGTTCAACCTTGACCAGGTTCGTGCAAGCATACCATAATATGTTCAATCGCACATGCATGTAACATGAGCATGCAAGCATGCTTAAACATTGATATCAAAATTACAGTTTAAGATTGTGGAATTTTTCAGGTCGACGGGCCGAGGGCCCACTCCAACAACACCGATACTGTCCCCATTTAACCACCTGCACAATCCTCAGGTGTGGGGTTTTATTACAAAAGGTCTCGGTGTTAGTTAGAGTGAGGTCAATCTATTTAAAGTGCTTTCTCTCTTCCCTCTTAGCCTATGTGGGACATTGGGGTTCCAACACTCCCCCACACGTGAGACCCCATTTTATGGGTCACACGTGGAAATCCACATCGGCAACCACGTATAGCCAGTGGGGGCTCACCCATCGCGCGGGGTCATTGGGGACCCACCCAAACCCGTGGCATCATTGACCTACGTGGACAATCACGCGGGGCCAAAGGGGACCCACCCCAATCACGTGGCAGTACGGGCCCGCCTCCTGGCTCTGATACCATGTGGAATTTTTCAGGTCGACGGGCCGAGGGCCCACTCCAACAACACCGATACTGTTCCTACTTAACCACCTGCACAATCCTCAGGTGTGGGGTTTTATCACAAAAGGCCTCGGTGTTAGTTAGAGTGGGGTAAATCTATTTAAAGTGCTTTCTCTCTTCCCTCTTAGCCGATGTGGGACATTGGGGTTCCAACAAACCCAGATCCACACCACCCAAGGAAAACCCACAGCTTATGCAAGAACCTAGAAGACAGGACAAACTTGACTGCGTTCGACCATTACTGGACAGAAGCCGGAGGCAGAGAGGGAGGCTTCGACAAGGAATCTGATCAAGATTTTTTTTTATTAATACACAATCCTCAGGTGTGGGGTTTTATCACAAAAAGCCTCTGTATTAGTTAGAAATGGGTAATTCTATTTAAAGTGCTAGCCGATGTGGGACATTGGGGTTCCAACAAAGATTATAATTTAGGGAACTTTAACGAAAAGCTCCTGGTACTGTTCACTTTAACGAAAAACCACATTTTTACACTAAAAAGTCAATCCTGGTACTATTCACTTTACTATTTATTTTGTCCTTATCGTTAAAACTCAAAGTTTTCAAGGCCTTTTCATTAATTTTCCGTATAATTTATGCATGTAGGTAATTACAGCATTTGGGGTTGGAAGGGTAATTCGGTCAAAAGATGGTAACTATGCTGAAGGTGACATAGTCGTCAGTGCATTCACATCTGTTGCTGAATATTGTGCGGTACCATCCCAGTTGATAGCAAGAAAGATCGATACAAATAGTGGGATTCCCTTGCCTGAATATATCAGCTTGTTAGGTAACAATTTTCTTTCCCAATCTCTCTCCTTTTGCATTTTCCCTAGCTACGGTAGAGGCAACGACACTCCTATTTTAGCCTCCTGCACTATAAACTGGACGTTCTATAATTTTTCAGTGCTCACTGGATGATCAAGAAGCTCAAATTAGAGTTCCGTGATCGTACTTTCTTTTACTTAAAAATAATTCAAACGAAAATTAATTGTGTCATGGCTAATCCACTGTGGATGATAAAATATAGGGGTGCCGGGGTTTGCAGCATGGGTGGGAATTGAGTTGCTGGCAGACCCAAAACCAGCATCCAATGTGTTCATTTCAGCTGCTGCTGGGGCTGTTGGAATGTATGCTGGACAGTTGGCCAAGCTAAGAGGATGCAGGGTCATCGGAAGCACCGGATCAGACGAGAAGGTAAGTAGATTAAATTTTAGAAAATGCTCTAATCTGTAACTAGTTCAAAGTGAATGAAATACCACTGTTGCATTGTTTAGAAGTGAATAACTAGTTAGTTGCTTAAGTGGCGTTTCATTCAGTTCGAACAATAATAGTGGTAAATTAGAGTATTTTTCAAAACATCCCAGATACAAATACAATCGATATATAGTTTTCATTCCAATACAAGTTTATTCATCCTCAATGCTATGGTGGTTTCTCGTCCCATGTATCGTCCTGACTGAAAGTGGCATCTAACTAACCTTCTTAAGAAGTTGGTAAAATACTCATCTGTCTCCTACTGCTCAACTCTTTACAGAAACTCGTACGCTGCCGGCGGCTACTTTTTCCCTTTTTTGTTTTGTTATATATATTCATATATTAATTTTTCGTTGAGCTTATTTGAGGGATCTCTTGTAGAGCAAATCTCTAATGTATTTCAAGGATCTAAATTGTCTATCATTAAGGTCTTTCCTCAAAGATAATCTATACCAAAAATACCCAACTTCAAACCCATATGACCGTCCAATTTAATAGTAGTCGTTTAATGTTTCTTTGGAGAACTGTATTCGTTATTTTCTTCATTGTAATTGGATGTCTAAATGATTTTAAATTAATCTAATCTTTATCTTTTACAAGAATGATCTATGAATGATAATTTAAAATATAGACCATTTAGTTAAGTTGAACAACTAAGACATTATAGTATAATGTTTGGTAAATAAAATTTGATATGCTTGCCACTTAGTACTATGGTCTAGTGATATTTTTCTTTACTTATAAGTGAGAGGTCTTAGGTTCGATTCTCTCCAAAGACGAATTTGAACTAAATTATTGCTAACCCATTGTGAGGCTAAGCCCATCACCTTCTCTTTATGTAAAAAATATCGTTTGTTAAAAAATAAAAAAAAAATTGATCTGCTTGATTTTGTTTTACCATCAAAAGTTAAAAGGGCTATTTCGAATAGCTTCGCTATTTCGATTTTATCTCAAGATCGTATATGCATCTCCAAAGTTTTAAGTCATCTAGGAATGAGGTCAAGTATGAAGTATTCAAACTACCCTCTGGCTTAATAAAGAATTGTAAATGAGAGATTGTCTTGATGAATAGGATACGTACTCTTCTTCAACCTAAGCATTTCGAGTTTAAACTCTCCTACAATCTCCTTGCATTGATATTTACAATGACCCAATGAAGCGCGACATGACAAACAAATATATATGAAGATGACATAAAGTATGGAATTGGAGTTGACGATGTAAGAACTAGAAAATCAAAAAAATTTGCTCGCATAATCCACTAAAGCACGACGTGACAAATTAAGCGAACGACAAACTATTAGCAGTTAAGATTGTGACGAAATCGTTATCATTGTTCATTTTTTCATTGAAAATATTTTTATTAGGGTTCACTCTTTGGAATTTCTGTTTGTCCCCATATTATTAGGAATTTATACATTCGATCATAATTAGTACAGCAAATTCTTAGTAGAACATGGATTCTTTTTATTTATTAGAATGCTGATTAATTAAATAATAATCTCATGAAATACCTTATAAGATATTTGATATGATGATGCATTCAAATACACTGATGTAAACCTCTGAAATTTAACACACAGAGACTTCTATCTCTCTGATAGATTAATTTGCTATTTCCAATATTGTTGATAATTTGTGGTTCTTAGGTGAGGCTAATCAAGGAGGAATTTGGATATGATGATGCTTTTAACTACCACACAGAGACAGATTTTGATGCTGCTTTAAGCAAGTAATCAATACTAATATTTAGCTAAATTAGCATTTATGTGATGATTTTGATGAAGCGTGCATGAAGGCTCATGTGAAAGGTTTCCTTATAATTTGCAGGTATTTCCCTAACGGAATTGATGTCTACCTTGACAATGTTGGCGGTGAAATGCTTGAGGCTGCTCTTAACCATGTCAACAAGCATGCAAAGATCCCTCTTTGTGGCATGATATCTGGCTACAATAAGGTAATTTAATATCATTACAATTACTTCAAATACATAAAAAGACATGTGATTGGAAATTTATATATCTAGACATATATATATATATATATATATATATATATGCACATGTTTGTCCGTTTCTCAACTGCAAAGCTCATCTATTTAATTTGTGCAGGTTTGGACTGAGAGAGAGGGGGTGAGGAATCTGCTGAATTTAATCGGAAAGGAGGTGAATATGCAAGGGTTCTTGGTGGATTCATACCTGCATCGTTATGGAGATTTTGCAACCGAGATGGAGAGCCACGTAAAGCAAGGCAAGATTGGTTATTCTAAGCTCAAAATCTTCCATGGAATTGAAACATTATTGGAGAGCTTAGGATCCCTTTTCACCAGCTCTAATGTTGGGAAAGTAGTAATCCAAGCCAAGTGATTTTATTGAGTTGAAGTAAATCTATGTTAAGGGCATTATTAATGCTTCATGAAAAAGACTTTTTGTTTGGGAAATTGAAGTCTCCAGAATTAATTGTGAACTTTTTAAGAATTTAAAGGCGTTTGTACTAATTAGTTTCAATACAATTATTTGCACACACGAAATTAACATACTTGTTGACACATTTGAATTGTGTCCAGAAGATATCTCAGTATTCCCTTGACAGATGCAAAATGTGATTCTGTTGGTGTAGACATAAACTAACATACTGAGTTAACCGCATACGCAATATCTGGCCTTGTGAAGGTCAAATACTGCAATGAACTAACTAGACTCATATACAGTGTTGGATCTATCAAAACAGTGCCTTCTGCATCAAGTAATTGCTGATGTGGTTTACATGGAGTTGTTGCATGTTTACAGGAATCCATACCTACTTTGTGAATCAAATCTTTAATGTATTTAGACTGATTCACAAGTATATTTCCATTAGATTTGTAGTGAACCTGCAATCCTAAGAGATAGATGAGTTTCCCCATATCTTTGAGCTCAAACACATAAGACAATTCTTGAATAACTTGTTGAACTTTTGAAGAGTTTGATCATGTAAGTATGATGTCATCTCAATAAAGCAATAGGATTACCATATATGTACCATTTGTTTTGACAAATAAACTTGTATCAGAAGGTGAAGCAACAAACTGTAAAGCTACCAAATAACTAATGAACTTGGAATTCCATGCCCGCGGGGCTTGCTTTAGACCATATAAGGATTTGATTAACTTGCACTCATATGTAGGATGTGATGCATCAACAAAACCCTGAGGTTGTTTCATAAACACCTCTTCTTGCAACTCACCATGCATAAATTCATTCTTGATGTCAAGTTGTCTAAGATCCCAATAATTTATTGCAGCCAAGGCTAGAATCATTCTAATAGTTGTATGCCTTACCACAAGACTGAAAGTGTCTAATAATCAATACCATGCTCATGTGAGAATTCCTGAGCCACTGGTCTTGCTTTATATCTTGAAATACTCTCATATGGATTCTTTTTAACCTTGTACACCCATTTACTCCCAACAATTGCCTTATTTTCTGAAGATGGTACCAAAGTTTAAGTTCCCTATGCTCTAAGTGAGTCATATTCCTTTTGCATTGCTGTATGTCGTTGTGGCAATGTTGCATCTTTTTTGAATGATGAAGGCTCTGAAGCATCAACAATCTCATATAAGAAGGAAAAACCCCCCAACAAATGGTTCATCCTCAGTTAATTGTAGAGAATGCAATTCAGGATACGAGACAAGTAAAGCTGCATAATTCTTTCCAGGTAATGTGCCACTCTTCAATCTAGTGGTCATAGAATGTGTGATTAACTCATTGTTTGCAGGTAAATCAGTTTGTGTAGAGACAAGAAGTATTACCTCAAGTTGTGTGGATGAATGGACAAGCAACATTGATGATGTACCAGAGTGATGACGGGATGAATGGGGATGTTGTTGTAACTTTGGAGATTATGCATTACCACTAGACTCACACTATTGTGAATCTGATAACCCCTCATTACCATTTGAATCAGAAGTATAATCATTTGTCACTGATGTATTGTTTGAATCAACATTAGCCACTGTATAAATTTCCTGTGAATTCTATCTATTGCTTGCTCAATTTCCAAGTGTGTCAGGCAAGTGAATTATAACATGAAACTGTGTTGATGTCTTATGATCTTCTATACTTCTTAAAATTGACTTAAACAGATGCTGAAAATGATACATATCTTCATTATGTACCACATGCCTAGACACAATAAACTTTCTGGATTTAATATCATAACAGATGACCCCATTATACCCCAAAGCAAAACCCATAAACACACAATGAATGGCTCTGGGCTACAATTTATTAGCAATGAAGGGCCTTAGTAATGTATAAACAGCAGTTTCAAAGATCTTGAGATTATAAATCTCAAGATTTTGTCCAAAAAAACCTGATAAGGAAACTTCTTATCTAAAATTCTACAATGCATTATGTTAATTAAAAAAGCTGCATGTGAACAAGAGTGATACCAAAATGATGTAGAAATTTGTGCTTCTGTATCAAAGTCAAAGTTGTCTCAACTAAGTATCTATGCTTCATCTCAGCAATTCCATTTTGTTGAGGGGTATGAAGACAAGACACTTGATGAGTAATTCATTTATCTACCAAAAAGTTCTTGAATATATTACTCATGTATTCCCCTCCACCATCAGATTGGAGAAATTTAATAGTGGCATTAAACTGATTAAACACAAAACTTTGAAACTTGATAAATATGGAAAAGGTGTCTGATTTATTCATCATATGGTAAATCCATACAAACCTAGAGAAGTCATCTATAAAATTGATGTAATACCTATAACCTTCTACATATTTTTGAGGTGAAGGATCCCAAATATCTGAATGTATCTTCTAAAACACAAATTTTGATCTCTCTTGTTTTACATGAAATGGAAGTTTACTTATCTTGCCTTGAATACAAGCAAAATATATAGAAAAAGATGAATCTATACTAACTGGTAATTGTGCACTCTGCATCATTGAACTCAATACTTCTTCTAAAGGGTGTCCCAATCTCCTATGTCATATTAAAGTCTTTACTTACTTCCTTATGAATGCAGCACACTTTCCTAACTCAGCAGCAAATGAATGAGAAAACACATTGACTGGTATCTTGAACAGTTCACCATCATCACTCATTCCTTGGTATAAAATCATTCTTCTTGCCTTGTCTTGTATAAAGAAGATCAAATCATCACACACAAACCGACAACCATTATCTTTGCATAACTTTTTAATTGACAACAGGTTCATAGTTATTTTGAGAACATGCAAAACATTATGCAGAATTAGTGCATTAGATGGTGTTTTTTATAATTAAACAATATGATGAACTTGCAAACCTTCACCATTACCAACATTGATCTTAGCATCACCATTGTAAAGAACATCTTGATTGATGATATCAAGATTAGTTGTCATGTGGTGAGTGGCCCCTGTGTTCACTACCCATGTATCAACTGCAGAGAATTCATGCACATTTGGATTGGAACCAATACCATTTGATCCTTGAGCAGTCATACCAGCAAATGATAGAAGTGGTGGAGGGTTGCCTTGATATGAGTAGTTGTTTCTGTGATAACATTCAAATGTTATGTGGCCCTTTTTTTCCACAAATTTGACACACATTACCATTCCCAAATAATTGATTATGATGCTGAGTACTTCTGTAATAGCAGTTAGGGGTAGTGTGCCATTTTCTAGAGCATATTTGACATTTTGGTGAAACTGAGGACCTGTAGTTTGTATTGCCGTGCCAACTAATTCCTTTTCTTGAACCATTTCTAGAAAATGAACCATTTGAACCATTCCAACCAAAACTGTTCTGAGAACCTTTACTATTTGAACCACTACCACTTTCATGATTAGAATTCCATGTCTTATCTCCAAAGTTAAAATAGGACCTGAAATTGTTATTGTTACTTCCAGAATACCTCATGTTGTTGTAATTGTTTCTCTGCTGTGGATGAAAACACTTCCCCCATTTCCAGCATAACCAGTTCCTCCATCAAAATTTACTTCTCCGTGAGATCTTTGAGTATTAGAACTTTCTCCTTATTCATACCCTTGATAGCTTCCTTGATATCCCTGTGAATTGGAAGATTCACCTTGAACACACATAGCTAGCATTGTATTTGACAGACTTGTAATCTTGGAATCAATATTTGCTTCAGCACCAAGAACTTGTGCTCGAAAATCTTTTAGAGAAATTGATGTATCTCTTGCCAGCAATACTGTTTTAATAACTTCAAAATTTGTTGGTAAATCAGACAAAACATTAGTCATAAAATCATTATCTGTTATCTTTTTACCATCTGACACTAACTGATTTCTTATCCCTTTCAATCTGAGTAAAAACTTATCCACAGAATCAGCCCCTTTCTGTGTAGTATGAAATTATGTCTTCAATTGATTCACTCGCACCATTGAAACAGATGCAAACCTTTCTTGAAGACACTTCTATGCTTCTTGTGATTTCTTATAGCCAATGGCATAATCCATGGCCTCATCAGAAAATGTTGCAATCAGTAAGCTTAATAGAGCTAAATCATTCTTGACCCATTCTTTGTAGGCAGTAGTAAGTTCCTTAGTGACACCACATTCAGGAGTGATGCAAAATTTTCATTAAAGAACTCAAACAAATCATAACCTCTAACAGCCGATTGGAATTGATAACTCCACTTGACAAAATTGTCATCTTGAAGCTTCATAGTTATCATTCCTAGCAAACTTTCAATCTTGACATTATTAGACCCCATATCAAATCAAGGACTGCAACTAATCAATTTTCACAATAAACAATCTTCAGAAAGCAAACTTTATAGTAAACAAATTTCACAACAACAATCTTTACAATAACCAATCTTCAATTCACAATCTTCACAGTAAACAATCTTCAAGAAAACAGCTGATTCACTTCTCAACTGAAATTCACAATTTTATTCTTCAAGAAAATTCTCACTTCTTTTGGCATTCGCCTGTAAACAACATACTTCTGATAATTCTTTCTTCATGAAAATCTTATTACTCTCGGCATCGGCCTTCATCAATACAAACTTCAACACTATTCTAAGAAAGACTGACATTGATCTCAAAATCTTTGAACAACTGAGCAATAATGGCTTTGGCCTCAAACAGTCACACACAAAAAACTTAGAAAACTTTTCACTGTGGCAATTTATCAAACACTTGCAATGCATAAAATTCCAAGAACATAACCTGAGAAAGCAACAATCTTGAATCGAAACCCACATGAAGAAACTCGGATCTGAGCTCCCCAAAGAAATCTCCAATCTTTAATCTTCAGCGGAAGAAAATGGCAACAAGGATTGTCCGGGCGATTGATACCATGATTACCAAACCAGAAAACTGAAATGAATTACTAAAGCTAAAGAAATGTAGAGAGAGAAAGATGTTCACTCAATGAAGGATATAGAATCTCAATCTTTGATTATTTTCTCAGTAGTTACAAATGAGATACAATCAACTTTTTATAGCTCAGATGAGTCCTAAGCCACAAGCTACAATGTTAACTAACTTTTAACAACCTCTAACAACTCTAACAAACTCTGCTGACATGGCTTGGCTGATGTGTATATGGTATTGCTGATGTGTCACTCCAACACCACACTCATTTCCTTCTCACACATCTCTTTTAATTTTCAACATTCGAATTGAATGAATTATTGAAGATCAATGTCAAAAAATTAACAAGAGTGTATAGGAGTTGGGCGGGTGAACATATTCCTATATATATTTGGATCCCACCGGTGTTGGAGAGAATTAACCAACAAATATGTCCAAATAGCATCACTCAATTTGTTGAAGTATTTTTAACATTACTATATTGACCAAAGCAGACTTATATATATTTCATCCTATATTTAATGTCTAAAAAAGAAAAAATAATAATATTTTAATTGTTCTTTAAAATGATATAAACCACCTTCCATTAATTAACGCCAAATTAATCAAAAAGGAGGAGGATTCAAAGGTGTCTACTAATTATAAGTTCAAAAGCATCGGGAAAAGGTAGAATATATATGAGGAAAAAACGTTAAAGAATTAGCTAGCTAGATAAGAAATATATATATATATATATATATATATATATATATATATATATATATATATATATGGGATAGGATCAAGGGATAAACATTTTAATAAATATTTTTGCACTCTTTTTAAGCCTTTAGATCACATGACATCCAAGGACTCTTATTTACCAATTAAATTACATGGATACTTATGTGGATTTTAACTAACATTAAAGAAAAAATAAAATGAAAAGCCATAAAATCTGAAAGGAATTAAGAATAAAATTAAATGGGAAGAAACCCTATGAGCGTGCAAACTAGAAAGGAGTAGAACTCCATTGCATCTTCTCTTTGCTGATGGGTCTGCAACCTCTGGCATCTTCCTTTTCAGTCTTGTAACTAGAACAGGCCAAGGTCTTAATACTTAAATAAAAAGGGGAAGGCAATCCTTTACCATCGCAATGAGCCGCTGAAGAGTCAATCTTTGTTGTTGACCTTCAACAGTAGCCATAGCTGCACCAGCTTCCTTTCCCAATATTGCAACGCTAGACTGCAGCTCTTGAAGCTTGGCTTCAGCAGCTTCTAGTTTCATAATAATATCAACATTACATGCAGAATCCCGTACTTTGGTCTGGCGTCTGGAAACATCCATAGCTTATCCCGGTGCAAGTTAGTATATATAGACAAATCTGAAAGAGTAATAAAAAACCAAATTACAAATTACGACAAAGCTTCAAAGTAATGGAGTTCTACTCCTTTCTTGTTTGCACTCTTCCCATTTAATTTTATTTTTAATTCCTTTCAGATTTTATGGCTTTTCATTTTATTTTTTCTTCAATGTTAGTTAAAATCCACATAAGCGTCCATGTAATTTAATGAATAAATAAGAGTCATTGGATGTCATGTGATCTAAAGGCTTAAAAAGAGTTAAAATATTTGTCAAAATGTTTGTCCCTTGATCCTATCCCACACACACACACACACATATATATATATATATGAATGTTTGATAGGAGAAGTTGCTATAAAATTAAGAACAGGCACACAAGGTTTGTAAGGGAAGGATTCAATGGCTAGAAATTGGGTGGTGTGGAAACTGATTTACGTTGTGCATGAGTTACACGGACAAGTATATCAATTGCACCAATCTTTTGCTCATGCAATCTCTATGTCCCCAAAAAACCCCAGGCATCACAATGTGCCAATGTAGTGAACATTCATGCCTTACCCCCATTCCTTTAGGCCACTATTATGCTCCCACAATCCCGGCAAGCTAGCTACCGGTCCTCACTATCTTATATAGGATGTTGCAAGAAATTGTATGAGTTGGTTAACTTATTGGATTAACATAAACTACTACATTATAATCTAGAGGCCTTCCACAGTAGCGGAATAATCAATCATAGTATAGGAAAAAAAATTGGCCTTTCAATGAATAGCAATAATGTTATAATAGGAATTAAACTCAAGGTATTTGATTTTTGTTTAGAGAAGTGATTTTCACACACCCCTTTTGGCTTCTCACACCCTTCTTTATTTCTAACCATTAGATTGAATAAATCAAATAGAATCAATGGTCATGATTAACCATGGTTGTGTAAGAAGCTGAAAATGGTGTATGTTTATCATTTTCCATATGTTTATAGGAACCAACCTAAATATGAACCACAAAAGACGTACTTCCAGAGTGATATATGTGAGTTTGATTCCCATTTACAAGAGAATTAAGTCGTTTGAGTTTTGTTATAACATTATTTCTGTAGCGGGGTGTGAGTTTCATTACGTACCTTGTAGTAAAGGAATCAAAACTAGCAAGACACATTACACTCAAGAATTGGAACACAATTTTTCCGGCCTATTGTGTGAACATGATGTTAATTTATAAAATTAAACTCATGTGTTTGAAATACTATGAGGAGGGGAAATTGTTTGAATCCTAAACACAATGCGTTTAAGAAGAAGACCTTATCCATCATGACAATTCGTCACTTGCAAAATACCTTCTATATTTAATATATATAGATACATGAAATAATATATTTAAGTCAACTATGAAACGCACACCACTTGGTACTTGGAACACTGATAAGTACGTATATTTTGTTCTTTTATCGAACTCAACAATTGATCTGGTACATACATTTGAACCAAAAACTGAAAATGGTCAAGCAAAACTAGTAACGGATACAAGAGAGTCAGAGACACATATATTGTTTCCCCATTGACCAATTTCTCTTCCCTTTACTCACTCACTGGTCCTACTGTGGTCAAATGGCCAATTAGTAAAACAAGTTGAAGTTTAATATTGGCTTTTCTTTTCTTGAAGCTTGTTCAAGTTTTTTTTTTTTTTTTGCTCAATTTTTATTTTCTTTTTGATGTTTATTTTGTGCTAATGATCATTACCAATTTATGAAGTGGAAAAGCAATTGGGATAGAACGTGAAAAATGTTTGCGTGCATATATGGTCACTTCAATTCAAAAGCAGCAACTCCTATGTTTGCTCTCACATTTTCAATACTTTTTTATTACAACATCAGTGAGGGAAGTAGGCGATGAATAGGGAAAAGAGGGTATGCGTGAACCCTTCTTTTTTCGTTTCTTTTTTCTTTTTTCTAAAATACGCCTATCCTGTCCAACTTGAGATCAAAGGATGACTTGGCTCCCAATGGCTACAAAGCACACCTCTATGTTTATTATTTAGCAAATTTTCTGTGATGTTCGTGATAAAGTTGTCTACTTGTCACTTGGATTTTGGATTTACTACATCACAAGCGTTCAATTTTGGCATTGCGTGTGTACGAAAACTAGGATAAAAGTTAGATTTAAGTGTAGATAAGAAAACGCCCCAAATAGATGAAAAAGCGTCAGACAAATGTGAGGGCCGCAGAAACTTAAAACTCAAAAGCTTCTTTTTAGCGTACAAGTTGGGTTGGTTGAGTTCCTATTTTGATGTATACAACTTCTCCACTGGGTTCGTTTAGTCCAAACAGCTAGCATTTTCTCATATTATGGAAATTAAGAAATTAATTGAAAAAAACACCCGATAATTATGAAAGAAAAACATAAAATAAAATAAAAGTAACAAGAATCCATAAAATGGTTCTAACTCATGAAAAGCTGGTGCCATTAAAGCTGAAACTAAAACTCCAATTAAGTTAAACACTGATGATATATACAACACACGCATAACATAAGCAACATTTTGTTTTTGTTTTTGAGTTTAATTACTAGACTTCAACATAAACGCTGAACTAAAATAAAAGATAAGGTTCATTAACCCTAAGACAATTTTTGTCTTCCTTACTGCTAGAATAACTAGCCCTAATTATGAAAACTCTAGCTAACTAAAAAGATAAATCCCCGCGAGACGGATTCACTAGCTAGTAAAACTCTCTAGCATATTAACTATATGCACACTAAGCTCTAGTCCTCATCAGTACTCATATGGACATTCTCACTATCTCTAGTCTGTTGAAGCAGATGTTCTCAACATGGAGCTTTCAATTCTAGCATATGTCGGGCATGTCGTTCCAGGATAAAGATCCTAGGGAGCGCTTAACTTCAGATGCTGCCGCAGTGTTGGTCTTGACCAATGGCGTCAACGGTGCATTTTGCTATCTCTAGACTCACATTGTCACTAGTTCTCACGCCTGACATCGATGCCCGGTACATGCATCCCTGCGCGTACCATGACTCAGACACTGAGGGCATTGTGGAGGGAAAGTTTAGCAGGCTCAACAAGTCATCATCCATCTCCTCTAATGGATCCTCGTTTTGTATCATGCCTGTGCAACAAAACCACAAGTTTAGATAGTATATTATATATTGGTATCAAATGATACAAAAAATATTGACTTGCTACGTACGTTCGTCAAATTTGTTTACTAAATTTTGTTCTCCAAACAGTTAGTATTTCAGTTAAAATTTGAACCCACAAGATTGTCTAACAACATACAATGCTTATATTGTCATATCGTATATTGATTTAAAGTATTGATTAAGTCGGTTTATAAATGGATTCTACAAATTCAATGTTTGCAACATAAGCATTACATTAGTCTAACAAGATAACATTACCATAACATGCATACTATTCTATTCAATTTGGTGAACAAATTTGATAACACTGTTAAATTACCATAACATGCATATTATTCTATTCAATTTGGTGAACAATTTTGATAACACTGTTAAATTACTAATTACACTAAAACACAAAAGACATGCAAAAGTTTTATTTACCAATTGATGACAGAGAGGAGCTGCCACCCCTCTGATTTTCAGCACTATTCTCGCCGCTATTCTTCAAAGTTGATTCGACCTGCACGGTGTCTTCGGCTTCCTCCTCGGCAGACTCTTCCTCCTCCTCCTCTTCCACCATAAGACCTTTCTCTTGACCGGGCCACCCTGACGAACAGCTGTCGCCACTCTTTGCTTTCTTATTCGATATATTCTGAGCCTCCACCAAAACATCATCCAAAAGGCCACTATTCCCTTGGGACGGCACTGGTGCAATTTCATAGTGATCTTCATTAGCGGTATAGCCTGAGCCCCCCATCTGACCCTCGCTGCCGCCATTAATACTCAGTGGTGTTTGGTTGGAAGGGAGCTCTGGATTGGACCCTTGAATCAAAGGGGTTGGGTCATAAGTAGGAGGCCCCATGATCATGGAGCTCAAACTAAGATTATTGTAACCACCAAACCCTCCATGAGAATTGTAATGACCTATTAGGGTTTGGTTTGCAATGTTGCTCTGGTTGAAGAGAGCTGAAGACCCGAATGGAGAAACGGGGGACAAAGGCATAGCAAAGCCACCATTTCCATGGAATTGAGTCATGGGATTGGAGTAAAGAGAAGAAGAATTGTGGTGGTGGTTTTGAAGAAAGTAATTGTTATTAGGGTTTTGGTGGTCTGAGGTGGAGGAGAAAGTACTTGTGATGTGGTCGTAAAGAGAAAGCTGCAAGGGACTGAAACTGTTAGGTTTCCGAGGGTGAGAGGAAGAGAAGAGTGATGAGAATGAAGAAGCAGGAGACGAAGAAGAATGTCTAAGTTGGTGTTGGTGGTGGAAGGCTGCAGCCGCTGCTTCTTGTTGAAGGTCATGAGGGTAAACTGGTAAACCGGCTCTCTGGCGACGCTTCATTCTAGTATTCCAGTAATTCTTTATTTCATTGTCAGTCCTGCCGGGTAACTGATGATCGATAATATGCAAAAAAAAAAGTAACAGACGAACATGATGAGTTTCTGAGAAAGAGAAAGTCAAACAAATTGAAAATTAAAAAAAAGAAGATTATCAAATAGGTAGGTCCAAAAGAAAATTAAGGGAAATGGGGAATGGGGAATCTGGTCAAAAAATGAGATCAGCACCATATATATAATAAGAACACATTAAATTTTTGGCATAAACAAGAACAATGGATTCATTATTAATAAAAAAAGGATTTGAGCTAGAAAAACTCAGAAACTAAGATTTGTACAACAACAAAATATTGTTACAAAAAGGAGTTGCAAACTCTGAGTCTCTGACTTACTCAGAAATTTAGAATTTTATAACTTGATAACAAATAGAATAAGGAAGCGAATCCTCCACTAGGTTTCTGTATATTTTAGACAGATAGTCGAAGAAGACCAAAAAAGAGGAAATGAAAGCAACTAGGGGCACAATCAGGATCAAAAATGAAAAAAAAAAAAAAAAGTCACACAAAAAGGTATAGTCCAAGGGACAAGAAAAAAGAAAGAAAAAAATTTATTCCATAGAGAGCAAATAAAATATAAAAAACAAAAACAAAAAAAAAAAAAAAACAAGAAAACCAAAAACAAATGAATGAACAACAAAATTAACCTGAGAAGCCATGCGAGCCCATTTGTTGCCGAACTTAGCGTGAAGCTCGATGATGAGTCTCTCCTCCTCAGGCGAGAGCGAACCTTTCTTGAGATTAGGCCTCAGATGGTTTGCCCATCTGAGCCTGCAGCTCTTACCGCATCTAGCCAGCCCTGAATGCTTCTGCACCGCGTTCCAGTTTCCCTCTCCGTGCTTCTTCACGTACTCTACCAAAATCGCGTCCTCTGCTCCCGTCCAGGGCCCCTTCTTGAGGCCCCGCTGGTGATGGCGGTGGTGGTGGTGGGAGCCGCCTTTCTGAGCTCCTACCGCCGTCTCATGAACTCCGTCCATAACTCCGCTGTTGTTGATTATCATGACGGCTTTTAGGCCTACACCTACCTAGCTCTCTATTAGTTATATGTGAAGCTATTGGCCACCTATGTTTCTTTCTTAATTCTTTGAGTTTGGTTTTGTTCAATGTGATTTCTTTATTTATGGGATGCTTGAAATGTTACTTTAAATTGGGATAGAGAGAAAGAGAGAGAGAGATATGAAGGTTTGGAAGGGTTGATCTTCTCTCTCCTCTCCCAGGATGTGAGAGAGAAATGCAAGAAAGAATAGGGGAGAGAATCGGAGTTTAAAGAGAGAAAGACAGATACAAGAAGCTAGAGCTAAGATCTTGTCTCTATTCTAGCTATGTTTTCGTTTCAGACATGGATTTCAGATTAGAGAGAAAAAGGCGAGAGAGCTAGAGAGAGATTGTGAGAGAGAAAGATAGAAAGAGAAAGGGAGAGGATGATAGGAGAAAGGAGGGTCTCTGAAGTTTGGGGTTTTGGTGGGGATGGTGAGTGTGTGTGAAAGAGGGGGGATTTATTTAGAGGTATGAGCTTCCATTTCGGTCCGGGTTGCATGCTAAGTGGTACGTCCATGGACGCGTTTTTTATGTCCACCCTTCATTGCTATTACAACACTCTTCCTCTCTTTCACTCTAGAACACCATTTTGGACATTTGTCCTTCCCCTATTTTTTTTTCTTTCTATATATCAAAATAACCCAAGTATTGTAAATTCAATTCATATTCATTTCACCTGTTTTTCTTCCTAGGTCAAACTTCAAAGATACATTTTAAGAAATACATTTGAAATATACCATATACACTAAACTAATTTGACCACATTTACAAATCGCATTGCTCGTCGGACCTCTCACAAGTTCAGAGTTTCCGTGGGGCCCATTGAGAGTTAATTACAAAAGAATCTCTCACCTTTCTAAGACTAAAGCGACACGCGGAATTAAATGACGGACGACTTTTCTGAGCATTCTTATCCAATCAGTACTAAAAGTTATTATTATGGTTAATTACGTTCGTTGTAGACCAGTGTATTATTAGTTCTTGTCGTATGTTATTATATATAAAAAAAATTCTCATCGGACTTACCAAGAAAAGAATTCGCCTCGATGTTTTAAATTTATTCTCTGAGAATTTCTCTTTCTATATTTAAATATATTTTAGCATTTTTATTTGAAAGAAAAAGAACGAGAACAAAAACAAAGTTATCACCAATTCTCTTTTTCTAACTCAGTTACATTAATTACATAGAGAAAAAATATGAAAATTCACCAGGAAAACTAATGAAAATGACTTGAAAACTTTAAGTTTTAACGATAATGACAAAATAAAGGGTAAAGTGAATAGTATCATGATTGACTTTTTAGTGTAAAAATATGGTTTTTCGTTAAAGTGAACAGTACCTGGAGCATTTCATTAAAGTTCCCAAATTCACCACCAATTAGCTTATAGTGCTTGCTTAAGTTTTATTTGCTAAGTGAGTCTATGACTTTTTACAATATGATACGTAGTACTATTGAAGTTCACTTGACTCGCATCATATCTTAAGAGTCTATCATCATATGTTTGCGAACTAATATGCTTAAAAGCGAAATTTTATTTATACACTGAAATTTTTTTTTTAACAAACGATATTATCTACACTAAGAGACGGGGGAGTGGACTAAGCCTCACAATGGACTAGCAATAATGGGGGAGTGAACTAAGTCTCACAATGGACTAGCAATAATGTGGTTCAAATTCACCTTGACAAGAATCGAACATAAGACCTCTCACTTACAAGTGAAGAGGAACACCACTAGACTGTAGTACTAAGTGACAGTTACACACTGAAACTAAATCTAGTCACTTTCACCCTCCTTTCTTGCTATTTGGGCACCCCAAGGGCAATTTTGTGTTTCTATCAAAATGAACGTTACCTTCTTTTTTTATTTATATCTTTGTGATTACTTTATATTCACTCCCCTTATTTCCATCAAGGATCTGAATTTTTTTTCAATAAAAATTTAATGCCTTTCCTTGAAAACTTATATGCATTTTGACTATATTAATTATACTTGAACTTAGCGTTTTGAGGAAATATCGTTTCTGCAAAGTTGAGTACTTGTTTGGAATATAAGTAAACAATGCTGAGAGAAACTCAACCGAGTCAATCACAATTATTTGTCCTTTGAATTTCATCCTAAAAGTTATAGAAGTATAATCGTATTTTGTTATATTTAGTTGTCGGCTTTGTTCAGTATGAAACTTTTATTTTTTTGAACAAACGATATTATCTACACTAGGAGAGGTGGGCTAAGCCTCGTATTGGTGACACACCCCGACCCAGAATGTCCACTAGGACTTCGAAATCGAGCTGTGCTGGCCGACACCTGGAAGGTGACGAAGCCATAAAGTGCAATGATAAGGAAAATGTGAATAAATTTAAACCTAGAAGTGTCTAAATACCAGAGTGTACTGGTGAGCGTGAGCGAACCCATCTCACACGTTATGTCAGAGCATAAATAAGTACAGTAGAGCAAGTAAAAATTATACCCTCAGAAGTAGCCACCAAAACTGAAATTTGCCAAAAATCCTCATCGAGACGAACAGTCCGTAATCAAAACCTGAAGGGGGCACAAAACTAAACATGAGAGTAAGCAAACCAAAAATTTGGAAACATCATTCTAAAAAATGCAATAACCCCTCACCGAAATCTGTATAATTCCCCAAAATAACAATACATATGTATATAAGAATCATGCTGAAGAACGGTAACAACCAAGGTAGGCCATGTCGAAATATCTCGGTAACAACCATGTAAGCAAAATGAAATAAATCTATATAAAATGAATATCAGCTGGAGTCACTTATAGTGACCTGTACGACTCATCCATATCTCATCAATCACTGCTAGCATATATCTCATCAATCAAGGCTAACACATATCTCATCATATTTCATCAATCAATGCTAGCACATATCTCATCAATCGATGCTAGCGCATATCTCATCATATCTCATCAATCCGTGCTTGCACATATCTCATTAATCAGTGCTAGCACATATCTCATCAATCAATGCTAGCGCATATCTCAACATATCTCATCAATCAGTGCTAGCACATATCTCATCATATCTCATCAATTAGTGCTAGCACATATCTCATCAATCAATGCTAGGGCATATCTCATCATATCTCATCAATAAGTGCTAGCACATATCTCATCAATCAATGCTAGCACATAAGTCGGAGTCACCTATAGTGACCTGTACGACTTATCCATAGCTCATCAAATATCCCTGCACACGAGTCGGAACCACCTTTAGTAGTATGTACGATAGGACTGGATGTAAATAAGTACGCATAAGTGCTACGATCACGTGAAGACTGTGCGAATAATCGTTGGTCACCTAAAAGTCGAAACCGCCTATAATGGTCTGTACGACAGGCATGTGCACCTACCTTGGATCCAAGGTGCTCAAGGTGCGGGAGGTGAACATCACGTGAAGGACTGTGCCCTGGCCACGGACGGGAGCACTAACACTGGGGTGCAGGTTTATGAGCTCTAAATGCATCTAATACCGCATGTACGACTCATAGGCAACCCGTACGACAGCGTCGGAGTTGCTTATAACATAAATGTAGTCATGCCATAATCCCATCATTTCAACTAATACTATATACTAACCTGAACTTACATGTGTGTCCTGCGTTCACCTTTGCACTTCAGAGCGTTCACAATAATTACGTGCAAGTAACGTACATATGGATATACCAGGATGTAAATATGAAATTCATCCATATCATAATATTTCCAAATATATAAACATATATACAAATGGCATAAAATGCATACGTTGTAACGCCCCATTCTCGAACTATTTGCCTTCAGAAATAATTATCGATGATAAACCCAACTAAACACTAGTTTAATTAACTATCATTACCAACTATTTTTCACTTCAATGTTACGATTCTTCACACATTAATTTATAACCACCAAAACATAAGGTTAAATCTCACATTTTCCACCAATCTCCTTCGCATTGCTCAATTCCCCAAACAAGGCTATTGTCTCAATTATTTAGTCTCATTTATTGTATGGTTGCATCTAACGTCTCGTTAGACTGCCTACGTACCCTAAACAGGGATCAAGCCATTCGTAGTTCACAGTAATTATATGAAATATTCATTTTATAAACGTTGTGAAATTATCAATCACACACACACACACACATATATATATATATATACATACACGATAGAAAGGAAAGGACCCACTCACCTAGAGTCCACGCTACAACTTCCTAGCACAAACATTGAGACATCACGAACCATCGTTGCCTAGAACAATTATCAAATCACATCTCAGAATTCTTGTCTATAAAATACATAAATTACATAGAACATATGTCTACGTAATTCAATCCGGAAGATCCACATATCAGATTTCTGATCTGCAACTTCCAAGGATCCACATTATGCTTCTAGAACAATACCCCAATGTTTCATTACAATCTAACGGTCGGATCTCCGCCGATTGTCAAAACCAAATGGCGGTTAACATTTTATTTTATGAACTTACAAATCCAATTCGGGAAGATCCGTACATCGGATTCCTGATCTGTAAGTTTCTATGTCCTCAAATATTACATACTATAATGTATTAAAGTTTGGTGACGATCCAACGGTCGGATCGTCGATTCATACAATGACCTATTAACGTATCGTCGCGAATCTAGGTTCTAACGATCAATCTATGTCAACCCATTCTCAAAATTGAATTCAAGGCATTTAATATAGCCTAAAAATAGCATTGACGGCCCTTAGGCCACGCGCCGCCGTGGGTGGCGGTCGGCCACCCCGACTCGCCGGAAAATCCAACTATTTCAAAAAATTACCAAAATTTACAGGGATGAAGATCTCAATGAGTAGATAACTTTCATACCTATGACCAAGGCCAATTTGGCCGGAAAAAGCCTCAAATCACCACGAACCCGTCGAAAACCCTAGAATGGGTGTTTGTCAATTTGACTCCTCCGGTGTTCCAATGCCCCAATCACTGGTTGGGTCTTGTTCCTGGGATGAAGTGAAGTTGATTAAGGGTTGTAGTAGGTGGTGAAACTCGCCGGAATGGAGGAATTGTTGTCAAGCACCTCCGGTGCTCCAATGGATTTCTGAAAAATGGCGGAGGATCGCCGGAAACCACCCCAGGTTGCAACCGGGTTTCCTGCATGTGAATGTCACGGGAAGGGAAGCTCCCTCTCTCTCCTCCTGATTGGTTGTTTCTCTCACATCTAATTGGTCCCGATTTTCTATCCTTTAAGCTGATTGGCTTCTTTCCCACAAGGTGGGAATTCAAATAATTTGGTAATTTAAAATGTAAGTAACCACTTTCAAACGTCCGTAATTATACAATTATAATCCAGACTGTCAAACGGCTTTCGCCTATGCGCTCGTACCAACGAGTACTAAGAGGATGCGCCAAAAGAATAAGTCATACGTCTCTCAAACCGATGGCCAATTGAAGTCAAAGTCATTGCCTCTAGGGCATTTTCGTTAATTCACGCTTTTAAAATTTATAAAAACGTAAAATTAGGGGCGGGTTGTCACAATTGGGCTAGCAATAATGTGGTACAAATTCGTCATTGGCGAGAATCGAACTAAAAATCTCTCACTTACAAGTAAAGAAGAATATCATTAAACCGTAGTTCTAAGTGGCGGTATGAAACTATATCAACCAAGAATAAAATATGATGTTTTTTTATGAGTCAATTTATATATGACCATATTAATTTATTACTACTAAACTGAATTGTTTTGTTTATTTAAAATTAATTAAAATTAATTGATTAAAACTATATTCATTTTAGTAAATGAAATCAGCATTTACCAAAATGAATTTATTATTTAAATGAAATGTTGAGTACTAAAATGAATTGTTTTGTTTGAAGTTGTGATGGAAGAATCTAAATGAAATGCTGATTGTTCTAGAAATTTGTAAATGAGTTGTGAGTTCAATTTATAAGAAATTTCTTTTTCCTAAAATTTGTAAGTATTAGGTGAAATTTGATCACACTAGTAAACATTGAAATTATTTATCTTAGTTTTTAAGTTCAAAATTTGTAGATCCATGATTTAGACTATTGTAATTATTGCTTAATTTCACTTGTAATTGTTACTCAGTTACATTTATAATTGTTACTCAATCAAATTTATATATGTAATTGTCACTAGTTACGTCAAACATCATGTCAATATCATATTTATACAACTAATATTTTTAATGCCTGTTAGATGTCGAAGATTCGTCTAGTTTATATGATATTTTTAATGACACATTTATATTATTTAAGTTTGAATTCTACTATACTTTACAAACTTGTTGATACGTATTTTCCAAGCAAGTGAAGATAACATCCAAAATAATTAATAACAAGCATTTTAGTGAGACTGGTGATATTCTCACTCCGGTGTCTTATTTCCCCACCCACCATTTAATGAAAATGTTAATAACATATTTATCCTTTTAAAAGAATACTCTTAAACCCCTATTTAATTCAATACTAAAATTTTGAAAAAACAAAAAATATTTTAAAATAATAAATAAATAATTGTGGGTTGGGTGTGATATCTTTGGTGGAAAGAGGTTGGGAAAGATTTGGGTTAGAATCGACGGAAAGGTTGGAGGAAGGAATGGGCGTGTGCTAGATGAAGGCGAGAACCTTCAATGGAGAAAAAAAAAGATTGGGTGTGAGTTCTGCAGTTTTGACAAAAAATGAGGAAGAAGAGTGATTTGGGGATCCGGGGTCTCGGCCGTGCGGCGTTAGGTGTGAATGAGATGATGAATGTCTAGGTCTTAGGTCTTGCATTTTCTTTCAGTTTTTTCTATTTTTATTTATTTATTTATAATATTATTTAAAGATATATTAGAGTTATTAAATATATATATATATATATATATTATGGTTATTTTGGAAATAATAGTGGGTGTGGAAATAACATTTTATTTTTTTAATTTTCGATGGTGGGTGGGATTATCATGTGGGTGAAAAAATACGACACTGGAGTGTGTCTAGTAGCACTCTTTAGTGAACAACATGCAATGAGTATTGTTGAATGCTATAGGCAACATGTAATGCGTAAGTTACAAATTTAACATGCAATGAGTCCCATAAAATACTTTGTATAAAATTTCATGAAATACCAGTATTCTTTTCTTGTAGACATTGCATAAGTTGCAAATCCAATTCTTTTGTTTATTTATTACTTTGTACAAAATTAAATTAAACATACGAGAAAGGATGTGAAATCAAAATTAAATTAAACAAGCCTACAACTACAAGGACCCGATCTAACTTCAAACCTTATGACTTATGCAGATTTTTTTTATTTGAATATAACAAAAGATACATTGGATTTCAAAAAACAAAAAATGTATACCAGGTTGAATTTGAACATTCCAATCACGAGACAACGATGGACTAAAAAAGATTGTGGCCCATAAAGGGCTTTCAGGCCTATCAAGAACAAAGCCGAATATGCACTATATCTTTTTATAGTACCAAGAAATCTTAAATACTACTATAACATGGATGAGGATTCTCTCCAGATCCTCTTTGTGAAGATCCTAAAAATCTTCACATTTTAACCGTTCATCGTACATTGTGCGGTCAATTTTTGTTAAGTACTATTTGTGTTTAATTTTAAATAAAAAAATTCAAAATGATTTATGACCGCATGAGTTACGGTGTACGATTAGGATGTGAAGATTCCTAGGATCCCCACAATTTGAATCCGGATGGGATCCAAATCCCTATAACATTATCAATGAAACTACCCAAGCACTACAGGCTAGCTACACATGCACTATAAAAGCCCCAAACAAAGAACTTCCAATGACACTTATCATGGAGTCATTTGAAAATTCTCTCTAATGTAATGCTCTAGAATTTTCTAAATCCCTCTTTCTAATTTTTGTATTGGATTCCTAACAACTTTAGCCTAATCTCAACGACACTTTATAGTCCCACATCAAAATGCACCAGAAAGCTCTTTGAAAAGGTATCTAGAAGCCTTAAAAACAATGACCCCAGATACAAAATGTAAATTCTATGAAACGGATGTATGCCACCCCCTCTCTCTCTTGGATAGAGCAGGGTGACATACAACCCACGAGATGGAAGTTTTTCAACTTAGATACGAGTAAAGGAGTGATCTGAAGACCAAAGTGGTACCAGAGTACACCATATGATCCTGAAATTAATTGGTGCCTTTTGCATTCAAATAAGGAAAATTGACTTTCAAAGACCAACTCAGCATAGCTAACTCCAACATGAAGTCTGAAAGTATCTATTGGTCTGTACTAAATCTCTATTCCAAGACAATTCCGCAATTCTTTCGACTCATTGTGCTGGAAACAGAAAACCTTACTACATTGATTCTCCGGAAGACGAGAAACCTCCTTCTGCATCGTGAATTCAAGTTGCTGCCACTTGTGTTTAAATTCCAACACTATACAATAGAAGTGCAAACCACACCTGGGTAAAAATGCTATGACTCAACTTGCTGGTAACATTTAACAAAGCTAAGTCCCAAATCCCAAAAGAGGTGTTGAATCCGTCAAATCTAACAAAGCCCGACTCATTACTTCAGGGTGTTTCATTTCGTACACAAAGAGCTTGTTCGTAAAATTCATGACATTTTTTTTATGTATTGCAGCAATCAAACACCAGTGATGACTCCTCTGTATTACACACATTTTCGGATAAGCACAACCTCAATTACCAAATATTTGCCATAGAATTTCAGTATTAACAGTTATATTCATGGACTATCATGAGTCGAAACAAAAATGTTAGACAATGTTGCCAACGGGATTTATAAAAAATTATGATTTACAGGACCATAAAGAACCACATTTTGTGAAACAACTTGAAAAGAGAAGATGCCAGAAGTACCTCCCGCACATTGTGGAATCAAAGTAAGCATATATGTCAAGCATCCCCAAAGTTCTTGGTTTGTTTCCTTCTTCAGACATCAGATGATTTAATGCCAGCGCCACAGGGCTTTCCCGAAACCCAAGTTTCATTCAAACTTCTACGATTTTGTAAGCAATTACAACATGTCCTTGATAAAATCGAGATTAAGCGTGTCCTTAACGATAAGGAACAATCCTAGGAAAATAACAAGAGTTATCCCTGATGACATAATCCCCTGCTCTACTTCTAGAGGGAGCTTTCTCCCACCCCTGGCAGCCTCTATGAGGATGAAAGCCAAGGTACCACCGTCTAAAGCAGGTAACGGAAGAAGGTTGATTACTGCAAGGTTGAGATTAAGCAAGGCTGCAAACTGATAGAGTCCATCAATATTCGACCTTGCAACTTCTGCCCCTACAGCTATGATTGCAACTGGACCTGAAACCTTGCTAGCTGTCTGCGAGAAGTTAAGAACAGTCTGCTTTAAACTATCTAAAACATTAAATGACAAGCCCCAAAATTCTCTCCCAGTATAATTAAAAGCTTCTGAAACACTTTTGGGTTTCACTTTCGTAAACTTAACATTTGGCGATAGTTGCACTCCGATTTTGCCTGTTCCATCATAATTCTCATCCGGGGTGATCCCAATTTCAAAATCCTGCTGTCCCCTCGCAACCTTAAGAACCACATTTCTTTTGGGATTCTGCTTAATCATATCAACAATCTCTGACACACCATTAGGACCTCCTCTTGGCAATTCATTTCCGTTAACCTTAAGGATCACATCGCCGGCAAGCAACCCATCTCGGGAAGCAGCGGAGAAGGGGCGAACCTCGGGCACAAGCACCCCAGGATAGGCCTCTTGTACAGGCAAACCAACAGACAACACTTGAGTAAAGATTATAAGATAGGCAAAAATAATATTGGCAACCACACCAGCTGAAACCACAATTATTCTATCCAATATTGGCCTGTTCTTAAGCAGATTCTTATCATCAACTGGAATGTCACTATCTGGATCATTATCTGGAAACCCCACAAAACCACCTAAGGGAAAAGCTCTAAGAGAATACTCCACATTGTTTGCATTGAATTTAGCTAAAATTGGACCAAAACCAACTGCAAATTTACTTACATGGATGCCTTGGAGATAAGCAGCAAGGAAGTGACCACTCTCATGAACAACAATTATGGCCGTTAGCACAGAAGCCGCCTCCAAAACGGACTGAGCACTCTCAAAGTTGCCATAGTCGAACCCAGGAATCGCACAAGTCCTAAACTTGAACCTTTTCCCATGTGGGTACCTGCCATTTTCGATGAAAAATCGATCCTTGCACTGAAAACCGACGTCTGGAGAAGAGAAAGAGTAGCACATGGAAGAAGCCGGAGGTTTTGGAAGGTGGGTTTTGGGTTTTGATGGAAACCCTGAGATGGATGATTTGGAATTGGACAACTTGATGAGAGAGAACGAAGAAGAGGAGGGTAGAGAAGCTGAGAGGTTAACGATCATGGTTCTTTTTTTCGGTGGTTTTCTGATAGGGGGTATTAAAAAGGTGATGTTTGGTTTTGTGATGGAGGAGGGATTGGATAATTCATAATCTCCTGCCTTTTTTGGGTTTTGTGGAGGGGAACTCAACTGACTCATTTGTCTTCCCTCCCTCTTATTTTTCAGCATTCGGGTGTGTCGTGTTCTCTCTGCGTTTTTTTGTTTTTGGGTCCAAGTTTCTGTGCTTTTTAGATGGGCCTTCGGGCCTTGTGCTCCATAAAAAGAAGGCCGTGTGATCCGATTTGATTAAGTACACGAGAAAATCATCGAGGATGATTTGTAACGATATTTCAAGTGAATTACGAATTAAGAAATTTTATTTAAACTCATGTAATATTTTTGTATCCCTACTTAAATTTTAAATATGAATTATTTTTTTTGCTTTATTGTATAATTAGCATCAAGTACAAAATGAAACTAACGATAAAACTAAAATTGATTAATAAACCCACAGTCAGTAATTAAACACTTACCATCATACAATTCTTTTCTGACATTCTATTTGGCTAAAATCGTAAGACAAGAGCAAGCTCTTTTCTGCGAATGGATGGTGATCTGAAGTTTTGGATCCTCCAACTAAGGTACGAATTGATTTATATAAACGAATGAACCCTCTTCCACCTTTGAAGCTAGTGGGGCAAATAAGTAGTTTTAACATGCCCTATATGCTGTAGTTCGTTCTATATATAAACGAATGAACTCATTTCAACTAAGAGAAATGTGAAGTGGATGGCTTCATTATGGATGAATCAATCTCGTAGCCTTTGTAAGATTATGAGTATGAAACATATACAATAACTGGTTATGGTGTTTGAGATTGATATGGAAAAGTTTTGGTTAAAACTGTTTAGGTTGTCCTTATTGTTTTAGGATAACAGAGTTGAGAGAAGTTGCAATTGGTTTTGGAAAAGAACTTAGTGTTGGAACTTCATGAGGTCTCGTAATTCTTTATGGTTTGTATGAGCTTGAATCTCAGTCCAATTCTGATAGGGAATAGACAAATGAGCACTATATATTTATGGTTCAAACCACTGCTCTTGCGATACCAACTTATGTTGTTCTAAGTCCTATTGATCAGAGAAGCTATTGTGATCGTAAAAGAGGAGAAGGTTTCGAACACAAAGGCTGCAATGGCTTCTTCACCAGGATCGAACAATGCAGGTATGTTCTAAAAGGTTTTGGTTCTTAAGTCTGTTAAATGCAAAATTTAGACTAGTTGTGATTTAATTGGATGAATTCTTGTTTCTTGGATAACTTGCTGTGATTTTATTCTTACATGTGGTATCAGAGCCATTAGGTTTCAACCATTGAATTCAACTAAAATTAAAAGTAGAATGCATGATAACATACTAGCTGGGTTTTTTGGGTTTCGGACTGAGTTCTTAGACCATCTCCAATGGTGACCTAAAACCTAAAAATATTTAGCCCAGAAAATTTAGGTTTTAGCCCAGAAACAGCTTTTCTACTCCAATCCTTCTGGCCTAAAATTTTAGCCCCAGATTATCAAAGAATGAATTAAGGCTATTTTTTTTTTAAATTAACTTTTTAAAAAAAAAAAATTATGTAGACTATCCTAAATTAATTTTATGAACATTTCAACCTAAAAATATTTAAATTCGGTTAGATTTTTTTTTTACCGTTAGATTTGATTATATTCGATCTAAGCTGTTGGATTCAATAAATATATGAATATAAAACTAAAAAATAATAATTTGAACCTGGACCGTTGGATTAACCAACAACCCATTTAAATGGAGCCGTTGGATGAAGAAAAGTAGCCGTTGGGCTACTTATGGATCTGACACTGGGGGAACAACCCCACGTGGGTCTGTTTTTCTGGTGGGAAAGGCCTAGCGCGTGGGCGCGTAGGCGAGTCATGAATTGGGCAGTGGGCTTCATAGCCTGGTTTCAATCTCATTTGCTGGGGTCCACTTTGCTTTGTGGCCTAAATTTGGGCTGGTATTTGGGTTAGTTTAAGGTTTTAGGTTTTAGGTTAGTTTTAGGTCATGGGTTGGAGTGGATTTTGGGGGGGGGAAAAAGGGGAATTTTAGGTTATAAGCCATGATTGGAGTTGGTCTTAGGGTTCTTAAAATCTTTAATTAGAAACGGTGTCGTTTCCATTAAAAGAGCCGTTGGAAAATAAGCAGCAAAACGGTGCCGTTTCATAAGATATTTAAAAGCTAAAAATTTGCCTGTTGAGAAATCTGGGATTCAGTTTTACTATGTTCTTCGAAGATGGTTCTTCCTTATAGCCTTCGATGGATTCCTTTTCTTCCTTGTTGCTTCTCTGAAACATAATTTGAGTCAAGATAGATGCTGAGATTGGCAAAACTCAAAAGCTAACTGCGAAAAGGTATGAATTTTGAAATTCAAATTTTTTCAAATTATGCAGAAAAGGGTTAGAGTAAGTTTATATGAATTTAATGTTGGAAATTGGTTCCATGATCACGATAAAGGATTTAAACATTGACATGATTCATATTAATGTTGAATATCTTAAAGTTCACAGATTGTCTTAATAAGATGCTTCTGCTAACATGTCTGATTTAAGAGACTTAAAAGATCTTTAAAAGTTGTCTCGTTGATTCATATGTATATGTATTGTGCAATCTGTGTTTACCTCTTCGAAGAACATGATGAAAACTGCCAAGGGGGAGAAACTCGTGTTCTTCAATCTAGGAAATGGTGAACTTATTCTTGCTTGCTTCTTTGGAGATCAATAAAGTGATTTAGCAAAACACATTTATCTTAAACATCATAGTTCTAATTTTGAGAATCATTGATGTTTGTAGATTGAGATAATTTTGGTTTATTAATCCTCCTTGTATTATTAGTGTAATGAATAAACTTGTATTCTGATATGCTAATTGTGTTATTAAGAACCATTGAACAAAGTTCATCTTGTTTCTCTTGTTTTATTGAAATCTGAATGCGAATTGTCCTTTTTTGGGAATTGATGCCGACGGGATTCTGGCCGATAACTTTGGCAATGATTTTGGTTCGGCGCGTCTGTAACAATGGCGATTTACTTCGATAATCTGCAATGGTACGAGGTCCACGGGAATTGGGAGTGATGACAATCCGCATAGATGGGCCTCGAGCATTGATGGATAATTTGTTTTGTTGATTTGGAGCCGAGGAATTGCAATCGGGTTGACGAATACGGGTCCAATGATGCATTCAGGTAACTCACTTCATTGTTTCCTACATGATTAAATTGTTCTCATATATGCATGATTATAGTGCGATGAGTTTGAGCATAATGAATTAGGACTTTTGATATTTCGAGTATGCTTATTTATTTAAATATATTGTGAAGGCATGATTAAACTTGAAATCCCTATAGATGCCAACTTGTGATTTATGTGAGATGTCTGGAATCATCTTTTGCTGCATAAATAAATTAGTGTAGGTCTAGATATACTCTTCTATTTTTCATTAAAGAGTCTATGTGTATGCTAGTAGTATGTACCGTCATCATTTGAGAGCATATCTTGCGAAGCAATTCTTAATATTTCCTTGATCCTCTTAATTCTTAGCAAGATTTACCTTAAATCTTCGACTGCATGTTAAAAAAAATAAAAAAAATCTGATCGCTATCAATTTAGTTGTTGGACTTTAAATGTGGGAGGTTTAAGTAGACGGAATACAAGATATACTTGTTTGGGTTGGAATTAATAGAATTGACTGCATATCATGTATTCTTTATGCGGTGCAAATTCGTGATATTAATTTTCGTCAAATATGAAAGCTTGTGGGTGCTATGGAGCAACACATACAGATGAATATATAAGGTAGATGTTTTATTGACTGCCTACAATGACTCTTGCGACAATAAACTTTTAGCCATTTACAATTAATGTATATTCTATTATGAATCGGAAAGCAAATAATTATTTTGTCATCTTATTGGAAACTCATAAGATTAAAGATATGCGGCTGTCATTATTTTCTCCAATGACTTACTTATGAATTTGTATATAATTGATGATGGTGTTGACAATGAATTAAAGGTATGAAGATTTTTAATTTGGATTATTGTCAACTTATGTTATCATGCATAAATCTTAGGATTAATAGACTTGTTATTGTCTATGGTCTGTTTATTCTATTGTGAAAATCATGGAGTTTAAGATGCATGCTTATTGTATATGTATATTTGTGATTTCATTTATGATGCATGTTTCTGTTATTATGTTTGGTTGAAATCACAAATCGGGAAGAAGATGAACTTTGAGTTCTCCAGAAGAAATAGTGGTCTCGATTATCTCGTTTTAATCAAGACATATTGTTGTGATATATATCCAAACATTATCAAGATTTGGTTGATCTTGCTCGATGGATATTGAACTAGATATTGAACTAGTTAGGATCAAATTGAATGCAAAACTATTGTGCTTGCTATTCTGATTTTGATCGTTGTTGAACCTGGTGATTTTGGGTTTATGTGAGATAAGTTTTTCCGAATGGATTGCGACTATCTTTTGATACATAGACTGTTTGCATAATGGTTTAGGTGTTTATGACTAAACTGAGATTATGCAATTGGTGAGGAATCGGGAACCAATTGGTTCATATCTCCGGTTTCTTTATCGGCTGTGCAGTACATTCTGCTTATGCTTAAGTGGGAGAATCATGTGTTCGAATGTAAGTATAAGGCTAAGAGTATTTAGGCCAGCCATTATAATTCATTTGGTTTCCATATGGATTCAGATTAGTCATTCATTGTATTGGAATGATTTTTAGTTAATATAGTTGCTATTAACTTGTACTTGGTTGTGTTAAGTATGGCATAGATAAGTGGGAGTAATGCACTATGTGCTTCTGTGTTTTTGGTTCACATAAGTATTGAATGCAAATCAGATATGTAGTGATTGACGAATTGTCTCTATAATGTACAGATCAGATTCTTGAGTCCCGTATTTTGAAATGCATGGCTATGAAGTATGTGAATGAGAGTTTTAGTCAAGACTTAGTGATCACTTCTGTAAATCTTAAAGACTGGTTGTTTGTGCTTCATACTCAAGTGGGAGAATGTAAGATTATGAGTATGAAACATATACAATAACTGGTTATAGTGTTTGAGATTGATATGGAAAAGTCTTGGTTAAAACTGTTTAGGTTGTCCTTATTGTTTTAGGATTACAGAGTTGAGAGAAGTTGCAATTGGTTTTGGAAAAGAACTTAGTGTTGGAACTACATGAGGTCTCGTAATTCTTTATGGTTTGTATGAGCTTGAATCTCAGTCCAATTCTGATGGGGAATAGACAGAGGAGCACTATATATTTATGGTTCAAACCACTGCTCTTGCGATACCAGCTTATGTTGTTCTAAGTCCTATTGATTAGAGAAGCTATTGTGATCGTAAAAGAGGAGAAGATTTCGAACACAAAGGCTGCAATGGCTTCTTCGTCAGGATCGAACAATGCAGGTATGTTCTAAAAGGTTTTGGTTCTTAATTCTGTTAAATGCAAAATTTAGATTAGTTGTGATTCAATTGGATGAATTCTTGTTTCTTGGATAAGTTGTTGCGATTTTATTCTTACAGCCTTATCGCAACAGCACCATATTCAAACCGCTAACTTCGGTTGCATTTCCACGACTTCTACAGATATTCGTTGGTCCTACGGCAGTATGAGTTAAAACCTACGAGAAACTAACTAGTCCAATAGCTATAATGACTCACAAGTCAAGTTGGACTGCTCAATCTTCCCGTTCCATAACTAAATTGCTCATAAAAGCATCAGAAAGTGACCAAAAAGGGTGTCATCAAGCTTTTCCAACATGGTAATCACGCACTCCTTTACTTAGCCTCGGAAGATCAATTAACTCTCGCCAATTCTTGTTAACTTCGATTTCTGTTATACCATGAAGAATTAAAAGGGAAGACGACGCACTTGTTGGAGGAGAGAATGTGAGAAGAGATAACATATGTTTTGATTTTGAGTTTTATTTTTAAATGGGTGTAAAACTAAATTTACACATTGAATTGGATTTGTGAGGGTAGTCTAGCCAGTAAATTAGGATTTAAAGAGATATTAATAGTTTGATTAAAAATAAAATGGGGGTAGAGAATAAATTGGATGTAAATAGAAGTTATATATGTTCAAATAAAATTACCCTATGCATTTGTCATGTGTAAAATCTCTCTAATTATATGAGATACTTGATTTGCAATCGAGGATCTTAAACGTTAAACTATTTGATTTATAAGAGAGTAATTAGAGATATAGACATATCAATGCATATAACTAAAGTTTTTATTTTTTATTTTGACAGGATGATATTTTAAATTTGTCGGGCAATCAAACTTGAGTGAAAGGAGGCATGCATACTACCCTAAAAATTAGGGCATTGCCTTAGTGTTATGTAGATTAGATACTACTGTTTTTTTTTTTTTCAAATTAAAATTGCAAGTGAAAAAATGGTAGGAGGTAACCGAATTGAGACCCACTCCAGATTTCTTTGTCCGGACCTCACGTATCAAGAGATTTGGATCACTCAATTTCAATCATACAACTCTTATTAGCGCATCTCACTGGCCCAATTCACAAAACCTAAAAAACTTGAACGGTCTGAATCTCTTTATCTTTTGAACGGTCTAAATGTCTCGATCCACAGACTCTTGACACAAAGATCCAGGGTGGATGTCTTTAAAGAGATAACCAATTAAAAAGGGGTCCCACCACTTCACTTTTGTTTTATCCAGGTCCCACCACTCTTAACCCTCTGCTCTTTATTCTCCATCGATGAAGCCCTCCATCTCCCAATTTCATATTCTTCTTCCACCATGACCAAGTCATCTGCTATCAAAATGTGATGATCTCAAATCCCACTAATCTCTTCTAATTGTAAAAAAGTCAAACTTGTAATTGCATATATTTGAATCAGTGAGAAACCCCAGGCTTTTTAAGCTTATATGCTGCCACAACAATCGGTTTAGCAAATTGAATGTTGGTTTTATTAATTTTCATGTGGGGTTTTATAATTTACAGCTTTAAGATCTTGGGTTTCTGTTGGACAGTCCAATTTCAAGGCTTTCTCTTGAGAAATTGAGGACATTTGATTTACATAGATCTCGACATTTAAATTTATATAGTAGTAACTAGTAAGTAAGTTGCTGAGAATTGTCGCCGCTTGAGAATAATAGGTAAAAATATACCTATAAAGTCAATAGGAAAATGTTGTAACCTGTTACCTGTCATTGCCCTTCATTTATCATATTTATTTGGATTTTTATCTGATTTCTCAAATTGACCAACGCCATCAAGATGGTCCCTAAAATTAGGTGTCGCAAATCAATGTAATCATTTTGTCAGAATTCTGTTAAAAATTCTGTTATGTGATGATGTGATATATATATATATATATATATATATATGAATCCCACAAATTTAATTAAATATTATATGTGAATTAAAAATATTTAAATAAAAAAAAACAATTTTTATTTTTATAATTAAAAAAAAAAAAGAATCACCACCCAATCAGTAAAAAAAATGAAGAACTTCAAAGCAGCTTCAACAAACCCAGCTGTCCATCTATTTCAGGTCTCTCTCATTCTCTCCTTTGTTTACCGAATCGCGACCCGCCTCGCCTGCAACTTCCACCGCCAAACACTTTGATGGGTGTTCACTCCGAACCAATCCTGCTGCCTTTTTAGGCAGATTGAGTGCCTTGATGAGGTTTAATTTCTCATCCTTTATGCGATCATCCCCATTCTCAACCAATTTTTCTTCTTTCTGGCCGAGCAATTGCAACGAAACGGATTGGATTGAATTCGATGAGCCAGTATGTGTCGCTAATGAAGAAGCAGAGGTTTCCATGCAGGCGAGGAGGAAGGGAGTAGCCTACGGCGACAGCGACGGGGGGAGGGGGCGCTTATTCTGAGGCGTTCTAGCAGTCTGTTGTAAATTTATTATTTTTTTTTTAACACAAAATAATAATACTTAACCGTTATGATCCTGTATCTCGATCACAATTAGTGATGTAATAGCAGACTAAATATGAGTATTAGGGAGTCATTAGTTATTGCCAGCTAGCAATTTGTTTTAATGGAAACTTATATATAAGCTCATGCTTTGGATGTAAAAGTTAGATCAGAATTTTACAAAAGAAATCAATACAAAAAAATATTGGAGCTCTGCTCCTTCTATCTTCCTCCTTCCCTCTCTTCTATGTGCAATAGTTAAGGTTGAGATTTGGGTTCTAACATTAACCCTGTTAAGTATTTGTTTAATTAGACGAATCTGAATCAGATATAGAAGGAGACACAAACTTAGGGACAGTAGACTTGCAATCGATGAACAGTGTTCAATTATCTCCTTCTTCTCTTTTTATTTTTTATTTTTTAAGATTTTAATTATAAAAAAATAAAATTTGTTTTTATTATTTAAATATTTTGTATTCACATAATAATATTTAATTAAATTTATGGGACTTATTTATGTGCTACATCAGCACTTGACAGAATTTTTAACAGAATTGTGACAGAAGGACCACATTGATTTGCAACAGCTATTTTCAGAGACTACATTGATCGATTTTTAATTTCAAAAACCATCTTGATTGGGTGAGTCAGTTTCAAAAATCATTTGTAATAAAAATCCTATATTTTATGATAAGTTTCGTTTAACGGTAGCAGGCCCTGAAACTACGTTGACTCCCCATGGCTTATTTGGCCCACTTGAGGTTTGGGTTTAAGATCATGTCTCCTCGGAGGTTTTTAAGAGAAGGGATTTTTATTTTATTTTTTTAAAAATAGGGATTAATTGTGGGGCTCATATCACAACAAACTTAAACGATTTGAACCATCTATTTTTTAAGTTGGACCTCGTAGATCATCTTTACAAAATATTAGTCAATTTGGAAATATGTGAGACATTTAATTGAGTTCAAAGAAATTAACGAACACATTGTTCTATAAGAGACAATGAAATTTCATCGTGATAATTAAACAGGCAAATTGTTTCGGATTAAATTGAATTTTTGCAAGGATGATCTATGAATCGAGACTTACAAAATAGATGATTCGGATCATTGGAGTTCGACGTAGAGTGGGTCACACAACTAGTTCCCATCTTTACCTAAAAATGGGGATCCCTTTGGTAAAGGGCTTGTTGGGTTTGATAGTTTGTAATCTTATGTGTAAGTTGATATGAGTATGTAATAAGTTTATAATTACGACATCTGTATATGTGTCACACTGTAATTTTTAAGTAATAAAAAATGATTCATTATATGTATAGAATCAAGATGCGTTCTACTTGTATAATATAATATTATGATAATAATCACAAAAATGTGTAAACTACATAAATAAAAGTATAAGTATTCTTAATTAATTATCTAGTTAGGTCATCATTACCAATTTATTGACCAACTTGACGAATCAAACACAAAATCTAGCAAAAGATTAAAAAAAGTAGAAGATGTTTTGTTTGGAATGAACAAGAGTAACAAGACGGCTACAACAAAAGGGTTTTTGCTTGCAAAAGTTAGCTTTCCGAAAGGAAGAAACTACTGTTTGGCTTTACAATTGGTACTTTGAAAATAATAGTATTTGGCTACTAAAAAATAAGTAGGGATTCCTACTCAAAATTTCTCAAAATTGTTTATTGTCAATTTATAGAACCTTTTGTTTTATAATCAGAACCGTTCATATTATAAATCATTCTATAAAGATCGCATTTGCAAAAAAAATCAATTAAAACTAAGGTCGTCAAATCATCACACTGTTTAAAAACAAATGAACGGTATTGGTAAAAGCATTACACACCGTCTATGTATTTGCTACAATAGATTGACTAAATGACCTTAGTTTTATTTTATTTTATTTTATTTTTTTTGCAGAGATGATCTTTACAATGTTATTCATAATATGAACGGTTTTGATCACAAACACAAATCTCTGTGATTAAAACACTAAAAATTTTAAGCATGAGTTTTTATTCATTTTTAAGTAATCAAGTGTTAATCAAGTATTGTTCCTTTGAAAATTGTCACACAAATTATTAAGGACCCTGCTGAAAGTGAAAGATTAAAATTAAAAAGGTTAAAAAATTAGCAATTAGCAAAGACGGCCATGATTTTCGCCCAAATCCAAACATATCTGCCAAGTGTGACTCAGATTTTGATTTTGTTAGGAGGCAAGACAAATGGTGCAGAGAAAAGCAGGATTCAATCAAATCATCGAAAATTAAAAGAAGGACATGGGTCTTTGCAAACAGCCCCATAAATGATAAATCTAACAAATCCGGCTTGTATCTTCTTCACAATGGGCCCTTCCACCAGCAACTGATGCTGTTGATGATGCTTCTCTGACATCAATACATGGCCAAACTTTACTGCTACTGGAGAGAATTTTTTCATTTTTCAACTACCCAATATTAATAATAATACAGATAATTTTTTTACTGCCGATATTTAGTTCATATTATTGATACTATATTTTGATACTTTGAAATGTTTATGAGTAAAATTCTATATGAAAAGCAAATGAAGACGTTATATCATCTTATTAAGTAACATGACCTAAGTTCCTTGATTTGGGAGAAGGTCCCGGATACGAGTAGTTGCGTTGCGGTATCTTTCTGTCCAAGACACGCCCATAGGCCATAGGAGACCCTTCATTAAGGTCTATCAAAATGTGCCCATGTGAGATCTAAATGCTAGAGTCTTGTCTGTGTGTCTTGGGTGGGCAGGTCATGTGACACAATTGTCATACTCAGTACTTCTCCTAGTATTGGCTCTTCAAATCTTTGCTTTTTTTCTTTCTTTTCATTATAAAGGTTTATGGATACAAGTGAAAGTACCACTACTTCACGGTGCCTTTTGTTTCAATTTTAGTGATTAGAGGGTTAAAAATGAAAATGATGGTTAGGGTTAAAAATGAAAATGATCGTTTGAAGGCATGTCAAGAAGAATGATTTGTATGACATAGGTACACCATCAATGAAATAAAGATAAAAACATGTTTAAGTTTTTGTTCACATGTTTTTGTTTTATTGAGAGGGGACGCCACATGCTTGTGTACTCATGTCATGTAAATTGTTCTACATAACAAGAGGCTATAGTAAAAGTTTTATAATGATGAATTGAAAAGTAGGGCAAAATTTTGGATCATGTCACATAATAAGATGATATCTAGAAGTGGACACCAAACCGGCCAATTCGAATTATATTGGCCGGTTTGGTTTAGTTTTGACCAAGGAAAAAGTAAGACAATTTAAAAACCGAACTGAACAGATTTACTTTTGGTTTGGTTCGGTTTTGATACTTTTGAAACCAATCAAAACCTATTAACTCAGGGTTCTTTCCAACCCCGACATGCCCAAGGAACACAGGCCCAAAAGAAGGCCAAGGCCTGACGAAGGTAGGAGAACGATCCTAAGCGCTATGGGAGCACATGGCATCCAGATTGCCTATCAGAAACTAGGATCACTACTAGGAAACCAGTTATTAGTGGCGTTTTGAAAACCGACAAAAAACATATATTACTGTCGGATTTTAAGCAAAATCCGACAGAAAATGGATGCAGTGACGGATATAATAAGCGACAGAATTGCCTGCGTTAGGAAATGAATTTTCCGACAGAAAATACTCTAAGACCGACAGAAATTGTGTCGGATATAATCGACAGAAAATATATTAATAATAAATAAATAAGCGTATTTTTGTCGGCTAAAAGAGACAGAAAATACTTAAACCATCCGACAGAAATGAATTAATAATGAATAAATAAAAACATTTCCTGTCGGCTAAAATCGACAGAAATAAATTAATAATGAATAAATAAAAGCATTTCCTGTTAGATAAAACCGACAGGAATGATATTAATAATAAAAAAAAATATAAATCACTTTCTGCATTTTCCATATCCCCTCATTCACCATCCAACCCCGCTGGAGCTCGATCTCAAAAACCTCAGGGCCCTTAAAGTCTTAGGCAAGAGAGCAATAATGGGCACCGTTTTCTTAGTCCACGACTCGTCATCCGACCCCTCCGCCCTTCCCCACCATATGTCACCATTGTCTGCCTCCCTCCATCACTTCATCCAACCCTGGTTCAAAGTCAGGTGTGGATTAAAGTTCTACAACGAAGTAAAAGCGAAGCTCATATCAACCATGAAAATCAATCACCCTCCATCGAAACCAAAGTCCAATGAACAGTTCTTTATTGATATCATTAACCATTTATCTACTCTATACATACAAATTTTAGCAAGTTTAAATTCGTACCCACAGTTCCCTAAATTTTAGCTACTCTATGCATACACGACCAAAACTATTCCATTGAATGGTAACTAAGAATTATAATGATCAAAAGGAAGGTACGTACCGCAAGTAAACAATTGAGCTGAAAGAACATTGTTCACTTCCAAGGCAGCAAAAGCAGCTAGCACTAATATATACAGTCGATTGGAAAAGAAGCAAAGTAATTTAACTACCTTCAAATTATTCCAAGCAATCGAGTGGATTGATCGATGGATTGGAGAGAGCAACTGCATAGTTGCGCAACCAAAATAGCAAATCCAATGTCTAATCATTTCTGATGAGAAGCCATTCAAGTACGTACTAGCCAACAACAAAGAGCGAGCGGTCAGGGCTTTAACCAGATAGCTAGAATCAAGTACTACTGTGCTGTGAGTGTGAGACAGACACCAATGAGAGCGAGAGAGAGAGAGTATGTCTGTAGTGTGTGTGGAATTGTTGGTTGGAATTGGTTGCAAGTGTTCGAACAGAATAGAAAAGAAGAGAAGAGAAGAGAAGGAGAAGGAAATGAGGACAGGGGAATAGGGGGAAGGGAGAAGCATCGGCGTAAGGAAGATGGAGGGGTTTTATAAATTGAGGTTATTTTAATTACTGTCGGTTAAAACCATCAGAAACATTTTTTAAAATAAAAACCGACAAAAAAATATCATTACTGTCGGTTATAACCAACAGAAAAAAAAATGGCGGCAAAATTCCCTCTGAAAATTTTAAATTTTCCCCCAAAATTTTGTTACGATTTTAAAAAATAAAATAATAATTGTTTGGTTTGATAAATAAATAAATAATATGTATTTAAATAAAATATGTTTTTAAAAATTAAATAAATAATTGTTTGGTTTAATAGATAATTTTTACACTTTTGGTTTAATAGATAATAATCCATGTAAAATATGCGATAAAGAAACAAAAAGAAAATTGTACAATGAAAATGTCATCACACAAACTAAATATTGTCTAATCAATACTTGAAAAACATAAATAAAAATTTAGCACAAATTGCTTTTCCCACTTCAAAGTTTAGGCAAATTTAACAGAGATATGCATTCTACGAAACTAGTTTCCATGATCTAACCGTCAAACTTGTTTGTAGATATTACAAGATTGCTTAACTAAAACCGAAACTAAAATACTGATTAGGTTTAGCCAAATTAACTAGAGCAGTGTGTTTTTCTCTTTGACCGGGACTTAAGCCTACCTCTGTAAAATATCACTTGTATATAAAAAAACTAAAACGTGCGGAAAACTTGTAGCTTCACTTTTAAATTCGGAATCTCATGTTCAATTCTTCACTCCTTTAAAACCATTTATATCCCGAAAGAAATACCTTCAACTAAAACTTAATTATGCAAAAGCAAAAATAATCTCTTAGTCGTTTTACCTTTGGAGTTGTGGTGAGCCATGCAGAATCGATCTCCTGCTGCAAGATGTGATGCTCTAGCATGGTACTCCATCCCACATCAATTCTGTCAGCAGTTGGTAGGATTGATAAATGTAAAATGGACCACTTTTGGTGGGATCTAATTGTATAAGGTTTTTTTTTACCATGCAACGCTAAAGTTTGTTGGTTGTTTGCCCAAAATTGTGCTCCTTTCATTTGTGTCACTTGGTGTTCGATTTACACCTTTCAACTTGATCTTCAATCCATTTCGTCGTCTTAACTACATCGAATTATTTTCAAGCTGATTTTATTCTTGTTCTTTCAAGTATTAGATTACAAATTTGAACATGTAACCTACACTACTAGGAAACCAGTTATGACTGAAAAAAAAATTATTTAAAATATGTGTTTATTTAATTATTTTTAATCAATATAACTGTGACAGCCCGTCCCTGATTTTACAATTGTATAAAAATTTTAATAAGTTTCGTGTCACCTAAGTCTCGTGTGTTGACTGAGGTTAATTACGGTGTCGTGTCACCTAAGTTTTGTTTTCTTGGCATATTCTCGTAGTACTCGTCACTACGAACGCGTGGGCGCAAACGATTCGTGATTTGGAGCTATATCGAAGAAGATATTAATGTTTGAAGTTTGGGACATTTTAGTAATTTAATTATTTTTTTTAGAGTTTTAGATTTTTTTTTGGAGAAATCTGGAGTGCCACGTGGGCGGCCCAGATTAAAAGAAAATAAATTGTGTGGTGGAGATTAGAAGGAAAGGATGAACAGGGGAGAGAAGTGGAGGAATAAGGAGAGGAGTGAGAAATAGGAGTCAATCAGAAAAGAGGGAAAGGGAGAAGAAATGAGGGAAAGGAGGTGCGGGGGATCCCTAACCCGTGGGTGTGCGACCCGTAAGTAATTCCGGTGGTTTTCATCAATTTTTTCGACGGATTGAGCCAAACCACCACTCCCAATCCCTATATCGACCTTCCCTCTATCTATTCCATCCCAAATTTGGGAAGATTTGGCTTTCAAAATGGGTGAAACCACATGGTGGGTGCGGCAGCCTCCTGTTCGAAATCCACCAATTCTGAAATGTTTTCCTTCAATTACCACCACCCATAGCATCCTCTTGAGGTCTGGAACAAAGCCCAAACAAGTTTGGAGGCGGCGGAGTTGTTTTGGAGACGGATCGAACACACCCAAATTCAAGGGTTCCATACCGTTTTTGATGAAATTGGAGCTCTTATTGACCGAATTGGCCTTGGTCACAGGTATGAAAGTTGTTCTACTCTTTGAGATCTTCAATTCTGCAAATTTTGAGAATTTTTGGAGAAAATTGGATTTTCCGGCGAGCCGGGGCAGCCGACCGCCACCCACGGCGGTGCAGGCGGCAGCGCGTGGCCAGTGGGCCGTCAACGTTATTTTTAGGCTATGATTGATATCCTGAATTCATTTTTTATAGTGGTTTGACGTAAGTGGATCATTGAGCCAGATTCTTTACGATTCGTGGTTAGGTAAAAATGTGAATCGGTGATCCAACCGTTGGATCGTCACCAAACTTTGATACATTGTAGTACTTAATATTTGAAGAATGTGGAAACTTACAGATCAGGAATCCAACGTATGGATCTTCCCGAATTGGATTTGTAAGTTCATAAAATAAAAGGTTAATCACCACTCGGTTTTGGAAATTGGCGGAGATCCAACTGTTGGATCATAACGAAACTTTAGTATGTTGTTCTATAAGCATAATTTGAATCATGAGAAGTTACGGATGGGAAATATGATATGCGGATCTTCCGAATTGAGTTATGTAGGGTTGTGGACCCTACCTTCGATCTTTGATCGACGGTTGACTTATGGTCAATGAGTTTTAAATCACTCTTGAATGCCCTTGAGGATGTGTTTTATGTGAGTTATGTGTTATATCGACAAGTATTCTGAGATGTGATTTAATAATTTTTATAGGCGCCGATCGTTCGGGACGCTTCGGTACTCGTTCTAGGGAGTTGTAGCGCGGACTCCAGGTGAGTGGGCTTTTGTTTTCAGTATATATATATACTTGGTTGATTCCCAGAAAGACGTTTTAAAATGATTTTGTGAAATTGAATGCCATATATATATTCATTGCTATGTTATGTGATTATATGTTGAGGCACTGCGGGCGCCAGGTAAGTCAGGTAAGTATGTACTTTTGATATGATGATTGTGGTGATATCGATGAGATTAGATTATGGCTCATTTACCTGCACATCGGGGTTTGTGCTCCGCCAAAGTAAGGCTTAGCTTTCACGTGATCGTTCACCTCCCGCACCGTATGCTCACCTTGGATCTAAGGCAGGTGCTAGCCTGTCGTACAGACCACTATAGGTGGTTCTGACTTGTAGGTGACCTGCGATTCGTCGCCAGCCTTCACGTGATCGTAGCACAGAGCGTCTTTATATACCTAGCTTGTCGTACAGACCACTACAGGTGGTTCCGACTTGGGTGCAGGTTATTGAATGAGAGTTAAATTGAGGATTTGGTTGAGGAGCCATAGATTCAGCCGTACAGGTCACGAGAGGTGACTCCGGCTGATTTATATGCATTGCCGGCATGTTATGCATTGAGATATCACCTGATTGACTTTGAGGATATTTGTTGCATGCTTTGATATTGGATATGGTTTATTCGGACATGGCAATATTTGAATGTTGGTTTTCAATATGAGTACGTATATATTTTTCTGGGAAGTATATATATGTTTTTACAGCGAGGGGTTATAACTTTTATATCGAAGTGAATTTGTAAAACTTTGTTTTTGCCCACTCACGCTTTTGTTTTGCGCCCCTCCAGGTTTTAGAAGCATAGTTTCTTTATCGACAAGGACTCATGGCATATCTCAGTTCATGTGGCTACTTCTGAGGGTATGATCTCTACCCATACCACTGTACTTTACTTATGCTCTGACAACGCGTGTGAAATGGGTCCATACCCACTGACGGCGCACTCTGATAGTTAGACACCTTTAGATTTAAATCTATTCGCATTCTTCCATATTATCACTTTTTGGCTTCGTCACCTTTCAGGTGTCGCCCAGCACAGCTCGATTCGGAGTTCTAGTGGACATTCCGGGTCGAGGTGTGCCAATAACATTTTAAAATAATAAAATTTTCATTTATGTCGGTTATAACCGTCAGAATACTAAAATAATAACCGCCAGAAAGTAAAATAATAAAATAGTCAATTTATGTCGGTTATAATCGCCACTATTAACTTAAAAACCGTTAGAATCTGTAAAAAATATTTAAAAAAAAAGATTTAAAAATACTGTCGGATATAACCGACAATATTTTCTTGATATCCGCTAGTAAATATCCGCCAGGAATTTATGTCGGATATAACCGACAGGATTTTTCTAATATCCGTCACTAATTAAATGATGTGTCGGATATAATTTATCCGACATGATTTTCTAATATCCGCCACCATCATTCGCCACCTAAAGCTAATATTGTAGTAGTGGATAAGCGTTTCCCCATAAAGTACTTTTCGACCGCCGAGATGCAAGTTGATGCATTGACAACTTTATGGCACAAGGTCTCAAGAACAGAAAGACTGGCCTATTCAGACATCAACTCCAGGCCACATGACAACTATCCAGGAATAACAAAAGCCTATGATAGGACATAAAGGCTAACAGATAGGGCGCTTGGGTGCAGGTTTCCACCAACTCAAAAGCCGAGCAAGGTGTTTGAAATGCGTTGTCCTAAGAAAGCATGCAAGTGGGCATGCGCAAATGTCAGTTTGTTGCCACGTGTCAGCCAAAGAAAGGAGGGACAACTAGTAGGTCAAACCTATTTATTTGGCGCATTAAATGCAAAGGCAGTGAAAGACTCAAGCCTAGGGACCTGGGGCTCATTGAGGGCCTATATAAAGTGCACAAATACTCCTCAAAAAGGGGTTGAATGAATTGAGAGAGAAAATATATTTTGTTGAGCCGAAAGCTGTTTGTAACTCTATATTCAATATATTCAAGAGACTTATGTATGTAGTCCAGTTTTGAGGAGTGAACCACTTAAATTCTGTTGTTCATTCCTTATTACTTGCAAACCCTGAACCCACCAAAGGCCGACACACAACCATCCTGGTCTTGACCTCTCCAGTTTTGAGTGTCAACAAAACCAATCCGAACCAATTAGCCATGTATCTTTTAATTATTAATTTATTTGTTTTACAATGTCAACATATTATAGGTTACGTAGAGGTTTTACCATACACATATTATAAGTCTCAACATATTATTAGTTGTAATGACCATTAATAATTAAAATTTCATATGTTTTTTATTCTTATGCGGATGTTTAGAAAATTAAAACTCTTCAAATATTGAGCGTTTTTTATTAATGTATTCAATAGGCTTTAAACCAACCAAACCAAATCAATTTTCAATGGTTTAGTTTGATTCGGTTTTAATAATGGTATTAGTCAAAACCGAACCGTTTTCTTTTTTACGTAGATATCTACTCGTAAAATGTTTACAACTATGCAATCGAAGTATAAGATATTGTATCAATAATATGGTGAGTATGTCAGTAGTTATCGATATATGGTAAATTGAGAAAGACCACATGACAAGAAACAACGAAAGTACATTAGTCCTTCCATAAACATGAAATTAGCCTCCAACAGATTTTATTACACGTACACATGTGATGTGATCATAGTATAGTAAAGCACGAAAACTCAACAGACAATAATTTCTCAAAATATTATAAACAAGTAAATAAAAAGGTTAGGTTTTCCAACCAATTTGTCTGGTAACAAATTGAGAAAACTCATATGTACACTCTTTCTTTCATTCATTACTTAAAGATAAAGATCATACACATACAATTACATATACAAACAAGTAAATCACAACACTTTTTTTTTTTTTAAAGGGTTTTTATCACAAATGGTCCTTGAAATTGACCTTCACCATTAAGGTGGTCCCTGAAATTAAAAATCAATCAATGTAGTCCCTGAAAATAGGTATCGTAAATCAATGTGGTCATTCTGTCACAATTCTGTTAAAAATTCTTTTAAGTGCTGATGTGGCACATAAATGGGCCTCACAAGATTTACGAGTTTTTATCACAAATGGTTCCTGAAATTGACCCACACCATCAAAATGGTCCTTGAAATTGACCCACACCATCAATATGATCCCTGAAATTAAAAATCAATCAATGTAGTCCTTGAAAATAGGTGTCACAAATCAATGCACAATGAATATTTTTTTTTTCTTATAATAGGCCCTACTTGTCACATCCCTGCTCGACTTCGTCGTAGCACGATATTGTCCATGTTGGGCTTACCATTCCCTCACGGTTTTGTTTCTGGGAACTTACACGAGAACTTCCCAGTGGGTCATCCATCCTAGGAATGCTCTCGCCCGAACTCGCTTAACTTCGGAGTTCTGATGGAATTTGAAGCCACCCAAAAGGCCTCGTGCTATAGGGAGGGGAGCATGTACATATAAGGCACATCACCCCTTCTCCGTTGGTCGATGTGAGATCTTACAATCCACCCCACTTAAGGGTTCGCACCGAACGGAAGAGTGGCTCTGATACCAAATTGTCACATTCTGGGCTTGGCTCCGCCGTAGCATGATATTGTCCGCTTTGGGCTTACCATTCCCTCATGGTTTTGTTTCTGGGAACTCACACGAGAACTTCCCAGTGGGTCACTCATCCTGGGATTGCTCTTGCCCAAACTCGCTTAACTTCGGAGTTCCGATGGAATTCGAAGTCAGTGAGTTCCCAAAAGACCTCGTACTATAAGAAATGGAGCATGTATATATAAGGCACATCACCCCATCTCCGTTAGTCGATGTGGGATCTTACACTACTCCGAAGAGAGCTCATTTCCATAAATTCACAAAAGCACAAGGCTTAACCGAGGCCTAAGAGGAGGTGTGGAAATAGTTTTCAACCAACAATGGACGCACCTCAGTTATAACCTCATTACCTCAAGGCAAACATCGTTGTTCTTTGCATCACCAGACCATCAGGGAAGCTCCGAACTAGCTTTCCAAGATTAAGATTGTGAGGATGTTGATCACCTAAATGTTAACGGTGATGTCTCAGAAGTCGTTGCCAATGGACCAAGCCGTCACCAAAGGTGATCTCGATCCAGGTTCAATTCGGTGAAGGGTGTCGAACTGTGTAAAGATGCGTGTATTGAGAATTTTTTTTAGAGAATGGAGAGTGAATGAGGTATAGAAATCTGGACCGGGATTGGAGGTGATTGCAGGACTGGGTTTTTGGGTTGACAATTTTTTTTATTAACTATTAAATTATTAAGCCTATTTGTAATTTTTTAATTTAATTAGACTTGTGTGACCTATTTATGTGTCACATCAGCACATAACAGAATTTTTGATAGAATTGTGACAGAATGACTACATTGATTTGAGACACTTACTTGAGGGACTATATTGATCAATTTTCAATTTCAGGGAGCATTTTGATGTCGAGGGTCAATATCAGGGACCATTTTGACGTCATGGGTCAATTTCAAGGACCATTTGTGAGTAAAAAAAATGACTTATAGAGCCCATTTATGTGCCACATCAGCACTTAACAGATTTTTTAATAGTATTGTGACGGAATGACCACATTGATTTGCAACACCTATTTTCAAGGACTACATTGATTGATTTTCAATTTTAGGGACCATCTTGATGGTGAGGATCAATTTCAAGGACCATTTGTGATAAAAATCATTTGTTATATAAATCTCTACTAATTAATAAAACACTCATTGTCAACCAAAATCCTATGAAATTACCAGTCTAACCCTCTAATTAAAACAAAACATGAATAAGAAATATGGGGCATAAATGTAATTTCACACAACCAAATTTTACTGTTTTTTTTTTCAAAGTCTTACCTACATGTAATCCTAACATATCTCTAATTAAAAAAAAAAAAAAAACAACTTGCCACTCCCACATTCTCTATCACTCTCTTCCTCTCTCCTTCAATTTCAAAAACAAAAATAAAAAAATTTCTCACACTTTGTGTGTGCCCATATGCTATGTTACACATACAAGGAGACATATATGATCGGCTACATGAAAGTTTCTTTCCATAAACCACACATATAACTACTCGATTGGACGTTTTGTGAGAAATTTGCTTGTTCCATCATGATATATCTCCACGAGTCTACAACACTGCACACATTGATTCCTTAGACCAGCCGTTGGAGAAACCTTCTGGGTAGAGCTAGAAGTTAGTACTTGGTAATCGACAGGGATGGTGGAATTGTTTAATGCAAAGCCAAGTGAAAGAAAAGGATCGTAGGACCTACTCACATTGCAGTTATGGTTCCCACTTCACCAGCTGGGTTCTGGATCTGAGATTCCTGAAGCCTTTGGACCATATCGAATTAAAACGATTCTTTCATTGACAGTCCTGGATGCATATGTCTGTTTTCTCTCTCCCCAAGTCTCTTTCACTTTTAATGTTTTTAGATTTTTCTGTAATTTCATTTGAAATTTTTGATCAGTTATATTCCTCTAGTGAAAACGAAACTGGTTTAGAACTCAAGGTATATACATGTTCTATCTTATGTGTTCGAGTCAATGGTAACAGCCAAAGTTTGGTACACTTTATACATGCTGGTCCTGCACAATAGGTTTGAACATGCTACAGAAGGCAACAGAAAATCAAAGAATTAGAAAAAGAACAAACTGATTACGAACTCGTAATGTTATTCCAAATTAACTACATAACGTGAAAAGACCGCTCCTTATCAAACTTAATTCTATTGAGTTACAACATGATATAAACACCTAGTGCATTTTTAGTTACAAGGAATAGGAATTGAATCCATTTTGGTTCTTTAGTTTCTAGCATTTATTGAAATATAAGTATGAGAATCATTTAACTTCTTAACTTTAATTTCATGTGTTACAAACACATGTGAATCAGAAAAAGTGTTTGTTTTCTCTTGAAATCCGTAATCAAATATCCAAAAATTGATTTCTCCTAGTTAATTTGATTATCTTTCCTTACTTCCCTTATTTTTAAGTTCACCCGTTCCTTCCTTGTCTCATTTCTTTTAAGTGAGCATGCCCATAATTCAGAAATAAACAGGAAAGCAATCTAATCAAAACAGAAAATATGAAAGGACCATAATCCTTATCTCACTAGAAAACATTAAGACAAAAAATATCAAAAGCTCTAATAAACATGCTTAAAAATAAGCCAAGTGGCTAACTAGTCAATTTTCCCAAATTAAATCTTTCTACAATTTTGAAACATTGGTTTCATATATGGGTGTGTGTGTTGGATAATATACAAAACTAAGCACAAGGATCATGCGTGTATGATGAGTTGATTACACGATCTTAAAAAATTATACAATTTTGAAGCATTGCTCCTGCTTTAGTGTAATGCGGTACTCACAACACAATTGGAACATTTAGACCATGACATTGTATTTTTTATTTGTTTTTGAGTTTTGAAAAGATTGGATGGATCTTTCAATATTTTGTAAGATAATTTAATATTCAATGATATGGTGGGAGAGAAGGGCACGGCCCGACCTGAGCATCTGCCCTTAATTTTCTACCTACTCTCTTGAATGACAATCACCTACATCATCATGCTTTTTTCATCACCTTTACAATTTCCAAATAATCTCTCTCTCTCTCTCTCTCTCTCTCTCTCTCTCTCTCTCTCTCTCTCATATGGTATCAATCAGGAGCAAACCCTAGCGAGAGGGGATGAGCTGATGTTATATGCATGTGTGTTATAATCATTTCAATTTTCTTTGCCTAATTGATTGGATATACAGAGAAAGTACATGGATCTAATAGGAAGCATGCATGTAGAATTAAATCTAGTGTGTGTGTATATATACCAACTATATAAATGCAAATTAAAGAACATATATAGCAACAATTAAAAGAAAAATTAGCGCTTAAATCATTCTAAGGTTTCTAATAAAACCCAGAGAGAAACAGATGAGACTAGGAATCAAAGAAGGAAGGGGGATAATTTAGATCAACAACATACCATGAATATATGATGTTGAGTTGAAAGGATAGATAGAGAGAGATGCAAGAGGAGATATTGACGCGGCTCAATCAGAATCGCATGATTAAATCTTCGATATTAGCCACGCTTTCAAATTGAGGCGCGTCAATACCTTCGTTATGAATTTACAACTTTCTCCATCAAAACCTAGAAATTGAACCAGACTTTCTTCTGCGTGTGCCCCTTTCTTCCTCGGTAACTGCTGAAAAGCCCAACTGCAGCTCTCTCTCTCTCTCAAAAGATGCTTTTATAGACAAAAATCAGTTTGATGCATTTATCTCCTTTCTTCTATTTTGACTTATTAGCTAGCTTTTGGCATCTCGCCCACATCACCTGCTGCCTAAAGGGAAGCAAAAGCCGAAGGCTCATAAAACCCACCTGTTCCAACTCGAAACGGTTTTTTGTGTTTATGTACGTATGCCAATTTGGCCATATTTTGACTCATACGTATCCCGAATTTTTATTCTGCTTATCCCTTAACCGGTCAGGGACTCCACGTAGGGCTATTGATTGTTTGTTCTCAAATAGGAGAGATTCTTGCATATAACCGAAATATATTTCAGCAAGTAAATATGGCACTCATTCAGGTGATGAGTGCTATATTCACAGGAGATATACTCTCAGTTACAGCTAAGTATTTTATGTCAAGTAGGAAAAATACTTTCTTGCAAATGTGTTTTGAAGTACTTTTAAAATGACTGAAAACGTTTTTTTGATGAAAGTGCTTTATGCAAATGAATCTTGAAAAAACATTTGAAGTGGTTCTAGCTGGTAGAAGTACATAACTGGTACTTCTTCCAAAATGTACTTCAAGTCCTTATAGAATCCAAGAACTCATTCACCAAAAACGCTTTTGATCATTTTAAAAAAATTTACAAACTACCCGGCATCACACATTTGATGTCAAGGAGGAGAAAAACTTTCTTGCAACTAAGACATAGTCTAATAGCATCACATATTTGATAGATGTTGTTCCATGCTTAAAAAGTGTATTGGGTATCCAATAAAATGCTTGTCACATAGTGTTCATGGTTACAAGAGAAAGAGAAACCATTGTCAAGTAGAGGGTAGTTTGAAGTTGCCCTTCTACCATTGATTCTGAATTTTCTTTTACTATTATTTACTTTTTGTTCTAGTTTTAGTCAAGAGGGAAGAGGGTGCACTCGCCGTGGAATCCCATTTAAGCGGAAAAGAACCCTCTGGGATGATCTAGAAGCATATATACAAATTGACCAGTCAAAATGGAATTAGGAGATTATAATTATTTGTTAGCGACTACTCAAATATTGGACCAACTTTTCCCAGGACTTGGTTCCCACATACCCAATTAAAGTCTTAAAGCTAAATCCAAGCATGTGATGATTTCTGGAGGTAGGTGAGTAGGTCCAACCCCAATATATATTATGGAAAATGTTGTCCGAGAGCACAAAATTCCCTGCACTTAGCATCATTGTATCCAACTGGTTAGCTAGACAGCAACATGATCAAACTACCTAGATATATATATATATATATATATATATATATATATATATATATATATATATATATATATATGGTTTGGCAATGCTGTTATAGAGAGCATACAGACATTGCTAGGGTAGTTTAAGCAGACAACGCAAATTAGGTTAATTAACTTTGTTCTGTATATATGTACCCAATTCAGCTTCTTTAGTTATTTGTTACAGCATATCTTGGGACAGATTAAACCAGTAAACTCTGATATTGTGTTCTTATCATGCAATCTAAGGAACTTGTATGAGAATCAAATTAGAAAATAAGAAACCATTAGAAAGCATGAGAAAATTCTCAAAATTTAAAGATTGAATAATATGAAAGATATGACCCTAACACCATTTAAAGTCTACCTCATCCCTAGACTTGCTAGGAATCCTAATAGAAAACAGAATACGATAATATCAAAATACCAAAATTATCATTAAAACTTATAATGGTGTTTTAACCTAGTGAACGTTGAAATTCGGATTGAAAAGGTCATGTATGCCACTGCATAGAGAATTGCACTTGCCATGTCATTCTCTTTGAAACGACATCACATGATCCAAATTGGAGCTCGAATCTATAAGACTTGTACTTTGCTGCCAAAGTGCACTTGTCCAAGCAAATCATCGATCTATTTGAAGAAAGTTGAGGTTTCACCATAAAATCAAATATGAGGAGTATTCCAATTACTTATAAACACATGTAAAATAATGAGGGGTGTGTCAAGACTAGAGCAACTGAAGATACTAAGTCATGTTACGCAATTATATGCATAGCTAGAGCCTTTGCTCTAGAAAGCCAATGCCGCCCAGCGAGCCGGGCGAGGGCCCAGTTAGAGGTGTAGGTGTAGTTTCCACTTTCACTCTCGTCCACACCCTCATACCTAAGGGGCAAAATCTGCATATAATATTCATAAGGCACATGCTTTAAGGCCATCCCCAACCGAGGGCTAGCCAAATGGCTCGTTTTAGCCCTCTGGCCTTCTAAGATGTTAATATTTTAATGAACAGTACAATGTCATATTTGCCTCCGTCTCCAACCAAGGACCAAAGGGTTATAGGGCTCGTTTTAGCTCTGTCACAAAAAACCGTCTTCAACAGAAGGCCAAAGGGCCATAGGACCAAACATAATTTATTATTTAAATTTAAAAACTACAACAACTTAAATTCAAATCCAACAACAACTTAAATTTAAAAATTACAACTGTAATTGGCCCAGAAAACCAAAAAAAAATTAGAACTTAAATTTAATGAATGGTTTAGGTATTTATAGGGAAAAAAAAATTAGAATTTTTAAGAATTTAAAAAAAAAAAATTTGAATACAACGGCTAGTCAGCTAGCCGTTGGATTCAAATTTTTGTTTAAGCATTCCTGTCGGTTATATCCGACAGGATTTTTTGAATTTCTAGCCAGCCCCGGGCTGGCTGCATGAGGCCAGCCCTTTGGCCCTTTAGCCCTTTCAAATTCTGTGGGGCCCACGAGCCCTCTGGCCTAATTCTCGGTTGGAGACGGTTTTCGAGCTATTTTTGGCCCTTTGGACCCTTCGATTGGAGATGGCCTAAGGTTTTTCAGGTTCCTCAATACCTTTATTCCCTCTATTAGAAGTCCACATTACTAAGTCCGGCAAACTCAAATCCCAAAGAATTTGTTGATTGAGTGTACAAATTAACTACGGATCCGTTTTCAAGGGGGATTATTTATAAGAAGAAATTGGAATGTTTACTGATATTTGTACAGTTAATTAGTGATTAATTGATTTTCTACGGCAAATGTTGGGTGCAACCCAAGAAAATTCCGATTGAATACACCTCCCTAAGTTAGATACCCCGCACTACAATGTGTTCTGATGGCAATCTCCCAAATATAACTGAGCAAATCAAGAACTTAGCCAAATGTTTTAGGAGTTTACGTCTGCTGATCTGCTGCATTTATGTACAGTGGGCGTTGTGGCGCGTTGGAGTGGACTAAAACTGGACTACTTTTTTGGATTGCACGGCATGGATTGGACTGCTTTGGGGTTTGGTATGTGTCTAGGCAGTGAGAATGAAAGAATGAATGGTTAGACTAACCCAAGGCCCATCTTCAAGGCCTCAACAGTCTTAATTAGCATCTCAATATATAGCATGCATTGACTATACACATGCACCATGGGGCATCAACTTTCACAATACACAACCCAACTAGTTTTCGATTTGGTAGTACTCCTTTTTCGAAAGCTAGAAGAGATGTCCTCAAGACATTATTGCCCCAACATCGATTCACAAATCCACGTGACTAAGCTCGGCAAACTAAAGACCACACGCACGCACTTGTTAACTAGCCAATATGGGTTTGCATTCATATTTTTTGGGCATGCCCCGCTTGCAGTTTTGTCTCTCATTTTTAATGTGATATTTTCTTTTTTACCTAATTCTTTTCGATTTTTTTTTCCACAACTTGTCTTGTACCTTTTGGGTTTTATTTTAGAGAGGTTTGATCCTATGTCCCTCTATTTTTCTTGTATTCTATTTTTCAAGAGGGGTTAGATTTATGCCCCCTTCTTTTTCTTGTATTTTCTTTTTCAAGAGGGGTAAGGTTTATGTACCTCTCTTTAATTTCCTGTATTCTGTTTTTCTTGCTTTTTGAAAGATAATGTTTATGTTCCCCGTAAATAAGTATAACTTTTTTTTTATATCAATAAAATTTCCTCTAAAAAAACTATAAAGAAAACCACCAAATTATGGGTATGTTTTGTGATGTGGGATTTACCAAATAAAAAGAAACAAAATTATGCATACGATGTCGTCTCAATCTTTGGTAGATTCTCCTCCACCCTTGTAGAGGTAATTGCATCAGTGATTATTTCCATCAATAGAAATTGAACTGAAAAGTGAAAAAAAAAAAAAAAAAAAAAAAAAGGAAGAAAAAGTCTAGTGCCTTTAGCTTTTGCCGTTGGGTGCCGATGCCATAATTGATGTGAGGCAGCAGCCTTCACAAAACACATGGCCAATTTGGTTTGTTCACATGCTCTTCAAAGCTCAAGTGGTGATTATTTTTTTACCACTTTGAAGAGTTCTTAGATGTGCTCATGGATGGGAGCCATATAAGTTATTTCTTAGACATGAATGAATATTAAGAATTTGGCGGTTCTAATTATAAAATTTACACAGTAAAAAGATGTTATTCTCAAGAGATAGATCATGAGATACGCAAATATTATCCATCGAGTTTTAAGTCTCAAAAAAAAAATTATTTCGAAAAAAAAGGCAAATCCAACCAAAAAATGAGCTGAGAGAACTATGAGGGACATCCTCGAGCCACAAAGAGCCATACATCCTAACCCTAATTCAGATTCTGTCATGTGGCCTTGTCCTTTTTCTTGGAAATTTCTTTTTTAAACCAGTATATGCCAATATGACAGTGTCACAATCCTCTTGGAATGGAGACTATCCTTGTGGGCAGATACAATCTCTTGCAAAAGAATGAAGGGTCCCATATACAAACCCTTTCCTTCCTTTTTTTGAATAGAAATGTTTAACAATTATAATGGGAATCAAATCATCATATTCCTCACATGTACGGCAATAACTTTGTATATAGCTCAAGTTTTTAAAGCTATTCTCGCGATGTCTCAAGAGTATTGTTCTCAAATTCTCACATCTCAATATCGTCAGAATAACACAATACAATAACTTTTAATTAAAGTAGTTAAAATTATTTGCTTACACATTCGAGAATATATGTTTGATTATTTGACAAGTGTGTCATCTAAATTCAATTAAATTACCTAGTTAAGTGATGTTGATCGTCTGATACATTATATGATCTTTTTGTTATTATATATGTTAGTAATCATGCATATGTGCTATGCTTATATATATATATTAAGCAGTTGACGACATAATTTTCATTCTTCAAAAGAGGTTGACAGAAATTATACTCTTAAATTATAGTATAGGTAAAGCGGTCCTGAAACATTATAAGGATCATCAGCGTGTCCATAAATATTCCTTATGCTCATGTGTAAAGTAGTGAGAGCTCAAAGTCAAGCTCCCTTCAGGGCCAGGTTCAATGAATCTGAAAACATGACCTACTTTTTTTGTGCTGATTATTATTTAAACCTTGTTCATGGTCAGATAAGACATCACAAAAGAAGAGAGGGTTTAATATCGTAGTCATGGTATATATGATCATGGCCTTTGCTGAAGCTTCAAGCTCTCAAACTGCCGCTGCTTATAATTTCCTCTCCTTCTTCTTCTTCAACCTCTTTCCTTGAGCTCCATGGTAGGTCTCCTCTCTCTCTCTACACACACACACACACACACACATGTGTGATTTACATATTGGTTTTTGTCCGTTAGGCGTTAGTGCACAATCTATATATCTGGATTTTTGTTATTTTCTCGTGTTTTATTTGGTCTCGTATTCGGATTGCTCCAATAGAGGAGGAGAATTTTGAACAACCAATCAGGGGAATGTTACTTTGATTAGAAAAATAGTGTTTTCTTAGTTTTGTTATATAAATATTATTGGGGGACATTGATCATTAAGGGTTCTGAAAATAATCCTTCGTATTTTCTTGAAACAAAATTAAATTATAGTTGAAGAAAGTTAAGCTTCATTATAAAAATTAATTGGCAATACGGAAAGTAGTCCAATTACTTATAAGCATATGCAAGGTTCATTCTTTCTCTGATGTGAGATTAATGCTCTCAACATGCTCTTTCACGTGCTGTGAATTTTCAAGCCTAACACGTGGACAACACAAATTGAGTGATATGGAGCACGTGTGGTCGTTGGGCTTCACACGTTGCACAACCTGCTCTATTACCATGTAGAAGTTAAGGTTCCACCCAATTATTTATAAGCACATGCAAATCTCTTCTTTTTTCTGATGTGGAATTGATACTCTGAACAATAGTCTAATTCCGGTTATAAGATTTAATAATACACACGTATATATTTGTTCCGTTTTGCCATTCATTGTATAGTTTGTATAAGATACATTGTTCCAAAGGCTCGTAGAAATTTGACAATGTGATTACTATGCATATCTGGTTTGTTCAGTGGAGCTGAGGATGTCACAGTGTGATTGAATTTGCACAGAATGGTTGCCCCGTTTGATATCTTAAACCCGATTTCTGGTAGCAGAGTTCTTGTTGACAAGGACTTGAATGTGGCTTCATTTCAAGGCTTGGATGGTGTAATTGGCAGCTTACTGATGAAATGGAACCAGCAAATAGCAATCATGGGCTGCCAAGAAATACTGCACCAATATTATTGGAAATGCCTTCAAGTTCAAGCCATGGATGTGGCTACATTTACCTTGCATTTTCCTCAAGAATTTCTGTCGACTGCTGAATTCAAGCCATGCAATATTATTATGCCACTACTCCTGTTCTGTCATGATGAAAGAGAAGGGACGTGGTGGCCGGAGGAGGTAAATAAGGCCACGGAGTGTGGGCTAAAGATAGGAGACGTCGAAGTCAAACAAAAGTCAAAGCTCCCTCAATTCAATGAGAGTTTTCTCAAGCTAGAGAGCCTATCTGCACCTTGGCTTGTTTTTCCCTTCACTCTTTGGTACCACATTTGCCAGGTAAGATAGTTCTTGCCCAATACTAATATTACAGCGTAGTTTAAGTACCGCATTCGTGCGCATATAGTCAAGCTCTGAAACAATGTACTCACTCAACTGCAACCAAATTTAAATTAATTTGTCCGTAGTTTAGATTAGATTAAATAGAACACCGCTAGAATAAAAACACCATAGTTTAAGTAATTAATAATTTGGATTTTTTTTCCATGGATTAATTAATTATTTGGCGTTCTATTTTGTTAATAAAATAGGCTCTGGAAGAATCACGTGTTGAATTGGATGAAGGGCAGATGGTAAGCACTCATGATCGGGCAAGTTCAAGCCAGATGCTTACACCCTCCTCCTCCAAAAAGGTCCACGCTGATGACGACGATCTGTTCTTTTTGTTGATGATGATTGAGGGTCATGATCAATGCCATGGATCTTCTGGTATGGAACACTAGGATCTCTCTAACTCTAGGGAGTTTCTAGATTGTTCTACTGAAGAGTTCCCCTTTAAGCAACTTCAAGTCTTTTCTGTTCATGTGTAATAGTGCACTTAGTCTGCCCCTTTTATTGATAAAACAATGGTGGCAGTCCTGGTTTGTATTTTTCCATTTTATTTGCTTTTGTGAGCAACAATAATCTGTTTGATTTTATGCTTTAATTTGCAGATTTTGTATTTCCTATAATTTCCAATATTTAATGAAGCGAGCTAGATGGTTTTCCTTTTGAGTTATAAAATTTAGGGTGTTAAAAGTTCAACTGATGAACATCTGGGAGTTCAACTTTGCGTAATGTTTAGCCTAAATTTTGTTCGTGGGAAAACGGAGTTTGAGAATGAGAAATCACTTTGGGTAGTCCATGCTCGGCAGCCCGGAAATAAGTTTCATGTCATATAGGTGTTTCCCTCTTTTCGGAAATTTGGGTACAAACAACAGGGAAGGCGGAATATGAAATCCTCCATCCTACTTCTGTCAATGAGATTGAAGGGAAGCATGCTGCAGCATTGTATTTGTACCACAAATCCTTTTAAATTTATTAATGCCATGAATCAAATTCTGTATCTGTAGAGGATTTATCAATCAGAAACGTTTCTGATGTGTAGTTTGGTTCAATAGGCCAAAGAATGACGCAAAGGGATGCAAAGCGAAGAGATCCCAAATCGCTTCTTCTGAAGGAAACCCGGAAGAAATTCAAGTTGATCATGCATAATTCTGTGCTTCCATTCTTAAAGAAACTCTTTGATTTGGAGGTTAAATGTGTATAACTCTGTGTTTTCTTTCTTTTAAGTGGGAGTTGATGGCTTTTTGAGTTCTGCATTTTTGTGCCTTTCTAGACAAGTTGCAGATATAGAGAAATTTTATGAAAGAAAAAGAGGAGAAAGGAAAAGGGATTGTTTCTTTCCTGATGCCTTCAAATAAAAGGGAAGTGTTTTTTTTTACAACTCTTCCAAACACAAAGGTAAAATACACGAGATCTTTTGATCATTTTAGCCAATTGCCTATTTATTAATGTCGCGAATCAAATTTTTTGTCTTTGTGGTTTCTAGTAGTCTTTGAGTTCTAGTTTCTGATGATATAGTTGGGAATTAGTGAAAGATTTGCTTGTGCTCATTCCGTTTGAAATGCAGATGACCAAAAAAGCAATGCTGAAATCACGACCAGTTTGAGGGCCTTCATAATCATTAAAGCCATAACCTGAGTCTTAAAATTCACAATTTTAAATCATTCATTCATAGGAGAAAGGGAAGAGAATCACAAACAGCAAGCCAGCTATCTTGCTATTGAATCGAATATATGCATTAACCTAATGTTCTTTCTTCTTCAAGCTTTCTTTTCCTTTGGTACTGGTGGGGGAAACAAAACCCTAAAAGCCAAAGCAGCTACAGTTGCTCCCACAAAGGGGCCAATCCAGTAAACCAAGAAAAGCTCCCAACTGTTGTGCCAATTGTTCACATAAGCCCACCCAAAAGCATTGGCGGGGTTCATGGAAGGCCCCGTGTACGCATTTCCGGCAACCACCAATCCGAGCGTCGTGACTGAAAGCATCCATATGTTCACAATTGGATTTCTAGGCCCTATCAGCATAATCACAAGCAAAGCAAAGCAAAGAACACAGGTCATCACCCCCTCAGCTATAACACCAGTATATAAATCCACTTTCAAAGAAGGCCCTTTAAGCATGTGCTTGTACTTTTTTGGCATCACTTGCAAAATTGCCTTGGCACCGCCTACTCCGCCGGCCGCCTGAGCCGGGAACCGAACCGCCATGGATAGGAGGGAAGTTCCGGGATTGAGGCCGGCGGCGTAGAAACTGGCGGTGGTGGAGGGGTTGAAACTGGCACCACCCAACAACTTGCCAATCAAGCTGAATATTAAAACCAGAAGTGTCGAAATTATTGTAGTGATGAAAAGACCTACCAAAGACCTAGCTTGGGTGCCAAGAAACGAGGCAATGATGGATGTGAAAACGCCCATACTGGGTGCACTGAACACCCACATTGAGGTCAAAATTGCATCTCCTGCAGCTGCCTTGATCACCCCCATCTTATCTTTCTTTTGCTCCACTGATTTTTCTCTGTTGAATCTGTTTTGTTTTTTACCTGTATATATGCGGGAGAACAAAATGTGAACTATAAATCTCAGCCGTCGATTAAACCTAACAAAGCACTTACGTTTAAATCAGATTGATTGTATTGGTAGAGCCTAGTTAGACAGCACTTGTGGGCATCTTACACCAACCACTTGCTCTGCCTACCAAAACTACTGGAATACACGAGCAAAACATTAACGTTTTTAAATTAAGGGTGAGGTGGTTTAGACAGCATATAAATAATTGACCCATTTGGTTTGAATGTTGACAGAATTGTGGACGTATGCAGAGAAAAAGAATATGAATCTTTGATGAAACTGTGCAACCTTAGGAAAATGTGAAGGGAATCTTTCCTCTTTATGGGATTAAAAAAATTAAGGCACGTGATTAGATGCAAATCGCGGCTTAGACGAATTAACTAGAGTAATGTATACACTTTTTCTACAGTCAAATACGGAAAGTCTTTTACATAATTCACTTTTATTTAATAAGGATTATCGCTTGATAATTAAAATGAAAAGAATACTTGCTACAATGACGATAGTGATGCTATGATGCTCTTGGATGCCTGGTAAAATAAGTGAACCCATTGATATAGAAAAGTGACTTTCATATGCATTTTTCTCTTCCTGTACATTCTGCTTATTTGCCTTCCGATTATCTTTTAGTTTGTCCAATCTCATTGTATAAATCTATCTTATCACGTACACCATTGGTGCCTATTAGCAAAATATTTTATGCATAGTTCTCCCATTTCTTGCGTTACTAAATAGAAAACCCGTAAAATAACCTAATTATTAACCTAGTAATCTTTTCGTCATCATAGATCATGAGAAAATCCAGTGATTATAAATTTGATGTATTCGAGTGTAAATTTGATGTAAAACCAAAATGTCGGTTGAACATCGTTGTCATTTGCCTAAGTTTGTTCAATTTGTCGTTTTTTGGGCTTCCTAGCTACTAGGGGTGGGTTCGGTTTTTGGCCAAAATCAGAACCAAACCGAAATTACGGTTCGGTTCGGTTCAATTTCCTTTTGGTTTTTTTTTTTCAGTTCGGTTTAACTTCAGTTTGGTTTTTTACAGTTCGGTTTTGGTTTGGTTCGATTTTTTGTGGTTAGAGTGGAGCAAAATGGCTTGTGTAACAGAAATCTGCAAGGGTAGGCAAACAATACTGAGCATTAGAAATTATGAAATGTTGTACGGCCAATTAGTGTGGATATGCATCGTCAACCCTAAGCTGATCCTTTTTGTAATTTTATCATACAATTGTAACTAGACATCACCTTCATATCCTTTTTGTAATTGTTGAAACGGCTTGTGCAAGATAAATCTGCAAAGTTTTGTAATTGGCCATACAATTGCATATCCATCACACTATATGCATGAAGGTGATGTACCTGAACTCTGATCCTTTTAACATACAATTGCATCCTTATTGTAATTTTATCATTACCTAAGTTGAATAGATTTGTGAGCATAGGAACCAAAGTCAAAACTCAAAAAAATGTCGTTTTAGGGTAAGGGATTATTCAGTGCGGTTCGGTTCATTTCGGTTTTCAAACCACTGAAATCGAACCGAACCAACCAATTTCGATTTGGTTCAGTTTTTTAAATTCGGTTCGGTTTTTTTGGATTTTGGTTCAGTATTCGGTTTGATTTTTTTCGGTTTTCGGTTTTTTGAACCCACCCCTACTAGCAACAATTCCATCCAACTTGAGCTTGTATATCCATCTATGGCCACTCAATTATTTGGGCCACCAAGTTTTAAAATTTCTCGACCTTTTTTTTTGTTTTTCCCATTTTTATTTATTTATTTATAGAACGGAACTGTAACATCACTTTTCACACAACTTTTAACTCACGTTTTGTAAAGTCTATTTCGTAATGTATTTTAACGATCTAAATCTCTATTTTTAGGTCTTCCTCAAAGATTATGTTTACTAAAATCACCCAAATCTGGCCACTCAGAACTACGATCTGGTGATATTCCTCTTCACTTAGAAGTGAGAGGTCTTAGGTTCGAATCTCGTGGATGGCGAATTCGATATCAAATTAGGCTACCCATTATGTGGCTAAGCCGAACTCTCCCTCCCCTTAATATAAAAATATCTATGTATTCAAAAAAAAAAAAAAAAAACAAAATCTGAAACTATATGACCATTGGATTAAGTGCTTAGGGTTTTTTTGTAGAAAGTATTTAACGGTTTTCTTTACTACAAATAAATGTCTGAATGATTTTGGTTTTGTCTAATTTTTTTGTAAGGATGATCTATGATGTTTTAAAAGATAAAGGATTCAGATCGTTAAAATATATTACAGAGCGAGCCCTACAAAATCGTGTGTCAAAAGTGGAGTTAAAAAAAATAATGTCATGGATCCACTTTATTTATTTATGTCAATAATTGAAAATATTCTTACCCAAAAAAGAAAAAGAAAAGAAATATGTGGTCAAGCTTGGTGTTATATTAATTATATATGTTTAGCTATTAATTACTCTTTGGAGCCAAGGTATTCCGTAGTCAGTAAGATTTGTGGCCCATAAAAAAGCATAATTAAATCTAATTTCCTTGTTTAGCTATTAATTAAATATGTTTAGTCAGAAAATGTAATAGATCACCTATATAATAATGGGAACTTTAACGAAAAACTTCTGGTACTGTTCACTTTAACGAAAAACTATATTTTTACACCAAAAAGTCAATCATTGTACTATTCACTTTATCCTTTATTTTGTCATTTTCGTTAAAACTCAAAGTTTTCAACTAATTTTCATTAGTTTTCCTTATAATATATTGTCTTGCCTATCGCCGACAAGGCTCATTGTCACAGCCCGTCCCAGAATTATTTTATCGATGATGTGAAATGACGGGATTGCCCTTAAATTTGCTAAGGTATGTGACATTATCTTTGGTTTTATTGTCCTATCCTAAGTTTTGGAAAAATTTATTTGGAAAATAATTGTTATGGTTTTGTGTGGCTAGGGTTGTAGACCACACACCCAAACTACCCTCACTCACCCTCTCTCTCTCCCCCCCGTAAGCTCTCTCTCTCTCGGAACACTCTCCCCGTGCACTGTGCACGTACGGACGGAGTTGGAACTCGTCCATTTCTTCACAGATCGAAGCCCAAAAGGTAAGATTCTTGATCCTTATTAACCCCTGAGTAGTTTGGTACCAAATTTGGAGCTTGTAACCCTCGGATTAGACGTGAAATCCTAACCCCGAAAATGTGCACTGTTCATGCACACGTAAAATCTTGCATTTCAGGGAATTTCAAGCTCACAGTGAGCTTAAGGAGGTCCTCATGAGTCTCGGGGTACTTCGTTGGTAGAGTTTGGACGTCGGAGGACCGAGATCGAAGGTTTTTAAAGTGTGCCGAGCTATCGAGCTTTCTCAGGTAAAATCCCGTGATTTTCAAGCCTTGAAACTTGTTTAGATGTGTTCTACATGCTTAGAGCTTCATTTTGGTACCAATTTCATGAAAAATGGATGAAAAATGAGTGAGAAACCATAGTTGGAAAAATACCCAGAATCCGGCGAACCCACCGGCAGCCGGCGAGTCGCCGGAGAAGACGACGGAATATTCCGTCAGTTAGACGGAATATTCCTGACGCCGTCAGTCAAAACTAACAAAAACTGTTAGGAGTTAACAGAATATTCCTGGAATATTCCTTACGGCGTTAACTGACGCCGTCAGTGTGCCTGGCACGTGCCCGCGCGTGGCCGGCGCGTGGGTGGTCGGAAATTTTTTTTAAAAATATGGGGATGTTCCTGAGATTGTGTAGGTCACGGTGGTATATTCATATACCCAATTTGAGCAATATATGAGAAGTTATTAGCAAAGTTGGTTATGTGCTTAATTAACGTTATTTCGGTTACTTCTCATATAGGCGAGGCTTATGCGGAAGACGAGCACAGTCGAGAAAGGCTAAGGGGTTATGACCCTTCGATATAACTGTGAATGGGCAGTTTATTTCAGTATATATATATATACTTAACGTTTTCCCAGAAATCGATATTTAAATGAAAGTATGTTTAAAAATGCCATGCATAGATTTATATGAATCATGTGGTTTGAAATGCCATGCATAGAATTTATATGAGATATGTGAATTGATATATGATGCATATATGTGAATTGGTGCTGCGGACGCACAGGTGAGTATCAGGTGAGTTATATTTGGTTCATTGAATTGTTTGATGAGATTTATATTGATAGCTCATAACCTGCACCCCCGGTGTTAGTGCTTATGTTATTCACCCGCATCACACGCTCACCTTGGATCCAAGTAGATGCTAGTCGTACAGAACACTGGAGGTGGTTCCGACATGCTAGTCGTACAGACCATTAGAGATGGTTCCGACTAGTAGGTGACCCTAGATTATGTGCACAGATGATTGATGAGAGAAGCACTAGAGCGTATTATTACACCATCCGAGTCGTACAGACTACTACAGGTAGTTCCGACTCATGTGAAGCGTAGTGCCGTACAGGTCACAGTTGGTGACTCCGGCAGTGCCGTACAGGTCACAGTTGGTGACTCCGGCTGGATTGGATATTGAGCTATAGAATCAGCCGTACAGGACCACTGCAGGGTCTCTGGTTGATTTATTATTTCACCTGATTTATGTTGATGCATCCATATTATGTTTTTGGCGCATGGCATGACATATTTTCTGAAAAAAATGATAAAGAATGGTGTTTTGAGATTCTTGAAGCTATATATATTTATATATGCTATTTTTTGGGAAAGTATACAGGTTTTACAGTGAGGGGTTAGAACTTTGATAAAGAAAAGATTTTAAAAAAAAAAGACTTGTTTTACTGACCCACTCACCTTGTTTTGCGCCCCTCTAGGTTCGAGTTAGAGCAGAGCTTTGGTGGCCACGAGGAATCCAACGGTATTCTGACAGAATTCACAATGGTATTTTAAAGCTTCCGAACTGTGTAAATGGTTACGTCACTCTCACGTGACGGCCAGCACGCCCTCCTTCAGGACGGGGTGTGTCAGTTGGTATCAGAGCTTAGTTTCCTGTCCTGTGTATCTTGAGAATTCTCTAGTGTTTTCTGTCAGAACAATACAGCCTCGTAGTGAGCCACGTCGTTTAGTTGAGTCTAGTTTTCCCGATTTAGCTCAGTTATGGGAAGCTAGTACTAATGTGACTCAGTCTATTATCCAAAGGATTTTTCTCTTAGGACTGGATATAAGTTAATGCTGAATCACTTTATGGAAAATGAAGACCTGAGGAAGCAGGTCGATGGCTTAATCATTTGGAAAAGGTGTTTCAGATTATGCAAAGTCAAGGGAATCTTTCTTTTGACGGTAGGTCAAGACGACTACCTGATTTCTGAGCATTGAATTTGTATCCTGGTGGAGACAGGAGTCTTATATGATGTCACCGGAGGAAACAGCTGTTTGAGAGTTGTTTAAAGAATTGTTTAAGGAAAGGTTTAGTCCTCCGATATAAATGGATGGTAAGAAGTGAGAGTTTGCAATTTGAGACAAGGAAAGATGACGACAAATGAGTATTATAGAAAGTAACGGAGTTTTCTCGTTATCATACAGATGTTGTTGTTAATCCGGTCGAGGTGTTATGTTGTTTTAAGCTGGATAATAAGAGGAAGTGGTGTTCTTTGACGACCACTATCCATTGTGCTTCTTACCAGGAGTTTTACGAGATGTTGTTGAGAATTGAGGACTCTGAGATTATGCTCAGCGAGAGTAAAGAGGAATAAGAAAAGAATGGGAATTAGAGGAAAGACGATAAAGGTATAGATCCGTCATCTCAAGGACCTCGAAAGACTCAGAGCTTCAAGAGAAGTGAAGCTAGTTCTAGTTCTTCCAGCTGAGGTTTTTGTGCCACTGGTCAGAGGTATGGTGGTAGATTCACTGGTGATTCCAGATTTCAGAGACAAGGTGATTCAGATAGAGGGAATGTACCTTTGTGCTGTAGGTATAATAGCATACACTCTGGAGAGTATAGACAAGAAAGCAGTGGATGCTTTACTTGTGTATAAATGGGACATAGAGCTGCAAATTGTCCCCAGAATCAGTAAATGCCTCCGTAGTCTTCTTTGCCACCACTAGCGCTGATTCTGCAGGTACCTGGATCTAGAAATTATGGTTAGATGAGCCGTGGTGTGCAGGATTAGAGTCGTACAGGTCACTAGAGGTGACTTCGACTTATATACTAGCATTGATCGATGGGTTATGAGTACAGCCGCACAGGTCATATTAGATGACTCCGGCTGGGTGGACGAGCTATAGATTCAGTCGTACAGGTCATACTAGCTGACTCCGGCTGATATATTCCTTGTTATTGATGATGTTGCCAAAGAGAGTAATGATGGAGCACGATCGAGGCATGCATATGTAATTCTAATGAAGGGCAAGATGGTAATGTTGTATCCTTGAGGATTGTTGCTTACTTATCGAGACAACAGTGAGTTATCGTTATTGCGGGCTGCAGACCGTAATATCCATAACTTATTGTTGGATTCGTTAAGCGAGTAAACAAGTAGGTCATCCTACGTTAGTATGGTGTTATTCAGAATGTCCAATGATGGTGAAAGATGTTGTTATGCCTATGAATCTTATCCAGTTGGATATTGTGGATTTGATGTGATTTTTGGCACATATTGGTTGCATTATGATCGTGCCAAGATAGATTGCTACGGGAAATCAGTTACTTTCCATCGACTTGGATGACCAGAGGTTACTTTTGGGGGATGCAAAGTGGAGTGAGGTATGCCGTTAGTTCTGCTGTGAGAGCAAAAAGATTGTTATCGAATGGCTACCTAAGATATTTAGTTCATGCGGTACTAAGAGATATTGCTCTGAGTAGTGTGGAAGAGGTCAAGGTAGTTAGACATTTTCCTGACGTTTTCCTTGAGAATTTACCTGGATTGCCGCCAGGCAAAGATGTGGAGTTCTCTATTGATTTGTTTCCAGGTACGGACCTTATATTAAAGATTGGTTCATGATGAGTTAAGGGAATTGAAAAGTCAGTTGCAAGAATTGGTTGATAAAGGTTCCATTCAACCTAGTATGTCGTTGTAGAGAGCCCAGTTTATTTATGAGGAAAAATGTGGACATTGAGGCTATACATTGACTATGGAAAATTGAATTGGGTAACGATTGAGAATCGTTGTCCATTATCGCGTATTAATGATTGTTTGATCAGCCTAGAGGTGCCCGTGTATTTTCAAAGATTGATTTAAGGTTTGGTTATGAACCAATTGAAGATTTTAGTGAGGATGTCCCTAAGATAACTTCCAGGACTCGTTATGGTCTTTATGAGTTTTTGGTAATGCCATTCGGATTGACGAATGCGCTTGCTGCTTTCCTGAGTTTGGTGAATGAAATATTTCGAGAATATCTCGTCAGGTTTGTGTTTGTTTTCATTGACGATATTCTGGTATACTCTAAGACTAGAGCAGGATGTGCTAGACATTTTAAAGTGGTATTATAAAGTTTGAGGGGTCGTCGATATATTCTAAGTTTAGCGAATGCCAATGTTGGATGAATCAGGTGGCATTTCTGGGACATGTTATATCTACTTAAAGTATTCAAGTGAATTCTTTAAAGGTAGCAGAAGTTGAGAATTTGGAACAATCGCGAACCGTGACTAAGATTCGGAGTTTTCTTAGCTTAACAGGCTATTATGGACGGTTTGTGAAAGATTTTTCAGTCATTGCCTTGCCATTGACGAGATAGACGAGAAAAGAGGTTAAGTTTGAGTGGGATGAAAATGGTGAGCAAAGTTTTCAACAGTTGAAGTATTTCCTCACTCATGCACTTGTGTTAGCACTCTCAGATGATAACGGAAGTTATGAGGTCTATAAGGATGCTTCTTTGAGTGGTTTGAGATGTGTATTGATACAAAGATAGGGTAATTGCTTATTTTTCACAGCAATTGAACTTCATGAGATGAATTACCCTAATTATGATTTGGAATTAATCGCTATCATCTTGGCTTGAAGATTTGGAGAAATTATCTTTATGAAGAAAAGTGTAAGTTTTGTATGGATCGTAAGAGTTTCCAATATCTGTCTACTCAGAGGGATCTTGATTTTAGATAACGAAGGTGGATTGAGTTGTTTAGTGATTATAATTACACGACCAGGTGATCGTGCAAATGCTTGGGCTGATGTACTTAGTATGAAGACTCTCGTGAGAATAAATGCTTTGTATGCTTGTTATGTTCCTCTTCTTGCGGATTTGAGATCTACTGGAGTAAAGTTGGAAATAGAAGAACGAGAAGAAGCCTTGCTTGCTAGTATCCAAGTTAAGCTTATTTTAATTAATCGTATACTCGATGCCCAGAGGATTGATTAAGAAACCAGGAATTAATTGAGGCAAAGAATATCGAGAAAAAGAAAGATTTCAGAGTTAGAGAATCAGATGGCATGTTTATGCAAGAGAACAAGATGTATGTGCTTAATGATGTGGAATTAAAGAAAGCAATTTTTGGACGAAGTACACTGTTCAGCTTCTACAATGCATCCCGGAAGTATTGAGATGTATCATACCATTTAACCATTTTATTATTGGCCGGGTATGAAAAGAGAAATTTTGGGTATGTAAGTAAATGTATCATATGTCAGCAAGTTAAAACGGAAAGAAAGAAGCCTTTGGATTATGTGTACAAACTTCCTCGTTCACGAGATGGGTATGATGGAAGTTGAGGTGATAGTTGATCGGCGTACTAAGTAACGTATTTTACTCCAGTGAAGAGCAATAACCTTTCCAGACAAGTGCAACGGTTAATTAATTGTTTTATGGAAAAGAGATTTGGACTTAAGAATCTGTTGAGCTTTTTGGGTATGTTGGTCACTTCTAAGTTCTAGGTAACTTTTCAAGAAACTTCGGATACAAGATTACTTTATAGTGCAGCATATCATCCCCAGACTGAGAGAAGACCATTCAGAATTTGGATGATATACTAAGATCTTCGGTATGGTAGTTTGGTGACGCTTGGATTAAAAGTTGGATTTAATGGAATTTGCCTACAACGATAACCTTCATTCGAGCAGTGGTAGGACACCACTTCAGGCACCTTATGAGAAAGTTTGTCGTACATCTTTATGTTTGTCAGAGGTTGGTGAACGAGTTTTAATGGGCCCTGAGTTAGTGGAGGAGACTACTCAGAACATTCAGGTGATTAAGTCTAACCTGAAAGCGGCACAAGATCGACAAAAGAGCTTAGCAGTCAGGCATGCTACCGATAGAGTGTACAAGGTCGGTGATTGGGTATTCTTGAAGTTATCGCCTTGGAAGGTGTTGTTCGATTTGGGAAGAAAGGAAAGTTGAATCCTAGGTACATCGGGCCGTACCAGATCACCGAGCGGGTCGGTGAAGTTGCTTACAGACTTGAGTTACCGCCAGAGCTGTCTAAAGTACATAATGTGTTTCATGTGTCGATGCTTCGACATTATGTCTCAGATCCTTCACATGTGATACATCATCAACCTTTGGAGATTAGTTCGGATTTGACTTATGATGAGGAGCCAGTGACTATATTGGATTGGAAGGACAAGGTTCTAAGGAATAAGATAGTGAGCTTGGTCAAAGTATTGTGAAGGAACCACTCGGTGGAAGAAGCTACTTGGGAGACTGAAGATCGAATGAGAGAGATGTATCTGAGGTTGTTTTATGGATACTAGTAGTTTGTTTAGTTATGTGAATTTCGAGGACGAAATTCTATAAGGAGGGTGGATTGTCACAGCTCGTCCCAGAATTATTTTATCGATGATGTGAAATGACGGGATTGCCCTTAAATTTGCTAAGGTATGTGACATTATCTTTGGTTTTATTGTCCTATCCTAAGTTTTGGAAAAATTTATTTGGAAAATAATTGTTATGGTTTTGTGTGGCTAGGGTTGTAGACCACACACCCAAACTACCCTCACTCACCCTCTCTCTCTCTCCCCCTCAAGCTCTCTCTCGGAACTCTCCCCGTGCATTGTGCACGTACGGACGGAGTTGGAACTCGTCCATTTTTTCACAGATCGAAGCCCAAAAGGTAAGATTCTTGATCCTTATTAACCCCTGAGTAGTTTGGTACCAAATTTGGAGCTTGTAACCCTCGGATTAGACGTGAAATCCTAACCCCGAAAATGTGCACTGTTCATGCACACGTAAAATCTTGCATTTCAGGGAATTTCAAGCTCACAGTGAGCTTAAGGAGGTCCTCACGAGTCTCGAGATACTTCGTTGGTAGAGTTTGGACGTCGGAGGACCGAGATCGAAGGTTTTTAAAGTGTGCCGAGCTATCGAGCTTTCTCAGGTAAAATCCCGTGATTTTCAAGCCTTGAAACTTGTTTAGATGTGTTCTACATGCTTAGAGCTTCATTTTGGTACCAATTTCATGAAAAATGGATGAAAAATGAGTGAGAAACCATAGTTGGAAAAATACCCAGAATCCGGTGAACCCACCGGCAGCCGGCGAGTCGCCGGAGAAGACGACGGAATATTCCGTCAGTTAGACGGAATATTCCTGACGCCGTCAGTCAAAACTAACGAAAACTGTTAGGAGTTAACAGAATATTCCTGGAATATTCCTTACGGCGTTAACTGACGCCGTCAGTGTGCCTGGCACGTGCCCGCGCGTGGCCGGCGCGTCTGGCCGTGCCTTCGCCGACGCGTGGGTGGTCGGAATTTTTTTAAAAAAATATGGGGATGTTCCTGAGATTGTGTAGGTCATGGTGGTATATTCATATACCCAATTTGAGCAATATATGAGAAGTTATTAGCGAAAGTTGGTTATGTGCTTAATTAACGTTATTTCGGTTACTTCTCATATAGGCGAGGCTTATGCGGAAGACGAGCACAGTCGAGAAAGGCTAAGGGGTTATGACCCTTCGATATAACTGTGAGTGGGCAGTTTATTTCAGTATATATATATACTTAACGTTTTCCCAGAAATCGATATTTAAATGAAAGTATGTTTAAAAATGCCATGCATAGATTTATATGAATCATGTGGTTTGAAATGCCATGCATAGAATTTATGTGAGATATGTGAATTGATATATGATGCATATATGTGAATTGATATATGATGCATATATGTGAATTGGTGCTGCGAACGCACATGTGAGTATTAGGTGAGTTATATTTGGTTCATTGAATTGTTTAATGAGATTTATGTTGATAGCTCATAACCTGCACCCCCAGTGTTAGTGCTTATGTTATTCACCCAGTCGTACAGACCACTGGTCACGCTCACCTTGGATCCAAGTATATGCTAGTCGTACAGACCACTGGAGGTGGTTCCGATATGCTAGTCGTACAGACCATTAGAGATGGTTCCGACTAGTAGGTGACCCTAGATTATGTGCACAGATGATTGATGAGAGAAGCACTAGAGCGTATTATTACACCATCCGAGTCGTACAGACTACTACAGGTAGTTCTGACTCATGTGTAGCGTAGTGCCGTACAGGTCGCAGTTGGTGACTCCGGCAGTGCCGTACAGGTCACAGTTGGTGACTCCGGCTGGATTGGATATTGAGCTCTAGAATCAGCCGTACAGGACCACTACAAGGTCTTCGGTTGATTTATTATTTCACCTGATTTATGTTGATGCATCCATATTATGTTTTTGGCGCATGGCATGGCATATTTTCTGAAAAAAATGATAAAGAATGGTGTTTTGAGATTCTTGAAGCTATATATATTTATATATGCTATTTTTTGGGAAAGTATACAAGTTTTATAGTGAGGGGTTAGAACTTTGATAAAGAAAAGATTTTAAAAAAAAAGACTTGTTTTACTGACCCACTCACCTTGTTTTGCGCCCTTCCAGGTTCGAGTTAGAGCAGAGCTTTGGTGGCCACGAGGAATCCAACGGTATTCTGACAGAATTCACAATGGTATTTTAAAGCTTCCGAACTGTGTAAATGGTTACGTCACTCTCACGTGACGGCCAGCACGCCCTCCTTCGGGACGGGATGTGTCACTCATGCCAATCTAACATACCACAATGATTTTTTTTGTCAAGATCTTTTTTTTTTTTATCTTCAATAAGACATGTTACTCGTGCATATGATAAGAACTTATTTACACATAAATGTATTTGTTTCGGTATTTGAAATCAATTACACAATGACTTGTGTAAAAGTGTGTAATTATTAAATTAAAAAGAAATAAGCCAAATTAAAAATAATACGTAATTAATTTGAAATACTATCAAAATATCATTTATAGGTAACATTTTCTCTAAAAATGTATGTTTTAGGAAAATTGGATGTTACATAACAATTACAAATCACTTGTGCTGAAGTAGAAAAATCAACACGATTAACAAAAATTGACACAAATTTTGACACAAGAAAATATCTCAAATGACTCGAATATAGACAACTTTAAGTTGAATTCATCGTTCAAATGCAATATTTTACTTGTCAATCGTGTTATTTGAGAGAGGATCCTTGCCGGATCCTCTTTGTGAGGATTCCAGGGATCCTCCAATCACATATGTTCATTGTACATCATGCAGTCAGTTTTCGTCAGGTACTGTTTCAATTCAATTTTAAATAAAAAAATTTACAATGATTTCTGACTGCATGATGTACGATGAATGAATGTGATTAGAGGATCTATGAGATCCTCACAAAAAAGCAGAAACAGAATCTATCATGCTTATAAAAAAAGTGTTATTTTTTTCTTCAAAGCATAGTAATCAATGCTCATTTAATGAACTTTTCAAATGACAAGTATGCCTCCACATGTTTTACAAAATTACAATCTTTGCCACTACATTATTGTCTTTGACAATTATTATAAGGAAGCTCATTCTACACTCCTCACACGTATATTTTTCTTTCCTAATATAAAAAGTTTGGAGTATAGAATGAGATTTTTGGAGTGCCAATAACAATTCCCTTATTATATCACATTAAATATTATATCATTTTTAGTCATTTAACATATTCAAAGCAATTTATATAAAAATTTTCCAAACACTCAGACACTGCTTTTTTTAATTAAAAGCACTTTCACAAAAAAGGTTTACCAAACACTTAACAATTTTATTTAACAATTGTTTATTCTCACAACATAGTAGAATCAATTTTTTCAAAAAGCACAGCAATACTAAATTAGCCCTTAAACAAAAAGCAATCAGCCAAGCAAATGACTTTCTTTCTGCATTCTCTACGATAATCCCAATACCCTAATCAAGCTCTTTTTATTTTACCAATAAATAAAAAAAATTGATTTGTTAAATGCCCTAAAATTTTGAATTTCTTCGTCTCTCTGCTTTTAGTGCGTTTGAAATACAAAATGAAACATCACGGGTATTTATTTTTATGTTAATGGTAAGATGGTTGTATTAAAAAATTACAAATTTGAAAAATAAAATTTTTCTCTACTTATATAATGACATGTAAATTATGTAATGTAATAGTCGTGTTTCGAGCATAATAAAAAATTTCTCTGTCCCGTCACCCTAGTTACGCGGCGTGGACAGTGGACTGATCAGTGACCAGTGACTGCAAAGAGTCTGCAACAAAGCCTACTTATTTCCTTTACATATAGAGACTGGCCGCAACGAGTACAGCTCATAGACAGTCATTCCCAGTTGGCTTACTAAAAATAACCAGCAAACAGCCGAGGGACGGAGATTTCATCTGGCAGACAAAATCACTTCTGTTGAACCCTCTCAAAAGTGCTCAAAGAAAAAGCAAAAACGGAAAGAAAAAAGCAGAGGATGTTAAGGGAAGCTTTATAGAGAGAGATTTAAAGCTTGAATCTTTATCTTCTGGGAGGGTTTTATTTTGCATCTCAGTCCCATTTCTCCATTGATTTCTCTCAAACATCCAAATAAGAATATTGGGTTGGAGAGAGAGAGAGAGAGAGAGAGAGAGAGAGAGGGAGATGGGAGTGTACAAAAGTGCTTGTTGTGTGATATTGGTTGCCCTGCTTACCGTGACCTGCACAAGTGGTGAAGATCCCTACAGGTTCTACAACTGGAATGTCACCTACGGTGATATCTACCCCCTTGGAGTTAAACAGCAGGTAACCTTATCATTGCTCTCTCTCTCTCTCTCTCTCTCTCCCCCCTCTGTTGTGGGAATTTTGGGTGCTAATAAAATGAATTTTGAATGGAAATGCAGGGGATATTGATAAATGGGCAATTTCCTGGGCCGCAGATCGAGTCTGTCACCAATGACAACCTCATCGTCAGCGTTTTCAATAGCTTGGATGAACCTTTTCTCATCTCTTGGTTAGTCATCATTCTTCTGTTTCTTTTTATTTTTTTCCTTAATATATGTGTATTGTGTATTTACTTTTCTCAATCGAAACACTTAAAAAAGAGACGTGAGTTAAGCTAGTAGGTCGCACAGGGTAGGTAGTACCATTTTAGTGGCACTAAGTTTGCATCTCTCTTTTAAAGCAGTTTAGAATATCCGCTTTTAGAAAATAAATGGTATTAAATTTGTCGCCTATTTGGATAGGCACTTTTAGTCACTTTGTTCATGTGGCAAAAAGTGAGTAACATGGAAAATGATTGGTCATTCTGTTGTACATCAATCTCTTAGATCCAACCCTTAAACTCGGATTCTTCAGCGCACATCCAGCTGTTCAATTCAGCAATATCTGACGTTTCTGCAAATTTTTTTCTTGAAAGATTTACTACTTCCCAATCGAGCTTTTCTTGTAACAGTCTCTGGGGTCTTCTGTCGAATTTTTCTTCTTTCCTGTTCTCTAAGTAACTTTTTCATTAGCAGAATTCCTAGTTCGACTAACTAACAAGTCCTGCAACTCTTGTTTAGGAATGGAGTACAGCAGAGAAGGAACTCATGGCAGGATGGGGTGTTTGGCACGAATTGCCCCATCCCGCCAGGACAGAACTTCACATATGTTCTTCAAGTCAAGGATCAGATTGGCAGTTACTTCTACTTCCCTTCCCTTGGCCTCCACAAGGCTGCAGGAGGGTTCGGTGGTATCAAAATTGACAGCCGCCCGCGTATTCCAGTACCTTTCCCTCCTCCTGCTGCAGATTTTACTATACTCGCCGGAGACTGGTTCAGTAAAAATCACACTGTAAGCATATAACATTTGCAGTTGCTCACTCGCTACATAATGTGGTGTAAAAGTGTGGTCCTTGTAGCTTTACTCGTGATTTATAATCGTTAGCGAATACCTAGTAGAAAATTTAAGAATGTGATATGTGTTGTTGTTTGATGGGATTGTTTTGAATCCTTACAGGATTTGAAAGCAATTTTAGATGGTGGAAATAATCTTCCCTTCCCCAACGGACTCCTCATCAATGGCCGTGGATCCAATGGGTTTACATTTACAGTTGATCAAGGTAATTAATGAATACAAGCAGCATTTTGATCACCATTTGTGTCATTATTTTCGTTCTGACGACATTTTGATGTTATACTTGCTTGGCAGGCAAGACATACAGATTGCGGATATCGAATGTGGGGCTTACAACTTCCATTAATTTCAGAATCCAGGGGCACAAGATCTTGTTAGTAGAGGTGGAAGGCACCCACTCTCTTCAAAACACTTACAGTTCTCTTGACATTCATTTGGGTCAGTCCTATTCTGTATTGGTTACAGCTGATCAACCGCCACAAGATTACTACATTGTTGTCTCTTCGCGTTTCACGTCACAAGTGCTCAGTGCAACCTCCATTCTCCACTACAGTAACTCTGCAGGAAGTGTTTCTGGTCCTCCACCCGGTGGCCCAACAACTCAGATTGACTGGTCTCTTGAACAAGCCCGATCTCTCAGGTAACTAACTTCAAAGAATTGTTGAATGTTTCTATATCTCATGCCTTTTTGAACTTTTTCAACCTAAAAGAATTGTAGAATGTTTCTATATCTCATGCCTTTTTCGTGTATAAAACCAGACGGAATTTGACAGCGAGTGGTCCGAGGCCTAACCCCCAAGGCTCTTATCATTACGGATTGATCAACACCACCCGCACGATCAGGCTCACAAACTCTGCTCTAATTATCAATGGCAAGCAGAGATATGCTGTGAACAGCGTTTCATTCATCCAACCGGACACACCACTTAAACTTGCTGACTACTTCAAGATCTCAGGGGTGTTTTCCCTTGGAAGCATCCAAGACAACCCCACTGGTGGCGGTGCTTATCTTCAGACTTCTGTCATGAATGCTGATTTCCGTGGCTTTGCTGAACTTGTGTTTGAGAATCCAGAGGATACTGTGCAGTCATGGCACATTGATGGCCATAATTTCTTTGTTGTAGGGTAAGTTTCTCTGCCTCAGAAGTTCAAACTTTTTTTCGACTGCGAGAAATTCAGTAACACATATCTTTACTGCGGTGATTTCGATATGGGCAGGATGGATGGTGGACAGTGGACACCTGCAAGCAGATTGAGATACAATTTGAGAGACACTATATCTCGCTCCACCGTTCAGGTACATTGATAAATTCAGTTTTGTAAAATCATATGCGCGACTTACAGTTATGTCTTCGTGATCGATCTTAATGTCTGTTCTTTCTATGAACAGGTGTATCCCAACTCATGGACTGCAATCTACATGCCTTTGGACAATGTGGGACTGTGGAACATAAGGTCCGAGAACTGGGCACGGCAGTACTTAGGCCAGCAGTTCTATTTTCGCGTCTACTCACCTGCGAATTCATGGAGGGATGAATATCCGATCCCAAGGAATGCTCTTCTATGTGGTCGCGCATTGGGGCGCAGAACCCGGCCTCTTTAAGCAAACCTGCATTTTCGGAAGGTGAAACTGTGAGCATTGTCAGATTCATAGATGTGAGGAGGATATTGTCTGCAAATCAAAGATGTAGGGCTTAACTCGAGCCATTTTCGTCACCCTTTGTTAGTTTGTGTCTTCTCTGTGTGATCCAAATCAAACTTTTTGGATCTAATTGTTAAAGATAGATTGTTATCCATCATGTATTCTTTGTTTAACATACTTTAATCACAAAGGATTTTTTTTTTCTTTTTTATCGCTAATTTCAACCTGAAGATAGAAACTAATCACGTATGTGATGAACACTAGAAATCATAACTTTTTACATATTACTCGTAGCTCATAGCTAGGTTGATTAATAACATTAACTTGTGCATCCGAGCTTATGTATTCGACTCCATCCTCCAGTATCGGTTTTCTTACATCAAATAAATAAATAAATAATAGCGTCCAATCTGTTAACAAAGACTTATCATACCAGTACTTGATGGAAGTTTAAATTATATACTTCAGTATCAGGTCACTCGGTAGCTAGTTAACCATTCGACACAAAACCAATTAGCAACCGATGAAATTAACCAACTCAAAACCAATTGACGACGAAATGGATATACTCGCAATGCAATGCACGTCCTGGCCCAACTTGTTCCCGAAAACTTGACAATCCTGCATGAACAGTCACCGGCTTCAACCACTTCCCACTTGTTTTTGCAAATTGCAAAGAGGGAAGGTGGGTGATTTAATTTGGCAAAGAGTAATATTAATGGTCGAGCGTCGGTGGAGTTGACGGGCTTCAATGTGTATGGCCCTGCAGATGCAGAATTGCAGAGCTCACATAAAATTGGTTAGGAAGTGTTTGGCCTACTTATCATGTCTAACTCTCTTTAAACTTTAAAGCATACATGTTCTTTAAGTGGAATAATAACGAAAAATCAAATGTGTGAAAGAATCGACAAAATCCAAACAGAATACTAATTAGGTCCCAACTCTTGATCAAATTAGATGAATTACTGCTCTTGGATGTGGGGAGTGAGAAACTATTACAATAAATTTTAAAAGAGGGAGTTTCGAATCCGGTACGCTTGGATAGAAATCCAATACATTATTTAGTAGGATATTGGACCACATGAAATAGTTGGTAAATCGGATTGGAAAATTTTATAATTTCACTAGTTTTTTAAAAGAAATGATATTAATTAAGGTACTAAATTACGAAGATCTTTGTTTCATTGCGTTTTCATTTAAGCCTCTATATAACGAGATATGAGACTAATCACACACTATTATTTAACTTTCACACATGACATGTCGGTGCGAGAAGAAACTAAAAGAAATGGATGTGCATATAAGTAAAATGGTCAATGCAAAACTGAAGTGATGTATATCCAAGTCAGCCTTTTGAGTTTTGACTTCCTCCTCCATTTGGCATTTAATGGTCGTCCAAATTTCCCAACTGTGCCAACGCGTGCCATGAACATGCACCCATTAAAGGCTGTTCAGTGTAGCTCTACGTACTGTATTATTGGCTAAAGACCCCATGCCTATAAAACGATCGTCTTTTGAAAGAAGAAGATAACAACCTCCTCAGCAATCTACCTGAGAATTTAATCGAGCATTTTACAGAAGAGGAGAGAAGCAATGGTTGTCTCTCGGAAATGGCTGTCTTTGAGTCTTGTTGTTCTGTACATTGTCCTCCAACTGAGTGCAGTCACCACTCTAGGTGATGAGAAAGTTGACAAAACTAGATTTCGCGGTCATGATGATGATTGCCAATGGGGTCGGAGATGTGGTGGTCGGTTTGGTCGAGGGAATCGTGGTAGGGGACCTAGGGGCGGTGGCTTTGGAGGTGGAGCCAGAGGAGGAGGAGGAGGCTTTGGTGGTGGTGGAGGAATTGGTGGAGGAGCAGGGCCTGGTGGTGGAATAGGTGGTGGAGCTGGAGGAGGAGTTGGAGGTGGTGGTGGTATTGGCGGTGGTGGAGGCGCCGGTGGTGGTGGAGGAGGTGGTCTTGGAGGTGGGTCAGGTCATGGTGGAGGTTTTGGAGCTGGAGGGGGTGTAGGTGGTGGAGTTGGTGGCGGTGGTGGAGCTGGTGGAGGAGGCGGTGGTGGAGTTGGTGGCGGTTCTGGGCATGGTGGAGGTTTTGGAGCTGGAGGTGGTGTAGGTGGAGGTGTTGGAGGAGGTGGTGGTCTTGGAGGAGGCGGCGGAGGTGGTTCAGGAGGAGGTGGTGGTGTTGGTGGAGGTTCAGGCCAGGGAGGCGGGTTTGGTGCCGGTGGTGGAGTAGGAGGTGGAGCTGGAGGGGGCGTTGGTGGCGGAGGAGGAGCAGGAGGAGGTGGTGGCGGTGGTGTTGGTGGAGGTTCAGGCCATGGAGGTGGTTTTGGTGCAGGAGGTGGTGTAGGAGGTGGAGCTGGAGGGGGCGTTGGTGGTGGGGGAGGTGGAGGAGGTGGAGGTGGAGGTGGTGGGGGTGGTGTTGGTGGAGGATCAGGCCATGGAGGCGGTTTTGGTGCAGGAGGTGGTGTTGGAGGTGGAGCTGGCGGAGGTGTTGGTGGCGGAGGAGGTGCAGGAGGAGGAGGAGGTGGTGGTCTCGGTGGAGGTTCAGGCCATGGAGGTGGTTTTGGTGGTGGTGGTGGTGTAGGAGGCGGAGGCGGAGTTGGTGGCGGCCTAGGAAGTGGAGGAGGTGCTGGTGGTGGCGGTGGCCGTGGTGGAGGATTTGGAATTGGAATTGGGGTTGGCATAGGTGTGGGAGCTGGTAGTGGCCAAGGGTCTGGAAGTGGATCCGGTGGAGGTGGTGGAAAATAAAAGCACGTTGTGCATGGGTGTGTCCCGAGTGGGGTAAAAGCCATGACACCAGCAGCATATTTGTAATTCAGCACAAGAACTTCAAATTAAGGGGAAGCAGCATTAAAATTGAAATGGGAGTAGCAATCTTACAAATTACTATAAATATTTAGGCACATTGCCGTGAGTTTAATCTCCAGAATTGTTACTGTAATCAATCCACAACTTGCCCTTACGTTGATTTAATTTGTCTTCTTATCACACGTTAAACATCATTAGCCATCAAAAACTTATATCAACATTAGTTGATCCAAGGATTTTGATCTGGATACCCAGAATAACGTGATATGTGATGCTGCTGAGGTACCATCTGATCTAATTATGCCTTTGCTCAGGTACCAGAAGGAATGGTTGTGATGGGCCGTGAAACAAGAAAAGCCTGAAACTAGAGGAGGAATCCTAGCAGATGAGATGGGAATGGGGAAGACTATACAAGCCATTGCTCTTGTCCTCGCTAAACGGGAACTTAATTCGACATGTTATGACACCGGTTCTTCAACAAGCTTTCCTAGAATCAATGGGTGAGTGAAGTAGAGCGGTTTGCTTCAAAAGGAAGTACAAAGGTTTTGGTTTATCATGGGGCTAATCGAGAAGAGTTCCGAAATTTTTTCAACTGCGTACTCCATTGTTGAGGCTGACTACAGGAAGAATGTGATGCCTCCCAAACAGAAAATGTCAACTCACTTGAAATATTTTTGTGGTCCTAACGCTTTTAGAACTGAGAAGCAGTCTAAGCAACAAAGGAGAGAGCATCCACATCCAATGTCGCACAAGACATTTGAGTCTATTAAAGGCAAAAATGGAGCTTCAAGGAAGAGATTAGCGCTGACTTCCAAGACTTACACTTTTCTTTACTTGTTTCATGTATGTTATTTTGGAATAAATGTCTTTAACTTCGTGTTCAAAATTAGGCCCATTATATAAAATCGAGGCATTGTAATACTGCAAAAGCAGTTCTTCTTTTAGAGTCTTCATACAAATGGGCTCTAAGTGGCACACCTCTTCAGAACCGTGTTGGAGAACTTTATTCTTTGGTAAAGTTGACTAAATTTTAGAACGTCTTTACTTTACTCAGGTTTTTTATGGCCATCTAGCTTATATAGTTGCAATTGCATTTGCATTTGCACAGATCCGCTTCTTGCAGTTAGTCCCCTACTCGTATTACTTATGCAAGGATTGTGATTGCAGGACTCTTGATCATAGGTATGCTATTATACATATTAGTTATAAGTTGCATGCCTATATGGTATAGTACATATTATCAGCATAACTCGTATTGCTTATGTTGGACACATTTTTCCTTGTTCGGCATATATGAACTTCTGTCGATTGTTAATGCTGCCTGCTTGTAACTAATCAAATGTTTTCTGGCTCTTGCTCTCTTATTTCTCCTTTTTTTCATCTTTTGCCTTAGGTGCTTAATCATTTTTCTAATGTAACTGGAACCTGCTGTTCCGCAGCACAATGTTCGAATTGCCCTCATAATTCAGTTAGACATTTTTGTTGGTGGAATAAAGTGAGTTTCCAATCTGGTATTTTTTTGTTGTTGATTTCTTTACAGAAATAGATGTGCTTACATGTATTATAATCCGTGATCCTTGCAAGTACGTGGCGACACCGATACAGATGAATGGAAATCATATCCAAGGCAAAAGAGCCATGTATTTGCTAAAACATAAAATTCTAAAGAACATAATCATGCGACGAACTAAAAAGGACAGGGCTGCTGATCTTGCACTGCCTCCTAGAATTGTAAGTTTTGTTTCTATATGGCTGTGTCTGCAGTTTTGAAGTGTAGATTTCTTATGTTCCTTTTTGATTCTGCTACCTATAGGTTTCATTGAGGCGGGACACCTTGGATATCAAAGAACAAAGTTTTTACGAGTCAATATACATACTCATTTTGAACATGAATGTGAATTTCTACTTACAACTTTTATTATGGTGACTAATTTGTGATCCTAAATACTTTTGTTCCTTCTCTTGTTGTCCGATCCAACTTATGTGGACAATGCTTTGCCTCTGTTAGAATGCCAATTGCCATAATTGCTGTTGAATATGCTAATGAGCAATCGGTTTGGTGAATAATAATATGCGTTCTTTGTTACAGATTTGTCGAAGAGGGAAATGTGATGAATAATTATGCTCACATATTTGACCTTCTCACTCGCTTGCGACAGGTGCGTATACTTATTGAATGTGAACTATGCTTCCTCAGTTACAATATAACTGTTCTATAATCAATACTTTGTTTTATAAGCATACATAAGATGAAAGGCTAACTTTTTTTTTTCTTGCAACTTTTTTCCCTTTCTGTTGCTTACTGTTTTTTCATCAAAAAAGTTCTATTTGGTCCATTAGTAATGTGCACTAATTTTTTTCGTTTACTCTCTACGGGCTGTTAATCATCCTTACCTTGTGGTGTATTCTGCATCTGCTGCACTGAGAAATGGAAGCAACCCTAATATAAATGAGAAAATCTGTGGAATTTGTCATGAAGCAGCAGCAGATCCAGTGGTTAGTTTTTCTTTCAGACTATTTGAATGGCTTTGACATGCTAAATCGCACTTTCCTTCTCCATTTGTGCATTTGATGTATTCTTGATTGTCGAAAATGTCAATCATGTTCACCAATATAGGTTTGTCATGGAAGGGTGGTTCAGATTTGTTCGCTTGTAGATTTGTCAGAATGGTTTTTTTGCTGTTCACTGTATGTTTTTGATTCCCAAAGAAAACTTCGTTAATTTTTTGCTTTGATATTTATATTACCTCAATTGCTATAAATTTTGAAGAGGGAGTACCCTGCACGCATTTTAAATGCATCTGTTGTGTTATTGATTTTCTTCTAACTATTTCCGTTGATATTCCAGGTTACTGCTTGTGAGCACGCGTTTTTGCAAGGCTTGCTTGCTCGACTTTGCTGCTTGTTTGGGACAAGTCTCATGCCCGACATGCTCAAAACCAGTTACCATTGATTTCACTACAAAACCAGATGCTGCTAATCAGACTAAAACTACCATCAAGGGGTTTAGATCCTCAAGCATTTTGAACAGAATTAAGCTTGACAATTTTCAGACTTGCACAAAAACTGAGGCTTTGGTACGTCACCATTTTCTTATTCTTCAGTCATTGATATGCTGTTGATCATCAGGGCATCGAAACAGGCAACTGTGCATCATATTGATTTACATAGCACACGTACACATGTAGCGTGCTTATCATCTTTCTTAACTTCCTCGTGCTTTTTGAATTTCCTCTATATGGCTCTAGAGGGAAGAAATCAGGTCCATGGTTGAAAGGGATGGCTCCGCAAAAGGAATTGTTTTCAGCCAGTTCACATCGTTCCTGGATATCATTAACTACTCCTTGCAAAAGGTAAAACTGAATAATATACAACGATTTTCCATTTGTGCAGCAATAGATTACCGATATTAATTTAAAGAAATTGTTGCAGTCGGGTATCAATTGTGTTCAGTTGGTCGGAACCATGACTATGTCCGCAAGGGATAATGCTATAAAGAGACTTACCGAGGATCCAGATTGCAGGATTTTCTTAATGAGCTTGAAAGCCGGAGGTGTTGCTCTTAATCTGACAGTTGCATTCGCACGTGAGCAATGTTCTGTCGCAGTTTTTAAACTAAGTTCGGTAAGATCTCTAATATTTTCTTCTCGGTTGCAGAATTATGAGATTTGTGATCGAGAACACTATCGAGGAGAGGATTCTAAAGCTAGAGTAGAAAAAGGAATTAGTGTTGGAGGGGTAAGTTTGATTCGTTTGCCGTCTGTTCTTCTCTCTGTAAATTAACTAATGGTCATACAAGCTATCTAAAACGTCTTGTTTTCGTTGTATAGGACCATCGGTGGCGCTTCAGACGCTCTGGCAAAGTTAACAGAAGCCGACTTGAAATTCCTCTGTCACTAAACTCCATTATCGGAAGATGAAGCGGAGAATTTTCGACAATTCGCTTGCAGTTTACTGGAATAGAAATGGAAACATTTGGTAGAACTGATGTCATTGGTTACGGTCCATTTTTGGGAAATGCAATAGTAAAATCCTTGTCTTGCCCGTTTCTCTGTTCAAAGTTTTCTCCTTTTCGGCTGTCATTGATTTTTGGTTGTTTTATTAACACCCCACATCTAAAATGTGCCTCTAAACTTCCAGCTTCGTCGTCCATTTTTCTGAAGCCACCCCATCCCCATAAACAAATGACAGCAAAAAAGCTAGCTCGACGGCCACGGGCCACCCATATAAGAGGTATCTGTCATCGATATCAGCACAGCCAAAAACCCCCCAAGTCGCGGAAGTTGACAGCCAAGACCGACTCTCTAACAAACCGAGAATTGCCCAACACTCTTGATTCACACACCCCATCTCCCAATTCCCTATTACCTACCGGCGAGTGGTTGGTGATTGGATACACACACACACACATATATATATATGGAGAGAGAGAGCATGGCGAGTGGCTATGATTTTTTGCCCAGACAGTGGTGGTTGGCAGCCGGCATAAGAAGGTGGATGGGGTTTATTTTGGACTTCAGAACTTAATTCATCAAGGTAAAAACGGAAATTTAACTGAAAAAATAAAATTATGGGGTGTATTCATAAGATTGTGGGGTGTTAATAGAATTACCCTTGATTTTTTACCATCAAATATGTTATTGGTTTGTATGCTGGAAGTTTTTCTTAAAATATATATATATACACACACACACACACATATATATAGGATCAAGCTTCGCCACAGCAGTCCATCTTTTCGGACGTCAAAAGACTCAGAAGCACCACTATTATGTGATTCACCAGCGCAAGACTCAAACATAAGATGTGCCGTGTGAAGTACGGACTTAAAATTTGTCCTCAACCACTAAGCTATCCCATGGTGGTTGTTTATATGCTGAAATAAAAAAAGATCTCTAGAACAACACGAGAAACTGGATCATATATTTCTTGAGGATAAATAATTAAAGGCTAACAACCGTCAAAATACACCCTTGAGAGTTGAGTCAACTGAGTTTTTTTATTTAAAATCCTCAGTGAACGAAAAGCCGAAGCAACTGGGCTGAAAGGAAAAATGTACTTTTCGATCAACCTGTCCTGCAGAGTATTCCAACTCTAATTTAAAAAAAAAGGCACTGGGCAAAACACACTTGCCAACCATATCGACTTCAGAATGCAGAGATACGGTGGGATATATTGCGTTCTACATATAGTTCAAAATCGGGGTTCAGGGACACCGACTCCTTTACACATCAAGGAGAAGCCTGCGGGGGTCTTCCACGACATCTTTAATGCGGCGCAAGAAGAAAACAGCCTCTCTTCCATCAATGAGACGATGATCGTATGTCAATGCAATGTACATCATCGGCCTTGGTACAACGTTCCCCCCAACGACCATGGGACGGTTCACTATTGAGTGCATACCCAAAATTGCCGACTGCAAAAGGAAAAACAAATCAACAAGTAAACTTGTCTGAGAGTCGTGCTATGAAGGTGAGTTTCCGAAAAAGAAAAACAAGTGCAGAACAATACCTGTGGAGGATTGATGATGGGTGTGCTTATAAGACTTCCATATACACCACCATTTGATATTGTGAATGTGCCTCCAGCCATTTCATCAATCGATATAGAACCATCAGCTGCTTTCTTAGCCAGGGTATTGATTTCCTTCTCTATCTGAGCAAAGTTCATACTACCAGCATCACGGACAACTGGAACAACAAGGCCCTTCAATAAAAGGAATTCGATTGTGGTTAGTTCACATGCGACAATGGAATCCATCGTGCCAAACAATGAATGACCAGAAAATAACTCAGACCTAATGCTCATGTCAGTAAGTTGAAGTTGAAGTTCAACGAAACTTAAACATATTATTAGTCTGTTAAGTGTTAAGAATCAACATAATACTAGCATACCTTTGGTGTCCCAACAGCTATGCTGATATCAATGTAATCTCGGTATATGATATCATCACCATCAATGACAGCATTGACAATTGGCAACTGCTCAAGTGCGCTAACAGCAGCCTGAAACAAATTAACATAACTTAAGAACAGCCCACATGCACAAAAAGTATCGTATTAAAATTTTACAATAATTTAATAGTACTTTGCACTTCCAATTTTCATGTGGGGATAAATGACAGTACTTTATGCAACAACACATACTTTCACAAACCCGGACATGAATCCCAATTTCACACCATGCTTTTCAACAAAGGCGTCCTTGTAGTCTGAACGGAGCTTCATCAAGTTAGTCCTGCATTATATTATACCGATCGTTAGACAGGAATCAAAAAGAGCCACTACATAACATTGTCATAAAAGAATTGAAGAATTGGGGGGGGGGGGGGGCAAATTTGTGCACTTTCAAAGTAAAGACGGAACAAGAGAGAGCCATTGTGACAGATGACTCTCATCCTTCGCACTCATCTGAAGAGTTAGACAAGTGGTTTCATTATAGGTAAAACTTCAAATAAAAATAGTAGACTAAAATGTCAACATTCTATACTTGCATAAATGGTTAAACCTGAAATTCCGTTGCAGAGAAGATTTGAAAGGAAAGATATCGGATATTTTGCAAAGAGACATGGTGAAACCATATTTTGAAAAGAGGCATGAGCTTACATATCAATCTCATTAAATGTGGTTAAGAGAGCAAATGTATTCTGAGAATCTTTCAAGCGTATTGCCACCCGCTTCCTTAGTCTTGTCATAGGAACCTATACATGAGAAAACAATTTATACCTATCAAATTCCTTTCTCGTCAAATAAAAAATCATTTTTCTTAGATAAACAAAGAATCCTGAACTTACTCGTCTTTCCCTATCCTTGGGAGGAAGCCGGAGTTCTGAAGCTGTGTGTTTAGGTGGTGGTGGTGGTGGTGAAGGTGCCTTAGTTTTGGGTTGTGCATCCTTGGCAGGGGCAGGTTCTGCTTTGGGGACTTGCTTTTCCACACTTTCCTTCGCTTTAGTAGGTTCTGGCTGAGCATCAGCCTGCTCTGACGGCGCAACTTGTTCTACACCTTCCCCAGATTTGGAAATGATTGCAATCTTTACACCTGGCTCCACAGTCTCGCCTTCCTTAGCCACAAACTACTAACAAGAACATGTTTAAGGTAAAAATAAAAAGATCAGTATCCAAAAACCAGAATGTGTGATTGTAGGTCGTGATTAGTGATGATCTTAAAAGGAATTTATATTGTGATGTTGCTTGAATATTACCTCTTGAATGACACCGGCTTCAGGACTAACTACATCAATTGTCACCTAATTGTAAACAAAAAATTATATGTATGTCATTGTCAATACATAGATTTAGTGAAAATGCATGTCAGCACTTAAAACAACAACAACAAAGCCTTTTCCCACTAAGTGGGGGTACATGTCAGCACTTAAGAATGGAAAAATTATCAAACACGAAAGGTTTGTTTCAAAAATTACCTTATCCGTTTCAATCTGGGCAATAGGCTCGTCAACTGCGACTCTGTCACCGGGTTCTGCACATGAATCATACACATGACTCTCAAAGAATTCAACTTATGCATACACTACACTACACACGCACAAAGGTTCTCCACATCAGCTATCATCAGCATGAGTCTCAAAAGAAATCACCTTAGGTGAATTAAATGCACAGACAGAGAAGAAATAAATAACTTATGGATTAAAGTATTACAAGGCATCTTCAGTAACATACTCTTTAGGAATGTTGCCAAAGTGCCATCAGTAATAGATTCACCCATGAAAGGAACAACAGCTTCTACCAAGTCTCCTGCATAATTCAACAGTTAAAAAGTTTAATGACTTGCATATTTTATACAGACAACAGACCCAAACGCATGTAAATATGTCAAGACCAATATATATTCATTAAATACCACTGTCTGAGGAAAATGATCTATTGCTCAATCGGATAAAAGACTCTGTTTGACATAGAGAAGTAGCTTCCCTGCAACCAAGAACAAATAAAACACCATAAGAGAAATAGAACTGCATGTGTAATATCAAACGAAGTTTATTGCACTTCAGTCATTTGGTTTAGGCTTGGGCCAAACATTCTGATTCTCATCCAAGATTAAGGATGTCAATTGTAAGTCTGTAACACACACCAAATGATCTCATTGCTAGTGGAAAAAGGTAAGCCTTTTGAGGTACATTCCTACTAACTCACAATGCACCTTAAAATTCAACCAAAAAAAAGATTACAGAACCACTCTCTCTCTCTCTCTCTCTCTTGCTATCTCTATAGATAGAATTGGTGAGCAAAAAGAAAAAAGTTAAATAAAACAGCAGTCTGAAATATATAGGAAAAGAGAATTGTGGTTACATAATTATGAAGAGAGTATTTGAAAACGAGAATCAAATTTTGAAGAACCTATTAGAGGAGGTGGATTAAAACAATATCTATGATCGCATGTTATGTAAACATATTGTGAAATAGAAGAGCAGAGGACTAAGTTTATCACTGAAATAAAAGATCAGAGCTCAACCTGCTTAGCGCTGGAACACAATTGCCTGCAAAGTAGGAATTCGAAAAGGTCAATAACAAAGAAAAAAGGAAAAGAAACACACAGGTAAAAGCAGCCCTAACAAACATGATTCAGCTTATAAAATCTAAAATTACCTAAAACAATGTGGTAGCTTGCACTCTGAACACACTCATATCCTTTCACAATTAACAAAGCCTGTTGTGGATAAAAGCTATTAAATTATATTCCAAAAAACTAAAGACAAATACTAATATCAAAGGAAATAAGGTTACATGGAATTGCCACCGATTGCAAATCCAAATACCTCATCAAAGACCCTATACTCAGTAACCAAATAATAAGCGAAAGAGAAACAGAAGCTGAATTTTTCAGTACCTCTTTTGGTACAGCTCGGTAACAGCTTGGGGCGGACACTCCATGCCTAACCTTCCACGCTTGTCCCAGCACCTGAGACTGTCCATTCAAACATACATAAGCATCTACCAAACTACAACATTCTTTAACAATCACTTGAAACATAGAGCAAAGAATCCCAAAACTAAAACTACACAAAGCATGCACATTGAGGATCAAAAATATATCAACTGATTGCAAAAAACAGCGAAAGTTTGATCGAATACCGAAGCTACTTTACGGCGAATAGTCCCCCAAATCATTGCTCTTCAACTCTTCAGAACCTGACCTGAAAGAATCGAAATTTCCAACCAAATCAGCACCAGTAGTAACTGAAAACCGCAACCATAATTTCGGAAATAAAATAAGAAGCGTGGATTAAGCTCTGAGTTCCTCTGACCATCAAAAGGACAGAAGTAAGATATGAAATTTGGTTTTATCGATGCAGTCCAAATTAGATACAACAGATTTAAAATAATAATAATTTGAAAATGTAAAGATTAAACTACGTGAGATGAATATCATCGTCTATACCTAAAATCCAAAATTATGGGAATTTTTTTTATAAAAGTGATCAAATTATTCGTAGGAAAAAAGAAATTCAGAAAATTACGAAGTCAAAATTACACCTGTTTTGGTTTTCGATAGATGCAAAAATTGAGGAGGAGGGAAGCGTTTACCTGGAAGCTGAGAGCGGAGTGGCGATCCGAATGCTGGAAATACAGAAACGAAAAGGAAGAAGAAGAAGAAGAAGAAGGAGGATGGAGAGGGAGGGAAGGTGGAAATTCCAAGCGGAGGAGAATGGTATGAGCTTCTAGCGGCTGCTCCTGCTTTCACGACGACCATCTAACGTGCGCTTCCATCCTTCTACGTTTATTTGTTTTTTTTTTTTTTACGCCTAATTTCTTTAGCTTGGATTAAAATTAAAAATAATATAAAATCTAATCTTATGAGATCTTTTCCGTTTGTAGGGTACATTTTCTTTACTACTCTAAATAGTAATGTTGAAATTTTTAAATTTGTACTCATCATAAAGGGGACAACAGGTCGGTTATCCACCTCATTTGATGGTTGGAATGATTTACAGAGGCATTTAAACTTCTTCTGGCCACAGTCAAGCAGATTCGTCAGCTTGGAGCCTCGAACCTGGGACCTCCTGATTTTTTGTATTTTGGGAGCCAGAATCCGTGCCCTTATCACTAGGCCACTTGTTGTGGTTACATGATTGGGTGTGTTAGAATTAAGTTAAAATTCGTCTCAATTTGCCATTCAGTACTACGGTCTGGTAGTATTCATCTTCGCTTAGAAGTAAGAGGTCTTAGATTCGAATCTCATGGATGACGAATTTGATACCAAATTAGGCTGCCCATTGTGTAGCCTAACCGAACTCTCCCTCTCCTAGTATAAAAATATCGATGTATTAAAAAAAAAAATCATGTGAATTTAATTTAGTAGCAATATCTATCATTGATTAGGTTGAGGTGCCCATTCATGTCAATCCAAAATCAACCGATTTCATAATTGAATTCTCTTATTCACATCCTTATAGGGTTAATTACACTAACACCCCCTCAGGTTTATTGTGTTTTCCCAAAACCCCCTCATGTTTGAAACATACCACTAACACCCCTTAAGGTTTTAGTTCACTTTCACGTAACCCCTTTAGGACAAATTTTCCCTCATTATAATTAAAAAAATAAAAAGAAAATGAAAGAATAATCGTTATCTTTCTTCCCCTACTATGAACCCGGATCTTCTCTAGAATTCGGCAAAAAAAGTTCAAGGTTTCCAATGACAACTTGCATTTCGTGAGGAAGATTATTAGGAATTTAGCAGTTTTCAATTTTTTTTTTTTTATGGCAGAGGGTGAGGCCAAACTTGTGGAGGGGCTGATTGATCGAAAAATCGAGACGAAGGAGTAGCTTCTTGTGAGGACGGCTAGGAAAGAGGTTAAACATGTTAAGAATTTCCATTACGTTGTGGTGAATGAGGAGGAGAAGCCCTAAACCCTATATTGTTTTTTAAAAAGATTGTTTTTATTTTTAAAGTAATTAAAAATAAGGACAAATTTGTCTTTAAGAAAATATTTTAAGGTGATGTCAACCCTAAAGAGATTATGTGAAAGAAAATTAGAACCTCAAGGGGTGTTAGTGTTATGTTTCAAACGTGAGAGGGTTAAGTGTTATGATTCCAACTTTTAATGTTTAAAACGCCATTTGGTTAAATTTTTGTGTGGATGCAAATTTGTAGGATTGAATTTTAATAGGATACTAATGCTATGTGGTTCAATTCTTTACAAAGTTCTAAAAAACGCTAGACAGTAATTAGGTAGCTGGCTAGGGCCTAGTGTGGGTGCCTAGCCGGGGCCCTAACCAAACTAGATAGATTGGAGTAAAATTATTACATATTATATAAATAAGAGCATACTTACACTTAAAAAACTATAAGAATTTGGGTTTATTATTTAACATACAACATACAAAATTATTAAAATATTCGTTTAAATATCTTAGTAATTTGATGGTATGAAATGAAAAATTCAATTGATCACGGGTCTGTAGTGCATATTTCTCAAAAACCTTACGAATTTATAATAAATTTTAGAAAAAATTTAAGGGAACTTTAATGAAAAGCTCCTGGTACTGTTCACTTTAACGAAAAACCACATTTTTACACTAAAAAGTCAATCCTAGTACTATTCACTTTATCCTTTATTTTGTTCTTATCGTTAAAACTCAAAGTTTTCAAACCCTTTTCATTAGTTTTCCTAAAATTTAATGGGGTTACATTGTGACATCCCACATCGCCCAGGGGAGCGATCCTTAAATGTATATTCTCATCCCTACCTAGCACGAGGCCTTTTGGGAGCTCACTGGCTTCGGATTCCGTAGGAACTCCGAAGTTAAGCTAGAAGGGGGCCAAAGCACTCCTAGGATGGGTGACCCACTAGGAAGTTGCTCGTGAGTTCCCAGAAACAAAACAGTGAGGGCGTGGTCGGGGCCCAAAACGGACAATATCGTGCTACGGTGGTGGAGCGGGCCCGGGAAGTAATCTGCCCCGGGCCGGGATGTGTCAGTTTGGTATCAGAGCCTAGGTTTGGCAGTCATGTATATTTGGTGAATATTCTAGTTATCTTGGTGTCTTCTATCAGAATTATGCCGCCTCGAGAGCCATGTCCAATTTCTGAGCCTAGCTTCCCTGATATAGCTTAGTTAGGGGAAGCTATCGCTAATGTCATTCAGTCGACGTTTCGACCTTCTCAGAGGACCCCTCTGGAAACTGTTTATAATTTGAAGTTGAATACTTTTGTGGGTAATGAGGGGCACGAGGGTGCTGAGAAATGGTTGAATCATGTTGATAAGACCTTTAGACTGATGCAGAGTCAGGGGAGTTTACCTGCAGACAGGTGGGTTGAGATGGCCTCATGGTTTTTGGGTAAGGAACCAGCGTCTTGGTGGGAACAGTTGGCTGAAGAGTTGTCCCGAGAGGAAGCTGCAGATTGGGAAGTATTTAAGCAGTTATTCCATAAAAGATTTATTACTCCTGCGTACATCGACGGTAAGAAACAAGAATTTACAAATTTAAAGCAGAAGAAGAAGTCCGCGAACGAGTATTACAGGAAGTTTACAGACTTCTCCAAATACCATCCTGAAGTGGCAATGAATCCAGTAGAGATGCTTCGTCGATTCAAGTTGGGTACTCGTAAAAAGTGGCGTACTTTGGCTACTGGGATCCCCTGTTCGACCTATCATGGGTTTTATGAGATTCTGCTGCAGATTAAAGATTCTGAAAACTTGCCTAGTGACAGTGATGAGGAAGAAGAAAAAGATGATTCAAAGAAGAATGAAAAAGGCAAAGGTCAAGTATCACAGAGACCCAGAAAGACGCAAATTTTTAAGAGGAGCAGGACTAGCTCGAGTTCATCCAGTGGAGGATTTAGTTTCACAGGCCAGTGCAGAGGTGGTAGGTTTGCTGGTGGGCCACATTTTTCAGAGGCAACAAGATATTGGTGGTTCTGGTGGTTCAGAATTACTGTTTTGTCGGAGGTGTAATAGCCGACATGCAGGCTAGTATAGGCAGAGTACTCGAGGATGTTTTACATGTGGACAGTTTGGTCATCGAGCAGCAAATTGCCCACAGGGTCAGCAGAGACCACATATGCCTTCATTTCCAGCACCAGTGCCGAGTCAGCAGGCTTCAGCATCGAGTGGTTATGGTCAGCCGAGTCGATGGAGCATTTATCATTATCAGGGTGATGTTGTTCCATATCCAGCAGCGTCGTATCCCTATTCCCAGGATCCATATTATTCGAGTGGCTATCAAAATGGATATCCTCAGTATTCTAGAGGATATGCTTCGTATCCATTCTATCTAGCATGTGGATCACAGTGGTACTCGGGAATACAGCCACAGCAAGGTGAAGTTACCTCGAGCAGCGCAGGTACTTCAAGACAGCCTAGTCATTTTGGTCAGAATCGTGGTGTACCTGGGCGTAGTGGCCAGTCTAGTAGAGGACGAAGATGACGTCAGCAGACCCAGGGTCGTATTCATAATCTTTCAGTGCAGGACGCTCAGAACAACACTAATTTGATAATGGGTACGTTAAATGTTCTTAGACACTTTGCGTCGTATTCATAATCTTTCAGTGCAGGACGAGGGTACGTTAAATGTTCTTGGACACTTTGCTAAAGTATTGATTGACTGTGGTGCTACCCATTCGATTATTTCTCATACATTTGCTCAATTGACGCAACCTAATTCCACACCTCTTGGATATAAGATAGAGTTTTCTATGCCTAGAGGTGAGACGTGCCAGGTAGGGTGGATGTATCCAGGATGCCCTGTGTTAATAGAGGATGTAGTTATGCCTGCTAACCTTATTCCGTTAGATCTTGCTGAGTTTGATGTTATTTTGGGCACTGATTGGTTACATTATAATCGAGCTAATATTGACTGCTATGAGAAGAAAGTTACGTTTCTACGGCCAGATTTACCGGTGGTTACATTGGTTGGTGAGCCTAGTGGCGTGAGGCATGTCATTATTTCAGTTGTGAGAGCCAAGAAATTGTTACAAAAGGGTTGTCAGGGGTATCTGGCACATGTGGTACTGAATGATGATGTTTTTAGTAGGGTGGAGGATGTCAGAATGGTCAGACATTTTTCTGATGTTTTTCTTAACGATTTACCAGGTTTGCCGCCAGATCGAGACATTAAGTTCACCATTGATTTGTTGCCAGGTACTGACCCTATATCTTTGACTCCCTATCGGATGGCTCCTACTGAGTTAAGAGAATTGAAAATTCAGCTATAGGAATTATTAGATAAAGGTTTTATTCAGCTTAGTACTTCACCTTGGGAGCCCAAGTTTTATTTGTACAGAAGAATGATGGTACTTTGAGGCTGTGTATAGATTATCGGCAATTAAACCGGGTGATGATTAAAAACCGTTATCCATTGCCGCGTATCAATGATTTATTTGATCAGCTGCGAGGAGCTTGCGTGTTTTCGAAGATTGACTTGAGGTCTAGGTATTATCAGTTGAAGATTAGGAGTGATGATATCTCTAAGACGTCATTTCGAACCTGTTATGGTCACTATAAGTTTTTAGTAATGCCATTTGGGTTGACTAATGCACATGCTGCTTTCATGGATTTGATGAACAGAGTATTTAAACAGTACTTAGACCGATTTGTCATTGTTTTATCCATGACATCTTGGTTTATTCTAAGTCTAAAGCAGATCTCGTGCGACATCTCAGTTTGGTGTTGAAGAAGTTGAGGGAGTTTAGACTTTATGCCAAGTTTAGTAAATGCCAATTCTGGTTGAATCAGGTGGCATTTTTAGGACACGTCATTTCAGCTCAGGGTATTCAGGTAGATCCCCAAAAAGTGTCAGCAGTAGAGAATTAGGAGCAATCACGAACCGTCTCTGAGGTACGTTGTTTCTTGGGTTTAGCAGGATATTACAGACGGTTTATTCGAGATTTTTCAGAGATTGCATTGTCACTTACTAAGTTTACCAGGAAAAATGTTAAATTTGAGTGGGATGATAGTTGTGAGCGGAGTTTCCAGCAGTTGAAATATTGTCTTGCTCAAGCACCAGTGTTAGCACTTCCTGATGACAGTGGTAATTTCGAGATTTATAGTGATGCTTCATTAAATGGTTTGGGCTGCGTATTAATGCAACAGGGCAGAGTGATTGCATATGCTTTGAGATAATTAAAGCTGCATGAAATGAATTATCCTACTCATGATTTGGAGTTGGCGGCGGTTGTTTTTGCATTGAAAATCTGGAGGCATTATCTTTATGGTGAGAAATGTTAGATTTTCACAGACCATAAGAGTCTCCAGTATTTGTTTACCCAGAGAGATTTGAATCTTCGTCAGCGGAGGTGGATAGAGCTACTGAGTGACTATGATTGTACGATTGAATATCATCCAGGTCGTGCGAATGTAGTAGCTGATGCACTTAGCCGGAAATCTCAGGGCATAATTAATCCTATTCATGCGAACCGTGTTCCTCTTTTAGCAGAGTTGAGATCGACTGGAGTAAAGCTAGTCATGGAGAAATCAGAGACAAATGATCGAGAAGATGCTTTACTTACTCATTTTCAAATTAGGCAAATCTTGATTGATCGAATACTTGAGGCACATATGGAAGATGACGAGATTCAAGAATTAATTCAATTAAGAAATTATGGGAAAAAGAAAGATCTTCGGATTAGAGAAACTGATGGCATGCTCATGCAAGAAGGTAGGATGTATGTACCGAATAATACAGAGTTCAAAAAGGTTACTCTTAATGAGGCGCATATTTTGGCTTACGCTATGCATCTGGGAAGCACTAAAATGTATCATACCATTCGACCATTTTATTATTGGTCAAGTATGAAAAGAGAAATTGCTGAGTATGTGAGTAGATGTATTGTTTGCCAGCAAGTTAAAGCCGAGAGAAAGAAGCCGTTTGGACGGATCCAGCCACTTCCTATTCCACAGTGGAAATGGGAAGATATTACTATGGATTTCGTGTATAAACTTCCTCGTACAAGGAATGGTTATGATGGAGTTTGGGTAATTATTGATCGACTTACTAAGCCAGCACATTTCATTCCAGTTCGAGAGAAGTTTTCCTTAAATCGGTTAGATGAACTTTTTATCTCAAAGATTGTTAAGTATCATGGTGTGCCAGTCAGCATTGTTTCGGATCGAGACCTGAGGTTTACTTCTAAATGTTGGACGGCATTCCAAGAAGCTCTGGGTTCGAGATTATTGTATAGTACTGCATACCATCCTCAAACTGATGGACAGTCTAAGAAGACTATTCAGACACTAGAGGATATGTAGAGATCTTCTGTTTTGCAGTTTAGTGATGCATGGCATACACGTTTGGACCTGATGGAATTTACCTACAATAACAGTTATCACTCGAGTATTGGTATGTCACCATTCGAGGCATTATCTGGTAAATCTTGCCGGACACCATTGTGTTGGTCTGAGGTCGGAGAAAGAATTTTAGAGGGCACAGAGATAGTGGACGAGACTACAAGAAATATTCAGGTGATTTAATCTAACCTAAAAGCGGCCCAAGATCGTCAGAAGAGTTTAGCTGATTGACATGCTACTGATCGGACATATAATGTAGGTGAATAGGTTTTCTTAAAGTTATCACCATGGAAAGGTGTTGTAAGGTTCGGGAAGAAAGGGAAATTGAGTCCCAGGTTATCGGATTGTATCAGATTACTGAGCGGATTGGCGAAGTAGCTTATAGACTTGATTTGCCTCAGGAGTTGTCTAGAGTACATAATGTGTTTCATGTGTCGATGCTTCGCCATTATATTTCAGACTGATCGCATGTATTGCCTCCGCAGCAGTTAGAGATTAATCCTGATTTGTCTTACGAGGAGGAGCCGGTTATTATACTGGACTGGAAAGATAAGATTCTAAGGAACAAGTCAGTGCGATTGGTGAAAGTTTTATGGAGGAATCACTCAGTAGAAGAAGCAACCTAGGAGACAGAAGAGCGGATGAAAGAGTTGTATCCACGATTGTTTTATGAGTTTTAGTGGATTGTACTTGTTATGTAAATTTTAGGGATGAAATTTTATTAAGGTGGGTAGATTGTAACAGCCCGTTCCGAGATGTTTGTATCAGGGACGTGAAATGACATTTTTACCCCTGCGTCGGTGGTGACGTGTGTATGTATTTCGGGGCTTGTTTTGGAAATTGGGCTTGGTGGTGTGGCCATAATATGGTACACATACACACATACACACATACACCATATCTCTCTCTCTTTTTCTCTCTCATCTCTCGGATTTTTTTTCTTCCGTTAGCCTCAAATGTACGGACGCCGTGGTTGTGGATGATTTTGGCACATATCGAAGTCATTCTTACTGAATTCGTGACCCTGGTAAGTCCACAATCACTTCTATACCTTTGGTTTAACTTGAAACCTTCGAAAACAAAGGTTTCCCGTGAGTATATCTAATGGTACTATTCATGTACTTTTAATCTAGGGAGTTTTAGGACATTCTAAGATCACAAGGAGCCTTAGAATGTTCTTGTGAAGCTCGGAGGACAAAATTGGAGGTTTTTGGACGTCGGGATCGCGAGTTCTCTGACGATTTTTCATTGTGTTTTGGGTTTAAAAGAGGTATAGACTTGTTCCTCTAGTCATAAGCTTCATTTTGGTGTTAATTTCGTGAAATTTGGTTGAAAAATGAGTGAGAAATCAAGGTTGGAAGTTTATCCGGTTTCTGGCGACGTAGCGGCGCCGGCGCCGGTCGCCAGTGAACTGGCGAAGAAGATGACGGAATATTCCGTCAAAGTTGACGGAATATTCCTAACAGAGTTAACGGAGTCAGTTAACCTTAACGGAATATTTTGAAGATTTAACGAAATATTCTCTAACGGCGTTAGGGTTTTCGTCAGCATGCACGACACGTGACCGCGCGTGGGCAGCGCGTGTTGTCGTGCCTTGGCTAGCGCGTGAGGGCGCGTGGGGCTTCAGAAAAATTATTCTAAAAATATGGGGGTGTTCGTGGGTTTGAGTAAAGCATGATGGTATATTCAAACAGCCCAATTGAGCAATGTATGAGAAGTTATTACCTAAGTTTGGTTATGTGCATAATTAACGGTTGTATAGTTGTTTCGCATATATGTGAGATTTATCCTGAGGACGAGCGCATCCACGCGAGGTTTGGGGGCTACGATCCGTCTACTTATCAATGAGTGGGCTTTTGTTTTCAATATATATATATATATATATATATATATATATATATACACACTTGGCTGATTCCCAGAAATACGTTTTGAATGATTTTATGAAATTGAATGCCATGTCGAATGCCATATATATATATTTATTGCTATGTTTATGCGATTATATGTTGTGGCACTGCGGACGCCAGGTAAGTCAGGTGAGTATGTATTTTTGTTATGATGGTTAAAGTGATATTGCTAAGATTAGCATATGGCTCATTTACCTGCACATCGGGGTTTGTGCTCCGTCAGAGTAGGGCTTAGCTTTCACGTGATCATTCACCTCCTGCACCGTACGCTCACCTTGGATCCAAGGCAGGTGCCAGCCTGTCGTACAGACCACTATAGGTGGTTCTGACTTGTAGGTGACTCGCGATTCGTCACCAGCCTTCACGTGACTGTAGCACAAAGCGTCTTTATATACCCAGCTTGTCGTACAGACCATTACAGGTGGTTCCGACTTGAGTGCAGGTTATTGATAAGTTTGGATTGAGGATTTATTTAAGGAGCTGTAGATTCAGCTGTACAGGTCACGATAGGTGACTCCGGCTGACTTATATGCATTGCCGGCATGTTATGCATTAAGATATCACCTGATTGACTTTGATGATATTTGTTGCATGCTTTGATATTGGATATGGTTTATTCGGACATGACAATATTTGAATGTTGGTTTTCAGTATGAGTACGTATATATTTTTCTGGGAAGTATATATATTTTACGGAGATGGGTTATAACTTTTATATTGAAGTGATTTTGGAAAAGCTTTGTTTTTGCCCACTCACGCTTTTGTTTTGCACCCCTCCTGGTATTAGATAGCATTAGTGGCAAGCGAGGTTTCAAGGCAAATCTGACAGTGCACTATCCATGTAAATATTCTGGTTGTTCCGTTAAGTCATTCTGGACTGCACCTAAGATGCTCGAACCTTGTAAATTATGCTTTTGTCCTTCACACTTTACAATGATCTTTTATCGCTGGTTATGTTATTTTAGTACTTATTATCTTTATATAATTTTCCGCACTGCGCACATGGCTACGTCACGCTCACGTGACGGCCAGCACGTCCCGATATCTGGGTCGGGGTGTGTTAGATTGGTATCAGAGCCTAACTCTAGCCGCGTGTGTGTCGACGAAGACGTCGGGCCCCTAAGGGGGGTGGATTGTGACATCCCACATTGCCAGGGGAGTGATCCTTAAATGTATATTCTCATCCCTACCTAGCACGAGGCCTTTTGGGAGCTCACTGGCTTCGGGTTCCGTGGGAACTCCGAAGTTAAACGAGAAGGGGGCCAGAACACTCCCAGGATGGGTGACCCATTAGGAAGTTGCTTGTGAGTTCTCAGAAACAAAACCGTGAGAACGTGGTCGGGGCCAAAAGCGAACAATATTGTGCTACGGTAGTTGAGCAGGTCCGAAAAGTGATCCGCACTGAACCGGGACGTGACGTACACTATGAACAAAAAAGCATTGGCCAGGAGAAATGTCAACAGAAGCAAGACATCCGGCACCACACCTCCTAATTTTTTGTCGGCATATGTGTGTGTATATATATATTTATATCACCTCCCAATTCATAAGCCTTTTGGTAATAGGATGCTAGTGCTAGTTGGCGGACCCTCATTGGATAACAATTAAATAAGAAGAACAAAATGTTGCTTTGTCACGTGGGAGAGAGAGACTGGGATCTATGCATCGTCTTCTTGGTTGGAACAATGAATCTCCTCCTCCTGCAGTTTGAAACAGAAAAAAAATTCAACTCCGACTTTCAACCATGCCCAGACCGACTGTGCTTTTCAGCGCACGCCTAGACCATTTAGAAGCGGGCCCGCCTAATCTCTCCTCTGATTTGTCTTCCGACGTGGGTTTAGTCCGAAAGCTGACCACCATATAACGTTTAAGTCGATTTTTAGAACATTGATTCTTTAGAAATCCTGCATATAAGTTGACCCAAAGAGAAATGATTGGACACCATAAAATTGAAAATTCCAAGCCCAATCCGAATAAGTTTGAACTTGATCGAAACCCGAGCACGAAAAAACCTCCCAGGCCCAAAATGCAAAGGACAGATTAACCCACTTAACCCACACCGAGTTGCACCCTTTTATAATTTTTTTAGTGTGCTAGAAACACAGTCTGGTACATTAAATGTAATAATATAATTGGTTGAAATTTTATTTTTTAAGTTTATAACCAATTGTATTATGACACTTGTTAACCGGGATGTGTTTTTGGCACACCGAAAATTTCTCCATGAGTATGATATATTGATAATTGAACTTACAAGTATAATATATTTGAACTTATAAGTTCAATAAATTAGTATCACACTCAAATTTTCTGACCCATTGCAAAAATGTGATTCCTAAATGAGTTAAATATATTAGTATCATACCCACTTCTTTGAGCCTACTCGCCTAAGAATTGTGTGGATAAATTAGTTTGAACTCCTCGTCACCGAAATTCAAACCTATAATGCCAAGGAGACTTTCTATGAATTCTCCACCGCCTCATCTTTTTGACACAATGTTTTATAACCTTAGCAAGGGAATGGTGCCAAAAGTAATGTGGCAGTCCCTTGAGAGTTCTGCTTTTTTTTTTTTTTTTTGAGCAAACGATATTATCTATACTAAGGGGAGGGGATGTGCGCTTAGCCTCACAATAGGTTAGCAATAATATAGTTCAAATTTACCTTTAACGAGAATCGAATCTAAAACCTTCTATTTACAAATGAATACGAATACTACATTACTGTAGTATTAAGTGACGAGGTTTCGTTTTTGAAAGAGTAATTTTAGCATTTCTCTGGTATTGTAGTTGCCATGGTCAACTTTAGTTCAATTGAACCTACTCTCAAACCTACTAAACCGATATTTGTCTATAATTGAAGCGGTTCGCTTTCTTCCTGATATTTCACTCTCTCTCTCTACTCTCCATCTAACATTCAAAAAGAAAAAAAACTAGTCTCCCATTTACATCTTGGTAAGTCTTCGCAGTTCTTGATTTCTTCTGTTGCTTTCCTTTACTTGATCTCTGATTTTTGCTTCTATTCTTATTCATCTCTGAATCTGCTTGTTTCTGTATTTGTTTATCCTTGATCTATGATGTTCGTTATTCATTTTGATTTTATTTGTGAATTTATTTAGCAAATTCATCTAATTTGTGAAGGAAAGCAACGTTGTTGATAAATTAAAATGTTAATTTCTTATTTTGGCTATAGTTTCTGGTGAATTTTCTGTAAATTTAGCACTCAGTTTCCGTGTTTGCGTTAAATCTGTAGAATGAAGGGTAATATTAGATAAATTCATGACATTTTAAGCATAAATTTATGCAAATTTGTAAATCATTCGGAGTTCCATCATCATTCAGTTTGCAATCGGTTTTTATTGAAATGCTTCAGTATTTTATATCGAAAAATGCATATGTATAAATATATATAAACATCTTACGATATCTGAAAATACACCGAATGAGTTGATTAAATGAGTCGGTAGTATTGTTTTTTTGCTTTTTATCTAAAATGGACTTGAGATTCGCATACCTACTCAGTTTGGTCTCTGATATTTAAAATCGATAGGAGTGGTCCTTGAGATTATCCATTATCAGTTATTTTGGTTCTTCAAATCTCCGTTAATTTAGGGTATTTTAGTCAAATCGACCCCTCCCCTTGTACTGGTGGTTTCTTCAATTTAACAGAAATTTTTCTAGAAGGATCAAAATGATTGACATTAGACAATCTCAGGAACTACTTTTATCGATTTTAAATCTCGGAGACCAAAGTGAGGAGTTATGGCAATCTCATAGACCATTTTGGCTATAAAGCCTTTTTTTATTGAACAAATACATAGCTTAAAAGTTGTCTGCTGTTATCATTAGTATTCCTTATTCGTACAATTACGGTCAGTGAAACAAACAGATTTTACTGAGAACACCTCAATTTGTTCATTGCTTCAGTTCTCGGAGTTTGGAGTAAAGATGTTGCAGCTGCTGTACACGGTGATTTTCAGCGAAATGCTGCTGATTTTGACCTTGTTGTTCAAGAACCCTCTGAGAAAGCTAGTGATCCTCACCTTGGATAAGATGAAGCGAGGGAAGGGCCCGGTGATGGTGAAGACGGTCGCTGGGACTGTATTTGCTGTTCTGATGGCCGACGTCTACAATCTGGTTGACATCAAGAACCGAACCATTGAATCTGGCATGCTCAACCCTACGGACGAGATTCTCATGTCCATGAAAATGCTCGAAATTTCTCTTATGGGTATTCTTCTTGATCTCTTAAGCTGGTTTTCAAAAATTGGTATCAGGCTTATCTACTGTTATCTAGACTTACATCTTGTACTTTCTATTCAAGTTACTGGAGTTAGGTGTACTCGTTATGAATTGTGCCTGTTAATCGTTGAGCTCGTATGCGATGGAATTAGAAAGAAATGGTTTGATTTACTAGGGCAAGTTGATAGCTACCTTTTGAAGCAGCTGAACGTTCTGCTTTGCCCTTAGTGTTGGACTTTCATCAGCTTGAGCATGAAACATATTAGCTCAACCTGTTATGAAGTTGAGTTAGATCTCGAACATCAGATTTTCTTGCCTTCTTGTTTCCCTATATTTTCTAAACATTTTAGATATGCTACCTTACTCCCCCTTCACCTAGGAGTGTTTAGTCTAACGGTCATGCCCTTGGTTTGTTACCAAGAGGTCTGGGGTTCGACACCTCCCAAGGTACCCACCTAGCAATTGCTAGAGTTTCTTGCTTCCCAAATGTTGTGGGATCAGGCGGGTAAGCCTAGTGATTAGTCGGGTCAAAGATCCGGAGACACTAGATTCAAAAAAAAAAAAAAAAAAAAAAAAAAAAAAAAAAAAAAAAAAAAAAACCCTACTCCCCCTTCCTTTTTGTTAGGCAGAACTTTGGTCATCTGATGCAGAGGCCATTAGAATATCGTTTTGCTCAAATTATTTATAATTCTAATGATTTCTTTGATTTGCTTGATAACCATTCATATCCTTCAAAACTGACTTTCAATCGTATCGAATGCAGGATTTTTTCTGTTTCTTTCTCTGATGATAGATAGATTGCACCATTACATACGAGAACTTCGATTCCTCAGGAAGGCCATGGAGGCTGCGAAAAGACAAAACCAAAGTTCTCAAAAGGATAAAAACGGAAGTTCAGAGCAACTTAAGACCATAGTACAAGAGAATGAGACATTGAGGACAAAGATCAAGACTCTGGAATCTGAATATGAGACGAAAGCAAAGAAGGCAAACGCTGCAGGAAGTGAGGTAGAGGCCCTAAGAAAGCAATCTGAAGGACTCCTTATGGAATATGACCGCTTGCTGGCAGACAACCAAAATCTCCGCAGTCAGTTAACATCGATTGAACAAAGCGCATCCCACACTGATGGAAAAAAGAACACGTAAGGGAGTGGTTACTTAGTAATTGTCTGTCATCTTTGTCAATATCTAACTCTATGAGGTGGGTAGTGTAGATTTGAGATCGAGGCAGAAAAGAATGACTGCAGTTATAAATTCGTACCTATAGTTATATATAAAATGCAATCAAATGATGCAAGAATTTTGTTAATTCTCGTTTTTATTCGATAAAGATTGCTTTTCGGTAGTGTTGTCACTTGCATGATCTTCGAACGTGGACAACGCATGGCTGAGTGATTTTCGTTTCTCTTCAGAAGTTCAAAACTGAAGTCGTTCTGAATGATTATGTATTTGCTTTCTACCCAAGTGGCACGCCATGGATGTTGTTAGTAGTAATCTCATCCTAGCAGTCGCTTACTCGGGCTCGGGGGAGTGGAAGTTTCACTCATGTTAGCTGCTACTCTTATCCAGCCATCGATATACTGCTCGCGGAATGCACATTGAACGTAATCCGTGACCCTGACGGAGAAAATCACAAAGCTCTTCGGGCCCATTTGGTAGGCTGGACGGGGTTAGGCGTTACAGATAAGATTGGGTTGGCATGGATTGGTTAGATTTTGAATCCTAGTCTATATTGTTTGGTGAAACACTAGCTCGATGAGACTGGACCGGTGCCGCAAACGGAAGAAAAGGATGAGCGTTCTCCCACTCCCTCTCTCACTTCACCCTCTCTCCTTCCCAATTACGGTCTTTCCAATCCAACCAAAACAAACAGAAAAAATCAAACAACTGAGTAGACTCAAGTCTATAGGGAGGAGAGGGAGATTGAACGCCGTTTGTTGCCAAAATTAGATTAATCGAAATCAACCCAATTAAGTCTAAATTTTAATGCTCGCAAGTGTACGAATCGTGGTATAATATAGTAGGCAAGCACAAGATCGTTCCAACTAAGATTGAATGTAATTCTAACTATCTAACTAAATTTAAGTTTCGCTTGAATTGGAATAGAAAAATTGATGATTTGAATAAGAATTTTGAAATGATGATTGTAAATAAAATGAAATGAACTTAGCCAAGTGATGACAACGACAAAGTAAACAAATTATAATTCAATTGTGAAAAACATTAGAGCATCCGATTCACCATAACCAATCCTATTTAATTCCAACAGTTAATTATTAACGAAACAACATCCAACTTGATGGTCTAGTTCCTCTAATTCATATAGTATCCATGGCATCTAGATTACTATGTATACTCATATGTACTAATAATCTATGGCATTTAGATTACTAAACACACACAAGTTCATTAACAATTTGGGAACTACTTAAGAGACCACATGAAACCTATGGTATGGCATCTACAACAAGGAATTCATGGTATCATTTGCAAGACGCTAAAACTAAATTAACAACATGGCATATACGTTAACTCGCATCACATACACTCGATTCAAATCCAAGTGGTAGCTAATCACAAGAATTAAGATCAAGTTCATAAGCACAGCAAAATGATACTCAAGGGAATGGAAATTCATAAATAATTAAACTGAAAAATTAAGTAATCATGGTTAGGCTACATCATAGCCCTAGCAAAATGAAATTAGTTCCCAAACATAATCGAAATTGGTACTGAATCCATAAGAAATAAGAAGAAAATTTAGTTTAGGAAAAGCCTGAAAAATCCCCTGCTCTGCCGATGCCTTCTTTTCCTTGCTCTGCTGATGCCCCCTTCTCCTTTTTCCTTTCTTCTTCTCTTCAATCATGACCAGGTTGCCTCTTTGATTCCTCCAATTAGCCGTTTCTTTCTCGTAACCATCGAGACCTTAACGCCCATTTATTGATCAAAAATAGCAGATAAGAAGTGGAAAAGAATTGAATATTTCACCAGCCACTTCGTACACTCAAGCACCCATGTTGTCTCTTTTCACTCTCCGCTTGATTTGTAACTGATATTTCATCTTCCAATTCCACTTCCAACAAATCTTGAAGTAGCCAAACTGCCCACTGCAAGTGAACTGAACGGGCAGCCAAAATATGAAAACTGAATATGCCCATACCATTCGTCCATCGATGACCCACAAACAAGAGATTGAAACAGAAATTCGGTGTGTCGGTTCAAATCTACTCATTCAAATCTACTCATTTCATTCTCTCTTCCTCTGCTGCGATGGTGTGTTGGTTGTGAATCTAGGAAAATGAGATAAAACAATGCAAATTCTTCTTTCTTTTGTCGGTTCGAATTCAAGACAAACCAGCCTGATAGTCACGTGCACAACTTTGTTGCATTAATAGGTTGACAAGTCAACCTCCTTTGCTTGCAAAAGGATAGAAATGATGCTCCTTGTTGGACAAAAGGGCAAACCTGGATAAAGTTTAAGTGAGAATAAGTTTAGCTTTTTAATACTGGAGCTTAACAAGATAACAAATAATTCCCAAGATTAAAAATGGAGCCTATCTTTATGCGAGCCAATCATACAATGGTTACTTTTTTAAACAAAAGATAAAAGAAAGCAAGCCAGTTATATTGCAATTTAGTCATCTCTTTTTCCTAGCCATAATGGTACAAAGACATGTAAATTCTTTCATTTAAATCCAACATGTCATGGAAGAAATGTAATTTTTTGGGCAAAATAAGTAGTATAATTTGTGCTCATCACCTTTGCCTCGCAATGCGATTGTATTCAGTGTGTGAAGATGAGTTAGATAACTCACTCTATTGTGAATTCATAATACATCATATCTTACCCTGTTTAATCTATTTCTATTTTGACACAACAAACAACTGACTGGACTAAAGTCTATTTCAAATGGTCATAACTCATCCCAATCGCCCACCAACCAGACCCTTCATGTCCGAGCCTACTAGTTATCGTCCAATGGCATTAAACTTCGTTCGCTTCCTCCGCTACATTTTCAGCTGGAGCTACAAGAAGTAAGCTCAAAGAAACCAAACTGGCCATGTTCTTCCATCAGTGATCCCAGATGCAGGTATTGTCAGCAAGCTTTGGTTCTTCACTCGGTTATTTGGAATAGCTTTCTTGAGTGGTGATCTGTTAACGGAGACACTGGATCCAAACTCAGCTCGGACCGTTGACTTAAAATAAAGTTGATGAGCTGTTCCAATGGATTAATTCCTAATATTGTTCTTGGACGGTAGTGTTCAAAGTAGTTTTCGAAGTTAACTACCAAATAAGTTTTTAAGTTTTATAAAAAAATTTCGTAAAAGAAGTTAATTAAACTAATTTTTAAGAAAGCATATTTGTTGATATACCTCCAAACTTATATAGAGCTGTCAATTTTTTCAACTTTCATTTCATTTAATTACTTTACTGAATTTTTAAAATTAGCCAATTTTTCCATTGAATTTTATATAACCAATTTTCCCCATGACGTTAATTTTCTATCTATTTTGATCACGCAAACAACACATGACAAAGTTCGGAGAGGAATTGACAGCTTTATACAAGTTCGTGAGGTGGATCGATAAATACCTCTTTTAAAAATGATCAAAACTTTTAAATATATAAAATATCAAACGAGCTCTAAAGATTTGCAGAACGGAGAGTTCAAATCCAAATAGGGCTCGAATATGATAGCTAGTTTAGTTATCTTAAAAATACTTCCAAACATAAAAAATAAAAAATAAAAAAAATTACTTCCAAAGAGTTGCGGTTAAGAACAGTAATGCCTATTAGATTATGCATTACCAATAGTTGCGGTTCAAATCCAAATAGGGCTCGAATCTGATAGCTAGTTTAATTATCTTAAAAATATTTCCAAACATAAAAAATAAAAAATAAAAAAAATTACTTCCAAAGAGTTGCGGTTAAGAACAGTAATGCCTATTAGATTATGCATTACCAATAGTTGACTATCATCTGATTCGAGCTAGCTTCAAGCGTCCGAGAGGTTTTTCAATGTGCCTAAAATATGGGATACACCACATGTTATTTTATAAGTGGAGAGTTTTTGTTGAGAATAAATCTCACATTGACGTGAGGAAAGACCCTCATGAACTTAGAAGAGGTTGGGCTACTCTCCATATTAATAATTGATTTATGGTGGAACCTCAACTTCTTCAACATTTGGCAAAGAATAATTTTTTCTCCACTTTTATAATGATATGTGATATACCACTACGTGTTCGAGCACATTAAAAAATCTCTGCAAGCACCGGCAGTAGACTTTTTGGTGCTTATACAATTCCCATTTTGTCATATAAAAATGAAGATAGAAGGTCATACGTAGGGAGCTATCGTTTCTCACTGGTGATATATTATATAGAAAATTTCATTTTAATCCTTAAAAAGGATGAGTTTTAGACTATAATTTTATGTAAGATTAAAATCAAATTTTAGTCCCTAGTACATTTAATCATCTCATTTATTAGTTATATTTTGATATTTTATTTATCTTTTTATTCCTATTTTAATGTATTAATTACATTTAAATTTAGTTTTCATTTCATTCATCATAATATATTTTAATTTCTACATTTAGGCAACTAATTTTTTTTTATAATATATATTCCGATAACAATTTTGTATGTTCTTCATTTAGTTACATTAATACATTTGAATATTCCGGTATATCCATCGATACAAATATATAGGTACATTAATTCAATATAATGCATTTCGATATGTACATTTTGGTACACACATTTGAGTATTAACTTTTAGGTACATTAATTCAATATACTATATTTCGACACATACATTTTGGTTTGACATTTAGGTATATTAATTCAATATAATACATTTCAGTACATATATTTAGGTTCATTATAATATATTTCAGTACAATCATGTAGGTATAAATATTTCAGTACAAAAAAGTCAATTTTATATATTTTGGCACAGTCATTTATGTACACTTATGTACTTATATATTTTTATATCACAAATTTCTTTTAATATTTTCTCATTTATGTTCATTTACAATTAAGGAACTAAATATGTGCATATTAATAAAATTAAAATTTAATGTGGAGAGATTAAATAAAAATACACATTTAAATGACAAAAATTGAATATAAATTTTGATAAAAGTACACTTCAATGAATTAAATTGAATATGTAATCTAGCACTAGGTTTTTGTTTAAATTTTAATCTTTTGCAAAAGACTAATGTTCAAGAACCTGTATATTATAAATAGAATAGAAACCAACTGAGAAAATCGCAACGCAATAAAACTTCTCTACATCCTTCATCTTCCTAGCCTACTCCAATGGCATTGAACTTCATAGCAAAGTTGCTATTAGTTCTAACCTTTGCCGCTTTTTGGGCCGGTGCTACAAGAAGTCAGCTCAAAGAAACCAAACTGACCGTGTTCTTCCATGACTTCGTTGCCGGTCCGAAGACCACAGTAATACCAGTTGCAGGTATTGCCGGCAAGCTTTGGACCTTCACTCAGTTCGGAACAGTTTACGTGACTGATGATCCGTTAACCGCAACACCGGATCTAAACTCAGCCGTAGTCGGGCGAGGCCAAGGCTTGTATGTGACATCCGGGCTGGACGGACTCAACACTCATGTGTTGATATCGATTGTGTTCACAAACAAGAAGTACAATGGCAGCACATTAGAGATACAAGGGACCAGTAAGCAGTTCGAGGCGGTTAGGGAGGTTTCGGTGGTCTCCGGTACCGGAAAGTTTTGATTTGCGAGAGGATACGCTAAGTTCGAAAAGTTGCTTGTGGATGCTGCAACTTTCTACTTGGTTGAGAGATGCAACGTTACAGTGGAACATTACTAGAAGATCTCTGTATCGTTTCCATGGCCTCTTACTTTTGTTAATTTATCTGCAATCCCCAACATATACTTCGAATTCGATATAACTGTTTCTAATATCAAGTCTGCGTCGTGTATTTTCGTGTCACATGCTGGCAATGTATTCAAATAAGATGGCTATCGTAATATATTCTAAATCCAATCATTTAATACTTTGATGATATGATTTTAAATGAATATCAGAAACTGATTGTTATGACGAAAACAAATTGGTCTTATGGTTACCATCTTCAAGCTTGCTTTGGTTACTACTGAGGAAGGAAGAGGAGATTCCGATTTTAATAGGGTTTTTAAGCTAGTTGGATTTATAATTTTTACGTTGTGTAAATTTAAAAGAATGGAAGGATATAACGTTCATCGACAGCCTCGAGGGACTATTTTGCCGGCACTTAGGTTGGTTTTGCCGAAATAATGGAAGGGTGTAGTAGTGTGCTAGGTTTTGGGTCACTGGATGTAGAGATAGAAATACCAATGTTTATATTCCTTTATTTTCTTATTCTTAATTATTTAATGACAAATTTGAAAGTTTGGTGGAGAAAAATTTCTAGTAAGATATAGAGATAAGATAACTTAGTCTAAATAAAATTTCCTACAATTGTTTTGCCCTCGGTTGAGAGTTGCTAAGAGGAAAATTCAGGAAAAAGAGCCGGTTGTATGAGAAAAATTTCAAAAAGTTATGCAAAGACATCCCATATTACTGAACATAGCACCTACTATGCATAGGTTAGGCATACAACTGCTCAAACCCATTTTAGTAGAAGGATGTGCTATTTGTTTACATTCATTAATTTGCAAGGGATTGAATGTGGACTTTGATGGTGGTCAAATGGCTGAATGGCATTTAACCTAATTGCAAGGCTACCAAAATGTCCTTACCAATGTTGCTTTTATCTGTGTGATTTAACTTTGAGTTTGAGCATGCAACAAATTAACGGACCATTCACTTTTGGTGTTCGTACTCAGACATGATGGTGGGCTTTCCTTATTGGACCAAATAGGAACTCAAACCACTTCTATAGTTGGCCCAAATCCATCTTGGACTTCTTCTTTTTTCATCTGAAATTGATTGAACATTGAAGAAATATATGATAAAATGTTTGGCAATGCTCATATTTGAATGCAAGTGAAAGGGATGTTGAATTTATATGCAGATATAATAATATTACAAAATTTCAAAACATTAACAAATAGGTTGTGGATTAGTATTGAAAGGAACATGCAACTAATTTAGAAGTTAAATAATTGCTCCTTTGTTATTCACACAGATGCAATTGACGACAATTACAACAACAATAACATAATATAACTGATTAACTGTAAATAATAATTTCAGTAAAATAAAAAAATTCAGCAATCGAAAATTAGGGTTCATGCTCAACTGAAAAAAAGGAAGAAAGAATGTTTCATGCAATCAGACTGAAAAATATCGACAATTTAGACCGTGTTTTAAAATAATCTGAATTACGATGGTGAATCTTGTGAACGAGTTTGTAGTAGAAAAACTTTCCATTCACAACAACATGAGATAATGTGTTGTGACCTATTTTACTAAAGGGTTGCGACAAAGAGAAAGAGAGATAGAGAATGACTTGATAATCCTTTATGTTATTTCTCTTGCACTTTTATTTATTTTTTATTCGAAAGATCGTAGATTCAAAGAAACCAAAAGCAGGCAAGCAAGTACAAAGGGTGAGCCAAAAGGCCCCAATTGGAACAAAACCACAAGGCCAGTGGGAGTTGATACAAACTAGGAAAAACTTGCAACAAATAATACACTAGCATGCAAATAATACACTTGCACAGATTGTTACATGTATTGTAAATAAATTATTTTGCATACAAATTAGAAGTTAAATAATTGCTACTTTGTTCAAATTATTAATTGAAACCCTAACCGTATGAAACTGAAGATCAGAAAGCTATTTCTAAAGCTAAATTGCTTGTTCTGCGTTTCTCAATTAGCTCCAATGCATCAACCAATGGCATTAAACTTCATACCAAAGCTCAGTGCTCAATCCACAATACTAGTCATGGTTCTAGCCATGGCTCCATTTCCACTTCCAGTCCGAGCCACTCCCAAGTCCAAAGAAACCCAACTCTCCCTCTACCTTCAAGACATCACTGCCGGTCCAAATGCCACAGACATTCCACTTGTAGGTATTTCCGGCAAGCTTTGGAGCTACACCCAATTTGCAACAATTTACGCCATTGATGACCCCGTAACGGAAGGCTTAGACCGAAACTCAGCCTCGGTTGGCAGGGCTCAAGGGTTAACCATGACATCGGGATTGGACGGACGGAATGCCCTTGTATTGATATCGATTGTGTTCACAAACAAGGAGTACAATGGCAGCACTTTGGAGATACAAGGAATTAGTAAGCAATTTGAGGAGATTAGAGAACTATCGGTGATTTCAGGTACCGGGAAATTTCTATTTGTTAGGGGATATGCTACATTTGAAACAGTTTTTCTCGACGTTCCAAATTCATACGATGTACTATACGGTGCAATGTTACAGTAAAGCACTACTAGAATATCATGTCCATTTGTTATACCATGTATGCAATGTACCTGCAGTTCATGTTCATTTTTGTAGCAAATGCTTTGGTTTGTAATTGTAATTTGTAGGTCAACCTTGAGGCTTGAGAAATGTGCCCATCTTGTTTAATCATGCAAAGCCTATACCAATAGTCTCAATCTGAAACGCTCTCTTAATTTTACAAAATTATTTTTCCGTGTGTTGAGTAACCGACCATTGTCGTTTAGGTCTGGTATGTGTAGAAAATATGTAGGCTTATATTATCATTGATACGTGAAAGAGACAAACATCACAAATATGACTAGAATCAAAAGAACAATTAAGAGAGCTAGATGCTAAAGCTTGCAAACGAGTGGAGGAGGGGTGACCAAGACGCCTATGCCAGAGGGAGGATGGGATGGTAATGATGTTGCAGAGAGGTTGACGGGTGGGGATATAAGAGGCAAGGGCCACGAGGTAATAGAGATCGCCACGTCGCTTACCCACACCAATCATCACCTTCGAAACCAAGTCCTGCAAAATACACCAAGAAGGAAAAAAAGTTATGGAACACGATAATCCATCTGTAAGTTTACCAACCGATAAAAGGTCCACTTCAAAATTAGGGACACATAAAACATCCTTCAAAGTAACAGAGGAATTTAAATGAAGGGTGCCAGTAAAAGTAATGGGAGCGGAGGCACCACTAGGCAAAGAAACAGGCGGCAAATGCGAAGGAGAAGGATTAACCAAACACGAAGTGGAAGAAGTAATATGATCCGTAGCACCGCTGTCAAGGATCCATTGACCATGACAAGAAGTGACGGGTAACAAACCTTGGGCAAAATCAGTATGAATCACGGCATTGGCCTGAGGAGGAGTGGCGTTGTCACATAGAGCAGCGAGAACACGAGAGTGCTGCTCGGCAGAAAGATCAGGCATGGCAAGCTGTAAGTCATGCAAAGTGGGCTGGGCCCCGTGCACCTGATGGGGCGCTGGAGAAGGAGTCGAGATGTGGGCCTGAGTGCCGTGCACGTGGTGGGCCTGGGTGCCATGCACGGAAGAAGCCGAGGTGGATGAATTGGGCCTGGAAGCAGATAGGTGTGACATACGGGTTGGACTGGAAGACGGAAAGCTGCAGGAAGAACCAGGTCCGAAAGCAGCGGCACGGCGCGGTGGTCTCCATGGTTGGCCGTGGAGGGGATGACCAACGGGATAGCCATGAAGTTTATGGCAGGTGTCTCGAGTATGATAATCAAAATTGCAGTAGGTGCAGTGGAGAGAAGGACGATCAGAGAAGGTACGAGACGGACCACAAACAGCCATGGCAGCAGGTTAATCGACAGAGCGAAGAACGCCCATGGAGCGCTGTTTTTCAGCTTGAGACACCGAAGAATAGGCCTGACGAACAGTGGGAAGAGGATTCATCAAAAGTATCTGGTCACGAATAGCAGCAAAGGATTCGTTGAAGCCCATTAAAAATTGCATGAGTTGTTGACGGTCATGCTTGGCATTGCAGGAGCACGTGCAGCCATCAGTATAAGAAGCAAGCTCATCCCAAAGAGCTTTGAGACAAGTGAAATAGGCAGAGACAGATGAGAACCTTGAGAAATTGTAGCAATCTCACGGTTGAGTTGAAATATGCGAGGAGCATTACTCTGAGAGAAACATTCATGAAGATCATCCCACACATCCTTGACAGAGGTGGAAAAAAGCACCGAGTCTTGGAGATCTGGTTCCAAGGAATGAAGAAGCCAAGGGAGAATCATGTCATTGCAACGACGCCAAGCCGCGTGAGCATCGGGGTCGTCTAGGGAAGAAGGCTCCTGAACAGCACCATTGATGAAACCAAGTTTATTCTTGGCACTCAAAGAAAGCTGCATGGCACGGGCCCAGGAGGTGTAGTTATCACCATTCAACTTTTTGGAAACAAGGACAAGATTTGGGTGGTCTGAATGATGAAGGGAAAAAATGTCATCAGGGGAATAAGAATCAGCCATGGGAACGGCAAAGAAAGCTGCCGAAAAAAAAATAAAATAAAATTAGGGCTAGGGTTTTACACCTGCTCTGTATACCATGTAGAAAATATGTAGGCTTATATTATCATTGATATGTGAAAGATATTATATACACTTACATTCCTTGCAAAGCAAGGTAATATCCCTACAAGTCAGGGAAGCAATTACAAAAGAATTACAATTATACATAAACTCTAACCATATTCCTTATTTGTCTAACAGTATGATGTCGTCCTCATCATCATTTCTTTAAACATAAATCCTAAGCCTCTCTGACTTTCTTCCTCTCTCCCTCTCTCCCTCCTCCTCAAAGCTTACAAGCAACGGATTGCTTGAACTCCATAGGAGCCATCAATGTCAAATCAAATCCGATGAAAGTAAGTTAAAATAAAAACATCGGATTGGGACCCTCTGTGGAAAACCTTAAAAATTATAAGCATAACACTAAACTTTTCAGCGTGAAAAAAATGTTAGAATTGGCCTGTGACCATCGTGGTCCTTTCGGTTCCTCCTCTGTATATACCAATGCAGTCCTCAATAAAAGATTTTTTTTGTTTTTTTTTTCTGTGATTAAAAATCTCAGTGTACCCATCCTCAATTTGAATTGTCATCCGTATTTAATATTTATTTATTTGAAGTAGAGAAAGCCATGAATCGCATGGGGAAATAGGGAATACAACGAATGGTAATAGGATATTCAAATACTCCACTAATCATTGATCCCCAAAACAAAGCTACTCCACTGATCAATCTAATTTATGATTTTTCAATATAAAATCACAGATTGTGAAATGAGAGGCAAATATCTTTTTTATTACATAATTGTTAATAAAAAAGTTTGTGGATTAGCATTGAATTGGAAATTTCTGGTGCTTTTAGACCCTTTAGGCCAATTCCACTTGGAAGAACTATATCCACCCAAATGGTGTTCCATATTCTTTGAAGGAGATAAGATTATAACTGCCAATTTGCCAGTAGGTTTTTATTTTCAACAGAGGGAACAGAAATCTGGTGATCCAGTTTTAAATGTTGGTTCCTGCCTTACCAAATACCAACTCAAACCAGCCCATCTTTTCTGACAGTTGCCAAGAACAGTAAATAATGACCTGAAAATTTTAATTCCTAAGCCACTTGCATTTGAGGAACTACACCAAACTTGAGCAGCAGTTGGCAGAATGGAACTGTAGACACCCAATTTTGCACCCTTCTTTTACCTACCAAATGAAGAAACTGATGAGCAGACACCTTTTCTACCAAGAATTGTATTATGGCTCCTCCTCCATGCCATGGGAATTAAGCCAAACTGGCCCACCAGCACAAGAAGTTTTTTAATCGGACTGTCATACTGTTCTGGGAGTTTTACCATGTTAGTGGTATTTGTGTCATAATATATGCATGAAAGATATTTCATAGACTTGGGTCTCGTTTGTGATTGTTTTGGTAGGAAGCACTTCTGTTCATAGACATTTATGCTCGAAATACTTTCAACTGGATCACATTGTTTTTTTTTATAAATCTAACTACTTCCAAAAGAAGCATTCAACAAGTTCTTCTCCAAAAAGCACTTCTATGATTCAGAAACACTTTTAACTTTTTATATCAAACGCATTTAAAAACGCTTTTAGCTGTTATAAATTGTGTATACTTTCTAAAAGCAATCTCAAACATATTATAACATGAGATGACTGATAATATCGCAAGAGAATGTGAACTTGACAGAGCTCACCAGCACAAAGACAGTCTTTTGTGCGGTCGTTGTGCTTATTATGTTCACTCAACACCATCCAGACTAAAAGTAACAGCGGTAAAACAAAATAACAGACAGAAAAGGAAAGATTTTTATGATTACCAAAATCTTGAAACTGAAGGAAGCAACAAATTGTCTCTGTCGAGTCTGTCCCTCTCAAGAAGGAGATTGTTCGAACCTACACTACTACTATATCTCCTACCATTTTTGCAGGCCTCTAAAATATCCACATTAATTCTACAACTAAGATTATTGCAATCTAAGAAATTTAAATACAAATCCTCCTCACTACGTACAGCTTCAGCATCATCCGCGATGCTGTTGCTTTCATCACAATCATTCCCTCTAACTGTGATCCAAGTCTCATCATCCCAACTCCACTTGGGGTCCCCTGAAAACAATGACAACCGTCTGATCCTCTGATCATCAGAGGAGTTTTCGAAACTCAGGTTTTGATCAAGACTGCCCGAAGTCTCTGATTCCCCTAAAGAATTCCATATATCTTGATCGAGAATACTTGTTGGAGAAAATGAAGTGGATTCTTGAACTTGTTTTGTACTGCTAGAAAAACTAATTAAAACTTTTTCTTCTTCTTCCTCCCCAAGAAATGAATGCTTTAGAAGCTGACTAGCCGTCCAACGCTCCGTTGGGTCCCTCCGTAAGCACTTTCCCAAAAAGTGCTTTGCTTGATCTGAGAGGAAGCTTGGAATCTCAGGCAACTCATTAGAGTATGCAATTTGATAAAGAACAGTTACTGGGTCAGCTGCGTTTGGCCACGGCGCTGATCCTCCGGTGGCCATTTCGATAATTGTACACCCGAGAGCCCATACGTCGCACGCGAACCCCTGCTCTTCTCCGCGTGCCACCTCCGGCGCCATAAACATTGGCGTGCCCCCAATTGTGGCGACGGAAGCTCCAGCCGGATTAGCCCACCTAGCACATCCAAAATCTGCAATTTTTGGACCGTCTTCACCAACCAAGATGTTCCTGCCTTTTATGTCACAATGTACCAACCCAAGTGAATGCAAGTAGTCTAGCCCTTTCACAATGCCCCTCGTGTAGTTTCTGATTATTGATTCGTCAACTAGGCCTCCGCGGCGGCGAACTGCATCGATGATCGTGCCGCTGGGCACGTACTCCATGAGAAGATTGTACACGAGGTTCTTGTTCTCACTAGTAATGTCGTGCCCCATGTAGCTTACTATATGTGGACTGCTCAAAACAGAGAGAATTTTCTGCTCCCTTTGCAAGAACTCGGATTGGGACATCTCAGCGGACTTGACGGCAAACTTGTCGCCGGAGCGGCGAGAAGTGGCTAAGGAGACGGTGGCTGATGAGCCTTGGCCAATGGTGCAGCCTCTTGTCCAGTCCATTTGGTGACGAGCAAAGAATAGAATGTACAAAATACGAAACTTTTGTGTTGGTTAAGATGCCTATTGCCTTTGCCTTTATATATATGGACCAACTCACTCGCAAATATAAGGTGGCATATTTTAAAAGGTTAGTTTAATTGGTTGGTTGGGTCTCTCTCTCACTCTCTCTACCGCCATTAGGGTTGACAATTCCCTTAACTTAAGCCGGCCACGTGTCGAAATTTGGGTGGGGTTGACGGCATTGGCCTCCTATACGGGTGTGATTTGGCAAAACAAGATGCCGACACGTGTCAGCAATGGGGTTTAAGAGTGTGCAACTGCAAGAAATTTTTCAATGCGTCGGAAATATAGTCTAATACACTAAGTGTTATAATATAAGTGGTTGAAATTTTTTTTTCAAGTATCAAACCACTTGTATTATAACATTTGGTATGCTGACCGTACTCTCAACACATTGAAAACTCTCTCGTGCAACTGCAACCCGGAAAATTGGGGTAGACATTTGGTTTTGGTTTGGTGCAAGAGATGGGAGAGGTTGGATAGAGTTAGCTTGGATTGGATAATGCTAATGGGATGGGATTCTGTAATTTGGAAGGATGTGTGAATTAAAATTGGGTAAGGCGTTAGGGGGTGCGTTGAACCACCAAAACAGGGTTGAATTTTAGTATCACTTTCTCAATTTTTAGTTTTGGTATATGGTTGAATTTAAGCATGTGGTTTGCCACTCTACATACAAGTCTTGTCAAATTTGAAGTCTTTCTTTGGTTGAGAAAAGGAATATGCCAATTTGGTATAATTAAAAGGAGGGTTAAGACAAGATAATAATTATTTTTTGTATGCGGGCATTGACCAATTTTTACACTAACACCATTGCATAATCTTTTTCTTTTTAAAATGATTTTTGGTACCCTATATGTCTTTTTTTTTTTAAATGAACAACTGGTGACGAACCACGGTTGTCTACTCTTTCGTACTTGAAAGAGGCTAGTTGGGAATCGTACCCTACCTTTGGCCACGATTATACAGATTCACAGCTTAGAACGAAATATCTTGAATTAGTGGAATTTGTGCAAAGGCAATATTCGTAATTTTTCTGTTAAGGAATCAATAACCCAAATTTTTCCTCAATTGAAGCTACATAATTTGATTGACTTAAGATTATAATGCTTCACCCCCATATCTTGTTGAAATTTGTATTGTCATCACTGGCACATCAAAATTTCAAAGAATGTGCCTTACCTGATCTAAAACAATGTCTGCAGATTCTGTGTATTTGTCTAAATTGTCTTCACCAACTAAAAATATATATATATCGGGGACGGAACCGTGATACTACTTTTTTTACATAATTTTTGACATTTTTTGTGTGCAGCCTACTTCGTAATGTATTTCAACAATTTGAACCGTATCTCTTTTAGATCTTTCTTTTCTCAAAGAGCATGTCTACCAAAAATCACCCAAGTTTGAAACCATATTACCGTTGGATTAAGAGTTTAGGATTTCTTTGTAGAGTTGTATTCATCAACTTTCTTCACTACAAATGAATGTTTTAATGGTTTTGCATTTGTCAAAGTTTTTGCAAGGATGATCTATGAATGATGTTCTAAAATATTGTACCAAAACATGAGGTGGCAAATAATTCATAAAGAATTCCACTTTTAAAAGAGTCTCCTTAACATGTCTCTTAATTTTTCGCAGCAAATTTATATTGTTATTTTGTGACACTAGTTATTTTTCAGATGTTTGACATACCCCATCTAAAGTTGCATTGACCCTTTGTCGATGGATTATCATGATTGATGATATGCCGCCACTCAACATTTTTATCTTCTATACATCTTTTTCAAATTTCGATCGTCGAATCCAATAAATTGAAGAAAATCAAAGGGCAAAAATTAACAAGGCATGTGTAAGAGGTAAAAATAGATGTGTAGATAACACCACCTTTAAAATAGTTCACCCCAATTTCATGAGAAATTCTTCAGTGTACTAGAAATACAATCCGGTATACCAAGTGTCAATTGGGTGAATTCTTTTTTTTTTATTTTTAATTTTCAATTAATTATGTTATTAATCTTGATCTATTGTGCCGTGTACTCGACACACTAAAAGGAAAGACGATGATTCACAAATGCAACTTACACACCAAAAAAGAAACTACCATGACATGAGTGTGAACATTATTTCTACCATGCTAAATAAAGCACTTTCATCCTTTCTAGAAAGAACAATAATAAAAAGAAGTTATAGTCATAGACGAAAAGTGTCATTTAAGGCACTAAAAGAATAATCTTGGTAGTAAATTAGAAGGTACTTACCATTAATTATAATTAAATAATGAAGGGAATGAAACCATTAAATTATATTAATCTTCTATATATAAAGCCGGAAGGCTGATGAACAATTGAGAATAGTGGAGAGCAGATTCTATGATGACCAAATTATCAATTTACCCTTGCATAATTTGATATATTATTTTGGGCAGGTTTTGAATTTTTTTGGTTGAGGGGCAGTTTGGTCCAATTATTTTGTCAAAGTGGGTGACACCAAAATTTTTGTCTCATGCGCCACTGTTCATCACATTGCTTTCCACTGTTCATCAGAGAAAGAAACAAAAAAAATGAAAGGGAAGAGAGAAAATAATAAAGGTAAATTACACTTTACCACCTCAGATTTGAGGTCGATTTCAATTCCTTACAACATCTTTAAAACATTTCACTTTCATACCTCAAGTACTATTTTATTTCAATATAATACATCTGTTACAATTTCCATCTATTGATCCGTTAAATGTTGACGTGGCAGCCACATTTGTGCCACGTGACAAAAATAATAATTTTTTAATCTTTTAAAATATTATAATAATTTACCCAATAAAAACGTGACAAAAAAAATAATTTTAATCTTTTAAAATATTATAATAATTTGCCTAATTAAAAAATAAATAAAAAACTGAAAACCCAGAAACCCTTCTTCCCCGAGCCCTCCCCCTTCCCTGCAACCCAAACACCCCATCCACAATTTTGCCCAATCATCAATTCACTGTCAACAACCAAAACCCAAAATACAGAAATAAAGAATATTACACAAAAAACCAACACTGCAACTAGCTTTGCCCAAAGACAGAGCAATTGCTCTACCAATGCCTCTAAAAGCTCTGGTCACCACCACCACCGGACCATCCATGATTTTGGCTTCCCCGACGCTCGCTTGCTCAAGCGTCACCACCTGAGCCATCACGTGACCTATCACGTGTCACCACCATCACCATCAAATTCCAGCTTTCATTTCAAATTCCAAATTTCTTACATAACACTGCCAACTGCCTTCTGATTTCTATATTCTAAATCCCTAATCAGGCTAAATCAAAACAATACGAATCGTTTTCTATAACTAATTGAAATTCGAATTACCAGAGGAAGTGGATGAGCATTTGGATCTGTATTAAAGCCTAATGCTCCGACCCGATTCGGCTGCGTTGCCAATCGGAGCCCATTGCTTAAACAGGCAGGCCCTGGCATCGGTGAGAGCTCCAAATTTAACAGCGGACTTTAGATCATCTCCGACATGACCTTCCCTTTGGAGTTGGTCTTGTCGATGATCTCGAGGTAAATGATGAGGAGCTTATGAACGGTGTGGTCCTCGGAGGGGAGGACGTAGCGGATGATGAGGTGAGGGATGGTGTCGCTTTTGAGGAGAAGCATGATGGCCGGTGATGAAGAGGTGGAGGATGATCTCGGCGGATCCAAAACAGGGAAAGTTGAATCTGAATCGAAGAAATGTGGGGGAGAATGAGATCTAGGCGTTTGTTTGGATGGGATGATGTGGGCTTTTGGATGGGAGGGGAGGTGAAAAGAGTGGAGGAGAATGAGGTGGGCTAGGGTGGAGGGTTGCGGGGGAGGTGAAGGTGGAGGTGGGGTGGGATGGGGTGTTTGGGTTGCAGGGAAAGGGGAGGGCTTGGGGAAGAAGGGTTTCTGGGTTTTCAGTTTTGGTTTTTTTATTTTTTTTAATTAGATAAATTATTAGAATATTTTAAAAGAATAAAAAAAAAATTGCCACGTGGTACAAATTTGGCAACCACGTGGCACAAATGTGGCCGCCACGTCAACATTTAACAGATTAATGGATGAAAAATGTAGGATGTATTATATTGAAATAAAATAGTACTTGAGGTATGAAAGTGAAATGTTTTAAAGATGTTGTAAGGAATTGAAATCAATCCCAAACTTAGGATGGTAAAGTGTAATTTACCCAAATAATAAACAAATGACAAAGTCGATGGTGCCCACGTAATGGGGAAGAAAAATATAATAAAAAATAAGAAAAATCATGAATGTTGTGTTTAAAACATCTTAAGAGGCACATAGCGCTGGTGATAAAAAAATAAAATAATGAAATGAAAAAATATTGAAACAATTCATGCATATAAATATATTTAAAATGTCTAAGTCGCGCTTAGCATGTTGTGATTCAAAAAATGTATTTTGCACGCGGTTGTTCATTAAATATTATTTCTCAATTTTTAAACACTTAAGAGGTGCGTAGTGCCAGTTATAAAGAAATCTCTCGCACGCGCATAATAATGTGATTTAATTAGTTGTCAAATGATCATTTTTTCTTTTACCAAATGATTTTAGCTACACTAAGGGGAGGGAGTGGGCTTAGCCTCACAATGGGCTAGCAATCAGTTGTTTATTAAATATTATTTTTTCTAATCTTAATGTAAATTCAATAAAATGTAGATGAAAATTCAAAGACCGCTTTTATTAAATGTATTTATTATTCATTTCCATCTACATTAATAAATAAATTTGAAACATGTAAATCGCGCATAACACGTCGTGATTAAGAAAATGCACGCGTGTGCATGGAGGCTAGTCACCAATAAACCACACGTAGCATATATAAGGGTTAATTAATGCATGTGCTACGTTTTGTTGCTTCAAACCTCATGTTTCATTTACCAAAAAAAAATACCTCATGTTTCATCTACTCTTAAACTTTTTTTTTTTTTTAAATTAATTGAAATAGTAAACGTCCTTCGATCTCTAACTTCCACCGTACGTACACACTACATTATGATGCCAACCAAAAAAATATGAATGGGTGATGTTAGATAGATGATCTTCTTAAATTTTTTTTGTAGATCATATGATATGATGTACGTTGATGATTTTTTTTTAATTTTATTTATTTATTAAATCATTAAAGAATGTATCCAACCATTAACAATCACATTATGTGTGGTCTACAAAATATGATTTCCCTAGCATTTTTCAATATGTATATATGAATATCTATAAATTGTATTATATTTTTTTTGTTTTTCTCTTTAAAAGCGAGGCCAATTGGTGGTTTCGTCTAGGCAGTCCTGCCTTTCGGAGGTCAGAAAAACTCATAGAGACATTTCATCATTCCCATGATTACCATCATATGATTCACCAGGGTTAGGAATTGAATTCAAGATGAACCGTGTGAAATATGAGCCTGAAATTCGTTAATAACCACTAAACCACCTTGCGGTGGTTAAATTATATTATATTATATAGTATATTTGATCGACCTTTTAATTAATAAAACACAAGATGGTAGATAAACTTGACGGACCAATAAAAGCTAGAAAGTGGGGTGGTAGTTTGAACTTGCAATAGAGTTAAAGAGAGGAATCAATTCAGAAGCCAAAAACAGGGGGAAAACAAAGTGAGTCCCAATTGACTAAACAATATCCACAGTAAATAAGCAGGTGAGGTTAGTTGTATTGGGGGTTATAAAAGTAAAATGGCAACAAAAACGTAATTAAAAATCTTCTATTTGTTGTCTCACTCACACACATACTTAACCACCATCTAAATATCTAGTTTCTGTCCAAAACTTGTTTAGTTAGTTGGACCAAGACTGAGTATCCCCACCAACAATTCTCAAATTTTATGCGTGGCTTGTAAGATAACTATACATAAGTCATGTTTATATATAACCAGAGTAATGTTTCCTTACCAGTGTTATGTTGTAAGAAAAATACTTACGTTGTAGATTGAAACTAAACAACATTACTAAGAATGTGTGTTACAGATTCACAATCAAATGTTGAACAATATTATGACAAACACGCTATACTAAATAACATAATTAAACATGAGTTGACTAAATATGCGGTACATATTTAGAGTTGGATTCAATATATAGTATGACTAAGAATATGAACAATATAATTTGGATTCGAGACTGAATTAACTAATGTGTGACATAGATTTCCAATCCAACGAAGCAATGACAATGTAACATTTTCGTATATGATTCTAGTTCATTTTCAATGAGAGAAAAACTCATCATTCAGTACTCGTTACTCGTGAAATTGGAGGCTAAAAATGAACCATAGGGAATGGAACACGTAGGTGTTGAGGGTTATTAAAGGGCACGTTTTATGTGTGTTGTATTTGTGGAAGTGACAAGGTTAACGTGCCTTTGATGCAATTGAAATGAAAAGTACAAAAAAGAATAGTTGTTGGTGTGGGCTGTGGTCCTTGGCACACCAATGATAGGTGGCTTATGTCTCCCTTGCGGCAGAGGATAAACAAATTGCAGAATGCTTTTTCTTGTAAATTAAACTATATAGTTGTGACTCTGCAGAGCACCTTGCACAAAGCAGTTCGTATGTATGGTGTTTCAGTGCAGTAGCAAAGTACAATGTCAAGAGAAACTTGCAAATATTATCATATTATTACATCAAAACATCATGATAACCATTATCATATTATTAGACTAAGACATTATGATAACGATTACCCAATGAATATGGGTTTCACTATAAAATAAATTGGTAATATGAAAGGGAGTTCAATTGCTTATAAGTACATGCAATGTTCATTATTTTCCCAATGTGGGACTTGTACTCTTAACACGCCCCCTTACGTGTGGCGAATGTTCAAGTTTAGCACGTGAACAACACAAATCGGGTGACATGGAGCACGTCCCGTTAGACTTCACATGTGAGACAATATGCTCTGTTACCATAAAAGAAGTTGGGATTTCACCATAAAATCAATTGACAATACGAGTAGCAGCCCAATTACTTCTAACTTGCACATACAAAGTTCATTCTTTCCCTAATATGAGACTCATACTCTTAACAATTACCCCGTTTCATGTAAGATTGTGAGTGTGAGCTTGCCATCTTTGCTAGCTTTTCTAACAAATAAAGGGTACTGAATTGAAGGCTTTGCACTTTTGATTTGGCAATAAGATGAAACAAAAACTTGAAACCCTATGAGCTGCATTGGTCCTACTTGATTTGTACCATTATTTCCCCTATAAATATTTGCTTATAAGGTTCGCAGCCCCACTTATCTTAGCTCGTTTTAAACGCAAAGCATGAGGCCGGTGAGCTGAAGTAACAACAACGCAGCTAATCATGCAAATGGCATGGAGCTAATCAGTATTTTGGGGGTAATGCCATACCCAAAGTTCCAAAATTTAGGAATTTCAATTCACAATGATCTGTTATGACGACATCATATTTGTTCAGGGCATCATCAGTCCTTAGTTTTCAAGCCAAGTCATGGACGTTGGTGTCTTAAATCAATTTCAGAATGCCAAGATCTCGATTACGAGTCATGGTATATATCAGTTTACCTTGACCTAATTTGTGCTTCATCTAAAATTATTTGAGTTTTACGGTGTTGTGAGTTATTATGGTTGTTGGAAAATTTAAATGAGGGTTTGCTTTGGTTTAGCATGATAGCTAGGGTTTGTTGTAGCCGGCATTCCAATGAGTAAAGATGGATAATGGATTTGCTTGCTTGGACGTGCCGTTATAGGAAGTGCTTTCGTTCTATCTGTCTGTGTGGGTGATGGGACAGATGGAAATCATAAATGACTCGGCACACGTAACAAGTTTGTTTATATGTCACTTTGTAGTTTGTTAGTTAAAGACTTTGAGGACTAAAAGTGCTTTCCAATACTGTGTCTCTTTCTGCTTCAACCACGTACTTAGGCAAGTCCAAATTGAAAACGATATCATATCGTTAACGCTTCTAGAACATATAATTGTGATTTGTAGGTAAAACTCGAAATGTCATGTGACACGTTATCTCAATTCAATTAAGCATTGTTATGCGACACTTAAATATTTTGATTTTCTTACATAATAATGCATGATTGATTTGAAAACCTATCAACGTAGTATTGATGAAATCACATGTGATTCTTATCCACATATATCATTAACACTGCTACTGCATGCATGCGTGATTCCTAGAAAAAAAAACTCGCATGCACTTAAGACCTACACTGACAGTATTTCAAATCGATCACGTAGAGTTACACGGTAGTGATATTTCAAAGTGAACACACAATTTTGGGCTGGAATTCCACCAGCAACAGCATCGAAGGTGGAGGAAGGAAACGTTTTTAGGAAAACTAATGAAATGACTTGAAAACTTTGAGTTTTAACGAAAATGACAAAATAAATGGTCAAATGAATAGTATCATGAATGACTTTTTAATGTAAAAAAGTTATTTTTCATTAAAGCAAACAATACCGAAAGATTTTCGTTAAAGTACTCTATGGTTTTTTTGCTTGATCTGTGAGCTCAAAATTCAAACAAATGATATCAGCTTTTCATAAAATGGTTTTGCAATTAGCCACATGTACAAATATTGGTAGAAGCCTGAAGATGTCTCATGTCACATTGGAGTCATTGTGACGTTTGATAAAAGTTTGGGTAAATGACAAAAAACTACCTCAACTATTGGTGTCACGATACTTTCATACCTCATCTTTTAAAGTTGACAATGTCATACCTCATCTTACGAATTTGTGCTAATGTTATACCTTCCGTTAATTGGCGTGAATTTTTCAGTTAAATGCTGACGTGGCTTGATTTGGGACCCATTTTTTATTAAAAAATTAATAAATTATTATTAAAAAAATTTATTTAATATTTTTTAAATATTAAAATAATAAAGAAAAAAAAAACCCTCAGGTCAGTTCCTCTCCCCCCATCTTCCTGCAACCCAGGAAGAAGAAGAAAAAGGAGGAAGAAGGAGGAAGAGAGGAAGAAAAAGGAAGAAGGAGGAAGAGAAGAAGAGGAAGAAGAAGAAGAAAGAAAAAAAAAAAAAAAAAAGGAAACACCCAGTTCGTCCGCCTCGCTCCACAGTCACTCCCACTCCTACCCACCCAACCTGCAAAAGAAGAAGAAGAAGAGAGAGAAGAAAGAGAAAAAGAAAAAAAAAAGGAACACCCAGTTCGTCTGAAGAAGAAGAAGAAGAAGAAGAAGAAGAAGAAGAAGAAGAAAGAAGAAGAAGAAGAACAAGAAGAAGAAAGAACAAGAAGAAGAAGAGGAAGAAGAAGAAGAAGAAGAAGAAGAGGAAGAGGAAGAGGAAGAGGAAGAGGAAGAGGAAGAGGAAGAGGAAGAAGAAGGAAGAAGAAGAAGAAGAAGAAGAAGAAGAAGAAGAAGAAGAAGAAGAAGAAGAAGCAGAAGAAGCAGAAGAAGCAGAAGAAGAAGAAGAAAGAAGAAGGAACACCCAGTTCGTCTAAAGAAGAAGAAGAAGGAAAAAAGAAAAGGAACACCCAGTTCGTCTGAAGAAGAAGAAGAAGAAGAAGAAGAAGAAGAAGAAGAAGAAGGAACACCCAGTTCGTCTGAAAAAGAAGAAGAAGAAGAAGAAGAAACCCAGTTCGTCCGTCTCGCCCCACCCCCACTCCCACCCCCACCCACCCAACCTGCAGAAGAAGAAGAAGAAGAAGAAGAAAAATAAAAAAAGAAGAAACCCAGTTCGTCCATCTCGCCCCACCCCCACTCCCACCCCCACCCACCCAACCTGCAGAAGAAGAAGAAGAAGAAGTTCGTCCGTCTCGCCCCACCCCCACTCCCACTCCCACCCACCCAACCTGCAGAAGAAGAAGAAGAAGAAGAAGAAGAGGAGGAAGGGAAAAAAAAAGAAAAAAGGAAACCCAGTTCATCCGTCTCCCACCCCCCCAAACCCTCTTCCCTCCACACCCATTCCTCCCATTTTCTCTACACCCAGGTTCTCAACCTTTGGGATCTGGGTTTTTTTTTTCTTTGGGTTTCAGGTAGTGGGTGCGAGGTTGGGTGGGAAGGTGGGGAGGTTGGGTGCGGAGAGTGGGTGTGGGGAGAAGAGGGGGTGGGGGGGTGGGGAGGGGGAAGACAAATTGGTGTTTTTTTTTTTTTTTTTTTTTTTCCTCTCCTTTTTTCTGGGTTGCAGTTGCAGGGGAAAGAAAGATGGAGATGGGGAGAAGAGAGAGGGGGGAGGGGACGGGTGTTTTGGTTTTTTTTTTTTTTTTTTAACTTTTCTTTATTATTTTCATATTTAAAAAAAATATTAAATGTTTTTTGTAATTTACCCTAAAAGTTTTTTTTCTTCAATAAAAACCCCAACGGGTGATTTCACCATAGCAATTTAACTTTTTTTAGAAGCAGGAGAGACTTACAGGGATATTTCAATTCCCATTAGTCACCATCATGTGATTTACCAATGTTAAGAATCGAACCCAAGAAGTGCCGTTTAGAATACGAACCAGAAATTCGTTCTTAACCCTTAGGTGACCCCGTGTGAAACATGGACGCTTGATAAAGTTAGGTATTGCAAAAAAATTAAAGAAAACGAAATTGTCAATTTCAACCCCATGTATATATTGCAATACCAAGTTTTCTTGTACAGAAATTAGCAAATCTTGTCTTGATTTATTCACAGATGCAAGATTATCCAAGGATCGTGTCCATCATCCATCACGTAAACAACTTCCATTGTATCTAACTTTTTGTGATGTCAATTGAGATTATATACAAAAGTAGGCAAGCAGAAAATATAGAATCAGCCCTGCGTCTACGCTGCTTCTGCAAATCCAACTGACAAGTTTCCGTAGTCGAATACGGTGTGATACTGACCCATGAAAACGTCTCCCAAAATCCTGCATCACATGCATATACACCATTGTTTTTAGTTGCAAACTATTTGTGTGTGACACTGCTGGAAAGAAGGTAAAAGCTCAAAGAGAAAATACCACAGGGGTCCGAGAGGAGGTGCGACGTCTAAAGCTATGAATCCGCTGATGCATTGAGCTGCGACTCCCTCCCCAACTTTGAGAACGTACTGATACCAACAGACATGAAGATATTAGTTAGGTGATAAATAACACACGAAATGAACAATTGAATACTGGCCAAAAAGGGCGAAGACTGGTTTTATCAACAATGATAATCATAATATCTACTGTGGGAATAATTAAATGTCATTCATAGTATCCTTTGTACTGAAAAAAAATAAATGTAATGCGAATAGTAAGTTAGTAACTGATGCTAAAATGTACTACAGTACAGTTTCCAGCAGAGAACTCACAATGACAGCTCGAAGTTGATAAGTCTTTCGTAAGTGTATTAACGCAGTTCCACAAAAACAACATATTGCATGCATAAAATCAATTCTAAGACTGTTCGGAAACCTATCCAGTAACCGGTAAAAGTTAAGTTTGACAACCTAGCTATATGTATAACTGCTTCATAGTTAATGAAGTTAGATTGGAAAATAGCTTACGAAAACTGCTTAGGTCATCCTTGGGGCCTATACGGATGGTAGAGACTGAAAAATACACAATCTCGTGTGTAATACTAGACTTCCAGAAATTAGATTCAGGAAGCTTCAAGAATAAGTACAAAAAGGACGGAAAATTGGAGATCGTTTCACAATAGGGCATGTACATAAAGTTGATAAGTAGTTTACTCGTGTGCTCAAACGAGATGAAAAGATTTAGGGTAATGTCACGACACCATACCTGTTCTGGAGCAAGGTCAAATACTTTACCACCAATGGTAAATGAGACACTGGGCAATGAAGATAGAGCATCACACTCTACTACTGATTCTCCACTGGGACTAGGAAGTCGTTCACAGACCTGCAAGTGCAAATGCCAAGATGAGCATGCTACAAGGGACGTTTCACATAGAGATGATATTGGAAGTTGAGTTACCTGATTGACATAATCCAAGATCTGCTCCTCTGTCTGATTTTTCCTTAGCTTATTCTGCATCCACACCACTGCCATCTCACAAGCAGCACATGTAGCATCATGCACGCCATCAGATGTCTTTTCTGGTTTCTGATCCACCATACTTTCAATCCCCGTGCTGTAAAGACGTAGGCACATTAAAACAAGGATGACCTAATTAGCTCATTATTACCACCATCCTTTCTACCATAACCTTCAGAAAATAGGTTGAACTGCATCTAACCTCACACCATGAGTTCCGTCAAAAGTACAGAAACCAATTTGAGAGCAGATCCTTTGGGGTTGTGCCTATAAAACATGCCAGTAAAAGAAAATTTCAATTTACCGCAAGGAGATTTTAAGGCAAGCGGAACCAAAGAGAAACTGACCAAGCAATATTATTTACTTACATCAATTAAAATGATTAAAGAACAGGAAAGTTTCATTAAAATGCACCAACAGCAATATTTAAGTAAAACTCAAATCTATATACCTTGGCTACCAACATTTCTATAATGGTTTTCCCATACTGTTCAACCACTATCTTACATTCCTGGCTTACAACACCAGACGCTCCGATGGCATGATTGATTTGAGTTATAACAGTCTGAAAAAGCGAGATTATAAAATAAGTTAAGAACATTAATCAGAAGTGCTAAATGTGAATATAAGCATGATAAGATCACGGTGAACTGGGATTCCTATAAGCAACGGATATGCCTTAGCATTGTATCTGTATGCCTTGTGCTGTGCTTCTTGATATATTGGCAACTGAGTACTGAGAAATAAGAGTATCGACATGGCATACCGTTGGCCCAGCCAACAGGGAGGTTCCTGAATCCGCAATTGCTGAACAACCACTTGCACAATATCCTGGAAAGTGACATGGCAATCTTTCAAATACAATAACAAGCAAGCTGGCTGAGGCCATAGGAAGCATCTACTCTAGACATAATAAGGTTTCAAAAACAAGTTCCGGATCAGTACCAGATGATTCACCACCAATTAAGACATCACCCATATCAAACTGCAAATAACAGAAACAAAAAGCAAGTATGAAACAAAAAGAAAGAAGGAATATGAATAATATATCAAGTAGAAAAATCTGCAAAAGATGAAAAGATTTTGGATAGCGAACCTGCCAGTAGCCTTTTTGAGTCACGGGAACATATGTATGCTCACCCTTGAAATGACTAGAATCAACCCCACCAAAGACAATCTCACCCCCTTCTTCCCCTTCAGTGTTGCGATTTAACCAAAATGAGAAAACTGGTTCTTTAACAAGACCTTGATTGACCAAATTATACCTGTTATAATAGCAAATGTACAGTCAAAACAGATTAGAAATGAGGACTTACAACTGTGGAGAGGCAATTAAAATACAGAATTTGGAGGGTTAGTTTTAATTTATAAATTGAATCGACTTATTCGGGATTTTTACGAACAAGTGGCACTGAATTACCAGACAGGAACAGCATCTCCAACTGAGATCTCTTGGAAACCAAGTCCAAGAATACCATCAAACTTAGCAGCCACGAACGTGACGCCAGGCTCTTTGGTTGCCTCAATAAAGTCCTATAACCAACAAAAATAGCAAAGGTAAAGTCCACAACACCAAACATCACCAAATCTACTTTCTGTCAAGAAAACAAACCTGATCCTGTACAACAAGATCGCCAACTTGGACATGGTCCTGGCTGAAGAAACCTGAAATTGCACCAGTGCCATACTGGATTGCCGCAGATTTGCCTACATTGGAATATGAAACACGGCTTATGAACAAAACTTACAATTAGTCTCTATATCAATATTTAAAGAGTGTCAGTTCACACAACCCACCCCCAAAACCCCAAAAAAAAATCCCGTTAAGTTTAAAACTGCTATAAGCTAAGGATATGGTTGATCACTCCCATTGGACTGTCATAATCTTATAAGAACGTGAATAAATTGAAATGGGGAATGGAAGCGTACCATTCTTCGTGTATGTACTTGACTGGCTAGACTTATACTTGGGATGTAAATAGCAAGCAACCTGCAATCCAATTTGAAAGCCAACCAACTTGTAAGAAAACTTCATTTGACTAAACATTTCTAATACAAAAAGAATTACAAAAACGAAAAAAAATGACTTTCTGAGCTATACCGAGAAATAACACTTTGCTGAGGGCACCCAAAGATTAGAACTTCCGGTGTCAAATATCACAGTGAACTTCTGAGCAGGAGTTCCAATACCAATCTCTCCAAAATACTGAGCATCCATATAGTTCTTTAGCGCAACGATATCAGTGTCCTCAGACTCCCCAAGATTACTGCGTAAATGATACTTCCTAATCGTACCTCCCGGCGTTCCATTACTTCTTCTATTCAGATGACAAGTTTTATCTATTTTCATCTTTTTCAGTCCAATTCTGACCAACCCATCATTGGCTGTGGAAATCACCACATGGGAAAGAAGCAGAAACAGAAAGGAAGTGACCAAACCAGCTCTAAATTCAGTACCCATTTTCGACAACTGCAACAAAAAGTGCGCAAATTTGTTGCTCAAAAATCACTTTTAACTTAAGCAAGTAGCGAAAATCAAATGCTCTAACAAAACATAAACATGGTCTATGTTTGATCACTAAAAAAACATAAAATTGCATTCCAATTCCATTTTTTTTAACCTTTTCTGATATTTTCTCAGGAACCAAACAGATTTTAAGTAACCCTAGAACTCAACCAGCAATAAAGGTGCAAACATTAGAAGAAAACAATCCAAAATACGTACAAAAATAACGATTCAAAAGATTTCAGCTCTGAAAAAATGATCAGAAACTTAAGTTTGATGCATTAAATTATAATTAAAATTAAAATTAAATTACTTACTTTTTTTAGTATGATGACGAACTGCGAAGGATCAGATGAAACTGAAACAACAAGGAAACTCAAGCCAGAGGACATAAAAGAACCGGAGAAGAGAGAGTCGGGTTCATCTGCTTCGCGGAATAGATATGGTGATGTGTCGTATTTTGATTGGCCGTCTGTCGGTCCAACCGAAAATTGCAGTTAACCTTCGGCCGCAACTACCAGTCTAGTTTTGAAACTTAGGTAGTGGCGCCTTTTGTGTGATGTCACAATCCGCAGGCCCACAAACAGGCCCAGAATAGTAAGTCAGCATCCTGCTGGACTTTGATGAAGTATTGGGGCGGCCCAATGGTATCAAAGCTTGGAGTGATGTTCTCCAAAGCATCGAAACACAGAAACCATCTTGGTGGTTATAGCACATACAAGCAATGCACAACTAGTTGCGGTATTTTGTCACACTTACAGAGTAGTTTTCAAGGAATGCAAAAGAACAATGGAAAATTCATTCTTGTTTTTTGTACAACGATATATTTACACCAAAAGGTGCAGAATAAATTGGTACCGAATTTACTACTCACAAGTTCGAACATAATACCTTTATAAGAAAAATATCACTGCACACCCTGTGAGTTCATCCCAAACAAAGCAAAGCAAACCCCTTCCGGGTCTTGGTCGGGAAGATGCGGATAAAACGCCAATAGCCTGATAAAGAAGCTCTCATGTAAGTGCATACCGTTCAACGGTCTCTTGAGGTGCCTAGTTAAGCTTCTGAAATCACCAAAAAAAACTGGTGATTGTATTCCTCTAGCATCATGTACCAAACTACAGAGAATGATTTGAGAACTTTAACGAAAAGCTCCCGGTACTGTTCACTTTAACGAAAAACCACATTTTTACACTAAAAAATCAATCATGGTACTATTCACTTTACCCTTTATTTTATCCTTATCGTTAAAACTCAAAGTTTTCAAGTCATTTTCATTAGTTTTCCTTTATTTGTTTTAGATATTCTGCCATAATTTATAGGTGGCTTTTAAGTCCAAAAAAGTTGAAGTCTCATGCAAACACTACAATTATAAATAGGCAAAAGTGAGACTGAGAACCTTTGCTAGAGATCGAAGTGGAATTGGAGCAATGTGTCACATTGTTTGTTTTCGTAAATGTATCAGATAATTAATGCAAGTAAAAAGGGAAGGGAGATTGATATTCACTCTCTACTTTTGATCTTGTGTAAGAGAAAGAATAAAATTGGCACAAATTGTTTGCTGAGATAGGTAGATAGAAAGATGGGACTATCTTTACATTACAAATGTCCCTTTATAATAGGGAAGCCTTACACCCGTAGGAAATAATGGCATGAGTGAAAAGTCATCATTTATTTTTACTAGTTCATCTCCGTAACTCTTTTCCACCTAAAGCCTTTAATTGTTGTCACCAAAGTCCACTTTGGTTGCATGTTGGTTTTCTTCTTCATGCATTTATATGTGCGACATTCACATTATATTTTACAACAATAAATTTATAGTTGGTTTTTTTTTTTTTTTTTTTTTTAAACAAACGATATTATCTACACTAAAGGGGAGGAGGTGGGCTTAGCCTCACAATGTGACACACCCCGACCCGAGGATCAGGGCGTGCTGGCCGTCACAAACGTGACGTAACCATTACGCAATGCGGAAGCAATATGATAAAGAGTATGAATAACTAAAAACCGACTACTAGCAATACACTCCTAACAACATGCTAGAGAGATAGTTAAAGTATGAAATACACATAATCAGAGCATAAGGTTCAAATGCAGTCAAGTAGGACAACTACTAAGTTACAACACCCGAAGGTGAATCCTACATGAGTGAAGTCCGTCAGAACAGCCGTGGGAATCCTCGAGAGCCACCAAACACTCCTAACTACAACCTGGAGGGGCGCAAAACAAGGTGAGTGGGTCAGTAAAACAAAGCTTTCAAAATCTTTCCTTTAAAAACGTATATATCCCCTCACTGTAAAAACCTATATACTTTCCCAGAAAAATAGAATATATATAAATATATATAGCTTCGGAATCTCAAACACCCTCATTCATCATTTTCAGAGAAATATGTCATGCCATAAGCCAAAAACATAATATGGATGCATCAACAATAATCAGGTGAAATAATAAATCAACCGGAGACCCTGCAGTGGTCCTGTACGGCTGATTCTAAAGCTCATTATCCAATCCAGCCGGAGTCACCAACTGTGACCTGTACGGCCCTGCCGAAGTCGCCAACTGCGACCTGTACGGCACTACGCTGCACATGAGTCGGAACTACCTATAGTAGTCTGTACGACTCGGATGGTGTAATAATACGCTCTAGTGCTTCTCTCATCAATCATCTGTGCACATAAACTAAGGTCACCTACTAGTCGGAACCGTCTCTAATGGTCTGTACGACTAGCATGTCGGAACCACCTCCAGTGGTCTGTACGACTAGCATCTACTTGGATCCAAGGTGAGCGTGTGATGCGGTGAATAACATAAGCACTAACACCAGGGGTGCAGGTTATGAGCTATCAACATAAATCTCATCCAACAATTCAATGAACCAAATATAACTCACCTGATACTCACCTGCGCGTCCGCAGCACCAATTCACATATATGTATCATATAGTATCCATTCACATATTTCATGCAATTTCTATGTATGGCACTTCAATCACATAATTCATATAAATCTATGCATGGCATTTCAAAACATATTTTCATTTTAGTTCAATTTCTGGGAAAAGTCATTAAGTATAGGCATATAATGAAAACAAAACTGCCCACTCACTGGTATGTCGCAGGGTCGTAACCCCCGTGACGCCTCTGACTGCGCTCGTCCTCAGGGTAGATCTCACCTATATGCGAAACGACTATAAAAACGTTATTTTAAGCACATATCCAACAATTCGAAATAACTTCTCATACAATGCTCAATTTTGGCATATAAATATACCAACGCGATCTACACAACCTCACGAACATCGTAATATTTTTAAATAAATTTTTCTAGGGCCCACGCGCCCTCACGCGCCGGGGAGGCCACGGCCTCACGCGCCCCCCACGCGCATCATCTTCAACCTCCCGACGCCACAAACGTGGCGTAACCATTACGCAATGCGAAAGCAATATGATAAAGAGTATGAATAACTAAAAACCGACTACTAGCAATACACTCCTAACAACATGCTAGAGAGATAGTTAAAGTATGAAATACACATAATCAGAGCATAAGGTTCAAATGCAGTCAAGTAGGACAACTACTAAGTTACAACACCCGAAGGTGAATCCTACATGAGTGAAGTCCGTCAGAACAGCCGTGGGAATCCTCGAGAGCCACCAAACACTCCTAACTACAACCTGGAGGGGCGCAAAACAAGGTGAGTGGGTCAGTAAAACAAAGCTTTCAAAATCTTTCCTTTAAAAACGTATATATCCCCTCACTGTAAAAACCTATATACTTTCCCAGAAAAATAGAATATATATAAATATATATAGCTTCGGAATCTCAAACACCCTCATTCATCATTTTCAGAGAAATATGTCATGCCATAAGCCAAAAACATAATATGGATGCATCAACAATAATCAGGTGAAATAATAAATCAACCGGAGACCCTGCATTGGTCCTGTACGGCTGATTCTAAAGCTCATTATCCAATCCAGCCGGAGTCACCAACTGTGACCTGTACGGCCCTGCCGGAGTCGCCAACTGCGACCTGTACGGCACTACGCTGCACATGAGTCGGAACTACCTATAGTAGTCTGTACGACTCGGATGGTGTAATAATACGCTCTAGTGCTTCTCTCATCAATCATCTGTGCACATAAACTAAAGTCACCTACTAGTCGGAACCGTCTCTAATGGTCTGTACGACTAGCATGTCGGAACCACCTCCAGTGGTCTGTACGACTAGCATCTACTTGGATCCAAGGTGAGCGTGTGATGCGGTGAATAACATAAGCACTAACACCAGGGGTGCAGGTTATGAGCTATCAACATAAATCTCATCCAACAATTCAATGAACCAAATATAACTCACCTGATACTCACATGCGCGTCCGCAACACCAATTCACATATATGCATCATATAGTATCCATTCACATATTTCATGCAATTTCTATGTATGGCACTTCAATCACATAATTCATATAAATCTATGCATGGCATTTCAAAACATATTTTCATTTTAGTTCAATTTCTGGGAAAAGTCATTAAGTATAGGCATATAATGAAAACAAAACTGCCCACTCACTGGTATGTCGCAGGGTCGTAACCCCCGTGACGCCTCTGACTGCGCTCGTCCTCAGGGTAGATCTCACCTATATGCGAAACGACTATAAAAACGTTATTTTAAGCACATATCCAACAATTCGAAATAACTTCTCATACAATGCTCAATTTTGGCATATAAATATACCAACGCGATCTACACAACCTCACGAACATCGTAATATTTTTAAATAAATTTTTCTAGGGCCCACGCGCCCTCACGCGCCGGGGAGGCCACGGCCTCACGCGCCCCCCACGCGCATCATCTTCAACCTCCCGACGCCGGAACAATGTCACCGGCGCCGGATTCTGGGCAACCCTGCAACTGCCCTTTTCTCACTCGTTTTTGCACCATTTTTCATAAAATTTTCACCAAAATGTCACAAATCATGAGAGGAAGAAGGCTATACCTCTTTGGAGCCTCAAAACCTTCCAAATCGCGTCGGGAAAATTTCACCAAAACCGGCCACCTTCGAACCTTATGATCCCGACGTCCCAAACCTTCAAACGAAGCACTCCGAGCTTCGTGGGGACTTCCTTAAGCTCGTGGTAAGCTTGGATTGTCCTAAAATGCAACCATTTAAAAGTTGGTGAATAGTGACAATCACGGGCCTCGTGATTTCAACGTGAAAACGTATGAACCCTTACCTGAAATGGGTACCAATGGGTTCGTATGGTCTCTAGGAGTATGATGGTGGTCTCAACCACGTCGATCCGTGAAGGTTTGACAATCTCTGGGTTGTCCGTACCGTTTGAATGAGAAGGAAGAGAGGGACTGTGCGTGCGTATGCGGGAGGGAGAGAGAGAGAGAGAGTGAAAAAAAATGAAAGTGTGCGTGTGTGGTCAACAAGCACCCCAACCACACAAAATAATTCCAACTAAATTTTCAACAATTTTTCCAAAACAACTTAGGATAAGACAATAAAACCCAAATGAAATGTCACATACCGTAGTAGATTCAAGGGCAATCCCGTCATTTCACATCCTCGATTAATTAATTCCGGGACGGGCTGTGACAATCTACCCTCCTTATAGAATTTCGTCCTCGAAATTCACATAACCAAACCAATACTAGTAACCATAAAACAACCTCGGATACATCTCTCTCATTCGATCTTCAGTCTCCCAAGTAGCTTCTTCTACCGAGTGGTTCCTCCACAATATTTTCACCATGCTCACTGTCTTATTCCTTAGAACCTTGTCCTTCCAATCTAAAATAGTCACTGGTTCTTCATCATACGTCAAATCCGGATTAATCTCCAAAGGTTGAGGAGGAATCACATGCGAATGATCCGAAACATAATGTCGAAGCATCGAGACATGAAACACATTATGCACCTTGGATAACTCCGGAGGCAACTCCAACCTGTAGGCAACCTCACCAACCTTTTCAACAATCTCATAAGGTCCTATGTACCTAGGACTTAACTTGCCTCTTTTCCCAAATCGAACCACACCTCTCCAAGGTGATAATTTCAAAAATACCAAATCACCTACATTATATACTCGATCAGTGGCATGCCTATCCGCCAAACTCTTTTGCCGATCTTGGGCCGCTTTCAAGTTAGACTTAATCACTTGAACATTCTGAGTAGTCTCCTCCACTATCTCTGGGCCCACCAAAGCTCGCTCACCTACCTCTGACCAACATAAAGGCGTTCGACAAGCTCTACCATAAAGTGCCTCAAAATGTGACATACCAATACTCGAATGAAAACTGTTATTGTAGGCAAATTCCATCAAATCCAAGCGGTCATGCCAAGAATCACCAAACTGTAACACTGAAGACCTTAACATATCTTCCAACGTCTGAATAGTCCTCTCAGATTGACCATCTGTCTGAGGATGATAAGCAGTGCTGTAAAGCAATCTCGTACCAAGAGCTTCCTGAAAAGCCACCCAAAACTTAGAAGTGAATCTTGGGTCTCGATCAGAAATAATACTCACCGGTACCCCATGATATTTCACAATCATTCTAATAAACAATTTAGCCAACTTGTTCAAAGGATACTTCTCCCTCACTGGAATAAAATGCGCTGACTTGGTAAGCCGATCTACGATCACCCAAACACCATCAAAACCATTCTGCGTACGAGGAAGCTTATATACAAAATCCATAGTAATGTTTTCCCACTTCCATAGAGGAACGGGAAGCGGTTGCATCAACCCAAATGGCTTCTTCCTTTCTGCTTTAACTTGTTGACAGACGATGCATCTACTTACATATTCAGCAATTTCCCTTTTCATACCCGGCCAATAATAAAATGGTCGAATGGTATGATACATCTTAGTTCCTCCTGGGTGCATAGCATAAGCCGAACAATGAGCTTCATCCAAAATTCCTTTCTTTAATTCCTCATCATTAGGCACATACATCCGATTCTCTTGCATAAGCATTCCGTCTGATTCCCTGATTCTAAAATCCTTTTTCTTACCTTTCTCAATAGCCTCGATTATCTCCTGAGATTCCTCATTATTCATCTGAGCTTCACGTACCCGATCAACCAATACCGGCCTGACTTGGAAACTAGCAAGAAATGCTTCCATTCGATCTTCCATTTCCAGTTCCACTCCAGTAGACCTCAAATCTGCAAGAAGAGGAACACGACAAGCATACAAGGCATTAAGTCGTCCTTGAGGTTTCCTACTCAGTGCATCAGCTACTACATTTGCACGACCCGGATGATACTCAATCGTGCAGTCATAATCGCTTAGCAATTCCAACCATCTTAGCTGACGAAGATTAAGATCATGCTGAGTAAAAAGATACTGAAGACTCTTATGATCTGTAAAGATCTTACATTTCTCACCATAGAGATAATGCCTCCAAATCTTCAAAGCAAAGACAATAGCTGCCAACTCAAGATCGTGAATAGGATAATTCCTTTCATGAACTTTCAATTGCCGAGAAGCATAAGCAATCACTCTATTATGCTGCATCAAAACACATCCCAAACCATTTAATGAGGCATCACTGTAAAACTCAAAATTACCACCATCATCAGGAAGTACCAATACTGGCGCATGAGTGAGACAATACTTCAACCGCTGGAAACTTTGCTCACAATTATCATCCCATTCGAACTTAACATCCTTCCTGGTTAACCTCGTTAGTGGCAAAGCAATCATAGAAAAATCTTGCACGAATCGTCGATAGTACCCTGCTAGACCAAGGAAACTCCGTACCTCAGTGACGGTTCGTGGTTGCTCCCAATTTTCCACCGCTGCAATCTTTTGAGGATCAACTTGAATTCCTTGTGCCGATACCACATGCCCCAAAAATGCCACTCGATTCAACCAAAACTGACATTTACTAAACTTGGCATATAATCGATGCTCTCTCAATTTCTCCAAAACCAAATGAAGATGTCGAATATGCTCTGATTTCGATTTAGAGTATACCAGAATATCATCAATGAAAACAATGACAAATCTATCAAGATATTGCTGGAATACATCATTCATCAACCTCATAAAAGCTGCTGGTGCATTAGTCAATCCAAAAGGCATCACCAAAAATTCATAATGTCCATAACGGGTCCTAAAAGCCGTTTTAGGGACATCCTCTTCTTTAATCTTCAACTGATAATAGCCAGATCTCAAATCAATCTTAGAGAATACACGAGCACCCTTAAGCTGATCAAACAAATCATCAATACGAGGCAATGGATAACGATTTTTAATCGTTACCCGATTCAATTGCCTATAATCAATGCATAATCTCAGTGTTCCATCTTTCTTTCTCACAAACAATACTGGGGCCCCCCAAGGTGAACTACTAGGTTGAATAAAACCTTTATCAATTAATTCCTGCAATTGAGCTTTTAACTCTCTCAATTCAGCTGGAGCCATCCTATATGGAGTCAAAGATATAGGATTCGTACCTGGAAGCAAATCAATAGAAAACTCCACATCTCTGTCTGGTGGCAATCCAGGCAAATCATCGGGAAATACATCAGGATAATGTCTGACCACTCCAACTTCCTCCACGCTACTAGGAGCCACATCATTTAACACCACATGTGCTAAATATCCCTGACAACCCTTAGATAACAACTTCTTTGCTCTCATGGCAGAAATAACACCATGCCTCACCCCACTTCTCTCGCCCACAAAAGTAACCTTAGGTAGTCCAGGACGATGAAAAGTGACAGATTTCCCGTAACAATCTATATAGGCACGATTATAATGCAACCAATCTGCCCCTAAAATCACATCAAAATCCACAATATCTAACGGGATAAGATTAGCTGGCATAGCTACATTCTCTATCATCACTGGACATCCTGGATAAACACTATCAACATAACATTTATCCCCTCTAGGCATAGCAAACTCTAAATCAAACCCTAGAGGTGTAGGATGAGGTTGTGTCATTTGAGCAAAAGTATGAGAAATCACAGAGTGCGTAGCACCACAATCAATCAAAACTCTAGCAAAGTGACCAAGGATGTTTAACGTACCCATAATCAAATCTGGATGGTTCGGAGCATCCTGCAGTGAGATGTTGTTAACACGTCCCTGGTTTTGCTGTCGTCCTCCACGACCTCTGCTACTCTGATTACCACGTCCCTGAGAACGTCCCTGACCTGTCTGGCTAGACTACCTAGATAATCCTGCACTGCTAGCAACAACCTCTCCCTGCTGGAACTGACATCTCTGATACCACTGCGATCCACTAGCCGGCATAGAAGGATAAGGAGTATAACCTCCAATATTCTGGGAATACCCACTCTGAAAATAAGGATCATGGGAATACTGATACTGTCCTGAAGCATAGGGAGCGGCATCACCCTGATAGTGGTAAGCAGCACCACCCTGACTCATCTGCCCAAAACTGCCTGACCTGGGGTTTTGCTGAATCGGCGCTGGAGGAGGCATAACAGATTGCTGAGGCCTCTGCTGACTCTGGGGACACTGTGCAGCTCTATGTCCAGTCTGTCCACATGTATAGCAAGCACCACTAACTCTCCTGCACTCCCCAAAATGTCTGGAATTACAACGACGGCAGAATGGAGGGCCTGAACCACCAGCACCACCAAAATCTCTTTGTCTCTGAAACCTGGGTCCACTAGTAAATCTTCCACCTCTCCTCGGACCTGTGGCACTAAATCCCCCGCTAGAAGAACTCGAGCTCACTCCACTTTTCTTGAAATTCTGAGTCTTACGGGGTCCCGAAGTCAAAGCACCTTTACCCTTATCATCTTTCCTCTGATTATCCCCATTCTTATCTCTCTCTTCTTCACTTTCACTAGGCAAGTTTTCGGAATCCTCAATCCGAACCAAAATCTCAGAAAACTCATGATAAGTGGTGCAAGGAATAGCACTAGCAATTGTCCTCCATCTCTTCTTCGTTCCCAACTTAAAGCGACGAAGCATCTCCACAGGATTAGCAGCCACTTCTGGATCATAGCGAGATAAATCAGTAAACTTCCTATAGTACTCATTTGCCGACATTTTCTTTTGCTTCAGCTGAGTGAACTCCTGCTTCTTGCGATCAATATACTCTGGAGGAATAAATCTTCTCCTAAATGTTTCCTTAAATGTTTCCCAATCAACTGCTGCCTCAGGTGACATAAACTTAGTCTCATTCTCCCACCAACTTGCAGGTTCTCTTCCTAAAAACCATGTAGTAGTCTCGACCCATCTACTAGCAGGAAAGTTCCCCTGACTTTGCATCACCTGATAAGTCTTCTCAATACGATCTAACCACTTTTCTGCCCCCTCATGACCTTCATTACCAACGAAATGCTCCAACTTCAGATTATATACAGTCTCCAGGGGTGTTCTCTGAGGAGGACGGAATGAAGTCTGAAAGGCCTGGGCTATAGCTTCCCCTAACTGGGCTACATTAGGGAAACTGGGCTCAGAAGAAGAACGTGGATCCCTACGAGGCGGCATAGTTCTGACAGAAGACACCAAAGATAATTAGAAAGCTCACAATTATACAGGACTGCAACCTAAGCTCTGATACCAAACTGACACGCCCTGATCCTCGGGTCGGGGTGTGTCACAATGGGCTACCAATAATATGATTCGAATTCGCCTTTGTCGAAAATCGAACCTAAGACCTTTCGCTTACAAGTAAAGAGGAATACCACTAGACCATAGTATTAAGTGACTATTTTTCTCCAATTTTAACCTTGAAGCGTTTTTTTAACCTTAGGCCATCTCCAATGGAAAAGGCTAAAGGTCCAAGAGCCAAAAAATGGCCTGATGTGCCCAAAAATCATCTCCAAATTGAGGGCTGTGCTATAATTTTATGCAGTCCACTAGACCATTATTTGGCCAAAAATGCAACAAGTTGGCCAAATATAGCCCTACTCTTCGCCTGTTTCTTGGGGCCCAACTCCTTATATACAATAACCGATTCATATTCAACGGCTAGATTTGAAAATATCCACCGATAGTTTTATTAAATTAATCAATAAATTTAAACTATAAACTTAAAACTAATAAATTATTGAGAGAGCTATGTTTAGCCTCTTTGGTTAAAGATGATATATAAGTATGGCCTAACACTATTTATTTAATAATAATTTATTGCAAGGCTATAATTATAGGATAAAAACTTGTGTAGGGCTTGTCTTGCCATTAGATTATGTTGGGTGACACTACCACACTAGTCATAACTTGCCATGTGTTAAGCATTGTTGCATTAATATAATTTCTTATTTTCAATTTATATCATAATTAATAAAATTAATAATAAAAAAACTATATGGAAAAAGTAAATTTTTAAAAGGCCTAACTATGAGGGACACCATAATCGCAAGGTTATCTCTCTCACGGCCTTGCATGGTTGCTGAGAAATTGTGTAATTACTGGTTCAAAGGTTCATTAATCCATCTTAAATGAATTAGGTTTTTGACTAACCTCAGTATTTTTATAACTTATCGAATAATTATCATGGACACATAAATTCTGGTGAAGAACCCAATTATCAAAGCCATCTTCCTTCACCAGTTGTTAGTAGTTCCAGTTTTCAAATACTATGGACTACTGATGTGAAATTGAATTAGTTATAAGCAATCATGAGAGAGAAAGATGAGAGATGTAGGAATCAGGGAAGGGGGAGGCTGAGTAGTAAGGGAGGAGAATTGACGGCGTTGGGAGACACCGACCGACGAGAGAGAAGAGTCTATGGGCGGGTTTGCAGATGGAGGAAGGTTGAACTGGGGTTTGTGAGTTTTATTTTAGCAATTTTAGTTTCTTGAAGAAATAATGCTTTAAATTTTTAATTTTATTTTGACATAAAATGAAAAATAAGAAATCGTATTTAATGTTTAACACATGGCAAGTTATGAGTGGCGTGTAGTGCCACTCAGCATGATCTAGTGGCAAGTTAAACTCCGCACAAGTTTATATCTAATTCTAAACGGGATAATGTTTAGCTCTTTCGGTTAGAGATAACTTTATATACACTATGAGATGGTATAACTAATAATCCATTTTTGCTTCTATGATTTGAAGTATATTTTCCCTGTCATCAATTGGGTGAAGTGAAGCTTAAGAACAAGCTTTGCCAAATAGGTAAATGGCAAGAGTTGGTGGCACCAAACGTGACAAACAAAAACCGAAAAAGTCTATCTCTCTTCCCCTTTCCGCACTTTCCTTGCGTGTCAAACTAACCCCATAACTCCGAGACGGTTTTGTTGACTCCTTCCCTTGACTTCCACTTTTAATACACATAACTCCAACAACAAAAAAAGAATAAAATCCCCTCTTATTCTTCCTTCCATAGTCATTTTCCTGTATCCTTTCACTTTGTTCTTCTCCTTCTAACCTTTGTTTTGTCTCTTTTACAAACGATAAGATATTTATAAGAACATTTTACGCACGGATTTACAAATTTTATAATAAAGTTGGGCCGCTACAATGAACTTAGACACAACTAGATATTAAACTTTTAAAAAATATAATTTGTTTCTCTATTTAAACGTAATTTGAATTTAAAGCCTTCTGACAGCTGACATCGTACCGAGACTAATTATGATTCTTTCTAGGTTTTGATTGGTCAATCGGAAAACATAGAACATTGCCATAAATAATTATAAGACGAGAGAGTGCCAAAACATCAATCTCTCCATTTCCGTATGCATCCAAAACTGGAAGAACCAATTTGCATTCTTTCCTCTTTCTTTGTTTTTTTCTTCGTTTTTACGTTACTTTGTACTGACATACAATGTGAACATATTATTCCAAATGACAAAGAAAATAATATCTATCATCAATTTATCCCCTCCACCAAAAAAATAAAATAAAAGAAAAAAAAACATGTATATTTTCACTTTCTTTTTCTCCCATCCCAAAACAAAAGTAATTAATCCTAAAAGAAAACTAATAATAATAAAGCATGTTTTAATTCCCTGAAAAACTAGAATTGCTAAGTTTATTTTTGCAATCGCTAATGCTGTTGCTTGGTGGCATTGGCATTGTTGTTGTTTGAGTTGGTTGCTGGGTTGGCAACATTGTTGTTTGGATGAGCATTGCCAATGATTGAGGTGATGGCAGCTGCTAGGGCTGCAGTGAAGTTTGGATCAGCTGCAATGGCAGCGGTGGCGGCAGTAAGATCGGCCAGTGAGCCCTGCTGCTGCCCAGGTTGCGATTGGTGACCTAATTGGACGGCTGCACGGTCTGTATCCTGTGACATTTGGAGGCCAGAGAATTTGGACTGGTTGTATAGCGCCTGACTAAAAATTTGAGGCAGCAATGAGGCAGGGCCATTGGTGAAATTCTGATTAGGGTTTGGGAATGGAATGTTGAATTGGCCTGGTGGCCTTTGGAATTGTTGTAAAGGGTTCGGTGGTTGTGTTAAGTCCAATGTAACAGTAGGGAATGGCGATGAGGCGGAGATGGTGGCCATGCTAGAGGAGTATGGGAGGATTGTCCTGCTGAGGAAGTTTGGGTCCATTAGGCTGTCGGCACTCGGCATAGCCGCCGAGAGCAACATCTGTGCTGCGGATGATGTAGTCGATGCCATTGCCATTGCTGCCGGAGGCAATGGGTGGTTGTGATTGCCTTCATATGTAGTGATTAGGATTGTCCTATCTTCTGCACATCTTTGTACCTGTTTGATCATAATAGTAACTCAAATTACTACAACGACTAAAATTGTATGATCCTAATTCACAGTTTGACAAGTTAACATGTCCTATATCTAATCAGAGAAAGTTACCCTAAGTGAGCTTAGCTTACTTGTTTTCGAACGGGGCAACCAGCAGCCATGGTGCATCGATAATAAGCACGAGGACAAGGGTTTCCTTTTGCCATCTTTTGCCCATACTTTCGCCATTGACATCCATCAGTGATCTAAATCAAAACCCAACAAATTTAGCAAATCAACAAGCATGTTGGAACAGAAATTCAATGTCACTCATAACACTATTCCAATTCGTACAAAAGCACATACCATAGGCGCCTCGGATCGAGCTCTAACCGAGACCCGAGCCTTCCTCATTGTAGCCTCAGTTTGATCAACCGCTTTCGGAGAACTGAGCCTCGGAACTTTGTTAGGCCCCGAACTCTGTGACGGCTGATCTGGGCTCTCCTCTCTCCCAATTCTTCTCCCGAAATCCTTCTTTTCGTGATCAAAACCGATCCCTTGGTCATCACTGTGCCCTGCAGCCTTCACATTATCTCCAAGCGATCCAGACTGTTCACCACGACTTCGTTCATCAGACGAAGACTGTGAATGCTCATCAGCGTCACCATTTTTAGCAGCCAACCCAAGATCCATGAACTGCCTCGGCACCACTAGTGATGATCTATTGCCATTCATTAGCTTCTTTTCTTCCACCGCCCCTCGATGGCCTTCGGCACCGCTACTGTTCTGATCAGCCTTCTGGCTTCGCATCAAATTCAGCAAATGTACCTGAAGAGCATTGTAATTGGTGGTCACCTGATTAAGCATCCCCCTCAACCGTTGATTCTCCACATTCATCCGCTCGAGCTCAGCTTGAAGAACAGCCAGCTGAGAAAAACCGAAGAACCAAAATTCAATCACAGGTCAAAAAATGTAAAGCTAAATTGATCAAGGTGCAAGTTTTTTTAGAATTCAATAAAGTATCTCTAGTACCGTCGAAGTTTCTTTAGAAGGAAAAAAATAACAATTAGATTTTCATCTTTACCTCACTTTTAGCTCTTTTGTCCTCCATGTTTGATGGAATGCCATCTTCCGCCACTAAATGGTCACTACTAGTGTTTGTAAGCAGAAGATTCAAACCAGTCTACAAAGTTACAAAAACACAAGGACAAAAATTAGAACCACCAAAAAATCCGTCTCATGAAAGAGATTATGAGTTCAAATTTTATGAATGACCAGTAGTTGAATGAAAAATAAATAAATCTATAACTATAAATCAATAACACAGTGAACAAAAACTCGCATGCACGGATCCAGAATTTTAAAATGGGTTGAGCTAAGGGAAGATATTGGGTGCTGTTGTACTCTTCGTTCTATGATACAAGTTTTATATATTACGAATGTATATTTATTTATTTTTGTAATTGGCATGGACCAAAACTACCGTGGCCAAGAAACGCAGGTGCGCTGTGACTCTTCGATCGGTAGCCCAGCTCTTCATGCTTCACGACTGAGGAGATTCCTCTAACCGTTGGTAGTCACGTCTTCATATGACAACCAAGCTTTCGAGAGGTCAAACTTTAAGGTTTAATCGGAGATTTTGGACTAAGAAGAAAGCAAGGGAGGAACACTTTGAGGTGATTAGGCGCTGAGGGAGGATAAAAGGGCAGATGGAGGCTGTGTGAAGGAGGAAGAAGAACACTATACCTACGGTAGGCTGGATCCGTGCCTCAAGAACAAAAATGGCGAAAAGGGTCGCTTACATTTACGTTGAATTCCATGTCTGTAGGGCCATGTAAGTCCATTTTATAGGCAGGGTTGTCGGAGCCGACGGACTTTTGGTGATCGAGGTGGTTCTTGCTATCGGCAAAGAAGTCCCGCTCGTCGATGACTTTGCGTTGCTCATTGGAGGGTGGTGGTGAGTCAGGAGAGTCGTATTCGTGGGAGCGGTTGAGGTTGACTGCGAACTGGATAGTCGTGGAAGGAGGTGGGGGCGGAGGAGATCCGCGTTGAATAGCGGTCGAGGTGTCCATGAGCATGAGTGATGAGTGGTGGTGGTGAAGTTGTTTTTTGGTGGTGGAGAGTGGTGGGAGGTGGTGGTTATATTGGTCTTCCTGGAAGGAGTTGAGGACTACAGCGTTGTGGAGAGAGAAGGAAAATGGATCTGAATCAATGGACAGTCCACTTCCTTTGGCCATAAATCCCAAGAAAAATTGTGGAGAGAGAGTTTGTGTGTAGGTGGAAGTGAATGTGTGAGTGAAGGGGGAGAGAGTGCAATGGACTCGGCAATAAAAGGGGGGGTTGGACTTTAGAGAGAGAGAGAGAGAGAGAGAGAGAGACAGAGAGAGAGAGAGAGAGAGACCAAAGCAGTACTAGAAGTGAATGTGTGGTGTGATGATTGAGTTGTGTTTTTTGTGAGTATTAATATTTTTTGTGTTGCACTTTGGATTTGAACTTGAGAGAAATGAGAAGGGGGAGAAGGGGAGAGAAGGGAAGAGAAGGGAAGGGAAGGGTTTTAATTTTAGAGAAATGCTAAGGAAATTCTCTGAAGAGTGAGATTCTTTATGAACTTACTATCATCTCATGTTTTTGACACAATGATTTATAATGTTGGTACTAAAATTAACGTTAACTATGAGGTGACAGAGAGTCCATGAAGAGTCTCACTTTGAACGAGTCTCCTTAGCATTTCTCTTAATTTGTAGTTGGGGAAAGTAATAAGATAGGAAAGCTACAATTGGAAGGTTTTAAGAAGAAAAAAATGGGATTCAAATTTAAGGCATTTACTAGCTACTTGGATATTGCTTTAAATTTCACATGAGTGATGACTAAATACACTTTATACATGGTCACATGAGTAAAGGCTTGTCCATTATCAATATCTGACTTTTGGGATTTATCATCATACTAAAAAAATTAAAATGAGATATGGAAAGTTTTTGTTTAAAAAAACAATCTTCACACCGATACTTCTAACACTCATCTAGCACATTAAAAAATAAAACTACGTCATTAAAATGAGTTAGTCATGACTGGATATCTTACTCAGAACAAATATATATCGTTCATGTGCCCATATGACGAAATTTTTTGCAACTGATTGAAGACAAAATTTCCACCATACCAAAGACTACTTGATTAGGAAGTTTTGATTGATTATGGAAAAATGAAATCATTATTAGTAATAACAAAAGTGCACATGCTTTAGTTTTTTTTTTTTTTGTTTTTTTTTTAATTTTGTTTTTAAGGTTATACATGCTATAGTTGAAATCGCATTTTGGGTCGTAAATCATATATCGTTCTTACGTCCATATGATGAAGACTTTCTACAACTGATTGAAGATAAAAACCACCATACCAAAGACTATAGTTGATTAGAAAGTTTGATTTCAAACTTTAATGAAACGTTTTTCTTTAGGTAGACCAATTTTTTAAAACAAAATTGTAAATAATGTGATGTGTTACTAATAAAAAATAAACACGTTAATTAAACACTTGAGTAATAATCCAATTATTAACATGAGTAATAATCCAATTATTAGCAATCACATCATATAATTTGTAAAATTTAATCTAATAATTGATCTCCCTAGCTTACTCAGAAAGAAATCATATCCACCTAAACTCTGTCTTCATTGGAGTATATATTTAGGAATGGAAAAATGTCGGCTGAAAAATAAAAATGATTAAGATGTGCCAATCGTCGTCTTACCTAAAGCTTTTCTTAATCTCGATGATAATATTACCTATTCACATCATAGCCTAGTAGTCCAGGTAGCGATTCACAGACTGACAATGTAGGGAGGGAGGCAGTTGGACCCCACATGCATGACGGTCCTGCGCTGGGACAGCCGTCCGATTTGGCTCTGATGTCAAAGAAAGGAGGAGTAAGATTGACGCGTTCCAAAACTCCGCAGCCTCCCGACAGGCCCGGCGTCTCTCGCTCGTGGAAAGCGTAGTCTGAGTCGGAGTCGGAGTCGGAGGCAGATTGTCTGCACCATTCTCATCTCCTCCTATTTGTGCAGTCACGTTTAAGCCACGTCAACATTTTATATTCTTATTATTTTTTGTCTTATTATCTCTATAAAAAATCAATATAAAATGTTGAGTGACTTAACCGTGACCGCACAAAATAGAAGGAGATGGGAATTGCACCATAACAGGAGGGCAGACAATCTGCCTCCGTCTGAGTCAACAGTTCTAATATGAGATTGGTCCGTAACCAAGTGTGGGATATCGAATTCAATGGAACGGATTCATTATTCTCGCAGCGTTTCTGTTTAATAATATAATATAAAAGATAATACATTACGGTAATTGACCGAAAGTCATACAATTTAGAATTCATTTTATATAAGTTGCGCTACAGATTGGCTGATGGACCACCAGAGTCCTGACACCGAACCATGGCTTCATTCGGGGCGAAGTTGACGGGTTGACTCCGTCCGCTCAAATGGACCTAATCCTTTGGTTTTATTTTGTAGATACTTGATCCAAGAATAAAATGATAAAAATAAAAACAGGAATAATAATTGAAAAATTGGAAATAATGGTCCAGGAGTCTTGAGTCTTCGGCTTTGTTTTGTTCTTTGTTTTCGGTTTTTGAAAAAGACAATGTGATAATGGTTTTAAGTGGCAAAAATCAAGGACACGATTTTAGAAAATCAAATGAGTGAAGATTAAGATCTTTTGCATGTCCAATACGCAAGTGTGTATTTGACTTGTGTATATGTGTGATAAAGAAGTAAGTTATAGAAAATTAGACTAGAAGAGAAGGCTCTCTAACAAAGAAAAATTAAAAGGAAAAAGAAAACTAATGATCAGAGGTTTCAATTTTTTTACATTACGTTTTTAAAATCGTATCAATGTATACTTTTTCATCTATATGATTCTAGTTTTCTTTGTAAATTGATGAATGGCATATGGGATACTCGTTTCTAGGTTGTACATGTAGAAGATACACTTACACCATTGAAATCAACTTACACCATTAAAATCAAATTGAGTGATTGGTTGTTGTTTGCAATACAAAGCATATATTGATTTGGGAGAAACCGTAGCTCCATGATGACCGGTTTTGATTCATAAAGATGCATGGTTCAAGTATGGTTCCACGTCAAGTAAGAATGAGTTATTAGCCTTTCAAGTCATTAGACTAACGAGGGACCAAACAATCAACTAAGAATGATGCAATATGTGACAATTAAAATATCTAACCCGTTTTCAAAATCACTCTAAATCTAAAGGATGTAAATGCAATTGATCATAATAAAAAAAATTAGGGACCATAATTACAAGAAAGGGAAGTCCAAACTTTGGGATAAGAGCTAAAGAACCATTGGAAACCAAGTTAAAGACAATGGCCTTGCATTTGGAAGAAGAGGCAGATCTGATGAGAAAAGGAAGAGAATTAGGGAGGGTAAATGCAACTCGTAGCTCAGTTAGATAAGAACTTAAAAAGTATTATTTCTTGCATTCAAATTTTTAAATTCGAATCATTCTTCTTGTAATATTGTGCATATATATGTGTGTGTGTGTGTAACTTGGAGGGTAGAAGGGGTTTGAGATCATCATGATTCTTAAGTGGCACTGCCCATGGTTAAAGATATGGTAGTAGGTAGAATTTTTTTTTTATATTTTCATTGATTATAATAATTAGAAAAAAGTGTGACATTAGCATTTAGCCAACTAGTCATTATTTTCTCTAGCTAGTTTGTTGATGCACTACCACAATACCATTTTCCGTGAATTTCAAATTACCCCATTTGAACAAACAAAATCTAGTTACCATCTTTTGAAATTTTCATGATAAAGAGGTATTTTCTTTAGTTTGTTGATATATTACCACAATACCATTTTCCATGAATTTCAAATTACCCCATTTGAACAAACAAAATCTAGTTTGACATCTTTTGATATTTTCATGATTAAGAGGTAATTAACACTAATGCATGATTAATTCTTTCTTATATTTTACCATACAACACATTAGACATGGTGCAACAACGTTCTATTATGTGTTTCAGTGAACTTAAAAAGGTAACATCATACATGTTTAATTACTAAATCAAATTGATAATGTCCGCCTACGTCTCTCCACTCTCTTGCATGATGCATGTTACAATTGCCTTTCCAAATTTCCAGTTCTAGTCAATGGAAGGGGCCGCATTATTTGAAAGGGCATGTGAAGTCGTCAAAAAAGAGCAAAATGGGTCTGCCATCTTTTCCTCTACCAGCTGCAATTTGCATGCCCCATCCTATGTATACTCTTCATTAATTCAACTCCAAGTTATCTCTACTTATTGACGTGACTCTCATGTGATTTTGTAATAATTTCCCTCTAACTAAATGTTTATATATATAGTCTTGAGAGAGACTCTCTTGAAACTAATATATTGTCTCAGTGACACCACCGATAATATAGACAATTATAATGTATTCAAATAATCCACACTACCCTTTCGTTAGATAGTAATTAACGTATGGTGTCACCGGCTACAGAAGAGAATTTCTCCCGTACAACACCAAATTAGAAAAACCATGCTCTTCTTTGAAATTAAAGTTCCACTTTAGCAATTTACATATGAATTCATATTTAGTTTGAAAACCAAATAGGGTCCAATGAAAAAAGGTAGCGGCAGCTGTCCAAAGAGAACTAATGAAGATTTTGTAGATCATAGATCTGGTTCAAAAAGTTTGATAAAAAGTTGTATTTTGTGCAAATATTACAGGACTAAAACGTGATTCAATTGATCGAGTTCCTTCTGGTCACTCTAAAGTAGAAGTAGTACAATGTTGTCCCTGCTTGTGTTATGTTTTAGTATTTGCAAAGTCAGCAGAGAAGCGGCTCACGATCAGTCACGCTACTGAATGTTGTTTCCAAATGAGCTTAATTAGGATTCGTTTTTTTTATTACTTTAAGAATGGTTATGAAGCTTTTAGAGAACCAAAAGTGTTTGTAGCAACATTAGACCTAAAAATTTAGAAGTGCGTCTGGATTGTATAAGTGCATTAATTATACATGTGCTTCTCTAGAAAGTCACTTCTATTCTAGAATGCACTTCTAATTTTTCTTTTATTTTTTGTTTAATTGTGCTTCTAATTACAAAACTGCATTGCTTATAAACAAATGAACTTTTTCTCATAAGCATTCCAATCTTTTTTGAAAGGGTAGTGCTATTCACTTAGCCGTCGAATCGAATAAGTTGAAGAAGATCAATGATAAAAAATTAGAAAAAATGTGTGGAAAGTAAAAATGGATGTGTAAATATCACTTTCCTTTTGAAATTCTATGATGGAAAGTATGAAAAGAGTTGAGCTCATTCGTTTTCTTTTCTTTTCTTTTGTATTCAATATATGTTGACTACTGCTACAATTCTAGCTGGCAATAGAAGAAAACGTGCATGCCAATGCGTGGAGACATACATACAATTGTAACTATGGAATTGAAAAACAAAGCCGAAGTGTGGACTGTGGATTGCAATGTTGCCCTACTGTAGGCTGCCGCGATTCTCAAAAGTACTTCATGCAACTGCTTTTTTAATGTTCTGTGTGCATTTTTCTTTCTGTGTTCAAAATCCAAAAGCCAATCAGAAGCGCTTTTAATTACTTGGTTTGTTGCCTCCTGTTGGTCACCTTCTGTTTAAAGCTACTTTTGCTGTTTCATATGGTCGGTTACTATAGGACATAATTTGAAATCCCATGTATGCATATTTAGTGCTGGATTAAAGATATATATATTCTTACAGTCAGTCTTTCTAAACTGTTTCAACTATTGCTGATGTCACAGCATATCTCCTACAACCACTACTCCACAATACCATTTAAATTACACAGGACAAACCCTAAACATAATTTGATTACTTCAACTGTAAACTTTATAGTCCATTAACAAGCAATTGATCAGTCTGGATTAATTAACAGGTCGAGTTAATAAGGTAAGGCAAAGTACTATTAAATTAAGAAGTGACGATCGAATCGCATAAACCAAACCTACTTCATCTGAATATAATTGAAGTAATGACATATGAGAGAGGCCTTAATTCAGTGACTACGGCTCGTAGGATTTAGAAAGAGATTGGATTAGTTAAAATTCTTGGTTGTTTAAATCCCAACTACATAATTAACCATGTCTACTAATGAAATAAAAGCTATGGTATGACTATAATTTCTTTTATTTTTTATATTACGAGGATCAGTATTATATTATTTGATGAATAATCAATCAATTGTACAATGAAAGAAAACAACATAAATGAAAGAATTAGGCGAAACAAACTACACATAAAGGATTTGAACATTGAACTACTATTCTAGTCTAATCCTCTTCCCATGTGAAGCGGAAAGAAAGACTCAAGATCCTGGGGTTAGGTCTTCAACTACTAAGTTCTTTCTTAATGCTAGGTTTGGATCCACCGTTGCGCAGTGCATTTCTACTTGAGTTTAAGAAACAATCAAAGCAGAAACAGATTATGGTGAGGAAACAAAAACTGCAATAAACAATAATTTGATGAACGTTCCTTCCATGATATCTTCATATTTGACTACCGACAGAGGATTTGTTCAACATTAGCAGACCATATATAGCACGCAGAAAATAAAACATAAAAAAATATTTAGCAACATTATATTACAAATTAGGTCATAAACAGTAAACTATTGGTATAGCGGACTGCTGGAGAGAAGACTTAGGGCTGGTTTGGTATTGCTGTGCTTTGAAAAAAAACTGCTTCTGCTGTGCTGTGAGAATAAGCAGCTGTGAAATAAAGCAGTAGAGTGTTTGGTAAACTTTTTTGTAAAAGTGCTTTTGAAAAAAAAAAAAGCAGTATTATAGTGTTTGGTAAACTTTTATGTAAAACAGATGTGAAAAAAAACCGGTTTTTCAAAGCTGGGTTTTGCAGCTCTTGTTTTTGGCTTTTTTTCACCCAAAACTGTGAAAAAAAGCTGAAGCTGAACGTTTACCAAACACCAAAAACTGTCCCAGCTTTTTTTCACAGCAGCTTTTTTTAAAATCACCTCAACCCCAAACTGGGGCTTAGACTGATAATGAGTTATGCCTGCAACTACCCCCTTTACAAAGATTAAACAACCCTTATAAAATTGCAGCGTGGGATATGCCAAAATCAAATATCATATATTAAATAATTTAAACAATATAAAATTATTTCATTTTCTTAGAGAATATATTTAATTTGATATTATAAAAGAGGTACCAACGTGTACGCTTTATTTTATGCCTGCCAAGTTATTAAGCATCGATCGCTTTCATTTTCCAAAACTTCGAAAGTTAATTAAATTATCTGCACAATGCCTTAAATTGACACACTATTTATTCTTCCTTTAGTTTCTTTCTTATAATTTAATTAAGAGACACTTTGGATGCGGTTCCTAGCTATCAATATTTTTTGATTGAAACCTTATCTGTTTTTAGTTTTTTATCGAAAGCCCCTGACATTAATGTAATAGTGTAAGTTACTATATTTTTTAAATTAAAAATTAAAATTTAAAGTTGTATTTGTTTATATTAATGAGATTTTAAATATAACCCATAATTGTCACATCCCGGCTTGGGGCAGACCACTTCCCGGGCCCGCTCCACCACCGTAGCACGATATTGTCCGCTTTGGGCTTATCATTCCCTCACGGTTTTGTTTCTGGGAACTCATGAGCAACTTCCCAGTGGGTCACCCATCCTGTGAGTGCTCTGGCCCCTTTCTCGCTTAACTTCGGAGTTCCTACGAAACCCGAAGCCAGTGAGCTTCCAAAAGGCCTCGTGCTAGGTAGGGATGAGAATATACATTTAAGGATCACTCCCCTGGGCGATGTGGGATGTCACAATAATTTTTGGGATTAAAAATAATAAAATATAAATTATACTCTCTATTATATTATAGTGTGTGTGTGTGTGTGTGTGTATGTAAATATGGGTACATTCATCAAAATTAACAAAAAAACAATTATTGTAGCAAAATATAGGTACATTCTTCAAAACACAGAAAAAAAGAAAGATATTAGGCTTAATAATATTAGTAAATTTCTTTGATTAAACTTGACATAGATACATTCTCAAATCAACGAAAAAGAATGTACCAATATAAGTTTAAAAATGGATTAAAAAAAGTGAATGGATTTTATATTAAAAAATGGGGTATATTTTATATGAAAAATTTGTGCATTTTATATTGAAAAAATGGTACATTTTACATATAACAAATTCGTATATTTAAGAATAAGTACAATTATATGAATAAGTACATTTAAGATTAAAAAATTGAGAATCTTTTTATAAAAAACTAAGGGGTACAAACTTATTCTAATTTATTTATTTTTTATTTTGGAAATGTTTGAATTGAAAATTAATTAAGAGTATAACAGAGGTGTGATTATTTGTGAGATCCCACACTGCCTAGGGGAGTGGATCATGTGAGCCTTGTATGTATATTCTCATCTCTACCTAGCGCGAGGCCTTTTGGGGACTCACTGGCTTCGGGTTCCATTGGAACTCCAAAGTTAAGCGAGTAGCGTGCGAGAGCACTCCCATGATGAGCGTGCGAGAGCACTCCCATGATGGGTGATCCACTGGGAAGTTCTCGTGTGAGTTCCCAGAAACAAAACCGTAAGGGCGTGGTCGGGACCCAAAGCGGACAATATCGTGCTACGGCGGAGTCGAGCCCGAGATGTGATGGGGGCCCGGGTCGGGATGTGACATTATTAAAATCTTAAATTCATTACTAATTTTTATTTAAAAAAATATGTAATAAACATGTAAATTCATTATCACATTAATGATAGGGACTTCAATCAAAATTTGAAAACTAATAAGGTCTCAATCAATGAACATTAGTAACTAAGGACCGGATACTAATTTTTTCTTTAATTAATTAATTTATATATATATATATATATTTATATATATAGACACACACACAACTAAATTTATCTCATCAAGATTCAAAGATAATTTGATGACCAATGAAACAAGCAATATATATATGAACAGAAAGTCAGTTCGCAAAGCATACTTTTCTTTATATGTATTAATGTATGTATATCATGTATGGATCTCCGCTGATCTCTGAGTCTCTGAGAGTGCATTTCTTTCTTATTAGTATAAGATCGTCAATAGTTTTATATGTAGCCCATCATTTATTGTCAGCCTAACAGCAAACTTGTCCCCCCATTTTTTTCATCAATCTTGCCCTTTAAATTGATTAGAACTTGTGTCCTTGAACAAACAAGCAACCAACCCTATTATGAATGACCTGGTTTTGGAAGAAATCCTTTGGGGTTTAAGAAGCGATACAGTCTCTTGTATTTGCATCTCATCACGCAATGAGAAATTTCACAAGTTTTAGATTTGATTAAGGTGTTAAATTTTGATCCGTCGTTGACAAAGCATGTGTATACAAAAATTATATTTTTAGGTTTAATTTTGATGTTGAAAGGCGAAGAAATTGAGGTTATATATAGAGTAAATTGTACGAATGGTCCCTCAACTTTAATCAAATTGGAGCAATGGTCCCTCAACTAAAAATCCATTACCATTGGTCCCTCAACTTATCAAAATGTGTAGCTATAGTCCTTCTCATCAATTTTGTGAAAATTTTGTCAAAATAAGCTATGTTGGAATGACCATTTATATAATTAGGATCCCTCAACTCATCAAAGTGTATAATTATGGTTCTTTTCGTCAACTATGTCAAATTTTTTGTCAAAACGAGTTATATTGGAAGGACCATTGCTACAATTGGATTAAAGTTAAGGGATCATTTCTCCAATTGAATTAAAGTTGAGGGACCAATGGTAATTGATTTTTAGTTGAGGGACCATAGCTGCACGTTTTGATAAGTTGAGGGACCAATGGTAATGGATTTTTAGTTGAGGGACCATTGCTCCAATTGAGTTAAAGTTAAGGGACCGTAGCTACAATTTACTCTTATATATATGACTAGCTAGGCATAAATCCCACTAATTTTGTTAATAATTTTGTGAAAACCAGAACACACGATTCTTACCTAGTAAAATAAAGTTAAATAAATGCTCCTGACACAGCATAAAAAAGTGTTGATTTTCTCAATAATCTCCCGGCTTAGACAACTGGATGGTCATCATCACAAGTTCATATTCACGACTTGTTAACACGCTAGATCCATGAAGGAAAATACTCGACTTATATGTAAGCAGCCATTACTTTTTATGTATAAATTATAATTTAACAAGCGTGTAGAATACAACTTATCTATTTGTGATTTTTTAGTTGGTCATTTTTTCATGTGTCGGATTATAATTTGAAGATTGAATTTTTTAATTAGTCACTTTTCTACACGATACAAATGTCCAAGCATATGTATGCTTGACATTAAACACCAGAAAACTAATTGAAAATAAAGAGTTTATCACTCCCATTTAGCTTCTAAGCTCCAAAGTAAGTATTTCATAATATTTGTACACTTAGCAACGTTAGCGTTGAAAGTGCCAAAAGCTAGGGTTGGAACTTGGAATGCCTAAATCAGGGTTTAGGGTTTAGCAATGCCAAAACGGTTATCTAAAAAAAAAAAAAAAAAAAAAAAAGATAAGACCTAAAGAAGGTCTAGGTTCTTATCTGCATGTAGCTAGGAATCAAGTTGGTTCAAGTAGATTTTTTTTATCCAGATCCAAATATTAAAAAGGTTCATTTTTTTCAGTATTATATGGTGCTTATTGGACGGACATAGGAAAGTATTTGTGAATACATTCATATGCAAGTGGTGACACGTGAAACATGTGAAGACCATCACCATCTCTCCTTCTCTTCAAATGATTCTAACGGGAAGTAATTTCACGCATCTTTTTAGTTTTTCACACATTCATCTCTAGTTATAATTATTAGATTGAATACATCAAATAAAACCAACGATCAAAATTAAACAGTGTGTAAAAGCTAAAAATGAAGTGTGAAAATCACTTCCCTTGCAATTAGTCATGTTAAATCCATTCGTGACAAAAGGATGGATGATGTGGTCCATTCCATTCCATTTGTTTAAGATATGATTGTTGGTATGCAGTGAGTCCAAGGCATTAGTTAAAGGGTCTGCTTCTCCCATAATTCAAATATTCAACATTTTGCTCAACTTGCTCAAACCCCAGTCATGCTTTTTTCTAACCTGCCCTACTTTTCGTTTAATTTTTGCAAGCTCTCATGCATTACCCCGTCACATACATGTTGTGCCACACAACACAAAGAAGTCATAATTTACCTTCGGTTGGATATGAGAAATTTTAAGAGCACCAAAATTATGGAAATTAAAATCACAGAATTCGATTTTCTGAAATTTGTAGTCTCTTGTTTAGATAATCCTAAAAGTATATAGATATTTTGTACCGTGGTTAATGTGGACATATATAGTCATCAATCTACACGAGTTGTTGACACTACTAGTGATGGTGGTGGTGTCGGTGCTGATGGTGGGATGGGAACGGTGATGAAGGTGGAGGGATAGTGGTGGCATCGATGGTGTCGAAGTGGTGGTGGCGGCACCGATGGTGTTGGAGTGGTGGCGGCGGTAATGTGTGTAATGGTCATGACAATGTGGCGATAGCAGAGGTGGTGATGTGTTGGTGTCAGCGGTTGTGCAATGAGAACGTGGTGGTGGTGATGATATGGCCATGGGAAGGTAGTAGTGATGATGGTGATGGGTGACTGCGGTTGGATGGTGGTAGCTGTGATGGTGAAGGCCATAAGTCTTGCCAAACCATTAAGGACACCAGAACTCACTAAGATCAAATATTATTGCGAGCCAAACCATTAAGTTAGGTAGTTACACCTTACAAGTGTACCAGTACGGTACCTTATCTATTGTCCATAAGTCTGCATAGGACACCCTGCTGCGTAGAGTAGGAACGGGAAAGTAGCATCATACGTCGGAGTGTCAGATTTATAAAACTACACTAACAAAAACTTAAGCGGACAAATAGCGAGACATCCATGACTGGAAGCGAGACCAAGCCAGCTGACATGATGCTTCATCCTCATCAGTCAATCCCATGTCCTTCCTCCTCTTCACACCTTCTTGAGACCTATTCATGAATGCATGGGCATTGCCGGGATAAATGTGCACCTCGTAAGGGACTCCTGATGCTTTCAGCTTCTCCTCCAAAGACTTGGCAGCCTGAAAATCAAGATCCAAATGTCGACATAAGTAATTCTGCATTAGTATGTTTAAGGATATATTTCTCAAAGTAATTCAGAAATTTAATCATCGTAGCACTCAAATCAGGTGCACAATCATCTTATGCGCATAGAGAGCGCACATGCCTTTGCATTGCCAACGGCATATACAATTGTATAAGTGATTCAAACGGTTCATGTTATGCATACTCCTATGCACATATTGCTTTGAGTATAGCAGCACTTCTCGATATATTACCAATATTCAACTTCTGTGAAGTTCTTCCCTTTCTAAAGGACTAAACAGGTGATACTACAAGGATTTGAAGTCATGAACCTTGACAATAATTTCACGGGGAGGCACTTAAAGAGGAAAAAAATCACCCTTCATCATTTTGAAACTAAGGCCATTCGACTATGTCATGATACAATTTCAGTACGTGGAATTTGATAACTAATGAAGTACAAGGCCTGCTTGCACATGAATGGCCAAGATTATTGCGGTCTCAACTATACAATGCTATGCTATTCACAACCATTAGGCGTCAACAACTCAGCCCAGAAAAAAACAACTTCAAAAAAGCTTTAGGAGGTAATAAAATAATTAAGACTGAAAGATGCATAAGAAAAACTCCGTACCGTCACATCTGAAAAGCCAACGAAACTATCAAGCTCTCCAAAATGAGCCTGAACAGGAGCCTTAGCTTTAGCAGGGTCTGCAAGCTCTGATGGCGGCACTCCATAAAACGCAACAACAGCATCAACGTCAGGGAGCAAAACAGAACTTGCAATTGAGAGAGCACCACCCATGCAAAATCCAGCAACACCCACCTATTTTGATTAAACAATGGGTTAACTTAACAAATGAGTTTGCTTTCTAAAATTCATATCGTAACTGATATCACTATAAATTTTACACACGCAAAGGAGGACTGATTTAAGAAACATGGCAGAATCTTACCATATTTTGTGGATCATGGCATGTTAGTAAGAACCGCATTGAGTCAAAACAGTTTCTATATATGTAGAAACAGAAAGGTCAAGTTGAAATTTAGTACCGACTAATTTTACCTAACTGTTCAATAAGAAATACAGTGGCCTAACTGTTCTGTAGTGATTTCTCTTACAGTACAAACTAGGCATAAAACTTACCGCATACTAAGGTTATGTCTTAAAAGAAATCATATGAAAATGGCAACGCATCATTGACATAGCTGAGAGATTATGTAATGTATGTTCGTTGTTTGCTAACCGATAGAAAGTGTTTGCTTAAAAAATTTGTATACATGTATTTTCCATCTTCGTTGTTTCATATTTCCGTAACACATATACACCGTCAGATCAGACCAGCCCCAAATCATAGATATTAAGACAATTGTGATAAAATTAAACTAGAAGTAAACCGTGCCACACCTTCTTCGAGCCATTTGCTTTCAGCCAATTAACAGAAGCTTGGATATCCTTTACAGCGCCTTGCCAATCAAGACCTTCAAACAAATGCTGCGCTTCTGCAACATCTAAACCAACCTTTCCACGATACAAGCTAGAAAAAAAGAAGCAAGAAGATACTTAGCATTCAGATGCAGCAAATAATTCAACCAACACATATAATATTAGCAAAAGTTAACGTAAGCTCAACGAATTTACTCTGGGATAAGTGCTTTGAATCCAGGAGCAAGTTGAGAGATCTTGACAGCATGGTTCTTAATTTCAAAATCCACACCCCACCACTCTTGAAGCACAACAATCCCAGGAGCACCGTCTTTGCCAACAACATATGCATCAAATGTCTGGTCATTATGATCAAAGAAGAACAAATTAGAAATAAGGTTCAGTAGGAGTTACCAACCATTTGCATAAAGTTCGTTTTTTTCTTTTTTCAATAGATTGTTGACACTAAATTAATCTAATCTAAAATGGAAATTCGAACTTGAATATGACGCTTTTCTAACCAACTTGACTAAACCCAACTCTGCGCATAAAGTTTGTTTATTCAAGATAATAAAAAAGAAATCCACTGGAAAATGCATATTCCGATGGACGGATATATTTCAATGACTCCCAACACATAGATATCCGAAAATTTGACACAAAGTAACCTCGATTCCTCCATAATACATACATATATGTAAGGAATTTTCACATACATCTTGATAACATTACATTATATTCTAGATAAAAACACTTTCAAACTCAATAATTAAGAAAAAAAAAACCCGACTTTATTACAAAAGAATGACACCAAATAAATTTCACAACTACGAATCAATTAGAGCACAAAATATGGATAGATGATTAGTTTTTCTTTTACCAATCAAGCACTTGGAATGTTTGTACCTAGTACCTATAGTTTATGGAACCTGGATCCTCGTGGATTTTCTTTATGAGGATTCCGGAGTTCCTTTTTGTGAGAATTCCGAAGATATGTCAATCATGTCCTTTCATAGCACATGTAATAAATTATTTTAAATATTTTTATTCAAAATTAAACACAAACAAAAATTGATAAAAACTCACCGCATAATATACGATAAGCGGACACGATTTACAAATCCTTAAATTCCTCGTCAAAAAATTCGGAAAGGATGCTGTTAGTAGTTGATGGGGTGTTTTTTCCCCATTTCCCATGAAAAATTGTCAAATAAAAAAAGTGCACAAAGTCCAACGAAATTTAACAGTAAAAAAAATGGAAAGAGTACAAAAGAACGGATACTCACGGTGTCGTCTCTTTGGATTTGGATTTTGTTGAAGGGGGCAGCAGAGCCGGCGGCCATGGCGCGAACTGAGAAGCGAGAAAGGGCGGAGGGGGAGAGAGGCCGGATGGGTGAGAAGGAAGTGGCAGTGGAGTTTGGGAGGGCCTTGGAGAAGAAGAAGGCTCGGAAAGCTGCTGATCGCAGACCACTACCAGTAGCAGAAGCAGCGAGAGTTGTTAGCATTTTGGGTCGTTAAGTGAAAATGCCGTGGCATATTTTAATCGATGGAGATGGAATATTCTCAACTGTCGGAGGAAGGACGGAATAAAACACGTTCACGACGTCATTTCATCGTTTGCAATGTTATTTGGGCCGAGCTGATTATTTGACTACCCCAAGAGGGCTATACGTTCCACCTCAAGACGGTCCAGAGCATAGTTTTGTGGCCCATGACAAACGAAGAAGAAGAGGAAAGGGAAAGGGAAAAGGAGAAGAGCTGAATAGAGATGTTATTGGCATTTCAAAATAGTCATCGTACATCAGCTTTTAATATAAAAATAGGGGAAGAAAACTAAAAAGTTAAAGAATTTTCAATGGGGATGTTAAATTTTAAGTATAAAATTTGGATATGACAACAAATGCGACCCTTTGACATCTTTTAATGTTTTCCTCTTTATATGATATGTCAAATTAAACTATTATTATATTATAATGAATTGTTTTAGAACAAAAATAATAATAAATGATAAAAAAAACCCACTTAATAATCAATTAGAAAATGATTTGAAGTTGTTGTCAATTTTGGCAGCAAAGATAATGGTTGTCAATTCGCGCCAATTAGAATTGACTTTTCAATTAAGAAGTACTTCTACTGTCTCTTTTGAATGTCAATTTTGATTTGGACCTTTTAATGTTAATTGCATTTAGTCATACACTTTAGATTCCAAGTTCGATTCTCTCTGATGCAATTTGTTTAGCAAACAAAAGCAAAATGGTGACAATCAATATTGTTATGAATTGAATTAATAATTAGGAATGTGATCATTATTCATGCATTTTGTACTATTTTAAGGTAAGAAAACTCATCATGATTCGCATAAATAAAGATATACGACTAAAGCATGAGGATACAATTCTCATACCCCTGAGCGTTTCCCTTTCACCCTTCCCTTCTCCCTCTCACCCAGTTTTATAATTAGTTAACAAATATGATATAATAGCAAGCACAATTTTTGGTACACATGAATTGGTGTTATGCCACGGTCATCACCCGAGTCTCTACTTCAACTCCTCCAGTGCTTCCTCAAGCACCCTAACCAAATCAAACAGATCCATTCCGGCCTAATCACCAACGGTCATCTCCTCCACAACAAAAACCCTAAACCCTCCGCTTCCAAATGGATGCCAACCCTCCTCTACAACACGTTGATCAGAGCCCATCTCGGTTTCGGCCAACCCCGCAAGACCCTCCTCCTCTTCATCCACATGCTTGCCCACCAAGCCCCTCCCAACAGCCACACCTTCCCTCCTCTTATCAAAGCCGCCGCTGCCTCCTCTTCCTCCGCCTTATCGCCCGGTCTGGGCTCCCCGCTTCACACCCAAGTCGTAAAACGCGGCGTTTTGCGCGACCCTTTTATACAGACCTCGTTTTTGAGCCTTTATGCCGAGCTTGGTAAATTGTGCGATGCGCGTAAGGTGTTTGAGGAAATGTCTGAACCATGTGTGGTTGCGTGCAATGCGATGATTGATGGGTTTGGGAAGAATGGGGATATGGGTTCTGCTGTTTTGCTATTTGAAAGCATGCTGGAAAGGGACGTTGTTTCATGGACAAGCATTATAAACGGGTTTGGCAGAAATGGGTGTTTTAGCGAGGGAATTCGGTTTTTTCAGATGATGATGAATCATGAGAATGTGATGGGTTGTTTTGTGAAGCCAAGTGAAGCTACTTATGTTAGTGTGCTTTCTTCCTGTGCTAATTTGGGTGGGTGGGGATCTATTTATTGGGGGAAGCAAATACATGGGCATGTTATTAGGAATGGGATTGAATTGACTGCGTTTTTGGGGACTGCATTGGTGGATCTTTACGGGAAGACTGGTTGTTTGAACAGCGCTGGATACGTGTACCAGCAAGTGGTAGTTAAAGAAGCTTGTACTTGGAATGCGATGATTTCTGCACTTTCTTTAAATGGTAAAGAGAAGGAGGCTTTGGACTTGTTTGAAAAAATGAAGATCGAGAGGTTGCAGCCTAATGAGGTTACATTTGTCGCAGTTCTTACAGCATGTGCTCGTGGAAAACTGGTGAAGTTTGGTTTGGAATTGTTTAGATCGATGACAAATGATTTCGGGGTTGAGCCAATAATGGAACACTACGGGTGTGTGGTTGACCTCTTGGGCAGAGCAGGGCTGTTTTGGGAGGCAACTGAAGTTATTAAAAGCATGCCTTTCGAGCCTGATGCCTCTGTATTGGGGGCTCTTTTAGGTTCTTGTAAGATTCATGGGACTGCTGAGCTGGGAAATGAAGTTGGGGAAAAACTTCTCGAGTTGCAGCCACAACACTGTGGACGATATGTGGTTTTGTCAAACATTAATGCTGGGAAGGAGAAATGGGATCTTGCTGCAGCTGTGAGGAAAACAATGGTGGATGCTGGAATTCGGAAAATTCCGGCCTACAGTATGATTGATGTAAACTAGAATTAGGGAAACTGATAATTTCTTGAATTTCTAATTGTCTAAATATTTGTGTCTTAGCCATTTAAAGTTGTGTAGAAAAATTGGAATTTCGGAATTTACAATTTTACCTTGCGATTCCAATATGGTTTTAGCAACAAAATATATGGTTGGTCCTGCTTGCTTAGAACAATTGGCACGAAATGAACCACTATCATAACCTGTCCCTTTGAACGACTCCAGAAGAAATGACTTGCAATCTCCATCCCCTTGGTGTCATATGGAACAGAATCTCAATCTGTACTTGACAGGGAGAGACCTCCTTTGTTAGTCCTAGTTGGGGAGTCCCCACTTTCTAAGAAAGAATATTGTTATCTAAGTCGACGTAGTGTTTGAGACATAAACTTTTTCAACTTCGAATGAGTGACAGTGAGCAGTTGATGAATTGTGAGTCACACTTTCATTATCAAAAGTTGATGGCGACGCACGTCTGAAGCTATCAAAAGCTTTTCTCTAAATGAATTATTTTGATTCCATCCACACAATACAAATAAAAAAAGACGTGCACTTTAAAGGTTTTGATTTGTTCCTATTGGAAGAGTTAGACATCAGTCCTTACGTTTTTGACCCAAAATAGATATCAGTCCTTACGTCATGTTCTCCAGTTGCCCAAAAGTTTGAAGGTAATAATATATACATATATATGTTGAATAAAATTATAATGAAAGAAAAGGCCATATTTGAATTGAGCTCTTCAAAGAATGAATCAGATAAGAAGTCATCTGGTTCAGAAATCAAGTAATAAGGTAGAGATGAAGAAATGGAGACCGAGGACGTACAAAAATTAAGTATTTGAAATTATCCTAAAAAATTGGATTCCCATAAGAACTCTCTGGAAAGAATATGGCGGCCTTGTGACAAATTTTATAACCAAGGCCACGCAATCTGCGAGCAGTTTTTGAGGGTCCGGTGGTGTTACTGTTCACATGTTTTAATTTGAATAACTAACATAGTTGATACGTCATGGGCACAGAATATATAATATTTATAAATAAAGATATATACATCAACTGTGGATATGCTTTCAACACAATATTATTAGACAATAATCGTATGCCACATACTCAGAAAACAAGCAGCTCGCAGATCTAAGTCACAAACCAACTAGCTATACCAGTATAAATATGTAGAGATGTCGGCCAATTAACATTAAGCCAGGCTGCTGAACCACCCTCACTACACTTTGCATAAACCAAGCCACATAAATTTTCTTCACATTTTTCTGAAGGCTAACCAAAACTCACCCCCTCTACACGAAAGAATAGAGCTTAGATACACTCTGCATAAAGTCATTGAGTTCATAATCCTCTTCCTCCTCCTTTCACTCCTCGTTCATCGTCTTCTCTCTTTCAACGACCGTGGTTTCGCTTGGCTCATTGCTTTCCCGTGTGAGCTCTCATTCACCTTAAATTGGGTCATCACCATAAGCAACAAATGGAACATTGTCGAATATAAAACCTACCCCGACCAGCTCTTACAACGGTATCTATTCACATCATCTCATTTTATGTATCGCTTAATTATATATGGAACTTTTTGATGATAATGTAGTTTTGTTAATAATTAGGGTTTCTAAGCATGAACTCCCTCCGGTGGACATGTTTGTGACAACTGCAAACTCGGAGTTGGAACCACCTATTATTACCATAAACACTGTTTTGTCTCTGTTGGCTGTGGACTACCCAACAAACAAGCTAGCTTGCTATGTATCTGATGATGGCTGTTCTCCTCTCACCTTCTACTCGCTTTCGGAAGCATCAAAGTTTGCCAAGCTTTGGGTTCCATTCTGCAAGAAATACAATGTTCAAGTTAGAGCTCCTTTTAGATACTTACAACATTTTCCAGTAATGACTCGAGTGAATTCAAGCAAGAATGGACATTATTAAAGGTGACCAATAATTTCAATTTTGATTTATATTACCAGAAAAATACTTATATATGTTGCGACTGTGTGAATCTAAACCACATATTCACGAAAAGAATAATTAACTTGATCAGTGGTTTATATTCACAAGATATAGCAACATTTTATACTTTCGATTGTTTGGCAAAAGAACATTATTTTTGTTATTTTGTCTATTGTATGTATATATACTCTGATGACAAATGAACTTGTTTGTATTCATGTTCTGAAGGATGAATACGAGCAGCTTAGCCGCAAAATTGAGGATGCGGCGGGAAAATCTATTCCATTCGATGTTACCCAAGACTTTGCAGTTTTTTCAAATGTAGAACGTAATAATCACCCAACAATTATCAAGGTATATACGGCTCATTGTTCTGAAACTTTCTGCTCCTTTGTCCTCTGCGTTGTGGCTTTTCTTCAAAGCAACTTCTTCAGTTTTTGGAAAAATGTTAGTTAGATAAGCGTATGAACTATGAAATATATATAGTGATACATACTCTATCTATCCAGAAAAATACAGAGACAGACACACAAAATATCTATCTGATGTAAGAACTAGACAAAGATACCCTAGCTAGGACCATTTACAAATATATCAATCCCGTGACTCCTTCACCTGCAATATACTACGGTTTTGTCATACTGTAAGAATTTAGATGAACCGAATTTCCTAGCTATTTTTCCTTTGCCAAATTAAAATTAATCTGAAACAAGCAATTGCGAGGGTGGGTCGTGAAATGAGTTAGAATTAAGATGACTTGATTCCCTTTGCAACCAGAAAAAAAAAAATAGAAAAACCAAAAAAGAGCTCGGGTGCATTTTAAAACAGTAATTAGATAGCTTACAAAACTGATTAATTAGATGATTTTATATTTTGAAGGTTCTATGGGAGAACAAGGAAGATGTTTCAGATGGACTGCCACATTTGATTTATATATCAAGAGTTTAATTTGATTTATATATCAAGGTTCTATGGTCATGAAATTAAACTCATGAATGTTTTGGTATCATGAGTTTAATTTCATATATATATATATATATATATATATATATATGATCATTATTTAATTTTAACCAATTGATCACTAATATATTGATTGTAGACTAGAGTCTCTGGGTTAATGACCAATGCACCCTTCATGCTGAACGTAGACTGCGATATGTTTGTCAACAACCCAAACATTATGTTGCATGCAATGTGTACGTTGCTCGGATCCGAGAACGAAACCAAAAATGCGTTTGCTCAGTTTCCTCAGATCTTCTATGACGGACTCAAGGATGATCCGTTCGGGAATCAGATGGTAGTTTTGTGGAAGGTACACACAACAATCAATTTTGTATCAGATTTTATGACGTTCCATGAAGCAAAGCTTATATATGAACAAAAAACATGATTTTCAATTGGTGCCATCTATGCATGCATTGTAGTTTGTGGGGCAAGGAATGGCAGGAATTCAAGGCCCTATTTATGCGGGAACAGGATGTGTTCATAGATGAAAAGTTATCTATGGTCTATCCCCTATTGATGTCAAAACCGGAGAAAGATACCCTAATATTGGTAGTGGTAAATCAAATTAAATGTCTAAACCTAATGTGTAAACTCAATGAATGCATGATCGATCCTAGTTTTACTGTTTTTTTGGCAGGAAAAGTAGAACTGCTTAAAACTTTTGGGACTTCAGAAGAATTCACCAAATCAGCTGGTGATGCCTTGCAAGGGAATACAGAATGTGTAAACATGTCTTCGAAATCCATTGAGGCTGCACACCGAGTTGGAGGATGTGAGTACGAATATGGCACCAATTGGGGTATAAAGGTACATTGATGAAATATTGTTTTGTATCAATAAAATTTTGTCACATTAGTTGAGATTTAAAAAGTTAAGATAGGAGTCGGTACTACTACGGTTAATTGCAGCGTCGCTTCCAATTCCGAGGTTCATATCATTTTTCACTCTCTATCTGTGCATATTTTTGTTTTTCTCTTTGTTAATTCCTTTTCTTGCTTAGGTGGGATGGAGGTATGGATCAACAACAGAAGATGTCCTTACTGGCCTTTCAATCCATAACAAAGGTTGGAAGTCTATTTTTTGTACACCAGACCCACCGGGGTTTCTAGGATGTGCACCTACAGGTGGTCCTGATTCCATGACCCAGCAGAAGAGATGGGCAACAGGCTTGCTTGAAATCCTACTTAGTAAAAATTGTCCCATATTTGGCACTCTATTTGCAAACCTCCAATTTAGGATGTTCTTGTGTTACTTCTGGGCCCTTACTTGGGGCCTACGTTGTATTCCTGAGCTGTGCTATGCTGCTCTGCCAGCTTATAGTATCATCACCAACACACATTTCTTACCCAAGGTGAGAGATATATATACCACATCCCTTGAATATTTTAGTGTTCATGCAAGTAAAATTAATATTTACTAATCGGGTCGCTATCAATCTTTTTTTGCTAAAATGGTGGCAATGTTTCATTTTTTTATAAATCAAGAAAATCTGTATATACACTGCTACATTAATTGGTGAACAAATTTGATGATATTAGAGTCATTGTTGTTCAAGAGTTTTTACTCTTTCTAATCGCTTTAGATCTAAATGTGTAATGCAGGGCCAAGAACCAACCTACTATATGCCCATAGCTCTCTTCGTCCTTTACCATATTTACACTTTATCGGAGCATCTTCAAACCGGTCTATCGATCCGAGCATGGTGGAATAATCAACGAATGGGAAGAATAACTGTAATGAGTGCTTGGTTATTTGGATTTATTGGTGTCATACTCAAACTCTTAGGGATATCTGAGACAGTCTTTGAAGTTACAAGAAAAGATCAATCTACTTCAAGTGATGAAGGCTCTGAAGGTACTGAAGCTGGCAGATTCACATTTGACAAGTCTCCAATTTTCGTGCCTCCCACAACTATTTTGCTGGTGCAGTTAACCGCGCTTGCTACTGCTTTCTTGGGCCTGCGGCCGCAAGATCAAGACGAGCTAGGGTCAGGCCCCTTGGAGGTTATAAGTAGTGTGTGGTTGGTGTTATGCCTCTGGCCATTTTTGAAAGGGTTGTTTGGTACTGGGAAGTATGGAATTCCCCTATCCACCATATCCAAGTTTGTTGGTTTCACGCTACTGTTCTACACCTTGTGTAGAAATTAGAGTGATGCTCCCAAGCTCACTTATGACTAGTTGTCAGACGTTGATGCAAGTGAGTCTCATATATTATCAACTGCTTACAACCGCTGAAGTGCGCATTGCCGGAAACTGTTGCTAGCTCTCATGCTTCTAAACCATAAACGGTGGTAGTACTACCCTAGCGCTCACCATCGAAAACCAAAATTTTCTTGGGTTTAGTATCTAATTCTGTAGAGTGTATGCTATATTTTCAACTTGGTAAAACATCCTTTAGAAGATATATGATATAACATGCTTATCTGGTTTACTATATAATTAAGCATTCGCATGTGATTAACATTGGGACTAGTGGTGGAGTCACACAAAGAAATATTTTCTCTTGCAACCATTTCATAATTTAAGTGGCGTCACTAACCAATTAATATTTGCCATGTGTTTAAAAACTGAATCACTGTTCCATAAAGAACTTGTCATGTAGTGAAATGTTGCAAAAGAGAGCCTCTTCACATGAGGACAAGAATAGACTCAGGCCCCTCTTGCAGTACTTTTTTTCATTTTGTTGTGTATGCTTTTGTTTTTGGTGTTTTAATTTAGAGCATCATCGGTGAGTGACTCTATATGAGGTTGGAAAAGTGATGGATATAACTCATTTCAAAGTCTCGATGAATCTGTTAACGCTCTAAAAAAGAATCTCTCCTAACGAAGGGCTGTTTGTGACATAGCTGGAGTCACCATCATTACAGTGAACACAGCACTCTCTCTTCTAGCCGTTGATTATCCAACTCACAAGCTAGCTTGCTATGTATCAGATGATGGGTGTTCACCTCTCACTCTCTACTCTCTCATTGAAGCCTCTGCTAAGCGTTGGTTACCCTTTTGCAAATAGTACCATGTTCAAGTTAGAGCACAGTTCAGATACTTCTCTGACAATCCCATTTTATCAAGTTATAGTCCATCGGGACTCCTTCAAGAACGGACAAAAAATGAAGGTAGAATTTGGCCTTATATGCTTAGTTGAATCTGTATGTATGTATGATGTATCTATCTTTAATTTTGTAGGATGAGTATGAAAAGCTCTGCCAAAAAATTGAAGATGCTGTCCAAAAATTGGCTCCTCTTGATTTTTCTAGTGACTCTGGATTTTGCTCACACAGACAGCCGGAACCATCCCACTATAATCAAGGTTTTTTTTTTTTTTTTTAATTCATACTACAAGAAAAAAGCTGCCAATAAATTTAAATTTAGTTTCATTGGTAAAGTGATATATATATATATATATATATATATATATATGCATGATGACTTTAATGGAGTGAAAATAACAGCTCTTATTCAAATTTTCTGATTATATATACTAAACAGTTAGTTGACGACTAATATTGTGGTCGACATTTCACATCCTACAACTATTCCTCAAGGTTTAATTAGTGAAACCTAAATAAACTTTCTTTCATTAATTTGAATTAATTTTTGTACAGGTGATATGGGAGAACAAAGAGAGAATTTCTCATGGTCTGCTGCATTTGGTCATGTAGCCAGCAAGAAGCGTCTAATTCACGCACATCATTATAAAGCTGGCGTTATAAACGCTTTAGTGAGAATTATTTGATTGACTAAGAAAATGTTACCATCTCTCTTTTCAAATACATTTGTAAATTACTGTTGTAGTTAGGCTTAATTAGCTAGTGTAAAATCTAAGATTTTATACCTAGTGACTAATTTTTTGAATTAGTTTTATATGCATAGACTAGGGTCTCTGGTGTTATGACAAATGCTCCATTTATGTTGGACGTAGATTGCGACATCTATGCCAACAACCCAAAGATCATTCTTCATGCGATGTGCCTACTGCTTGGTTTCAAGCACGAAAAGAAGGTGCACATTTGTTCAGTTTCCCCAAATGTTGCACGACACTTTGAAAGATGATCCATTTGGAAGCAAAGTGGTTGAGGTTATAAAAGTGTGTATGTATATTATGTTGATTTGAGTCTTAATTTATGAATATTTTAGGAGTTATATTTTAGGTAGGATTACAATTGGTAATGGATTGTAATATCTTGTATTTAGTTTTTGTATTCTTGTAATTATATTCTTTGTAGAATAAGGTATATGTGTCAATATATTATAAACCTTAAAGGATGAATAAAGTAACGAAGTATTCAACATATTTCTTTTTGACATCAAGAGCTTGGTTTCGTTTAAAATTCTAAACGATAAACCGTGTACAATTGCTGTGTTTCTACAATTGTGTGCACAATGTATATTTGATGTGTGCCTGCCGTATATCTTTGTGTCGTGGTTCAACAATTTTTCTATTCGTGTTTGTCCCTGCAGTCGGTGCAAATTTGTCACGTTCTGCAGTCTCTGTTTCTATCTTGCTGTCAGTGAACAATGCTTGGGGTATCAGTGTATCAGTGCCGTTACAGCTTCTGCCTGCAAGTACTGGCTGCTTGGTAGGATCTCAACGGACAAAACAGTCCAGTTTGGTAGGATCTCACCGGACAGAGTTGTCCAATTCGGCAGGACCTCACCGATAGAACAGGCCAGTTTGGCCAGCACCGAATAGAACCGTGTTCTTCAGCAGGATTGTCCGAACTACCCAGTATGCATGTAATACCCCCTCTCTCTGATCTTGTAGTGCCCATTCCATCTCTGAATATCCAAGAGGTAAGTATTTTAAATGATAATACAACTAATCCTAATAATGGTGTCAGTACTTACAAATTGCCAGCAAGGCAAAATCGTAGTGTGCCACATGACAGGTTCTCTCTGGAAGGAAAAGTAAATTATCCAATTGCTAATTACGTATCATGTGAGCAATGTTCACCAGAGCAGAGGGCACTGATAAATCACATGGAATCAATCAAAATTCCAACTCAGGAATAAGAAGCCCTACGAGACCTAAGTGGATACAAGCTATGGATTAAGAGATATCAGCTTTGTAGAAAAATAAAACCTGGGAGATAGTGTAAGGATGGAATCTGTTGGTTATCGTTGGGTGTTTACAATCAAGTACAAGGTTGATGGATCAGTGGTGTAACATCTCGTATTTTTAATATGTATACGTTTGTTTAATAAGTTTGTACAATCCCACAATTGTGAGAAGGACCACTAATTGCCACCAAGCTACTTACGTGGAGATTTCTGCAAGTGATTAGATTGAGTTTGCATGCACTAAGCTGGAGGTGTCAATAAATTTGCATGCAATCAACATGTGTTTGTGACTCATAATTTTATAGGAGGAGCTGTCCAATTAATGGCTTAGTTTATCCAAGAGCCAAACGTATTAGATGTGCTGTCCATTTGTTCCAATTAGAGCATAGGGTTAGTCGGCATGGCATTACTATAAGGGTGAAGTGTCGATTTAGTCCCTGAATTATCACCTCAGTGAAAATTAGGTCCCTGAATTATTTTTTCGGTAAAATAAGTCCTTAAATTCATTAGAAATTGCTAATTTCATCCGTACTATTCTATTCAAAGCTATTTTATCCAATTTTTCATCAACTTAAGTCACTTGATACACTTTAGAGTGTAATACCATCATTTTCTCGTCTATAAGTGCTTAATATTTCATATAGATTGCGAATTTAATATCTAATTTACCCTCAAAAGTTAACTTACACTATTTCTTTATGAAAAATTACCAATTTCTCCTCCAAAGTTAACTCCATACATTATTTCTTTATGTAAAACTACAAATCTACTCTCCAATGTGTATCACATACAAGTAACGTGACTTAAATTGACGGAAAATTGAATATAGTAACTTCGAATATAACATTAGGGATGTAATTGGCAGATTTTTATAATTCAGGGACTAATTTTTCTGAAAAAATAGTTTAGGGACCTAATTTTCACCAAGGTGATAATTCAGGGACTAAATTGACAGTTTACCCTTACTATAAATAGGGATCTTTGCTCCAATGTTTTTGGAAAGGAGCTAGCATTGCAGTGTTCGGAGCTGTGTTAGTTGGGTTGTCTTGCCAAAGCTTGGATTATCAAGGTGAGTGGTTTATGTAATGTGTTTTAAAATATTCTTATTTTCGATAAATGAAAACCACAAACTATTGTGGGTTTTATCTATTAATAAATCTCTATCTATTTCAAGTCAAGCATGTTGGATTTGTTGAAATGTTTTGGAGTTATATATCGTGATATGTGGATTATTTGGAAATGTTCATGGAGCATGAGAACTTTGGTGTTGCATTAATCCGAGGGATAAATGTAAACTGCACACGAGGACATTAGGGCAGATGGCCATTAGGGGTCATGTGGTGAGTTACAATTTATGAAAGATATAATGGACACGTAAAGGGATGATATGATATGGCATTATGTGTGTAATGATTTGATATTATTATCCTATTTTATAGTATGATTAAAATGGCAAGCTTGACTGGCATATTATATATTCTACTCATTGAGCGACGGTGGCTGTTGCTCACTCATCACCTATTATTTTACAGATGAGTTATTTGGCAAGGCAGGTGTTAGAAGAGCTGAGGTTGTGATTGAGGATAAATTTAAGGATTTTAATTTATTACTTTTGTACACCCTGTATAGGTTTCGGAGCTATTTTAATAAGAGGAGTTCATTTTCCAACCCGTATCAATTTCCTTTTGTTTATTTTTACTTTTACTCGCGTTTCGGATTCGGGTTCGAGTTTTATTACCGACCCCGGGTCCGGGGCATGACAAGTGGATAGGTACAAAGAAAGGTTAGTGGCTAAGGGGTACACCCAAACATACGGTGTAGATTACCAGGAAACATTTTCTCTAGTAGCAAAGACAAATACGGTACGTGTTTTGATTTCCTTAGCTACAAATATGAATTGTCTCTTAAACAGTTTGACATGAAGAATGCATTCATTCATGGGAACTTGGAAGAAGATGTGTGCAGATTGTGTAAGTCTCTTTATGGACTCAAGCAATCGCCCCATGCTTGGTTTGACGGGTTTACTCAGGCAATGAAGAAATACAGGTATTGCCAAAGTCATTTAGATCACACTTTGTTTCTGAAGCATAGGCTTGGCAAATTGACTGCTTTATTAGTTTATATGGATGATATGAATATTACAGGAGATGATTCATAAGAAATCCAAAAGTTACATATAAATCTTTCATCTGAATTTGAGATGAAAGATTTGGGAGAGTTGAAGTACTTATTTGGGGTTGAGGTTGCTCGTTCACCTCAAGGCATTTTCTTTTCGCAAAAAAAAAAAAAAAAGTGATGGATTTGTTGAAAAAGACTGGTATGTTAAGGTGTAAACCTGTGTATACTTCTATGGTAGAAAAGCATCACTGGAGTATTTGCCCATGGCCTGCTGATGGAGGTAGATATCAAAGACTTGTGTGAGGATTAATTTGTTTATGGGTATATTGTTGTTTGACCTCCTGAACTATTACTCCAATTGAAATTGACCCCCTGAACTATTTTTTTGGTAAATTAACCCCGTGAACTATTTGAAATAAGCCAATTAGCCATTTGTCTTTAGATTCCGTCCACTATTCTGTCAAATTCAAGGGTAAATTAGTCTTTTTATCATCAATTCTTACATGTCACTTGTAACCACAAATAAAATTATGACATGTGGACACATAATAATGTGTATGATAATGTGAAACGGTCTATTATGTAAACGTGTGGTTTCTTTATGTTTCTTATTATACTATAAGCTTTTTAATTATTCTGTGTTCACGTGTCAATATTTTATTGGTAGTTATAACTGACAAGTAAGATTTGATGATGAAAAGACTAATTTGCCCTTGAATTTGATAGAATAGTGGACATAATCTAACGGCAAGGGGTTAATTGGCTGATTTTAAATAGTTCAGGGGGTTAATTTACCAAAAAAATAGTTTAGGGGATCAATTTCAACTGGGATAATCGTTTAGGGGGTCAAACCGCAGTTTACCCTTTATTTATCTCATACTCGTTATGATATCGCTATGTTGTGAGTGTTGTAAGTCAGTTAATGCACTCACCCAGTGAAGATCACATGGTTGGGGTAATTCAAATTTTAACATACCTTAAAGTTTGAAACATGAGTATCTAAAGGTTGAGCGGTTTACAGATGCAGATTGGGCAAATCATCTCCCTAATTTATGAAATAATAAATGTTCTATTTTTTTTTTCAAATATAAATTTGATTCTTGTATATTTTCATAAAATTAAGTGCGCTTGACATAGAAACAAAACGATGACGCAAAAGAGGACAAAGTTAAACTTATTTTCATAAATTACAAAAGAGAAGTAGGGAGTGCAAGTCTCTTCCTTCTTAGAGCCTCTCTAACTTTGCCCCATGTAATTTTAAGTTAATTTTAGTTAGAAAGACTAGAAATCTATTTTAAGAACTCTTTTTTACACTCCAAACTGCTCCCCAGTTTATGGAGTAATAAATGTTTTAAGTTCTTTTTTTTAATTCAATTTTGATATATATATATATATATATATATATGTTTATAAAAACGAGTGCGGGGTGGCATATAAACGCAGACAATGAAGCAAAGAATACAAAATTGAGCTATTTGCATGTCGGGATTTGGAACTAAGGGCCGTTACACAAACTAGGAGAAATAAATGGTGCAAATCTCTTCTTCTTAAGCATCTCCAATCATGCTTTTTGTTTTAAAATTTTAGTTAAAAAGACTAGAAACTTACTAAGATCGTTTTATAAATTTTATACTCCAACCATGCTCACTATTAGAGAGTAATAAATATTTTAATAATTTTTTAATCGAATTTTGATACTAGGTAAATGTAAAATTCTTAAAACCTAAAGTAAAGACTCGCCACTCAGTACTATAGTTTAGTGGTATTTCTCTTCGCTTAAAAGTGCGAGGTCTTAGGTTCAAATCTCGTGGATGACAAATTCGATACTAAATTAGACTGCCCATTGTGTGGCTTAGCCAAACTCTTCCTCCCCCAAATTTAAAAATATTGATGTACTAAAAAAAGAAAGAAAAAAAGTAAATGCTCTAAACAATAACAAAAACAAAAAGTAAATGTTCAAAATAACATTAAACATTAGTCATTTGGAGTCAATGTCTCTCTTCTTATCATAAACAGAAGAGCATTTTTGAAGTTGAGTATTACTAACTTAATAAATTTAACTTAGAAGTTCATTTGGAGTATGAGAATTCCCACTATTTTCATGGACTATTTTTCTGTCTCCCTTTTCTTATCAACTTGTGTAGTAAAAGTTCTTATTTTGGTCTAATAAATAAAAATCTAATCTTCAAGGAAGATCCATTCATTTATATTTAGTGAAACTTTTTTTGGATGTACTTTATGATATTTGGGAGAAGAGAAGTGGAATGTGTTTGAGTTACAACATAAGGTAAAATAGTGTTAAGTGTGAGTACAAAGTAGAGTTTAAGTACATTACCCTTGGTGTTTAAATTCATTTTAAAAAATATTCATTGTAAAAGAAGAAATATTATGATGTAGTGATATTCCTTTTTAGTTGTACATGAGAGGTTTTAAGTTTGAATCTTGTGAAAAGTGAGTTCGAAACTAATTTATTCCCCCACCATTTATTGTAAATAAATCACTATGTCATATATATATCTTTTCTTTTAGGCTTTTTATCCAAAATAGTACCTGAGATTGATATAACTCTCCATGTTGGTCCTTGAATTTTGAAATCGTTAGAAGTGGTTCCTGAGTTTGTCCACCATCAATCATTTTCGTCTTTCTACGGTCCTTCTATGAAAAATCTTGTTAATTGAGGATCAAAATGACAAATATACTCTGAATTTAATAAACAATTGACCAAAATAATATGACAAAAATAGAGGATACATGTGTCATTTTTTTCCTTATTTAATAGAGACTTTCACGAATGTACCAATGTCACATCCCGGCCCGGGGCGAACCACTACCCGAGCCCGCTCCACCACCGTAGCACGATATTGTCCGCTTTGAGCTTACCATTCCCTCACAGTTTTGTTTCTAGGAACTCACGAGCAACTTCCCAGTGGGTCACCCATCATGGGAATGCTCTAGCCCCCTTCTCGCTTAACTTCGGAATTCCTACGGAATCCGAAGCCAGTGAGCTCCCAAAAGGCCTCGTGCTAGGTAGGGATGAGAATATACATTTAAGGATCACTCCCCTAAGCGATGTGGGATGTCACAATCCACCCCCCTTAAGGGGCCCGACGTCCTCGTCGGCACACTTCCGGCCAGAGATTGGCTCTGATACCAATTGTCACATCCCGGCCCGGGGCGAAGCACTTCCCGAGCCCGCTCCACCACCGTAGCATGATATTGTCCGCTTTGGGCTTACCATTCCCTCACGGTTTTGTTTCTAAGAACTCACGAGCAACTTCCCAGTGGGTCACCCATCATGAGAGTGCTCTAGCCCCCTTCTCGCTTAACTTCGGAATTCCTACGGAACCCGAAGCCAGTGAGCTCCCAAAAGGCCTCGTGCTAGGTAGGGATGAGAATATACATTTAAGGATCACTCCCCTGGGCGATGTGGGATGTCACAACCAAAATGATTGATGGTAGACAAACTCAGGGATCATTTCTATCGATTTTAAATCTCAATGATCAAATTAAAGAGTTATGTCATCTCAAGGACAATTTTGGCTAAAAAGCCCTTCTTTTTTGCAATGAAAAAAAAACATGTAAAATCATGTATGCATTTAAAGATTATGTCCAACAAAAATTTGACTAAATCCAACAAAAACTAAGAATTTTGACTCACACTATGACATTAAATTCTCATTTACGATATTCTTAATTGTATTTAGAATTATGATTATATTCTAATTACGGACGAAAGACAAATGAATGATAGACGCGTAATTTCGTTGTATGATGATTAAGCATGATCTAGGCTCTCAGATGTAAGAAATTTATATTCAACCGATGCGTTTTCTCGCACGCAGTGTACGTGACTCACAAAAAACAACGGGCCGCATTTACTGTGGGTGAAAGCTAGGGCGGAACAAGCGATGCGCATTAATAAATATCGCGAAACTTCCGGGGATAAAAAAAGATAAAACAAAATCAAAAGATGGAAAAAAGTAAAGAAAATACCAAAAGGACACATTTTGCTAGGCTATAAAACACAAGAGGTTTTTTTGAGAGAGTCCAAGTCCCAACCAAACGCCTCTATACCAATCCCTTCAGTCTCTTCCCTCACTACTACACACAGTAATCACAGAAATAGAGATCTGAAGAGACCAAGGCATACAAGTGCCTTGGTTTTTTCCTCTCTTTAATTGTGCTACATTGTCAAATAAATTCTCGAACCATGGTTGCCCTTCTAGAATCTTTGTTGGCCGATCAATCTTCATTACCGGAAGACCAAATAGTCAACCTGCGTCCCGGCTATCCCAACCCAGTGACAACTACCAGTATAGAAGGCTTTCTGTAGAGCAGTTGATTCTAGAGTTTAACGATGATCGTACCTGAGAAAATGCCCTACAACGCCTCTCTAAGGTCACGATCATAATTCATATATTCATGTTATCGTCGTTTTTCATTATGTCGGTAGTTACCATATAAATGAAACATCATCTATGATAATTTCATTCTAATTCCACATCCTCATAGAAACTAGTATACTGGACCAATAACTTCAAGTCTCGGGAGTAATCCGGATTTAATCTCATGAGATAAAAATGATTGAGACAGCAATTGAGGGGTGGATTCGTTTGTGCCATATTCCTCCAAATTTGGGGAAGTGAATCCTCGAACCAAGTAATCTGCCACGCTTCTGGCGTAGGATAGATTGATTGGTTGGTCGCTAATGTACGAGGGTCAGCCATAGTAGTGGGGTTTTTGCTTTCGGGACAAAGGTCTGTCGTACATTTGGTACACATCTTTGCAAGCACATTTGCAGCTGGTATATGTGATCTTGTCACTTTTGCTAGATCAAAAGAAGTGTCTGGTTATACTCTTACGATCTAAATTGGGATTGAAATGAGACATAGTAGGGACGTCCATGATAATTCACGTTGTTCTTTTAGGAACGTTGACGTTCTTATCTCCCCCTAATGAAGAGAAGACTATCTCATAAAAGTGACAATCCGCAAAATGAGCGGTAAAGAGATTGTCTGTCAAAGGTTCTGAGTAATGAATATTAGATGAGAATCATAACCGACATAAATTCCCATCATTCCCTGAAGACCCATTTTCTCTTTTGTACGTAAAGGCGACACAAATGGCTCATAGACCACACAACCAAAGACGCGCATATGCAATATGTCGGGTTCGTATCTGGTAACCAACTAACACGCGTCTTATAAGGTTGGGTCGTGATGGGCCTCAGGCGGACCAACATGGTTGCTTGCAATATAGCACGGCCCCAAGCAGAGATCAGGAACTTGGTACGTATGACCAATCGATTGCACAATTATTTGAAGGCATTTAATGAATGCTTTTGCTAGGTCGTTCTGGGTATGAATATGGGGTACTTGATGTTCAACTTCAAAACCCAACCGACATGCAATATCCATCGAAAGTTAAAGTTTTTGATGTAAATTCTCCAACTTATCCAATAAAATAGATTTGATCAGATAATCAGGGTGGTGAGCCCTGAGCTTGTTTATCTGAGCTACAAGTGTGGAAAATGCAGCTGGTGGACAATAGCCACACGTGTGACAAACGTGTAGAAACTTCAACCAATACCATAAAGTATCTAAATGGTCCGCAGGGTGGTTGAATCAGTCCACAAATGTCCCATTTGAATCCTTTATAGAAAAGATGGAGGATGCTAAGGTATAGTACGCGTCCAGGTATGATGTCATTACTTCTGGTAAGAGGATGCCCAAAACGGTGCATCACATATCATCCTATATATCCCAAACGTACATCCATAGCGAAAAATTCCTTTGGAATTGCAAGCTTTTGGTCGGCCACATAGGGGCTTGAATAGGTATAATTCACTCATTAAGCGTTCCATCGTCTCTAGAATATGCTTCTGGCTATATTTGTAGGAAGTGCAATATGGTAATGTGCCAAAGAATTTTACTCCATTTTCTACATTGGTTTCAATATGGTAATAGTGCTCTTGAATATCCTTAAAGCTCCAAAGGGCGTTCTTCCGAAACAAGTGAGTATAAGGCTTCCCTTTATGGTAAAATTAGTACCATTGGACAATATAGGGCAGTACCATGCCCCACAATCAGGTTGGATAAGCCTGAAAGGTTGTCAGGGGATGATTAAGTATGAAGTTAGCATAGAACCAGACTGCTAACTTCCCCATAAAACATACCTAAGCATGAGTTAATTGTAGTCACATGTGATAATTTTCATTAATTAACTCTTATTCGAGAACAATAGTGACATCCAAACACCAATCTTAAATCCGAAAATAAAATAAATTATTCACAAAGTAAACCAAAAAGACAAAGGGATTCGGCCAATAGGCCTGCCATGTCAAATTTCGCTATTCCAAATATGTTAGGTGGAGCAAAATTAGTCTCACGTATTGACTACGGGAATGGTACTCCTCAACAACATTGGTAGAGGCACATACAAGTGCATAACAAATGATCTATTTCATCAAAACGGAGTTAGATTCTGCAGGGTAGAGGTTCGAGAATACTATCCTTTATTCTTGAAGTTTTAGGTGCCAATGATCATGCTTCAGGCGTGATACCACCTCTTGGCAAACCTGAGTCTACCATATGTTGTAAAACAAACTCGAAATTTGATTGCATGAGAAAAAGACAGACCCAGACTTGGGTTCGGTAGGCTCCAACCGAAGCTAGGGGGTTTGTTCGGTAGGCTTCTACCGAATCAGGGCATTACCGTTCAGTGCATCTCTGCCGAAGCAGAGCGTGCCCTTTCAGTGCATCCTTGCCGAAGCAAGACACCACCATTCGGTAAACTCCAGCCAAAACTGGTTCTATACCGTTCGGTACCTCCCAACCGAATTGTTGGGGTACATTTCTCTCACAAGTGTGGTAGTAATTAGATCCGATAATTTGGTGACTTCATCTTTCTATACTGCTACTTCACGAGCAATTTAGATATAGAATGACAAGAAAGATTTTCTTCCAGTCAAAATTCGATCAGATATAAACTTCAGAATTGTACCTATTCATTGACGTAAAGGTTTCAGTCATGTTTTGCTTCAGGCAAGAATTCATCTTTGCATGATTTGAAATGAACTTGTTTGGCAAGATATAGCAACATTTTATACTTTCGATTGTTTGGCAAAAGAACATTATTTTTGTTATTTTGTCTATTGTATGTATATATACTCTGATGACAAATGAACTTGTTTGTATTCATGTTCTGAAGGATGAATACGAGCAGCTTAGCCGCAAAATTGAGGATGCGGCGGGAAAATCTATTCCATTCGATGTTACCCAAGACTTTGCAGTTTTTTCAAATGTAGAACGTAATAATCACCCAACAATTATCAAGGTATATACGGCTCATTGTTCTGAAACTTTCTGCTCCTTTGTCCTCTGCGTTGTGGCTTTTCTTCAAAGCAACTTCTTCAGTTTTTGGAAAAATGTTAGTTAGATAAGCGTATGAACTATGAAATATATATAGTGATACATACTCTATCTATCCAGAAAAATACAGAGACAGACACACAAAATATCTATCTGATGTAAGAACTAGACAAAGATACCCTAGCTAGGACCATTTACAAATATATCAATCCCGTGACTCCTTCACCTGCAATATACTACGGTTTTGTCATACTGTAAGAATTTAGATGAACCGAATTTCCTAGCTATTTTTCCTTTGCCAAATTAAAATTAATCTGAAACAAGCAATTGCGAGGGTGGGTCGTGAAATGAGTTAGAATTAAGATGACTTGATTCCCTTTGCAACCAGAAAAAAAAAAATAGAAAAACCAAAAAAGAGCTCGGGTGCATTTTAAAACAGTAATTAGATAGCTTACAAAACTGATTAATTAGATGATTTTATATTTTGAAGGTTCTATGGGAGAACAAGGAAGATGTTTCAGATGGACTGCCACATTTGATTTATATATCAAGAGTTTAATTTGATTTATATATCAAGGTTCTATGGTCATGAAATTAAACTCATGAATGTTTTGGTATCATGAGTTTAATTTCATATATATATATATATATATGATCATTATTTAATTTTAACCAATTGATCACTAATATATTGATTGTAGACTAGAGTCTCTGGGTTAATGACCAATGCACCCTTCATGCTGAACGTAGACTGCGATATGTTTGTCAACAACCCAAACATTATGTTGCATGCAATGTGTACGTTGCTCGGATCCGAGAACGAAACCAAAAATGCGTTTGCTCAGTTTCCTCAGATCTTCTATGACGGACTCAAGGATGATCCGTTCGGGAATCAGATGGTAGTTTTGTGGAAGGTACACACAACAATCAATTTTGTATCAGATTTTATGACGTTCCATGAAGCAAAGCTTATATATGAACAAAAAACATGATTTTCAATTGGTGCCATCTATGCATGCATTGTAGTTTGTGGGGCAAGGAATGGCAGGAATTCAAGGCCCTATTTATGCGGGAACAGGATGTGTTCATAGATGAAAAGTTATCTATGGTCTATCCCCTATTGATGTCAACACCGGAGAAAGATACCCTAATATTGGTAGTGGTAAATCAAATTAAATGTCTAAACCTAATGTGTAAACTCAATGAATGCATGATCGATCCTAGTTTTACTGTTTTTTTGGCAGGAAAAGTAGAACTGCTTAAAACTTTTGGGACTTCAGAAGAATTCACCAAATCAGCTGGTGATGCCTTGCAAGGGAATACAGAATGTGTAAACATGTCTTCGAAATCCATTGAGGCTGCACACCGAGTTGGAGGATGTGAGTACGAATATGGCACCAATTGGGGTATAAAGGTACATTGATGAAATATTGTTTTGTATCAATAAAATTTTGTCACATTAGTTGAGATTTAAAAAGTTAAGATAGGAGTCGGTACTACTACGGTTAATTGCAGCGTCGCTTCCAATTCCGAGGTTCATATCATTTTTCACTCTCTATCTGTGCATATTTTTGTTTTTCTCTTTGTTAATTCCTTTTCTTGCTTAGGTGGGATGGAGGTATGGATCAACAACAGAAGATGTCCTTACTGGCCTTTCAATCCATAACAAAGGTTGGAAGTCTATTTTTTGTACACCAGACCCACCGGGGTTTCTAGGATGTGCACCTACAGGTGGTCCTGATTCCATGACCCAGCAGAAGAGATGGGCAACAGGCTTGCTTGAAATCCTACTTAGTAAAAATTGTCCCATATTTGGCACTCTATTTGCAAACCTCCAATTTAGGATGTTCTTGTGTTACTTCTGGGCCCTTACTTGGGGCCTACGTTGTATTCCTGAGCTGTGCTATGCTGCTCTGCCAGCTTATAGTATCATCACCAACACACATTTCTTACCCAAGGTGAGAGATATATATACCACATCCCTTGAATATTTTAGTGTTCATGCAAGTAAAATTAATATTTACTAATCGGGTCGCTATCAATCTTTTTTTGCTAAAATGGTGGCAATGTTTCATTTTTTTATAAATCAAGAAAATCTGTATATACACTGCTACATTAATTGGTGAACAAATTTGATGATATTAGAGTCATTGTTGTTCAAGAGTTTTTACTCTTTCTAATCGCTTTAGATCTAAATGTGTAATGCAGGGCCAAGAACCAACCTACTATATGCCCATAGCTCTCTTCGTCCTTTACCATATTTACACTTTATCGGAGCATCTTCAAACCGGTCTATCGATCCGAGCATGGTGGAATAATCAACGAATGGGAAGAATAACTGTAATGAGTGCTTGGTTATTTGGATTTATTGGTGTCATACTCAAACTCTTAGGGATATCTGAGACAGTCTTTGAAGTTACAAGAAAAGATCAATCTACTTCAAGTGATGAAGGCTCTGAAGGTACTGAAGCTGGCAGATTCACATTTGACAAGTCTCCAATTTTCGTGCCTCCCACAACTATTTTGCTGGTGCAGTTAACCGCGCTTGCTACTGCTTTCTTGGGCCTGCGGCCGCAAGATCAAGACGAGCTAGGGTCAGGCCCCTTGGAGGTTATAAGTAGTGTGTGGTTGGTGTTATGCCTCTGGCCATTTTTGAAAGGGTTGTTTGGTACTGGGAAGTATGGAATTCCCCTATCCACCATATCCAAGTTTGTTGGTTTCACGCTACTGTTCTACACCTTGTGTAGAAATTAGAGTGATGCTCCCAAGCTCACTTATGACTAGTTGTCAGACGTTGATGCAAGTGAGTCTCATATATTATCAACTGCTTACAACCGCTGAAGTGCGCATTGCCGGAAACTGTTGCTAGCTCTCATGCTTCTAAACCATAAACGGTGGTAGTACTACCCTAGCGCTCACCATCGAAAACCAAAATTTTCTTGGGTTTAGTATCTAACTAGTAAATAAGCCCGCGCGTTGCGGCGGGAACCACTGTTTCAAGCGTAACTACATGAATAAGACACATTTAACCTGAATAAATTCAACACAATCGTGAATGAACAGAGGGACACATGAGCGAATGAGGTCGATAAGATAAGCAGCTTGACTTTTATATACATTCAACTAAGCTAAACATGTAAAGACATTGCATAATTAGTAGGAAGAAACTGAACGTTCTTGATCACAAAGACATGGTTGCCAAAAAAGTTATGTTTCCATAAGAAACAAAAGAAACAGAAGCAACATGCAGTTCACTCATATTTTGTATTGTTCAGATGGCAAAATATGTGTCCTGCAAGGCAGGCACCTATTTCAGCAGTTGATAAAAAAAATAGAAAGTGTTTAGTACTTGTGCAATTAGCTAATTTTCCAAGCACAAATGTTCAAAGTCCAAAAAAAAAAAAAAAAAAAAAAAAAAAAAAAAAAAAAAAAACACCCTGAGGTGCGCCTTACTCCCTTCGCAGGTCACATTGTTGCAATTTCAAATTATATTATTAACTCTCAAAACTAATTACATGAAAATGCTTAATCATGTTTTAATTGACATAATCTGCTTACTTGTTACATTCAGGATGGTTATCGTCGCTCCAGCCGGCAGGGTTAACCACCTTGGTCTTGCTGGTGTAGGTATACACCATCTGGGGTCTGCCTCTCCAAGCCCTACCCAAATATGTGCCACTGCCTGCCCAATTAATTATACGTTACATTGTTAGTCACCAAGCATCAAAAGTTCAAAACTATGACTTGTAGACAAACAAAAAGATTAACTACACATATCTTAGTTAATCCACCCAAACTATGTTTTGAAAGGGGGAAGGGGAACAATCATGTGGAATTCACAGTTTATATGGTGAGACACATAATCCACTCAATCATTGTCGTTCTTATACATTCTTCATAAATTATATGAAAATTATGGGGAAAACAAATAACATGCATACATCTATATACGTATGGCTTAACACCCGAGTGTAAATAGACTAAATATAAACATTTGGAAAATGAACAAACCTGTTCGCGAAACATAGACGAATCATCGAGCTTCCCGAAATACTTGTTTTGAGGGACACATAGATCGTCTTCTCATCTTCCATGCAAACCTGCCCCCAAAAACCACTATACTCAATACTAATGAAAATTTCAAGGACCAACAAAGAATGTTGGAATTTCTTGAACCAAAAACGATTTACGAAATTTCTTGAACCAAAAACAACTAATATTGATCTTAATAGAAATTCAGAACTTTGATTAGATTATAGGATTTTGAAAAATAGTCAATACCATCTGAAACGAAATTCCACATTTCTCAAAAAATTATGAAAACAATCTTATTTGAGTTCCATGAATATTCCTAGTATCCAAATAGCATGTAAATTTTCCTACCATCCAAATAATTGGTCAAAAGCTCAAAGTCCAAACAAACAATTAAAACCAAATCCTCAAATGTTTGTTTGGAATGAAGAGGTTTAGGGGGGATTGAAATTCGAAAAGAAAATTTTACATCCGATCCACCCATTACAACCCCTGGCATGAAACTAAATCCCACACCTACTCAAAAGACACAAAGCAGAAAATTACTCAATTTCTAAATCCAATCAGAAAATAAAACCTCACCATTTCTCTCAACAGTATAAACCTCAAGGTTTTCCTTGTGCTTCTTATACATCTCAAGCCTTCTCTGAGTCCTTGAGATAAGACCTTCTCGCACCAGGCTCACTTCCAGTTCCCTTATCCTATCCTCAATTTCTTGCAAACCAGATACCACTGATAATTGAGATAAAGAATCATAGATTATGAGATTAAAACAAAAGTGACCAAAAAGGATACAGAGCCGGCAACTTAAAATGTAACTATTTACTGTGTTATGAAGTACGAATTTAAAATGTAACTATTTACTGTGTTATCAAGCAACCAAGTTATGAAATACGAATTTAAAATGTACTATTTACTGTGTCTATAATGAATCTGTGAAATCAAATAGTTAAACCCTAAAAAGCACCACTGCAAATAGCATAAGAAAATTGAAATTGGGAGAGAAGAATATGAAAAGGGAATACCTTTCGGCCCTTTGAGTTATTGGAAAAAAACCCAACAGAGCAAAGGCCTCCAACTCTAAAGACTGTTGTGGGATTTTGAAGAGAGCAAGAGAGAGAAAATATGTACCATCCCACATCGCCCAGGGGAGTGATCCTTAAATGTATATTCCTACCCCTACCTAGCACGAGGCCTTTTGGGAGCTCACTGGCTTCGGGTTCCGTAGGAACTCCAAAGTTAAGCGAGAAGGGGGCTAGAGCACTCCTAGGATGGGTGACCCACTGGGAAGTTGCTTGTGAGTTTCCAGAAACAAAACCGTGAGGGCGTAGTCGGGGCCCAAAGCGGACAATATTGTGCTACGGTGGTGAAGCGGGCCCGGGAAGTGGTCCGTCCCGGGCTGGGATGTGACATAGTATCAAAGCCAATCCCTGGCCGGAAGTGTGCCGACAAGGACGTCGGGCCCCTAAAGGGGGTGGATTGTAACATCCCACATCGCCCAGGGGAGTGATCCTTAAATGTATATTCCCATCCCTACCTAGCATGAGGCCTTTTGGGAGCTCACTGGCTTCAGGTTCTGTAGGAACTCCGAAGTTAAGCGAGAAGGGGGCTAGAGCACTCCGAGGATGGGTGCCCAAAGCGGACAATATTGTGCTACGGTGGTGGAGCGGGCCCGGGAAGTGGTCCGCCCCGGGCCAGGATGTGACAAATGGTATCAGAGCCAATCCCTGGCCGGAAGTGTGCCGACAAGGACGTCGGGCCCCTAAAGGGGGTGGATTGTAACATCCCACATCGCCCAGGGGAGTGATCCTTAAATGTATATTCCCATCCCTACCTAGCATGAGGCCTTTTGGGAGCTCACTGGCTTCGGGTTCCGTAAGAACTCCGAAGTTAAGCGAGAAGGGGGCTAGAGCACTCCGAGGATGGGTGACCCACTGGGAAGTTGTTAGTGAGTTTCCAGAAACAAAACCGTGAGGGCGTAGTCAGGGCCCAAAGCGGACAATATTGTGCTACGGTGGTGGAGCGGACCCGGGAAGTGGTCCACCCCGGGCCGGGATGTGACAAAATATTAGAAGAAATAAAGCAAGAGAGGGAGAACCAAAAGGGGAAGAAGAAGAAGAAGCAGCAGCAAAAGCGAAGCAGAGGAAGAAGAAATAAGGGAAAAAAAGGACGACTGAAGTTAAGTACGCAACCATATACTTATAATAACAACTAATCAAATAGAACTAAAAAAATATGGAGGAATCATATCAGTCACACTTACCAAATATTGAAAGATATGTTCTCATGCTAAGCCAGAGCCAGCAAGCCCTTGGCAGCCATCTGAGATGACTTTTTTTACACCAAAACCTTCCCTCTCCTCAATTCCTTCAGAGCAGCCTCTGCATTTCATTAAAGAAACCAATTTATGCATGGAATGGAAATAATTTTGTTCATCATTAATTCTTGGAATTATTTCAGCTTTTAGAATGTTTCAAACAAAGTGAACATTGGATCGATACTTCATCAACGCCCAAAGCTGCCACCATCTTACCACCAAGTGCGCTTTTGCCCCATCATATAGAGGATGCGCTCTTTAAACAATTCTTCCTGTAAAAACGAAGAAACAGAGCATTAACAAACACACATGCACAAATCTCAAAGGAAATTGGTAAGAAATAATCCTAATTGAGAAAAAAAAAATCAGAAAAACAGAGAGGACACAACTGGGGTCTATTTCTACAGAACCCATGACAAACAAATATCCAAAATTAACAGATTACATTAACAACAGTCCAACAAAAGTAAGAAGACCAGAAAAATCATCTATGCTAAAGTAAATTTGTTCCATCATGCATAAATCAAGGGAGTCACGGAAGGCCAGTATCTAAGGTAATCCAACTTATTAAAGCATCCAAACAGACTTAGAATTAAAAAACACATGAAAATTCACATTCCAACGTGTTATGCAATCACCAATTTCAGATCAACCAAAACCAAATAAATTTATATCAGTACGCATCAAACCCACCAAACCCAAAATCAAAGGAAGGTGATCAAATGTTTGATTTTGCTAAATATTACAAAATAAAATAAATAGGAATATGTACAAATCAGCATGCATACCTTGTAGCGGTGCAAGGAACAGTAGCATGAGCTGCATCGAGGGCATGTGTACTAGGAAAATTGCTACTGGGAGCTGCAATTAACAAAAACAAAACAAAACAAAAATTGAATAAAATCAAAATCAGAAATTTTTCCAGAAAAAAAAAAATAAAACAAATTATCAAGCTTTGTTGATGAAAGAGAGGTGGGGTTGGAAATATAGGAATTGAGAACTGATCAATATTTAAGCATAATTAATTAAGAAAACCCTAATTAGGAAAATCAGAAATTGAGATGAAAAGGTGGGTGAGACACAACCTTTCTGCTTTTAAAAGCATGCTATAAATTTGTCCAGCACTTAGAAATATAGGAAATTAGAGAATTTTAATCAAGTGTTCGCAAGCATATAACATTACCTGCATCCCATTCATGAAACCAGGGCTTATAGACTCAAACTAAAAGGCAAAGCCCCTTCAACACATCTCCTGGGGCTAAAACCAACAGAAAAAGTTAATACCTGATTATTTGCATTTATTTGTATATCATATATCAGCACGTTAAACTCATCACTAAGTCGCCTATTTGGGAGAACACTGCCAAAAGAATCTAGCATTGACATCATACGATTGCTATATAACAGTGAAAATATGCCTACATTCCCCACCATTGAGTGCAACAAAATCCATGGTCCTGAGTGTGAACTTACCCTTCGCTAGTGTAATGGGTATTCTTGAGAAGTCAAAGCCTTTGGAGCCTTTGGAACCTTTGGAACAGTTCGGAAGCTTCTCTGAGAGGTTGAAGCTTCAGTTGTCCGGGAAGCGTGCTTGCAATGGGCATATCAGAACCTCCTACATGAAATCAGTCGAAGGAAAAAAATTGCCAAGAAATGAAAATCAAACAAAATGGGCAACTCAGATGTTAAAAAAGAACACAATTATCTAAGATTCCCAAACTCCTCCAAACACATACATTTTCCAGACTATAAGAGAACTGATACTTAGAAATCTGTACCATGTAATTAGGGATGGCTCCATTTTGTACACCGTCGTGTTGCGCAAAAGCAATACTGGAATCCTTAGTGTTTACAGTGGCTGCACTTGCCTTGGCTCCTCCTTGTGCATTGTTATTATGCTTCTTAAAACTGAATATTTGAAATAAAAATCATCAAACCCTAAAATTTCCAACAATCTCAAAAATTCCAAAACAAACGTAGTCAAAACCTCAATTTGAAATCCTAATTCAAAGCAATATAATTGCATAGATTGTTAAAAGTGACGGAAAACTGATCAGGAACAAACCCTACACAAAAACAAATGCAAATAAGTAGATACGATACAGAGAGATAAATATATATATATATAAGGCACCTGCGGTTGGAGGAGATGGAAGGGCCGAGCCCACCAGCGCCGGTGCCCATAGGGTAAGCAGGTCCTGTGAGAAATATGAAACCTTGTGAAAAGAGCGCATGTGGGACAGACCAATATCAGTATCGAATACATAGAAACCACAGCGGTAATAACATTCAAAAAAGTCTTTGTTCTATACGACACAATAAAAGCAATAGCAGTGAGGCATAAAAAGTAAAAACAAAAAATTAGGGATTGTAAATTGTAATCTAATCACCCAATAAAATAAAACAGAAATTAAGCACAACAATATCAAAATTAAAAGGAAGGAATAATATGAAACCTTGTGCATAGAACGCTCGTGAGAATGAATCACACAACAATCAAGGGGGGAGAAATCACAAAAGTGACAATTAAAGGGCACCTAACGGACACCCCCATCTCTCTCTCTGCAATCACAGAAATCCCTCGGGTTTCAGGAAGCAAATGGAAAACGAAATGCTTTTCCATCCCCTACCCATACCCATACCTCCCTTACCCATTCCCTTTATCCTTGCAGAAAATCCTCCCATCTCTCTCTCTCACCCTTGTCCCACCTCTCTGTGCAAATCGTAGAAAAGAAACCCTAAACAAATCCCTGAAATCCCTCGCCTAAATCCTCCCACATTTCTCTCAGACACCCCCTATCTCTGTCTGCAAATCCTAAACCAAATCTCCTAAATCCTATCTCGGACACCCCACATACAGCCAAGAAGCCAATATATTAAAGCAATCTCTACATAATACTTTGGAACAATGAAGCAAAATGGTACTTACTTGTTCCTTGTCCAAAACCGTTGGTGCCGCCACACATTGTTATCAATTGTGGGTTTATCAAATCCTTCATGGCTTAGACTGCATGAAGAATTAGAAACTAAAAGATGAATATATGCTGTAAATCATCATATAAATGTAATTACATTTAAAAAAAAAAAAGGGTATGAACAAATTGAATTCTATTTCATCAATATGTAACTGCATGAAAAGTTGCATTGAATGCAGACTCAATCAATTTCCCCAAAGTCATTGTTAACTGAAAATCGATACCAAACCCATAAATCCCACCATTGAATTTGGCAAAACCCAAAAACAAAATACAAAAATTCACTCATATAATCACAGAAAAACATGAAATTTGAGCACCCATTTGGCCAAGTTAAAAGATAAAGGCACTCACATCATCATAGTACTCTTTGGGAAGACCTTCTAATACTGGTTCTTCCTTTTTCTTGCTCTTCCTCAGAACTGCCATAAAAACCCAAAGAAGCACACAAATTCAGAAAAGAAAAGGTCCAAAACTGCCATAAAAAATCCAGAAAGCATACAAATTTATCAGACAGAAAAGTTCAAATTACAAAAACCAACTGATGTGAGTGGGTAGTGAGAGGTTGTGTTAGGCACCTGAAACACGTTTCCTAAGCTAACCGTTTCTTAGCATCTCCATTATACGTTCTCTAAATGCATTTTGTTGGTTTACAAAAAAAAAGTGTGATGTTGAATCATCTTTTGTTTGTATATCCAGGCCAGTTTATTGACATATCTGTTTAGATTTAGTGCAAAATGTGTTAATTAAGCTGAATGAAACAAATAGATCATGCCCAAAAGTGTTGCGCCATTACTGGAAGAATAAATTTCAGTTGATCGATCATATCATGGTTTGGAAAAGTGAAAATAAAAAAAATCAAATTGTATCTAATAAAAACTCTAAATTCGAACAACAAATGCAAAAACTACGTCGTTTATTAGGACGAAGAATTGCAACTCACATGGCCGTCGGGATTTCCAGACTGCTTTCAATAGGTTCCGTTTCAACTCCGGAAATTCCTTCTCCGATTCCATCAAATCGCTTGCCAGTTTCGGCTCGCTCTCAAAGCCCATAGTTTTGCGGGAATTCCTCTTTCCTGCATTCACAAACACGCCGTCACTTTCCTGTCAATTTTGGACTTAAGAGAGAGAGAGAGAGAGAGAGAGAGAGAGAGAGAGAGAGAGAGAGAGAGAGAGATACCAGTGAGGTTGTTGGAGGAGAAGGAGAGGGAGGAAGGTGAGGGAGTGGAGATGGTGGTGGGAGTGAGGTGGAGGCGAGAGACGGGAGACAGCAGCCAGAGGAGGATAGGACAGAGGCAAGAGTCGTGGGTCTGCAAGATGGAGAAGGCAAGGAGGGTTTGATAAGGAAACGGAAAAGGCCTGCTTTGCCATCATCTTTTTCGACCAAAATCACTTCTCAAAGAGATTACACACAGAAGAGAGTGGAAGCTTACCCAAAGCCAATTACGTGTTGTTCACTCTTTCTTCTTCTTCTTCTTTGGACCCAACAATACGTGCAAAAAAATATTTGGATCACAAATTGTCAGGTACAAAAGGATAAATTACAAATCCAAAAGAAAAAAAAAATCACAATCAAACTAAAACTTCAAATCGGTGAAGACCGTACCTTGAAAAGGGTATACGCCAAAAAAAAATTGAACTAATAATAACAAAGAGTTGGGATCACGATACTCACCAAGACAGATCAAAGAGAACATTCTGATAAGCTTTGATCTCGTTGGCGAAGTCCGTCGAACTTCTAATTGAATTCATTTACATATACCCTACACCATTAAGACTTAGTAATAAATTTATATTCATGTATTCCATAAAGAAAAGAAACTCGTCATATAGAACAATTATAGGTACATAATGATTTGACAAGATAACACTTAAACTATGCAAGACCTTGCTATTGCACCAACATGGTGGCAAAGCGTAAATTATTTTAATCAGGTACATACCAATTGGTTGTGAATTTTCTGACGGCAGGTTGTTGAAATACCAGCCACAACAATCTTAGCATCAACCTCGTCCTGCAAGGAAATGAAGTTAAACTTAAAACAGATCATTCTAGGAACACATGTAACCTAAAAAAATGTTATGCATTAAACTTGTGCTTCCAAGCATATATTATATATGACTTGTCCTGGATGTTCTTCTTATATTAAAGAAACCATCATTATTGTTGCATATACCTTAAGCTGGGATAGTAGCATAGATACAGCCCGATAAGCAGGGTCTTCTGTGCTTTCCACTTTAAACATAAACTCTAAGGGACCACCATAGAGAGAAGTGACCTGTTTTGGATTCAACAAAATAGTTCAGACCATATTGGAAGAAAACCTTGGATACAAATTCAACCTATTAAATTAGTTAGCAGAAGGATTTTGAACACTTCACCAGATAAGACATCCCTACAGCGCAAATACAGAAATTTAGATATGCCCACCAAAAGAAAATATAGTTTAACTATGTTAATCTAATATCACAAAGATATTGAGTTTCCAAGTCTCAGACCCAATAGAGTGTAATTTGAACTTCTTATGAAGAAAAACCTAATTTTTCAACTGAAAATAATACAAAAACATGATTGGCTTTGACCACTCTCATTCCAAATGTTCTAGCCTAGCCCCTGACTCAAGGGCTCACCAAATGGGTTTTCGATTTCTGTATGAAATTAGAAGCCTAAGTAATGTTGATGGCATATTGAATCATCAAGAGCAGGATTCATATGTCCCCTTCCTTGCACAGAGCCCAAATATGATCGAAAAGTAATAATGAAAACCTAAACAAATTACAGAGGAACTGATGGGTTTATGCATCAGCAAGGGGAAGAAAAAAAACGACATACCTTCCCGACGCCACCTCAACCCCTCGCGTTGTCCCCATCACCTCGATCCAATCGAATCATAGAGGCTCGGCCCGACCGAAACGAAGCACAGCCTCTCTCCCCCCTTGAAATCTGAAATCCCCACCCCAAAAAACCACGAACGGGCCTTCCTGACGCAAAAGGTGGAGTAAGAGGACACAGGCAAGATAATGGAGACGGCGGCGAGAGGAGGATAGGACAGAGGTGAGACCGTCCGCGTCGTTCTCGCGGGGTCTGCGAGACGGAAGAGGCAAGGAGGGTTTGAGAAGGAAATGGAAAAGGGCGGTTTTACCATTGTTCTTCCCTTCCCACGATCATCAACACCTGTACATCATGATTAACGGCAAAGAGAGGCTGTGGGAGATTTGTAAATAAGTTGAAATTCACCCCAAAACACTGTTCATTTGTACATTGCAATTTCAAAGCCTTCTTTAGACTAAAGTAAAGTAATTATGTAAAGTGTGTGCTATATTTTCAACTTGGTAAAACATCCTTTAGAAGATATATGATATCACATGATTATCTGGTTTACTATATAATTAAGCATTCCCATGTGATTAACTTTGGGACTAGTGGTGGAGCCACACAAAGAAATATTTTCTCTTGCAACCATTTCATAATTTAAGTGGTGTCATTAAACCAATTAATGTTTGCCACGTGTTTAAAAACTGAATCACTATTCCATACAGAACTTGTGATGTGGTGAAATTTTGCAAAAGAGAACCTCTTCACATGAGGACAAGGATACACCCAAGCCCCTCTTGCAGTACTTTTTTCATTTTGTTGTGTATGCTTTGTTTTTGGTGTTTTTAGAGCATTCTCAGTGAGTGTCTCTATATGAGGCTGGAAAAATTGTGGATGTAACCCATTTTAGAGTCTCGAGGAATTGAGGCTTTAAAAAAGAATCTCTCCCAATGAAGAGCTGTTTGTGACATAGCTGGAGCCACCATCATTACTGTGAACACAGTGCTCTCTCTTCTAGCCGTTGATTATCCAACTCACAAGCTAGCTTGCTATGTTTTAGATGATGGGTGTTCAACTCACTCTCTACTCTCTCATTGAAGCCTCGGCGTTTGCTAAGCGTCGGGTACCCTTTTGCAAAGAGTACCATGTTCAAGTTAGAGCACCTTTCAGATACTTCTCTGACCATCCCATTTTGTCAAGTTACAGACCATCAGGACTCCTTCAAGAATGGACAAAAAATGAAGGTAGGATTTGGCCTTATATGCTTAGTTGAATCTGTATATATGTATGATGTATCTATCTTTAATTTTGTAGGATGAGTATGAAAAGCTCTGCCAAAAAATTGAAGATGCTGTCCAAAAATTGGCTCCTCTTAATTTTTCTAGTGACACTGGATTTTGCTCACATAGACAGCAGGAACCCTCCCACTACAATCAAGGTTCTTTTTCTTTAATTCATACTACAAGAAAAAACCTCCCAATAAATTTAAATTTAGTTTCATTGGTAAAGTTAAATATATATATATATATATATGCATGATGACTTTTATGGAGTGACAATAACAACTTTTATTCAGATTTTCTGATTATATATGCTAAACAATTGGTTGACGACTAATATTGTGGTCGACATTTCACATCCTATAACTATTCCTCAAGGTTTAACTAGTGAAACCTAAATAAACTTTCTATCATTAATTTGAATTAATTTTTGTACAGGTGATATGGGAGACCAAAAAGAGAATTTATCATGGTTTGGTGCATTTGGTTATGTAGCCAGGAAGAAACGTCCAATTCACGCACATCATTACAAAGCTGGCGCTATAAACGTTTTGGTGAGAATTAATTATTTGCTTGACTAAGAAAATGTTACCATCTCTCCTTTCAAATACATTTGTAAAATTTGTAAATTACCGTTGTACTTAGGCTTAATTAGCTAGTGTAAAATCTAAGATTTTATACCTAGCGACTAATTTTTGAATTAGTTTTATATACATAGACGAGGGTCTCCGGTGTTATGACAAATGCTCCATTTATGTTGAACGTGGACTGCGATATGTACGCCAACAATCCAAAGATCATTCTTCATGCGATGTGCCTCCTGCTTGGTTTCAAGCATGAAAAGAAGGTGCACATTTGTTCAGTTTGCCCAAATGTTTCACGACACTTTGAAAGATGATCCATTTGGAAGCAAAGGGGTTGAGGCTGTAAAAGTACGCGTATATTATGTTGATTTGAGTCTTAATTTATGAATATTTTAGGTAGGATTATGATTGGTAATTGATTGTAGGATTAATTTCAGTTTACTACCCTGAAGTTTCTTGATTTTCGACCTTTGATACATGAAGTTTTTTTCGTCCCAGTTTGGTAACTAAAGTCATAATTATGGGACACTTTCATACATCCGTTAAGTTTTCCATCAGAACCTCCATTACCTGATGAAGTGGCGCCTAAGTAAACAATGACTGGACGCCACGTGTCAATATGAACCCACGTGGATATTAAAAAATTTCAAAAATTTAAAAACAAATTTCTTTCTTGGGCATCCTACCTCACCCCTCCCGACCCCCACCCTCCTTCTCCTTCCCTTCTCTTCCCTGCACCCACCTCCCCGCACACCCGCCCATCTACCTCACTCCCTCCCTTCTCTCCTCTGCACTCACCCAGCCTCTATACCGTACCCACCCCCACCCTCTATACCGTACCCACCCCCACCCTCTTCACCTCTCATCCCTTCTCTCTCTTCCACCCTCTTTACCCAATTCCTCCCATCAGATCGTCGCCGTATTCGAAACCCCCAAACCCGTCGTCGTCACTGTGGCCTCTAAGATCAGGATCGTTCAGCGGTCGAGACTGTGATTCGCTATCTCCGAAACGCCGATCCGCTACTGGCTCCATTGATCCACCACCACCCACGATCGACCTTCGATAACGCCGACCCATCTATGCGGTGGCAAGGCCTGCGTCATACCCAAATAGGTGGAAGAGGAGCGGGCCAGATGGGTCGGTGTGCGGCGAGGATGGGTGCATAGGAGAAAATTGAGGGAGAATGAGGGGAGAGGGTTTGGGGGGAGTAGGACGCCCAGAAAAGAAAAGAAAATTAATTTTTTTTTAAATTTTTGAAATTTTTTAATATCCACATGGGCCCATATTGACACGTGGCGCTCAATCATTGTCCACGTGAGCGTCATATCATCAATTAACGGAAGTCCTGACGAAAAACTTAAAGAATGTATGAAAATGTCTCAGAATTATGACTTTAGGTATCAAACTAGGACGAAAAAAACTTCATATACCAAAGGTTGAAAACCACGAAACTTAAGGGTAGTAAACTGAGATTAACCTGTGATTGTAATATTTTGTATTTAGCTTTTGTATTCTTGTAATTATATTCTTTGTAGAATAAGGTATATGTGCCTATATATTGTAAACCTTAAAGAATGAATAAAGTAACGAAGTATTCAACATATTTTTTTTTTACATCAAGAGCTTGGTTTCGTTCAAAATTCTAAACGATAAATCATGTACAATTGATGTGTTTCTACAATTGTGCACAATGTATATTGGATGTGCGCCAGCCATATATCTTTGTGTCGTGGTTCAACAATTTTTATGTGTCATGTTTGTCGCTACAGTCTCTGCAAATTTGCCACCTTCTGCAGTCTATTTTACTATCTTGCTGTTAGTGAACAATGCTCAGGGTATCTGTGTATCATTGCTGTTACAGCTTCTGCCTAGAAGTACTGGCTGCTTGGTAGGATTTCACCGAACAAAACAGTCAAGTTTGGTAGGATCTCACCGAGCAGAGTTATCCAATTAGACAAGACATCACCAAACAGAACAGGCCAGTTTGGCCAGTCAGTATCGAACAGAACCGTGTTCTTCAGCAGGATTTTTCAAACTACCTAGTATGCATGTTATACCCCCTCTCACTGATCCTGTAGTGCACGTTCCATCTCCTCTGAATATCCAAGAGGTAAGTATTTTAAATGATAATACAACTAATCCTAATAATGGTGTCAGTACTTACAAATTTCCAGCAAGGCAAAATCGTAGTGTTCCACATGAAAAGTTCTCTCTGGAAGGAAAAGTATCATGTGAGCAATGTTCACCAGAGCAGAGGACATTGATAAATCACATGGAATCAATCAAAATTCCAACTTAGGTAGAAGAAGCCCTACGAGACCTAAGTGGATACAAGCTATGGATGAAGAGATATCAGCTTTGCAAAAAAATAAAACCTAGGACGTAGTGTAGTTACCAAAAGGATGGAATCTGTTGGTTGTCATTAGGTGTTTACAATCAAGTATAAGGTTGATGGATCAATGGATATGTACAAAGCAAGGTTAGTGGCTAAGGGGTACACTTAAACATACAATGTAGATTACCAAGAAATATTTGCTCTTGTAGCAAAGACAAATACGGTACATGTTTTGATTTCCTTAGCTACAAATATGGATTTGTCTCTTAAACAGCTTGACATGAAGAATGCGTTCCTTCATGGGAACTTGGAAGAAGATGAGTGCAGATTGCATGTCTCTTTATGGACTCAAGCAATCTCCCTATGCTTGGTTTGATAGGTTTACTCAGGCAATGAAGAAATAAGAGTATCGCCAAAGTCATTTAGATCACACTTTGTTTTTGAAGCATAGGCTTAGCAAATTGACTGCTTTATTAATTTATATGGATGATATGAATATTACAGGGGATGATTAAGAAGAAATCCATAAGTTACAACTAAATCTTGCATCTGAATTTGAGATGATAAATTTGGGAGAGTTGAAGTACTTCTTTGAAGGGTTGAGGTTGCTTGTTCACCTAAAGGTATTTTCTTATCGCAAAAAAAAATATGTGTTGGATTTGTTGAAAAAGACTGGTATGTTAGGGTGTAAACCTGTGGATACTTCTATGGTAGAAAAGCATCACTTCAGTATTTACCCAGATCAGGCTTCTGTTGATGGAGGTGGATATCAAAGACTTGTGGGGGATTGATTTATTTATCTCATACTCGTTATGATATTTCTCTGTTATGAGTGTTGTAAGTCAGTTTATGTACTCACCCAGTGAAGATCACATGGTTGCAGTAATGCAAATTTTATCATATCTGAAGTTTGCAACCGGTAAGAAAGTACTTTATTTGAAAACATGGGTATCTAAAGGTTGAGCATTTTACAGATGCAGATTGGGCAAATCATCTCCCTAGTTTATGAAATAATAAATGTTCTAGTTTTTTTTTTTTTTTTTTTTTTTTTAAATTTAAATTTGATTCTTGTATATTTTCATGAAATTTAGTGCACTTAACATAGAAACAAAACGATGACGCAAAAGAGGACAAAGTTGAACTTATCTTCATAAAATTACATAAGTTAGGAGAAGTAGGAGGAGTAGAATTCTCTCCCCTCTTTTTTTCCCTCCCATTCCCTCCCCTCCTATTTGAACGGTCACGGTTAAGCCACGTCAACATCTTATATTAATTTTTTATAGAAAGAGAAAGACAAAATAGAGAATGTGAGAGGAGGGGATGGAAGAGAATGAAAAGAGGAGGGGAGAGAATCCCAGGGAGTGCAAATCTCTTCCTTTTTAGAGCCTCTTTAATTTTGCCCTATGTAATTTTAAGTTAATTTTAGTTAGAAAGACTAGAAATCTATTTTAAGAACTCTTTTGTATACTCCAAACTGCTCCCTAGTTTTTGGAGTAATAAATATTTAAGTTCTTTTTTTAATTCAATTTTGATATATATATATATTTATTTATTTATTTATTTATTTATTTATAAAAAGGAGTGCAGGGTGGCATATAAACGCAGACAATGAAGCAAAGAATACAAATTGAGCTATTTTCATGTCGGGATTTGGAACTAAGGGCCGTTACACAAACTAGGCGAAATAAAAAGTGCAAATCTCTTCCTTCTTAAGCATCTCCAAATTCCAATCATGCCTTTTGTTTTAAAATTTTAGTTAAAAAGACTAGAAACTTACTAAGATCGTTTTATAAATTTTAATATACTCCAACCATGCTCACTATTAGAGAGTAATAATATTTTATTAATTGTTTAATTGAATTTTGTTCTAGAATTCATATAGCCGACCCCACTTAGTGGGAAAAAACTTTGTTGTTGTTGTTGTTTAATTGAATTTTGATACTAGGTAAATGTAAAATTCTTAAAACCTAAAGTAAAGCTTCGCCACTCAGTACTACGGTCTAGTGATATTCTTCCTTGTTTAGAAGTGATAGGTCCTAGGTTCGAATCTCGTGTGACACACCCCGACCAGAAATCAAGGCGTGTTGACCGTCACGTGAAGGTGACGTAACCAAAAGTGCAAGTGATGTAAGAAAATTGTGAATAAATTAAAACCAAACTAGAACTTAATTAAACTAATAAAGTGAGTGCGCAGTAGTGGGTAGAACCCATAACTACAAATATTCAGAGCATAGATAAAAAGTAATGTAGTCGAACTAAAAAGGTACTTATTACACAATTGGATAAGTCCCCTACAGTTAATTGGGAATTATGTCAGAATCACCACTAGTCCTCGCACGCCCCATAGTAGGTCAGCTATCTAAGACCTGGAGGGGCGAAAAAAAGAAGGGTGAGTGGGCACAAAAATAAAGGTTTATAAAATCTATTTGTTTTCCGAACATACTAACCCCTCGCTATAAAACAAGTATAGTTTCCCGAAAATCATACTACGTAGAAGTATGAAATCAAATGCATGCCAACAAATAATCCAGGAATATGCCACAGCAGAATATCTCAACGGCAATATGAATATAATCATGTGCTCAACAAGCTATACTAGCATGCAAATCGGAGTCACCTAATGTGACCTGTACGACTGCACCTATTACTCATCAATCTATGCTAACACACGAGTCGGAGTCACCTAATGTGACCTGTACGACAGGGCTAGCTGTAATAATATACGCTCTAGTGCTACAATCACATGAAGGCTAGAGCTATTCGCTATCACATACGAGTCAGAATTGCCTATTGCAATCTGTACGACAGGGCTAGCGCCTACTTCGATCCAAGGTGAGCGTGCGGTGCTGATGTGAACGACACGTGAAAGACTAGCCTGGCCTAGGCTAAGTACTAACACCTGGGTGTAGCAATGATGAGCCACTATATGAATATAAACATGCCATACAATTCAATCATGCCAGACAATACAATAAACTCACCTGAACTGACACGCTCCGACCCCGATGTCCTCGGGACATAGGGATGGTCACGTGCTGGCCGACACCCGATGGGTGACGAAAGCCATTTAATTTAAGCGAAAACGGAGGAATATACTAAACAGGCATATAGGGACGAATGACACCAAACTAAGTTCAACAGCTAAATATTAAACGTTAGGATAGTGCACAATATGTCCAGAGCATACGTCTAATACAGAGAACAAACGGAAATTAAGATAGGAAAGTGCAATTACAATAGGTGCCAAGCAGAGAAGATATAGCACGAAATCACTGGTAGAGGAAAGCCTCGTAGCTCAAATCGTAATCCTCGTTCTGAGGTTCTGAAGGAGGCGCAAAACAAACATGAGTGGACCAATTTGATATACATATACTAAAACAGTTATCAACATACTAACCCCTAGGTTTTATGAAAACACATATATATCATGATAAACATAGGTTTTCCGAAACCTAGCATGCCGTGCACTATCTCAAATCATAACTTGTATATATAATAATCACTAGTGAATGTCCAATATAACCCACAGGCCCTAGCCAGTCTCCCTGTCTCTGAGTAGACAGTCAGAGGAAAATAACCCCCAGACCCTAGCTAGTCTCCCCGTCCCTGTGCTTAATAGCCAGAGGAAACACACTCCAGGCCCTATGCCAACACCAAACGGTCACCCGGGATGGACCGGAATCTATCCCTTTATCCCGTAGCGGAATCAGGACCACTAGGTAAGTACAAAACCAGTGAACATATATACATTGAAAAACATCTTCATAGTATAAAGTTATCCATCATCTATACTATAAAGAAGTGTTCGAAACATGTTCTAAATATCATATCATCATCCATCGAATATTCTATAAGAACATGGGTTATAGGAAAAATAGTAGTAATTCAAACTAGCCTCAGTAAGCATGTTATCTCAAAGCATTTTGGTAGAACATAATCATTAAATCATGCTTTTCATGTATGCATTTCTACTATCAAAACATGCATTTTTGAAGGGGTCCATTCACCATACACCGTTGGTGCAAAGCCCTGCTAACAAGAGTAATAGGAATCATCACTAAGAATCACACATATTCACATAAAGGGTAACGGTAGTCAAATTTTACTCGGACGACTTAATTTGGGAAAACAGACTTCAAAAATGGGTCAAGAACGTCGAAATTAGCCTAGGAGAGGTCCCGAACGAAAACACAAAAAAATCAACTGTCAAAGTCAACGCTGACCGTTGACTGGTCAAAGTCAAAGTCAACGCTGACCATTGACCGAGTCAATGGTCAAACCGGGTCAAAGTCAACGAGTTTGGGTCGGACTAGGTCAAACCGGATCAACCCAATTTACGGTTTAGGTTTAGGTTTTGGGGCTAATGGGTTTGGGTTAGGAAAATGGGCTGAAAGCCCAAATTCTAATTGGCTTCAAGGCCTTAATTTGAAAGGGTTTTGGATTGGAGAAGGAACGGGCTGGAGGCCCCAAACTAACACGGCCCGAGGGCCTTTGGGTTTTTAAGAAAATAACTAAAAATAAAAATGTAACGGGCTGGGGTTTTGGGCTGCACAAAACGGGCTTAAGGCCCGTGGGTTAAGGGAAACGGCCTAAAAGGCCTTGGCTCGCTGAGAACGAACACCAGAGCCTTTACAGCTCCGACTGATAGCAAACAACAATCCTAGACCCCGATCTAGGTATCAAAACGAAGAGTGAGACGAGTAGAAGAGATTGTTACCTTCGATTAGTCGTGAAAAGGCCGGAGATGTTCGGAAAGTTCCTCGACACCCACGCCCTCGCCGGAGCTGGGTGTGCCTATTCCTGAGCGGATCTCACTTTAAAACCTTGGAAAATAATGAGATAACACTTAATAATCGTATCCCAGCAACAACTAAACGGAGAGAAAGAAGTTCGAGACTCACCACGCCGGAAAACTGGGTTTGGGTGTCTCGAGTTCGCCTGGGTTCTTCTCTGTGCTCTGCCGAGCCTTACACATCGAGGGAAAGAGAGATACGAGATGATGATGCCTGAACGATGGTGCTGCTGTATGTGTGTGTGTGGTTACGGCGATAGAAAGAAAGAGAGAGAATGCAGAGAATGAGAAGAATGGAGAAGGGTCACGGGGTAGGGGACAAAAACATAAAGAAAATAGAGGAGGGCTAGGGTGCTGCCACGTGGCAGTTTGAGAGAGTTTAGGAATCTAGATGAAAGGTCCACATTTAGTCAAAATAGAGTATCAAACTGAAATTTCAATAAAAACTTTAGGGAACTTACGAAATTATACAGATAATTGGGGGGTTGGGGTGTTACATGAACTTACCTGCGTGTCCCGTAGCATTACCTAACATTTCATAATGGTATAGTACTTATGAGCAGGTAAAATGCATATGAATATGCCATGATCAAATATTTAAATCTTAACCACATAACAAAATTTTTAAAATTAAATAACTCATGGAAATATGCATAAAACAGTTTAAAAGCATTTATGGAAACTATACGATATATATATATATATATATATGAAAACAAAATGCCCACTCACTGGTATGTCGTAGGATCGTATTCCCCTAGTCTCGCTTGTCCACGTATGTCCTCAGGGTATGTCTCCCTTATATGCGAAATAACTACTTATAATTAATTAATAGGACATATACGGAAAAACTAGGAAAAACTCTCCATAATTTGCTTAAACGGAAGGTTTGAATATACCAAAACGTTCTACTCGAAGTCACGGACCTACACATAAAAATCACTCACCGGCAGGAGGCTGGACGCGCCCTCAAGCGCTGTCCAAACCATGGCCACACGCGCGGCTACGCGCAGGCACGCGTTTAACAGAAACCTAACGACAGTTAGGAATATTTCGTTAAAGTGACGGAATATTCCGTTAAAAGTTAATGGCGTTACCTAACACCGTTAGAATATTCTGTCAACTTTGACGAAATATTCCTTGTCTTCTTCGGTGAGCCTCGCCATCCGCCGCCCCCTGATTTCGCCGGAAACTAGAAAAACTCGCCGGTTTCTGGAAGATTTTCAAAACTTCATATCTTTTTCATTTCTCAACCATTTTTCACGAAATTTATATGGATTTGAAGCTTATGAAGAGTAGAACAATGTTCTACCTTACAAAAGTGGATGGAAACAGGCCTGAAAATGGCTTGATAGTCTCGGCCAAAACTTAACTTCTTGAACGTGCTTGCTTCGACGTCAACACCTCACCAAAACTGGTCTAGGAGCCTTAGGAAGTTGCGTAGAAGCTTTCCCGAGTCTTGAAACTTTATAACTCGGCCGGGATCGCGTCGATACCAACTTGACCGAGTTGGAGCTTCCGAGTTGGCGAGTCAAAATTCGCCCATTTGAAAAACGGTTGGTATGGTTGTGCTCGTGAGGTCAGGATGAGTATGGTTATGGTGTTTGTGAGCTCGATCTGTGAAGACTGATGAAGGTCTTTATTGTTACAAAGAGGAGAGAGCTCGATGAGGGAAAGAGAGAAGAAGAAGATGAGAGAGAGAGAGAGAGAGAGAGAGTTAAAGAGTAGATGGGTTCTAATTGGGCAAAGAGAAAGTAGGAGTAGGTTACTGATTGGGGGAGAGGTGTGAGGGACATATTTGATTGGTGGGTGAAAGAGGAAGGCACGGGTCCAATTTAAAAAGAACAAAAGATAGGCTTTTTCATATTTCCTACAGTAAAAGTAATTAGAAAATCTATCCATAACAGTGTTTCCAACACTGAAAAAATTAACGTACACTCGTAACGATGAGTACCAATTAATTCCGATAGTGAGAAAAATAATTTAAAGCTGCAATCACGTCCACGTCACTTTGATAACAAGGGCATAAATGACAATTTACATATTCGGGGAGAAATTACATAGAAAATCAGGGATGGGTCGTCACATCGTGGATGGCAAATTCGATACCAAATTAGGCTGCCCATTGTGTGGCTTAGCCGAACTCCCCCTTCCCCTAGTGTAAAAATATCGATGTACTAAAAAAATGGGTAAAGACTCTAAACAAAAAAAAAAAAAAACAAAAAGTAAATGTTCAAAATAACATTAAACATTAGTCATTTGGAGCCAACGTCTCTCTTCTTATCTTATAAAGAAGAGCATGTTTGAAGTTGAGTATTACTAACTTAATAAATTTTAACTTAGAAGTTCATTTAGAGTATGAGAATTCCCACTATTTTCATGGACTATTTTTCTGTCTCCCTTTTCTTATTAACTTGTGTAGTAAAAGTTCTTATTTTGGTCTAATAATAACAATATAATCTTCAAGGAAGATCCACTCATTTATATTTAGTGAACCTTTTTTTGGATATACTTTATGATATTTGGGAGAAGAGAAGTGGAATGTGTTGAGTTACAACATAAGGTAAAATAGTGTTAAGTGTGAGTACAAAGTAGAGTTTAAGTACATTACCCTTGGTGTTTAAATTCATTTTTAAAAAAAAATATTCATAGTAAAAGAAGAAAGATTTGCCACATAATATTATAGTGTAGTGATATTCCTTTTTTACTTGTACGTGAGAGGTTTTAGATTCGAATCTCATGAAAAATAAGTTCGAAAATAATTTATTTCCCCACCATTTATTGTAAATAAATGACTATGTCATATATATATATATATATATATATATATATTTCATTTCTTTTAGGCTTTTTATCCAAAATAGTCATTGAGTATGGTATAATTCTTTATTTTGGTCATTGAGATTTGAAATCGATAGAAATGGTCTTTGAGTTTGTTCACCATCAATCATTTTGGTCTTTCTACGGTCCTTCTATGAAAAATCTTGTTAAATTAGAACCAAAATGACAAATATACTCTGAATTTAATAAAAAATAGTCCAAAATAATATACAAAAATAGAGGATACATTTGTCATTTTTTTCCTTATTTAACGGAGATTTTTCACGAAAGTACCAAAATAATTAATGGTAGACAAACTCAATGATCATTTTTATCGATTTTAAATCTCAATGATCAAAATAAAGAGTTATGTCATCTCAAGGGCAATTTGGCTAAAAAAACCTTTCTTTTTTGCAACGAAAAAATCATGTAAAATCAAGATATGCATTTAAAGATTATATCCAACAAAAATTTGACTAAATCCAACAAAAACTAAGAATTTTGACTCACACTATGACGTTAAATTCTCGCTTACGATATTCGTAATTGTATTTAGAATTATGATTATATTCTAATTACGGATGAGAGACAAATGAATGATGGACGGTTAAGTTCATTGTATTATGATTAAGCATGATTTGGGCTCTCAGATGTAAGAAATTTTTATTCAACCGACGCGCTTTCTCGCACGCAGTGTACGTGACTCACAAAAAACAACGGGCCGCATTTACTGTGGGTGAAAGCCGGGGCGGAACAAGCGATGCGCATTAATAAATATCGCGAAAATTCCGGGGATAAAAAAGGATAAAACAAAATCAAAAGAAGGAAAAATGTAAAGAAAATAGCAAAAGGACACCTTTTGCTAGGCTATAAAACCCAAGAGGTTTTTTTGAGAGTCCAAGTCCCAACCAAACGCCTCCATACCAATCTCTTCAGTCTCTTCCCTCACTACTAAACACAGTAATCAAAGAAATAGAGATCTGAAGAGACCAAGGCATACAAGTGCCTTGGTTTTTTCTTCTCTTTAATTGTGCTACATTGTCAAATAAATTCTCGAACCATGGCTGCCCTTCCAGAATCTTTGTTGGCCGATCAATCGTCATTACCGGGAGACGAAGCGGGTCAACCTGCGTCCCGGCCACCCCAACCCGGTGACGGCGACCAGTCCAGAAGGGTTCCTGTGGAGCAGTTGATTCTAGAGCTTAACGATGATCGTACCCGAGAAAATGCCCTACAACGCCTCTCTAAGGTCACGATCATAATTCATATATTCCTTTTATCATTTTCTCTCACTCTCTCTTCTTCTTTTTTTTTGCCTTATTTCTTTTCTAATCGAATTGCATGTTATATACTTATACTTCTTGGTTTATTACTTCAATTCTATTTTTTCTGCATCAACAGTGGCTTTGCATGTCAAGTTCAGAGTCTGTGTGTCACGTACACTGATTTTTTTAAGTTATAATTATAAAATTAATATTTTTGGGAGCAGCAATTTTGATGGTGCAGTTCTGTTTAATTCTTGTTTAGGGATTGACTTCTTCTTTTAAATGTTTTTATTTACCCCGTTTTTGTTGGCTCCTACTGATGATAGAGGGGTTTTATATTGAGGGGCGCAAATTAGATATTGAAATTAGAGGATAATTGCGGGTTTTCTATACAGAACCTCAAGTTTCATCTAGCTATGGAGTGTTGTGAAAATATAGGTAATGACAAGGCGTTGCTTCATATGATACATGCATATGGACTATGTACAGATATAACGCTTATCAGATCAATTTTTTTTTATAAGGATAATACTTTTTCCTCAATTTCCCATTAAATTGACATCAGCACCCAATATAAAACGTCATAATAGGGACTATTTATTTTCTTTGTCATCATCTAAAAATATATCTGTAGAAAAACTTATATGATTCGGAGATATGTAGTCGTCCATATGTGTCAAACAAATCGATGGTTCATCATAACTGTCAATTTGTTTGACATATATAAATGGATGACTACATAATTTTCAAATTGAAATAATTTTCTTAGAGATGATCTTTAGATGATGATAAGAAGAATAAACAATTTTTGTACTAACTCACATCTTACCCAGTGAAAAAAAAGTCCTTATTGGTAATTATCACTCTCTCTAAGTTCAGATTAGGGAAATTCGTGAAGACTTGGCTCCATTACTGTGGCACTCATTTGGTACTACATTTACGCTGTTAAAGGTACGTATGGCATGCATGTCACTTGGCTGTTTTAATAAATAAATTTCAATTAAAATTGAGTTAATTCCGAGATTAAAATTTACGACGATTTAGCTCGTTCATATTTTTCGTTATTTGCAGGAAATAATTGCAGTGTACCGCTTACTTTCAACCCCAAATCTTACTCAGGAATCATCAAATCGGGCATGCAATACTCTCTCTCTCTTTCAGGTCAGTACTTTCACAATAATTTTAATTCAATTTGTCTACAGTAAAATGATTTCCACAGTACTCTTTTTCTCATTTACACACTTGCGTTTATTTCGGTTAAATTGAGTAAATTAAAGAAGAATCAATGAACAATAACAAAAAGGTGTGTGCGTAGCTGCTGAGCTAACGACATTTGCTACTGTGATTTTGGTTAAATCATCACGTTTCCTTTGTGTTAAGCTAATGACATTTGCTTCTGTGATTTTGGTTTTGATTTTTAACAGTGCATAGCTGCTCATCCTGAGACAAGAGAGCCATTCCTCCGGGGTAATTTTCTTTTGCTAAATATATCTGTATAAACTGTGACCTCTTATGACCCCAAAATTAATGCATACTTAACTGAGTTTTGATCTTGTTTGCAGCTATTGTGCCGTTCTATATTTACCCTTTCCTCAACACGACGGAAAAGGACAAGCCTCATGAATACTTAAGGCTGTCGAGCTTAGGCGTTATTGGTGCCCTTGTCAAGGCATGTACATATGGAATCATGTATTACATTTGAGAAATGCACAGACGAAACTAGTTACAAATATTTATTCCGAACAATAATCCATATACAAACAACGATTTAGCACCTCTTTATTGTCTGTTTAGTGTCCTGCAAATTGTTTATACTTCTTATATATCCCATTTTCATATCTTTCTATGAGCTTGAATCTTCATTAACATAATGACATAATTAAATTTGGATTTCCCCTTTTCCCCGGTTCAGGACAATGACGAAGAGACTGTTCTTTTCCTTCTCCAAACTCAAATATTCTACCATTGTATGCGCTGCATTGAAGTTGGCACTGGACTGTCAAAAACTGTAAGAAACTAACAAAGGAAGTTTATAAAAATTAATTATTTCTAAACTTAATTATGCTGAAAAATCTTTTTATCTGTATATGCAGGTGGCCACATTCATAATGGAGAGGATTCTGATGAGTCCTGAGGGACAGAAGTACTGCTGCGCTTTCCATGATCGTTTTTTCGTAATCACTCAAGCTCTTACCAAGATGCTCGACAGGATTACTACAGAAGAGCCTTCCCTCCGGCTGCTTAAACTTATCGTTCGTTGCTGCATGAGGCTCGCAGAAGGCCAAAAGTAAGTTACTCTTCATAGTTAATACTTCCAGGTCTAAGCTCGTCGCGAGTCTCGGACTAGACAAGATTGGAATTGAGTTCGAGCAAGTTCTAATATATTTGTGTCTAATACAATTAACTAGTCCAGTCTCAACAATTTCAAGTTCGTTAAATATCCGTCGTCCTTTAGTCTAATTTAACTAAAATATTCGAGTTCAGGATCGAGCCTGCAACACTCTAAATAAGACTAGTAACATACAATATGTTAGACTGTTCTCCACTTTATCTATATGTTTACCGAATGTCATTAGTCTAATTTAGTTGAAATAGTCGAGTCCAGATCGAGTCAGCAAACGAGGAACACAATTACATTTGTTAATTGATGTTTGAATTTTTCATTGCAGGGACGCTGACTACAGAAAGTTGTGTCTTCCTAAGAGCTTGAAGGATCCTAAAGTCATTAACCTCATCGCTGTAAGTTCTTCAAATACTTTTTGTTGGATTTCTTCCCACAGCCCCTTTATTTTTTACTGAAACAAGTCTTCTTGATTTAATTTCCAGGACGACCCAACATCCATGGCATGTATGAGACGACTTGTTCAGTGTCTTACAACTGCGAGAAGGGCTCCTCCGACAGACGCAGGCGCAGAGGTCGAAAACGGGCACCCGGTGAAGACTGAACAGGAGTAGCAGACGAACCATGTTATCATCACCCATGCTGGTTAATCCCCACCACAGATGAAATACCAAAACCATGCAGACTGAAAACTGTTGTAATATGTTGCTTCTCATGAGCACTTTGTTTTCGTTGTTGTAATTTTACTTTTAAACTGTATCATGTTTTAGTGCTTGTACTTCTTGTCGAACTGCTGTAAAATGTTATTCCTAGACTGAAATGTACCTGTAGACCGCTGTTTGTGTTAAAGTTGCCTTGCTTTTTATTGCTTTTTGGCATTGGTTGAGTTAGTCCCACATCGACTAGTTGAGAAGAAGATATAGAATTTATAAAGCTCTTTTGTGCGTCAATGGTCACGACCTTACTTGAACAGGATCTGTTCTATAGGTTGTACCTCTGTATCCTTGATTTCTAAGGAGACAGGAACCCCAGTCTGGTGGATGAACCATAACCGTGTGATCAGAGCGTGATTAACAGCCCTGTGATCCTTGGATCATTCGAGCGGTAGATGATCGTTCTCAGCCGTTGTAACAACCGGCTGGGGTGGTCACACGGTTGTCTGACAGGCCCCTTTCCCAATTTTTTTTTTTTTCCATTCTCTTCTTCATTTCTTTCTCCACTTGCCCTTCGGTTAAATTTCACATTCCGTCCGGGCATAGGCATTGTGCCCGCCGTATTGCATCCCGTCTCCGATCGCCGGGTCAAAAAAACATCCAATATATTTCTTCCATTCTCAATCATGAACTCAATACTCTGATTTCTTTCTAGTCAGGCTTTAGCAAATCTACATGAGATTATAAAGAATAAAATACAAAATTGGGAACAAACAGAAGTAGAATTATATGAACAACCAACATTACATGATACAACCTCATAAACGAATTCCGTCTCAATCTTTAGAAGGGGGATGTAATTCGCCTTGCTTGGGAGGCATTGAAAGAGTGCTTTCGAGCATGAACGAGAGATCATGCATCTGTGACATTATTCTCTCCACATCGTCAGATTTTGATCCTGCTCTTGCACTCGAAACATCTCCGCCCTCCGCCACATCTTCAGATTTTTTTCCATTGTTTGTGCTTGCATCAGCCAACCTAAACACGCAACAGAAAAGGTGGTTAAGATATGTTCATCAAAGAGTTTACCAATACATCTTCCATGAAGCTTTGTGTATGAGATTATTGAAAACAGCAAATATAGCATTCCACGGTGGCTCCAAACAGGATTCTGAGGCTATAATAGCACCCATATAAGTTGGCTTATACACGCACCTGTCTAATACAGAAGGCTCTGGCTGCGCTCCGTCCACTACAGTTGAACCACTGGAGCTGTCCAAGTCACCGGAGTTGCTAGCTGCGCCGAACAAATTTATTTCCGAAGTGTAATCAATAGGTGTTGTCTGATTATTACTTTGTTTTACAGAACTATCTGCAAGATTTGATGCATTATTTGAGCTAGTAAAATCATTCCAAGCATCGAGTGAATCGTCATCCGCATCAGTAGTCTTATTATCAGCAGCCTTGTTGACAGTGGTCTGCAATTCGTTGTCTTGAACCCAATCAACACCACTTTGTTTTACAGAACTATCCACAACATTTGGTGCATTACTCGAGCTTGCAAAATCATTCCAAGCATCAAATGAATCATCATCCTCATCAGTAGTCTTATTATCAGGAGCCTTGCTGCTAGTGGTCTGCAATTGGTTGTCTTGAACCCAATCAACACCATTTTGTTTTACAGAACTATCCACAAGATTTGGTGAACTACTCGAGCTTGCGAAATCATTCCAAGCATCAAATGAATCATCAACTTTATCAGTAGTCTTATTATCAGAAGCCTTGCTGCTAGTGGTCTGCAATTGGTTATCTTGGATACCACCCTTCACCTCCGCAAGTGTTTCGAACTGTTCAGGCCCTCCAGAAAACCCAGAGCTGGAAACGCCCAACAGATCATCTTGAAACCAGTCGGTGGACATGGATGTAGACCCAGTCAAACTATGGTTTGATTTTTCATTCATTGAGTCCACTACAGACCCAAATACTGTGTCTATGTGGGCAGAAAGATCCACCGTGGAACCCACAAAGGGGTCAAGGGATTTTGATTCTTGGGGAAAGCTTTCAGAAGCTTGAGGAAGGGTTTCAGAAGCTTGAGGAAGGTTTTCAGAAGCTTGAGGAAGTTTTTCAGAAGCTTGAGGAAGGTTTTCAGAAGCTCGAGGAAGGGTTTCGGAAGCTTGAGGAAGGTTTCCAGAAGCTTGAGGAAGCGATTCAGAAGCAGCAAACTGAAAACTTGCCGCCCAACCAGAATCGCCACTCTCTCCTTCAGTAGTCTGCACAACTGTCTCGAAAGGCTTTACATTCTCAAACAAACTAAGAGTTTCATGACCTTGGAAACTCTCTTTACTGACAATCTGTGTGTTAGACCCGAACAGCTCTTCAGAACTACTTGAAGCACCGTCTTTGTTTCCTTCAAAGAAAAAGTTGTCGAGATTGACTCCAGCCAAATCTGGTAATTTGGGCAGATTGGGGGTCTCATTTGAGAGATCAGTCTCAATTTTCTCTGGCCTAGAGGTCCATTTTATCTCAAGATTTAAGAGATCAGACAGACTTAACTCATCCTTCCGTGCAGTCTGTCCTCTGTTTAATTCATTTGCTCCAATAGGTAAATCCACTATCTCCTGCAAACCAAAGTCTCAAACTTCACCCAAGTATTCAAGAAGTCCCACAAAATTAATATCAAAGTCTACAATCTACGTTAACGAGAGGACAATAATCCTCATTTCTAGCAAACAAATGATAGGCAGACAACTATAATTTCCCACAAACATGATATGGTTACTGAATAAATGGACTACAAATCTGTAGCACCTACAAAATTTCGAGTGTGATCTGCTTATAATCTTACTAAGTAGATTTTGATACAAATCATATACAAATACAATGTATTATTTCTACATCTCTGCATAATCTCAGAATCGCCTTTAAGCGTTCAAGCTTTTTAGTTTTCTATGCACTGTAGATTAACTCAATTAGCTTCGAATCAGAAAACACAATTAACGAAGTCATTACTCCGTTGGGTGGCTACAACAAGCTGGTAAAACACATTAAGTACACTAAAACGATCAAAGCTTCAATCTTTTTCATCATCCAGAAGCACCAAAACAAATAATTTGTTAAAATCCCTGCTTTCTCCCGAAAAGCAGAACTTCATTCCACAAGAACGCATTGATAATTCAAATTCCGTTTCTTTCTAGTTTTCGCATCAACCAAACAGAACAAGAATCCCCTTTTTATTCCCCATCTTAATCTCAATTTTCTCATCAACCAAACAAAAGATAGAAAATCAAGTCGCATACCGATCCACTTAAGCTCAGGGACTGGAGCAGCCACCGGCACCCAAAAGTATCCCGGAAATTGATGGGGTCAGGAGGGAGGTCCTTGCAGAGTTCTCTGCCGCAGAAGACGCAGGTCAGCGTCTGAACGCCCCTCAGCAGCCGCCCTTTGCAATGCTTGCACCTCAGGTACGGCGGCGATGGATCCAACTCCGCCAGGGTTTCTTCGACCGCAGGCAGATTGGGCAACGGCGTGTCGTCTGGGTCGTAGGATGACATGTTCGTTTCTTTCCGAAGCGAGATCTGCACCTGCTTTATCACATCCATCGGGATTTCCATCGCCACTTTCAGGGTTGGTGGCTGTCGATGCGTGTGGTGGAATAGGGCGGTTGAGTGATGAGGGGCAGAGAGTGACTAGATCGCCATACTTCCCACCACTTTATGTTCAACTCTCATCGCTCGTAATACGGTGGTAATCCTACGATGTTAATTATTACTTTTTTTTTTTCGTTGGGTTTTTTTTTTTAATTTTTAATTTTTATTCTAACAAGAGAATATATATTGTCATACTCAAAAAAAAAAAAAAAGAGAATATAATAAGGCTTATTATATTAACACTATTGAATAAACCTTACATACTTAATACACCTCATATTTATTTTTTCAATTAAAAATTATTTTTATACACCCCACATACTTCTCTATAATATCCTCACACCTCACATTCTCAAAACACACATTATATTTCTATATACGTCCCAATTTCTTCAAATTTTATAATACTCATTTTTAATTTTGATGGATTGAATCTAGATACCCTGCTGTTCCCAAGCTAATTACTCATGTGATTGATTTGTTTTTCGTTTCCAGCTTGATAGCATATTATCATTAACCGCTTTGGACGCTAACACTTATCTTAAAAAAAATTTATCTTTGTGCAGATTGGAAAATCTTATGTCACTTCCAAACTCAATATCTTATGTAACTTTTCTATAACAAAAAAAATAAAAAAGAATTATCGAAAGTTTCAAGCTGTTGGTATTGCAATTCACAGAGCTGGTTTAAAGGCATAAGTTCTGAAGTTTTTCGACATAGTAAATGCTGGGATGTGATATAATGTGTGGTAATAATTTCTTGCAGTCACAGTGACCAATAGCATTGGCATTTGGCATATTCATAGACATTTTGTTAGGGTTTTCTCAATCAATGTGTTTTTTTAGTTTCATTAGTTAGGATTTTGTTCAACAATGGAGGGTGAAAGAGTTTTGATAATTGAAGAAGATAAATAATACGTTAAAAGTAATGTGGGGTGTATTTGGAAATTTCTTATTTTTTTTAAACTGAATAAGGTCGAAATTGTCATTACATAGTAGAATAAATAAGTAATTTAATATTGAATTTTTTTGTGGGATGCATTCAACAATATGTGGGGTGCATTCAACAATATGTGGGATGCTAATAAAAAAAGTTTATAATAAAGATGAGAATTCCAAACAGCGATTAACTTCTCCAACCTGGTAGTGTGATGTCCTACTGACTCGCGTGATGATTATCATAGGCCCTGAGGAAACAAGGTTATTTGCATCGTATATTCATTTAGAAGTAGAACAGAAGGATGAATGAAAATGACTTAACGAGAATATTACCCCTCACCAAACATGCCTCCATCCAAATTCAAAGTTTTCGCCAAAGTGATGGATTGAATTGGAGCTTTCATTGCATTCCGTGGCAAATTCAAGTCTATGGATGGGTTTGGTAGCAGGAAGAAAAAAAGCAATCACGGAAATGCCAGTCCTATACGGCATATACAATTATAGAGGGGCAAATGATGCCTATTTGAATAAAAACATTCAATTAGAGATGTTATTCTATAAAGGAAATTGGTGAAAAGATAATTTTACATTTTGAATTGGTTTTAAGAATATAGTTTTGGTTATAAATTTGGATTTAAAGAGATATTAATTCTTTAATAAAAAAACAATATATGTGACGATACGTGCTTTTAAAATGACTAGAAGCGTTTTGAAGAAAATAAAATATTTTTAGAAACAATCCTTACTAAAAATGCCAGTAAAACCTGGAAAAACACTTAAAGTGTTTCCTTAAAGAAGCACATAACTGGTGCTTCTTAAATCGTGGAAAAACACTTAAAGTGTCTCTGTGAAGAAGCACATAATTGGTACTTCTGGTAGAAAACACTTTTGAAACGCAAAAATATTTTCTCTAAAAACGCTTTCAGTTATTTTAAAAGTAATACGCTCTAGTAATATCGCGTACGGCAATCTCACTCCCGAAACAGTGAAGTTTAAATAAAATAAAAATAAAAAAACAGCGTCAGTGCGTCACTGCCTCCCACAAATCAGAAAGCACCCATCTTTGATCTTCGCAAGTCTCAACCAAACACCGGCGGTCGAACCGTTGAGAATCGACGTCGCCGACTCCCAATTCCGCTACTTCCAATCGATTCGATTTCTGAAGCTGAGGAAGAATCGAGATTAAGAGAGAGATGGCGACGAGTCCGGCGGTGCTGAAGGCGGGGCTGGTGATAGTTGGGCTGTGCATAGCCGGGTACATAGTGGGGCCGCCTCTATACTGGCACTTCATGGAGGGCTTAGCCGCCGTCTCCCACTCTTCTTCTTCCTCCTCTTCCGCTTGCCCTCCTTGCACCTGCGATTGCTCTTCTCAGCCTCTCCTCTCCATCCCCATTGGTAATTTACTCTTCTTTCACTTGCCCATGATCCATTTTTGCCAGATCTGATTAGATCTCTTGCATTTTTCACTTTTTGTTCTGTTGGTTGGGTTTTACACATTTTGTGCTGATTTGATGCCAATAAGCTCAAATTTCCATTGGATTCACTGATTTCAATCCTTTCTGGGTTTTTGTTGAATTTTTAAAGCAACTGGTTTTTACTTCACTCGGCTAATTTACTAATTTATTAGTTGTTGATTGGCATTGTTATCGGATGTATACTTATATTGGTTTGTTCTTTCGTCTGCAGGACTCAGCAACATTTCCTTTGCAGGTTAGTCTCTTTTTGTATATAAGTTTGTATAAACTGATTGGGTTATGATATAATTGACTGCTTTATATCTGTGTGTGTGTGTGTGTGTGTGTGTGTGTGTGTGTGTATTTAGCTGTATCATGTATGTATGATTCTAGAATGAATGTGTTGTGGTATCAATAGCTTCTCCTTGCCATAAAGTAGCCTACTTTCTCATGTTTATGTTGAATAATTAATATTCCCCTGAGGTGTTACATGTTAAGGACTGTAATAATGTGGCAAATATTCAATACAAAGTGTTTTCGAGGAAATCCGTCTGAATCCCAAAATATCATTCAATCCAAAGTAATATTTTCTCAATTTTTTTTCACCTTTAGATCTTCCCTGATAGACAAATTTCCTTAAATCCCTTTTATACATACATTCTGTCTCTCAACGTTACGTGAGTTGATTATGTAGATTGTGTGTGGTTTCTCCTCGTTAAAATCTTCGAAGTTAAGATTGCAACCAGAGCTCTGGACTCGTAGCTTTCTTTAGTGGGACTGGCAATCAATCTGGTCTTCTGATTTTACTGTGCAATTTTTATTGTTTTGGAATGAACCCAACCACCCCTTTTCCTCAACTTGATTTTTATAGTTGTTGATTTCACTTTGTAGGAAGAGTTTTTGTCATTGATATTTATTTGTTATTTTCTTATTTTGGTTGAACCAACCTTCAAATGTTGAACATGGAGATTAAGTTGAAACTCAAAATCATAGAATGTGGACTTAGTTTCCTAAATTTGGTTTTGCGTTGCATTTGCAAGCAAAGTTGGTGATTCAAGTGATTGGCTACATGAAGGTTTCAGATTTGGTTCAATTCTTATATTCTTTTTACGGTCTGTTTATTTCTTTGGTACATATTATGCAGACTGTGCAAAGCATGATCCAGAGGTGAATGAAGACACTGAGAAGAACTTTGTGGATCTTTTGACCGAGGAGTTGAAGCTTAGGGAAGCTGAAGCTTTGGAAACTCAGCAACGAGCTGATATGGCTCTACTAGAGGCTAAGAAGATTGCATCCCAGTATCAAAAGGAAGCAGACAAGTGCAGTTCAGGGATGGAAACATGTGAAGAAGCAAGGGAGAAAGCTGAAGCAACATTAGAGGCTCAGCGGAAACAGACAGCATTATGGGAGCTCAGGGCTCGTCAGAGAGGGTGGAAAGAAGGGCTTACAAAGTCTAACACTCAGACGCAAGGAAATGTCCAGACTGTGTAGAAAGCTCCGTAGTGTTTTTGGAACAGCCAAAGGCTAGTCTTCTTCAACATGGCACTTCCTCTCTTGGTTAGTGATAAACTCTTACTAGGTTATTCTTCTTCACCTTAAATCGTGCATGCTATGCAATCAATTTCATTTACCAAACCGAATTATTTGTATTTACAGTTAAAAGTATAGAGAACTTAGTTGTGTTATCTAGCCTTCCAAAATCAATCGATGTTGTGGCAAGAACCTTAATCATCGCATTCTCCACCGAATTATAGTTGAAAGTTCCACTTGTAAGATTGAACCCAGAAATTCTTCATTGAATGTCAGAGTATGGATGGTTGTCTAAGTCCTGGCTTGAGCTTGATTGGTTAATGTTGAGCTCTTTTGTATTTGATCTAGGAAATTTTCACTTCCTGTGCTGCTTCTATGAAGTTGGTACTTCAATTACTTGATATGCTTGCATTTGAAATCCAGGTCCAATAATTCCTTTAAAAGCTCAATTCCATTGACCATCGGTTCATTTTGTTCGAGCATACAAAAAACCGGGCTGCCCCAGCAACTCAGCTGACTACTCGACCATCATGTCCGTGGGGGGCACAACTTTATAAAATTTAGAGTGTTTTAGCATTGAAAAGTGCTTTTAGGACCTTGAAGCATGTCCAAACTTTTTCTATCAAACGCTTTTGATTTCCTGGAAAAACTTTTAGCCATTCTAAGCAGGCGCTACGACAATAGTTAATGGAACTTTTAGTTGTCTCAAAAAGCTACAAGATCTATGGACCAAATAATGAAAAACGGAGTGGGACAATGAGTATTAAATCACTAGCATAATCCTTGATTCTTGAAGAGGGGCATGCATGATTTTGAAGGCATTGTGCAATTTTTCATATTAAGTGTCAGGTCATCTTCAACTGAAAGGGTTAGATATAGTTTCGTCCCGAGTTGTCTTGTAAGAAATTATTATTAAATGAATAGTGTCATGCTATACTCATATATTATCTCCAACTGCCTCTCAATAATTTATTAGTTTTAAGTTTATACTTTAAATTTCTTAATTAATTTAATTAAACTACCGTTTGATGTTTTCAAATTTAGCCGTTGAATTCGAATCAACTAATGAAGTTGAGAAGCTGAACCCCAAAAAATAGGCTAAGAGGAGGACCATACTTGGCTAGCCTGATGCCTTTCAGTCAAATAATGGCTGATGAGCTCTATAGAATTATAACCTAGCAACCCATTGGACATGAGTTTTTGGATAAATTAGATCATTTTTTTATTTTTGAACCTTTAGCCTTTTCCATTGAAAATAATCTGAAATCTTGCATACAGAATTGCAATTGATCTTTGTACCAAATAAATTTCATGTAAAATTCGTATCACTGGTACGCTGAACTCATTTGTGTCAAATCATCCCAAACAAAGTAAGGTAGTGGAGTGGGCATGATCCACCAAACACTAAAAGTACCAACCATCATCCACAATAAATTCCTTAAATTTCTAATTCGCTTTATTTAGTTGAACTGGTCACCCCAAGCTTTGGCCATTTTCCCTCAAATATCTGTCCTTGTTTATTTAATTACCTACTAACCCCTTCACAGCCACTGAATTTTACAAAAACAAACAAAAATTCATGTGTGATCACCCCACTCTCTCACTTGGCCTTCTCAAGGGCTGTGATTGAAGTACCGGTCCCTGTGATTGAATCATATCTTTGAAATACATATGCCACAAGCAAAGTGGCAGTGAGGGTCACATAGTCCTTTGCAGCGCACTGCTTGTTGGACTCACTTGGTGAACCGGTCTGCGGTCCGTTGGACCAGTACAAGTAGTTCAGTAACTCTTTGTTCTTCATGAACCGGTCCGGTTTAAACGTGTCCGGTTCATCGAAGACTTTCTCATCCCTCATGACCTGTTGTTGAAACCCACAGAGCAACTCACCCTTCTTGATGTCAAAGGCCGAGTCGTGTGAACTGAGTTGGAAGTCCTTCCTGGCTCGGGCAAATTGGAGAGGAACCGGTGGGTTCAACCGAAGGGCTTCGTACACTACGGACTGAACCAGTTGCAAGTTTTTCACCGAGTCGAAACTCAAAGTTGAACCGGCGTTTTCTCTGACTTCCTTGACTATTTTGGCTTGTAAACCGGTGGTGTCGCTTGCTATTGTGCCTATCAAACTTGGCAGAAAGACAGAAAACCCACCAAATGCATTGAAACCAAGTACAAAGAGAAGGTTGTGAATTGTTACTTCTTTGGTCAGACCGAAATCCGTTTCACCTCTCTTTACTACTTCTTTGCCTGTAAACAAGTCCATTTGTATTCATGGACACATAAAATCAAGATATAAATAGCATTAGACTTATCAAGCAATGTCATATGTATTATCAATCACATCTCCAATAGCGTGTATTATGTTGGCGCCCTTTATAGGTCAGAGACATGTAGGGTGATGCTCTCTTACTAATTTTATGTTGGCAGACAAATCGATCACATCTCTAATAGTTTGTACTATATTGGTGACTCATATGGGACACGTATGGTAATGCTCTCTCTTTAGTCTTATGTTGACATGCAAACGTTTATATTGTCAGTCTGTGAATCTGGACCGCACATCAAGCAATAATCAACTTAATCAATAGTCTGACAAAAAAACTTTTATGCGGAGATGTCGTCTATACTCTAGCATGTTAATGAATGCAAGTAGAAAAAAGTTTGAATTCAAATATATCTCGAAAGGAATGAGATTGATAGTTTGTTTAAGTTCCAAGTAACTTACCATGTTCTTCTATAAACTGGTAAAGCTGGTTGTAGGCTCCACTGACAAGAAAAGAAGGGTATGCAAAAGAATGGAGGAGAATCTCCTCCAGGGGCTGAAGCACACCAATCTTGACTGTGGGGAGGAGCTGGAGGGCGAGCCACCGGTCAAGCATGGCGTAGCCGGACTTCGCTATCTTGGGCGAGCTTGCCGGGTCAGCTCCAACTAAGCATTTAGTGAGAAACTTGAAGATGAACTTCTGGAGTGGGATCAAATAGCTGGCACTCCCATCTTTGGAGACGTCTGCTTCTATTGTGTCCCAGAAGGTTGAGAGGTTGGCAGTGAGCTCAGGCACCCATGTCTTGGAGCTTCTTTTCAAGATGTCCATGGCAAAGTTTTTGATCTGTGAAGAAGATATTAAGATGGTATTGGTAAGTTAATAGAAATTAAACTTACCAAAAGATGATCAACTATACAGTAGAATTCATATCTTGCAAGATGAAAACGTTTCACTTCCTGTCGAAATCAAATTAAGCACGCTCTAAGCATTTAGGTTAGCAAAGTAAATCCAGCCATGTTACTAGATTACCTAAACCCTAAAGAGACGAAAACCTTTTTCATGAGTTGTACTATTGAAGCCCGTTTGATCATTCTGCATAGCACATCATGTATCAACAAAAATAGAAAAAGCTACCGTACAACCTTCCCTAGTCTTTATGAAATATTTAGTTCAAATTTCATACACGACAAGTAAAAGAATAACCCTTAAATAACATTTGTTCATCTATCTAAAATATTTTTGTGCGGTTTCGAGTCTAGATCCCTAGTTTTACAACCTCTCATTCCAATAAAATACTGAAAGTGCGAAAATCACAGCCGAAAAAAAAAAAATTACTCCAAAAAAAAAGAGAGGGAAAGAGAAACTGTAGGAAATGAATCCCATATATCTCATTTCCCACACTCATCTGCAACTAAAAATCACCACCGACCAATTGTTTAATGGTCCCTACGAGTACGAGTAGGAGTCGCTATCATATTCGCATACATTTTGGACTGATTTGGACCATCTGGGACTTTTCTAAGGAACACAAAAGCCACAAACCATTATTTTCTTCCAGCCAACATATCCAACCAGTCCCTCATCGGAAAATCTACTTCTGCTTCAGCAACAACTAGAAACAAATAATATCTTTAAATGCTCAACACAATTTTCTCTTCCTAAAAACCAGGTGACGTTCTTTTTTTGCCATGACCATCTGAATAGTACATTCTAACATTTATAAATCATCCAAACATTACGTTGCGAAAAACCAAATTAATCCACATTTACAGTGACAATTCATATTTATATATTTCTAGTAAAATACTGGATAAGTTAATTTCTTAACCACACTGCAAAAATCTCACTCAACCCTTTTAGACAATTGAAAATTTCAAGCTTGTAATTGATCCCAAAAAATAAAGAAATTCAAGCTTGTACTAGCTGAAACTCTGAAATCTGTTCAACCAAAAATCAGTGAACTATTATGATAAAATAACTTAATTTGGATTGCCATATCGATTGGACAAACCGATCATGTTATCCTTAATTATATACTTAAAAAAATTTGAAATTGGTTAGTTTAGCACTTATAAAATCATTAGAACAACCAATTTTCCTAACTATTTCGCCAACCTAAGCGTAGTTAAGTTGGTTAGAGTATGTGTACATTCACTCTCTACCCTAGTTTTAGTCTCACTTCCGCTCTCGTAATTTAGATTAGATTAGTGCAAAATATCGCTCTAATACAAAAAGAAATCTATAGGTACCGAATATGTAAAAGAAGAAGAGAAAAAGAAAAGTTGATACGAGTTAATTCAAACCTGGGAGTGTTGGGGTTCGGATGTATCAAGATAAGCGCAGGTCCTCAAGTCGCCGGTGAACTTGACACTCGGCATGAAGTCGCCGACAAGAACATTCTTCTTCTCGACCAACTCCATGTCGAACATGTACGAGAAGGACTTGCAGTCGAGGACGGCGACGACGTTGGGGTTGACGTTGACGAACAGCGGGAAGCTGGGAGGGACATTTGTACGGAACACCGTGCTCTTGTACTTCTCGGTGCGCTTCTTGAAGAATGTTTCGGGACCCTGGAACCAGAAGTAGTCCAGGCGGTCCGAGATGGGGCCCAGGAGCGGCCAGCCGTACGTTCCGGGGATTGTACGGACTGGCAGAGATGCTGGTGGTTGTGGTTGAGAGAGCGTTGGTGGTGACGGTGACGGTGACGGTGGGATGCCGGGGCTTATGCTCATCATGAAAGCTTGAGATTTTGTGTTGTGAAATGAGAGAGGCGATTGTGGTTTGCTCTTTCCAGATATGAGCTTAAGAGCTATGGCTATTTAAATTTGGGAAATATTTGACTTGCTAAATTGTAAACTAAAACAAGTTGTATTATTTCATCTGTTACAATCAAAGTAAATAATGTGATCGAGATATTTTATCTATATGATAAAAACTTATATGGAACTGTTCATCCATATTGTGGCGTCCTGGTTTAACTTCGTTGAATGTAAATTGCTCCTCACTTGTAGTTGTAGGGTATATTAACACAAATTCACGTCTTACGTTTTGAACAAATAAGTGACCGTGTTTCAAGTACATATTCAAAATTGCTCGTTATATATATCTCAACTACATTGTTAATAATTTATTTCATATACGTAATGATAAGTGAAGGAATAAATTAATATTATACTAGCCATCTACGAAATTCGAACTTAAACTTATCACTTGCAATTCACAAATGAAGATGAATCTACAAATAACAACTTTCTATATGCATAAAATAAATTTCGTTAATGGATCAAATTTTAATCAGATACAATGGTTTTTTTTTTATTTTATTTTTATCGGAAATTGATACAATGTTTCTTTATATTTCTTTTATTTCGTGGATAAGCCAATAAACTTTAGTGGATTTTTGTTTGTTTGTTTGTTTGAAAGGGGAACAAATATAGCATACGTTTTCAAGGCATACTCTATTTTTATTTTAACAAACTATAGAATATCTATATTAAACTATAGAGATGGAAATTTAAGCAACGGACATCGGGCATAAAGATAAATGTTCTTAACCAACTGAGTTATAAATCACTTGTCTTTATTTATGATCATTAAATTGAATAAATGAAAAAGGAATCAAAAGACACATGTGCATAAAGAGAAAGATGACTGATTTACACTCTTATTTATTTTTTTACCATCAAATAAAATAAAACTAACGAAAATAACATGCAAAATTAAACAATGGTGCGTTAGAGGAGAAAAAGGCGTATATTTGTGTGGAAAATTTATTTTCCTTCTAGAAAACTTATACTACTCTACTAGAATGAAAATATTACAGTATAACGAAATATTATTCGTGTTAAACAGAACGTGTATTTCAAATGATTTTAAAGCATTTATTTCACCGTTTCATGTGTTAGAAGAAACACATGATATGTATTTTTAATGCAAGATAAATGAGAAGCATCTCGTCAGGCAGCCGTGGTGACATGACATGTAGGGCAGTTGATTGATGTCATTGTTTATTACTTTTTTCGTAAGAATTCAATGTATTGATACATGGCTGCATATGTGCATATGTCCGGAGGCAGATTGTGTGTCCTCCTGTTATGGTGCCCTTCTCATGTTCTTTTATTTTGTACGGTCACGGTTAAGTCACGTCAACATTTTACATTAATTTTTTTATAAAGATAATAAGACAAAAATAATAAAAATATAAAATATTGACGTGATTTAACTGTGACCGCACAAATAGAAAAAAGACATAAAGAGGACACCATACCAGGGCAGACAATCTGCCTCCCACATGTCCTGCCTCCTCTCTTTTCATGAAGGGAAACGTGGCATATTGCTTTGATCGATATTTTTTGTGGCACTTTCAAAAGGGCGAGGATCCTCTCCGGATCCTCCTCCTTCCTCTTCTTTCTCTGCACTTTTTCGGCTTCCAGAGTCGACGTCGTGCTCCTTCGAAAACAGCGTCGTGCTCCTCCGAAATCGACGTCGTGGGCTCCCTGGAGCTAGTTATCGGCAACATTGTTGTAGTCGTTGCCGATTGTGTGGTTTTGAAGTTTTCCGATAACTAACTCCAGGGATGTCACGATGCCAACTCCGACCGACGCCCACTCCGGGAGAGCACGACGCCAACTCCGGGGCCAAAAACCTGCAAAAGAAAGAAGAGGAAGGAGGAGGATCCGGAGGCTCCGTTGGAACCAACTCCGGAGAGGATCCTCTTCCCTTTCAAAATAGTATCATGATTGACTTTTTAGTGTAAAAATATGATTTTTTTATTAAAATAAACAGTACCGGGAGCTTTTCGTTAAAGTTCCTTATATTTTAGAGAACTTTAACAAAAAGCTCCCGGTACTATTCACTTTAACGCAAAACCACATTTTTACACACTAAAAAATCAATCTTGGTACTATTCACTTTACCCTTTATTTTGTCATTATCGTTAAAACCCAAAGTTTTCAAGCCATTTTCATTAGTTTTCTTTATATTTTATGACATCGAAATTCGACTGAATAATTGAATGTTGAGTGTGCTACAAGAGATATTTTACATTAACCTATTTATCAGAGGGCTTGAATTTGAAACGTAATGCGTTGAAAAAAAAGTCTTGATCACTTAAACAACTCACCACTTATTACAATATTAGTTGTGTCCAAAACCGTGGATACATTGTCGAATTCACGTGTTAGCATCACTCTATTTCTTCACCATTAGTAAATCCCAATTAGTACACACTTTGACGCATTATTGCTATTTACCTAGCAATTGACTTTTTATTTTACAAGCGACATTGGAAGAGAGGAACTTTGAACATAAAATTTCGAGTGCAAAAATAAACTCTCCTAAGTCTTAACAAATTCAACCACAATTCATTTCTCAACCATGTCACAATCTCTTCAAGACGAATTTAAAATATAAAATTAAGTTGTTAAGTACACTTCTAGACAGAGTTTCCATTTTCTATTCAAATAATAAACAGGACGATGAGTTAAGCTCCAAACTTTTTCACGTAAGGTGAACGCTGAGATCATCCAGATTTTTGGAGCCCAGGATCCTCAAACCATGCTCATTGGCCAAATGTAGAAGGCAGATGAAACACAGGTGAGGGGAGATGTCATTGATAGTTTCAGCAGCCCTGCAGTCACCCGGAAAGTTGCCCAACATTTGCTTGAAGGATACCAATTGTTCTTCACCCTTTACAAAAGCAGAAATATCAAATAATCAGAATTTACTTTCTCAAAATAATGTCATATCGAATACGAAACAGTAGGATGTTAGATGCAGAAATTACGTTACAAAGCACTCGTACTAATCAGCGTTTTTACTGGAAGCACTTCTATCAAAAGCATGTCGAATTTATTTTTGCTTCCTGGAAGTGCTTTTTAGAAGTGCTTCCTGAAAAAATATATAAATAAATAACTTAGCCGACCTGGATTGATGTTTGAACAGATTCTTGTACATGGTTCCAAAGAGTTTCTTTCAAAGCCTGGACATCGACTTGTTTGGAAGTCTTGTCATACTGGACTTCAATTTTGTTTACCTGCATTGTTCAAATGTAGGAAGCAAACCGTATGCAAAAACTGCTTAGATCTGTTTTAATGGGTTTTGAATTACATACTTAAAGTGTAAAACTATTCCTACGATTGCAATCCTTATCATCTCCGGGATGAACATCTGTAAAACTAGACATAATTCATAGGCCATATGACACTAAGATTCCGACTCATGGAGCTAACTCAAATTACATCAAGCTGAAAAGTTTAGAACCTACCTGGCGAGGCTGAGAAACAAGTGTGCTAAAGTCCTCCACATCACTACAGATATTTCCGTCATCATATTGGCCCCCAAGTCCACTTTCATCATCGTAGTATGGAAATTGTCCATCATCGTCACATTGTTGCCTGGATTCATCTGACACCACACCAAGTACTATAAATTGCTTGCATATTTCGTCAGTCATAAAATAAAATATATATAAATAAAAGGATTGATAAAACAAATGGACGTTCCAAAAAATTAATTACTGATGTATCTATTTGTTAGAAATGAGAAAAAATTTATTACCTGAGGACTTCCTGCATCGCCTTCCAAGGCACTACAGCAAAAAATAAAAAAAATAAAAAAGCATATCATGAAAAGGAAAAAGAGTACACCAAAAATTGTATGGTATGATTGTTGACACACATTACCTTTACTTGAGGTAGAAGAAATAGCTTTATAAGCTCCTCTGGTTGATAGTGGCAATCCTCAGGAAGTTTTGTATTACAGGGTGCTCTATTTGCAGGGAGCAGTAAGGATTTCGGATTTTTGGGAGGAGCAAAAATATCTGAGAACTCTTCTTCCAAGGATTTTGTGAAATCAAGATCTTGCTGTGCTTTGGTCTTCTTTTGTTTAGCTGTTTCTGGTTGTTCTAGAGGAGGATTGTTCTCGGGAACTGAAAACCCAGATTGTGTGATGTGTTACCATACTATTGAACCACAGTAAATACACGTACACATATTAGCTGATGACATGATCATTGAATCTGACCTTTAGTTTTTCGATACTTCCAATGATCAGGACCTGCCCAAGCATTTTGTTTTGAAGTAAATCCAAGACTTAAGAACAAATACCCATCAACTTTCTCGAGTCTCTCATCCGTATCAAGTTCATGGTAGGCACCCGGTTCATGTTCCTACAAAAGTTGAAAAAATTATCAGGGAATGAAGTCATTGTTCAATTATTCATAAAACTAAAAAAGACCGATGGAAAAAATATATACAATTCAAACTTTATAAGAATAGTATGTTCCAAAACCTCATGATAACTAGGGAGAGTTGAACTTTCACAGTTAAGGCCCTCCTCCACGACACTTGTTTGGTCATCATGATCATAATCCCAGTTCCCGCAATTCTCAGATACATCACAATCAAAATCAGCTTCATTGTTATAGGCAGCATCAACTTGCTCTGCTGATTCTTGATCACATGTATATATATCTGGTGGCCTTCTGTTATCCTCATCAAATCGATCAACTAAACTCCTGAGAGTTGGTGAAATTTCATCTTTGATTCGCATGTTCAATACCATCTGTTCTACATATTCTATAAAAGACCAATGAAAAGTTAATGTTAGTAAACCACATCATTCTTATTTGGGAAAAAATGGGAAGCTGAAATTTAGAAAGAATTCAATAGAATACCGAAAACGCAACTTACCACTAGCAAAAGAAAGATCAATGGTATCTGATTTATCGAGTTGATTATCAGATGCTATGCACTTCCCTGGTACTTCCGAAGAGTCAAAGAGCACTCTGCATCCACCATACACTCCAAGATTATTCATTAAAAGACCCTTGGCCCCACCTTCATCAAATTGTGCAGACGTCTGATGATAGAGGGGATCAACTGTAAATGCAACTGAAAATACAAACAAAATTGTATTACAAACTTGGCCTCGCATCTCACATTATAAAACTAGTAACAAGGATAGGTCAGGATGAGTGATCACCGTCAAACTTTTTCACATTTAGAGCCTCAAAAGATGATTCCAGAGTTGATAAGGGAGATATCTGCATGTATGGACGTATGTCAGCATTTAGTATACCGGAGTTCAGTAAATCATTGTAGTGTGTCAGAGAATAGTCAACCTTTTTCTGCGTCTCATGCTTGGAATTAGCCGCATCTTTTCCATTGTCAGCATTGGCATCCTCTGCACTGGTATCTAAAATTACAACAGTATCAAGATAATAACAAGATCAACGAAGCACAAACCCAATGTGAAAGAAATTACCATTACAGATGAGATGAGCTGCTTAAAGATAATTATTCCACATAGTCATCATTCCGACAAACCATAAAAAAATCACATTGCTTCTGCCAGAAAAGGCCATTGATTATATGTTGTCTAATTCATTATAGGTTATAAAAAGCAAAGGTTAATACATCAACACTATCAATTTTATCTACCTTGAAACAGTAGAATGACTAATATTCCAATAAGGCAACTTTCACAAAAATTTAGTTTGTCCTTGCTCAGAATCAAGTACAATACTATTTTAAAATCAATATACTTCTTTTTGGCTTGCAAGCGTAAACACTTGAGTATAAAACTAAAGGGCAAAGTTAAAGCAGATAGCAAACCCAACCTTGTTCGTCTTCTTGGCCTGCTCTATTCATCCCACCAAGGACCTTATATGCCTCAGAGTGTACTGAATCCACCCTCATTGAGTAAATTTTGACTCCAGCTTCAAGAGTGCAGCTTGCCTGCACAGATAGAGAAGTGATACGTATTTAAGCAAACATAGCGTATCCAATTGAATATGTGAACTTACGGCCACTCACTTCAAAAGTGTTTTTACCAAATCTTGGTCTTGATAGATTTCGAATACCGAAATGTCATAGTATCAAATGCGCAATTTACCTTTTGAAAATTCGTCTCTGCATCGTTTTCCTCTTCAACCTTTATAATATCCGTTAAATGGTCTATCAAATTCAGCTCCCATGTATTTTTCTGATTAATTTTCTGCACAAAACAGATAAATATTGACCATTTAAATCAAAATTTAATACAGTAAAAGGGCTCACTAATTTGACAAATAAATTACTAGAAAATTTTAAACTTTTTGTTAAAAAAAAAATTAATTACAAAATTTTCAATTACTAGAAAAATCTAAACTGACATTTTCACTGGCAAGTTTGATGCAATTCTGGAACAGCTCGAGGATCTGCTCCTTGCCGAGGCCGGGATCGGGGTCACCCTGCTGTGGCGGCAGATTGAGCGCAATGGACTTTCTTCTTATCGCGGCGGCGCGTGCTGCGCGAGCCTGCGCACGCTCGCGGTGGTCGTCGTTGGAGCCGAGGAAGAAGGGGCTCGTTGGAGACTGGAGACGAGCGGCCATTGGGAGCCTCTGCTTTTGGGTTGCAGGATTAGGGCTCAGAGTGTCGGCCATTGCAATCGGGAAAATTGAATTGGGAAATTAGGGTTTTGAATTGGGAATGTTTATGAAAGTGGGGGAGCATTTGAGATGTGGGACGAACTGGTTTCCCTCCATTTGATGCGTTTGAAATTTATGTTGGTTTTGAGAGGTATGATACGCTGCTTCTCGTGCATACGATATGGACCTTCTGTTTAGAATTCTTTCCTTTCTTATCCGTTTCTTTAATCTGGACCGCTTAAAAGATATCTAATGGTTTAGAGTTGTGCCACATATTCAATAAGTCATATTTTTTTACAGTTATTTTCTTTTGTCGAATTTTATTGCGTTTGTTCAACAATCCTCTCTCTTCTCCACTTCTGGTCACAGCACCCACTTACCCTTCTCTTCTTCCACATCCCAGCCATGGTTGGCCATCTTCTATCTCCATTGATGTTGAAAAGGTTCAACCATTGACGGATCCTTTTCCTGAGGATCTCGTGATCGTGATCGTTCATCGTACATCGTGCGGTTAGAAATCATTTAAAATTTAAAATTTAAAATTAAATATAAATATTACCTAACAAAAACTGACCACAAGGGAGGATGGGAGAAGAGAGAAGTAGGAGGGGAGAGAATCCTCCTCCTAAATTAGAGAGTATGATTGGAGTAGAAGGTGAGAGAATATTTTGTTAAGATTAGAATTTACAGTGAGTGCAACAGTATAACTTTCTCGTACAAACGTTCAATTGTTTATTGAAAAGGTTGTTTTATTACCACCCCATATTTTATTGACTACACCTCACCTACTGAAAACACCCCACAATTACTTTTGAAATTAAAAAGAGAGATGATAGACCCATCCCGTTGTCTTATTTCCTCACCCACTATAAAAAGTTAAAAAATTAAAATATTATTTTCCCACCCACTATTATTCCTAAAATAACCCTATATATAATTAGAGATAAATTTCTCTTAAAAAAAGAATATAAACAAATAATATTACTCTCTTCTAAAAGCCAGAAGAAAACAAATACCGTTTCCTTTCCAAATTCCAATTGGGGTGGGAATGAAGAATTCTGGGTTTTCATTCTTTGCTTTTCCCTTTTGTTTTCTTTTTCATATGCATTTTCTATTTTTGCCACATATGTTGGAGATTCTCTTACTTTGTTGCACATTTTTACTTTTTGGGTTCGTTCTAGTTTTGTAAGTTATTGGTTAATTTGTTCAGAGTGATATGTGAACAGTGGTTTGGAGCTTTTGGTCTCTCCTCCTTCTCCATGCCCTTCTTCTTCTCTCTCCTATCTCCTCTGTGTTTCTCACTCTAAAATACCAAAAACGAAATTAGCCCACAAACCCTAATCCCCAATGTTGATGTTCCTCTACATGTAATCTCATCCTAAACCCTCTCTTTCTTCTCGATCTCCCCAAAACCATGTCTCTGGAATCTTCATTTCCTCCGATCCTAGCCGTCCGATCCTCACCGGAGCCCCAGCAGCAACAACAACCCCCTCAGAACGACAATAAGGCATCGACCCCGGCCCCCACGCCTCCCTTGTCCAGGAGCAACTGCCCTCCTGTGCATATACCCTCCGCCCTGCCGCTCGGATACAGCAGCAGAACCATCCCGCCGAGAAACGGCAAGCTGTCAGCAAAAAGGAACAGCAGCAACAGCAGAGAGACAACGAGCGGTCGTCGCTGCAATGCAGCAGTGCAAGCAAGATTATGACGCTGTTGGTGGAACCTCCCCCACCCTCGCTATTGCCTCGCTAGACCCTCTGCTCTATGTGGGAATTGGCTTCCGTATACAAATTTACCCTAACCTAATGAAAACGAATTCCAGGAATTCTCATAGGAAAACGTGAAACAAATTGCACCATAACCTAATGCAAATTCAAATAAAAAGTCACAGAGTATGCTTCAATTGTATGATGTCGACAAATCAAGATGACCCACATAAAATTATCTTTTACCTCTTCGACGAAAACATAATCATCTACTTCTTCTATAGAAACGTCATCTTCTAAGTTCATTCTTTTTGCTTTCTCTGAATGAAAGGAGATGGGAAGGATGAGTTAGGGTTTAAGAGAGACAAATTTTCTAAACATAGCGTGAGAGTTATCAAGCCTAAACTTTTCTTTTTTCTTTTTTACATAAAAAAAAAAGTAATGCAAAAGGGGGTAACTAAGGTCCTTATTAGTCATTTTACAAATGGACAAATTTGTAATTAAAAAATTCATAAAAAGGTGGGTTAGAAGATAAGGTATTAGGGTGGGAATAACACCTCTCATTAAAAATTATCTTAATACACCCCATGTAATTTCCTATACTACCCTTACACCCCACATAAGGAATAATAAAGGTGGTTGTTGCCTTGCTGGGAGATTTATCCAATCTTGGAAAGAATTGCTCTGTTTGTCGAATTCCAGGAAATAAATGAGCCTAGCTTCTAGTTTACTGCCATCTGTATAATTTAGCTATTCATGTTTGATTCTTGCTATCGGAGTTAGTCTATGACTTGACCTCTTACGTTTTTATCCTATTTTGCTCTGGGATTTCAAATTTCAGCTAGCTTTCATCTTCATGAAGTCTCTTCTGTGAAACCCCACCCCCAAATTAATTTGTATTTTCACTAAGTTTGGGGTTATTTTGCTTTGAAAATTGTTTTTGGGTCTTAATGGGTGTGCCAAGGGGCTCACCCCTGATTTTTGGTCCCCCAATCCTCTGTTTCTTCTTCCTTTTTGGGACCGAGCCCTCTCCCTTACTCTCTCTTTTCTACGAACACACCCGGAACTCTCTCTCACTGAACTCTGTCCCTTGCCGTGCCTTCACCCACACTGACGGCACACTCACACCAACCTTTGAACCCACGGTCCATAAACAGCACCACCTGGACCTTGTTACCACGAAGCTCGGACCGATGACCCTGAAGCTCGACAGTGGCGGAGGCCACTGTTCACTGTCTCCCCGACTTGCTTCATTGTAGGTGAGCTTCAAAGATCCTTTAAACTTTCCCTTGTTGTTCCCATGTTTCATTTCTGAGCGTGTGGGTGTGTGTTGGACGACAAAATCACGAGGAAACAACTCGGAGGAGCAAAACCCAGATTCCGGCGAATACCCGTGACTTTCAGGCCATTTTTCGGCCAACTCCGGCCACCACTCGCCTCGAAATTGGTATAGATCTCTTCCTTACTTCACGGGCTTCATTTTGGTATGTTGGTTTACATGAAATGGTGTTGTTTCGAGCTCCGTCGGAGCTACGGAAGTTCCCGGCCGTGTTCCGGCCTTCTTCCTCTTGAGGTCCGGCGACCCACCAAACTCAGGCCCTTTGGGCCGTGACCAACATCGGACCTTGGCCCGCTAAAACCTAAAACCCAAACCTTTTTGTTTTATTTAATTATTTTAATTATTTAGATCTAAAACCTAAAGACCTTGGGCCATTTCAGTTAGGGCCTTAGGCCCGTTAACCCCCAAAGCCCTTAACCCAATTATTAAAACCCATCAGAAACCCTAGGCCCAACCCGTGACCCTTAAAACCCTTAAGGGTGCGTTTGTTGCACCGGACTATCTCGGACTGGATTAGCTTCAGTGACTAAGTTGGACTAGCTTAGACTAGACTAAGCTGGACTGACTTAATGAAGTGTTTGATACAGCGTTGGACTAAGGAACAGATAACCAAAAAATTCAAATATTATATTATTTAATTTATATTTATTAATAGTTTATTATTAATTTATCATTTTTTTTTGTTTGTTTCTAGAATAATCTCTCTGTCTGCCAACATCTTTTCATTTTTTTTCATCTTAACCCATTCCTTTTTTCCTCCGCCAGTCTCTCCCTCTCCTCTCCCTTTCTGTATCCTTCTGTTTCACCATTTTTTCTAGAATTATCTTCCTCTCCATATACCTCTTCCTATTTTCCTCTGCCCACTCTCTCCCTCCCCTCTTCCACTTTTCCTCATCCACTATCCCCCTCTTTTCCTTATGCAGAGATTCGCGCAGAGGATTTATTGGAGCTCTCCACCCAGTGCCTTCATCGATTTTCTAGGAAAATCTCAAAATTTTCTGGTGATTTTGCCTTTTTATTTTGAATTTGTGTGGGGATTCGTCTGCATGTGCTTAATTCTGGGGGTTTTGCATTTTTTTTGTTTTGAATTTTAGGTATTGATTTTGAGATTTAGGCAGTGGGTTTGAGATCTGGGCATGGGTAAGGGAGTCAGAGTTGCAGACGACAAAGGTGTGCAAACAATGTTGGAGATGGGATTAGGAATCCCATGCTTTTTGGGGGGTCTCACTAGGATGACCTAGCGAAGCACTTAGTTGGAACGAGTCCGACTTAGTCTCATTTAAGTTTAGTCCAACTCGCATCAAACACGAGATTAGTAGTCTTAGCAAAGCAATCCAGTCCAGTGAACTCTAACGAGGACAAACAAACACGCCCTAAAAGCCTAAACCAAAACCCTTTTAAAATTAGGCCTTTGGGCCTAGGAGCTTTCGGCCCAAACCCATCAGCCCAAATCCGGTTGGAATATTTCTAGGACATTCCAAGGAATATTCTCGAAATATTTCGAGGAATATTCTTTGGAGTATTCCCGTGTTGACTTTTATTGACTTTTACGAAATTTATCCGGGACCCTTCCTAGGCTAATTTCGACGTCCTGGACCTGTTTTTGATGTATGTTTTCCCAAATTAAATCATTTGAGTAGAGTTTTGTTAATGGGACCCTTTATGTGCTTAGGTGCATATATTGCGGCGTTCCGTCTTCGCTAGTTGCACAGCTTTCTATGACGGAGTATCTGTGAGTAGATCCCTTCTAAAATGCATGTTTTAATAGTAGAAATGCATACATGAAAAACATGATTTACTGAATACGTTTTGTGAACGTTTTATGAGAAATTGATTATCATGTTATACTGAGCTTATTTTGGAATATCATATTTTCTACCCATGTTCTTTTAGGGTATCTGATGGATGACGATATACTATTTAGAACATGTTTTCACACACTTATTTATAGTATAGATGATGGATGACTTTATACTATGAAGATGATTTTTTGAGATGTATGTACATATGTTTGGAAAGATTATGTTCAATGCTTTTGTGCGTATCTAGTAGTCACTATTCCGCTAGGGGCGATGATATGGTGTTGGCTTCAGGCCGGGAGAAATAATCCCTGGCTTTGGGCCGAGGGACATGGAGCAGGTATTGGGCCGGGATAAATAATCTCTGGCTACGGGCGCAGAGACTTAGGAGCAGACATTGGGCCGGGATATATTATTATTTGATACCACAATTTAGTACACTATATATACGAGATATGGCTTTATGTGATGTTTTATGGCATGCTAGGGTTTTCGGAAAACCTATCACTTATTATGCTATTAGTTTTCATAAAACTTTGGGGGTTAGTATGTTGATAACTGTTTTCTTATATATTTATCAACTTGGTCCACTTATGTTTGTTTTGTGCTCCCTCAGGACTTAGAATCGAGGCATACAATCCCAGCGTCTAGGCACTTCCACATCAGCATATTCGAGTCCTCTCGGTGCATGACCCATTCCTTTGTTTATTCAATTTTATATTGTTCTGTTTAGTGTTCTAGATTAGTGTATGCTTTGAACGAGTTCCTCAATTGCATTTTCATTATATTTAAATTTATAAGTTTTATTTAATTCTTGTTCTCAATTTTTGCATTCAATAAATGGCTTTCGTCACCCTCGGGTGTCAGCCAGCACATGCCTACCTTATTATTCGGGGAATATCGAGATCGGGGCGTGTCATCTTCTTTCAATCGGAAAAAAAATGAGAAATGAAACTTTTTCTTCCAGGCGTTCTTAACTGCCTAATGGAATCAGTTTCCGATTCTTAGGTAATGAGTATTCATGTATCAACATCAATTTATCTCCCTTACGAAAAATCCCATGGGTTCCTTGTAACATTTGCGATCGCGATCACCTCACCCCCCATCTTTTGAAATTTTTCTTTCAAAAACTGGTATCTGAACTGTAGAAAATGTTTCAAATTTGAACCCTTAGACTGCAACTCGAAAAAAAGAAAAATCTCAACATGTTCTTGAATTATTATTAGGTTTGCTGATAAAAGAACTTAGGGAGTGTATTTTTTTAGGGCTTAAATAGTCATTTTATAACAAGATATATGAGTTATTTAGTATTAGAATTTATGTGGGGTGTAGTTAACAAAATGTAGGGTGTCAATAAAAAAACCTTATTGAAATGGTAGAAAAATGGGTATTCTTTACATTTATAAAAGTCCCTTTATATAAGAAAGTTTTACACCCGTAAGACCATCTCCAACCCTTGGCCTAAAACCTAAAATTTTAGCCCAGAATATTTAGGTTTTAACCCAAAAACAGCTTTTCTGCTCCAACCCTTCTGGCCTAAAATTTTAGCCACAGATTATTAAAGAATGAATTTAGGCAATTTTTTTAAAATTAACTTTAAAAAAAAATTATGTAGACTATCATAATTTAATTTTAGGAACATTTTAACCTAAAAATATTTAATTTCCGATAAATATTGAAAAATCACTAAATCGATACATAAAATTCAAGAAACACTATGGAAGAATATGAAAATCATGATAGAGATGTATAAACACAAAATACATGAAACACACAAGACACACAGAACACATATGAAGCACATACAAAACACATGATAGAGATGTATAACACACCAAACATGTGAAACACAAGACACATACGAAATGGGAAGAAATGGTAGAAAGAAAAATTGGAAGAAATGTAGGAGAAAAGTGAGTTTTGTGTGAATGTTTGAACAAATACATAGGTATTTATAGAGTTTTTTGGTGAATTTTGAGTTAATAATTTTTTTTAATTATTTTAGCCGTTGGATTTGAATTTGGGCAGTTAGATTTTTTTTTTTACCGTTGGATTTGATTTTATTCGATCTCAGCCATTGGATTCAATAAATATATCAATATAAGACAAAAAAAAAATTGAATGTAGGCCATTGGATCAACCAACGGCATGTTGATCTCAGTCGTTGGATTAAAAAGAGTCGTTGGCTTTTTGGCGCAAGTGGCCGACATGCCCACATGGGCAGGGCCATGCCGATCTCTGCCTTGGCGTGTTGCCCGCGTGCGAGTGTCTCTTGGGGGCGTATGTCGCTCAAGTGCCGAGTTTCACTCATGCTGGTGGGGCCCACACCATTTTCTGGGCTAAATCCTGGCCGGTTTCTGGCTTTTTTTTTAGGTTTTAGGCCCAAATCAGAACTTGGGTTGGAATGGATTCGGGGGGGGGGGGGGAATAGAAGGGAAATTATAGATTTTAGGCAATGGGTTGGAGTTGGCCTAAGGAGTAAATGACATGAAGTGAAAGTCCTCATCCAATTTACTATTTCATCTTCCTATTACTATCGTACGCGGAATGAGGTCGGCCTTATCCCCACACTTTCTCTAATGCTTGGACTGGGAAGATATCGGCTCAAGAAAGCCTTTAAATGGTGCCACCAAAGTCAAATGTGACTGTTTGCTTCTTTGCTTCTTCATGCATTTATACATGAGCATTCACATTAATTTCACAACATGAGAGATATTATTTTAATTTAACTTTTTTTTTTATATATATATACATACTCAATGTTTTATCTGAATTTTATAATATTTTTATTGCAATCAAAGATAATATAGGAAAATTAGGAATAAGATTGGTATTTTAAGAAATGGGTTGACAAGCTCACTTCTCTTAATAATTGTATGAAATAGATTATGGATGTCCCGATTATAGAATTAGATAGTTCACAAACGCGAAGCATGTGCAGTTACAAACAAAGCAAGAACACATCACGCAATGTAGTGACATTTACAAGTAGAGTGATGAAGCAAAATCTTTTAAAGGAATAACTTTCATTTATGAACATTTGGTCTATGAATTTTGCTAAGTTTAGTGTGTGTGTAATTGGTAATTGTAAAAAGAGTAATTCGATGCAGTTGTCACACTACAACGTCAAACACATCTAGTAAAAATTACAAGTTAATTAAGTGACACATAATGTGGTAAGAGTGTTTAGCGTGTGCAGACATATGTATGCCGATATTGATGAATTTTTTCTCGTAGCTATGTCACTACTTTATGTAATCCTAAAAAAGGCAAGAGTTAATTTTTTTTTTTTTAATGTTATAAGAAAATTAGATCTCGTTCATAGAACATCTCTAACAAACGCTTTTAAAATAAAAATCACACCGCGACTTATAAAGATCATTTAAAGGCATATTTGCTCCAATGGGAACCCTAAATTTGGGATTCTATTGTACTAATAGTGTTAACCAAAACTTATAAGTTCAACAATTAGAGCTTAATAACAAAATATATCACTTAGAAAAAAGTTTTCAATTTTTCGGTTTGGTTGCCTGCTGTTTCTGTTTTGCTTTATACAACCAGAGTCAAATTGGCAACTGCTGATGCTGCAAGCGTTGTTGTTTCCATCTCTCTTTCCTTTTCCAGAGGCCTATTATATATTTGGTTTTGAACGAACATCATAACGACCAACCAAACCTTCTCTCATAATCCGCACAGCAGCTCCAAGAGTGAATTTTCTTGCAAATAAGTAGCAACGAGCGACTTTGGAATTCGCACGGCAGAACTCCGTTCGGCCTTCAGACTCGTAGTATACATGTTCGATATCCTGTAGAGCAAGGTGAAATCAGATTGTTCCTCTATAAGCGGTTTCCAGTCCGGTGCTGCACTTAGTGCAAACGCACTTTCACATTGTCCGACTAGTACATTGCTCCCCTCGGAGTGGTAGCTAGGGTATCCGGCGAGTACATTACCGTTATTCGCACTTGAGAAGTGAAGCACCGGAGAAAAATCTCGATATAAGAACTCACCTTAATTTCTCTGATCTTTTGAGGCCCTGCATCTGCAAAATCAAACTTTATAGGGTGCCAAGATCTCTTTTTACTTCCTACTGCTGACTGATTCCATGATGTGTAGGTCAGTGCTCTTTGTTCAAGTTCGTCCTCGAGTCCACTTATCTTATTACAATACACAAATCATCAAGAGTTTGAATGAAAAACTCGCCAATAGACATTCCGAAATCAGCTCAAATTTAAAATTTTAACGTAAAAAAGATTGAAAAACATCGGCTTACTGCAAGTAGTGTCTGGACATAATGTTCGTCGGGGATACAATTGCGTTTTTGCTCAAATGTCTGCAATAGATACTTGATATCGAAATTGAATGCCTGTGAAAAAACGAACACATGCATATATACTCTTAGAGGTCAGAAAATGGCTAAACCTTTTTCTTCTTTCTCAAGTAAAGCTTAAAAAGGATAGAATTAACTCACAAGAAGTTTCCTCCTCCATTTTAAATCTCCAGGCGGCCATCGCTGAAAACCGAGCAACATTGCAAGATATAAACAATTTACAGATCACTGTAAAGTGACAATCTTCAAAACTCTTCAAAATGTTCCGGAAAATGGAAATAGGACTTGAAAATGCCTCCCTCCATACCTTACAGAATTTCCTGAAGACGGGAAAGACGGTCTTGTCATTGACGATGATTTCTGCATGTCTTCTCACCAAAGCTATCCACTGCGATCAAGTTGACATTACCTCAATGTAGGAAGAATTAATATGTTGAAAAGAAAAATTCCAAAATTATAAGATTGTCAGCGTATCCTAAACTATTTTCTTTTTCTTTTTTTTAAAATATTTTTTTCTCAATTTAACAATATACAAGGATGATAACAGATGTAAGACCTGGGATCCTTTACGCCATCTCTCCTTAGGTATAGTAGGTGCCATCTTCGGATCATAACGAAATGCATGACCATCGACAAAGCTATAACGCACAGACTACAAAAATTTCAGCTTCGCTGTTTCTTCGATGTGCAGGAAACACGAGTTTAAAGGTTTTTCAAAACAAATCCATTTGAATTATGCAGATACCATATATACCTGTCTACGAAGCTTTTTGGAGAAGAGATTATGTAGTTGTAAATGTAACTGAAGTTGTATAGAGGTACACAGCTGTGGAATAAGCAGATGAAAAGAATTAGTAACATGATTCAGCGGTTTTTTTACACGAAAATTTAGAAAACTGGCTTGCAATGTGGTTGGAAGAGGTCAATACGAAAGAGGTGAAGAGCTACCTGTCTGAAAGAAGGACAAATCTTTGATTGGCTGGATCGCGCAGAGCTTCTTGGAGTAGTATGCGCTCTGCTTCTATCATGCTCGATTCCCCCCACCCTACCTGAAACAAAATTTTCTGTCAATGTTAAAAACAGCGTTACATACGAACAAATTGAATCCGTACTTGTAGAAGTACTTGAAGCTAAAAGTGCACCTGAATGCTGTTGTTCAACTGTCGACCATGAAAGAAAGCAGACCTTGTGGTTGGTTCATCAAACACAAAACCAGGCTCCGAATGGATATAAATCGAGAAATTTGCCGCATCACCATTCTGCAAAGGTCCCAACAAAACATATCAAAAGATTCAAAACCCCTCTCTCTCTCTCTCTCCATGTTTTGGTTATGATCGATGAACTCTCATTCTTGTTATTTGTTTTCTTATTCAGTCCTGATCCAACCATTTTAAATGGATGTAAGATTATCAAACAAACCTTGAAGAAGATGTTCCAAAGAAAATCAAGAGGAAGATCCCGGCGGGCAAGGAAGAGGAAAGCAACTTTTGGAGGGCCTTCAAACTGATTGTCGCGAATGACAGCGGGAAACCTTGTTGGGGATGCAAAGAGTGGTGGTTGGTCCTTGGACTGAGAATGGATTAGTCTAAGGAAAGCCAATAGACATAGCAAGACGCTGAGAATGATGAATAGCCTTGAAACGAAGCTCAAAAGCCGGCTCATGGATGATGAAGAAGCTCTCTTCTTGGCCATGGTTACTTTTCCGCTCATTTCCTCGTGCAATCTGTGTAAAATAGAGAGAGAGAGAGAGAGAGAGAGAGAGAGAGAGAGAGTGGACTGAAGGAAGCGTTTCGAACCGAGTCAATCAATTAATAAGGAAAGCTGAAACTGCACTTTCGCGTTTCTGTTTCTCCATTTCTGTTATTTGTTTAGAACCCAGCGGCACTGAAACGCATCCCTTCCTCATTTAAGAAAATTTTCTCCAAGCATCTTTCTTTTAATTAAGTAGTTTTTAATTTGATAATTTAGTTTTTGGCAAGCACTGCCAGAATAAGCATTTGACACAATGGAATGTGGACGAATCAAACCTAATCTGATTTAAATCATTGTAGGATAGTTGCGCGACGGTTGACAGGCTATTGTGTTGATGGACCAGCTACTCACATCCGCGTGAGTCATGTAAGAGCCCGTGAGGCGTGTAAGGGTAAATTACAGAAAAAATTGACGCGCAAGTAAATAGGAACAACATCAGCTGGAACATCAAGAGTTTCACAAGGGGGTGTCTTTTATTCAGTGAAGGTAACTTCTGTATACACAACAAGAACAATGTTCAAATCCATAAAAAATTAGAAGTCCCCCAACATTTGGGTGGAGGCCCCTATTCCCTAAACAACTTTACATTACACGCTTTCGGTAAACTGGGAGTTCATCTTACATCAGCTCTTTCTCTGTCGTTGCCAAAACTACTGCATCTAGTTAACAGTCCACTAGTGTGAAGCTCAAAGAATCGGTATTTGGTCGCGAAGGTATCTTATTTGGTGTTACTCATTAGGTAAGCTACTATGCATCCCAACACAGCACCCGCAGCAACCTGAGACCAAACCAAATGAAAAATGGTCACCGAGACTTGCCGATTAACTACGTTGTATGGATATTTTAGCCCAAATTATTCTAAAGCAAAACCTTGTGATCGTTTCATACTGATAAAATTATTAGTGATCAGAGAAAAATACACGACGGTCAATGAATCACACTCCAGTCTTGTCCGGTGAAACAACATCTACCAAATAACATCATTTCCAGACACGGAAAGAGGGGCATTGCATACGTGTAAACGAATTATCATTAGACAGCTATGTCGCACATTGTGTCATTGCTTACAAAACATGTTCAACTGATTTACTTCTCGGGGTAGGAAAACGAATTATGAGAAAAACAATCCTTTTATCATTAAATCAGAAGATTCTGTATTGATTTGGTGGGTAATTTGAGGACCAAAATGCAGAATGAGATCAACAAATCATATGCAGCAAACACAGCTAATCTCATGATATACTCAAATCTCAAGGGATGTGCAGCAATCAAGAGTAGTGCAACAAACCTGTAGCGGAGTATGTCCAAGTGAATCGCGCAGAGGTCTAATGCTGGACAAAGGATGCTCTGAAGGAAGCTCACACACAATTTGGTTCAGCAACTGCAACAATAGTATGCGATTATCACACACACGCAAGAACATTCTCAGATCAAACAGTTTGATATGTTACGTTGCAATACTATTAACTCGAGCCACATATCCAAACAAAAATGCACCTAACCGATTTTTCAAATTGACAGTCTAACAACACAACACGTCGAACAAAAAAAGATTACAGTTTTATGTAACGCAAAGCTCAAAGAAGTTACCTCGGCTTGCCGACCAGCATGAAGTCTCACTCCTGAGGCATCATACATAACCTGAAAACGTTCACATATGTTAGCTAAACATGAAATGAAGGGAAAAGGTTGAAACTTTTGTACATACAATGCAAGCTAAGACAAAGGCAATGGCGAAGGCAGGTCCTCCGGTGCCGTCCTCAAGGCCAACGGCGACGGCCAGAGCCGTCACCGTGGCTGAATGTGACGACGGCATCCCGCCGGAATCGAGCATTTTCTTCGAGTCCCATCTCTTTTCTTTGTACCTAAAAACACTCACAAAAGACTCAATTCCACACCAATTTGACCCTAGAAATTCCTAATTTAATTTCAAATCGCAAAATTGAGCTGCAGAAATGAGAGATTGTACTGACCAGGTGGTGAAGAGCTTGAGGAACTGAGCGAGAGTGCATGCTAGGAGCGCAGCGAGGAGAGCGAGGTTCGATGGGATCGCCGCCGCCGTCGACGGCGAAGACGACGTCGTCGCGTCCGCGGCCGTCATCACCTCGTCCATTCTCTCTCACAAGAGTCGAATACCGGGGGAACCGGAAAAGAGGGAAAGAGGAGGAGGAGTATGAGTCGACTGGGCCCCACAGCCGAGTCCAACCCGCCAATCAATCAGAGATGAGTTGGAATGCACTGTCTGTTATGATTTTTTTTCTACTTTGATCACATTAAATATGCACCGTCCAATCAGGAGAAAGGGTCTGCTGGATTTATTTATTTATTTATATTTATTTTCCAACATTTTTTTGGGATCATTGCGGTGGATTTGGTTTGTGGAATTTTGGTTCTCTGTGGAAGAAGCAAAGTAGTTTCCCTGGACGAAGAAATTCTACCGTTCACAAGGATAAGTGGAGTTGGAGATAAACTTCGCTAAAGCTGTCTAACGAGTCATTTTTGTACTTATCTTTTTGTATGCAGCACTAGACATAAGGAGTAGAAAGACTTTCTTGCTATTAATGCATAGTTTTAGTTGCGTCATTGGTCCAATGAATATTGCTAAAAATTGGCCTCAATATCTATGGATGATTGCAATGTTACATTAGAGTATCTCTCGGGGTCAATTTCACAATGGGTGGGTCTAAGTATGATGCGCATGCCGCCTAGTCCCCGCAGGCCATGTAAGAATTTTCTGCGCCTTAGGGCAGCTCTCACATTAGGTCCGATTAGCGTGGATCAAGGGAGATCAAAACATAGAGATCTCGTAATTTTGAGATAATTCCTAATAAATGTGGTAAGATAGCCCTACCGAAGTACTTTTCATAACAATAAGAGCATGGGCAGCAGAAGGCCTAGTAACTCTCCCTACAATTCCTTTACAATGCCCCCTCTGGACTGCAGATATGTCGATCTCCTAAGCCGAATAACAAAAGTTACAACACCCTCGTAAGGGATGACCTTCTGACCATCGTCCTCGGGCGTTGATGCTGATGAAGAACCACTACATTTGCTTGGCAATGGTGTATTCCTTTGAGAACTGCGTTTTGCCAGGACAACTGCGTTTATGGTGCTTCACGCACCATAAGAATAAAAAAAAAAAAAAGGCAATTGGAATAGTGCAGCATGGGTTTTGCATGGGCACTCTTCTGAAAAGAAGAAGAAAAAATAATAATAATGTTGTAAACATTCCTAGTTTAAGTGTAACTGTGTAAATCCTAGATTAGATTTGATTAGGGTTTATTCTCTCCTATTGTATCTCATATTCCTTGGAGAACAAGGAATATCCTTATCTTATTATTATTATAAATAAAGGTGCAATGTAGGAGGGAAACACACACAATTCCCCTACAATTCTACAAACACACATCTCTCTTTTCTCTCTTTCTTTGCCGCCGGCCTCTATCCCTTTGTCAGATAAAAATAGACCACAACACGTTATTAGCACGCTTCTACTGCTGCGCTTAGGAATCTGACGTTGGAGAAAATTTTTCTGCATCAAACCAGTTCATCCATATCATCACGCAATCAGGTTCTTTCAAAACAACGGCTTTTAACTCGATATTTTGCAGCCCTGATAGCATGAACATTCACCAAGATGCATGACCCAACTTTACGTTTAACGTATTTTAGATTCTACATAAATTGTGTATGCCTCATAACCATAATTGTTGAAATTATGTGAATTTGATATTTTTCATGGATTGAATCTTACATATGTACATGCATTGAAACTATTATTTTGCATATGCATCAAATTACATATGTGATTCATTGAAATATATATGGTATATTGAATAAAATAAAATAAAATAAAAAATTTTTGTTGTTTCTGGGCTTGCCTGTAGCGGCCCGAGAAAAAAAAAAATTCTTTTGTTTTGGTTTTGGGCCTGCCTGAAGCAGCCCGTGTATGAAAAAAAAGAGAAATTTTTTTTTTGCTGCCTACAGCAGCCCCACACAAAACCCCTAGCCCAATTTTTTGGGCCTAGGTAGTACGGACCATTTTTTTCAAGCTACCCATGGCCTAGTTTTTTTGGGCCCTGCGTTTTATTCGCCTAATTATTTTAGGCCCAATGGTTTTTATATTTTTTCACCCACACTTTAATTTGGCCCGAAGTCCAAATAAATTAAAATTCAATTATAATTATACTCCTAAAAGATATATTTTTGCATATACTTGTTGCATATTTGTTTGCATATATATATATTTGTGTTTGCCTGCAGGAATATATGAACCTGAAGTTCATAATTACTTTGAAACTTGAAGTTTCTTATAAACATGCCTTGTTTGAAAACCTGAAGTTTTCACTTAAACATATCACCCATGAAAACCCGAAGCTTTTCATGCAAAATTAAACCAGTACATGTCTATTAGAACCTGTATGTTCTACTCCTACGTGAATGGATTGATTCTTTCTCCATTACACTAACCACATCTTGTCCATCCATTTTGTGATAGGAACATGTCAAATTTGAACAAACTTGACTTCACCGCTTTGGAGGTATCTGGAAGGAACTACCTCAAGTGGGTTCAAGATGTGAAGCTCCACCTCACTGCAAAGAACTTGCGTCTTGCCATTGAAGAAGCAACAGATGAACTTGTTGGCGAAGCTGAAAAAGCCACTGCTATGATCTTCATCCGAAGACATATCCATGACGTTCTGCAAACTGAATATCTTGCTGAGGAGGATCCACGTGCATTATGGGTCGCTTTGGCTGATCGCTTTGATCACCAAAAGGACATATTCTTACCTGAAGCAAGACACGACTGGTAGCACGTGTGCTTCCAAGACTTTAAGTCTGTGAATGAATATAATTATGAAGTTTGTCGAATCCGATCACTTCTCAAGTTTTGTAATGAAACTTTGACCGAAGAGGATCTCCTGGAGAAGACCTATTCGACCTTCTCTGCTTCTAATATTGTCCTGCAACAACAATATAGAGCTCAGAAGTTCACCAAGTTCTCGGATTTGATCTCTGTTTTACTTCTTGCTGAAAAGCAGAACCAGCTGTTGATGAAGAATCATCAAGCTCGACTTACTGGGGCTACTGCTGTGCCTGAAGCACATTATAGCAATAACCAACACCCAAAACGCCAAAAGAGGCGTGGTAGGGCGGCCAGAAGCCATCCCACCAAGGTCAACAGAGCCAAGGCCCATCCAAGGGAGGAAACAAAGCCCAGAAGCGCCCAAACCTCACTTCCAAGGCCCCGAACTTCAAGAATAAGGGCAAAGCACCTAAAACCATGGATGACGATATGTGCTATCGCTGTGGTTCAAAGGACCATTGGTCCCGTGTTTGCCGAGCTTCCAAGAAGGTTGTGGATGAATATCATTCTCGTCGTAGGAAGTTTGAATCAAACTTCGTGCAAGTGGACGAACAGGAGACTACAAAGATGGAGGTTTCTGACTTTCAAGAGGATACCACTCCTATGGAAGATTAGAATCTTAGACATAGACTTATTTTTTAGTTGAAATAAGACATATGGGGCCGAATTCCATCTAGTGGCCGAACCCCCTTGTTTTTGGTTGATTTTTTGAACAATTTTCCTTTATGTTTTGGATTATTAGTTGGTGATTTGTTTTGGATATTAAGTTTTAATCCTTGAATAAATGAAATTATTTTGAATTGATAATTGTTTTTATAAACTTTTATGCATGTGACCGATTCATATTAATTTTTCATTCTAGGTATGACTAGTGGGAAAGTTAGTTGTCTGGCAGATAATGCAACCACGCACATTGTTTTGCGTGAACGCATCTATTTCACTAACTTCATACCTAAGAATGCACCTCTGATAACCCTCTCAGGCCCATCCAACCTGATAGAAGGATACGGTAAGGCATGTATAATGTTGTCCAATGGTACAATCTTGACCATTGCTGAGGCACTCTATTCTCCACGTTCCGGCAGAACGTTACTAAGTTTCAATGACATCAGAGATAACAATTACCACGCTGAAACCCACGTAGACAACAGAGTTGAATTTCTGTGCATAACTTCTTACGAATATGGTCAGAAGCGTATTCTAGAGAAGATGGAGCGTATCCCGACTGGTCTGTATACTACAACCATACGCCCCATAGAATGCCACTATGTGGCCGGCCCTACTACTGGGACCGCACATGAAATTAGACTTTGGCATGACCGTTTGGGACATCCTGAACGAATAACGATACGTCGTATCCTCAAATCTGCACACGGGCATCCACTAACCAGAAGTTTAGGTTCAATCCAAGGAATCGCATGTCAAACATGTTCAATGGGAAAGCTTATTACTAAGCCTTCTTATGACAAGATTCGTTCGAATCCTTCTATTTTTCTACAACGGATTCAGGGGGACATTTGTGGACCGATTTAACCTCCTTGCGGACCATTTAGATATTTTATGATTTTGGTTGACGCTTCCACATGTTGGTTACACGTGTGCATGTTGTCCACAAGGAACGCTGCATTCTCCAAACTGTTGGCTCAGGTTATCAAGCTCAGGGCTCACCACCCTGATTATCCAATCAAATATATTCGATTGGATAATGCTGGAGAATTCACATGTAACACTTTTGATGACTATTGCATGTCGGTTGGGGTTGAAGTTGAACATCCTGTACCCCATGTTCACACCCAGAACGGCCTAGCAGAGGCTTTCATTAAGCGTTTACAAATGATTGCTCGATCGTTGGTCATACGTACCAAGCTTCCGATCGTTGCTTGGGGCTATGTAATATTGCACGCAGCAAAGTTGGTCCGCCTGAGGCCTGTTGCGACACAACCATTTAGTGCCCTTCAGTTGGTTACCGGATGCGAACCCGACATATCGCATCTGCGCGTTTTCGGTTGTGCGGTATATGTACCGATCTCGCCGCCCTTACGTACAAAAATGGGGCCTCAGCGAAGGATAAGAATCTATGTCGGATATGATTCTCCTTCGATTATTCGTTACTTAGAACCTTTGACAGGCGATCTATTTACCGCTTGTTTTGCGGATTGTCACTTCTATGAGATAGTCTTCCCGTTGTTAGGGGGAGATAAGAACATCAAAGTTCCCGAAGGACGATGCGAATTATCGTGGACGACTCCCACTTTGTCTCATTTAGATCCCCGCACCGCTCAGTCTGAAGCTGAAGTGCAGCGCATATTAGATCTTCAGAGCATAACTCAGAGCATGCCAGATGCTTTCACCGATCTAGCACGCGTGACAAGATCACACATTCCAGTTGCGAATACGCCTGCAAAGATAGATGTACCAAATGTATGACGGACTGCCCTCCTCGAAGCCTGGGACGCCAATTCTGGTGATCCACGTACATTAGCGGCTAGCCAATCATCTGCCCCTACGCAAAAGCGTGGCAGACCCATTGGTTCAAAGGATTCACACCCCTGGAAGATAAACCATGGCACAAGGTCCTGAAGAGCCTACCGTGAATCCGACTATCGCTTACTCATTCTACCCAACTCATGAGGAAATTCTAGATTATGGAAACGTCCTTGAAGAGACGAATCCTCCTCCCGAGAATTGTGAGATTTCGGTCTATTATACTAGCTTAGATGATGTGTGGCATAGAAATGAGATGATTGTCGACGATGCATTAGCATTTGCAGTAGTTACTGAGATCATGTTGAGCGATGACATTGAACAGCGTTCTGTTGATGAATGTCGACGTAGAGCTGATTGGTCAAACTAGAAACAAGCAATCCAAGTTGAACTCGATTCGCTTGCGAAACGTAAGGTGTTTGGACCTGCAGTTCCTACTCCTTCACATGTGAAGCCCGTTGACTACAAGTGGGTTTTCGTTCGGAAGCGTAATGAGAAGAACGAAATTGTGCGTTACAAAGCTCGTCTTGTTGCACAAGGCTTCTCACAACGCCCCGGGATTGACTATGACAAAACTTATTCACCCGTTATGGATGTGATTACTTTTCGCTACCTTATCAGTTTGGTAGTTTCCGAAAAACTGGATATGCAGCTGATGGACGTAGTAACCGCGTATCTCTATGGGGATCTTGATACAGAAATTTATATGAAAGTTCCCGAAGGACTTACATTGACTGGTTCAAATATTTCAAAACCCCGGAACACGCTCTCAATTCGGCTGAGGCGTTCACTGTACGGTTTGAAACAATCCGGAAGAATGTGGTATAACCGTCTGAGTGAGTATTTGACTAGTCAGGGATATGTGAACAACGAATTATGCCCTTGTGTGTTCATTAAGAAGTCACATTCTGGATTTGCGATTGTTGCAGTATATGTCAATGACATGAATCTCATTGGAACTCCTGAAGAGCTCGCGAGAACTGCTTGGCACCTGAAGTTGGAATTTGAGATGAAAGATCTAGGTAAGACTCGATATTGTCTCAGTCTCGAGATAGAGCATTGTTCGAATGGAATCCTAGTACATCAATCGAACTACACCCAGAAGGTGTTGCGCCGCTTTAACGAGGATAAAGCGAAGTCTTCGAGTACTTCTATGGTCGTTCGTACGCTAGATGCAAAACGAGATCCCTTCCGTCTGAATGAGGATGGTGAAGAGATTTTGGAGCCTAAAGTTCCTTATCTAAGTGCGATAGGCACTTTATTGTACTTAGCTCAATGCACTAGACCCGACATTTCCTTCGCTGTTAATCTTTTGGCAAGATACAGCAATGTACTAACACACAGACACTGGACTGGCGTGAAAGACATCTTCCGTTACCTTAAGGGTACTACGGATTTGGGTTTGTTCCATCCCTACGAATCCTCGAGTAGTGCCGCACCCTGTGCTCCTCAAGTTGATTCTCGCCTTGTTGGTTATGCCGACGCTGGATACTTATCTGATCCGCACAAGGCGCGTTCTCAAACGGGTTATGTCTTTATCGTTGGAGGCACCGCAATATCTTGAAGGTCAACTAAACAGACCTTAGTTGCCACTTCGTCTAACCATGCTGAAATTCTCGCCTTACATGAAGCAACTAGGGAATGCTTTTGGTTGAGAGCAGTAGTGGGCCATATTCGAAGCTCCTGCGATCTTCATCCCGCCGTTAATGCCCCGACGACGATCTTTGAGGACAATGCAGCTTGCATCGAACAGCTCAAGAAGGGTTACATTAAAGGAGACAACACTAAGCACATTGCGCCGAAGTTTTTCTTTTCACATCAACAACAAGAGCATCAGAAGGTTGAAGTCACGCAAATCCGTTCACAAGACAATCTGGCCGACCTCTTCACCAAATCACTGCCGAAGACGACGTTTTAGAAGCTTGTTCATGGAATTGGTATGCGTAAACTTTCTGAGTTGTAACTTTGCTATTTCTTTTTGGAATTATGTCAAACTCAGGGGGAGTATCCTGTAGATACTTGCTTGATCTTAATGTACTCTTTTTCCCTACGATTAGGAGCATTTTTCCCACTGGATTTTTGCTACCTAACTAGGTTTTAACGAGGCACCCACCTTGGGCTGGTCATATCCTTGATGACGTCCTGTAGACGTTTCTTTTGACTTTGCATTTCTCACGCATTTTTCCTTAGACTATGGATTTTGTCCCTACTCGGGTTTTTGCCATAGCCTTAGGGTTTTTTAGTGAGACTTACTACTTATGCAAGTTCCTACCTTATTGAGAATAAGCGTTGTTCCTTAGAATCAGCACTGACAAGTCAACTTCATCAACTTTTGCATTATGCTAAATCTACCTTGAGTATTTACACACTCAAGGGGGAGTGTTGTAAACATTCCTAGTTTAAGTGTGATTGTGTAAATCCTAGATTAGATTTGATTAGGGTTTATTCTCTCCTATTGTATCTCATATTCCTTGGAGAACAAGGAATATCCTTATCTTATTATTATTATTATAAATAAAGGTGCAATGTAGGAGGGAAACACACACAATTCCCCTACAATTCTACAAACACACATCTCTCTTTTCTCTCTTTCTCTGCCGCCGGCCTTTCTCCCTTTGTCAGATAAAAATAGACCACAACAAATAATATAAAAAAAAAAGGGTGGAATCTTGGTGCATCAGGCACCATGGAAAGAAATAATAAAAAATAATTAAATTAAGTAAAAAAAAAAAAAGAAAAAAAGAAGAAAGGGGGATTGTGCATCAGGCATTGTCCGACATGATAATAATAAATAAATAAAATATACACTGAATGAAATAAAACTCATTTATTGATATCTCTGAGAAAATTTACAGAAATGTGCATTTACATAAGTAAGAGAAAAAAAAAAAAAAAAAAAAAAAAAAAAAAAAAAAAAAGCTAGAGGAAGCCTTCACAAAGGTTGATCATGTGGCGCTTCAGTACTCGGCAGAACCCCAGAAGGAGGAGGCACTAGAGATTGATCATGTGGCGCCTCAGTACTTGGTGGAACGCCAGAAAGAAGGGGCACCAGAGGTTAATTATTTGGAGCCTCAACACTCGGTAAAACTCTATAGGACGAAGGCAATAAGTGCCTCTGGAATAAAGCCACAAACATCCGATGGTCACTCTGAATCCGACTTTCGGATTCCTGCAACTGGTCAAGCTTTCTCTTCATGCTCGTCGAGTAACTATTGGCAAGCATGTGCAACTCTCTGTTTTCATGCTTAAGCCCTTTGATATCTTGCTTAAGACTCGTCACCTCAGCCATCAGTGACTCAACTTGACAAGTTCGAGCAAGAAGGCGTTGGCCCATATTTGATACAGAGCCCGCACATTAAACACTAAAAGCCAAAGAGTCTTGAATAGCCAGCTCATCAAACCGCTTGGAAAGGATCATGTTATCCTTGGGGGTGAGACGATTTCTAGCCACCACCGTAAAGGTTATGTCGTTCTTCATCATAGAGTCCCCAACTGTAAAATGACCATTAGGGGATAAGAAGGACGACTGCCATATGTTGTCTTGAGAAGACATGTCAGCATCTTCCATAACATTCAAATCAAGACGACGGTCAGATGGGCAAACCATTTGCAGAAATGATGAATGAAGAAGAGGTCAGGCAAATCGAATTCTCAAAAATGCAAAAGGAGGGAAATTCTTACAAACAGCAACTCGCTGAGCATGCTTTTGGGAACACAATTGATGCCTCTATAAAAAAAAAGGCAACATGGCCACTCGTTCAGAAATCGAAGAGGTAACTCGCTCCAAATTTCAAAAGCCGGGCACTTTGTTTAGAGATCGAAGAGGCTCTGTTCTCCAAATTTCAAAAGCCAGATTTTCTGTGATAAGGCTTGTCGGCATATTTCAGACGCAACCTTAGCTTTTCAGATATCACGGGCAACTTTGTCAAAAAATCTCTGACAAAGTTCAAAACACGTGAATTTTACTGTTCCAATTACCCCACTGTTGTTGACAAGAGTAAAGGAATAACACCAATCTCTAACAAAGTTGAAAACACGTGAATCTTACAGTTTCAGTTGCCCAACAGTTGCCGACAAGAGTAAAGGAACAATACCACTACTTGCTATTGAGAAATCCCTATATATGTCGACTTCCGTCCTCATGGCAAGGCAGACCTGCAAAAATGCCCAACTCTTCCTCACCTCCGAGAGCGCACTCCCAGCGAAGCCTCTCGAAATACTCAGTTTTCTTCCTCCCCGAGAATATCTCTGCAAACAAGTCACACCAGAGCAAAAGTATCTTATATCATCAGGATCGAAAGCAAGAGTATCTCATATCATGCCTTCTCCCTGTCCTTTTCTTTATCCTTGTTCTTCCCAGCAGGACAAAGAGAAAGAGAGCAATCAGTCGACACTTGGAATCAACCTTCCGATCTGGCACCGACTGCCTGCAACCCCTTCCCTGATTGCTTACCTAACCTTGCTCTCGAGTACTCATCTTCAACTGTTGATGTATTTGCAAAGAAGATACCACATCTGCCTAGAGAATAGATAAGGCAAGTGAAAATGATACATCGAAGCATGTGGAGACAAACGCAACAAAAAAACACGTGCCGGTTCATCCGCTACTTCTTCAAATGAAAAAGTATCTCATATCATCAGGGTCGAAGGTACTCTAGATTTGATGAACTTGTTTTGACCCTCAAATTCTTGAGTCGGCTCGCTAAGGAGTGGTGAACTACACATGCTGATTCATCCCCGACGGGATCGAAGATCACTTGCCACGAGAAGCTGCTCGTGATCCCATTCCATTTAAGAACAAGCCTCGACGGCCCTTGAAGAAATCACAAGTCCGATTCAAGATCAAGTGTCCACCACCCTTGAATCAAATTTAGCTCCAGATAAAGGGAGTAAATTCAGACATTTGGGGGAAGTCTGGCAGAAAAAACCCTCCAGCCCAGTTCAAGATTAAACCTGTTGAAAACTACTTCTTCAAAAACAAAAGTATCTCATATCATCAGGTCAAAAGCAAAGATATCTCATGGCATGCTTTTTCCCTGTCTTTTCCTTTACCCTTGCTCTTACCTACAAGACAAGGAGAAAGAAAGCAATAAGTCGGAACTTGAAATCAAACTTCCGATCTGAAACTGATTGCTCATAACCTTTGCCTGGTTGCTTACCTAGCATTGCTCTTGAGTGCTCGTCTTCAGCTATTAATAAGTCTCGAGTTTCCTCAGCGAATACTTCAGAACAATTGATATGATGTTGGCTCTTTACACTAAAGCTGCCAAGCATGGATGAGTCGCTGAGAAATGATGCTCTGAAGGACCATTTAAAGGTAAAAGGTTGCGCACCACTTCTGCCATGCAAAAGAAACAAGCAGAGAAGAATGCAACATGGTGAGCTATAACAGATCACTATAGCATGACGCCCTTCCTTGTAGAACTGCATAATCCAGACGATTGAGTCTAAGTCAAATCCAAGCTCGGCATCGTTGCTCTAATCGAAGAGCTCGAGAAGCTTCAACAACTTTTCGATGGCACCGTCGCCGAAGAGCAAAGCCTGTCCGTGCAACGCCATCAAATCGCCACCACCGCCGGGGAACTCTCTTATTCCTTGCTCGGATCTCTAGCCCAGTTAAAAAATAAGCCTGTGAAAAATCAACAATTGGAGGAAACCAGAAAAGCCTCCAACCCAGTTCAAGATCGAAGTTGTGGAAGTCAACAAGCACAACAAAATACTTGCCGATTCATCCATTACCAAAGCCAAAGATCATCTACCATGTGAAGCTCCTAGTGGTCCAATTTCATTCAAGATCGAGCCTCAACAACCCTTGAAGAAATTTCAAACAACAAAATCTTCCAGCCGAATTCAAGATCAAGCCTCAAACGGCCCTTAAAGAAACTTTTGGTCCACTTCAAGATCAAGCCTCAACGACCCTTGAAGAAATTTCCAGTCTATTTCAAGATCAAGCCTTGACGGCCCTTGGATCGACATCTACATTAAGGGACTTCAAAACGCATCTCTTACACGTGACAAACACATGTATATGACGCGCCTTGAAGTGAGAGCATTTGTAGACATCGAAATTTCAGTGAAATAAATGTTGACCAGGAATTAAAATTTCAACGTTCATGTGTCACATAAATTTTACACGTAGCATGTGACTCCACGAAAAATAAAAAATCATCAGAAAAGTCAACAAATAAGACACGTGTCAACACCTGGCAGAAATAATTTATTTCATCTGAATATTATATTCAAAATTAGGCCTTGAAAAATTCTATAAATAGAAGCCCATTTCATCCATTTCAAATGACCAATTCACATATACATTTCTCTACTTCCAAATTGAAAGAGAATTCCCCAAATCCTTGAAGTTTTGAAACTCTAAAGCTCTCAAGCATCCAACTCCCCAAATTCCCAAGAATTCCGAAGGATCGAGAAAACTCTCTTCGTTCTTCACCAAAACCTTTGAAGAATCAACAAGCACTTTGGTCACGTGCCAATCCTTCATTCACCGCAAGGCAAATCCTTGAGGCAACCGCTCATTCAAGATCAAGCCCCGACGGTCATTGAAGAAGCTCCCAACTGTTCATTCAAGATCAAGCCCCGACGGCCCTTGAAGAAACTCCCAATAGCTCATTCAAAATCAAGCCCCGACCGCCCTTGAAGAAGCTCACAACCGTTCATCAAGATCAAGCCCAACGGCCCTTGAAGATCTGTTCAAACTGTTCATCAAGATCAAGCCCCGAAGGCCCTTGAAGTTCCGTTCATCCTCGTTCATCAAGATCAAACCCAAAGGCCTTTGAAGATCTGTCCATCATCGTTCATCAAGATCAAGCCCAAATGCTCTTGAAGAAACTTCCATCAACCTTCAAGATCAAGTCTCGAAGGCCCTTGAAGTTCCTTTTATCCTCGTTCATCAAGATCAAGCCCAAAGGCCCTTCAAGAAACTTCCCCAAGATCAAGCCTCGACGGCCCTTGGATCAACCGCACATCCACAAATCAACACCTTACGGAGATCGAATCACAGGATCAAATTGTAAAAGAGATTGTAACCCCAAAATTAATACAAAATATTATTTTGTACATGTGTTCTCATCTCGTTCGTCGTCAGGAATTTTCGTGTTTACACAATACCTTCGAACCAATGTCATGGGATGACCATTCATGCTGGTGCCTTGTTAGGAATATTAGAGGATGCTTGGAGATGTAAATATCAGTATCTCCAGAATTTGGCTCCGCTTCTATCCTCACCTCAACTTTTGCATCCCCCGACGTAATTTTCACCCAAGTATCATTATCTATGGTAAACTTGTAATACGTGTAGTCCATTCGTCAACCGTTCAACATTCTAATGTTCCAAATATAAGTGGTTTTAGGACATTTTCATGAGTCTTCTCCGAATCATTATCAGCACCAACTATGTCAACTTCAAGATCCGTTTCTAGAACAGATACACTTGAAGAGGGTTTTAACTCAATGACCTGTAACTTATATACCAGCTCCCCGTAGTTGACTATAAATATATTGTCCTCAGAAAGGGTGGCATGCTGACGAAGGCTTGTTTCGAGGATGGCCTTGTGATTGGGCAAGTCTGAAAGACCTACCCTAAGAGGTTGAAGGTTTGCATAAGTCCCTTTAGAAAGCCAGACATAGAGAACTTCTATCAAAGGAATATTTGGTGTATCTGTCGGAAATAAGTTCTGCCATACATGAGGAGGAAGCCCAACAAAACCTTCATCTGCAGTGAACTCCAAAACGCCCGAATGGGTGCTCCTACCCTTCTCCTTATCAGCATCAATCATTTCTGACGAACCCCTTTGATGTATTGTTGACAACTTAAAGTACAAGGGTCCTGCAATTCGTTGAAGCAGGAAGCTGGCAACTTAATCTTATCTCCACTACCCTGGCAACGTACAGCTTCAAATACGCGATAAAACATGATACCCCGTCCGACATGTAAACTTTCTTGCATTTGTTGATCAACCTCAAGAAATATAGTTGGAATTATTAAAATAAAAAAAATAAAAAAAAAACAATTAATCAGCTGAAAAAAATTTGAACCTCCCACATCACTACCCTAATAACAAAGATAAAATACGGCTTTTTTAGGTAATGTAGATTAAAGGAAGCAGGTCCATACCAATTCGAATTCATGTGATACATATTTGGTACATTTAGGACAGTAGGAACAAATCAATAGCCATTAAGATTTACCCGGGCACATTGTAATCATAGGGCCTATGCTCCGAAAAAATAAGAATAACATATGGCACTAGCTATTCGATTCCAACGACATTGATTGCCAAGGCATTGTGTGCTCGAAAATTTACTGGGATTAACGAAAAAAGCGAAGATTTGCTATCAATAAAGTCATAATTTTTCAAAGAATTACTCAATTTTCTATGAATCGAGTCATAAACATTTGAAGAACTACTCGATTTTCTACCAATAAAGTCATAAGCTTTCGAACAACTATGCGATTTTCTACAAATAAAGTCACAAAATTTCGAAACCCATTGCAATTTCAAACACTTTTCCTAAACAGTTGGAGCAATCAGTGTACAAAACAAGCTTAAATTCAAGAAGGAAAAAATGACCAATTTCAACAATCAAAAGCAATCCGGAAATTAATTAATGGGAATTGAGAAGGGACCTTGAGTTGGGCTTGGGCGGCATCGAAAAGGCGTCTGGACCGCTAGGCGTCAATGGCTTCTCTCTGCTTCTTAGCTTCCTCTTTGGCCTTCTTCAATTTCCGCCTCGCACTCTCTTTCTTCTCCTTCTGCTCATTCTCTAGCTTCTCCCTTGCTCTTCTCAGCTCGAAATCCATCTCTCTCTCTGCTCGTTGGTCGTATTTGGAAGCCTTTGATGTTCTCAAAAATCAGAGTCGGAGTTCGTGTTGGTTAAGAAACCACAGAATAGGAAGAGAAATTAGCTTTTCTTCTGGGATTTTCGTTGGTTCCAAGAGTTTTCTTTGACATTAGATTTGTGGATTCCAGAAGGATCTGGGCCCTTCGTTTAGGAATGCGTCTATATTGGACTACTTCATGAGCCTATGAGCCCAAATAAATTATGCATAGAGGCCCAATAGAATATGAAAAACCAGTTGACAAATATAAAATTTAGGAATGGGGATTCAAATCCCTAACTTTTTACTTGTAACTTAAAAAGTACGTAAGGGGTGAGGGTTTGAAACTGAGTTTGAACCCGGACACAATCAATGTGTTGAATAAAAATAACATAACTGTGGATGCAAATTTCCGTCGTTTTCTTCTTTGACGAAAATGCATCTGCAAAATAATAACACCTAAGATTAAGGCCAAAAGCCTTACGCGCCTACGATGAATGGGGGGACTTTGACCGAAGAATTTCCGATGCCAAAGTTAGAATTTGAGAGAAAAAGTGTTTGGGAATTTTTGGAAGAGAATGATGATAGGAGCATATTTATGCGACTTAGTTAGTGTGTTTTCCTGCATTTTCTTAGTTAGTTACTACTTATTATAGTGTTTAAAGGCATTTTCGTGCAGTTTCAGGTTATTATGGCAAAGTATGCAAAAAGAGGCAATTTGGAGCATTTTAGAGCAGTTTTGGGCCAAGAATGGATGTCACATGCATGGATCAAAATGGATGGACGAAATTGAAGTTCAAGTGAGGCTAGGAATGTGCAAAAGAGTTGAAGAAATAAATCCAAGTCAAAGAAGATAAGGAATCAGCTACAAAGAAGGAGAATTATCCAAAACTACCTTATCTTATCCTTATCTTATCCAAACCTTATCTTATCTTATCCTAATCCTTTCCTAACCTAATTCCTATTGCAAAAGGGATTCAATTTCAGTTTAGGAGACCTAAAAACCTAATTTCTAGGAACCTTATCCTCTCCTACAAAGGTGCTGCACCTATTCCCTTCTAGAAGTGCCAAAATCAGCCAAATAACACCATTTCTAGAAGTCCCTAAAAAAGTGGCGCCCCAAGCCTTCTAGATGCATGATCCAGCCACACCTTTCTCCTAAATCCCTTTGGTTTTTGGCCTTCTAGATGTCCTATTTCCTGCTAGGATTACATAAACCTTTTCCCCTTAGGATTGTGTTTTTATTTTCCTACACAAACTATGTTTTGCAATCCTTTTCCTACACCAATGTGCCGCACCTCCTCCTATAAATATACCCTTTTGCTGCACCATTCAATTCACCACCCTCTACCATAACTCTCCTACATCCATCCACCACACACAAAAGCTTTAAACTCAGAAAATCCCTCTTGTGCCGCAGCTTTGCAAAGGAAGGAAGGAATCTGGAGCGTTTCTAGGTGTTTTCTATCCTTTGTTTTCAATGTTTAATTTTATTTATGTTTGTTTGCTTGTGGACATGAGGAACTAATTTCTTTATAGTTAGAGGCGAATTCGAAGCCATGGACATATGTTTTATATGAATTGATTTCCTCCAGTTATGATTTCATGAATCGTGAATGTGGTTTACTTATCTGAGTTATTAAGAACTTGTTCTTGTGTGTTGATTAAGGAGGCCTACTTAGTTTGCATGCATGAATTTGATGCTAAAATATAAGGGAGTTTCACCTAATCGTTATGAACTTATATTTACAAGTAGTGGAGGTTGCTAGTCACGATCGCGTTAAGTAAATTCCTAGCAGGAATGTCATGCTTTTCATAGTCACGAATGCCTTGTCAATGCTTATGATTTTCATGAAGCTTAATGATCTTTGTTTCGTGTCTCTATCATGCTTTTCATAGTTAGGGAGCTTAATAAAGAATGATTTGGGTTGTCGTATGCTTTTCATCCAATTTAATGAGTCTAGGGAAATCTGAGAATTAATTAGTTCTGCACAATTAATTTGGGGCATTGTCATTCATGGTTTGTTAAAAGAATAACTGGAAATCGATTTATATGCATATGTTCATGTGTGGAGAAGGGCCCTCTAACTAGTCATTCACCCATTTAAATCACCAATTTCGTGTCTTTTTAAGTTGTCTTTACAATTTTGTTTGTTTAAGTTTAAATTCGTTCAAAACCAATCCCCTGCTTTTAGTTTGTGTTAGTAGAGTTTAAATTCGTCAAATCTTGAATCTCTTAGTCTTTTGAGTCAATTAGAGTCTTAATTTCGTTCAAAGCAATCTTAGGTGTTAGTTTTGAGTCTAAAGAATCTGTTTTGTGTGTTTTAAGTCTAATTTAGCTTGTTTTGAGTGTCTAGAGTCCAGAAACTGTCTAGTTTGAGTTCTATTTGCTGTTTTGAGTTAATTGAGTCTAGTTTAGTGTTTTAAAGTTTAATTAGTGTAGATTAGCATCCCTTCTAATCCCCGGCTAGAACGATCCCTACTTACACATACTACATCAATAGGGTTTAATTTGAGTGTCATATAAATTTCACATCAAATGAACTTAGGTTTTTGAAGAAATGTGGGGCTATATATAAGGGTGTGGCCAGCCCCATTTGGAGAAATAGGGAATGGCCACTTATGATGGAATTTTTGCTCTAATTGCAAGATATTATGTCAAATAATATCTTGCAATTAATTTGGTAATTAATTCCAATTTGAAAAGAATGATTGGGAATTACCTTGCGGGGAGGATTTGATGAGGAGTGATGAGAGAGTTTTGAATAAATACCATTTTGATCACTTTTGACCTCGATTGAGTCGTTATTGTCCGTTGCATGCGCGTGGGAATCCCGGTGTGCCTCAAGGGTAATTTTGTCTTTTTACCCAAAAGTCTATGTGTCGCCTTTATAATTTTCTTGATTATTTTTGGCTCCACAAATGCCCCCACACCTGTTGGGCTGCTTGCATGAAAGGGCAGCAGGTGCAGAGATATTCTCTTGTTTTAGGAAACATAGGATTGTTTCCTATTTTGATGTAGATTCCCTCTTTAATTGGAAATTAGATCCTTCTAGGAAAGGGAAATAAATTACTTCTAAAGTCTATTTAAGTCTACCTTAAGTAGATGATTAAATCAACTTCAGAGAGCAATTCATTCTACCCTACAAGAGAGAGAAAGCTAAAAGATATTTGTTCCCCCTCCCCTAGCAATCTTCTACACTTGCCCGTGCAAATGATTGTTTTTCGTTGCTTTCTTTGTCTTCACGCCCTACCAAGTTAAGAAAAAAATTAATATTTCCTTGTCTTCGTAATTTTTTGGGAGCCTTAGGGCTTGAAATTTGGCTCGACGGGGGTCGAGAAGGCTTGAAAAATGGCTTGAAGGGGCCACGACACTGTTACCGTGGGTAACATGGTGCGGCGGTGGCTTGGCTTGGGCCGAGGGCTGGTGGCGCGAGCCTAGGGCTTCGGCGCGTGGCTGGCTTGGGCCAGGATGCAAGGCGCTGAACTGGGCTAGGGTGGTGATGGGCTGAGGAGGCACATGCTTCATTTCCTTTTTTTTTTTTGCTGGGCTCGGGCCATTTGCACGAAAGGAGAGAGAAAGGGAGGCACGACGGCACCAGCCCCCTCCATTTAGATTGGGCCGAGAGTGGGAAAGTCTAGGTCGTAGGGCCTGGCGTGGCTTGCTGGGCTCCTGCGGTCTTGAGCCGTGGGGCCTGGTGAGCCTTTTTGTTTTCTTTTTGTGCAGTTATCTAACGAATTTTCCTCGCGTCTTTGTAGAATTTCCTCGAGCATGTCTTCCTCGGGCCACAAGAGTGATGATGGCGTGCTGCCATTGTATCGTCAAGGTGGGTCTTTGAGTAAGGTAGGCTCTTTCAAGGCTGCTCACTTCAAAATTAGCTCCGATGACTCATTTTGAGACTTTCTTGAGGCGTATAGGTATGCCATTCCATCGGGGGTGCATGTGAAGCGTGTCAAGGAAGGTAACAACCATGAGCCATGTAGTGGGGCTCGAAGAGCCATCAAGTTTCACCCCTACTACTTTGTGTTGGGATTTACTTTTCCTATGCCGCATTTTTTCCAAGAAGTGCTTTGCTCCATGAAGTGTGCCCCCGCTCAATGTTCTCCGAATGCGGTTCGTGTGATGGTGGGTTCCTCAATCTAAGCCAATTCTTTAACTTGGATCTAACTATCAACGAATTCTGGTACTTCTTTAACATAGGCTATATCGAGGAAGTTAGGCAGCTACAATCCCAACATAGGCTATTTGATCATTTGAGTAAAGAAAATCATGATTAGGCTAAGAAGACTTTGGAGATAAGTAGAGAGTGGGAATCTAATTCTTCCCCTGAGCTATGTGTTCCGACAACTTTCATTACTGGTAAGTAGACTGCTTATTCCCTCTGCTGCTTTGTGCTTTTGCTAAGCTGCTATCTAATTTGTTAATTGTCCTCATCTGCTCATGTAGATTCGGAATTCGGCTCAACTCCTAAGACCTCTCCAGACATGAAGAAAGTGCATGTTGCTTTGGGTATCCCTGCTGAGTACCGTGAATGGCGTTGGCTGCTTAGTCATCTTCGTCGGGAGAAAGGTGGGCTGCCCCCGAGAGATGAGATAAAACGGATCAAGGCGGAGGTACTAGCTTGTCCGATTGCCGTTGTGGAGCCCGCTGCAAATGAAGGTGGGAAAAAAGATCTCTCTTGCCTGCTCAAGAGATACCAGCTGAGAAAAAGCGAAAGGCTTCTTTCATTGCTCGCGAAGGTTCGCCGGTTGCCCCCAGGCTTGTGATTGACTTAACTTCTTCAAATGGGGAGAAAGATAGGGCTGTTAGATCTGAGCCAGTGACGCCAGCCATGCCAAAGATGGCTAGTGCCAAGACGTCCGTTGGGAGCTAAGTCTAGTTCACCTTTGGAGAGCCTTGCTACTATAAAGAACGATAAGGTGGATTATGCTTCTAAAGTGGCGCCAAGGCCTACTTCCCTGCTGCTGAGACTAATTCGCCTACTAGAAAAGAGGAGACTGCTCACGTGGGCAGTTGTGAGAGATCCACTAAGCCTATTTTTGGGGAGGCTGCTGAGATCCGTGCGCTTTTGAAACCATATCTGCTTAAAGACATAGATGCTTATGCCAAGTTTGTCGATGGCATTAGAGGGTTTGTTTGCCTAAGTTCATTTGCGAAGCATACGCTCAGTATAGGAGGACTGTTATGCTTGCTATAATGCAGAAGACGGCTATTTTGGCAGCCGAGTCTATGCTCCTTGACCAAGATGATACCAAGGCTGCCAAGAAGGTGGCAAAGGTTATGGCAGCTGAAGCTTATTCCTCTGTCGAGAAGATTAAGAGGTTGGAGTCTGAGCTCGCCATTTTGGAATGGTCTAATATCTCTGCCCCCACTTCTTTGTAGCTTAAGACCGCTCGCCAAGAGATCGTTGACTTGAAGACTAGGCTTGACGCGATCCAAGTTAAGTATGAAGGTGCAGAGAAGGAGATTAGATGTTACATACCTCAGATTCAAGATCTTGAACGTGCCGTTTCTGAGCTTCGTTCCGCTGCTTATGCAAAGAATGAAAAGTTGATTGCTGCTTATAACCAAGTGATCCACTCCAAAAAGATTGTTGATAGGCTCGAGCTCCAAGTGTTAAAACTATAAGGTGCGCTGAAGATCAACAAGAGTCTGAAGAAGGAAGTGGATGAGCTGCAGTGTGTCCGTGCTGGTTTACTTGAAGAGAACGAGCAGCTGAAAGGTGAGAAGGCTGGGCTCAAGGCTTCACTTGTTCAGAGTCAGGCCGATTTCTACAAGTTGGGTTATGTAGATCATCTCTTTGGTAGGCCGTCTGACTTTGAGTTTGCTGGGAAAGACTTCGAGACCTTTTCTATTTCTTCGGAAGACTTGTTTGCCTTTACTTTTGAGGTTTCCATTGGAGAAGTAGTCAGAGAAGTTGGTGCCCATGCTGGAGCAGCTGGGGGTGAAGCGCTGGATGATCCCGCTGCTGGGAGCATCGTGGCTGCTGAAGGTGTGGCGGCCGAGTAGTCGTGGGATGTCTAAGCTGTTAAAGGGTAGTTTTCTAGGTAGCCTTTAGGATTTTCTTTGTTTTCCTTGTTGCTTTTGTTTTGCTTGAACTCCTTCGGCCTTTGATATTTGTTTACCAATTTTGCTAGAAAATTTAATAAACTTGCTTCATTCACTTTTCTTCATCTTCGCTTCTTTTGTTTTTGCGCAACCTTTGACTTTTAGACCAGCGACATGCGTGCTACTTTTCTATAAGCGGACAGGCCCGCGTAGTCTATGCAGTCGTAGGTGTTGGTGTAGAACTTTTGCATGGTTGTTAACCATAGGGTTGGCAGCCAGACGCTTTACTTATAGAAGAAGACAAGTCCGCGTGACCACTAGGCTGTTGAATCTTGGCTTTCTTCAATCCTTTGAGCTATGTGGCCTGCATCACAACATACTAAAGATCTTTGGGTCATGAAATTCACTAACCTTTCGTATCAAAAGTACGCAGTTGTATGGAATTTCGTAAGCGAAGGTTCGAGATAACTCATTGCTCCTTATGTAACCAATTGTATGGGTTGCATAGCAAGTATCACAACACTTTAGGAATTAATGTAGATCTAAATAATCATTCCGCGCTTGGCAGAGGTGAAGCTAATCGACCGTGTATCATGTTGGCAGTGGATTAAGCTTCGTATATGCATGCTAGCTTGTTTAACCTTTCACAAGAATGTGGGGTTGTATAAGTCTAGCGTGGCTTTACTGATCGAAGGGCAAGCCGTAGGTAGTCTTTCAAAAACTATAGGTTACCTTAATGTACTCAGTAGAAGCTTTAGGGTTCCAGGGTAGTTGTCTATAGAGCGTACTGCGTAATGTGCCTCCTCCGTCTCTGAGGCCCGGTTCCCCGCACATTAGGCCAAGAGACCCAAAATCCTTCAGTTAGCTAAGCTTTGAAAAAGACCATTGTGGCTATTTCTAGGAATATCGGCGCAAGCCATCGTGCACCTAGTTACACTAGGGCAGCCCGACTCATCCACGTCTGGATATTCGAAGTGTAAAGTTTATCCTTCCGCATTGGAGAGCAAACCCATATGGGTGTCAGGGAATTGGTTTACCCTCTCGCACTGGAGAACATGGTTGGTCCCCAAGGGGTGCAATTCCTGCGATAAGTCCGTAAAAAGGATGCGATCTTCTTTTGAAGTGCAGGAGTGATCAGTTGTTGTAAGCATGCAGCCGAGCCAAGTTGTAAATTACTTCTGAATTCCTCATTGAAAAATGATCAAAAACTTGGCTGTAAGGTAGAAACTGCATAACAACTGGATAGTTATTGGTTTGCGAGGTGATGCCCATCGAGCTGCTTGAGTCTTCGGGCTTTGATGTAGCGGGAGGTCACGCATAGTACTTCATCAGATTGTAGGCGTTCCACTGCTTTTCAATCTCTTTGTCGTTCATGGTGGCGAGGGTGTAACTACCCTTACCGCCTACTCTGCTGATCTTGTATAGACCTTTCCATATGGGATTCATCTTTTTGGAGCCTTCTCTACGGGCAGTGATGAAGGCTTTTCTTAGGACTAGATCTCCGGGCTGGAACGCCGGATATTGGCCTTTTTGTTGTAGCTGGAGAGGAGCTGATGCTGGTAGGCTGCAATGCGGGTGATGACCTTCTCGCATTTCTTCTCTGCCAGATCTAAGTTTGTGGCCATCTCCTTTCCATTCTGCTCGATGTTTGGCAGTAGAGTGTTGATACTTGGCATGATAACATTGGGAGGAATGATTGTTTCTGAACCAAATGCCAAACAAAAAGGAATCTCACCGGTTGCTCGTCGTTTGGTGGTGCGATATGCCCATAAACATCCGGGGAGTTCTTCTGGCCATTTTCTCTTCTTGTCGAAGAATGATTTCTTGAGGCAGTCGAGAATCGTCTTGTTTGATGCTTCGGCCTGCCCATTGCCTTGGGGATACCTCGGCGTGGACATGTGCTGCTTGATGCCATATTTCTGGAAGAACTTTGCCAAATCTTTGCCTACGAATTGCTGGCCGTTGTCTATGACGATGGATTGAGGGATGCCAAATTGGCAATTGATGTTCCTCCATATGAAACGCTCTATGTTCGTCTGAGTCGTGGTTGTCATTGGCTCAGCTTCTACCCACTTGGTGAAGTAATTAGTCGCCACGATCATCATGCATCTGCCCCTAGTAGCGGGTGGCGTAGGCCCTACCAAGTCAATTGCCCACTGCATGAACGCCTAACGACTCGTCTACGGGTGTAGTTCGCTAGCAGGCAGCTGGTACCAGCTTGTAGCGTTGGTAGCAATCGTACTTTTGTACTAACTCCTTAGTGTCTTGATGCATAGTAGACCAATAGTAGCCTGCGTTAAGAGCCTTTTATGCTAAGAATCGGCCTCCGGAGTGATTTCCACAAACGCCTTCATGCATTGAAATTAGAACCCTTAGATTGTCGGAAGGTGCTAGGCAGCGGAGATGTGGTCCAGTGTAGGATCTTCGGACGAGAACGCCGTTCCACATGTAGTAGTGTGTTACCTTTATTTGGAGCTTTATAGACTCCAACCTTTCCATGGGGAGTGTGCCATTGACCAGATAGTTTATAATGGAATCTTGCCAGTTTGGAGTTGTACTAACCTGTGACACCTTGGCTGCTGGCTCCGTCTTTATGCTTGGCTTATCTAAATACTCTACCGGAATAGAGCGTTTGAGTTGATGATCGAGGACGGAGGAGCCTAGGCCGGCTAGTGCGTCTGCATGGGCATTGTCTGCCCGTGGAACTTGAGTGAGGGTGTAAGTTTGAAACACCTCAAGCTGCTTTCGTAACTTCTCTAGGTATCGTGCCATTTCGGATGCTTTGCCGTGTACTTCCCAGTAGTCTGGTTGGTGATTAGCTGGGAATCAGAATGAATTGCGAGCTTTTTCTCCGTCAAGTCTTTTGCCATTCGGAGGCCTGCTAGTAAGGCTTCATACTCTACTTCGTTGTTGGATGCTTTGAAGTCTAGAGTGATCGCTTGCTCAAGTATCGAACCGTCTGGGGTGACAAGGACCACGTCTACTCCCAAGCCCTTGTAGTTAGATGCGTCATCGACGTGTAAATGCCAAAAGTCTCCATCGGGTGAAGCATGCTTGGTTAGGGTGTGCTCGGTTGCCTCTGGGGCGTCGTTAGGCAATTCTGTTGCGTCGCCTAGGCTAAACGCGAATTCTGCCAAGGCTTGGGCCTTTATCGTCATGCAGGGTCTAAAAATTAAGCCGTATTGGCCAAGTTCCAACGCCTATTTCATTACTCATTGAAAAGCATCTGGACCATGTAGAATTAATCGTAGAGGATATTGAGTCATGACGATGACTGTATGAGCTTGAAAATATGGTCTGAGTTTTAAAGCTGCAATAACTAGGGTCAAAATTAATTTCTCGATCTTCGGATAATCGGTTTCAGCATCGATAAGAGCTTTAGAAGTGTAGAATACCGACAGTTAGGTCCCCATCTCTTCTCGTATGATGGCATAGCTTACTGCTACTTCTGAGACTGCCAGGTAGATGTATAAGTCTTTCGCTGCTTCCGGCTTTGATAGTAAGAGAGGTGATGTGAGATACTTCTTCAGGTCTTAGAAAGCTCTTTTGCACTCGTCATCCCATTTGTCTCGGTGGGCCCTATTGATTGCCCTGAAAAAAGGTTTGCATCGATCGGTGGACCACGAGAGGAAACGGTTGAGCTCGGCTGCTCGTCGTCTGCCCTTGTCCTACTTCGAGACACCTCGTCTGGGCCACGTATACCCCCGGTTTAATTGCCGGCCTAGAAATTGAAGTCGGGATGGTTGAGTCGGTCTTAGACTAGTTTAGGCTACCTCATGTGTAGCGCACGTGGGTGCTAGGCCTGGGCTCGGCTCGAGAGTGTGCTGGGCTCGCGTCGGGCCATGACTTGGGTCGGCTAGTCCTAGGCTTGGGCCCATGAGGTTTGAAATGACGCGGCTTGGCCTTGGGGCGCACTGGGCTCGCGCTGGCCTTGGGCCCAAGAAGTCTGGGCTGCTACCTTGGCAGTTGTAGCCGCAACTTGGGCCTCCTTGCGTTGGGTTGAGCTAGACTCCCTTGTGGCGCGGGCCTGGGCTTGCTGCTGCAAGGTGGCATGGGCTTGCTGCTGCAAGGTGGCATGGGCATGGGCTTGTGGCTACAAGGTAAGGTTTCCACCTTGGGCTCGGACTTCGCCATGAGTTGCTATGGTGGCTGTTGCCGTTGGCATAGCCATAGTGGTGCCCCGTGAGGGTGGTGCCGCTTCACTCATCGCCGCGTTGAGCCTCGTAGATCTTCGTGGTCCAAATCCTTGAACGTAGGAAGTTCCGTTCATCATGGTTTCCGAATTTCTTGTCATTGTACTTTTCTTTTACGTTTATCCAAAGAACAAAAAATTCTAGGAATAAGAACGTACGAAAAATGTATGAATGAACAAAAAATGAAAAACCTTGAATGTGAGAGTCTTTTTCGAGCGTGTGAATCAAACTCTCAATGAAAGCACCAATTTGTGGATGCAAATTTCCGCCGTCTTCTCCTTTGACGAAAATGCACCTGCAAAATAATAACACCTAAGATTAAGGCCAAAAGCCTCATGCGCCCACGATGAATGGGGAGGGCTTTGGCCGAAGAATCTCCTATGCCAAAGTTAGAATTTGAGAGAAAAAATGTTTGAGAATTTTTGGGAGAGAATGAACTTAGGTTTTTTGAGAAATGTGGGGCTATATATAAGGGTGTGGCCGGCCCAATTTGGAGAAATAGGGGCCGGCCACTTATGGTGGAATTTTTGCTCTAATTGCATGATATTATGTCAAATAATATCTTGTAATTAATTTGGTAATTAATCCAATTTGAAAAGAATAATTGAGAGTTATCTTGTGGGGAGGATTTGATGATGAGTGATGAGAGGGTTTTGAATAAATACCATTTTCATCACCTTTGACCTCGATTGAGCCGTTATTGTCCGTTGCATGCGCGTGGAAATCCCGGTGTGCCTTAAGGGTAATTTTGTCTTTTTACCCAGAAGTCCATGTGTCGCCTCCATAATTTTCTTATTAGTTTTGGCTCTACAATAACCACCCGAACAATCCAATACTTGAAAATTAGGGAAATTCAATTTTGTTTACAATAAAAGACGAACAAAATCCGTAAGTGCTGTAATTAGGGCTGGTTTGACATTGCTGAAATATTTTCAAAAACAACATTGTAAAAAAGTTGAGATTAAAATTGTGTTTGATAAATGAAATTATTATTATTTTTTAAAATTATTGATCCAAAACAGCAGAAACCCTGCTTTTAAAAACAACAATTTTTTTTTCACACTTCGACAACCCAGAACAAGCTCGTAGCCTTCCGATACCTTTCGCTGGCGGCTCATCAATTATCTGTTTTGATGTGGTAAATCTAATTTGGTTGCTTTTCTTAAGTTTTAAATTACATTGGGGTACTTGTCTTTTGACCCTTCCGGTCCCGGATGAAAGATAACAAAAAAGGACTTTAGGGAAGTGGTGGAGTTGGGAGGAGATTAAAATTTTATTTTATTTTATTTTATTTTTAACTTTATGAATAAGTTTATAATAATTTGGCTAATGGAAATAAACTTGAGAATTAAAGTGGCCAAATTAAAAATAGGAAAATTAATTAGTCAAACGATTATAACACGTGAACCATTTTGACATTTAAGCTTAGGTTACTTCTGGGTAGGTTTGCATAAAGGGACATGGCAACAATAATTGCCTTAGAAGACAACAACTTTATAATCTTTACCCAGAGGAACAAAAAAATGTAAATAGACCATTCCAAGACCGAATACATTGGACACATGTCCATATCATTCCCAGCTGAACAAAAAATGTTTAAAACATATTCTAATACCACCAAGTAGAAGCAAATTAGTAGTAGCTTGTAAGACCAAATCGAAGAAAATTCAACAAAATCTAGCAAAATAAAGTGTTGCCTAGTAGAAGGGCTAGGCAATCTGTAAGTACACATGATTTGTTCATAAAATTTCATATGAAATAGACGGCTGGAATGATTTCTTGATTTGATTTAACCGTAGACTCTTGGAGGACGTTTCGCAAGCAGAGGGGGTTTACCATCCTATTGCAAGTGGGGCAAGTTACAAGGCAACCAACTTTGAATGCAATTGCAAATGAAGTAGTTTCACAGGGACCTCAGATGGTTTACCATCCTATTGCAAGTGAAGGCGGTTCAGAAGTATCTCATAAGGTTATCAATCCTAGTTTCATTTCGGAAGGGTCACAAACTAAGTCATTGATAGCAAGGATATGCCAAACGGTCAAGCTTACCGCTCCGAGAGCAAGGATGTGGAGGCCATAAATTTAACTAATAATTTGTCTACAATATGTTAAATGCTGGATGACTTTTGTGATCGCTGCCATGAACTTTAGAAAATGGCAGATAATTATGTTTTGTAAGCAATGCCTTCAACTTTACCAGTCTTCTTTTTATTTCGTTTTAGATCGTATCAGGTAAGGCATATATAAAAGGAAAGTTTCAATAAAGAGTAATGCTAGAGGGACTAAATTTTTTAAACTAAATTATGTATCACTAATAAGAAACAAGCACGTTAATCGACACTTAATTAATAATTCAATCATCTATAACCACATCATTTAGTTTGCAAATTTGTTTCGAAAAACTTGGTCTCCATAGCATTACCTTTCAGTAAAATAATGTAAAATTCTTTGTGAAACCATCCCACTTGCTCAAGTAAGTTTTACTATTAATACACCGTCTTACAACCAATATTTTTACCATCACACACATCTATAAATTAGAACGGCGATTGGTCCTGCCTATCTTCAACATTTTGAACCAAATTTACAGAAAAAGACTCTGGTTCTAGTTCTCCACTTCTTGCGAATCCAAATATAAACCCTGTTTCATTTTCATCTTTGTAGGTCAGTTTGTGAGAATCTCAATTCTGAAGAAATAAGAACTAATCAAACTTTAGAGTGTGGAAGTCCGACCGGTTATTCGCATCATCTTCTTCCCACAGATCAAATTACCCTACAAATAGAGTTTGATTCTCGTTCTCTCTTCTTCCGGTCCCAACACCCTAGCTAGAAAACCTTCACTGCATATTCTCCACTCATTTTACTCTATTTTTTTGTGTGCATTATCTAAATTCAGTAAGATTAATTAACTAATGGATTTGATGAGTTGCTGGAATAGAAGCACAAGGGACTGCTCAACAGTGATTGGAGCAAAGGCTGCAAGTTCAAACAAGTTGCCTTCTTCTAGCTACAAAGGAGTAGTGCCCCGGTCAAATGGCAGATGGGGAGCTCAACTATACGAGAAGAGTCATCGTGTGTGGTTAGGAACCTTCGATGATGAAGAAGAAGCTGCTAATGTAAGAATTCATGTGACTTCATCATTCATGAATTCATATATGTGAGTTCATCAAACTGCCGATTGCAGCTGAACTTGGTAAATGAGCTGTATATATGGTTAGACTTCTTAAGGTTTTATATTCGAATGAAGTAAAACATACTGGAGGGAAAAATGTGATTAAGCCATGTTTGAATTAATGAAAAACAGTTGGCTTAATAATAACTGAAGATAACTGCATTATTAATGGGATAAGGCAGTTATCAGAAATAGAGTGGGATTGGTCCCTCTTCTCGGTATAAATATGGATGATTCACAATTAAGTAAGGTTGTCCCATTTGAAACCATATACATCCATTGTAGTCGTACAAGAGAAGGGAAGATACATCCTAATACAGATCATGGCTTCAAGTTCAGGTTTGCATGCTTATTCATGTATATCAGTCCATGCATAGAAATTGTATAACAGGGTTCTGTCTCTCAAGCTGTGGTATGAATGAGTACTGCCGATCAAGCGATAGTCTCTGCTGCTCAAGCGGTTATCTATTGCAGTAAATCTTAGTGTTTATCAAATATGTCATTTGTGTTGATTTACATGTAGTTTAGTAACTTGATTGATTGGATCCTAAATTATACTAATTCCTACAGCTAAAACCTACAACATTGCTTCGCTAAAGTTCCGGGGTCTTGATGCCATCACAAATTTCAGTCGAAACAAATGACACCCTACGAACGTGATGTCACAGAGGCTCTTTTCTTGGAGTCCCATTCCAAGGCTGAGATCGTTGACATGCTTCGAAAACATTCTTATGCCAACTCGAGATGTACAAGCATAAGTTGTACAATGGTGGTGCCCTAGGCCTTGATGCTGGCGGAACGCGTATGAAGTGTCACCTTGATTTAATGGACGCATGTGGTAGCGAGAGGGAGTTGATTTTCGAGAAAGTGGCAACACCAAGCGATGTAGGGAGATTGAACCGCATGGTTATACCAAAACAACATGCCAAGAAGCATTTTCAGGTTCATCTGAGTGTAGGGTTTGGTAAAGGGGTGTTGTTGAAATTTGAGGATGAGGTGGGTAAAGTGTGGAGGTTTGGGTATTGTTATTGGAGTAGTATTCAGAGTTATGTGTTAAGCAAAGGGTGGATTCGCTTTGTGAAGGAGAAGAAGCCGAAAGCTGGTGATGTTGTGAGGTTTGAGGGATAAGTAGGGGAGGATAAGGAGCTGTTCATTGACTGTAGACCAAGAAACGTCGATGTGTCAGGGATCATGGAGATGCATGGTTGGGTTGGTGAGCCTTTAGGGACGGTTCAAGATGATGGAATGGTGAGATTGTTCGGAGTTAACATACAACCTTCTACCTGGCCTCCGTACCAGTAGTGGAGTGTCTTGCTACTTTAATTTCAAACAGAAAAGGAAAATTTGAGCAAAAGGAAGAGAGAAAGATCGTGGAAACATGTAAGTGGTTGTCATATATACTTTTTAATTGTTGCAAAAATACCAAAAATCATTCTAAGTGACCTAGCTAGACACATGATAAAATTAGAAAAATCCTACGAAAGAAAGTTTATTTCTGATTCATATTTAATAAAAGAAAGTTTATTTCTAATTCATATCTAATTCATATCTCAGTCAATGAACATTAAGAACTAGGGACCGGTACTAATTTTTCCTTTTATTAAATATGAATTAGAAATAAACTTTCTTTCGTAGGATTTTTCTAAATTTATCATGTGTCTAACTAGGTCACTTAAAATGACTCTTTTTGGTATTTTTGCAACAATTAAAAAGTATATATGACAACCACTTACATGTTTCCACCATCTTTCTCCCTTCCTTTTTCTCAAATTTTCCTTTTTTGTTTGAAATTAAAGTAGCAAGACACTCCACTACTGGTACGGAGGCCAGGTAGAAGGTTGTATGTTGACTCCGAACAATCTCACCATTCCATCATCTTGAACCGTCCCTAAAGGCTCACCAACCCAACCATGCATCTCCCTGATCCCCGACACATCGACGTTTCTTGGTCTACAGTCAATGAACAGCTTCTTGTCCTCCCCTACTTATCTCTCAAACCTCACAACATCACCAGCTTTCGGCTTCTTCTCCTTCACAAAGCGAATCCACCCTTTGCTCAGCACATAACTCTGACTACTACTCCAATAACAATACCCAAACCTCCACACTTTACCCACCTCATCCTCAAATTTCAACAACACCCCTTTACCAAACCCTACACTCAGATGAACCTGAAAATGCTTCTCGGCATGTTGCTTTGGTATAACCATTCGGTTCAATCTCCCTACATCGCTTGGTGTTGCCACTTTCTCGAAAGCAACTCCCTCTCGCTACCACATGTGTCCATTAAATCAAGGTGACACTTCATACGCTTTCTGCCGGCATCAAGGCATAGGGAACCACCATTGTACAACTTATGCTTGTACATCTCGAGCTCGTTGGCATAAGAATGTTTTCGAAGCATGTCAACGATCTCAGCCATGGAATGGGACTCTAAGAAAAGAGCCTCAGTAACATCACATTCGTAGGGTATCATTTGGTTCGACTGAAATTTGTGATGGCATCAAGACCCCGGAACTTTAGCGAAGCAATGTTGCAGGTTTTAGTAGCTTCTTCTTCATCATCGAAGGTTCCCAACCACACACGATGACTCTTCTCGTATACTTGAGCTCCCCATCTGCCATTTGACTGGGGCACTACTCCTTTGTAGCTAGAAGAAGGCAACTTGTTTGAACTTGCAGCCTTTGCTCCAATCACTGTTGAGTAGTCCCTTGTGCTTCTATTCCAGCAACTCATCAAATCCATTAGTTAATTAATCTTACTGAATTTAGATAATGCACACAAAAAAATAGAGTAAAATGAGTGGAGAATATGCAGTGAAGGTTTTCTAGCTAGGGTATTGGGACCGGAAGAAGAGAGAACGAGAATCAAACTCTATTTCTAGGGTAATTTGATCTGTGGGAAGAAGATGATGCGAATAACGGGTCGGACTTCCACACTCTAAAGTTTGATTAGTTCTTATTTCTTCAGAATTGAGATTCTCGCAAACTGACCTACAAAGATGAAAATGAAACACTGTTTTTAGGGTTTGTATTTGGATTCGCAAGAAGTGGAGAACTAGAACCAGAGTCTTTTTTTGTAAATTTGGTTCAAAATGTTGAAGATAGGCAGGACCAATCGCCGTTCTAATTTATAGAAGCGTGTGATGTTAAAATATTGGTTGTAAGACGGTGTATTAATAGTAAAACCTACTTGAGCAAGTGGGATGGTTTCACAAAGAATTTTACATTATTTTACTGAAGGGTAATGCTAGGGAGATCAAATTTTTTAAACAAATTTGCAAACTAAATGATGTTGTTGTAAATGATTAGATTATTAATTAAGTGTTGATTAACGTGCTTATTTCTTATTGATGACATATAATTTGGTTTGGAATTTGATTTAAAAAATAGGAGCTTCAAAGAAAATGGCTTCTCAAAACTTTTAATTAACCAAAAACTATCTGCTAACTTTATTTAATAAAAAACGCTTAAAGTGAAGGAAAAAAAAAGGCTTAAACTTTAATAAAAATGATTCAAATTTTAATGAAAATGACAAAAGTTTTACATATAACAAAAAAATATAAATAAAAAAACTGAAAAATACTGACGCGGACCACATCAAGGATACAAAACTTAAACCTATAAAACAGATCCTTTTCAAGTAAGGTCGTGACAAGCGACCGCGGAAAGGACTATATAAAGGCTGTTGTGGTTTTGTGCAGCGTCGATGTGGGACTGTGTTGTTGAATTTGTCAGATTACTACTAGCTGCCAAGGTATTGCCTTCAATTTCAACCACATTGAAGCCAACTAGTATAAAATAATCGAGAATTCCAATTCAGAAAGATTATACTGCCTGTATTAATAGGTGGCTCGAAGCTATATGAACATCTAATTAGCTGAAAAAGCAACCTTAAACTATTTGGCTTTGCTCACAAAATTAGAGTTTAAACAAAATTGAAAGAGGCCTAAGCGTTATGGGTCAAGCTTGGTGGGTTGTGTAGGATTCCGATTATAACATGTGTACGGTTAAAGTACGTCAATCACAATGAGTGAACATGAAGGTGCATTTAGCTAGTATTGTATGTCATTGTTACCTTTCGAGATATATATTTACTTGAAATCAGTTGAAATGAGTATTGAAATTATTCTAATTTATGAGTCGTGACTTTTCTACGATTACGAGAATGAAGCTATGCAAGCTTCCCAAGTGAGAAGACGAATGCGCAACGCAAGGACGGTTGTTAGTGAGCTAGTAACGGAGCTAAAAGGCCGCGAGGGCCAGGGACGAAAGTCAGGTTTAGTGAGACATGGGACTCGAGAGAAACAAAGGAAGCGAGGGATCGAGCTGCGACGACCACAGAGGGGTACAACGGTGGGAAACAAAGTTGGCAAGAGCCAAAGGTGACAACAAGAGTTTGCAATGAGCCAACACAGCACGAGGGCCAACAGACAAAGAAGCAAAAATGGAAGCCTTGAAGGCTCCGAACGACACAAGGCCATGAGTCAAAGGCCAACATACATTACATTTTGCAGATGCAGACTGAAAATAGTTGTACAAACTAAACGGAGGTTAAGGTAATATGATTATATTACTTTTCAAACATATCCTCACGAGTCACAACCAAACTACATAAGAACAACGCAGTCGGTCTCAGTTTTACATTTACATACCCAACATAGGAAACATATAATCTCGCCGAGCAAGAACTCAGTTCTATTCAATTAGGTATATTTTATTCATACGCCAACGAAGGCCGCTTGGTCACCAACCATCTCCATTACTTGCTTCCGGGGGCAGTCTTCAGTCCTGTGCTCATAAAGCTCCCCACAAATCTCACAATAATTCGGAACAGCAATACCAACCCAATCGTTCATACCAGGATGGCAACCCTCTTTTTTACAGCATCTACAAATTAGAGTAGTGCCACGCCCAACTTGTTCACCATTCGGGACATAGTACTGATACGTGCAAATTGTATTCGCATGACCCTCCTTCCCGCATAGTCTACAACTCAGGTCAGGAACTTGAGTCGAAGAGTCTGCACAATCATTCGGGTTAGAGTCAAGCATGGTAATCCTACACTTTTACCCCCATAAACGCGTGACACGTCCAAGTAAACATCAATGACAACTGTTTTTGTACCAAGTAGAGGACTAACCTAGTACTTCAACTAGGGAGTACAACAATGGCAGATTCAGATTGGAGAACAAAAGAAAAACACAAAAACCTACCAATTTGTGGGCAATGCTTGGTCATGTGGTCATTAATCTTCTTACAGATTACACAAAACTTTGGAATCTCTCCACGCGGCTCGAGTAAAAGCCATGCTCCCGTTTTTGGGTTCGTATATATTTGCGAATCCGCTGTTAAATAAATACACACTCAAATTTAAGATCAAAACAGGTTACTAAAATGTACTATTTAGTATTGAATAAACTGAAAGATTCAGAAATTGGCACACCCTAAACAAGTACAAAATTCTGATCCCATCCAATTTTCTATGAATTCAGAAATACGGAATCCGATTATATGGATTAGGAAATGCATAGAAATTCCCTCCCCAAAGTGTTTAGATATTGAAATTGCAAAACCTTGTTTCCAATCCAATCCGTCGGAAACACACACATATCATAATCATCAACATCAAGTTTGGAGGGGCACTTACAAGCATCCTTCTTTCTTTCATTGGATTTGGGGGATGATCTTCGAGCCTTTATCTCTTCCCATTCTTTTATCTCTGTTCATTACACAAGATTTATTTATAGTAGGATGATCGTCCCCACAAAATCAATCAGAAACCATAAAATTAAAAATAACCCAAAATCAAAACCCTACCAGCCATTTGAGCATTATAGATTGCCTCGTCGACAATAAACACCTTGCCCGGGAGATCGGCGCCATCTTTTTCATCTTCATCGTCACTGCTGTCGTACCAGTGCCATATGAGTTTCCCCCGCTTGCGCAGCTTGTCTGCATCAGGTGGAAGGTCCGGGATCTGGCGCTAGCATGATTCTGGATCCGGACCCGCGAGTTTTTGTTTCTTGCTCTGGGTCTCGCACTCGCTTAGTTCGCTCATGGCGGCCGCGCGAAGGAGAGAAGGTGGAGATTGCGGTGGTGAGAAACAGGGACGAGGGTTTGGGTTTGGCGTTGCGGTGGAGGAGTCTAGAAGGTGAGGGATTTTTTTTTTAAATGGTTAATCTCAGTTTACTACTTCAAATTTCTTGATTTTCAACATTTGGTACGAAGTTTTTTTCTTCTAGTTTGGTACCTAAAATCATAATTCTGGGACAATTTTATACATTCGTTAAGTTTTTCGTCAGAACCTCCGTTAACTAATGACGTGGCGCTCAAATGGACAATGATTGAACGACACGTGTTAATATGGGGCCCACCTGAATATTAAAAATGTTAAAAAATTAATAATTAAAAAAATTAAAAAAATTAAAAAATTAAAAATTGGGCGTCCTACCTCACCCCTCCCGACCCCCTCCCTTCTCTTCCCTGCACCCATCCTCCTCGCACACCCACCATTCCCCTCATTCTCCCTCTCTTCTCACCTCTGCACTCACCCTCCCCGCACACCCACCCACCTCGCACACCCACCAATCTGCCCGCTCCTCTTCCACCTATCTGGGTATGACGCAGGGCTCGCTGCTACACAGATGGGTCGGTGTTATCGAAGGTCAACCGCGAGTGGCGGTGGATCAACAGAGCTAGTAGCGGATCGGCGTTTTGGAGATAGCGGGGAGGATGGGTGCAAGGAAGAGAGGGAGAAGGAGGGAGAGGGTCGGGAAGGGTGAGGTTGGATGCCCATAATTTTTTTTTTAATTTTTTAATATTCACATGGGCCCCATATTAACATGTGACGTCCAGTTATTGTCTATGTGGGCACCACGTCATCAGTTAATGCAGGTTCTGACGGAAAACTTAACAGATGTATGAAAGTGTCTCAGAATTATGACTTTAGATACCAGATTAGGACGAAAAAAATTCCATGCACCAAAGATTGAAAATTAAGAAACTTCAAAGTATTAAATTGAGATAAACTTTTTTTTTAAATAAGGTACTCGCCGATTTCCGAAATTGTCAGCAGCTACCGTTTTCCACTTACCTTTGACTTCGGCCCATCACCTCAATTTCGGCCCATCAGTTCTTAAATTTTGTAATTGGCTAGCCTCTTTTTGAAACAGCATAGGGCTGTCCTGTAGCAAGACGGATATTATTTGCCAAAATTATTAACCCGACACGAATGATACAACTCGTTAATGAGTCAGAAGATTATAACCCGTTATGATATCAACTATCAAAACTTGTTTACACATGTATTTTTAACTTTTGATCACACACAAAAAAAAAAAAAAATAGACATGTGAAAGTAAATACACTTCTCACATTGTAACATGTACTAGACCCCACGTACTTTAACGTCTCTTCTCAAAGCGAACCTCTATGACTAGTGGGATTTGGATCCGTTCCAGACCTTATAGTCTGGAGCCTCCAAGTTCACAAATCTGAGCAGCTGATTGGTGTGCAAGTCAAATCAGAGCCGTTGGTTGTGTGGTGGGCCAGGAAAATGAATTAATAGAGACCGTTGGATTCAACTTGTACGGTCTTGATTTGTTGACTTGGAGGCTCCGGACACTAAGGTCCGGATAGGATCCAAATCCTTACTAGTGTAGTACTACACTACCATTGTGGTTCCCCTCCTACTAATGCATAGTAGAGTTAACGAGAAGACTTATTGGGGTATTTATGATAAAGTCAAAAAGAGGTTGGGTTCTTGGAAATGTGATTCCCTCGCCTTTGCTGGAAAATTGAGACTCATTCAAGCTGTCTCTTCTGCAATACCAATTTATTTATTCTATGCAGACCGCTAAACTTCCCCTCTCTTCTCGTTGCGTAATTTGTTACTTAGGGTTAGGTTTGTATGAATTTGTAATTTGAATTGTAAAATAATAAGGGTTTGGTATTGTTATATGGTGTTTGAAATGTGGTCGTGTTGGGAACTTGGGACCGTCACTGAAACTAATAAGCAAGACACCGAGTGTAGCGTTGAGAGCTCATGATTGGTATTGAAGGCAAACTAGTACAAACAATCAAGAGTGCCAATTCAGAAGGCAAGCTGCGATTATCAGAGTTCAAATTGTACAGTGGTTGGAGGCAAGGTGGTCACGACCACTACAGCGAGTCAGATGTGCGCAAGCCATAACTCTATGAGGATACAAGGCAGACTTGACATAGCGGGTTTGATGCTAGCTTGGTCTAATAACCTCGGCACAAGGAAGCTATAAAGTCAAGGACTCTGAAACTAGGCATGTCAAGCGAAGCAAGCAAACGCAGAACAAGTAAAAGACAAACTCGCGCGCTACCATAGCTAGCCACGCCTAGTTACACAACGCATAAGAAGCAAGGGCTAGGTACGATATCTGAAGCCAAGAGAATGCAAACGCACATGAACATGACACAGAGGTTAAGCTTATAAGATTTTATTTCATAATATTATATATAGACTTTTAAAACATATTCTCACGAACTCAGTTTTGCATTTCCATCTAGCAAATAAGCACACCATATATAATATACCATAACATAAATGAACACTACATATCATATAAAATGGTCCAGCATGAACTCAGTTCTACCCAATTAAATACATTTCTGTTCACGAGTCAACCATAGCCGATTGGAACTTGCCTCCTACCATCTCTCTTCCCTTTTTCACGGGGCAGTCTTCAGTCCTGTGGTCATAAGTAGAAGAACAAATCCTGCAATAATTACCAACAGCTTTTCCTACCCATTCCTCACCAGGATGGCCACCTTCTTTTTGACAACATATGCAAACGAGTTTACCGCCGGGGCCAACTTTTTCACCCTTTGGGACATAGTACTGGTACGGACAAATTGTAACCACATGATCCTCCCCCAAACAGAGTGGACATCTCACGTCACGAACAGCAGTTGAAGAGTCTGCACAAGCATTCAAGTTAGTCGAGCATGCTAATCCTAACTTTCGACACCATAAACATGTGACATGCCCAAATAAATATCAATGACTAAACTGTGTTTCTAATACCGAAAGAGGACTATGCGAGTACTTCAACTAGGGACTGCAAAGGGGTGGAATGGGGCTAGACTAGCTAAACTTCCCCAAAACCCTGTCCTTGCAAGTCCAATCGAATTAAAGATTCCCCATACACAAAATCCGTCAGGTAATGGATCCCCATCAGTTAAGGGTTTTACCTATCATCATCCTATCAACAAAAAGGTGTTTTGAATAGTTAATTAAGAACCGTCACACACTAATATTAACTGCATGACCCCTTCAAAGTTGTCGAAAAAGATTTATGAACCAAACTAAATAAACACTAAAAGCATATATTAAAAATAGAAATAAAAGCTAAATACATAATAACTGTATTATTTGTTATATAATATCGCCCTCAGCGTCACTCTATTGTTCACAAATGGCTCGTTTCCCAGTGGCCTTCTCTGCACATTCGGTCAATATGAGGAGGCAAAAAACAAATAAAAACTGGGGAGAGTCAGAGACCGATATTGAATCATATACCCAAAACAGGTTTCTTAAAAACAGACCACAGTCCACAGATTTAATGGGTTAGATTGTCTTGCCTAACTTTAACAGAGTCATTCCGCTATTTCGATCATCAGTCCCGAGAGATTTTGTTATGTAAAAGAGAGACGCGATCATGGTTGCACCATCATCAAATGAATCGCCCAACCTCACCAAAAAGTAAAAAGGAGATGAAATAGCAGAGAAACAAATACAACAAACATACCAAAACGCGGGCATTGCTTAGTCATGTGGTCATCGCTCTTCTTACAAATTCTACAGTAGATGGGAGGCGGGATATGTGGTTGGAGACAAAACCATCGACCCATTTTTGGTTTGTCATCTGTCTGTGCTTCCGCTGTTGATAAGAACACAAACTTAATATCAACATAGATGAATAATATGTACTATTTCCCGTATTTGTACAAAAGAAAAGAATAAAAAAAACACTCTTCATCTTCCTCATAAACTGAAAAATTCAGAGATTGGCACACCTGAATCACAAACAAAAGTCGAATAAAATAATAAACCTAACTAGTCTTGTTAATTCGGGGGACTTACTGGTGTTCTTCCTTTCTTTGAGGGATGATCTTCGTGCCCTTATCTTACTCAATTCTTTTTTCGCTGTTAAATACACAAAACCCTAAAATTTACAGGGATTAAAGAAATAATATCTGGGATATATAGGCTTGCTTGCAAAATTAATCACAAAACCCTAAAATTAAATCAAAGAATAAAAAATCAAAACCATACCGGTCATTCGAGCATTATAGTTTTCCTCGATAGCGAAATACACCTTTCCCGGGGGGAAGTCTTCGAATCCATCATCATCGCTATCGTCCCAGTGCCATATGAGCTTCCCCCGCTTGCGCAGCTCGTCTGCGTTCGGTGGAAAGTCCGGGATCTGGCCCTGGCCCTGGCCCTGGAGGGATTCTGGATCTGGATCTGGACTCACGAGTTTTTGTTTCTTGCTCTGGCGCTCGGACTCGTTAGCGCTCTGGCTCATCGCGCTCATGGCTGTGTGCGAAAGAGAGAGGAGATTGCAGTGCGGAGAGGGAGAGGGAGAGGGAGAGGGGGTTGGACCTGGCCTTGTGGTAGTGTCTAAATAGTTAGCCCCAGGAAGGGGTTTCCTATTTATAATAGGGGTTTGTTTTTCCCTTTTTCATTATTATTTTTAATTTCTGTTTTTGGTAAAAGCATAATCGTTTTGGATTTTGTATTTTTTTTTTTTACAAACATGTGAACGTGTCACTCGTAAATAATATGTTTTGTAAAAGATAAGGTTATTATCAAATATATTCACATTGAAAATAATGACCTAATTTTTCTGAAACTAAGTCAGATTCGACCTGTATCAACATCTAATCATTGATAAATTTACTTACAATACCTTTTTTTTTTTTTTTAACAAACGATATTATAAACACTAAAAAAGAGGAGGCGGGTTAAACCTTATAATGATCCAGCAATAATGTAGTATCTACTTACAATACTTTGTATTTAGGATTCCAATACTATAAATATGTGTGCATTTGCCCTTATCAAATAAGGACATACATATGTTCTACAATAGTGCTTGTTCATTACGATTAACATGCGAACTAATTTCATTTGTAGGATAAAAAGGACACCAACAGTACTAGTGAAGACTTGTGATTACTCAATTGACAAACCCTAGTATTAATAAGGAAAAAATAATAAGGAACATTTGAAATAGATTCAATTTTATAGTCCAACTTTTGAAATAGGTCTAATTTTTAGTGACTTTTGACTTTTGAAATAGGTCCAATTTTTAGTCCAATTGGACCCATATCAAAAGACCCCTAAATAATAAGACATTTGAGAGCTAGCTATAGGACTCTCAAATAAAGTTCACTTTGTTCATATAATGAGAATCAGAAACTTCACATGGTATTGAGCCACTGATCTTTAAAGCATATTCTCTCCAACTCAGTTTTACATTTCCATCTAGCTAATAAGCACACCACCATACCATAACCAATCTTGAACTCAGTTCTAGCCAATTAAATACATTTCTATTCAGAAGCCAATCATGGCTGATTGTCATTTGCCTCCACCTATCAATGCCCTCCTTCAATTATTAAATTCCACATAGCTCAAGCAAGTTGGGTTGGTGTTCATCAGCGTCTCCAACATTCCCTTCGATTCTACGCAAACTATAGCAGCTGGATCATAATCAAACTCCGATACCTTCATCCATGTCAAGGGTCCCTTACCAAAACACTGCAAATATGTGGCGTGATCTTCATCATGTTTCCATTTTTCAACTAAACCCTTGTAAGCTTCCTCTGCCGCCTCGTACTCGATACGATGTAAGTGGTACGGAAAATCCCAAGGTTTGTCCAACTCTCTACTGTACGCCAAGCAGTGCGACTTCCGAATACAACCATATTGGCTGAAAATTTGAAATTCAAATTTAATTATATCTAAAAATTATATATAAAGAATACAGAGAAGATGTATGCATAATGTGTTTATAATTACCTTAAGTGTGACAACATATAAGTTCTTGGACCCTTGTAATCATCATGAACGAGAACGAACAGTGCACTGTGCATGGGGAGTAAACTTTTCTGGTACACAAAGTCTTCAAGATACTTATGCAATACCGGTGCCCTAGATTGTTTAGCATCTCCATGCAAAGGCAGGAAAAACACACGCAACCAACCCCCAGTCTTCTGATCAATCAAGGAAGCATGCGTCAACGCATCATATGCTAATGACACACCTTCTTCTTCGGTCATGCTGGGTCGAAACCTAAGAAAACGCAACACATAAAACATAGTTACTCATAAACAAATAACTAATGTTTTACAACTTTTAAAACTTTTATCATGCAGATTTTTCACATACTTGGATTCCAAGACCGTTAAAGCCGCAGAAGAGCCAGATCCAATTGCATCAAAGGAAGTTACAAGATCAATGTTTGGTGATGAATACTCAACTTTATATGCTTGACAACTCTGTAAACAAAAATAAAAATTGATCAACTATTGCCTTTTGAATTAATAAACCTATTTATTTCAATACCTGTCCATCACTTCCTACAAAAAAGTTGGCAATTTCAAAGACATTTTTCCCTTTATTATCTATGAATCGCATAGCTTCCGTTGCGACTCCTTCAACGGTAAGTTTTATGTCCTACATTAATTCAAAGTCAGATGATCTTGTCATACACACACACACATATACATATATATAACTATAACTATAAGGTGCGTTACCTGTTGCAAAAGGCTTCGCACATGTTTATCCAAATGTTCAAACATACGTCGATTACTTCCTCGTGCCCCACACTTCAAGCCAAATAGTCTTGAGTTAAACTCATGAACCTTATCATGATATTCATGAGATTCAGTTTCAGTATTCTCGTAGAAACCCCTAGTATCCACTGCAAATATGGCGCCCTCATCAACTAGAATAACTGCAACTGTAGTAGGCATCCTCTGTTTTCAAGATAAAGAATAAAGCGGGTAATTAAAAAAATTCCCATCACATGCAGATAATGTCAAACAAGATCATGAAAAACAATAAGAAAATAAGAAAACCACATCAAAATGTTGGATTAGCTTCTACACAAGTTCAGATATCTGCATACGTGTAAATACAGAATTACTTAAACTCCATACTTTGAAGATCAAGGTTTCATTTCACATACTTCATAACAAACCTTTAATCTATGAGTACAGATGAAATTGACATTGAAACGTTCTCGTACAGTCAAAGCAATGATAAAAGCAAGCAACTTTTGATTGGAGCTGCAATTTCACAAACATAAACAACATCAGAGTTTGAAATTTGTCCCTACTCCTACAAACACCACAAGAGCAAAAGACTATCTATCTTACAATTCCCCTCCCACCCCCGACTTCGATACATCAGACGTGTACAAAATCCCCATAACACAGCAACTTTGAGGAAGATAAACAACAAGGGAAACAAAAAGGAAATTAGGAAAACCCCACTTTCAAAGTAGAAGCAGAAACCCAATTTCCCACAAATCAATCAGTAAACCTTCAATCACAAAATAAAATTCCAAAGAAACCCAAATCCAATCAAACAGAAAAGATAACAAATAAAAGGAAGATAGACAACACTGCTTCCTTTTGTGATGTTTGACACACAACAATGTGTTACATGTGTTAACAGTCTTATCGTCAAAACATAAGACATGCCACACTATTCAGACAACCCAAGGAGGACTACAGCTACAAGCAAAAAGAAATATTCAAATAGCATTACAGGAAATATGCATTGACAAATAAAGAAGACAACCACATCAGCAATCTCAATAAACAACATTTGACAAATATCATGTTCTGTGAAATGCATTTGAATGACCCCTTTGAAACTTTGTACTATATAATAACTTGCAAGAAAATCATAACTAAATTAATTTATCATATTAGCCTTTAAATCTTATACACTTATACAATAATCTCTATTGTCTCGGTACTTATTTCATATTAGCCTCCATAAACCTGCAGCCGCAAAACATGGTCAGATTCAGAGACATTGCCACCATTGTAAGGGTCACAACTTTCATATTTCTACTTGTGTACAAACACATGAAGATATTTCTTATATCGAAACATCAGGTCATGTAGTTTTTTTAGCTGAGGAGTTGTTGTTAGCATATCTAATGGTGTAAGTATACGCTTCAATCGTGTAGAATCTCATATTTACATGGCTGTTAGCTTGGTCGACAATGTAATCCTTCTCAAGAACTTCAACTTTCAAGGATTATTGGTATTCTAAAATCATATCGTAGCTCTAGTTGCAGGAGATAGCTGGATTCAAACGTCACTCTAAACCCCCTTTTCACCACTCTAAAATCATATTGTAGCTCTTTTGTGTTTGGAAAGTCCTAAATACTCAGTTCAACCAAAGTTTTCTATTGGAAAGACTACTTTGTACAACATTGACGCAGAACCAAGAGGGACAGGAGTATCGATAGATCCAATTCACAGTGACAATCTATCTCTCTCTCTACAATCTATTAAAACCAAAACCACCCAGTACGGCCAAAAGGTTTACCCTCCCAGAAAAATCTAAAATTCTCATGACCACACTACACATATAGTATATTGTTGCAGAAAGAAACCCAGAAAATCGCCAGATTAATAGAAAATGCATCTTTTGTGTTTGGAAAGTCCTAAATACTCAGTTCAACCAAAGTTTTCTATTGGAAAGACTACTTTGTACAACATTGACGCAGAACCAAGAGGGACAGGAGTATCGATAGATCCAGTTCACAGTGACAATCTATCTCTCTCTCTACAATCTATTAAAACCAAAACCACCCAGTACGGCCAAAAGGTTTACCCTCCCAGAAAAATCTAAAATTCTCATGACCACACTACACATATAGTATATTGTTGCAGAAAGAAACCCAGAAAATCGCCAGATTAATAGAAAATGCATCTTTTGTGTTTGGAAAGTCCTAAATACTCAGTTCAACCAAAGTTTTCTATTGGAAAGACTACTTTGTACAACATTGACACAGAACCAAGAGGGACAGGAGTATCGATAGATCCAGTTCACAGTGACAATCTATCTCTCTCTCTACAATCTATTAAAACCAAAACCACCCAGTACGGCCAAAAGGTTTACCCTCCCAGAAAAATCTAAAATTCTCATGACCACACTACACATATAGCATATTGTTGCAGAAAGAAACCCAGAAAATCGCCGGATTAATAGAAAATGCAAAGTATGAAATGAATCCTTCTCTAATCAGAACCAATTTCAACAGATAATTAAACACACAGAAGTGAGAGTGTGAGACTCACCTTTTGCTGTCGAGACTCGAAACGGCAAGAAGCAGTTGACGACGAGATGAGAGACTGACGGCCGTGAGGGAGAGGAGGCGAACTGGAAAAATGGGAGAGAGCAGAGAGGAATACGCATGCACATAGGGTTAGGGACTTAGGGTTACACTTACACGGTAGAAGTAGAAGTGCAGCAGGGTGCCGTTTAGAATAGGTTTATTAATTAATAAAATAATTCAATTCGGTTCGGTTTTTTTCGGTTTTTCCAACCCACCCCTAGGCCCACTTAACCAGTGGTTAATTGGGCCAACAATGACTTCTTGATTAGGAACAGAAACCCAATTGCCCACAAATCAATCAGTAAAACCTTCAATCACAATAAAAGGTAAAATTCCCAATTTTTAACAATTCTCAACAATGACTTCTTGATTAAAATTTTAGAATATAATCGTCACATAATTTTCAGAAATGACCTATTAAGCGAAATTCTGCCTTCCATACTGAAATATGTGTTCTTATTCCACAAAAAGAACACTCAAACATGTGTAATTTTTCTTTTTGTTCCATCGGGGGTTCTTTAAGTAGTGTTTCTAAAGAGATGGATATATTTATACTTTGAAAATATGACATACTTATTTCCTCTAATCGAAACAGCGGAATATAGTTTCTTCAAATTAAAGGTGAGGATTTATGTTCCATTAGAATAACAATAATAAAACAATTAAACATCAACACATTAGGACATGGTCCACTCACAATTTCCAGAATTTCCATTACTCAATTCAATTGTAGTATAAAGATCATATCCTGATATTCCAGAAGTGATACCAACATATATATCATAGCAAAAAATAAAAATAAAAAATTTCAACAGCAAACTTACAGATTCTATCAAGCTCAACTATTATCGCATTTGAGTCCTCGGCACATTTGACCAAGCCCGACCATCCAATCTATCCACCAACTGAGAGACTAGGACACTTTAAAAGGATAATCAAGCACAACAACAGTCGGTAGATACCTACCTTTTAAGCCATATCCATGGCTGCCATTTTTGCTTGCTTGCACAGATAGAAAAGTGATGCATATGCTCATGCGAACTTAGCATATTCAATCCAACGTTTGAACTCTTGGCCACTTCCTTCAAATAAAATTTTTACCAAGGTGATGCATACAAAATGGTGCACAAGTACGGAGAGTGCAGTTCAGGGAATCAATTATTCGAATGGAGGGTAGCACATGCCTGAAGAATGCATACAAAATGAGCGTCACAGATGCAAGAAGAGAATATCAAATCTTTCAAACAGGATACATGACCATTTCAATATCTGTCATCTGCATAAAGATTGAAGCTTACAGATTCATTGATGTTTATGTAGACAAATCTTTTTTAATGGTGTATAGCCTTCGTGTAGCATGAGCATGACAGAAGTGCTCGCTTCCTAAATCATGGTTCACCGAATTTCATGATATCTCGCTCCTCTGTATCACCAAAGAGCCAGCCAAGAACTCAATTACTTTTATAGAAAATATCCAAATGCAAAAAGAAACATAAGAAAAACAGGTCCTGGCTTACTTCTGTGCTACAACAGGACCAGATTTCAAGCATCAAATGTACAGGGCACGGTTTCTTTCGGTGTCTGACTATGTGTTTCTCATAGACTCGCTGCAACAAATTGAAAACACACGAGTTTAATGAGATAAATGATTTGGAAAATTTAGACATGAAAAGCCATGAATTGCTCTAACAAGGCAAGGTACGCCATGTGATAAGATAAACAAGCAGCAAGAATGGTGATAGAAACAAATCAGGGAATCAATTCACGAAGAACCACCTTCTGGCATCCATGTCTTTTACAGCTGCTAAAAGCATTATTAGTTCCACATTCCAACACCCATTAAATACCTTCTCTTCCCAGGCGAATCAGTGTCCAAGTACTCCTCATGTGTTGCCCTTGCTGCAGCTAATTCCATCTCAAAATCTGGAACAGTGAAATTAGTAAAACCCATTCAAAGCCATCTTTATTAACAAGTGAGTGCGTTGAGTGTGTGAGGCAATAGAAAATCGCAAAATTAGGAATTTGTACTGAAACATATGGCATCAGCAAAATACATACCTGCGTGGAGTAAACTGAAGTATGCATCAAAGCCACAGGATACTCTTTTATGTATAAACTTAAATGGGTTTAACATCATCATTTAGCTCTTGAAGAAATTGGCAAACAGATTTTGCTTTTGACTTCCCAACGCTTCACACATCAACTACCAAAAGTAAGAATTGAAGGACCGATGCATAGCATCCTGCTTCCACCAATGACTAAAAGGAAAGATCTCTGCTTCCAGGTTCTTCTTTCCTCATCTACATGTACCCTGGATGCCTTTCAGAAGCAAAAGTAATCCATCAAAGGTAATATAAAGAAGCAGGAACAGAGTAAGAAACAAAAAGGCAATGAAGAAAATCAGGGAATCGATTTACGAAGAACAACCTTGTGGCATCCATATAGCACCGACAGAATCTCATATTTTCCAGGTGAATCAATCGAGGGTCATCAATGAGAAAACGTAGAAACGCTAGTTAACAATCATAATTATACAAAAATAACAATCCAAAACACACGCACAGAGTCAACGCTGTGAATCTAGATATGGATATTGCGATTACAACTAAACATCATGATATCTCTAAACCTGCCACCTCAAAGTTCAGCAGAATTATATGTTTTAATCCGAAAAGTTGATGGAATATATAGCATTAAAAGTTTCGGATCCGAGCGCACCAAGAAAAAAGCAAATCTCATCGCAAGCGCAGAAAATCATGTAAATGATGGATGAAACAAAAGAAGAAATTAAGGTCATGATTCGGGAGGTGCTAGATCTTCAAAACAGTCTTGTTCTGGAGACTTACTTTGCACTTAAACCTGCTGAGCTGAGGATCCAGAATGGGGACAGGGTTTTCGGCAGGGTGGGTTATGCCTCTGCGTCAAACGAAAGAGATGGGGAATGAGGAGAGAGAGAGAATTACGTGGTAAAAATTCTAATATTACCGAAAATACCGAGGGGGTAAAAAAAAATCTAAACACACAGACCTGTTTTAGTCAAAACAAACAATTTCACCTCACGTCATATTTTATTTAATTAAAAAATTATGGGCAAATTAAAAAGATAAACTGTTTGCTCTATAAGGGTATAACTTTACTTTTTGGTCATCCCATATATAAGTTTTCTCACATTCTCCACCCTCCACCTACGCCAGCTGAGTAGGCTTACGGGTTACGGCATACTCTTAGTCTTAGCACAAATTGTTTTCACTTGCACAAATATTAGGGTATGCCAATTATATATATATGTATATGTATATGTATTGCCCCCTTTTCAGATCTACAAAATCCTTTTCCTTTCACCGGAGTGGAGAAAGACAGAAATAAGAAACAAAGAATTCCCACAAAAATACTCCGAAATACAAGCATCTGAATAAAAAAAATATATATCAAATCTATGACACTAGCAAGGATCATGGTGAGTTTATCTCAGCCAAAGCCTCTAGACACCAAAAAGAAGGATAAAATATTAGAAAAATAAAAATAAAACAAAGAAACAGAATTTTCACACAAAAGTACAAGCATATGAAGAAAAGAAATCAGATATGTTCCACTACCTCAAAACCTCATTTTGCGTCCACCTGAGTGAAGCAGAGAAAGAAAAGGAAAAGGTTTTTGCGTCCACCTGAGTGAAGCAGAGAAAGAAAAGGTGAGGGGCAAACAGAGACAGAATAATGATACTAGGGTTTGTCTCAAACGGGCCTTTGGAAACAAAGTAGAAGTATAACTAATTATATATATGGATAAGATCAAGAGAACAAGATTTGATGATATTTTTACTCTTTTGTAACCTTTAGATTTTATAATATCCAACTGTCTTGATCAAAAGTGATTTAGAGACTTTCAAAACTTCAAGCATATGATAATGCTTGGGAGACCAAAGTTTTTAAACCAAATTTGCAAACTAAATGATGTGGTTGTAAATGATTGGATTATTAACTAAGTGTCGGTTAACATGTTTGTTCCCTTGTCAGCAGGTGTATTAAGCTATTGAAATTACACTTAATTACTTCATTTTTTTGGTCAACCTGATGATTAAGATTTATGTTTATCTACCACTTTATATCGAGAATTGCGATTATTATTTGAAAGAACATTTATTTATTCTATCTCCAACCTTTATAAGAAATTCAAAGCAAACATAAAGCTGAGATGGTCCCCAGCAATAAAAGAAATTTTTTTTAGGTACATGGTATTTAAGATGTTACTCCACGCATCGTAATATAAGGGGAGGGCAAAAGAAAATTGTTATACGTAAGAGTACCGACTTAAATATCGCGTATTTGGAAAAAAATTTCCATCAATAAATTTTTTAAAACTACCTGGTACTCTATTATCGTAATACTAATAGAAGAATACAAAAAAATATTGTTGCATCGAAACCGTGATGAAATAGGGTGTGAGGGTCTAGATGATAAAGATTCACTTGTAGTCTCGCTTCTTGTTCTAACAGAAAGACTTGTTGGAAATCTAGTTGGTTAGAAAGGCACGGGAGTTTTGGGCATACTTTCTCTCACTCTCCTGAACAGTCTAACTTCATTCCAAACGAGATTCTCGGTGTTTAGTTAAATATCCTCAATTATCATTATATTGTGTTGTTCTTTCAAATTATTTTGGGCAATCAATTAGAGGTATAGAATATAATCGTCACATAATTTTCAGAAATGACCTATTAAGCGAAATTCTGCCTTCCATACTGAAATATGTGTTCTTATTCGACAAACAAAAACACTCAAACATGTGTAATTTTTCTTTTTGTTCCATCGGGGGTTCTTTAAGTAGTGTTTCTAAAGAGATGGATATATTTATACTTTGAAAATATGACATACTTATTTCCTCTAATCGAAACAGCGGAATATAGTTTCTTCAAATTAAAGGTGAGGATTTATGTTCCATTAGAATAACAATAATAAAACAATTAAACATCAACACATTAGGACATGGTTCACTCACAATTTCCAGAATTTCCATTACTCAATTCAATTGTAGTATAAAGATCATATCCTGATATTCCAGAAGTGATACCAACATATATATCATAGCAAAAAATAAAAATAAAAAATTTCAACAGCAAACTTACAGATTCAATCAAGCTCAACTATTATCGCATTTGACTCCTCAGCACATTCGACCAAGCCCGACCATCCAATCTATCCACCAACTGAGAGATTAGGACACTTTAAAAGGATAATCAAGCACAACAACAGTCGGTAGACACCTACCTTTTAAGTTATATCCATGGCTGCCCATTTTAGCTTGCTTGCACAGATAGAAAGTGATGCATCAGCTCATGTGAACTTAGCATATTCAATCCAACGTTTGAACTCTTGGCCACTTCCTTCAAATTAATTTTTTTTACCAAAGTGATGCATACAAAATGGTGCACAAGTACGGACAGCACAGTTCAGGGAATCAATTATTCGAATGGAGGGTAGCACATGCCTGAAGAATGCATACAAAATGAACGTCACAGATTTAATGGGTTAGATTGTCTTGCCTAATTTTAACACAGTAATTCTGCTATTTCGATCATCAGTCTCGAGAGATTATGTTTTGTAAAAGAGAGACGTGATCATGGTTGCACCATCATCAAATGAATCGTGCAACCTCACCAAAAAGTAAAAAGGGGATGAAATAGCAGAGGAAAAAAAAATACAACAAACATACCAAAACGCGGGCATTGCTTAGTCATGCGGGCATCGCTCTTCTTACAAATTCTACAGTAGATGAGAGGCGGGATATGTGGTTGGAGACAAAACCATCGACCCGTTTTTGGTTTGACATCTGTCTGTGCTTCCGCTGTTAAATAAATACACAAACTTAATATCAGCATAGATGAATAATATGTACTACTTCCCGTATTTGTACAAAAGAAAATAAAAACATTCTTCATCTTCCTCATAAACTGAAAAATTCACCTGTCCAGGGGGAAGTCCTCGAATTCATCATCATCGCTATCGTCCCAGTGCCATATGAGTTTACCCGCTTGCGCAGCTCGTCGGCGTTCGGTGGAAAGTCCGGGATCTGGCCCTGGCCCTGGAGGGATTCTGGATCTGGATCTGGACTCACGAGTTTTTGTTTCTTGCTCTGGCTGGATTCTGGATCTGGATCTGGACTCACGAGTTTTTGTTTCTTGCTCTGCCGCTCGGACTCGTTAGCGCTCTGGCTCATCGAGCTCATGGCTGTGTGTAAAAGAGAGAGAGGAGATTGCAGTGGGGAGAGGGAGAGGGAGATGGAGATGGAGAAGGAGAAGGAGAAGGGTTGGACAGGGTTTGTGCTACATCTTCAAAACAGCCTTGTTCTGGAGACCTAGGTTTTCGGCAGGGTAGGTTATGCCTATGCGTCAAACGAAAGAGATAAGGAATGAGGAGAGAGAATTACGTGGTAAAAATTCTAATATTACCGAAAATAGGAGCGTAAAAAATGAGGGAATAATAAAAAATCTAAACAGACAGACCTGTTTCTGTCAAAACAAATTAACCTCACGTCATATTTATTTATTTAATTTTTTTTTTTGGAAACACGTCACGTCATATTTTATTTAATTAAAAAAGTATGGGCAGAATAAACTATTAGCTCTATAACAGTATAACTTTGCTTTTTGGTCATCCCATGTAAATGTTTTCTCTCATTCTCCACCGTCCACCACCTGCACCAGCTGGGTAGGCTTACGGCATACTCTTAGTCAGCACAAATTACATAAACATTAGGGTATGTCAATTATATTTATATATTTCCCAATTTTTTCAAATCATTGAAACCCTTTTCCTTTCACCGATGTGGAGAAAGACAGAAATAATAAACAAAGAATTCCCACAAAAATATTCCAAAATACAAGCAATTGAATAATAAAAAAATATCAGATCTACGACACTACCTCAAAAACTCCATTTTCCTTCCAATGGAGCGGAAACATAGCGAGGATTATGGTGAGTTTATCATAGCCAAATCCTCTAGATACCAAGAAGAAGGATAAAACATTAGAAAAATTAAAAATAAAACAAAGAAACAGAGTTTTTGCACAAAAGTACGAGTTTTTGCACAAAACTACAAGCATATGAGCAAAAGACTACCTCAAAACCTCATTTTGCTTCCACCTGGGTGAAGTAGATAAAGAAAAGGTGAGGGGCAAAGAGACAGAATAATGATACTAGCGTTTGTCTCAGTCGGGCTTTTGGAGACAAAGTAGAAGTATTACTAATTATAGATAGAGATAAAGATTAAGAGAAAAAAAATTTGACGATATTTTTACTCTTTTGCATCCTTTAAATTTTATAATATCTAACGGTCTTGATCAAAAGTGATTTAGAGACTTTCAAAACTTCAAGTATAGGATAATGCTAGGAAGATCAAATTTTTTTAAACCAAATTTACAAATTAAATGATGTGGTTAAAAATAATTGAATTATTAACTAAGTGTCAGTTAACGTGTTTGTGCCCTTGTTAGCATGTTTATTAAGCTATTGAAGTTACACTTAATTACTTCATTCTTTTGGTCAACCTGGTGATTAAGATTTATGTTCATCTACCACTTTATATCAAGAATTGCGATTATTATTTGAAAGAACATTTATTCTATCTCCAACCTTCATAAGAAATTCAAAGCGGGTGATCATGTATTTCAAAGATCAAACTGCTAGTGATCGTATACATTGGAGCAAAATGCAAAATACAATGAATCTTTTTTTTTTAATTTATTATTAAGGAAGAAGGTAAATTAAAATTATTAACTGCCAGCTGTCAAACCTTATCTACAATGGTAATTTAACCTTTGACCACACAAGAAAATAAAATAAAAAAGAAAAAGACAAAAACTTGCATGTGAAAGTAGTTGCGGTTCTGACATAGTCACATGTGGGAGAGACTTTTCAGTGTGATTAGAATATGGGGTGGTACATCATGTGTTACTATACAAATTGTGAAATATGTATGTTAAAATGTTAATAACTTAAAATATAAAATTTCCCACCACTTATATAAAACTAGGTGGTGTATCACCAGTGTCCGATCACAATGAAAAATTTTTCTACGAAGTTGGACCTCACGTACTTTCTCAATACGAACCTCTATTTACTACACTTCCCACCTAAACAAACATGAAGCCGAGATGGTCCCCAGCAATAAGAGAACTTTTTTTTAGGTACGTGGTATTTAAGATGGTACTCCACGCATTGTAATATAAGGGGAGGGCAAAATAAAATTATTATACATAAGAGTACCGACTTAAATATTGCGTATTTCGAAAAAAATTCCATCAATAAATATTTTTAAACTACCTGGTACTCTATTATCGTAATACAAATAGAAGAATACAAAAGACTATTGTTGCATTGAAACCGTGATGACATAGGGTGCGAGGGACAATATGATAAAGATTGACTTGTAGTTTAAATTTTTGCTCTAACTGAAAGACTTGTCGAAAATCTAGTTGGTGAGAAAAGCACATGAGTTTTGGGCATACTTTCTCTCACTCTTCTGAACTTTATATCCAATGGCTGCCCATTTTAGCTTGCTTACACAGATAGAATAGTGATGCATATGCTCATGTGAACTTAGAATAGTGATGCATATGCTCATGTGAACTTAGCATATTCAATCGAAGGCTTGAATTCTTGGCCACTTCCTTCCAATGGAGTGGGAAGAGAGCGAGGATCATGGTGAGTTTATCTCAGCCAAGGCCTCTAGACACCAAGAAGAAGGATAAAATATTAGAAAAAGAAAAATAAAATAAAGAAACAAAATTTTCACACAAAAATACAAGCATTTGAACAAAATAAGTCAGATATGTTCCACTACCTCAAAACCTCATTTTGCTTCCACCTGAGTGAAGCAGAGAAATAAAAGGTGAGGGGCAAAGCGAGACAGAATAATGATACTAGGGTTTGTCTCAGTCGGGCCTTTGGAGACAAAGTAGAAGTATAACTAATTATATATATGGATAAGATCAAGAGAACAAGATTTTGACGATATTTTTACTCTTTTGTAACCTTTAGATTTTATAATATCCAATAGTCTTGATTAAAAGTGATTTAGAAACTTTCAAAACTTCAAGCATATGATAATGCTATGGAGACCAAATTTGCAAACTAAATGATGTGGTTGTAAATGATTGGATTATTAACTAAGTCTCTGTTAACATGTTTGTTATCTTGTCAGCAGGTCTATTAAGCTATTGAAATTACACTTAATTGCTTCATTTTTTTGGTCAACCTGGTGATTAAGATTTATGTTCATCTACCACTTTATATCGAGAATTGCGATTATTATTTGAAAGAACATTTATTTATTCTATCTCCAACCTTTATAAGAAATTCAAAGCAGGTGATCATGCAGTTAAAATATCAGACTGCTAATGATCGTAAACTACATTGGAGCAAAATACAATGAATCTTTTTTTTTTTAATTTTTTATTATTAATGAAGAAGGTAAATTCAAAATTATTGCAATCATTTAATAGAGATGTAGTTTCAAACTCCAATATATGAGTAGAAATTCAACATACTATTTCAATAATGAGAATTGTTCTTAGCGTACGTGGAGAATTGTCTGGTTATATACTCAACGAATCATTAGTTGTCAAATTTCAAACCTTATCTACAATGGTAGTTTAACCTTTGACCACACACGAAAATAAAATAAAAAAGAAAAAGACAAAAACTTGCATGTGAAAGTAGTTGAGGTTCTGACATGGTCACATGTATTGGAGAGAATTTTTAGTGTGATTAGAACACGGGGTAATACATCACGTATTACTATACAAATGGTGAAATATATGTGTTAAAAAGTTAAGAACTTAAAAAATAAAATTTTTCACCACTTATATATAAATACGTGGTGTTATCACTGGTGTTCCGGTCACAATAATGAATTTCTCCATGGACTGGGCTTCACGTACTTTTTCAACACGAACCTCTATTTACTACAGTTCTCGCCAAAAACAAACATAAAGCCGAGATGGTCCCCAGCAATAAAAGAACCTTTTTTTAGGTACATGGTATTTAAGATGTTACTCCACGCATCGTAATATGAGGGGAGGGCAAAAGAAAATTATTATACGTAAGAGTAACGACTTAAATATTGCATATTTGGAAAAAAAATTCCATCAATAAATTTTTTTAAACTACCTGGTACACTATTATCATAATACAAATAGAAGAATACAAAAAAATATTGTTGCATCAAAACCGTGATGAAATAATAGGGTGCGGGAGTCAACATGATAAAGAGTCACCTGTAGTTTAAATTCTTGCTCTAACAGAAACACTTGTCGAAAATCTAGTTCGTCAGAAAGGCACATGAGTTTTGGGCATACTTTCTCTCACTCCTGAACTTTCTAACTTCATTACAAACGAAATTCTCGGTGTTTGGTCAAATGGTTCTCAATAATCATTCTGCGTCTACAAAAAGAGAATGAACAATAAATTTTACTTTGCTAGATGGTCCCCCAAATATTAATCGTAAAGGTTTAGCAACATAGGTTTGGTCTTTTTTTACTTTGCTAGGGGGACTTGTAAGATTCAAACAAACCTTGAAGAAGGAGGAAAGCAACTTTTGGAGGGCCTTCAAACTGATTATCGTGAATGACAGCGGGAAACCTTGTTGGGGATGCAAAGAGTGGTGGTTGGTCCTTGGACTGAGAATGGATTAGTCTAAGGAAAGCCAATAGACATAGCAAGACACTGAGAACGATGAAGAGCCTTGAAACGAAGCTCAAAAGTCGGCTCATGGATGATGAAGAAGCTCTCTTCTTGGCCATGGTTACTTTTGCTCTCATTTCCTCATGCAATCTCTGTGTAAGAGAGAGAGAGAGAAGGAAACGTTTTGAACTGAGTCAATCAATTAATCAGGAAAGCTGAAACTGCACTTTTGCGTTTCTGTTTCTCCATTTCTGTTATTTGTTTAGAACCCAGTGGCAATGAAACGCATCCCTTCCTCATTTAAGAACCAAATCGAATTTTTCTCCAAGCATCTTTTTTTTTTTTTTTAATTAATTAATTTTTTATTTTTACAATTTAGTTTTTGGCAAGCACTGCCAGTGAGTAAGCATTTGGCACAAGGGAATGATGGACGAATCAAACTTAATATGATTTACATCATTGTAGGATAGTTGCGGGATGTGAATGGCCTGTTGACCGGCTATTGTGTTGATGGACCAGCTACTCACATCAAGTAAATTCCGTGAGTCGTGTAAGAGTAAATTACAAAAAAATTGACGCGAAAGTAAAGAGAACAGCATCAGCTGGAATATCAAGAGTTTCACAAGGGGGTGTCTTTTCTTCAGTGAACGTAACTTCCGTACGCACAACAAGAACAATGTTCAAATCCCATCAAAAAATAAAGTCCCCCAACATTTGGGTGGAGGCCCCTATTCCCCAAACTACATTACATTACACGCTTTCAGTAAATTAGGAGACCATCTTACATCAGCTCTTTCACTGTCCTTGCCAAAACTACTGCATCTAGTTACCAGTCCATTAGTGAGAAGCTCAAAGAATCGGTATTCGGTCGGGAAGGTATCTTATTTGGTGTTACAAATTAGGTAAGCTACTATGCATCCCAACACAGCATCTGCAGCAACCTGAGACCAAACCAAATAAAAAAATGGTCACCGAGACTTGCCGATTAAGTAACAAATATCTCTCACTCAAAAGGCTTCTTCCCCTTGACAAAGCTATAATAACGGTTATTTTAGCCAGTATTTTTCTGAAGCAAAAGTTGCAAAACCTTGTCATCGTTTCATACTGATAAAATTAGTAAGGGTCAGAGCAAAATACGCGATGGTCAATCAATAACAGTCCAGTCTTGTCCGGTGAAACAACATCTACCAAATAACATCATTTGCAGACACGGAAAGAGTAGTATTGCATACATGTAAACGAATTATCGTTAGCAAGCTATGTCGCACATCGTGTCATTGCTAACAAAACATGTTCACAGGATTTACTTCTCGGGGCAGGAAAACGAATTATGAGAAAAACAATCCTTTTATCGTTAATCAGAGATTCTGTATTGATTTGGTGGGTAATTTGAGGACCAAAATACAGAATGGGATCAACAAATCATATGCAGCAAACCCAGCTAATGTCATGATTTAGTCAAATCTCAATGGGATATGCAGCAATCAAGAGTAGTGCAACAAACCTGTAGCGGAGTATGTCCAAGTGAATCACGCAGAGCCGCAGAGGTCTAACGCTGGACAAAGGATGCTTTGGAGGAAGCTCACACACAATTTGGTTCAGCAACTGCAACAATAGTACGCGATTATCACACACACGCGAAAACATTCTCAGATCAAACAGTTTGATATGTTACGTTGCAAATCTATTAACTCGAGCCACATATCCAAACAAAAATTCACCCAACCGATTTTTCAAATTGACAGTCTAACAACACAACACGTCAAACAAAAAAAGATTACAGTTTTATGTAACGCAAAGCTCAAAGAAGTTACCTCGGCTTGCCGAGCAGCATGAAGTCTCACTTCTGAGGCATCATACATAACCTGAGCTGCAGAAATGAAGTCTCAATGAAATTACCAATTTGACCCTAGAAATTCCAAATTTAATTTCAAATCGCAAAATTGAGCTGCAGAAATGAGAGATTGTACTGACCAGGTGGTGAAGGGCTTGAGGAACTGAGCGAGAGCGCAAGCTAGGAGCGCAGCGAGGAGAGCGAGGTTCGATGGGATCGCCGCCGCCGTCGACGGCGAAGACGACGTCGTCGCATCCGCAGCCGTCATCACCTCGTCCATTCTATCTCACGAGAGTCGAATACCGGGGGAACCGGAAAAGAACCGGAAAAGAGGGAAAGAGGAGAGGAGTATGAGTCGACTGGGCCCCACAGCCGAGTCCAACCCGCCAATCAGAGATGGGTTGGAATGCATTGTCTGTTTTGATTTTTTTTTTTACTTTGATCACGTTAAATATGCACCGTCCAATCAGGAGAAAGGGTCTGCTGGATTTTTTTTATTTATTTTCCAACATTTTTTTGGGATCAATGCGGTGGATTTGGTTTGTGGAATTTTGGTTCTCTGTGGAAGAAGCAAAGTAGTTCCATGGACGAAGAACTTCTACCGTTCACAAGGATAAGTGGAGTTGGAGACAAACTTCGCTAAAGCTGTTTAACGAGTCATTTTTGTACTTATTTTTTCGTATGCGGCACTAGACATAAGGAGTTGAGAGACTTTCTTATGACTAATGTATAGTTTTAGTGACGTCACTAGTCAAACAAATGTTGTTAAAAATTGGCCTCAACATTTGTGGATATTTGCAATGTAGCATCACTAGTTACATTAGAGTATCTCTCGGGATTAATTTCACAGTGGGTGGATCTAAGTATGATGCGCATGCCGTCAAGTCCCCGCAGGCCGCAGGCCATGTAAGAATTTTCTCCGCCTTAGGGCACCTCTCATATTAGGTTCGATTAGCGTGGAACAAGGGAGATCAAAACATAGACATCTTGTAATTTTGAGATGATTCCTACTAATGTGATTGGACAGCCCTACCGAAGTACTTTTCATGACAAGAGGAGCATGGGCAGCAGAAGGCCTAAGTGAGTAAAAACGATTACCACTGCGCCTCAGTTCATGAAGGAAATATAAGAACAAACCAACCTATTAATTGCAGAAGACCTTTTCTTTTATCTTTCCTTCCTTGTTCTTCTCTACACAATGAAGATCCTAATAACTCTCCCTACAATGCCCCCTCTGGACGGCAGATATGTCGACCTCCTAAGCCGAAAAACAAAAGTCACAACACACTCTTAAGGGATGACCTTCTGAGCATCGTCCTCGGCCGTTGATGTATTCCTTCGAGAACTGCGTTTTGTCAGGACAACTGCGGGCTCCTTCTCAAATTCCTGGGCAGGGGGATCGTTCTTGCTGTCATCTTCACCGTTGAAAACTGGGTGGCTCTCTTGTGCGTTCCAGTGTATCTTTCGTCATTGCTTCCTGCAATCCACCATAACAAAATGTTCGTCGCCGTCAAATCACTTCGACCAACACAAGGGAGAACTAGGAATGTCAAAATGTGAATTTATATTGGTAGCAATCAATTGGATACGGAAGCATACATTTCGGCTGCCCGCACTTGTAGTTTGCTCTAAGTTTGAATACTTCAAAGATTTAAATATAAATATATTGGATATGCTACTCTTACCATATTATTTGTACCACCTTTCTAATAAAGATGTGACCCACATGTGATGGTAAACCCCACTTCTATTAGAGAGGTGATACAAATGTGGTATGAAAAATGTGATAAAAGTAGCAATTTTGATAAATATAAGACATAGTGGAGTGAATTGTGGATGACTCGTGACTATAGAGAAAAAGAAGGTCAGATTGATTGAAAATGAGGGAGTTAAAGACGGTGGAGAAGGGAGGAAGGTTGGGTAAGAGTTTAAATCCTAACAGAGATTTGACAGAATTCTTACTTTTAGATTAAATTTATTAACAATCTTTACCACAAGAGCTATTTTCCGAATAACTTATCACCACAAGGACTATTAATCCGATTTGGCCTTGCAAACATATGATACAAGTTTGCATATCTCTATTTGGTTACTCGTCTCTTTCAACACGTGAATCATGTGATGATACAAGTTTGCATGTCTCTCTTTGGTTACTCGTCTCTCTCCACAAGGACTATATAACGCTTACAATTCTTACACTCTACTGTATCCATGTCCATGTAAAACTTTAGAGATTCAGTTTTTTTCACTTCAATTGCATACCCAGTTAATGATGGGATGCATGTATTTATATTAACTTGAGGATTACAGAAGGGGTTTGAAAAACCCGAGATACAGGGACCATTCAAAAATTACAAATCTAATCAAAGATTGCATGCGCAACTTTAGTTACAACAAACATTTGAATAGTAAAAAATCCTATAAACTAGGAACAACTAAAGATAAGAGTTTGAACTGATGAAGACTCCTCAAGTTGCAGGTTTGTCGTTGTGGGCTTGACTTCGTCTAACACCCCCCACAAGCTAACCGGTTGGGGAACAACTGGAAGCTTAGACACTAATAATTTAAATCTAGACGAAGATAGTCTTTGGTGAACAAATCAGCTAGCGGATCTTGAGAACAAATGTAATTGACCAATAATTCAGCACGAACAACCTTTTCCCGTACATAATGATAATCAACCTCAAGATGCTTTGTGAGGGAATGGAAGACAAGATTAGGGGCAAGAGCAATGGAAGAGACATTGTCACACCAAATTGTTGGTTGACTAAGATGCAAATGCAGATCCTTAAAAAGAGATCGGAGCCATGATATCTCGGCTGCAGTATAGGTTAAGTGTCTGTACTCAGCCTCTGCACTAGACCTCGAAACCGTCTTCTGTTTCTTTGAACTCCATGATACAAGATTGGAACCCAAATAAATGCAAAAACCACCCGGGGAATGCATGGTATCTGATTACCAGCATAATCAGCATCAGAAAACGCAGTCAACCTAGCATTTCCAGGTTTATAAAAAAGTCCATGATTGTGCATGGCTTTTAAGTAACGAAGAATACGTTTGACTGCCTTTCAGTGATTAAGTTTTGGTGCATGCATAAACTGACAAACTTGATTAACCGCGTAGGATAAATCAGGACGAGTAATAGTAGTATACTGCAAAGCTCCAACAACACTACGATAATGTGCTGGATTCTCATACGGCTCACCATCATACGCACTCAACTTTTGTCTACTGGAAACTGGGGTTGATATAGGCTTAGCCTCAGTGAACTTTGTACGTGTGAGTAGGTCCAAATCATATTTTGATTGACTGAGATGCATGCAGTTCCCAAAATATTTAACTTCAACACCCAAGAAATAGTGAAGGGGTCCCAAATCCTTCATGGAAAACAGGGTCCGAAGCTTGGTAATCAAGTGTGCCATCTGTCGTGGACTATTCCCCGTAAGTAGAATATCATCTACATATATTAGTAGGATGAGATAGACACATTTTTTATTAAATGCAAATAGACTGTAATCACATGTTGATTCATGAAAACCAAGTTGAAGCAATAATTCTGAAAACCGCTGAAACCACGCCCTGAAAGCTTGTTTTAAACCGTAAATGGAACGCCGTAGTTTGCAAACATGGTGGGGAAACTGCTTGTCAACAGACCCCGCAGGCTGTCTCATGTACACTTCTTCATTTAAATAACCATGCAAAAAACGCATTATGCACATCAAGTTGTCGAACATGCCAATTCTTGGAGACTACAAGACTGAGAACTAGTCGAATGGTACTGTGTTTGACAACAGGGCTGAAAGTCTCGGTGTAATCAACGCCAGCCTGTTGATGAAAATCATTTGCAACTAGGCGTGCTTTATATCTTTCAATAGTATCGTCTGCATTTCTTTTTATTTTGAACACCCACTTGTTAGGCAAAAGATTCATATTGGGACGATATGGAACCAAACACCAGGTTCCACAACGTTGCAAGGTATTAAACTCTTGGACCATAACATTTCTCCACTCTGGATATTTAACTGCCTGAGTAAAACAAGTAGGCTGAACAGGAAAATCATTACTAGCAACATACATAGCGTACTTAGGATTTGGTTCGTGTATTCCCGATTTGGAGTGTGTGGTCATGGAGTGAGGTGGTTCAATAGGAGCCTCGTGAGGCACTGGCAAAGGTTCTTGATTTACTGTAACTTGCTCATTCAACACGGGAGAAGGACTTAGACGAGTGTGGTGTGTAGTCACATCGGTGGTATCATGTAGCATAGGTTCAGAGGTAGGTTCAGATTGAGTGACAATTGGGCATGGTTAGCAGAAGTAGGTACAGTTGGAGGGACTATTCGGCATGGGGTGGCAGAACTAGGGTGAGGTGGGTTCACTGTGGGGCACGGGTTGGCAGATGTGGATGTAATTTGTGGTTGTGTGGTGGTTGATGTTTGTGGAGGAGGAGATATCTCGGTCAAAGGAGCATTAATTAAAGGAAAAGTGAATAAGAGATCTGGTGAAAGGAAACCACCTTGTGTTCGAACGCTCTCGGAGGAAGATGTGAATGCTTGAAAGGGAAAATAGTCTTCATTGAATAAGACATGGCGAGACACATAAACGCGTCTCGTGGACAAATCCATACATTTATAGCCTTGATGATTCAAAGAATAACCTAAAAACACACATGATTTTGATTTGTGTTGAAGTTTATTGTGTGTATACGGCATCAACCAGGAAAAACATTGACAACCAAATATTTTAAGCATATCATATTTTGGCTGTGTTTGAAAAAGCTTCTCATAAGGTGATTTGTTAGATAGGACACGGGTTGGCAACCTATTGATTAGATAGGTTGCTGTAGAACACACATCAAACCAAAACTTGTTAGGCATGGAGAGGACTGAGAAAGCATTACAATACTAGTTTCAACGCTGTGTCGGTGTTTGCGCTCTGCAATTCCATTTTGTTCTGGATGTTTTGGGCAAGAAAATCTTTGAGAAATTCCATGGACTGCTAAAAACTTTTGAAATACAATGCTTTTATATTCACCACCTTCATCACATTGGAGGGCCTTGATTTTTAAATTGAACATATTTTCAACTTTGGTTTTAAATTGCACAAATATTTCAAAGACTTCAGATTTGTGTTTCATTGTCCAAGAATATCTTGAGTAGTCATCAACAAACAACACATAATAACGAAAACCTTCATTGGAAATAATTGGAGAACTCTAGACATCGGAATGTAAAAGTTGCAAAGGAAAATGAGAAACAGACTCAGACATTTTGAAAGGTAACTTAGTACTCTTTCCTAAAGAACACAATTGACAAAAGATTACACTGAAAGTACCATGAATTGGTACCAATTTATTTGAGATTAAAATTTTTATTGTAGACTCAGCAGGATGTCCAAGGTGAGCATGCCATTTTTGAACTGACACTATAACACCTACAAAGGCTTTGACTGGATTTTGGAGATGTCCACCGCCACCAGAAAATGGGTATAAGCCATTTTCACATCTCTCTCGGAAAAGCGTCCTCCGGGTCTTGAGGTCCTTGACAAGGAAAAAATGTGGAAAAATTAGTAAATAACAGTCATTGTCCAAGGTAAACTTATGGGCAGATATTATACTAGTGGTTGCTTTAGAACAGTGAAGAATGTCTTGGAGATCAAATGAGCAAGTATCAGTACGAATTTTGTTAGAACCATAATGGGAGATTAAAATGCCAGAATCATTACCTACACCACCAACACCATCATTACCGTTATACTCCTTCGGGTTTACCAGGTTATGTAGGTCGGGAGTAATATGAGCATTAGCACATGTGTCCAGCAACCAAGTGCCATTTTGTTGCTTGTTGAGGGTGATGTGAGAAGAAGCCATGGCAGAGAGACGTTTGGCAGGAATGCGACCTTCAAACACAGCATTCATCAGTTGATAACAGTCAAGAACCGGATGACCAGATTTGCCACATATTTGGCAAATAATTATTTCACCATTGGAAGCACAGCGGTCGCCATTCCCAGAAGCAAGTCGCTGATTATTATTATTTGAACGAGGATTGAAGCCTCACTGAAAATAACCTGCACCATGGTTTGAAGAGGAGCCGCGCCCAACTCCACGACCACGACCTCCACCTCGACCTCTTGCAGCAACAAAAGCATTAACAGGATTCTGTTCCACCACAGAAGCAGCGTGCTCCAACATTCTTCTTTCAGTGGTCAGCAAAAGTGCCTCAAGAGTCGGATACGTGATAGGTGTATCACGAGCCTGAGCAGCACTAACTGTTATCTCAAAAGCTGCACCAAGATTGTTCAACACAATCTGTACTAACTCATCATCACTCACATGTTGCCCGGCGAGGGCAAGGTTGTCAGCAATCGCGTTCATGCGATCCAAGTAGTCTGCCACAGAGAGATCACATTTCTTTGTCTACAGCAATTCATTCCGGAGAAACAAAATTCTATTATGTGAAGAAGAAGCATACCTCTGCTCGAGAGCTTCCCACGTCACTCGAGCACTTCGCTTGCTAGCCACGACAGATAAAACTGATGCAGTAAGAGAGCCATTGATCCAACTGAGGATCATTTGATCCTGCTGCATCCAGAAGGTATGGGCAGGGTTAACAGTTGCCACACCAGGTAAGTGCTTAGGGGGACACACGACAGTGTCATCAACATACCCCATTAAATCTCAACTATTGAGAATAGGAAGGATTTGGGCCAACCACAGTGGGTAGTTGGTCCTGTCAAGCTTGATGCGGACCATAGTAGTCATAGAGGAAAAGGGATGGGTGGGAGTGTTTGAAGTGACGGTAGTGGAAGGTTGAGAGGAAGTACCATTGTTGTCAGCCATTGGAAGCGAGTAAAAAAAAAGATCTTTTGTCGTTAGACAATAGGGGTCAATGCCATGTAAAACTTTAGAGACTCAGTTTGCATACCCAATTAATGATGGGATGCATGTATTTATATTAACTTGAGGATTACAGAAAGGGTTTGAAAAACCCGAGATACATGGACCATTCAAAAATTACAAATCTGATCAAAGATTGCATGCGCAGCTTTAGTTACAACAAACATTTGAAAAGTAAAAAATCCTATAAACTAGGAACAGCTAAAGATAAGAGTTTGAACTGATGAAGACTCCTCAAGTTGCAGGAATGTCGTTGTGGGCTTGACTTCGTCTAACAGTCCATTGGTGATGAAGACGAAACAGCTTGCTGACCTACCGTCCGATTACTGTCATCTTGAACATTCACGGATACCTGGTACTTGGTTGTTCCCTTAAATCCGTACACACCAACACTGTAAGTTCCTGCTTCCAAGCTCTTGTCTTTAGAGCTAAGGATCAATACCTTCGAACCAATGTCATGGGATGACCCATTCATGCTGGTGCCATCTTGGGAATGCTTGGAGATATAAATATCAGTACCCCCAGAATTTGGCTCCGCTTCTATCCTCACCTCAACTTTGGCATCTCCCGAAGCAATTTTCTCCCAAGTATCATTATCTATGGAAAACTTGTAATAGGTGTAGTGCCCTTCGTCAACTGTTCCATATTCTGGTGTTCCAAATGTAAGTGGTTTTAAGACATTGTCATGAGTCTTCTCCGAATCATTATCAGCACCAACTATGTCAACTTCAATATCCGTTTCTAGAACAGATACACTTGAAGAGGATTTTAACTCAAGGACCTGTAACTTATATACCAGCTCCCCGTAGTTGACTGTAAATATATCATCTTCAGAAAGGGTGGCATGCTGACGAAGGCTTGTTTCGAGGATGGCCTTGTGATTGGGCAAGTCTGAAAAACCTACCCTAAGAGGTTGAAGTTTTGCATAAGTCCCTTTAGAAAACCAGACATAGCGAACTTCTATCAAAGGAATATTTGGTGCATCTGTCGGAAATAAGTTCTGCCAGACATGAGGAGGATGTTAATATGAAGAAATAGAAACCATAGTTATGAGAGAGAGTAGCAGAGAACAGAGAGAGAAGTAAGAAGGTAAAAGAGATTTCTGAATTGTTACAAGAGTATGTATTTATAGTGAACTAGTCACTCTAACAGACTTCCTAACAAACTAACTAATCTAACAAACCACCTAATCTAATTACAAATGGCAAGATCTCATCCATATAACATTATACTCTAACATCCCCCCTCAAACTCAAGATTGGGGCGCCCAATCATGAGGTTGAAGCAGTATCATCACAAATGTAGTATTTCATCGGGTTGTCAAAGAACATTCGGGTAGTATTCCCTGCAATTGGAGAGTGAGGTTCCTGGTGCCAACAAAACCTTCATCTGCAGTGAACTCCAAAACGCCGGAATGGGTGCTCATAACCTTCTCCTTATCAGCATCAATCATTTCTGAAGAACCCCCTTGATGTACTGTTGACAATTTAAAGTACAAGGGTCCCTGATCAAAAGCACCTTGATCTTGCAATTTGTTGAAGCAGGAAGCTGGCAACTTGATTTTATCTCCACTACCCTGGCAACGTACAGCTTCAAATACGCGGTAAAACATGATTCCCGGTCCGACAAGTAAACTTTCTTGCATTTGTTGATCAACCTGAAGAAATATAGTTGGAATTATCAAAAAAACAATTAATCAACTGAAAAAATTTGAATCTTCCCTTGAAATGATTCACTGTCACATCACTACCCTAATAACAAAGATAAAAGACGGCCTTTTTTAGGTAATGTAGATTAAAGGAAGCAATTGGAGCAATCAATGCACAAAACAAGCTTAAATTCAAGAAAAAAAAACAGAGACCAATTTAAACAATCAAAAGCAATCGGGAAGTTAAGTAATGGGAATTGAGAAAGGGACCTTGAGTTGGGCTTGGGCGGCATTGAAGAGGCGTCTGGACCGCTCGGCGTCAATGGCTTCTCTCGGCTTCCTAGCTTCCTCTTTGGCCTTCCTCTCCTTTTCCAATTTCCGCCTCGTACTCTCTTTCCTCTCCTTCTGCTCCTTGGCTAGCTTCTCTCTCGCTCTTCTCAGCTCGAAATCCATCTCTCTCTCTCTCTCTGCTCGTTGATCGTATTTGGAAGCTTTTGATGTTCTTAGAAATCAGAGTAGGAGTTCGTGTTGGTTAAGGACCCACCGAATAGGAAGAGAAATTCGTTTTTCTGTTGGGATTTTTTGGTTCCAGGAATTTTCATTGTCATTAGAAATTCGTTTAGGATTGCGTCTATATTGGACAGAAATAAAATTATGTACTAGAGGCCCCATAGAATATGGAAAACCAGTTGACAACTATAAATTTGAGGAATGGGGATTCAAATCCCTGACTTTTTGCTTACTTGGAACTTGAAAGTAAAGGGTTAAGGGGGTTTGAACCGGCTTCGAACCATACGCAATGTGTTGGAAAAGAAGACCATAACTACTAGAATAACCCACTTCTTAAAAATTAGAGAAATTTTGTTGGCAATCACCCTCCCAATACCATGCCTCGGCCGCCTCTTCGCGGGAATCAACCCTAATCCTCTATTGTCTTTTGGTTTCTCAATTAAAAATTTGTTATCTCCATTTTGTTTTCCTATTTAAATCTTTACTCTCTCTTTAAAAATTAATCACTCTACGATTTTGATGCAGTAGGTATACTTTCATCCTTCCGGACGAAAGGTGACAAAAGTTATAAATTCCCATTTTCCCAATTGGAGATTGGAAAAATAAAAAATAAAAAAAAGAGTTGGGGGGTTTGTCAGACAACCATGTTACCACGATCATCTATCGCTCGAACGATCCAAGGATCACAGAGCTGTCTCCTTAGAAATCTAGTGGCATGTTTACCAATCAGGATTGGAATCATGAGAAACGGAATTGCACATTTCCCAATCCATTCCGACGTTTACTAGCAATTAGGGAATCAGAATTTCTGTGGGCACCACCCGATATCAGGAATTCAATTCCAGAATTGCCCAGAATTGGATTACCTCTACAGAGGTAGTATTTGAGTTCCCGGTAGAACACTCCATCAGGAATCAAAATTTTGTACCCAAAATACCCATGTATACTCCTAAAACACCTCTACCTTCATAAAAACCAGAAATTTTCATTTGGGCAAACCAAAACACCATATTTCTATCTTTCCCAAATAGTCAAACGATCAAAGTTTCGTGCTGTTTCCAGAAAACCAAGCCCCTCTGCGTTCACAGCACCCAACACGAAGAAGAAGAAGAAGAAGAGAAAGCAGCAAACCTGAAGCAACTTACCGCAAGGGGAATAAAGCCCACGTAGCTACGGTGACGCGAGAAAATGCAGAGCCTTCGTGCTCTCTCTCTCTCTCCTCTCTCTCTTTCTCTCGCTTCTGTGTGTGCAGAGCAGCATATGGAACAACAATGATGTTGAGAACCCGTGGGTTCTAGAAGCTGTTGGGAGACTTATTTCAGTGTAAAAAAATGCACCAATATTTTCCAATGATGCCAGCCAGCCAATATTTTCCAACGGGTGTTAATATTTTAATAAAACTATATATACATACATATATATATGTGTGTGAAATTGTATTAAAAAGTTGAGAATTTTTCTATTATTTAGATTAAGGGTACTTTAGTAAACAACATATATGAATTTCGTTACATTTTTTACTTCGATTCTAGAACATTTAAGTAACCAACTTCAACAAGAATTCGATTCTGACTCTTCCTCAATTCAATTTCACTATTTTGTTTACGACTACGTAAACGCGTCTAGGATAAAGAGGTACAACCTATAAAACAGATCATGTTCAAGTAAGGTGGTGACCAATAACAGCGGAAACTACTGTATAAAGGCTGTTTTGGTTTTGCGCAGCGTCGATGTGGGACTGTGGGACTGTGTTTGTGAATGTAATTGCAAGAACGACGTGGCCCAAGATTTCATTTTCAAAGTTCATGTTTCTGATGATGGGTTCGTGGTAATTGATTCACCTGCACGCCAGGTGTTTGATGAATGGTTGCACTCAACAAATGATTGTGATCCTCAATTAGGCTATCATATGCCGATTTCGGACTCCGGGGGTACAATTATTCTTGGGCTCTTTACTTCGAAATTCCAGGTCAAAATTCAAGACCACAGCTCCAAACAGCTCAGACGGGAACACAATGGGCATGGAATTTCTAGCAATCTTGTTATCAACTTGTGTCCTCATTCTTCATCTGCAACTCCAAAACGAGAGACCCATTCATCTGGGATTGATCTGCTGAAGAAAGACCCATTTATTCCAAACAAGAGTCCTCATTTGGAGAAAGAAGGGGTTGTTTCGAATTTGTTGGAGAAGAAAGATGGATTGTCTGCTTTTGAAATTAATGTTAGGTTCGAGTTGATTGTTTCTGTTGGGACTAGTAGTGGGTTCCAATCTTTCAAGAATCTTGATCAGGAAGCTATTACAAAATTGGGTTTCGTGGGTCTTGATCATTGCTTTATACATGAATTCAGTGGAAGCCATCCACTCCAATTGTTTGAAGTAATGTCACACTCGTGTGGGTTATGCAATGGCAATAGTATTGTTCTTGTTCTTCAACTTGGCTACCATAAAGGAATTCGTGATAAAGGTGGAACCGTTTTTCTGTCCAAATTCAATTCAATGGATTTCCTAGCAATCTGTGAGTTGAGTTTTGTTCTTAATGCAACAAAGAGGAACTTTTGGGAGGAAGCTGACCCCTTTGTTGTAGCTGTTGACAAAACTCGTCTTGCTCTCAGTGTGTTTGATAAAATGTCAGACTCAACTTGTTCTCTTGTTGTCAATCGTCACATGTGCTACTACAAGGGCATTCGGGATAAAGGCGGAGGCTCAAAATTCAGGTATACAGTTACTCTGAAAATTCCATTGAATGTAGCCAAGATGGAATAGTTGGGGTTGTGATGTTGGTCTCTATAGGTGGAGGAAATTGGGGAAGAATTATATCAGTCACAATGTCCTTAAATACTAAATTCTTGCCCTCAGCTGGTGTAGTATATTCAATGATCAAGACATATTCTGATTTCTATGTTTCATTTGAGGGTCAAGTTTGTGGGCAAGGGTCTTTCCCTCATGCCAGTTATGCTATGAATGTTACGTTGGTGGTTGCGGCTGAAATGGTGAAACTCATGAAGGTGACAGATTGTGAGTATAGAGTAGGATCACTTGTTCTTTTTTCGGGGAGGGTGTTTTTATGGGATTTCAAGAATCTAGAGATGGTTTTGTTGGATACTTTGAGAATGGACACATCAGTCTGGCTATTCAAGTGGAGATTCAGATGCCATTGTGTTGTGTGCAGCTGCCCTGTGTATCCTTATGCGTGCTAGAAATTCTGATTGTATGGTTGATACCATTGCTTATTTTTTGGGAGGGTGTGATGTGGGGTTAATGTTTTCGGTGGTGAGCTCTTGGTGCAAGCACACCCTTATGGTCTCATTAGTTCAGTACACATGTTGTTGCTCTTTGACGAGGGAAAAAACATACCAGTCTTCGTCCTTATTGTGGAAGCATATTGATGCAGCAAATTGCTAGGAAGACTGCTGCTATATACAACTAGCTTCTGTCGCTCATTGTCTCATGATCAACCTATAGTAGTTGGATCCATAGCCAAATCATAATCAAAAGATTGCTACTGGAATTTTCAAAGTTAAACCTTGAGGACAAGGTTGATTTCTAAGGGAGGGGTAATGTTAGGATGCCAAGTGGCATCACTGAGTTAGCCCAGGTGTCTCAATTGTTAAGTTGGAAATCTTTAGCCTGCAACTAGCTACATAGGCTGAGATATGTGCAGATGCAAAGGTGAATGAATATTTGATTGTATTAGTGTTGTTGTTAGTATATCTTGCATTTGAGTAAAGGTTGAAGTGGGGTTCTATGAAAAAGCAACCCTGAACTTTTTGGCTTTGCTCACAAAATCCGAGTTTAAACAAAATTGAAAGAGGCCTAAGCATTATGGGTCAAGCTTGGTGGGTTGTGTAGGATTCCGATTATAACATGTGTATGGTTAAAGCACGTCAATCATCATGAGTGAACATGAAAGTACACTTAGCTAGTATTGTCCGTCATTGTTACCTTTCGAGATATATATTTACTTGGAATTAGTCGAAATGAGTATTAGAATAATTATAATTTATGAGTCATGACTTTTCTGCGATTACAAGAGTGAAGCAATGCAAGCTTCCCAAGTGAGAAGACGAATGCGCAACGCAAGGACGGTTGTTAGCTTGTGAGAAGACGAATCCAACGCAAGGACGGTTGTTAGTGAGCTAGTAACGGAGCTAAAAGGCCACAAGGGCCATGGACGAAAGTCGGGTTTAGTGAGACATGGGACTCGAGAGAAACAAAAGAAGCGAGAGATCAAGCTGCGACGACCACAGAGGGGTACAACGATGGGAAACAAAGTTGGCAAGAGCCAAAGGTGACAACAAGAGTTTGCAATGAGCCAACACAGCACGAGGGCCAACAGACAAAGAAGCAAAAATGGAAGCCTTGAAGGCTCCGAACGACACAAGGCCATGAGTCAAAGGCCAACATACATTACATTTTGCAGATGCAGTCTGAAAATAGTTGTACAAACTAAACGGAGGTTAAGGTAATATGATTATATTACTTTTAAAACATATCCCCACGAGTCACAACCAAACTACATAAGAACAACGCAGTCGGTCTCAGTTTTACATTTACATACCCAACAGAGGAAACATATAATCTCGCTGAGCAAGAACTCAGTTCTATTCAATTAGGTGTATTTTATTCATACGCCAACAAAGGCCGCTTGGTCACCAACCATCTCCATTCCTTGCTTCCGGGGGCAGTCTTCAGTCCTGTGCCCATAAAGCTTCCCACAAATCTGACAATAATTCGGAACAGCAATACCAACCCAATCGTTCGTACCAGGATGGCAACCCTCTTTTTTACAGCATCTACAAATTAGAGTAGCGCCACGCCCAACTTGTCCACCCTTCGGGACATAGTACTGATACGTGCAAGTTGTATTCGCATGACTCTCCTTCCCGCATAGTCTACAACTCAGGTCAGGAACTTGAGTCAAAGAGTCTGCACAATCATTCGGGTTAGAGTCAAGCATGGTAATCCTAAACTTTTATCCCCATAAACGTGTGAAACGTCCAAGTAAACATCAATGACGACTGTTTTTTTACCAAATAGACTTCAACTAGGGAGTACAACAATGGCAGATTCAGATTGGAGAACAAAAGAAAAGCACAAAAACCTACCAATTTGTGGGCAGTGCTTGGTAATGTGGTCATTAATCTTCTTACAGATTACACAAAACTTTGGAATCTCTCCACGCGGCTCAAGTAAAAACCATGCTCCCGTTTTTGGGTTTGTATATATTTGCGAATCCGCTGTTAAATAAATACACACACTCAAATTTAAGATCAAAACAGGTTAATAAAATGTACTATTTAGTATTGAATAAACTGGAAGATTCAGAGATTGGCACACCCGAAACAAGTACAAAATTCTGATCCCATCCAATTTTCTATGAATTCAGAAATACGGAATCCAATTACATGGATTAGGAAATGCATAGAAATTCCCTTCCCAAAGTGTTTAGATATTGAAATTACAAAACCTTGTTTCCAATCCAATCCGTCGGAAACACACACATATCATCATCATCAACATCAAGTTTGGTGGGGCACTTACAAGTATCCTTCTTTCTTTCATTGGATTTGGGGGATGATCTTCGAGCCCTTATCTCTTCCCATTCTTTTTTCGCTGTTCATTACACAAGATTTATTTATAGTAGGATGATCTTCCTCACAAAATCAATCAGAAACCCTAAAATTAAAAATAACCCAAAATCAAAACCCTACCAGCCATTTGAGCATTATAGATTGCCTCGTCGACAATAAACACCTTGCCCGGGGGATCGGCGCCATCGTCTTCATCTTCATCGTCACTGTCGTACCAGTGCCATACGAGTTTCCCCCGCTTGCGCAGCTCGTCTGCATCCGGTGGAAGGTCCGGGATCCGGACCCGCGAGTTTTTGCTTCTTGCTCTGGCGCTCGCACTCGCTTAGTTCGCTCAGGGCGGCCGTGCGAAGGAGAGAAGGTGGAGATTGCGGTGGTGAGAAACAGGGACGAGGGTTTGGGTTTGGGTTTGGCATTGCGGTGGAGGAGTCTAGAAGGTGAGGGTTTTTTTTCTTAATAAGGTACTCGCCGATTTCCGAAATTGTAAGCCGCTATCGTTTCCCGATTAACTTTGATTTCGGCCCATCAGTTCTTAAATTTTGTAATTGGCTAATCTCCACTCTAAAATGTTAATTAACTAAATTACATTTCTAAATTTTTATAGATTGTCAGTATCTCTCATAAACTTTTATAAGCAGCCAATGCCCACATTAGGAATACTCCACGAAGGTCCCTTGACTTAGGCGCAAGGGAGAGAATGGGTGTATTGTCGTAGTGAATACCCCACGTCCCCGGTAGCTAGGGTATTTTCATCTAGGAGGAAATATAGGATGAGATATATCCAATCCTCCTAGAATTATGTTACGTTGCCAAATCTCCAATACATCTTAATTTAACTTGAATTATGATTTCCTTACTTGGGAGACAAGCAATATAGGTAACAAATTAAACCTCGCATGTCGAACTAAGGCTAAGTTCGACCTGACCAAAGCTCAGTCTGATCCAACTAATGCTAAGTACAATATGACTAAGAAGTCTAACCAATTCGATAGCCCGAGAGTCATGTGCTATGGGCATTCTAGTCATTTTCGCCACCCAGTGTGCCACATTTTAGGCTAAAAATCATGGTCCCACGAATGCTCTAACTATGCTTCTGAGAGTGCATTCCGCTCAAAGATGGGTAGTTACCGACATACCATGAGTAAATCATTTCATAATGACCTTTTTTTCTTTTCGAAATGCATATCCAAATGACTGTCGAATTATGTGTTTGATTTTGAGCTGGCCAAATTTTACTAGTCCTACTTGCTTGTTTGTCTCTAAAAAATATGTTGAACCCAGACGCAATATGTTGAAAAAGAAGACAATAACAAACAGAACAATCCACCATTTAATCCTATATTGTCGTTTGTTTGGTCTCTCTTTAAAATTTGCTGTCTCCATTTTGTTTTCCTATTTAAATCTTTACTCTCTTTTTGCCACTTAGTACTACGGTTTAGTGTTATTCTTCTTCACTTGTAAGTGAGAGGTTTTAGATTCGAATCTCGCCAAAGACGAACTTGAACAACATTTGCTAGCCAAGGCTAAGCCTACCCACTTTCCCTAGTGTAGATAATATCGTTTGTTCAAAATTTTTTTTTTTACTCTCCTTAAAAATTAGAGTAAATTGTACGAATGGTCCCTCAACTTTAATCAAATTGGAGCAATGGTCCCTCAACTAAAAATCCATTACCATTGGTCCCTCAACTTATCAAAATGTGTAGCTATAGTCCTTCTCATCAATTTTGTCAAAATAAGCTATGTTGGAATGACCATTTATACAATTAGGATCCCTCAACTCATCAAAGTGTATAATTATGGTTCTTTTCGTCAGCTATGTCAACATTTTTGTCAAAACAAGTTATATTGGAATGACTATTGCTACAATTGGGTTAAAGTTAAGGGACCATTTCTCCAATTGAATTAAAGTTGAGGGACCAATGGTAATAGATTTTTAGTTGAGGGACCATAGCTACACGTTTTGAAAAGTTAAGGGACCAATGGTAATGGATTTTTAATTGAGGGACTATTGCTCCAATTGAGTTAAAGTTAAGCACCATAACTACAATTTACTCTAAAAATTAATCACGCTACGATTCATCAGTGATCAGTTTTGGTGCGGTAAGTCTGATTTGATTGCTTTTCTTAAATTTTAAATTACATTGGTATTTGTCTTTTGACCCCCGCTGTTGAAGAGTAAAAAAAAAATGGAGATTAGGAATAAAAAATATATAAAAAACTAGGAGGGTCTGTCAGACAACCGTGTGACCACCCCAGTCGATAATCACAACGGCTGAGAACGATCATCTACCGCTCGCTCTGATCACACGGTCATGGTTTATCCACCAGACTGAGGTTTGTGTCTCCTTAGAAATCAAGAATAAAAAAATATAACCGAAATTATAGATCATGTTTAAGTAAGGTCGTGACTACGGGTCGCGGAAAGGACTATATAAAGATTGTTGTGGTTTTGCGCAGTGTCGATGTGGGATTGTTTTGTTGTATTTTTCAGCTCACAACTAGCTGCCAAGGTATTGCCTTCAATTTCAACCACTACTATTTAGAATTTCAATTCAGAAAAAGTATACTACCTATATTAATGGGAGTTTCAACGAAAAGCTCGCGGTACTATTCACTTTAACGAAAAACCACATTTTTACACTACAAAATCAAACCTGATACTATTCACTTTACCCTTTATTTTGTCCTTATCGTTAAAACTCAAAGTTTTCAAGTCATTTTCATTAGTTTTCCTTATATTAATAGGTGGCACGAAGCTATATGAACATCTAATTGGCTGAAAAGCAACCCTGAACTTTTTGGCTTTGCTCACAAAATCAGAGTCTAAACAAAAGTAAAAGAGGCCGAAGCGTTATGGGTCAGCTTGGTGGGTTGTGTAGGATTCCGATCATAACATGTGTACGATTAAAGTACGTCAATCACAATAAGTGAACACGAAAGTGCATTTAGCTAGTATTGTCCGTTATTGTTACATTTGAGATATATATTTACTTGGAATTAGTTGAAATGAGTATTGGAATTATTCTAATTTATGATTAATGACTTTTCAGCGATTACGAGAATGAAACCTTGCAAGCTTCCCAAAAGACAAGAGGAATGCGCGACGCAAGGACGGCTGTTAGTGAGCTAGTAACAGAGCTTAAAAGGCCACGAGAGCCAAGGACGAAAGTCGGGTTTAGTGAGACCTCGGACTCGAAAGAAACAAAGGAAGCTAAGAGGCATGAGAAGAAGTAGACTTTTCAATTTGCTCATCTCACATTTTTTATTAAGTTGATGCACCAAGGTATCAGCCAACATCACATAAGAATAAGCATATTCCAAGAGGAATGTGACTAACCAGAGAGATTGGTGATGACATTTGAGATAGCAAGGGCAGTGCAGACACCTTTCCCTCACCCAGACATGTCTCCTCCGAGTAACAGCTTTGCGAACCTCTCCATCATTTAAACATCTGCAATCACAAAATAAATACGAAATAATTAAAATTAAAAAAAACAAATAAATCATCTTAATTAGAATAGAATCAAATAACAAAATTTTCAGCTGCACATAAATTAGTATGTATTTTCACTAGGGATGGGCAATGGTTATGGCGGCCAGGTAACCGCGGTTATTTACCCATAACCGTTTACCCGTTGGGTAATTACCTAAACAATTATACTCATACCCATAACCGTTTATAAACGATTAATCATACTCATAACCGTGTACCCATTTAACCGTAATTGTATACCCGTTTATCCATACACGTTTACCCGTTTATCCATTTTTTAACCCATTTACCCCTCTTTGCGCTTATTTACATTTTTTTTGTAACCGTAACCGTATACAACTTCAATAATTGAAATAATAAAGACGATTGATAGTTTTAATAAATCAAGGTAATATAATATATTTGTAATAATTGATTTTTCACTAACAAAATACCTCTCATTACTTGAGCAAGCATAATGGAAAGAAAATTCATGTATTTTCGACATATATTTCTTCTATACCCAAGCAAGTATTCAATTATAACATCCATATTATTACAAAGTAAAGCTTCTAAAAACTCAAGGTAATTATTATCTTGAATACTAGATGATTCAAAGCTCCAAATATTTCAAAACTAAACACTTTCGAACACTAATGCTTTAAGCACATTCAATCAGAAAGTCTCATCGACTCGTTGTCACCAAAAGAGGCCTACAAAAGAAATGTATAAATTGAATTAGTATCCCAAAAGAAATGTTTTTAACCAGAGGTGTTGGCATATAGGAGGAAATATGTATGAAGGATCAAAAAGGACAGCTAGAAGAGAACGCATTAAGTAAGGTATAACTAGTGAATGTGACCTCAGATTATACATCGTATTCGTACCACAGGTCCACAACCGGTTCCCATGGCAGCAATTTAAAAGTGAATTAAACATACCAATCAGATTCATCACCTAGCTACCATGATGCACATCACCATTATAGCCCAAAATGTCAAATCTATAGTAAGATGACAAGCCTCTGATAACAGAATTACTTGAATGCTTGAAATATGCTGCCTAGTTTTCTGTATTGATTTTCTGGCTTATCAAAACTCTATTCTGTTCAAGTGTATATCGTGTTGGATTCAAACCCAACATTAACCTGCGAGTTAAAATGTTTTTGTTTCGAATGATCTGATACCTGAGAATAGAGAAAGATATATGATAATAGAGAAAGGCCAAAAAGAAGAAACACCCATTCACTACACCACCCCTTCAAATCAAACACATAGTCAGCATGCACAGAAAGATCGCTTTGGACACAAAGCTTAACATTTTACCTGCAAGCCCGCTGTTTGAGATAAACAACACCAAATCATTGTATCCCTTTAGAAACTTAACAGGATGCTCCACCTTGACCCAATGACCGAAGACAATGCCTTAAAAAAAATGGGGGCAATAACATGTATATTAGAGAAAACAAAAGAATAGGTTATAGAGAATATGTTGGAAAATAGGTACTGGTTGTATACTGAAATCAATCATTGCAACCCCTCTGGCTCTAAAACATTGAAGAAGAAATATCTGCAGTAGTTTAAAAGCCTGAAACTCCACGCAGAAAGTAGATTAACGTGGGTCAACTACATCTTCATGGTCAGTCTAATTTCTAGTATTACGGGTATTAGATTATTGAAGTGCAATATACACCAATAACCATGTATCAGTAACTTAGGAAAAATATGGAAATAATTTCAGGAATACACAATACAGGGGCGTTACAAAGCCTAATAAAAAAGTTCTTAACTTCGAATTATCTTATCATACAATTTGGTGCAGCAAAAACTAAAACTACCAACATCAATATGCAGTGTTTGTCATAAAACAACAATTTCATATCCATTACCATTATCCTCTAATGCTCGAAGCAACCTTAACGTTGGCCTGCAAAATATCCGGCCCCTAACCTGTGGAGGTATTATATGCTTATTTTGTCAACCAAATAGAGATCATTAAACCTGAGTAAATTTCCACTTAATTAAGTTCTAAACACTTTAAGTAAAATCTGAAGTTAAAAAGAGCAGTTCAATTTGACTAAAACTACATAAAGGAAGAGAGAAAGAACAAAGAGTTGTAGAAAGCTGTAAAATGATACTAAACCTGCAAGTTGAATCAGAAAAATATTCAAACAAATCTAAAAGCCAAAATTATTCACAGGTTCACTCTCAAATTAATAAAGAACTTGGGAAATGCTAAGGATGTCCAGCTGTTTACATCTTCTCATCTTCTCTAAAAATACTACAGATGGGTTCCTCCACTAACACTATAAAAACAAATTTAAAATTACAATTGAACTTAATATTTTCTCTTTTCCTCTCCCTCTTCGTGTTCCCTCTGTCCGATGAAAACCAGAAGCACAAAGCTTCCTAAAATTCTAGCCATTTCACTCCTCTCTTCCCAAAAACTACATATACGTTTTAATCCGACAGCTATGAATACATATTCAAACTGGGAAAAAGTAGGACAGAAAACATACCCAAAAAGTAACAGTGGCGTTCTAGCTGCTGCCAAATCTCAGATTTATCAACTGAGGAGGCAAAATGCTAAATCCCTTTTTAGCTGAGAAAGCCCTGACAAAGCACCACAAAACCAAACTGTTAGGGTTTCGTCCAAATTAACAAAAATCCAAAATTAAAACTCAAATACAGTACCTGAGTTGAATAGAACTCGTTTCACTATGATCTGAAGACAGGCCGCGCCCAAACTGAGCTGGAAATCCGGCAACAACTTCGGAATCCCAGACGGCAAAAGAGACAAAATTTGTGAAGCCTTGGCCCGGCAATTGCAAGTTTAGGAACCCTAGAAACCAATTTTATGAGTTTCGACAAACGCCCATAACCCCAGGTTTGCAGGGATGCACAACTCCCCTCAAAAGCAGAGACGCAAAGAAAATCCCTCAAAACATTAAAATCAGGAACTTTCTCTTGAATATTTTGTGAAATAAAGAACGGAATCTTTGAGAGGAACGGAGGATTTGAGAAAAAACAGAGGGCAAGACGAAGAGAGTAATACAGAGATTCACCAAAACAAAGAAAAGGCTAAACCTAAAAGAAGACTCTTTGAAGTGGAGAACTCAAAATCGTCTTTCCACTGGGTGAAGCAGACCAGAAAGCGGTAGAGCGAGGAGAAACTGAGACTATAGATCAACAGTAGCCCAAAAACTGGGTTTTAGTATATATGATTTTGATACATCAAACGTCTAAAAAAGTTCCCAAAACTTCATGCAAATAATTCTTGAATTTCGATATATCAGACGTGTAAAAAAATCTCCCAAACACAGTAACTTTGAGGAAAATAAACAACATGGGAAACAAAATCATTTTCGTGGAGGAATATCTTAAGTACGACGTACTTTAATAAAGGTTCTCTTATTGCTGGGATCATCTCGGCTTTAAGTTTTTGGCGGAAAGTGTAGTAAATAGAGGTTTGTATTGAGAAAGTACGTGAGGTCCAAATACATGTGACCATGTCAGAGAATCCCAACTACTTTCACATGCAAGTTTTTGTCATCAAAGGTTAAAGTACCATTGTAGATAAGGTTTGACAGCTTGATCAAGACCGTTGAATATTATAAGATCTAAAGGCTACAAACTAGTGTAAAAATATCTCCAAAATCTTTGTCCTTATCCCTATATATAATTAGTTATACTTCTTGTCTCCAAAGGCCCGACTGAGATAAACCATAATATCACTATCCTCTATCTTTGCCCCTCACTTTTTTTCACTCCAGTTTTAGCAAAATGGGGTTTTGAGGTAGGGGAACATATCTGATTTCTTTAAATCCAATGCTTGTGGGAAAACTTTGTTTTTCTAATATTTTATCCTTCTTCTTGGTATCCAGAGGGTTTGGCTGAGATAAACTCAACATGATCCTCCCTCTCTTCCCGCTCCATTGGAAGCAAAATGGGGTTTTGAGGTATTGCCATAGAGCTTATCTTTTGTCATTCATATGCTTGTATTTTGTAGTATTTTTGTGGGAAATCTGTCTTTCTCCGCTTCAGTGGAAAGAAAATGGGGTTTTGGGTAGAGCCGTAGATCTGATTTTATTTCATAAGCTTGCATTTTGGAATATTTTGTGGGAAATCTTTGGTTCATGACTTGTATTCTTTCTGCAGGTGGTAGTTCTGGTGCTGGTGGTGGTATTAGTTTATTACAGTGAGCCAAGTTACTTGAGGTTTCTATGTAACTCTCTTTGTCCTTTCCCTCTCTTGTAGACTGTATTGTGTAGAATTGCGTGGTGGTTTGCATAAAAATCTCAACTTTTACAAATTCTCTAACATTTTCCCCAATTTTTCTGTGTTTAATTGGTGATTTTTTGAGATTTGTTACAACTAGGTTTATTGGGTTTTCTTTGGATACTAGGCAACTACTAGAAAAATTGGGGGAAAATGTTAGAGAATTTGTAAAAATTGGGATTTTTATGCAAACCACCACACATTCCTGCAATTCTACCCAATATAGTAAACAGAAGAGGGAAATGACGGAGAGAGTTACAGAGAAATCTTGAGTAACTTGGCTCACTGTAATAAACTGATACCAACACCAGCACTAGAACTACCACTTGGATAAAGAATACAAGTCATGAACCAAAGATTTCCAACAAAATATTCCAAAATACAAGCTTATGAAACAAAATAAAATTAGATCCACGACTCTACCCAAAACCGCATTTTCCTTCCACCAAAGCGAAGAAAGACAGAAACAAGAAACAAAGATTTCCCACAAAAACACTACAAAATACAAGCATATGAATGGAAAAAGATAAGCTATATGGCACTACCTCAAAACCCCATTTTCCTTCCAATGAAGCGGGAAGAGAGGGAGGATCATGGTGAGTTTATCTCAGCCAAAGCCTCTGGATACCAAGAAGAAGGATAAAATATTAGAAAAATTAAAAATAAAACAAAGAAACAAAGTTTTCCCACAAAAATACAAGCATTGGATTCAAAGAACTCATATATGTTCGCCTACCTCAAAACCCCATTTTGCTTACACCGGAGTGAAACAGAGAGAAAAAAAGTGAGGGGCAAAGAGAGAAGATAGTGATACTAGAGTTTGTCTCAATCGGCCCTTTGGAGACAAGAAGGATAACTAATTATATATAGGGATAAGATAAGGACAAAGATTTTGGAGATATTTTTACACTAGTTTGTGGCCTTTAGATCTTATAATATTCAACGGTCTTGATCAAGCTGTCAAACCTTATCTACAACGGTACTTTAACTTTGATCACACAGGAAATTAAAATAAAAATGAAAAAGACATAAACTTGCATGTGAAAGTAGTTGGGATTCTGACATTGTCACATGTATTGGACCTCACATATTTTCTCAATACAAACCTCTATTTACTACACTTCCTGTCAAAAACAAACTTAAAGCCGAGATGATCCCCAGCAATAAGAGAACCTTTATTAAAGTACGTCATACTTAAGATATTCCTCCACGAAGATGATTTTCTTCCTTTCTGCCATTAACTTTTTTTCTTAGTTATAATTTTTTATATAGATAATAAAACAGAAAAATAATGTGTGAAAGGAGAGAAGGGAAGGGAATGGAAATAAGACGCCATCCTGCCACTGGGAGGACTCGTTGATCTCGTCCCACCAGTTGAAGAACATCGAGACGACTTCCATGGGCGCAGAGCTCAATAATAGCAGTGACATTCTCGTCATTTCGCGGCGGAGCTCCTCCGAGAGCGCGAGAAGCTAAGCGAGCGAGCCAAGATCAAAACGCTTGAGAAGCGGAGAGCAGAAGAAGCTCAACTCGTCATCGCATTGGAGATTCAACGAAATCGAAATCGCAAAATCGAGAAGATGGGTGGTGCGTACGGATGATGATGGTGGCGAGAGAGAATCGAGTTCGAGGTCTGATGATGATGGTGGCGGCGTACGGAGCTGTGACGGTGGGAGCAAGTTAAGAGAAGAGATCGAGGTCTGAGACTCTGAGTGAAATGAGAGGAGTTGGGAGGAGACCGAGAGATCGAGAAGACTGGGATGAGGAAAAAAAGGGCCGGGCCGGGGGCCCGTTCCCTCCTATTTTGAGATCCGCCCTGCCCCGCTAATTTTGTCTACCCGAACCGCCCCACCCCGTTTTGTGTTTAGAAATTTTGGACCCACTCTGCACCTGAATTACCCGCCCTTACCCGCGGTTCCTATACCTGTTTGCCCACCCCTTACTCCGAGTAGATATTTTGAGAATATATGCTTGAAATTAAGACCAATAAAATAGCCCAGGAGCGCCAATGTATATCGGTTTTAAAGATATTTGATTCTACTCAGAAGACGCTGACAGAAATATCCGATTACTTTAGCCGTAACAAAAACCAAGAAGCAAGAAATACATAATGTTATTTAGTTTATATACCTCTAATACTAACAGTAAGTAACACCAAACCCGGACAATTTAGGTTTTCTATGATAAGAAGTTTATTGAAACGCAATTAGATGCACATTTGTAAATTCACTAAATTCAGCACTGAGATAATTGTATTTTGATTTACTAGACCAAAGGATAACTAAAACGTCTAAGCATGAATATTAACATGAAAAGAAAAAAACAATGATGGTCAATAAAACTTCAATAAAGTCCATATTTGAAAGAACATGACGAGTAGGAAGATCGTACCTCAAACAAAACTAATAACACAACTCCTCGCTGAAGTTCAACCTTTTCATTCTCTTGCAGGATTTCAAACTACATTACGCTGTTACAGTAAGAAGAAAGCTACCCCATCAGAGCTCTTTATGTGAAACAGAAATGCAGGAAACACATAAAACAGATGCCAGAATAACCTCCCATCTTATGTTTATAATAGTAGCAAAGCTCCAGAAGTAAAGAGAAACGCGAACATAAGAAAGAAACCATGAAAATAAAAAGTAACTGACTGATGCCCAAATCCTAAAGAAAGACATCTTTCAAGTGTAAAAATGTAAAAGCCCTGAATGGCTGTTCAGCCAAAAATTCTCTACATTCATGGTCCATAAACGTGAAAAAATTGGTTTTGGGACGTTTACGCGAAAGACATGGCAGTGAGTATACTGTAGTGCTTTTGCAACTAAACAACAGAGCTCAAAAGCATAAAAAACTTCTGATAATAATTTGCCACGGAACGCACAGAGTAGCAAATGAGCTAAGTGCTGGAAATGGTCAGTCAGCAAAATTTGCAGCAAAATATATACCAAGCACTGAGATAATTGTACTTTGATGCACATTTGTAAATTCACCAAATTTAAACCGCAATTAGATGCACATTTGCAAATGAGCAAGGTGCTGGAAACGGTCACTGTTCAGTCAGCAAATCTAAGCGGCATTTAGATGCACATTTGTAAACTCACTAAATTCAACACTGAGATAATTGTATTTGATTTACCAGACCAAAGGCAAACTAAAATGTCTAAGCATGAATATTAACATGATTTCCCACAAAAATACTCCAAAATACAAGCATATGAATTAAAAACAAATCAGAACTATGACACTACCTCAAAACCCTCATTTTCCTCATTTTCCTTCCAGTGGAGTGGGAAGACAGAGGACAAAATGCTAGAAAAATCGAAAATTAAACAAAGAAACAGAGATTTCCCACAAAGATAAAAGCATATGAATTACAAACAAATCAACTCTATGGCACTACCTCAAAAGCCCGATTTTCCTGTGGAGTGGGAAGAGAGAGGACAAAATGCTAGAAAAATCGAAAATTAAACAAAGAAACAGAGATTTCCCACAAAAATACAAGCATTTGAACAAAAGAAGTCAGATGTGTAGCACTACCTCAAAACCCCCATTTTCCTTCCAGTGGGGTGGGAATAGAGAGATGACAAAATGCTAGAAAAATCGAAAATAAAACAAAGAAACAGAGATTTCCCAAAAGAAATACAAGCATTTGAACAAAAGAAGTCAAATGTGTAGCACTACCTCAAAACCCCATTTTCCTTGCAGTGGAGTGGGAAGAGAGAACAAAATGCTAGAAAAATCGAAAATAAAACAAAGAAACATAGATTTTCCACAAAAATACAAGCATTTGAAAAAAAGAAATCAGATGTGGAGCACTACCTCAAAACCCCCATTTTCCTAAGAGAGAGAAAGTGAGAGGCAATAGCATTACCTCAAAACCCCCATTTTCCTAAGAGAGAGAAAGTGAGAGGCAACGAGAGAGAGGATAATGATACTAGGGTTTCTCTCAGTCCGCCCTTTGTGGGCTTTTGGATACAAAGGAGAAGTATAACTAGGTAATTATATATATATATATATGGATGTGTCATCCACACACTTCATTTTATTTCTCACACACACCTTCTTACTTTGCACCTCTATGATCAAATGAATTAAAGATCAAATGACACAAACTAACAAGGGGTGTGTGAGAAGTAAAAAATGGAGTATATATTTTCAATCGAGCATTTGGTTATCAAATTATTTTGAAGACCAAAATAAATAAGGAGGCAGATTGTTTGCCCTCCTTCTTATGGTGCCCTTCCATGCCCTCTTATTTGTGCGGTTACGGTTAAGTCACGTCAACATTTTATATTCTTATTATTTTTTGTCTTATTATCTCTATAAAAAAATTAATATAAAATGTTGATGTAGCTTAACCGTGACCGCACAAATAAGAAGGGCATGAAAAAGTACCATAAGAAGAAGGGTAGACAATCTGCCTCCAATAAATAAATATCATTATATTGTGTTGTTCTTTCAAATTATTTTGGGCAATAAATTAGAGGTATATAATATAATCCTCACATAATTTGAAGCTTGTCTCACCGCAACTTATAGAGTCCATAAAAGGAGGCATCACGAAAGCTTGTCTAGTATACATTGCAGAAGGCATGGAAATCAGGAATGTGTTGCACCTTTGCACGATCCATGCCTCCTTTTACGAACTTTATAAGTTGCAGAAACTACATGTTCAGAAATGATCTATTAAGCGAAACTCTGCCTTCCATACTGAAATATGTGATCTTATTCCGCAAAAAGAACACTCAAACATGTGTAACTGTTCTTTTTGTTCCATCGGGGTCTTTAAGTAGTGTTTCTAAAGGGATGGATATATTTATACTTTGAAAATATGACACACTTAATTCCTCTAATCGAAACAGCGGAATATAGTTTCTTCAAATTAAAGGTGAGGATTTATGTTCCATTAGAATAACAATAAGAAAACAATCAAACATCAACACATTAGGACATCGTTCACTCACAATTTCCAGAATTTCCATTACTCAATTCAATTGTGGTATAAGGATTATATCCTGATATTCCAGAAGTGATGCCTCTCAACTATTATCGCATTTGACAACTCGGCACATTCGACCAAGCCCAACCATCCAATATATCCACCAACTGAGAGATTAGGACACTTTAAAAGGATAATCAAGCACAACAACAGTCGGTAGATACCTACCTTTTAAGTTATATCCATGGCTGCCCATTTTAGCTTGCTTGCACAGATAGAAAAGTGATGCATATGCTCATGTGAACTTAGCATATTCAATCCAACGTTTGAACTCTTGGCCACTTCCTTTAAATAAAATTTTTACCAAAGTGATGCATACAAAATGGTGCACAAGTACGGAGAGCGCAGTTCAGGGAATCAATTATTTGAATGGAGGGTAGCACATGCCTGAAGAATGCATACAAAATGAGCGTCACAGATGCAAGAAGAGAATATCAAATCTTTCAAACACGATACAAACACATTTCAATATCTGTCATCTGCATAAAGATTGAAGCTTACAGGTTCATTGATGTTTATGTAGACAAATCTTTTAAAATGGTGTATAGCCTTCGTGTAGCGTGACAGAAGTACTCGGTTCCTAAATAATGGTTCACCGAATTTCATGATATCTCACTCCTCTGTATCACTAAAGAGCCAGCCAAGAACTCAATGACTTTTATAAAAAATATCCAAATACAAAAAGAAACATAAGAAACTAAAGAACCAAAACAGGTTCTGGCTTACTTCTGTGCTACAACAGGACCAGATTTCAGGCATCAAATGTACAGGGTACAGTTTATTTCGGTGTCTGACTATGCGTTTCTCATAGACTTGCTGCAACAAATTGAAAACACACGAGTTTAATGAGATAAATGATTTGGAAAATTTAGACATGAAAAGCCATGAATTGCTCTAACAAGGCAAGGTACGCCATGTGATAAGATAAACAAGCAGCAAGAATGGTGATAGAAACAAATCAGGGAATCAATTTACGAATTTACCTTCTGGCATCCATGTCTTTTACAGCCGCTAAAAGCATTATTAGTTCCACATTCCGACACCCATTAAATACCTTCTCTTCCCAGGCGAATCAGTGTCCAAGCCTCTTGACGAGGAGAAGTAGCTACGTATAGACTACTCATGTTTTGCCCTTGCTGCAGCTAATTCCATCTCAAAATCTGGAACAGTGAAATTAGTAAAACCCATTCAAAGCCATCTGTATTAACAAGTGATGTGTTGAGTGTGTGAGGCAATAGAAAATCGCAAAATTAGAAATTTGTACTGAAACATAGTCAAGACATTGGCATCAGCAAAATACATACCAGAGTGGAGTAAACTGAAGAATGCATCAAAGCCATGGGATACTCTTTTATGTATAAACTTAATTGGGTTTAACATCATCATTTAGCTCTTGAAGTAATTTCCAAGGCCACCCAGTTCAACTTCCATCAATATCATGGTGATGCTTCCAACCCCGCCAAGAACAAGGTTCTTCAAGGTAGGACGACCGCAAATGGGCATACAAACTGGAGTACTGAGAGCGCAGTTCAGGGAATCAATTATTCGAATGGTGTGCAGCACATGCCCGACAAATGCATACAAAATGAGCATCACAAATGCATACAAAACAAGCATCACAAATGCATACAAAACGAGCATCACAAACGCAAGAAGAGAATAGCCAATCTTTCAAACATATATTCAGGTTGGAACATGGTATGTCGCACCCCTCTTAGAGCAACTCCACCGTGGTGGATTGCTCGGGGGACAGGCCAGAGAAAAGGGCCCGAGGCCCTGAGGATTCGCTCCAGCGTGAAGGAGCCCGAGTGGAGGTGGAGGCCCGAGCTCCGGGCTACTGAAGAATTGCCAGCCTGAGAGCCCGAGTGGATGTGACGCCAGGGCTGACGTCAGCCCAGCGTCAGGCCCTTTTTTTATTTTTTTCTGTCAGGCACGTCACCCGATATCTTTTCAGAAAAATTAGCCCACTTTTTAGTCTGAAATGTTACTGTTGGGAAGCCACGTGGCTTCCCACGGTCCGTTCAATCTCAACAGCTCTTTAATACGAGCCGTCCGATTTACAACGGTAATAAAAACAAAAAAAATTGATTTAATATCAACCGTTCGATCTGAGATCAACGGTTGATATTAATCTGCTTTATAAATTTAAAAAAGAAAAAGAAAAAATAGTTTTAAAATTAAGAAAAGTTACCGTTGTGACACGTGGCACAATCTAGAGTGTTGGAATTCAAGTCCGAAATTACAAATAATTTTATTTTGTATTATTTAAACAAACAAAAAAAAACTAATATTTTATTGCCTATTGCTAGGGGAAGTGCTCCAATGGTGGAGATGCAAATGACAATTACGGTTCATTTAGAGCAGTTACTGTTCATTAGATGGATTTAATAGTGGATTGCCTGGGAGGAGGGCTCTAAGGATGGAGTTGCTCATCGTAGCTTACTGTTCCATCGATATACACGTAGCCAAATCTTTTTAAAACGGCATAGAGCTGTCCTGTAGCAAGATGGACATCATTTGTTTCCTGGTTCGCTGAATTTCCAATATTCAGGTTCATGGTACCACCTCACTCCCCTGTATCACCAAAGAGGCACTCAATGCTTCCAGTCATAGAATTGATTAGAGAGAGATTGTGAACAGGGAAGTATACAAGTCTCGGCTTCCATCAGCTATAAATTATAAGCGAATGGGAATTAATGCATATTCAAAAATAAGTATTTACTGAATTTGCAGCCTAGCAAATGAATCACTTAAACTAAAGTTATATCCCTTACAAATTGAAGGACCGATGCGCAGGTCCGGCCCAAACCCAGTGCTACCAGGAAAACCGTCTAAGGCTCAAAATTGAAAAGAGCACCAAAAAAATAAAGTCCAAATAATTAGGTATAAAAAAAAAAAAAATTTTTTTGTCCAGAACCCAAAATAGAGGCTGGAGGGGACAACTCGTCCAGGTTTTGGAGAGGCATAAGATTCAAGTTTTTCAAACGGAGCTCCCTCTCTGCTTGGAGCTTGTCAACCAACTGCCCAAGGTACTACGGAGAACACAGATCCTTTTCAAATTTCAGCTTAATTTTTGTGTTTTAAGTCGGAAACTTCGTTTCTTTTGCTTGAATTGTTCTACCCTTCAATCACCACCCTCCCCGATGATGGCATGGACTCCGACGAATCAGATGACGGCCACATGGTTGAGGAGTGGATGGTACTCTCTCTCTCGCTCTCTTACCCTTCAATTTCTTCAAATTGTTACTGAAATTAGTTACCAAACCAGGTCCGTGAAGCAAGCCCTAGAAGATTTTCACTCTGGAAAGGAAGGATTCCGGGTCGGATCTCACCAAGCTTCTATCTGACTGCATCGCCGCATTCAAGGACAATGCTCAGTACAGGGACGACATCAGATTTCTCAAGATTTGGTTCCTCTATGTATGTATTAATACACTCCCTCTCTAATTTCTGCCCTTTTTTCGTACATTTTGCTTGTGTATTTTTTATGGGTCAATTTATTTGTATTACTTTCAATTTTTGTGTTTGTTTAGTTGCTTTGATTATGTTAATAAATATCAAATTTGGTACATTTTTTGGGTTAAAATTTTGAGGAGGTTGTTTAGTTTGTTTGTCAATGTGATTGATATGAAACATTAATTACTTGTCTTTGTGGATTTGCAGATGGATACCAGTGAAGATTTCGAAAGCGTTTTTTTGGAAATGTTGCACGGAGAGATTTGTGTTGGCCAATCCTTACAAGTTCAGGGGGTAAATTGATGAATACCTCTATTTTGTATGATTGGATGAATATCTGATTGGATTGGGATGTATTGGATGTGTGTTTAATGAGTTATGTGATTGGTTTTCTTACACCAAAACAAATTCGAGAGTTAATGAAGGTTGATGGGCTTACTAATGATGAAGTCAAAAGCCATTTGCAGGTTTGTATATGTGATTATCCATCTGTTTTTAATCATAATTTGGTTGATGTGAATAAAATTTTACACATACATGACAGAAATTGGAAGCCATTTTGCATGTTATTAGTGATGAATTTTTTTACACATTCATGTGATTATCCTCATTAAATATATATTTTTTTAACATATGTTTCTGTATTAAAAAAGGGCACATTTTCAGCTTTCGCACTGGGCACCAAAAAACTCAGGACCGGCCCTGCCCGATGCGTAGCGTCCTGCTTCCACCAATGACTAAAAGGAAAGATGAAATGTACCCATCTCTGCTTCCAGGTTCTTCTTTCCTCGTCTACATGTACCCTTGATGTTTTTCAGAAGCGAAAGTAATCAATCAAAAGTAATATAAAGAAGCAGGATCGGGTAAGAAACAAAAAGGCAATCGATTTACGAGAACAACCCTGTTGCATCCATGTAGCACCAACAGAATCTCATATCTTCCAGGTGAATCAATCGAGGGTCATCAATTTGTCCCCCGATGAGAAGTTGCAATGAGAAAACGTACAAACACTGGTTAACAATCATAATTATAAAAAAATAACAATCCAAAACACACACACAGTCAACCGTGTGAATCTAGATATGGATATTTCGGTTAAAACTAAACATCATGATATCTCTCAACCTGCCACCCTCAAAGTTCAGCAGAATTATATGTTTTAATCCGAAAAGTTGATGGAATATATAGCATTAAAAGTTTCAGATCCGAGCGCACCAAGAAAAAGCAAATCTCATCACAAGTGCAGAAAATCATGTAAATGATCTCGATGAAACAAAAGAAGAAATTAACCCGACACGAAAGACGCAACCCATTAATGAGTCAGGAGATTATCTATTAAAAACTCGTTAAGATAACAACTGTCAAAACTTGTTTACACTCGTAATTTTAACTTTTGACCACACACAAAAAAAAAAAAAAAGGGACAAAAACTGATATGTGAAAGTAACTGCGCTTCTCACATTGTCACATTAGAAGCTGAGAAGAAGAATTTTTATGGCTCTTTTTCTACTTGGAAAGGAGTGTTGCATGGCACAAGGCTATAAAAGATGGTTTAAGATGGAGACTTGGTGATGGTTCTCAGATTAAGTTCAATTTGCTACTTTGTCTCTTAATCGTGATCATTTGGGAGAGGTGGTTTCTAATTTTACTCAGAATGGTGAGTGGGATATATTCCAAAGCTTTGCCGAGTCGGATGCGGGAGAGCTTTAACTCTATGAGGATACAAAGAAGACTTGACATAGCGGGTTTAATGCTAGCTTGGTCTAATAACCCCAGCACAAGGAAGCTATAAAGTCAAGGACTGTGAAACTAGGCATGTCAAGCGAAGCAAGCAAACGCAAAACAAGTAAAAGACACACTCGCGAGGCACCAAAGCTAGCCACGTCTGGTTACGCAATGCATTAGAAGCAAGGGCAAGGTACGATATCTGAAGCCACGAGAATGCAAACGCACATTGACATGACACAGAGGTTCAGCTTATAAAATTGCTAAAAAAATCAAACTCGTCATTCAAATAAATTAAATCTAAAACCTCTTACGTATCTAAAATTGCAAAAAAAAAAAATCACTAGACAGTACTATTAATCGTGAGAGGATAGCATAATGAGATGCATGTGGGGCAAGACGTTATCCCTTGGGCAGGTGTCTTAAGATATGTGCTTTGGTGGCATGCTAGCACAAAGGCTTGCTTGTTAGCTTGAGGATCGGGTATGGGTAAGTACTACTGTACTACCCCTTTGAGCCATGACGAGAATACAGCCATGCAAGCCTTTAATATGTAGTTTAGATTTGTTGAATTCACCCACAATTAAAATTTTAATTATACTAACAAATAAATAAAAATAGTGGGATATTAATATAAATATTATTCTAATTTTCAATGCCACATGTGACATGAGGAAAAAAAAAAGACAAGTAAGAAAGTTGCTAACATGTCTCTAAAAATAAAATAAAGTTGAATACATAATATATATATTATCTCATATGTAAGAGTATCTCTAAAGAAGATGTCAAAATGTCCACATAAACTATAACAGTAAAAAAAACCACACTAATGTTCTCCAACCCAAATGTCAAATCCTATGTTGGCGATGACATGGATTGGCAACAAGAGAGTTGCTGTCAAATTTGGCAGCAGCTTCAAAATTAATTATTAATGCTTTTTATTAATTTTTTTATTGGTTTAATCATCATTGCAATTAATGTTGTTGTTGACCCGTTTCCCTTTTGTTCAATCGAGGTAAGTGAACGGTCCCCTCTTGTTAAAAAGAAAGGGAGGTGAACGGTCCGGATTTCATAATTATTAAATGCCTATTATTAAGTTTTTATTAATTTAATCATTTATTTTAAAATATAATAAAATAAAATAAAATTTTAATTTGACATATCGGGGTGGACAATAAAACTTTAAAAGATGTCAAAATGCCACATAGGCTGTCAAATTTAAATTTTATGTTCAAAATTTGACATCTCATTTGAAGATGCTCTAATAAAAACGAGGGAAAGTCAGGCATTCATACTGAACCATATATTCAAATTGGGTTCCTATAATCAAAATTTATCTTCAATCTCCCAGCAATGAACTATTAATGTGAAAATGTATTGAATAATTGCAAATTAATTTCTCTGTTTACAAAATTTCTATTCTCATTAACTCGAGCCAAACTTAAGTTCGAGGTCACAGTCGAATTATCAGCCAACAAACCGGGACCTCGAGCCCGATCCACAAACGAATCGAGCTGAACTTCAGCTTGAATAAATCATTCCAGTCGATCCTGAACACAACTATATATATACTGCAGATAATTAAACAAGCATGAGGCCATCAGATATCTTCATGATATGACATGAACATTTTTTTACTTAATTGACTTTCAGTTCATTCGCCAGCTAACTAGCTTAGGCTATATAATTTCCAAAGCAACAGATCATCTAGGGTTTAGCTAGCTGCTAGTTAAACTGAAAAATACAAATGGAAACAAGAGGCTTGATTTCAAATATTGATAAGACAAAAGGTTAATGTAACAAGATTTTATTCATAATAAACGATAACAAACTTTCACAACCAAACCGAATTAAGCATATGATAAAAATAAGAACATGAACTAAATGTTCATAGATACATAGTATAACAGAAAAATACACGCGATTTCTTGCTAATAGTGTTTCACTGTAACGTTGCATTGTGTAACAAAGTATGCATTTGGAAGGTCCACAAAAACCGTTTTATACGTAATATATCCCTGAACAAATCGAAACTTTCCGGTACCTGAAACCACCGATAATTCTCTATATTGCTCGAATTGCTTATCAATTCCTTGTATCTGTAGAGTGCTTCCATTGTACTTTTTGTTTGTGAACACAATTGATAACATATCATAGGCATTACGTCCATCCAATGACGATACCATAAACATGCCTTGTATCCGGCCAACGGAGGCAGATTTTAGGTCTATGCCCTCCGTTAAAGGGGCATCCTCCGCATAAACAGTGGCAAATTGATCGTAGTTCCAAATCTTGCCGGGAATACCTGCAAACGCAACATCTGTGATATTTGCACCAGATAAGAAGTCATGAGCGTAGAAAGACAGGTGGGTTTCCTTGAACTCGTGAGTGGCTTGGATCGCTGGAAATGTAGTCATGGCTAGAACAACCATGACGAAAAACATGGATGGACCACTGAGCTTTGGTATGAATTTTAACGCCATTAGTGGATGCATGACAGCTAATTGAGCAACCAAGAGAAAAGGTTAATTAGGAAAAATTAGGGAACAATTAAGGTTTTGAATTGCTTGGTGAGGTTCAGTTATGGGTATGCTTTCAATTTATACATGAAAAAGGAGCAATTATTCCTGCTAGTCAGCTGTTTAACTTCCCTAAATTACTTCCGTGTTGCTTCCTGATCACTTGAGAATTGTTTAAGCAATAATATATGCATGCATGCAACACACTTTAATATACAAATACATTAAATCCTGTTGCCACCTGACTGCACCAGATAAGATGTCATGAAAGTAGAAAGACTGCTGGGTTTCTTTGAACTCGTAAGTGGCTCGGATCGCTGGAAATGTAGTCATGGCTAGAAGAACCATGACCAAAAACAGCTTTGGTATGAATTTTAACGCCAATGGGTTGATGCATGGGAGCTAATTGAGCAACCAAGGGAATAGGTTAATTAGGAAAACTTAAGGAGCAATTAAGGTTTTGAAATTGCTTGGTGAGGTTCAGTTATGGCTCTACTTTCAATATATAATATAAAAAGGAGCAATTATTTCTGCTAATCAGCTGTTTAACTTCTCTAAATTACTTCCACGTTGCTTCCTGATCACTTGAGAATTGTTTATGCAATAATGCATCCATGCATGCAACACGCCCTAATATGCAAATGTCAACTATTTGACTTCTAGATTACTTCCTAATCGCTTGAGAATTGTTTATGCATAATGCTTCGTCAAGCAACACACCCATTATAAATAGATTTTTGTGTACATGAGGCATCAAATTGTTTTATTTCTTGTTCAAAAGAAGAATTTTTTTTAATTTCTACACGTTTTCCTCCTTAATCAATATAGTTTATGAAGGAAGTAAATCATTACGGATGCCGATTTGAAGAAAGTTCCTGAATGATAAACACAGATAAACAGAGAAGCAAAGAACCAAATTTGATACTATGTATAAATCAAAATTTACTCACTCATCTTCGCTTCTCACTTTAGCAAACATCATCGTCCTCCCCATGGTATCATGGGTTGACAGAGAGTTGTGTCACATGTGTGCCAAATAGGAAAGAGATTGCTGATTCAGAAGAGAACAAAGGCTACTGCAATATTTACTCACTGAGGAGAAAAACTTGCGTAGCGCTTGACTTGCCACTGAACTTCGAGTGGTACTACAATCCACTCAAAACTCGCCACATGGCAAGTCTTAAATATAATCTCTTATCATTCTTTTATATTTAAAATTCTCATAATTAATTTTCACTAATTAATATATTATATAATATCAATCTAATGTTTCCATTTTTTTTCTTCTTTCCCCTTTTTCTTCCTACTTTCCCACTTTTTTTTGGTCCCAAACTTCCCTCCACTTTGTTTTGTCATTCTCTTCACTGTCTCTCTCACTTCTTTCTCTCTCCCAGTTGTGGTTCTTGCTTTTTATGAAATTCTGCACTTATTTTCTTCAAAAAATTTCTTTGCTTTCTTTCCCCCTCCTCTCTCCAAATACAAACATTTCTTTTTCCCCCATTGTTTCTCTCCTCTTTATAAATACCAAAGTGCACACTCCATATTATCGAGTTAATTGTTTTCATAACCTATTTGTTATCTTTCACTTTATTTTGATCGTAGTAGTTTTCTATTTTCAAGAAAGTACATCTCTACCAAATATAATAAGAACAAAAAAAACCCTTATACGCCTATATATGGAGAAAAACTTGTGTAGAGATTGACTTGCCACTGAACTTCGCTGAGTGGTACTACAATCCACTCAAAACTCGCCACATGGCAAGTCTTAAATATAATCTCTTATCATTCTTTTATATTTAAAATTCTCAAGTTTTTCTCCAAGTTATGTCAAGCCCTACATAAGTTTTTCTCCGGAATAAGAATTGATTTTTCGAAAAACAAGGGAATTTGGCTTAAATAATGAAATTATAATGCTGAAATGGTCACTTTTGGGATTTTGTTGATGTTTTGCTATTATTTATTTGATAAATTTATCAAGCTATCACTGTTCTAAAAAGCAGCAGCGGTGGCCAGCCGCGGCAATTTTGCTTAAATTAGGAGAAAAAAAATCGAGATGTGGGTTAGGCGACAGCTAGCTAGGCGAAGTCTAGGCGGTTGTTTAGGCAGAAGTCAAGTCTCCTCGTGACCGTGACAACTGCACGAACGCCACCTCTTCAACGCCATCAGATCTTGCGAACATGATGAAGGGGAGGTTTGTGTCGGAGTAGCCACAATGGGAAAGTAAAATCCAACCCAGATTGAGACCGAGAGAGAAAAGACTAAGAAATTAAGGTCTGATGTTCCGCGAAGAAGAGAGAGAGGGGTCTGATGCGTGGAGAAAATAGAGGTTTGATTCATGCAATGATTTTAGGGTAAATGACAAAAAACTACCTCAACTATTGGTCTGACGACACTTTCATACCTCATCTTTTAAAAGTGACAATGTCATACCTCATCTTACGAATTTGTGACAATGTTAGACCTCCGTCAGTTTTTCTGTTAATTTCTCTATTAAATGCTGACGTGGCTAGAGATGGGACCCATTTTCTATTAAAAAATTAATTAAATATAAAAATTTTTAATTAAATATTAACTAAATATTAAAAAATTTAAAAAAAAACCCAAAAAACAAAAAAAAAACTCAACCCATACCCAGATCTGGCCCATTGACCCGTGGCCCCCCTAACTACTCCACAGACTCGGACTTCATCACAAATTAGACCGGTTCCCAGTCCGAGTTCAGGTCGAAGCCGTCGTTTTGGGCATCCAGGTGCAGATCGAGGGTGACAGAGTGAGGGAGGCGGAGTAGTCGAGGAAGATGACGTCGTGCAACGGCGTCGTTGCGATCTCCAGATCAGGGTTTTGGACAACCCAATGCCTTCAGCTTCAACTCTCTCTTCGTTTTTCAACAACGACGACGGTGGCGCGACAAATCGACGCTGCTAGCGGCTGAGACTCAACTTGTGATGGGACCAGCGTCGTCGAAAGACGGGTGAGGCTGTGAGCTCCAGTCGATTTGGAATGGCGGGTTGGAGATCGTGACCAGATTGGGAGGAGGGATCCAGAGATGCAATATTGGGTTCTCTGTTTTGGGGTTTTCGAATTGCAGCAACAATTGTTGTAATAGAAAGGTGGGTTTTGTTCCTCCGGGGTTTGGGTCTTCTGTGGTGGTGGATTTCGTCGAAGTTTTAGCTTCGCGTCTTTTGTCAAGCTTAAGTCTCAAGCTTCTTTGTTTTTGTTTTTGCCAAATTTTATTTTTCTTTGGTTTTTTTTGGTGGGGTGGTGAAGATAGGCGGCGGTGGGGTGGTGAAGATGGAGGAAGAAAGGTGGTGATGGTTTTCTTTTGGGGGGCGGGGAGCACACAGGTCGATGGGGAAGGTTGAGGGATAGGGAAGAGTTTGGTGGCTGTTGAAGAGAAGAAGAAGGTTGGTGCGGAGTGGACACTGTCACATCCCGACCCGGGCCCCTACCACAACCCGGGCCCGCTCCACCACCGTATCACGATATTGTCTGCTTTGGGCCCCGACTACGCCTTCACGGTTTTGTTTCTGGGAACTCACACGAGAACTTCCCAGTGGGTCACCCATCATGGGAGAGCTCTCGCACGCTACTCGTTTAACTTCGGAGTTCCGATAGAACCCGAAGCCAGTGAGCTCCCAAAAGGTCTCGTGCTAGGTAGGGATGAGAATATACATTTGAGGATCACTCCCCTGGGCGATGTGGGATGTTACAATCCACCCCCCCTTAAGGGCCCGACGTCCTCGTCGGCACACTTCCGGCCAGGGATAGGCTCTGATACCAATTTGTCACATCCCAACCCGGGCCCCACCATAACCCGGGTCCACTCCACCACCGTAGCACGATATTGTCCGCTTTGGGCCCTGATTACGCCCTCACGGTTTTGTTTCTGGGAACTCACACGAGAACTTCCCAGTGCGTCACCCATCATGGGAGTGCTCCCACGCGCTACTCGCTTAACTTCGGAGTTCCGATGGAACCCGAAGCCAGTGAGCTCCCAAAAGGCCTCGTGCTAGGTAGGGATGGGAATATACATTTAAGGATCACTCCCCTGGGCAATGTGGGATGTTACAACCCCGTCTCTAGCCACGTCAGCATTTAATAGAAAAATTAACAGAAAAACCGACGGAGGTCTGACATTGTCACAAATTCGTAAGATGAGGTATGACATTGTCACTTTAAAAAGATGAGGTATGAAAGTGTCGTTCGACCCATAGTTAAGGTAGTTTTGTGTAATTTACCCATGATTTTAATATATGGATGAGAAAGAGACGGTTAAAGTTATCATATTTTCTGCTGGAAAACCGACGTTATGTAAGATTTGGACACAAGATAAGATTCATGTTGCTATTTTGGGACGTTATCAAGTAGTGATGGGTGGATCATGTGTTGTAAACTGAAATAGAAAAGAACGAAGTTACCCGAAAAATGTAGAAGCCTTGAATGGTGAATGATTCTTGGGATGAGTCGCGAACTAAGTCGCTTTCTTTAAGACGTTTCGCGGCTCTGCCCAAAGTGTGCAAGCAGTTTACAAACACCACGTCGTCCCCAGGATAAAATAACCCATAACCTTCTTCTGATAAGGTTCTTCCTTGCACAATGGAAGAACCTTCAAACTTGCACCCTTTCGATATGTTGCTATCAATCTATGTAAAACTTCTAATTTTTCCTTATTTAATTTTTGCAAATCGCATCACTTCCATATATATATATATATATATATATATATATATAAAGTAGACGTTGGGGGTGCTAAATGGTCAGAAATCAAGGGAATTAATACGAGGGTGCAAAACCGTAGGAAATTAAAAGAAAGATTCAAAAACGGACGAGACCAAACCATACAAATCACAACGGGCAAAGTTATGTATATAGACTTGATCTTGGAATCCCATCTTTAATAACAGTTTACGTTTTATATTTAATGTTTGTAATAAACCAAAATATAAATATATTTTAAATAAAAACATATTTACTCCAACAATTCCCCACTTGTTTTTGTTTAAAAATTGTAAATCAAGCAACATATTATAAAGCTATGTATAAGTAAAGGTGTTTCTTAACTTGAACCTGTACATAATGTTAGTGATCCAGATTATACTAGAGTAACTTATAGTTTTGAACTCTTATCTCTGACAACACCACACACATAACTTTATTAAGGTGAAGTTTAAAACGCCAGCACATTACGGCCTTGTGCTTATATCCCAGTATAGTGAACGCTTTAGAAACTTGCCCAATATTTCATAGGAAGCGGCCTCACGTCCACATTCACATAGGTAAGACTATCAAGGATATTTCTGCAGCTAGATATCCCACTCAACATAGAGTATAGACCTTACTAAGAGGAAAAAAAAAATCTCAACCTAAAAACGCTTCAGGATATCATGCTTCTTAGGGATGGACATGGAATAATTTTCCAAATTAAAATTAGCAAGACTTCACTCATATCACTTGTGACTTGTTATTACCCTTTGAACCTATTTCTTGGGATCTCCAGTCTATAGGTTGGGTTGCTATCACAAATGACTCAATTTTCTAAGGGCTTTAGTCTTATCCCTTTCAAGGTTTTCCAAACCTTTTCTCGTGCTAGTCCTTTCGTCAAAGGATCAGCCAAGTTTTCTTCAGACTGTATATGATCCACTCTTACGACTCCATTAGAGAGGTAATCTCTTACAGTGCTGTGCTTACGACATATTTGTCGCCTTTTCCCGTTATAATAACGGTTTTGCACTTTAGCTATTGCCGATGTGCTGTCACAATGGATCAAAACTGCTGGAATCGGTTTCTCTCATAAAGGGGTATCTGACAGTAGGTTCATAAATTTTAGAAGAATTAGAACCCTTACTATTTTAAAGATTAAAAGGAAATTTATTCTCATAAAAATCAGCATCAAGTTACTCAATTATGACATTTTAATAGCATCAACATTCAATTTAAACATTCCATCAGTAGCATATCCCTTTCCCACAAAAAACCCATTTTTAGTAAGAGTATACGTATCTGCTCCAATGGTTTGAGTAAATCCAACCTTGTTGAGAAGAAAGCCCGAGACCAAATTCTTCCTTATCGCTGGAGCATGCATCACATCTTTCAGTATCATGGTTTTTCCAAAGGTGAACCTCAGCTCCACCTCTTTAGTACTAGCAACATTAGTTGAGTGCGAATCACCCAACAACACCTTCCTTCCCTCAGCCACAGAATAGGTCTTGAAAAGGGAACGATCATAGCAAACATGGCGAGAAGCGCCAATGTCCACCCACCATCCATCGGATCCATCAACAAAGTTGATTTCTGATATCATTGCAATCAATTGCTCTTCAACAAGATTTTCCTGAGAAGTAGAGTGCATGGCAGATTGAATATAGAAAGGAACGAAGTTACCCGAAAAATGTAGAAGCCTTGAATGGTGAATGATTCTTGGGATGAGTCGCGGACTAAGTCGCTCTCTTTAGGACGTTTCGCGGCTCTGCCCAAAGTGTGCAAGCAGTTCACAAACACCACGTCATCCCCAAGATAAAACAGCCCAGAACCTTCTTCTAATAAGGTTCTTCTTCGATATGTTACTGTCAATCTATGTAAAACTTCTAATTTTTCCTTATTTACTTTTTGCAAATCGCATCACTTCCACATCAGATTTTCTCTCTCTATATATATATATATATATATAAGAAAGTAGACGTTGGGGGTGCTAAATGGTCAGAAATCAAGGGAATTAATATGAGGATGCAAAACCGTAGGAAATTAAAAGAAAGATTCAAAAACGGACAAGACCAAACCGTACAAATCACAACGGACAAAGTTATGTATATAGACTTGATCTTGGAATCCCATCTTTAATAACAGTTTACGTTTTATATTTAATGTTTGTAACAAACCAAAATTTAAATATATTTTAAATAAAAACATATTTACTCCAACATCATGTGATAGCAAGTCAGTGGTAATTCACTTTTAGAATCAACTTTCATACAAATATAAAAGGTAAAGCAGAGAAAAAAAACAAATATCATACCTGTAGAGAGAAGATCTAAGGCATGTGAAATATTCAAGAACATGCAACGCAAGGCAAGACATATAGATCTCGTTTAGTGTTTAGGATTGGTTTGGACCAGATAACTCTCTTGGCTCAGTGCATGTTGAGTGAAACCAAAGATATGTCAACCTGCATAGTTTGTCCAAATAGTTTTCTTTCGTGAAAATTCATCTTCTAGCTTCAATTAGGATTCAAGCGGTCATATCTCAAATTGATTAAAACGGAACAAAAGTCAACAAGCATTAAATTATATATTAGCCAATTTTCCATCAACACTTCAAACTGATATGAAGAACAACGCTACAAACTACAGATATATTGAGTACGTAAAAATTACATTAGATTATAAATTAATCCTCCCAGTGACCATTGTCCCTTAGGTGGTCTTCAACATTGTCTTTCTTCTGACCTATCACATTCCACATGTTGTCAAATGCATCTTTTGCTGCTCTATTCTGTGCAACTTCCTTCTTGAGACTGTACGTGCCTCTTCCAACAATCTGATCGTTTATAAAAACCTCAACCGTGTGTTTCTCCTCCCACAAATCGACAAATCGGAGTTTCAGATTGTTCTTTTGACACACTTCATGAAGTTGTGACACCGGATGCCTCTTTATCGTCTTCGGATCTATTATAGGCTCCAACAAATCCTTGAACACCTAGTTATCAAAACAGAAAACAGTACTAATCACAGTTCTAAAACAGATATGAGCAAACATAATAACGAGCGACATGAAATTCCATTACCTTCCACACAATGTCAATTGAGTTGCAGTCCATGAAAACTGCACCTATTGTGGACTCAACAATGTCCGCAAGGTTCTTTGGAACATCAATGAGACCATTGGAATGCAGTGGATACTCATGAATTGCTCGTGTAAATTCTCGAATCTGTGTACATTTTCAACAAAACTTTTGATCATAACAAATTCAAACGTTTTTTTTTTCTTCTCAAAGAAAACTCATTTCATATAGAGGATCTACATGTACTACGAATATCCTAGTGGATAGGCTGAGTTTTCACCCATGTGTCACAAATTCGAAACTCCTTATTTTCATAGATTATTGTAATAGTTTCAAACCCTCTCCCTCTCCCTTCCCGTAGTAAAATTTAAAAAAAAAAATTCATATAGAGGATTTAACAAGAAAGCATCTCCCAATAAGTCATTTTTAACTAATTCGCATTATATAGTCTTCTTTAACAAACTAGATATTCATAAGTCAAATAGTTTTGCCAGCAGCGCTAGCTACGGAGAAAACGACTTTCGCCAAATCTTTTATGTCTCTCTTCCTTAAAATGATTCAATTTCATTAACCAATATAAATTTTGGCATGCCTTACTGGGGATGCTATAATCCATGGGAGCCTAAGCTGTATAACCAAAGCAATGGGCAGGTAATCCAACAAGAATCAAACACAAACTTTCAGATTTAACTTTCATGCCAAAAGTCATACCCCGTATAGTCCAACTGATTAAGACAAAACTTAATGCGTTGAAAAAATATACTAAACAGCGATCCAGTCAATTAAATAAACACAACAAGTCCAACGAAACAATGTCAACGCTTGCAAGTTATCAAAATTGACTTCAATTATCATCTAAATCCATGTTTGACCCTCAACCCTAAACGATAACCACACCCAATGCAAAATATGATTCAAAATGTTTTAAGCAGCTTTAAATCTCTATCACTTACTTGTTCTTCAAGCAACGGCTTCCTATGCCGCAGGTACCGGTGCAACCCATGCTTGATCGCCACACGCGCAAGCTTCTCCGTATCAACATTGGCTGCCCGGAGCCGCGTCAACGGCCCGGGTGCCAAGTCGGGGTACAAAAGGTACTGTTCTCTGCTGAACAGCAAATTTAGCACCGCATCCCCGACATACTCCAGACGCTCGTAGGATGAACCGGAGCACTCGGCGGGGACGAAGGAAGGATGTGTGAAAGCCTCCTGCAGCAAAACCTTGTTCTCGAATTTGTACCTTATAATCTCCTCCACTTCTTCAAGATTTAGATGATGCTCGTGATCATTCAATGCTGTTGACCTATCAATAGATGGCAAGGTTGGTTTGACGTCGTCCAGATGTAGGGTTGTGATTATTTCTTCTTCTGCAGCTTGGACTGCTCCCATGGTTCGGAAGGAAGCAAAGGTTGGGATGGAAGCAAAAAACGCAAGTCGTGTGAGAAAGGGAGATACAGAAGCGTGGAGACTACTGCACTTGGTCTTTATTTATTTACATATATATATATAGATGGTCGGCAGGCCTAATTACGTAATATAATTTGGAAATTAATCATTAATCAAGGATTAATTGACAAATTTGGGAAAAGAATTATAATATAATTAATAGAAATTTGGGAAGAGAATTATAATATATAATTAATAGTAGGTTGTGGGGAGGAGGGTTGGTAGGTGCTAACAAGGAAATATCTTAGCCGGCTTTTGGCAATATATGTGAATTACAGGTGCTAAAAGATAATTTGCAGGGATATGTTGGTTTCTGATTTTTGAAATTATAAATAAGGTCAAGAAGGAAAAAGGGATTTGCTGGACGTATGAAACAAGACCTGAAGAATGATTTTAACCCAAAGAGAAATAAACTAAAAAATCATTCTCAATCACCCAAATGACAATTCTAAAACAAGATATTCGTAAGGTCATGTACATGATATTTTGGATAAGCAACTTTAGTCTCTCTTGTAATATCTCGGTTAAGTCATCATTCTATAGATCCTGTTCTTTGGCATCCCCCTCCATCCTTGGGTCGAAGTGAATGCGGATGCTCCTTGTTAAAGGTAACCTGGGTCATGCAGTTTGTGGTAGGGTTTTTTGAGATTCTATGGGTTATTTTCTTGGTGGTTTCTCCCTGAGTTAGGGGCATCATATTTCCTTCTATGCAGAACTTCATGTTGTCATCCTTGTTGTGAAGTTAGCTCATGCGCAATGTTAGCAAAATTTATGGCTTGAAAATAACTCTTCTAGTGTGATATCTTGCTTTGCTTCTGGTTTTTTTCCCTCCTCCTTGGTTGCTACACATTTGTTGGAAAAACGGTATTCTCCAGTTGCAGCACATTGTTTTATGTTGCTCTCGTACCTTTTGAGAAGGGAATGCAGTTGTTGAAAAATTCGCTAATTTAGGGCCTCTCTCATCTTCTCTTGTCTAGGCATGCCACTCCTCATTTTGAGATTCTTTCTTTTCTGCATTCAAATTTCTTGGGCTTGTCGGCCTACAGGTTTGTCTCCTTGTCTTAATGTGTGATTTTCTATTATACCTAATCTCTTTGGATTTCCCCTTTTGTTTTGCAGCTTCTTACCTTTTAGTTTTTATTTTAGAGGGTTTTGGCCCTTTGTCCACCCCATCTTTTTTTTCATAGCAAAAAATTTTCCTTGTACCGTCAAGATTTTTCAAAAAAAAAGAAAAAGAAAAAGAAAAGAAAGGTGATCGCTTAAATAATTGTCTTTGCTTAGTATCGTTAGTTATGCTCATATATAATCGGCATATACAATAGTCTGTCTTCTAAATGCCATATACAAATGCGTGATCGATAGGAGTTCACATTTATTTAAGACAAAAGTGTACTATAAATCGATGAAAATGGTTTTAATTAATCTCCCAAAGATCACGACACTTTTTATTATAAAACTCTTAATAGTTAAGTAAAGACATGATCTAACGATTTTGCGTTAAATGAAGTTATCAATAATACAATAGTTATTCAATCGCTTGTTTTGATTTTTCGTTATGTTTTGTATGTCTATCATTTGTAGATTATTTTACATTCCTTAATAAATTTAAGGATTAAATACTAAAAACTCTCAAACATTTTAGTATCGTTTTAAATTGGTCTCACCCATTTTAAACATTCCAAACAAGTACCCACCTATTGAAAATGTCACATCCTTTAAAATCTAAATTTTAAACATAATATTTTTGCCTTAAAATCTAAATTTTAAACATAAAGTATATAATATGGAACCCAATGATCAAACACGTATTGAAATTACATCAGGACGACAATCTCCTAACAAAGAAGAGTGTTAAGAATTCAGATAGTGTTTCAAGGAGCTTGTTTTTGCACATGCGGTTTCCTCATTAGTCGATTCTCGACTCGTAAACTTCCAATTCTTCTTTGTGGACGGTGAAGATGGTGGTGGCTGCATCATGGCAGTCCATAACATTTTAGCAACATCTATGACCTTCTTCTCAATGTGGCGGCTTGAGTTGTAGGGTTGAGTTATTAGTGATTGAATATTGGGTTTGGATATGATGGCCTAATGGAGTTGGTGGTGACCGATAGTTGGTGTAGACCATGCTTTTATGATCTTCTATTGATTTTGATAAGTCCTGGTTAATTTAACATAAATTTAATTGGAGCTTAACAGATGAGACATTTTAAATAGATTAAGTACTTGTTTGGAATGTTTAAAAAAGTTAAGACTTATTTAAAATAACACTAAAAAATTAAGGAGTTTTAGATACTTAATCTTTGTTTTAATATAAGAAGAATTGTCCAAAAGCATTTAGGAACGAAATTGTGCCAACCTCCTCTAGTGTACGAGACTAGGTTTTTTGAGTAGGTGAATCACATTCGAGAGAGAGTTTTCTGCACCCAAAAACCCCTGTGACTTATCTGTGCCTTTGATTTTATTGAGCATGTCTTGGAACTCGGGACTTGAAGCTTGATTTGATTGGATGTGACTGTTGACATGCTCAATAAAATCAAAAGCACAAAGAGGCCACATGAGTTTTTGGATGCAGAAGATTTGGACTCATCACATTCATTGTGTTTGGTAACCAAATTTGGAATTATGACATTATCAAGCTGGATATTACATGGATTCATTGCCCCAAAATTGTTTAAATAAATTTAAAAATCCATTATTCGGCTGGGTTAATGATGGATTTGGGATTTTTTGTTCATTTCCAATGGATTTTGGAATAAGAATCTCAGATCATGTCTGCCTTCTGATACATATGCCAGCAAACCAGATTGACCAATCCCCGTAGATTAAATGGTTAAATCACAAAAAATGGTCCTGGACTTTATTTATTGGCCACCAGAAAATGGTCTGGAGCTCTGAAAGCATACAAAAAGAGCACACATCGAATGGCCATTGGCTCATGTCGTCGGTCAACAAATCAGAAATCTTGTGGCACAAGAAAATAAGAATTTCTTGAAATTTCCACTGACATTGTTGCATGCCGTGCTTTTCTTTCTTAGCTGCATGCTCCATGCCAGCAACGAATTAAAAGAAAATAAAATTCTAGAACTGACACGACATACTTGAATCTCATAAGTCATCATGACAATCAATTTTTTGATCACGGGAGACATAAATCTTATCCATCAAAACATAAGAAAAGATATGAAAAAAGCATAAACCTGACCCGTCTTAAAACGTAAAAAAAAAAAAGACAAAATCTAAAAGATAAGTCATAACTGTCATTATTCATGTTGCTTTCAGCACAGGTTAATATCAGAGAAACCAAAATTTTAAACAAATTTGTAAATCAAATGATGTTGTTGTAGATGATTGAGATTATTAATTAATATCGATTAACGTATTTGTTTCTTATTAGTGACACATCTTTTAATTTGTAAATTTGATTTAAAAATTTGGCCTCTCTATCATTATTCTTCGACAAAAGATTGTATGTCTGATATTTGTGTCTTGGGAAGTCCAAGACATAATTATGCATGTTGCTTGTAATTAAATGAAGATTTTCAAAGAGGAAAATAAGAGATCGATTTTGTCTCATACTTATGTTTTTCAAGCTAAGAATTTAAACTACACACTGGCTCGTTGCGTTGGAAATCTCGACAATCTTACCAGAAGATCGAAAGGAACTGTTTATCTCTTCATTTGATACACTAATTGATATGTACAATTTACACAAGATTCCCACAATGCTCAATTATATGACCTTTACAATGTCCATATGATGTCTTTATATTCGGTATGATCACATCAAAAGGAGCTTCCTAAACACAAGCAACGTCACTGCACTCGCCCGATTCTACCTTCCTGACATCAGATTGACAAGAGCTTGATTTTCGTCGAAGGATCCGACATCCCAATCCTCGGTTGATGATGAGAGTGTCATCAACGCCACCACGATTGATCGCATACTTGGACGCAGATCTTTGTTTTCGTGCGTGCATACTTTGCCGAGTTGGGCCATCTGCACCAGAAAACCACCATACCTATTTTTAGACTGATATCTAGAGACAAATCATAATGTGTTTTGGTCTGAGAAATTTTTTCACCTTGCGCACTGAATCAAGCGGATAGTTGTCTCCAAGGTTAGGGTCAACCAATTTTGGGAGGTCTTCTAGATCGGGCTGATTAAGGACCTCCTCAAACTGTGAAAAATAAAATTACAACAAAAGCATGCTTAAGTGCTTTATGAGAGATTATTGTATGTAATGCAAGATAGAACCCAGCATAAACTTGATAAAAGCAAATTGGCATATTTAAGTAGAAAGATAGAGAGAAAACTAACCAAACCAACAAGGCCTTTTGATTCCGAACTAGAGCCAGCCTCTCTGAAAACAGCTTCCTTGGCAGATATCAACTCAAAAATGACAACTCCGAACGCAAAAACATCTACTTTAGGAGAAACTTCGCCATATTGAGCATATCTGCACACAACCATGTTAGGAGTTAATCCATATGTACAAAGAGGCCTTTCAACCATCAGCTTATTGGTCAGGATGATGACTAGAAAAATTATGCAATAAACTCATTCAGCTTACTACAGGTTCTTCCAGAAGAATGCAACAAAGGCAATCTGTTAGTACTAGTCATGTAAAAGATAAACTGCTAAAAGGAATAATAGAGAAAAAACTACTTACTCCGGTGGCATATATCCAAATGTTCCCACAAGACGTGTGGGGAGTGATGTACTTCCAACTTCTGTCAGTTTAGTTAACCCAAAATCTGCAACCTGCAATGAAAAGAAGGGAATTTTATTGCAACAATAACAAGATTTTAATGGTTCATGTTGGAAATAGAGGCACTAAAATAACCTTGGCATGGAAATTCTTGTCTATCAATATATTGGCTGATTTGATATCGCGGTGGATATAAACAGGAACAGTATGCTCATGAATGTATTCGAGACCTCTTGCCGAATCTAGGGCAATCTGCACTCTGATAGACCACGGTAGCGGGTCCCTCCCTCTCCCTGGATACATTAAACAGTGTTATCACCATTCTCTTGCATACAGAAGTACTTAAATCCTCATCAAGCACAGCCTAACCTGAACCGCGCAGATGTTGGCTTAAGTTGCCATTCTCAATATATTCATAGACTACGAAAAGAGAGCCCTCAACACAATAACCAATCAAGCGCACCTGCATTGATCGTTCAGAAGCTTAGAGATGATTACACATCTTAGAGATCAGTTCAATGGTTATAAACTAGTACAGAGTGCACAATGAGATTTTTGGAGTGCCAATAACACCACCCTTATTTTGTAGTTCTTAAGCAAGATTCATATGCATTTTCATTGTTGAAAAGATAAGTTCATTACCAGGTTCAAGTGATGTACGCGAGTCAAAACATTTAACTCGGCCAGAAATTCTTTTGATGCTTGCATATCCATCTTCTTGATTGCAGCTTTCTGCACACAGAGGTTATATGAGTGGGACTTCTAGAAGATGAAATAAACAATTACGAAACAAACATAAGCATGGTCTAGAAACACTAAATACTTAATTCATGAATCATGGGGCTGGACTAGAAAATCTCATACTTCATTTGGACAGAAAAGATAAATGATGGATATAAATCATGAAAATGTTAAAGAAAACAAACCTCGCCTCTCAACTCTGCATAGTAAACAGCCCCGAAACCTCCTTGTCCAATTTTATTAGCTAGGCTGAAGTTATCAGTAGCCCTCGCAAGTTCTTTGTATGAGAACTCCACTGATTTGTCCACAGAAATGCCTGTTGGGCCTCGACCAGCAGCATTTGACTCTCCAGGTTTATCGGGGGTAATCACAAGGGCTAGACCCAGAAGAAAAATCAATGAAATCATGTCAAACATCCATTTGGTGCAAAAATCTTAGACCATTTGAGGGCAAGAACAAGTAAAATACAACGAATGTTCAAATAAGTGCAAGAAGGACCAGAAAATACATGGCAGTTTCATGACACTTCATATCAATTATTATAAACAAAACAGACCAACAAAATGGCCAGGGCCGGTTCAATGGGATTTCTAAGGGCAAATTATCAGTGGTACTGATACTAGATAAAGAAAAAATTTCCAATCCTTCAACAAAATTGAACAACTAACAATTATAATAGCAGCAGTCTTTTTCCCGTAATTTTTAAGAAACCTTGGGAGGAGGAAAAAAAAAAGGAAAACCCCCTTGTTTGGAAAGAATGGGAAGATGAAAATGAATCAATGATTGCTAAATGAGAAGAATAACATCCTAAAGTAAGGAGCTTAGTCAGCTACTCAAACTGGTGTTACCGCAGAGAATCAAAGTGGAAAGGTAACATCGAAACGTCTATCTGGAAAAAGAAACAAGGAGACGAGTAGCTTACAACGCCCATTTGGAGAAGATTGATATTCAGATGTTGCTAAGAGAAACTTTGTATCCACCTTGTTCTTTCGGAAAATTCCAAAATATATACCACCAGCCAATAGCAGCACTCCAGCAATTACTCCCACAGATATGCCACCAATGGCTCCACCTCCTAGTCCTGCTTATACAAAAGAAAAATGATGAGCTCCAAGTAGCATTGAGTTTCAAATCACCCTCACACACTGACATCTGAACATGAAACCAGTTTTGGAGACGGCCGTATCACCTGAGCTGCAAAAAGAACAGAAACAAATAAAACTCATAAATATTAACAATCTTCAGAAGACACGGAAAGTGAAAACAAGATGTAATATAGTTAAGCTAACTTATTGAGGCAGTAGAAGATACCTTGACTTCAAAGGCAAATAGTTTCCATTTTGATCTGCAAGATAAAATGAAACTTTGGTGAGGAAAGTTGAAAATAAAGCCTCCCTTGAAACTATATTGAAAATAAAGCAATGCTGCATAATACCCTAAAAACTGGATATCCAATGAACATTCGTTATACTTATTTATACCACAGGAACAACTCAGAAACAACATAGAATTGAAACAACTCAGTGTCTTCACTAGCACATTCGCACGTTGCATCAAGGAATATCAATAAGAGGAATGGACAATAAAATTAGTAAAACAAGATGACGACTCAGCTAAAAACTGCATTGTCAATTGATATCTTACAACAAGAGAGTTACTGTATTATTCTTCACTTAACATTTTCAATACATCACTCCCTAGATGCCCACTGGATCCATAACCACAGGAAAGACCTTGCACCACCTAGCACTTTATTGAACATTCTAACATTCGTTACAAACTCATGATTAACAATTAAAGATGCCTTTGTTGAAATTGCAAGGAATCGATTATCCGGCCTGTAAATTTTCCCAAAACTTCTGTAAGGATTCCACTTTCTTAAGCTCACCCCGAACATTTTCCTGTGGGATTTCAGTTCACTATTGAAGTTTCCTTTTTTTTTCACAAATTTATGCCTATCACTTCCTAAACATGACCCTTCTAATCAATTGTTTGCTACCTTTCCTTCTAGTGAATTCGTTAATTTCAACCGTAGTCATTAACATTGCAACATGGATCAAGGCATCCAAACTTAGTAATAACATGCAATGTACTACCAAATCGTATAACAAGATTCAACTACAAAAGAACTACATACCTTTCATTTTCCAACTCTACATATGAAATTACCTACTTTGCATGTATGCATCAAAAGTTCACATGTTGGTCGAAAAATGGCACCACTTAGCGAAATATCCACGAAACCACGTGTTGGTCGAAAAATTGCACCATTTCACGGAATATACATGAACTACTCCCTTGACTAAAACTCATTAATTCACCCCATGCTCAAATTATTACTCATTAGCATATACATTCCTACATAAGCCTCTGCCGAATCAAATAACAATTTTCCAACTCCGGAACAACTACATGTTTCATTTTACCAACCATGCAAATTCAGCAAGATATCTCAATGTCTGCATCAATTCTCAACAACTCAATGTTTTAAAAGGCGAAGACGTGGACGAGGCGTTTGATGGATAGCCCCGTTAGGCGAAAGTCTTGACGCGTGAGGCAAAGCCTCACGAGACCTAATTTTTTAATATATATACACACACACACACACACACTATTTATATATATGTAAATATTATAGTCATAAACAAGTTTAACTCACATAACCAAGTTTAATCAAGCAATCAAATTAATCAATTTCAAACATCTACTTAAGTAAGTGCTACTTATATATAAATGTACATACATACATCCATACACACACACACATATATATATATATATATATATATATATATATATATATATATATGAGAGTTCAAGGTAATATTTGGGTGTGATAGGTAGTCTTAAAAAAAGAAAAACAAGGATAAAGATAACGACTTTTTAAAAATAATAATAATATAACATTAAAAAAATAATACAAATAAAAAGATGTTTTTTTTTTTCTACGGCCAATCATGAGAATATTTAGGAAATTAATAAAAACAAAAACAAAAAATGCTTATCTAATTTTATCTAGTATATGAGGAAAATAAATATTAGAAATAAAAAGTGAAGATAAAGGTAATAGTGGGGTTAGTTAAAAAAAAAAAAAAACTACAAAAAAAAAAAGTGAAGATAATGGGGTAATAAATGTAGGGGTGCAACTCGAGTGGGTTGGAAGATCAACCCAAATCCTAACCCAACTTTTACTATTTAGGCTCGGGTTCGTTGGTTTCATTTAGGTTCATTTGGGATTGGGTTTAATTGGGTTAGGGTTTACTTGGGTTGGGTTCGGGTTGCCTCACTTTTTCAAGTTTAATCTTGTGACAACTTAGTTTCCAAAAATTCCTTAAAAAATTAAACCAAGTAGCTTCAAAGCTAGCTAAGTTTAATTTCATAAATCAAGCTACTATAAAGCTTTAGGATTTAGAGACTACGAATATGGGCTGACTAATCAAAGCCTCTTATTCCCTAAAAGCTTAAGTAATTATAAAGGGTAATTTATTTTAAAAAAAATATTGGAAAGGGTGTTGGTTTTTGGACTTGGTTCACTTGGGTGTAGTAAGAGCATTAATTGATATGGGTTACAATTTGGTTAGAGTGTGTTTGGTTAGTCGGGTTGGGTTGGAGATGGACAGACAAATGATCAATCCAACTTAACCCAATCAATGAACGGATTGAAATTGGGTTGAGTTTGGACGAGTTATAACTATAAAAAACCCACTTGTTCGAGTTTAAAGTCGGATTAGACATGGGTGGGTTCGGATTGGCCCAACCCAAGTTGCACCCCTAAATAAATATAGCAAGGTGGGGTCAGTTTAAGCATTAAAAAGAAAAGAAAAAAAGTTAAAAACACCAACTCAGCCTAATAAACCTAGTCGTCGTCTTCATCTTCTTTTCTCCTTCGCTCTTTTTCATGGCCTGCAACTCAAAACAACTTTGCAATTCAAAAGTTTCTAGGTTTTTGCAACTTAAAAAAAAAAATGGATGCCCAATCAACGCCTTAGGTGCGCCTCAGCCACCTAGGCATGCCCCGAGAAACCTAGGCAAGTATTTCGCCCACTCCCACAAAATAAAGGCGAAAGTGTTGGAGCCCTGCCTCTAAGGCCGCCTAAGCGCGCCCTAAGGCAAGCCTTTTAAAACACTGCAATAACTTCAAAGCACAAAAAACTATCCCATGAAGAACAAAAGCTCAAACCTTTGCCCGGAATAAACACGAAACCGCTCCCTTGACTAAAATTCACACCAGGATTATATCTCTGCAGCAAAGCCTGATCCAACTGCTCCGTCCCCGCAATAGAATCCAAACTGTCCTCCGGCCGCAGAGGATAAGTAATAAACAGCCCATAATCCTCCGAAACCGTGCTATTCCCACACGTACAATTCACAGTCACATTCACCTTAGCATTATTGGGTATATTATTAGGATCATAGCTGTTGAACCACTCCATGTCCTCCACCGTCGTCAAATTCGAATAGAAAGTCTTCGCAATCTGGTCGTACGTGTCGCCGGTATGGACATCCCACTCGAACATTTGGCCGTGGAAGTCGCCATTGATGCAACCACAGGTGAATGGAACATTGACCCTGATGCCGAACCGGACGCTGTATTTGTTGGGAACCGAGTCCTTGTTGTAGGTGACGATGATGGCGTCGGTCGTATTCATGATATCGCCAATGAAAGTGAGATTAGTACCCTGCCATACGTAGTAAGAAGCTAGAGCATCGCAGCTCTTGCTGCACTGGGGTTTCACCGTGAAACAGAAGGAAACCAGCACCAGGAACCCTAATCCGATTCGAAATCCCATCTGGGTCGATCCGAAATCGAAAAACCAAGTCGCAGAAACCTTTTAGGAACTGGGTTTTTGGTTTCGGATCGGAGTTGTACAGGAGTTGGATGAACTGAGAGAAGATGGAAGCTTTGAGTGGGGTTTGATTAGTTTAAAATTAAAAGTTAATTAGGCGAAATAATGAGTGTTTGATAGTCGTACTTAGCGTCTTTGACTATGCTTGACAGTGAAAGAGAAAACGTTCCCCCGGTTTTCAGTTGATTGTTTCTGGAGAGCGACTGACGACTGAGTCAAACGACCGTGGCAACCCGGCACCCGAGTTCACTGCGACGGGTACGACAAATATGAGGTTTTTAGGACGTTGTGGGACTTGTCGTGTTTTAGAGAATCCTCAAACGCATTGTTGTATCTTACGACGCTGGTTATAAATTTTCTATCGCCTCATATTTAGTATAATATTTTATAATATTAGCAAAAGAATTGATATTAAACTATGAAGTGACAGAGAGTTTATGAAGAGTCTCACTTTAAGAGAATTTCTTTAACATTTCTCTCGCTTCAAATTTATGTCTCTAATGCTTTGACAACTCAAACACATCCATCTCAACGTGATTAAATTTACAAACTTCAATGCAATTGTATATACAAATTGCAACTTATGCAGTTTAAATGAGTAAGAGCTTTTATTCATGTATCTTAGATTTTGTGATGTGTTGAAGCTTTTTTTTTTCCAATATTGTTTGTATTTATGCACGTTACGTATCCATGATGAAATAATCACATGACAGTTACTCTATATTTATGTTTTAATGAAAAATCAACTCTCTCATCAATCATGTGAGTCTCCATGATCCCTAACAATTCTTGAAATAATAAAGAAGATTACAAGACAAACGTGAGTATAAGTAAGGGTAGTGATATTCGCACATTCTCTTTTAGTTTCACACAACCTTGTTAATTTTTTTCTATTAAATCATGTAATCAGATGACCGAAAATTAAAAAAATGTGTAAGAAGTAAAAATAGGTGTGTGGGTAGCACCACTTGCCATTTTCCATCTTACTCGCTTGCTTTCCTTCAAACCCCCTTCCGCCAACCATAATGTAGATCTCCGAATTGGTAACTAAATTCACAACTTACTCCTCCATGCATGTTCTATGTCATGCCGAAAAATTCAGGCAAAGTATTCTACAATTTTCGTTGTAGTAAGAGTGTTTTACATTCCTCTTAGTGCTCTACACCTTACAAAGTATTTACAATTTTTGTTGTAGCAAGAGTGTTTTACACACCTCTTGGTGCTTCACACTCTATTGAGTTTATTGTAGTTGCATCGATTTTTGTATTCTCTTTGCATGTAAAGTTATTAGTAAAATAAATCTAGGCGACTTATCAATGGCGGTACTCCAAGATTTGATTTTTGCTTTCGGGTGCACATTATGTTTTTGGCTAGTACGTGGGGTTAGATGTTTATGAAATTGTGATAAGAACAACCAACCAAGTTGGCCTAACTAAACACTTGAAGATGTACTCATAAACTATATTTAACTATGTATAATTATATTGCGTATTTAACTAAAATACCCAATTGGTCCTACTTTTGACATTTGGTTAAAGTTTTGACGGGATTTTGGGTTCAAGACAAATTTGAGTCATTTGATGGGATTTTGGGTTCAATACAAATCTGAGTCATTTGATGGGATGTTGGGTTCAAGACAAATCTGAGTGGCATATGTTAAAAGTCTAGGCAGCTTTGTCGTTTAAGGTCAATTTTTGGCACCGCAATCGGTAAGTTTTGAAGTAATACTTTATGGAGAACAATTAGACCCGCAATCAAGTTGGATAGTTAGACCAGAACTGGTCCGCTCTACCAATTAACTTCGTCTGCATTAAGAAAATTAAATTTGTAAACTAAATAATATGTCATTAATATAAAATAAGTACGTTAATCAACATTTGAGTAATAATCAAATCATCAACATTCACATTATTTGGTTTTAAAATTTGGTTCCTCTAACATTACCCAATTTCTAATTTGCTAAAATGAAGTAAGAAAACATGCACACAACTATTGGTGTACATACACAGTGAATAATCTAAACAAAGTTAGAGATATTTACAATTTTTGTTTGTTTGATATGTGGATAAGTGGCTTGTCCTACTCTTTTGTTTTCAAGCAATACAAAGTTGTTGTACATTAGAGAGAAAAAATACAAAACTTTGGTCACGCAAATAGGTCTCACAACTCTTGCAAGAGTTAAAAAGCTAAGCCCTTTTGAAGTTAATAGGGATTTGGACTTGGATTGCTGCTATTGTCGTACTTCCACGTTCTAAACAAACTAATTCATTTTATGAACGTTACAAGTTTAGATGGAGGGAGGCTACCCTATCCTAGGGCCAAGACATACCACAAGAACTTACAAAGAGGATTTTAGCTCATATTTTGATTTTTATAGACAGCCTACCAAGAGAATTGCCCGCAACAAGCTAATCTCTTTTGGTTTGGTTTAGGAGATTACTTGCAAATAAATGTAGTAATTTTATGTAGCTGGTATAAAATTTTCAATCAAACCAATCGGCTGCAAGATGCTTGTGGCCCATTCTATTTCTCCATTTTAAAGCGCACTAGTCTATTTTGTAGATAATGAGAGGGCTTTTGATAGGCCCTCGTTCAAAAACCAACAGGTGAAGTAGCTTTTCTTTTCCCAGTTCTCTTTTTTTTATACACAGAAATATAACAATTATGAAATTTTAATAAAAGAACACTACTAAACAGACTATAAATTACCCGTACTTTAGTGTCTCTTTGTAAACGTCTTTGTGTCTTTACGGGTTGATGCTCGATGACTATCTACTTGAATCATATTTGTTGATCATATGATATGCTAGTTAATGGTTGGATAGTTTCATTTAAGCTCGATCTCTCTTCCGAATGAACCGTATTATAAGCCAAGAGAAAGTGTAAACCATAATAAAGGAACTTGCCCCACTGCCTATGAGTCTAATAGCCTCATTAGACCGTGCATTTTTCTCAGTATATTCCGATAATAGGTAGGACTTTATATAAAGTAAAACTAACTAGAGCTACAAATATAGCTTTTAAAATGTTAGCACCGCATAGAAACATTCCTCTCAAAATAATACGAATAAGCAAAACTATGTTATAGTCATTTAGCGTACTCTATGAATAGATGAATACATATAGTTGAACATAGTGTAATAAAAGAAAGCAAAAATTCGTGTACATGAGAACTAAATGGCCGTCATGCTTATTACTAAATTTGTTTATTACTAAATTTGTTGTAGAGATGAAATACAACCAAGGTATACTCTTTTTTATCATAAATTAAATCGATTATCAGAAGAAAAATGGTGCCAAAAATTAGGATACATTATAGGAAAGTAAAACTTCCATTGAAAAGGAGCAGATGAAAGACTTTTATAAAAATTCTAATTAAATATATTTTCATTTTTTTCCCAATAATTAAAAAATTATAAAAAATTATAATAAAAAAAAAAAAAAAAAAAAAAAAAAAAACCAACCCGGTAGGGGTCCAACCTATGGGTGGGTTTGAAAGTTGGTGACATTATTACAACCAAATGGCAAATATTGCCTTATATGGAACTTTCTTTAGGCCAAAAGATTTGTATATCAAACTTTTATTTTTTGTGGGCATGCGTTGAAGTGGCATAACAGATTCTCTGATCTTTTGAAAAGATTAATGCTAGGAAAATTAAATATATAGACTAAATTTTGTAAATTAAATGATATGAAAGTTGATAATTAGATTATTACTTAAGTATTGATTAATGTGCTTATTTCTTATTAGTAAGTAGTGACACATCATTTAGTTTGCAAATGCAGTTAACAAATTTAGTTTACCTATCATTACTCTTTTGAAAGCTTTGTTGTGTCTCATCAATTGTAGCAAAGTCTCACCCCAACATCGCAGAATTCACGGAGAATAAAGTTTGCATGTACCACTAACTTCTCTATATAAAATAAATGTTTCAAGCATTTTTACCATTTATAAATGCAACTGAAGAATTATCTTTTATCAACAATTCACTACTTAGTAAACGTTTATCAAACCAATAATTTACTTTTCAAACACTTTGACAAAACGAATGATGATATAATGGTACAAACCTTCCACCAGCGCTCAGTGTCTTAAACCTACAGCACAACTTTGCAAGATGGTTGACTAGTATGTGGCGGGCCCTCAACCTGAGCTAACAGAAAAACTTGAGAAAATAAAAAATGGCGGTGGATGTGGGTTGACCAATTGTTGTCTAGCATTCACATTGGCAAAAACTCAAATTATAAAAGTAAAAGATGCCTCTTGGGTCCCTCGGAGTTTACACCTCGTACTTTTTCCTCCCACAGATCTTAATTTCCAAATTACTGGATGCCACCATACTCATAACCAACCTCTCAACTTCAATAAAATAAGAGTGTGTGCTTTCTAACTATGTGATAATATAGCACATACGTAAGCGAGCGCTTGTATCGTGAATAATTTCTTAAGTTTTAGATGGTACAAACATTTTTTTTATTCTATGTCTATTAGGTATCGTGAATAATTTCTTAAGTTTTAGATGGTACAAACATTTTTTTTTATTCTATGTGTATTAGCGGGTTACACTGACGTAGGACATAAAATAAGATAAACGGAAGATTAAATGCATTTGATTTGGTCATAATTGCAAGGGGTTTAAGGATCTATAAATTCATGTATTTGTAAGGCAGAAAATGAGTAGAAGTTGTTTTGGAATAGAATATTGAAATTTGAGTTGTAAACTCGTTTTAAAGTGTCTTGTTCTTGTTTAAGAGTCTGCCGCTTTCTTCTTCTAGTTCTCTACGTTGTAAGGTGGTGCTAGAAGCAAAGTATTTGAGGTTTTCAGATCTCTTCTCGCACTAGGAGGACCCTGCCTATCTATCCTCTTTATACCTATCATTTCCTTTTTATTCTCCCACCGCGCTGCGCCTTGCATTAGTTGGTAACAGAGCCGGTTTTTGGATTTTTATATGAAATCATGGTGGAGGCTGCGGACATCATCTCGGTTGGTTGTCAAAATTCACTTCGTTTCCCTAACTTTCATTTGAAGAGTGATATGTCACCAGAAAGCTCTCAGAGTCTAGTTTCCAACGCTACAAACCGTACAACAAACAGAATTTTGTGTATACAAATATTGGCAAAACATCACAGAACATCAACGCTATTGCGAAAAGCGAATTAGTCCTGTTGCGGGCCAGGTTTCAAGTTCATCAAGAATGAAGTGACCTTCATGCCATATTTCACTTGAAAGTCCTTCCAGTCTAGTTTTCAAATTCAAGTTGTTCTCCAATTAATCCATTATTTCTACAAAACGATATTTGCATTTTACTAAAGCATGTCGCTATTGTCAATATGTTTTACAAACAGAAGTAGAAGACATGGCTACTTCAGATTTTTCAAGTGCTGAATTTCTTAATGTTGATCTTTCTCCAAAGTTTGGTCGTTGTCCAAATGGTTCTTGTTATATTTGTTGTGGTTTATGTTTCGAGGTTGAAAAACTTCTCAACATTGGATTTGAAACAAAGGTTGAAAATATGGAATGCACTGACGAAGTTGATTATGTTTGGGATGATTTTGTTGCTCGTGGCATCATGAGAAAACCTTTGGATAAAATAGTTGATGCGTTTGATTGATCTGAGTTTATATTACTTTTCCAAGCCTACTCATCACTAGAAACGATTTGGAAATCTTTGTATGCTTTGAAGTCAAGTTGCATTATGAATGGATTAAACTACACATGGTTTGGAAGGTTGCGTTGTAACTCGCAAGAATTTGTGGGTAGAACACTTGAAAAATTATGAAATTTCATTTGCTATTATGACTATTATGAAATTATTGGTTGGACATCCGAAAGATCGAGGAAGACCAAATAAAACTTGAGAAAGAGTTTTCTTCGAAAATGGGAGAATGATGTAGGACATGAAATAAGACTGTCGGAAGATTCAATGCATTTGGCTTTTGAAATCCAGTGGACATACCTGGAATACAAGGTTTCAGAAGCATTGAATTTTAGGCAATAATTATATTTAGTGGGCTGAATTAAAAGAAAATATTTTGGTTATTTATAGTATCTCATATGTTTCATGTATTAGTCATAAGTGCAAGTGGTTTAAGCATCTATAAATTCATGTATTTGTATGGCAGAAAAGAAGTAGAAGTTGTTATAATGTTGAAATTTGAATTGTAAACTCGATTTTAAGTACCTTGCTTTCATTTAAGAGCTATCTTGCTCTCTTAAGGGTCTCATTTTGAGGACTTGTGAGGACCAAATGTATATTAGCCACAAAATTATTGTTTTGCTTCATTAGGTTGTCAAATATTTTAAGCCTTTAGATATAAACTAATATAATATTATGGCTAATGAAACTTTGGTCCTCATAAGTCCTCAAAATGAGGACCTTAGGAGAGCAGGATTATGTTTAAGAGTTTAATACTTTGTTCTTTTACTTATCTACGACGTAGGTTGGTACTAGAAGTAAAGTTCTTAGGGTTTTGGGGTCTCTCTTCACACTGGAGATAGTGGACCCTTCCTTTCTATTCTATCTTATTTATTTTATTTTTATTTATTTCCCCACTACGTTGCGCCCTGCATCATATACTAACCTTAGTATATACATGAGCGCTCAAGCGCTAATTAATTAGTACTCAATATGGTGTTACCCACTCATTCCGCTCACTCCACAATACTTCTCACACTGAACCGATAATTTTTTAGGTTATCATTGATCGACTCTGCAAATGTTCACTGAAATCGAAAGTTACTATGACCAGATTATTTAAATTAACGAACACAACATTGTCTATAAAAGGGCTAAACACTTTTTGATGTCTGAACTTTACAATGATGAACGGTTTGAATCATAACATTATTTTATGAAGTGGACCCGAATAAGTAGTGAGCGCTATATTAAATTACTAACTGATCAGTGCTTGAACGCTATTTGTGAGTGTCATGCAAGTTATCTATTTCACCCATACTGCTGCCTGCTTTTTGTGGACCCTTGACATTTGAACAACACGAGTGGACAACGTGCATTCCTCACTTGAGTTTTGTGTGAGAATTTTGGTATCCGTGAATAGCAAGTGCCATGCAAGTTATCTATTTCATCCATCCTGCTGCCTGCTTTTTGAGGACCCTTGACCTTTGAACAACACGAGTGCCATGAACAACACGAGGGGACAACGTGCATTCCTCACTTGAGTTTTGTGTGAGAATTTTGGTATCCCTGAATACCAATTAGCTAGATTAATCAATATTGGTTATACAACTCATCAACTTTCTTCAAATCAAATTTAGATCGATGTCAGATATACATGCACGATATGAGTAGAAATGCAAGGATACTTGTTAGTTTGGTGGGTTACATAAATGGCTGGAATGTCAAAGTTTTGATGCCACGTTGGGAAGTCAAGGAGCTCATATGGCATTAAAATTCAAGACCAATTAATTAATCACTTATTTTCGTCCTTCATGTCATATCAAATCTCCCACTACTCATTGAATCCCATCAACTTTCATTAATTCTTGGTTTAATACGAACTTGGAGCGAAGTTTTGAAGATGGTGGATGTGAAAACAGTGGTGAGGTTTTGTGGTTGGTGAGAGCCTGGCTGAGTACTTGTGGTGGCAATGGTGGACTTGGAAACTGATTAGTGATTACAATTATATTAGTGGCTGTTTTACTAGAAGGTTCATGAAAATTATAATTGATTTATTGTTGCATTCGAAAATGATTTTATCTAATCAATGGCTATGATTCATATATAGTATAATAATGCAACCTGTACTGTAGATTATTTGCTATAATATTTGTGTGTTAAGATTACGATGTTGTCATCATGCACTTCTCTGTATACTCATTCTCTTTTGTGCTTTTATAAGTTTGAAGCGCATATTAACTTTTCTAGAATGTCAATAACATCATTGTAATATATTTTTTTCATAATTAATTTGATCAATCAGATAAATTTGGCAACTTTTGGAGGGTGAAGAAGACGAAAATGTTGCACCATAACTATGTTGCATCCAGGCAAGCATAAAAAAAACTTTTGCATATAATAGAGATGAAAGGGATTAAGTAGAAAACAAACATTCTAGACATAATACACTTAGCGAATAATTATCTGACGGCAAAACCTAGAGAGGTTATTAGGGTTTTGCCTTAATTACAAATAAAATTTCAATGATCCATTTGGTTGTAATTAATAATTCAAATTCTAAGCGGACATTGAAGAGGACAAGTGACAAAAAATATGAATTTTGAAGGTTTGGTGATGCTATACAATCGAAACCCTAGTTATTTCGAACTCATCAATGCATGAGAGAGGGAGAGAGAGTAGTATTGAATAATTTGTCACAAGAACAGGTAGAACCATGCAAATTTGAACAGCCAAGATTGAGCTGTAATAAAAGCTAGCCATCATCAACGCACATTATCAATCATCGAATCAATACATCAATGGAAGATGCAGGCAGCATCAATTGCTGTTAGATTGTATATGTATGGCTGTTCCTCAACGAGAAAAAAAAAGAGAGTCGGTGCTAATAACTTAAATTCCTAATTGTCTATGTAATGAACTCAACTTTGAAAGTATATATATATCTATGTGGGTGAAACGCGGAAAATCTGTCCTACCAACCATAGTATTTATATAAATATATAATATGGTTAGGTTAAAAAAAATGAATAAGAATGTAATCACTTGATAAACTCCAATTTCAAATGCCGTACAACGTGGAAAGTGAACGCCTTGACCTCTCTATTATTCTGTATTAAACTCTGATCATGATAATTAACTTATAATATATTTTTAGTAGTTATCACGATGAATTGCTGGATTTGCCTCTTTATTTTGTTAGGTGTTGATATCGATCATTTATATATAATTCATAGGTTTATTGAACTTAAAATTCTTAAATATTCATGCATATGTTGTCTAGGTCAAGTTTTTCTTTGTTGTTGACTCATTCTTGTAGGGCTTTTTTTGGCAAGCAATATTTTTATGGGAACTTTAACGAAAAGCTTCCGATGCTGTTCATTTTAACGAAAAATCACATTTTTACACTAAAAAGTCAATCCTGGTACTATTCACTTTACCCTTTATTTTATCCTTATCGTTAAAACTCAAAGTTTTCAAGCCATTTTCATTAATTTTCCTTATTTTTATAGGTCTTGAATATCAAAAATTCTAAAGTAGTACATCGATGACATTCACTATGGAATGTAACGGTTATATGCGAGCTTAATTCAAGAAATTTTAATGCTGGATATAATATTCCTATTAAAATGTAACATATATTGTACATTGATGGGCAGAATTAATACAGTAGAGGAACTCCTTGAATATGGATCAAATTTAACCGCATTGTTAGCTAGTTTAAACAGTAACTATTATTAGTTGCTTAATTATAAGGGTTGATCTCACCTACAAAAAGAATGAGAATAAAATTAGTAGAATATATATGGGTCTAGGTCTAGCAGAGGGCCAGAATATCATGCTTATGGGATAAAGGAATTTGATGGAGAAAAGCAGGAATTCCTTTTGCTGCCTATAAAAGTTCATATTTTGATGGGTCACCTAAAAAGTTCATATATATTTGGTTAATTAACTACGATAATTCTTTAAGTTTTATATTACGTACGGAAAGTAGCATTCAAAGTTACATCATTTGGGACATGAATATTCCACAAACTTGAAAAAGAGGGAAAGAGGAACCCACTTATCGTGAAAATTGACGTATAATTGGTTGTTCGGATTTTGTAATTTTAACAAACAAAAATGTTAACTTTCTTGGCTTGTGAAAGCCTTGCAGCAGAAAGTCTTGGTTAGAGTTAGAAGCATTCTATAAGGGTACTGCGTACTGAAAATTTGTCTAATATAATGTTGGAAACCCACGCGGTCTCCGTGTTCTTTTTAGGGCTAATTTGTCTTTCTGTTGAAGCAGCACTAAAATTTCGACTTTCAAGAGCTATATACCTTATATTTCAGTATAATCATCTTGTATTTCATTATTACTATCATTTCAAGCCATTTACATTAGTACATTTACAGGTTAATCATATTTTTTTATCGAGATGAAATCTATGTAGGAGTACGCACGATTCCTTTTGAAATCGTTTTATTCCGAAACCACAACCATAATACTTATTGTTAAATTATGTAGTTTAGTTCAAGTTGAGCTAAAATAAGTTGAAAAAACTAAACTAAACTAAATTAACATGAGTCGTCTAGTGTGATATCTCGCTTTACTTTTGGTTCTTTTTCTCCTCCTTGGTCGCTCTAGACTCATTGGAAGAATTTGATTGTAGCACATGGTATTTCGTCGCTCTCATATATTTCGAGAAAGGAATGCAGTTGTTGATAAATTAGCCAATTTAGGGTTTTTCTCGTCTTCATTTGTTTGACATGCTGCTACTCCTATAAAGATTCATCATTTTACGCAATCAAATTTATTGGGCATGCCTACTTACATGTTTGTCTCCAATTCTTGATGTGTGGTTTTCTTTTGACCCAATTTTTTGGATTTTCCTTTTTTGTTTTGTAGCTTGTCTTACAGGTTCTTACATTTTAAGTTTTATTTTAGAGAGGTTTTGTAACACCCCGCCCCCGAATTATTTATTTTCGGCAAATAATAATATTGTGATAGGCCCAAACTAAACTCTTGTTTAGTTTGCTACTAATGCTTTCAATTCGCTTCTAAATCGCCAAACATCCATGTTTTTAATTACCCAACAAACAATTAAATTATCAATTTAGTTCCCCCAAATTATTCTATCAAACAACCTCTAAACAAAAGATTACTTCTCGAATAGTTAAGGCTGCATCTAACACTGTTAGACTGCCTACGTACCCTTGTGCGGGATCAAGCCTCTCGTAGTTTACCATTCATTATTTTGCCGAATTCCAAACATATTCTAATAACCACCATATTCACCATCGACCTTCACAACCCAAATCATATCAAATGGTTACAAATAAAGATTCAAAATATCAAAATTTACATGAAAAATGGCAACGTCAGCTCTTTGGCCGTGCGCCGCCACACCCGCCACCGCCAGTGGCGGTCGGCCGCCACGAATCGTAGGAAAATATCAACTATTTCCAAAAATTACCAAATTTTACAAGAAAGTAGATCTCAATGAGTGGAGCAACTTTCATACCTGAGGCCAAGTCCAACTTGGTCGGGAAACACCTCAAATTTTCCACAAACCACCGGAAACCCTTGTTTTTGGGTGTTCTTGATTCGACTCCAAAACAACTCCGACGCCCCAACCAATGCATGGGATTTGTTCCTGGGATTGAGGGGAGTCTATTGGTGGGTGTGGTGACCGGAGTTAGCTTCAGATTTGGTGAAACACCAAATCCGCCGCACCCTCCTTTGGGGGTTTTCCATAAAATCGAACCCAAATTTGTCGGTTTTAGAGAGAAATTATGAGGGAGATTGAATGGCAACAACATGAGGGTCATTTTGGCACCTTTTCCGTCGTCAAAGGTGGCCGGAAACTCAAAACATGACATGGTCGGGTCGCGGGTCAAGGGAAGACCCGGTTTCCCCCTCCTTCTCACTTCCTTCATTTCCTTCCTTTCCTTTCACCCTCCTTTGTTCCCCTCCTCCTCCCTTCAGATTCGTTCCCCCCTTCCTTTTCTCTCCTTTTCTTTTTCTCTCAGCCACACACGTGGCATCACAATTAATGGCTTCAAAAATCTGGAGCCTTTCAATGCAAGCCAAAATTACAGAAATGTCCTTAACTTTAAACATTAATAACTCTTTCGTTATAACTCCGTTTCACGAACGGTTTGCGCCTACGCGTTTGTGAGATCGAGCTCTTTTCAAAAATATAAATTGTGACCTCAAAAGGTCTACGGATTTTAAAATAATTAATTTTCAAACTTCAAACTTCGTAACTAGTTTAATTTAAAACTAAACTCAAGTAAATTAATATAATTTCTGGAACCAAAACTTTAAAATTTCCAATTCTATTTCCATAACCATAAATCGATTTATTTTCGATTTTCTCCACATATTCATATATTTAAAATTTTCAGGGTATTACATTCACCCCCCTGGGTTAAAATAAATCTCGTCCCCGAGATTTTCAATCACTATGTAGGGATAAGGGATTTTAAACCAATCCGCAGTACCGTTACTCTTAAACAAATCAAAATCTTATTCTAGGATTTTATTCATATTCTCACATGAACCCAACTAACCATAGTAATCATATAACCATAGAATATGCTTGCGTCATCAGTTCTGACACATTAACGAATCCAATCAACAACCAACATAGAAAAATGATGTTACACATATCATACACACAGCTAGGAAATAGTTATCAGAGTGACACAATAGCTAGGTCATAATTATTTCTTTCATTCTTCCATCACCAAATATTAAACCAAACAAAGAAAAGGGATTTGATCTATTCCCACCATTCCTTTTATAATGAATAAAATTATAACCTCAATATACGAGTTTATTCAACTCAAAATAAAGAAATCAACAAATAAATCATCGTGATTTCCACCCACATTCACAGATTCCTAGCCACATTCATTGGCAGAAAGGAAATATTCAAATTTCTAAACATACACATTGGCGAAAATAATATCAAACATCAAGCCATAATTCTCGTTGGCTAAATAAGTACCAAAACATCAAACCACATCTACCATTGGTTATTTCAAGCCAAACCATTAGAATTGGCAATTCAAATACCAAAATTCCAACCAAAATTATTGGAATTTCAAATCACATCACTAGGTAATGGAAAGAAATTTAAAACCATAACTACCACACCATCAACATTGAACGAAATCAAAATTTCATTTTATGATTTCATTCATATCCACCATCAAACCAAATTTCCCATAGTAAATGTAAAAACTTTTTAAATCTTTTTTTTTTTTTTTTTTTTTTTTCTAAGTGCAGCCACTAATAACATAAATTAGCGACTTGCACTTCTAGAGCACCATTCGCATTCTATTAACCAAAGAAGATAATTTATATATATCACAATTCAATTGGCCAACACAACTAAACCTTATCAATCGCATCGCCATGAGAATACGTGTTCGTCATCAATTTGGTTCACAATAACCAATCCAACAATGACAATTCATAACTACAATTTGTACTTTCCTTCCCATGCAATAAATCCTCAATACCTTCATAAGTATCATGGTTTCCAAACATAATTATTATTGGCCAACAAGACTAATCCTTATTAATCACATAGTCATGCAAATAAGTGTTCTTCCTCAGGTCTGTTCACAATATCGAATCTAACAATGGTAACTCATGACTATAGTCACCAAACCAATCCAGTTTGCATTTACAAGTTTTTCCCAACAATTATTTTCATCAACTGTAAATACACAATACACAACTGGGAAGTCATTTATATTAAACGAACTCGATGTTTTATCCCATAATTTTACTCATATCCACCAATGATAAAAGGAAAAAACTTCATGATTTTTCCACCATTTCAAATTATAATAACCAAATCATAACCTTAGTTTATGATTTCATTCTCATTCGATGAATCCTCATACGAAATCCCAGTCACATTATTTGAAATTTTACATCATAATTATTGAAAATGCCACTTACCATTACTTTTGGCAACACCAATATCAAAGATTTTGGTCACAAACAATATTGGCAAAATCAACGTCAAGTTTCAAGCCATGACTACCGTGGCTAACAAAATATCAAAATTTCACGCCATAATTCGTTAATGGCAAACCAAACCAATCAAATTTGTAATCATAAACTTTTCCCGTCAATTCTTTTCATCAAAGGGAAAAACTTAGCTGTAAAATCATTTATATTAAATGAACTCAAATTTCATTCCACAATTCCATTCATGTCCACCCACCATTTTAATTATAATGGGCAAACCGTAACCACAGTTTATTATTTCGTTTCCATTCAACAAATCACCATAACTTCCATAAATATTAAAATTTCTAGCCATACTTATCATTGACAAAACAATGATTTCATCACTTTTTCCTTTTTCCCCACACAGTGGCTAGTAGAATGGAAAGATTGTAATATACCTGGCCAATACTCTTTTTTTTTTCTTTTTTTTTTTTTCATTTTCGCATCCCACACAAGGAGCTTTACTTCCTAAGATACTGGGTCTTTGTGCCCATTCAATCATTCCTTCATATTCCACGGGTCATCTTGCCCAATTCACATATCTACGGGTCATTTTTCGCCCAATTCACATATGTACGGGTCATTTTTCTCCCAATTCACATATCTACGGGCTTTTTTTGCCCAATTCACATATCTACATCCTTATATCCACGGGCCTTTTTCGCCCAATTCACATATCCACAGCCTTATATCCACGGGCCTTTTCCGCCCAATTCACATCACTTCTCAATGGCACAGGTATAATAAGACTTTTCCATCTACTTGTCACAATTTCACAATCATCTTATTGTTCAAATTTTTCATAACACATAACATAATATCAACCCAATTCAAAATTAAACAGAGACTTTAGTCAAAAGCTCATATTCAAATAAATTCATTCACAATCAAATAAACCCAATTCACTTCATAGGGATTCACAATATAGGCATTCCACATAACTTCCTCATTATTCAAAGAACTTAGAGAATAATGCAATATCAATGCAAATAGTAATTACTACTATCGGAATTCCATAATCACCATGGAAATTGAACCACAACACAAGGCCAATCATATATGTATCTCACACATATATATTTTTCACATGCATGCCACATTATTCACCAAAATTTTGAAATCATGCAACCACAATGCATATCATAATTTACACCAACAAGAATTCGAGAATATTGCATATTGTAGAGCAGGATCATTTGCTTTGATACCATTTGTAACACCCCGCCCCCGAATTATTTATTTTCGGGAAATAATAATATTGTGATAGGCCCAAACTAAACTCTTGTTTAGTTTGCTACTAATTCTTTCAATTCGCTTCTAAATCGCCAAACATCCATGTTTTTAATTACCCAACAAACAATTAAATTATCAATTTAGTTCCCCCAAATTATTCTATCAAACAACCTCTAAACAAAAGATTACTTCTCGAATAGTTAAGGCTGCATCTAACACTGTTAGATTGCCTACGTACCCTTGTGAGGGATCAAGCCTTTCGTAGTTCACCATTCATTATTTTGCCAAATTCCAAACATATTCTAATAACCACCATATTCACCATCGACCTTCACAACCCAAATCATATCAAATGGCTACCAATAAAGATTCAGAATATCGAAATTTACATGAAAAATGGCAACGTCGGCTCTTTGGTCGTGCGCCGCCGCCAGGGGCGGTCGGCCGCCACGAATCGCCGGAAAATATCAACTATTTCCAAAAATTACAAAATTTTACAGGAAAGTAGATCTCAATGAGTGGAGCAACTTTCATACCTGAGGCCAAGTCCAATTTGGCCGGAAAACACCTCAAATTTGCCACGAACCGCCGGAAACCCTTGTTTTTTGGTGTTCTTGATTCGACTCCAAAACAACTCCGACGCCCCAACCAATGCATGGGATTTGTTCCTGGGATTGAGGGGAGTCTATTGGTGGGTGTGGTGACCGGAGTTAGCTTTAGATTTGGTGAAACACCACCCAAATCCGCCGCACCCTCATTTGGGGGTTTTCCATAAAATCGAACCCAAATTTGTCGGTTTTAGAGAGAAATTATGAGGGAGATTGAATGGCAACAACATGAGGGTCATTTTGGCACCTTTTCCGTCGTCAAAGGTGGCCGGAAACTCAAAACATGACCGGGTCGGGTCGCGGGTCGAGGGAAGACCCGGTTTCCCCCTCCTTCTCACTTCCTTCATTTCCTTCCTTTCCTTTCACCCTCCTTTGTTCACTTCCCCTCCTCCTCCCTTCAGATTCGTTCCCCCTTCCTATTCTCTCCTTTTCTTTTTCTCTCAGCCACACACGTGGCATCACAATTAATGGCTTCAAAAATCTGGAGCCTTCAAATGCAAGCCAAAATTACAGAAATGTCCTTAACTTTAAACATTAATAACTCTTTCGTTATATCTCCGTTTCACGAACGGTTTGCGCCTACGCGTTCGTGAGATCGAGCTCTTTTCAAAAATATAAATTGTGACCTCAAAAGGTCTACGGATTTTAAAATAATTAATTTTCAAACTTCAAACTTCGTAACTAGTTTAATTTAAAACTAAACTCAAGTAAATTAATATAATTTCTGGAACCAAAACTTTAAAATTTCCCAATTCTATTTCCATAACCATAAGTCAATTTATTTTCGATTTTCTCCACATATTCATATATTTAAAATTTTCAGGGTATTACAGGTTTGGTCCTCTGTTCACCCTCTTTTTTTTTTGTATTTTCTTTTTTCAAGAGGGGTAAGGTCTAGTCCCCCTCTTTTTATTGTATTTTCTTTTTCAAGAGGGGTAAGGTGTATGTCTCCCTATTTTCTTGTTTTTGCTTTATAAGGAGTAATGTTTTTGTTCCCCTCACTAGCTGTAATTTTTTCTTTATATTAATAAATTTTCTTCGTATTGTTGAGATTTTTTGAAATAAAATAAAATAAATAAATAATGTATACAGAGATGCGGTATTAAGACATGCGCGACTTATCTTTTATGTAGACTAATCAAAAGTGTCGGCATTAGACCTTTGACTTTTTAGTGACCTTAAAGCCCCTAACTTGCTTAGTGCCCATCTACATTTCAAGTGTTATATTGGCAAATTTGTTGAAATCAATGTGATATCAGCTGTAGGCATTTTAGTCCTTCCAAGAGCTGAAACTTCGGAGTCGCAGCAGCGAGCCTCCCTTCCCCTCCAAGATTTTCACATACAAGTTTGTGTAGCTGGGTAGGTCTCTTTTGCTATGTGTCACTATCTAATTAAATTGTGACCCCACCACCGCCCCCCCCCAACCGTCATTGTAGCCCTCACTTGATCCCATAATTGTCAATTGTTAGAATTCATATGTTCCACATCAGCTAGAAAACTTGAGAACAAGCTATTTATATAGAATTACCCTACTTTAACTATTACCGAGGCTTTTTGTATTAAAACCTCACACATGACGGATTGAGCAAGTGGCCAAGTGGAGACAGTATCAGTGTTGTTGGAGTGAATCTTCGGCCCGTCTACCTGAAATTTAAGAATAATCACTAGATGATCATCACCAAATGGACGGTTGTAGTAACATGTATGACTCTGTCTATGCATGCTTGACACTCTTGAGTTCACATCTAGCCGTTCATTCACCTTATTCGCTCTACAATTTTCGTGGAGAAAAAAAATCCACCCAATATTTCATGTTGTAATTTTTTGCAAAAAAACACATCAAGCACAAACAAGAAAAAAATGGGCTAACGATGCCCATATATATATAAATATAAATTGACCACCTAGCCATTTCACCATGCCTTTGATCATCACTCTCACACATTCTTCTTCAAATTTCACAGCATGAATCGCTTTCATATCTGCCTCCTTTTTGCTCTGCTGATCCTCCTCTTTGCTCCGAGAACTCATGCAATTCGAAGAAGCTTTCCAAGCCCGGCTTCCGCAAGAAGCCAACAAGTTTTTAGGCCATCAATGACTAGTGCTCCCTCTACCACAGGTCAAGCCAGAGATTTCGAGTCCGAGAAGCGAAGGGTTCCGACAGGATCAAACCCTTTACACAACAAGCGATGATCTTTCAAGTTTTTGAAGGCGATGATCTTTCAAGTTTTTTAAGAACTCCCATTTCCAGATAAACACACATATTTATCTAGCTAGCTTGTTTACTTAAATTATATTTACAGAAGATATGCTTCATGATAAATTATTTTGTATGCGGTAGTTAATTAGTAGTTAGCTTTAACATATATATAGTTGGATATTTCTATATATCAAATGATGATCATATCAGTAGGCCTTGAATTTCGATGCTCCATTTGTAGAGATATTGTACAGGAGGTGATTGTGAAGAGCTTTAAGAAAACCCATGTAAGAGTTTGATTCATATAGTCTTGTTTGACTGTTATTTGTTTTTCTTTTGTTTCAGATTGTATTTTCTTATGAATTAATTAATTAATTTTTCTTTTGGCTTGTTTAATCTTTACCTGAGATATCTACTGCATGCATATATAATTTCATATTTGCATTTGGGGAACTTAAATTGGATGCATGCATGTGCTTTGGCCTGCCAAAATCTGATGCATGAGAAGTATTTGGCTTCACAGTTTCTTTCATCTTTGAAACTGCAGACTACTGCAGTGACTTCCGCCGCACCCATATCAGTATAAAATATTCAAATTTCCATCTTATTTAATCTTCTGGACTTTTCTTGGTAATTGCACCACAACAGAAATAAGGCTTCATACATGAAGCAAGCTTATTATTTTAGTGATATTAGTGATTTTCACACTTTTCTGTGATTCTACTTCTTATTTTTCTAGTGTTTGTACTTAATATCAAAGAATTTAAGAAAAAAAAAATGATACGAATGCAATAAAAGAAAACTAAAGTGTGAAAATCAATATATATGTATGTATGTACGTATGTATGTATATATGCCATGATCACGGTTGGAAATTGAGCATATGCACAAAATACAAGATGATATGACAGAATGGAGCTTTATCATCATATATCTCCGAGTCCATGAGAACTAGTTGGTTGAGTTTTCTGAATGAGGCTTAGTTGCTCATCACTCTCACAGTATTAAGTGATGATCAGATAGTGACAAGTAATAAGGTACACATAATAAACTGGGAATGGTATTGAGTGTGCCTGCTGTACTGCTGGCTGTTTCTGAGCCTTAGAACCCAAATTTGAATGCAGAGTGTAAATACCCATTACGCCATGCAACTACCATACAATTAAGAAGAGGATACCCCTTACTTACCCCCTCCTTGTGCAGATCTCATGGAATATATGTTGACTGTTTAGGGTCCACAAACCCTACAGAACTCAGATGCACCAAATGCAGTAGAGGGTTATCTATTTGCAGCCTTGCCAACTTGTCATAGTAGTACTTTGGTAATCTCAAATCTCAAATCCGATATGAATGTTTAATGTTTTCGATCTTCAAAATATACTTGACACCAATGCTCGAGCCCTCAGTGCTCGAACCTCCCTGAAAACTGATAGACTAGGTTAAAAGTGTTCAACATGCACAAAAATTTCCGAATTTAACTATGTCCTAAAAATATAATTGACACCAGTGCTCGAGCTCTCTCGAGATCCCTTGTTCAGTGCTCGAGCCTCCATGAAAGCCGAAAACTAGGTTATAACTATAAGTGTTAAACATGTTCAAATTTGGTCTAGTTTTCAAAATTTCCCGAATTCAATTATCCTCTAAACCATGAAGATAGAAATTTGCTGGACTCTTTGGACTTAATTAAATGAAGATGGAAGAATAGCTAAGGTAAGGCAGCCCGTGGGAGGTGGGTGTGGTCCACGGTGTGTAAGTGCACCGCCAACTGGCTACGCATAAGGCATCCCTACCAGAGGCTTTATGTGCTACTGTGTATATATATGAATCTGTTGTATGTGCGCGTGTAAAATTTGCACTAATTTTTTAGTTGAGCAAATTATTACGTAGTTGAAAAAATTAGCCTAACATGATGGATTTCAAGTCAAAAGAATAATCCAGCAAATGCTTGTCGTCCCACGCACCGACTATATTAGGCTTGTGGATTTGGGAATTGATATGTAAAACCTCAGTAACCCTATTACTGGATTTATGTATACATGTATGTATGTATGTATGTATGTATGTCTGTGTGTATGTGAAAGAAGGCATGCCTTCCCAGACCTTGTTGAGTGACTTAGAACATGTGAGTAAACAAAACCCTAGAGATACGAGGGAGGGAAAACTGGAACACAAGACCTTGTTGAGTGCGTATGTGAATGCACTCTTAACCGCTTGAGCTAGCTATCCAATATACGTTCAACGAATTGATTTCTCGATAATATTTAAGATTCTAAGTAGATAACAATCATTAATTTTCTTGAAACAATGACGATTGTGTGTGGAATATTTTTCTACTTTTTAAATTACTGGCGGTAATAATGCAAAAGACAGAATCTTCTTTCCTCAAGCAAGAAAGACTAAAAGAGGAGATATTTGTTTATCTGCTTGCTGTGCAAGAAGAAGAATGCTGTAATGGTCTTGTCAATGGATGGGGATAGAAAAAAACATTCCTTTGTAGTTTATTCAAAAGTAGCCGCTACACTTGACCACCTTCTTGTTTCGACGTTCAAGTTTTAACAACATGAAATTGATCTTATATAAATACCTATATAATTCAACTTATCCATAATTAAGGTCCATAATTTTCGTAAGCCTAAAGAACGTATTTTAAAATTTCTATACTCTAATTATAAGTGAGGTAGCTAGTAACCCACACCAATAAACGAGTGACAGAGCAAGAATTATAGATCAGGAGAGCCCAAAATTCTCATGTTATAAAACTCCTCTGATCTAAGAAAAATAAAGATATGTCGTGTCCTAAGTTACCGATCACAATCATTTGAGTCCAGCATGACATCATTCTTGTCATCCTCTTCCTCAACGTCACTCAACCCACATGCTTAGTATTATGACTCAGATTCAAAATAAGCGGAAGAAAGAAGGGAAGAGGAGGGGAATAAAATACAAGAAAAAAGCAAATGTAATAGTATCAAAAGACTTCAAGCAATAAACTAAAAAAATAAAGTAAAAATTAAAATTAAAATAAAAACCAGCTCTCTCCTACTTCCTCTCTCTCCCTCCCTCTTCTGATCATATGAGTCTCTCAAAACTCACAGTGATGCCGGTTAAATACTCTTATTTGATATGAATACAGGAATTATTCAACACATGATTGAGTACATTACAGTCAATGTGAATAATGTGTCTATAACCTTAAGGTTTTTTATTTTAATTTTCAGTCTTCTTTGTTCCACGCCCGGTTGTTGTTTCTGGCCGAATATATTAGCATTTTTTGGCAGGAATCCGTCCACCTTTATCGCGGCCGGCCCTCCGAACTGAAGAAACCAGGTACTCGTCCAAATGCAGCTGCTCACTGTTTCCCGTTCCTCATGACTTGTAATCTAAACCTGCGCCATATTTCCAAGCCTCAAGACGTCGCTTCCACTCGTACTTCGCCTGGGTGGGAAGTGTACTCAAAAAAGACCTTGTGAAATATGCAACAAGTGACAGTGAGATATACATTCTTCTAACGTATTTACCATAACCATAGAAAATTATTTACCTTACTACAGGGTCAGCAAAAGTTGAGAGAAACGTGTAGTACCCCAGCATGAAAAAATGTCCAGACCAGTCAAGAAGCACAGGAATTCCAACCTGAAACACAACGAGGAATTCTACCTGATAACTGAGACTGCTTACCGAGTTGTATAGAGGAATTTGGTTTACGCATTATCACATCAAAAACGAAAAACAGGAGTTCTTAACTCATTGATTACCTGCTTGAAGATTGATGGAATTATTTGAGGTTTAGTTAACATGACTAGGCCTAATGTCTTGGCAAGAGGTCCAAATTGTACAACATCCTGTCGCAATACACACTTCCATAGTTATAATCTCTCACACTACATCAAGTTCAGCCAACTTGATTCCCATTTCGAATCAAATGAATAAATCATAAGGAAAGAAAATTACCTGAAGAAATGGTCTTAGGACTGGATCCCCGAGCCTCTGAAGAAAGCGAGCAAAGAAAATTTAATAACAGAAAAAAAACTTACTCAACTGTGTTCCATATGGACAGTCCTACCTGCATGCTTTGAAAATTGGTGTAAAGGAGCTCATTGATGAAATCCTGCGGAACATTAGACTCTTTCTTTGCAGACATTGCTCTTTGAAACAACCATGAAGAACTTAAGTTGGGCTGCACTAAATAGATATTTTGAATCAAAATCAGATAATCGTGAGAAGAAAGAAAAATCCAGGGTTACTGCTTTGCCAGGGATCATCAAAGACACCAACCATGTAAGGGTTCAGAAGCGACAAGTTGTACGAGTCAAGAAGATTGTCGCTCATTGCTTCATATATTCCTTTTCACCAATGAAAAAAGATGGATCCTATTAAGTTTAATCCTCGTACTAAAATTTGCACAGGTTATCATTTTTCGGACACAAAATAAACAAAGCTCCCATGTAAGTGCATACCGTTTGACAACCTGTTGAGGTGCCTAGTCAAGCTTCCGAAACCACCAAATGAAACAGGTGATTGTATTCCGCTAGCATCACCAAACTGCAGAGAATCATTTTGTCACACTTTCCCCTTTTGGTATTCTACCATAATCTATAGGTGGTTTTGTAAGGATATAAGTTACCACCTGTAAAACCCGATTAAATGCTGCTGGCAGCGGGCTGTCAAGTTCGTCGTCCCCAGTTAAGAATTGAAAGGTGTCAGATACAAAAATTAATCGAGTGTATTCTAACTTAAGAAAAGTATGAGAATATTTCGCATCTTTGGAATGTGAACAAAATCTCGTTGCAGTTCAACCAATAGTTTGCATTATTACAATTTACCTGTCACGATATGTAGGAAAAATACCATATAGCACCCTCTGTATCTCCAAGTCATCAAGAGAGACTTCCTACAAATTATTTGTGAGTGGTTAAAACTTGAGCTATAAGGTGAAATGAAATAGCATCTGAACTGGAACGCTATTTTAATGTCTAGAATGGAATTGCATTAGGCCTCATCTGGAGCGTTCTCTAAGCTCGAGAGGCTGGATTAGGACTGAATAACACTAGGGATATTTAGTACTTTGAACATATAAGTTCCATGTGATGCCCTATGAATGTTTAGAGATGCGAGACAATTATCGGAAGTGCAATGCTCAAGATCTTGGATAAGAGACACGAGGACGAACTAACCTGATACTCTGGCATCAATTTCCAATATTCTTCTAACAGTTCCTCTATCTTTGGCGATTGGGGTTGAGGAGCAAGATAAGTGAACATATAAGTTGTGCGATCTGTAGGACCTGAACCAGCTGGAAATGCCTGTGAAATGTTTAGAAAGGCTTGATTCTGATAAGCAAAACATCTCCTCTTGACATTACAAGCTAGCAACGACAATATCAAGTTACCTCCCAAAAGAGTTGGGCTTCTGAGCTCCCGACCTTCCTTGCCAACGAACTGCTATATATAACATCACTGGTAGAGTTACTCGTAAATCCACGAGCACAGGATCCAACAACAACGCAAACTCCATCTGGCTTCCTTCCTGATCTTATCTGCCAATTAAACCATCAATGAGACTCAATTTTAGCCTGGATTGTCGGTATGCATTAAAATCTGCTACCTAAGTTTGACATCAAATAGACACAAGAATAAAAACTGTTGGTACATTGATACATGAGGATCAAGAAATTGTGATTAGGTCATCATTCTTTTTATAAATATAGCTAACAGCGAAGCAGTTATGTGTTTATACTTTTACAATCTTCAAACTCTTAAGGATTAGTTGCTTATTTAAAAAATGCACTTGTACTCCAATTATGCAGAAACATAGAAAACCGACCTGTTTTACAATTGGAGAGAAATTCCCCATTGCATCAATTATGAGGCGAGACGACAAAATCTTTTCCTCATTGAGTTGTAAGACCTGTTGAGAAAATTGCAAGAGGAATTCATGCTAGTCATTAGCTCATTAATCTTCAAATATCTTATGTGCTTATGCAATTGTCAAAATACATTCACCTCTCGAATAATAGTACAATAGTTCGTGACAATTCTAATCCTATGTGTTTTAACAGGTTACTAGCATAATTTAGATAGTTTGTAAGAACCATAGTTGGCCTTTCTTATAAAGGGAACATCTTTCTATAAAGCATAAATGCTGACACCGGACACACTGCAAGAACCATAGTTGGCCTTTCTTGTAAGATACAACTCGTAAAATTTAACGCACTAGAACGAACTATATGGAATTTGTTAGAAACTCACAGCTGCATCTTCATAAATGCTGACGCCGGACACACTGTAGCCTTCAAACATGACTCCACCTAGAGAAGTAAAACGATTCTTCACAACCTCTATAAGCTTCGCTGGCCTGTGATTATAGAAAGGGCGATTCAGAGTAAAATTTTGAGTTGCAGAACCATCATTCTTTTCCTGTCCTTGCTCATAATTCCATCGCTATAAAAAACTAATGCAATTTACAGGAAGAAGAGACAACTCACGAAACACCAAGATTGAGAATATCTTCAACCCAGATATCACCCTTCCCCTCAAAGCCGCATCTGTTCTGATCAGTACATCAAATGCGAAGAAATAGTTGACATAAATAAACCACATAGTATGAAAGTTGATTGTGTAACACAACCTCCGGCATACTACTCATAAAATAAGCACTGTTTAGGTAGGGATGAACCCCTCTTAAATTTAGTTGATCTGAAATGTATTGTAGTCAAAGAACTTACAGGGTTGAATTTAGCCGCAGTAACTTGTTCAATGTCACCTTCTAACAGAACTCCGATTTCTACAAGTTCCGTGAGCTCTTTCCTTGAGATATTCCATTCCTGTTCCCTCTGATCATTGATCACCAAAATATCCAGAAGCAATTCATAATACAGTACATTATATTCCAAAATAAACTTCACAGAACAATTTCTTACCCCTTTTAGCACATTTCTTTCAACAATCCCTACTCGAAGACCTTTGGCGCACAAGGCTGTAGCAATGAAGATTCCCAAAGTTCCACCACAGATTAACACATCAAATGTATCAACCGCTTTGTTAGCCAGATCAGAATTGCTAAAGAGTCCAGGAATGCTCGAAACCACTTTCTTTGGTTCTTCCACAACTACAGGATACATGTCAAAATCACCAACATTTCACCAATTTCGCATACATTTATCACAATTGAATACGAGAAAACTGATGAAATAGCATGCACTCCACCTGTTTGAGCAGAGCAAATAGTAGACCAAACTTGGTCCAGCCTCTTCAAGGCACTGTATGAATATGATCCACCAGCACCACCAACTTCCCCACTCACTGATATACTCTCCATTATCCTCTACACCAAAAATTATTAACTTCAAACAATCATTTACTCAGTTTCCATCCAATGATGCAATTCAAGCTTCCAAAACAACAAGAAGAGAAAAATCTGTGCATAAATTCTCTGTGCAGGACGTCCGCCTTTTATTAAAGAACAAAACGCGCATAGATATTATCAAAGGAGATTTTTTGGCTCCGTCCCAATGAAATAGGAATTTGTACATTTCCGCCAATTCCAATTTGATATGCGTGCAAAAAATTCTCTTTACGTGTTTTTGATGAATTACTTGTCAATGTTTCAAACTGTGATTTACAGGAACGAGGAATGACTCATTCAAGCAGTGTCCTTACCAAAAACATGCCAATATATTTTGTTGGCGACAATAATATCGACAGATTAGCGATGAAACGAAATGTGGAAGTTAAATTCAAGGGGTACCTGAGTTCTGGAGGGAGGGGCCTGAGTCTGCAAGCAGAGGCATCTTCGAGCCCTTGCACTTCTTCTCTGAGCAAGTAGTGGGCCCTCCTTTGTGCTCTGAAACAACCCATTGACGGATTGAAGCTGAAGTAACACCATCACTCCTGAAAACTATGTACAAAACCAACCCCTCTCCCTTCCGCATCCGACGCTAAAAGCATGTCATATCTAAAGTCGTCTGAAGCCCCAGAAGCCTATCCGTCCCAGGACTCGACACGTTCACAAATAACGACCAAACTAACTTCTTTCCCTTTTCATTTTTCGAAAAAGAAAAAGAAAAGGTAACTGAAATAGCCAGTTCCCGGTCAAATTCTGGAGAAATTTTTATCTGTGACAGAAACACGCATGGTACACCACGTATTTTTATATAAGACCAAGCCCAACCCTGGGCTAAATGCTATTTTTTTGGTTTTGTACCCCCAACCCATGCTAAATGTGTGGGCTAAAAGCTAAAAGCTAAACAAAAACCTGATTTAGCCCAAGATTTAGTGCAGAATTAGTGGGGTTGGCCCACCATATATGTGTATTTTATTTAGTTTTATATTTATAAATATTTATATAGTGATACGTGGTGTAACATCCCGTGTGACGGTCACACTGAAAAATCTCTCCAAATTCTGTAGTAGGTGCGGGTGAGGAAAAATTGGTCACGGGTGAGTGACTGAATCAAAGTCCTTGTAAGCAGTAGTAAATAATTGGGGTATTGGATAAACCTTGGAGGAGGGGTTGGGGTTTTAGTTTCAAAGCTCTTCCTGCTCAGTCTCTCACTCTTCTCATCTGAATTTGAAGGTTGCATCTCAACAGGTAAAATCCCATAACTTTCTCATCTGAATTTACTTTCCAAATTATGCTGTTTCTGGGTTTTGTTCTATTGGATGGAGTTTTTTGCTTACTGGGTTTCACTTAATTTGTAAGAAAAAAGAAGAAAAAAACAAATCTTGAGAAGCAAAGTTGTATAATTTGTTTGAAATGTGGATTAGGGGTTTTAGGGATTTTAGTCCAAATATCTGTTTCCTTTTTTTAATTTGTATGCTGCAACTGTTTCTGTCATTCTGTGTGGTGCGTGTTGAGAACGTGAATCATCATCGAAGAGTTAAAGCGTTGCATAATAGTTTAAATTTGAGCGTCTCCTCACGTTGCCAATTAATTTTGCGTTGGATGCTCACTTTCTAATAGAATGTTTTGGAGCTGTTAATGATTGCTACAAGTAGTCGAAGACGTAGAATTTGTGGGAAAAATGTGAGATTTTGAGACCGCCAAGAAGCAGCACATTGCTTACTTGTACTCTCTTTGCATTTGGGATTTGGGATTTGGGATTTGGCTATCCAGAGCGATTACGTTAGATCGAGATATCATCTTGTTGGTTTGCCTTTGTTGATTAATTGTGCAATGCCGCATTGTTAGCAGGCAATCAAGGCAGAATAAGACATGGCAAGTGTGATCATGGCCCCAACTTTCAGCTCACTCTCAGTCAGCAGAAGTGGCAGAGATTGGAGCAAGCGGAGTGGTGCTAATGCACAACCTCGCGTTATGAAAGTGAAGGCAATGCGAATAGAGAAACCTCTGGAGGAACTGTACCAAGTAAGAGTGGAAAGAAAGGTGTCACAAGAGAGACTAGCAGAGCTTGGAGTCTCGAGATGGTCAATGTGGAAGACGGGCAAGTGCAAGCTGCCGTGGGACTGGCAGGTGGACCAGCTGGTTTACATTGAGGAAGGAGAGGTGAGAGTCGTGCCTGAAGGCAGCCAGCAGTACATGCAATTTGTGGCCGGAGATCTTGTTCGTTATCCCAAGTGGCTGGAGGCTGACCTCTGGTTCAATGGTCCTTACCAAGAGCGTTACAGTTTCCGAGCCTATGGCGATGATTAGTAGAGTTGAATTTTGTATTTCGACATGATATGTACGCTCTTTGGACTTGATTAGTAGACATCAAGTTCGTATTTGATACTATTTTCACATGAACTGCAAACATATTTTCTGCATCAAGCTCGCGACTGCTTAAACAGGATTTTGACAGACCTATCTTCTGGTAATCCCTGAAGCACAAAGCTATGCTTCGCCGAGGACGACATTTGGATCGCAAATCTCCGCCACACTTTTGGTCCGAAGCGTAGCAAACGAGAATAGAAAGCAGAAACCGGAGCAACGAATATCCAGAATAGAATAATTTCTTATTGAACAACAAAATCTACCATTTCTGGCATGATGAAGTACAAATTTCCAAAACACGTATCAAGCCTACGGCTCTAAGAATGCAATCCGTAAGCCAGGACAGTTGATCAAACACTGGACTACGGAAACATTTCCGAGAGACAGAATACATTGCTTTGGTTGAAAGTTGAAACAGAAACAGAAACAGAAAAATGTAAACTTTTCTCACCATTATACAACAAATTTGATCATCAATCTAACAATTAATAATCACTCATCCCTATAACTAATTCTTTATATTACACACACCTCCATGGCTGTAGAGGGTACAACTCACTTTCCTCCGATTATGACTGATTACGGAAAACAGAATTTGTGAGTCGCGAGGGTCGCAACTCAACTACCTGAAGAAGCCCGTGGTTTTGGGTTAGTAGCAATGGCAACGGAGGAAGTAAATCTTGAGACGAGCACAGCCTCATTGCCCAAAGCCTTGGAGGCAGCCACATCTTCTAAGCGTTTCCACGTTGATTCACGTTTCTCCTGTGTTTCTTTCTCTTTGAATTCATCTTCTTGGAAGCCGACCAAGCACTCATCAAAGAGTTCTTGATCAACATCTGAGAATATCTTTTTCACATTCAGTGTCAAACTCCGAACAGCTTGATTCCAATGACTCCGTGTGTTTTTCTCCAGGGCTGGGAAGATTATTGGCAGAATCACTTGGCGATTCTGTGTGATCAAATTTCTTATGTGATCGTTATTCCACAAAAACAATGCACGTTCAGCTACCTGCCAGTGGAAAGCAAGTTAAGACAACTTCACATCAAGTAAAACTAAGGTGACAATTCAAATTTCAGATCATTGTAATGAACCATACATATACACCAAATCTTGCACACCAAAACCATTTGCTGTCCAGTTTCCTAAATAGTAAATACCAAAACCAAGTGCATTGTATCTACGTAAGAAAAGGTGCTTAAATCAAAAATTCCCACGGACTACTATGAACAGCAGAAATTCTTATCACCATCAACCTATTGTGCGCCAGCAAAACTTACCAACAAATGACACCTAAAGTTCTCAACTCAAATGATTTCTAAACTTCCACTGCCATTCAGGACCCATATTGCTCTCCAACTCAAGGGAAATCTCAACTTACACTACTTTGTAAAGCAAATATGAAGTTGTTCATTAATGCACCATTATACTTAGGTGCAACTTGGACAACCCGTCTAAACCAATTTTGACAACTAGCACATCACCCCGGTTCCAATGAACCTGAACCACAATCTAAAGTAACCCAACAGTTCTGACAACGGGAATTCTATAATTGTTACTCAACCAAGTGGTGCAGATAAAAAATGCAAAGCAATTTCGTGAATAAGTATGCAAAAACTTGATTTGAAATGAAAGACACAGAAATTTACACGTTTGTTGAAGACAAAAATCTCCAAAAAAAATCAAAAGCCTCAAGCTTTAACATATCTAGTACATCTCACAAAACCAACTGGGTGACCAGTTCAAAAGGCAACCGTATGAGAATCTATAAAATTCATCATGTTGAGAAACATTACGCTGGAAGAAAGACATTGAAAATGGACAGCCATCAGAAGTATAAGTGCACAGTAAAAAAGATAAAGACATTATTTGAAAAGTACCTGAAAATGTGAGCTGTTTAGGCAGTTACCAATTTGACGGAATAAGGGGACCATGCAGCGCTGAAATTCTGATGGCTGTGTAGCTTCCAGAACCTCTTCCAATTCACCAAGGAACATAACTTCCTTTGAACTATTCGTTATGGGCCAATACTTCAGCAGTCCTCGAATCACTGTATCCGCCAGCTTGGCATCTTTCTCCACAAACTGACTAATGCAATATGAGAGTTGCTGATGGTACATAGATACACACTTGGGCTTGTGAAGAGGAATCAAGGCACGAACAAGGAACAGCTTGTGCTCTTCCTTCAAAGGCAAAGCAAAACCATTGATTATGCTGCCTAAGATTTCAAGCAATTCCGCAATCCCATTGTGCTTCTCAGTCTCAAAAATGAACCAAAAGAAGATGTTGTTGATGGATTTCCTAATGAACGGTCGATGCACCATGAACTTCCCATAAATGCGATGGAGAATCGTCTTTAAGTATTCCCTCTCTCTTTGGTCCTCAGAGTTAAACAAATCAAGCAACTTCAACACAAACGAATGATCAATATATCTTTTAGCTAGCTTGGCATCGGTCTCTGGAGAAGCCACAAATCTTAATAGACATTCATACACGATCTGCAGATGAGGCCAAGCTGGTTCCAACATTTGGTCCTCTTCGTCTTGGTCATAAATTTCAGGACCCTTGTTATCAAGATTGGAAGACGAAAATGTACGAAATAGATTGGTCGCCACCATCTTTGTAATCTCTTGCATTGCCACCTCATTGAACTTCGATGTTACTGATGAAATGTAATCTACAAGTTCAAGTAAAGTTTGCCTCTTGACGTCCTTCTCCTTGAGATTCTTCGAGGGATCATTAAAATCAAAAACCACACAACACATATTCAACTTCTTAATAAAATAATTCTGCCTTTCTGAACTTGGAACATCCTTGAAACTCGGCAGAGCCTCGTATGCACCCGATGACAACAAAGGACCTACTTGAGTTGCAAGGGGAGCTGATTTCTTTGAGTGATTCGATTTAACCCCGCCTGAGGAGTGCGCGGTAAGAACCCCATTGCTCGAACGAGAATTGCCCGAACCCAAATTCGAAAATTTTGACGAAGAAGAGCTCGATTTTGAGCTGTGGGATGAATTTGGGCCATTTCCATTTGCCCCTCCGTCACTATACGCATCGCTTTGCGATGATTTCGAGGGTTTCCGAGGTATTTTACCCCATATATTTTTTATCATATCTACAAAACCTTGATCCTAAGCTTCTATAAAGACTAATCGAGCTTTCTAGCTCAGAACCGAATTCAAATCATTGCCATTCCCAAAATCCAACAATCCAATCCACACGAAAGGTCACAATTTATGAACAGAAACACAAACGCTATCAGAGGAACATGCCCTTGCCCTAGACGATTCATCCGGGCACGAAATCCTCATAATTCCTGACAAAGAATTCAAATTGAAGAGACAAAATAGTAGGTTTTGAACAGATTGAAGAGATACGGAAGAAAAATCGACTTACATTGACTGCGTAACCAAAGGGATCCAAGAAAGTGCGAGAAAACGAGAGAAAATGTTAGGGAAGACCTGTAAAAATCCAAACTGCAAGTCTGGAAGTCGGGTCTTCAGCTGATAAAACCCTAAGCACAATTTGAAGAGGGAGAGAGAGGCAAAAGGGTAAAGCGAAAAGAATCAAAGTTTTTTATTTTTTATTTTTATTTTTTTTTAAAAACGAAAAGGAAATTGTCTGGTTAGATATAAATAAACTGCAACTTTGCTTTTATCGTCGTTTCGAACCTCCGATGGAGAAAACGAAAGGGGAAGAAAAGCAACCGAATTGGGAGAGGGTCATGGCTGACTTATTCTGTTGCTATTTACACAAACGTCCTTTAACCGTTTAACCGGTATTTTATTTTATTTTATTTCTAAAAATTGAAAGAATAAAATCTTTTTGTTTATAAAGTGAAAATAAGAGTAAATTGTAGCTATGGGCCCTTAACTTTAACTCAATTGGAGCAATGCTCCCTCAACTAAAAATTCATACCATTGGTCCCTCAACTCATCAAAACGTGCAGCTATGGTCCCTCAACTAAAAATCCATTATCATTGGTCCCTCAACTTTAATTCAACTAGAGAAATTGTCTCTTAACTTTAACCCAATTGTAGCAATGGTCCTTCCAACATAACTCGTTTTGACAAAAATTTTGATGTAGATGACGAAAATGACCATAATTACACACTTTGATGAGTTGAGAGACCCTAATTGAATAAATGGTCATTCCAACATAACTTATTTTGACAAAATTTTGACGAAATTGATGAAAATGACTATAGCTACACATTTTGATAAGTTGAGGGACCAATGGTAATGGATTTTTAGTTGATGGACCATTGCAACAATTTGATTAAAGTTAAGAGACCATTGCTACAATTTACTCTGAAAATAATAAACTTGCATAAAATATGAAAAGAATAACTAATATTAGTAGGACTCTTTTGAGTATAACAATTCTCACATCTAATAGAACCACGTGACATTGAGCGGAACAAAAAATAACTAAATTAGGATTTAAATCCCGTGATGTAGTTCATTACCAAATTTAATCCAAAAATGATATTTTCATTAAATGTTCATTGAATACATAAAAATGTACTTTAGCGTGTGCACATTCTTCTTTCTCATCTATCTGCTCTCTTAACTTCTTCTTCCTCATCTATCTGCTCTCTCTGAACTTCTTATATAAATTGCAGTTGTGAGCCAGGTTTTGAAGTCATAAATTGCTGTCTCTCTAACTTCTTATATAAATTTTATTTTTTAACTTTTTAACACATATCTCACCATTTGTATAGTGACACGTGGTATACCATTTATATAGAGTCAATGAGAGCCACTGCCACATATTTTCCACCAACTCATCAATTTAGTGTTGAAATCTGAACGAAGTGGAATTTTCCTCCCTCCTTTTACTTTTTTTTTTTTCTATTTATTTTACTTTTCAAGGATTACCAATTTCCTTGTCTTAAACAAATATTGAGAAAATGCAAAAGAACAGGTTAGGTCTAACAAATTAGCAGTCAAAAGACCTGGGACCATCCCAAACATTCAAACCAACATAACCTGTTAAATTTTAGTACAATGAACAAATATATAATATAAATAGTAAAAAGAATATATATATATATATATATATTAAATGGCTTGGTTGGCCAAGATAAGAGACTTAATCATCAGATTTGCTGGCCAAGTTAGGTCAAGATGCCCTCTTTAGACATCTTATGACTCTGTCTTCTATTTGATCTCTAGAGAGAGAGAGAGAGAGAGAGAGAGAGAGAGAGATTATAGGTGAAAATGTGTACCATAATAGCATGGTAATAATAAAGATAAGAGATTTGTACCAAAGATGCGACTCGACGTGAATCCAGAATATGATTCTTCAAGATCTGAGACATGCACAAATAACATACAGCAACAGTTAATCATGCAGGTTCACAAAACATGCGGTTATGATAATGACAATACACCATGATCCTCAAACCGGTGGTACAGTCGATCTTGAGGGGAAAACGGCAGGAGGCAGGGAGAAAGCAGGCTGATAGAAGAGAGCTCAGCTCCACCACCCAGTAATATCAACCCAGTGGCAACTGATGTGTTTACAAAGACAAAGGGTGAGCGCAAACCCACCAGTTAAGCCAAATGGGGTTGTTCCAGTTACTCCTGAAACAGCACCCGCCGTGCCTTTGATCAACATATGCAGCTCAACTTTTTCTCATACCCAAAGACAGACTGGGAAGCAAGGGGGAAAGGGATTAAAAACCACGAAAACTAAAACAGTTGCCATTGCATGCAATACTAAGTAGTGCCAGCAATAAACACATCACCACAAATCCAAGGTTCCTCCTAAATGTTTCGTTTGATGTGTTCTCATTTGTTCTGTGCTCAAATATGATTTTAATGTCTTGCAAGGACAACATAGAACGCAAAGTCATCACCTATGTCTAGCACGCATACAAGCATTCAAAACCTAAAAAAAAAAGGCCTTTGGATTGTGCAAGCGCAGTATCTTCTCTGCACTGTACATTTCCACAACACACAACGCCAGAGCTAATGCCAAAGAAGTCGGAGACCACCTCACTAAGCATCCGAATCTATAGGTCACCTCTTCCTGCGCTTTGGCACCACCTAGAATAAAATTCAAAACAGAAAACACCATCATTGTTAATAAGATATGATCCTTCACTGACGCAAGGAAAGCAATAGGATGATGTTGATATGAGCTCAACAAAATTATATCAGAAACATTCAAAACCATTTACTTAATGCTCTGGTTTAGGCTTCAGAGAACTATAATGTGCCATTTTAACAGCATTACCTAAAATTAATTCCAATAGTTAACAGAGTATCATAATCACTATCCATAAGACCTCTCTCTCTAAACTTTAAGTTTTCTTTATCCACTATTTATACCACAGGTTGTCAATGAAACATCAAACGATGTTGGGTAAGGAAAACCAAGTGTTTTAGGCAAATAGGCAAAGAAAACGTCTCCAGCATTCCAATTTTCAATCTGCATTAACTAAGGAATAAATTGCTGACAAGGAATTTAAGTCATAAAGATTCTCTATATTTTTCACTACATAGTGACAAAAGAAACAAAGACACAAATTTCTCTTAGTCTGGACAACTGCATTAACTGGGATGCATTCAAGAACCTTTTGGAATTGGATGAACAAAACAAACAGATTTTTTACCTTAGCTTCAACAGATGGTGATACCAGGAATGTGTTCAATGATCTTTTGGCATCATCATCAGATGAGCAGTCAGAACACAAAAAGTGCTCCAACTTTTTTGCATCTTCAATTGTCATACCCATACAAGAGGGATGAAACCTGCAAAAGATGAATGCAAAACACGAAGCATGTCTGTTATTACCATTTACAATGCCACCTTAATTTAATTGAGAACATCAACATTTAATTATGTTGCCAAGGCAAAGGCATTGTGATGGTAAAAAATTCCATTGGATGGATTGTGGACCTAAAATGCACCAGTCAAAAATAAAATATTCCACTATCTTTGGAGAGTTGCTTAACAGCAACCAACCAATTTTCTGTTGACAGTGCACTTCATCTGATCTTATATCGCTCGAGTAACATGACAAGCTCATGCAAAAGTACCATAAGTAAAGGTTAAAACAGAAAAAGAAAATCATAAGAGCCAGCTCAAATTTTCAATCCAACTCCTATTGACATAGATATTGTCATCATTATTTCCATTAAGAGTTCCGTGTTCTAAAACCATTAATAAATATCCATTGCGATTGAAATTTAATACCCTTCCTAAGATCAAGTTCTCAAGCATCCACCAAACAACCATCAAACTTAATAAACCAAAAGAAGACCTTGTGCAATAGACACATACTATGTTAAGCATAAGCAGACATTTATTGCCTTAAATTCGGCAAATTAGAACGTTCGGGATTACTGGAAATGAAGGTAAAAAAGGAAATCAAATGAATTCCCCCCACCCACATTACACATGGTCTTAAAAATAGAAATACATTCCATGTGTTGAGGGCTACTGAGACTGAGCCAGAGTGCATATGCTTTGAAACCCAAATATGGTCAATAATACCTGATATTTGCTATGAATTAAAACTCTTCATGGAACATTCCACTTGCTTCACTAACTCCTATACAATAAATGAAGCTCAATGTGTTTGCCATCGAGCAATCTGAAATTTTGACAAACATCTCATCTCATCATCTGCAATACCTAAGTAGTAATTGAATTTAACAATCATCACCTTCACCTTCTACAAATGAAGTCAGATGGCACTAGCAGTCACAATTTCCATTTTCTATTCTACACAACTACTCATCAAGAAAGCTTCTAAAAGAAAATTGCATAAACATTCGATGATTAATGAAACAAAATGCATACAAACTTTGAAATGGATGAACAATACCAAGCACAAAACAAGGGAGTGGTGTGCATTTACCAGTCCTTGCATCCCTCGCATTGCACCATAAGGTCATCCGGATTGTATGGCATCTCACATTTACAATACCTTCCAACACAATAACCAAAACCGAATAATTTCAAATATCAATCATTAGATTCAATACCAATCATATATTTATCAGTCAGCGTTTGTGTGTGTAAGCAGATACAGTATACAACAAAAAGAACACATTGCTTACACAGCCACACGGTCTGGTGTGAATCCTCCGGTGGAAGCCTTGTACTCAAATCTACAGAAGTAATCCTCAACTCCCACATTCTCAAGCTTAGTGTAATTCTTGAAGGAGTGCACTGTACACTTCCCTTCGATAGTGTGTGCACTCTGGACATCATAGTGGTCTGATAAAAACAGCTCCTTGGCCCCATGGAACTGTCTTCTTCCTCCAATCGATTCCTCAGGCCGATAATACCATCGAACCCGAACCTTCACATTGTTTCGGTGGTCAGCTTCGAGCTTCTCCACGCGTGCCACATATGGAGGCTTATCAGTGTCTGACGGCCGCATTAGCACATAATCACCAGCTGACCATCACAAAATCAATTGAAATATCAATGCCTCGCAAAGCAGAGAAACATTAACTTCATAACTGTTAACAAAAAAACGAGTCTTTAGCACCAATAATTTGAACAACTATGACAAGTTTTGGATTTCCAGAGCTCGAAATTCAAATTTTGAATCTGGGTTTTACAGATAACTTCATATATATACATGTAAAGATCGAAATTTTCACTCTCTGAATGCTAGATTTAATAAATAAATTTAAAAAATGGGACGATTTCGGGTTTTTAAAAGCTAAACATGAAAAATAAATTTTGGGTTTCTGTCAGAGAGAGAGAGAAAGAGAGAGGATAGTTACGTCGAACGATTTTGTTGGTCCCCTTGACGGTGTAAGAGTCAAGGTCCTTTTTTCCAGGTTTGGTCTTGGCCATGAATGTTGAGCGGCTGCAACTTCTGCGATTTCAGACAGCGGATGGCGGCGGAGACACCGAAGCCGGATTTAGGGAAAATGTGAGAAAAATGAGGCGAGATTGTTGTATGAAAGTGATGAATTTATATTAGGGTTTTGTGGATTAGATGGAGGGCTTTAGAAGGTAAGGGTTTAATGGCAAATGGAAACCCTAGAAATTAGATGGTTTGGACAAACGGGGAAAGAGGAGGGGAGAATATTTGGTCGGAGAGAGAGAGCGTGCTTTTGCTTGGACGGATGCGACTTGGGAGGATGAACAGAATGGATGGCAATAGCATCATGTATCATTCATTCATTCATCACCACCATCATCATCCATTCTTGCATACATTCATGCGCATTTTATATACTAAAACAAAATTATGTCTTGCTTTTCTTCTTCTTTTTACTAATAGTGATGTCATCCGACAATCATCCGGTGACTATCAGCTGTTAATGTAAGCCGGTCATAGAACGTATGATGCATGTTCTCAACGCGTCACTCATGTATGCATAAATGGTTCCTTCAAAGTCCAAACGCATAAATGCATGTCTTCAACGCGTCAACCATGCACACACTAAACGAGTTCATCAACGCACGTATCGACGGGTCACTCTAACACTATTTTTTTTTACACAACGATATTCATGTGAGTTGAATCTATGACCGCTCATTTACAATGGGGCAACCACTAATTATGTATCGAACACAATACAAATTTAATACGTCATCGTCTTCCATGTGAGTTGAATTTGTGACCTTTCACAACAAATTAAAAGAAATACTCTTAAACTGTAGTACTATAGTAAAACCTCTCTAAGGTTATCCGTTGGACCAAACCCATTTTATAACTTTAGAGAGGTTATTACTTAATAGAAGGTAGTAAAAAAATATTAGTTACGTTATTTCCTAAATAGGATTTCTTAGGTGCCAAGTATTTTATTTTTTACATATTTTGAACTCATCAACAATTATAATTATGTGGGGGAGTGTTTCCTTAAGATGGAGCGAAGAAAAGCTATAACTTATTATAATATGAAATTTATTATAATACATAACTGCAATATTATTTATTGGCTTAATGAATACTGTATTTTCTAAACAAGATTCTTTGTGTGCGAAGTATTTTATTTCTTGCATATTTTTATACTCATTGGCAATTATAATTATATGGACGGCGTGTTTCCTCAAGATGAGATTAGGAAAAATTATAAGAGGGCATGTTCGAGAATATATTTTGAAATGACTAAAAGTGTTTTTTGCTAACTAAAAGTTCTTGTTATTATGTTTGGTAGAAATATTTAAAATTGCTTGTAGGTTATGGAAGCGTTTTTTTATATTATGTTCTTCTTCAAGAAACATTTTCAAGTGTTTTCTAAAAGCATTTGAATTTTAATAAAAAATTTAACATATTTTTAATTACATAACAAAAATTTTAACATATTTTTAATTATATCACTTCTAGATAAAGTGCTTCAGACATATATAATCTCAAACGAGCCCTTATCTATCAAAAATAATTTGGTGTGTGGTTTTTCACTTTTTGTGATACAAAGAAAATATAAATAAAAAATTTGGTGTTTTGTTTTCACTTTTTACGATACGAAGAAAATATAGTGAAAAGATGAAGAATGAGAATGGGTACTGAGAGAAGGTAAAAGAAATAAAGAAAAATGAGTGAAACAAAATTTTGAAAGTGAAAACAAAATTTTTTTTTTTTTTTTGTATACGTTTTCTTATACATTTCTTCCGTCTCTCACCATCTTTCATCGCGCTTTTTCATCTCTCATTTTCACCCTATATTTTACCGATATGGCAATCACATAAAACAAAAAGTAAGAACCAAAAACCCAATAACTATCAAACAGGCCATTAAGTAGTAGAGAGATTTATAAGTGGTACTGTAACATCGCTTAACAATATACACTGAAAAATCTTCTATGTGTTCTTGAAACATTTACCATGTGTTGCATGTTTCCACGTTACAAGACGTATGAACGATATGATTGAATTTCTCACTTTTAGTGTATTATTCTTCACTTGTAAGTGAAAGGTTCTAGGTTCGGTTCTCGCCAAATGTGAAGTTGAACCACATTGTTATGGCAAGCCCATTGTAAGACTTATCTCACTTGCCCGTCCCCTTAGTGTAAATACTATCATTTGTTCAAAAAAAGTAAATAAAAAATAAGTACATACGATATAGCTTAAATGCAATTAAAAGAATACATGACAAGTATCCATATACGCATAAACAATACTCTAAATAGTAGTGTTCATATTATTTCTAATGTTGTTCTTACTTCTATAATCTAACGGCCTCGCTAATTCTCTCACTTCAATGCGACTTTATTGGCATAAACAACTTATTTCTTCATTAATTGGGTGGCTACCACGTAAGTATATCTCCTATGTGTAATGTGAAACAAAATATATGATATGTGACTTTATTGGCATACAAAGACAAATATACACAAAATCATATCATGACTTGTGAGAACGTGACAATAGTGTTTTTGAATCATCAATCACATGCGCCATAAAAGACATATCAAGAGTGATACATTTTATTAGAAGAAATCTGAGTTCAAATAGTAGAATACACCTAAATTAAGCAGCATAGATACGTTAGATTTTATGTTCATACCTTCTTTAGTTGACATCGACTATATGATTCATATTGCTATTTTATTCTCTTTCGGGTGTCTTTTCCTTTCTAACTCTTAATTTGCACATGAATTTTCACATGCTGTAAAAAAAAAGTAAATTTCTCATGCACAAAAGAAGAAGATAGTGGTGAATCGAGAAAGTATGTCTAACTGGGTTTGGTTTAATAATTTAAACACCTTTACATGTGATCCTTTTCGTGATTGGGCAATAACAAGCAAACATCTTAACACGAATAAAAGGTGAACAAACTCAAACTCAGACGCTTTCACACCTGTTTTTGATCGCTGGCTGCAGCCTGCAGTGCCAAATAAGTAACACCAAACACTCATAGCCATAGGCACTAGAAAATTAGATTAATAGACATTGGTCAATTTTTATTTTCCAGTTTAGTATTTTTTTTTAATTCTTTAACATGGAGCAGTTGAGGCATAAGTGTTGTATATTATTCGCTAATGCATACTTTAAAGAAAGATCTGCTGGCTAGCACATTCAAATGACCGATACTAACACAAGTCATTATTTAAAAAAATATGCGTTGGCTGGTATTTAGACGATTGATATTAACACAATTCATTACTTAAATGACGGACAAGAAAAAAGAAACAAGAAAGTTTGGTTTTACGCTCTTTTTCTTATTAAGGTAATGAAGCTTTAAGACGACAATTCATGTTTTATCTATTATGAATTTGCTATCTTAGGGTTACCTACTTTTTGGTGCTTAATTAAAGTGAGTTATTTTATGTGGTTGTGAATTGAATATCATTTTGGATATATTCACTCAGAGTTCAGGTCATTCGTTTTGAGTATTAATCAACCTTTTCTTTTTCTTTCATAGAACACCATACACACTCAACAATTAATGTCTAAGTTTAAGCATCTACTCTTCCAAATTATCATAAATTACGTCCTAATACAAACAAGAGTTGAGCTTCTTTCACAAAAATATTGGCAATAATCAAACTGGATTTCAGGGGAAATAACAAAGTATAATGGAAATTGAATTGGACAAGCTGGTATCAAACATCACGTGTAATGTAGAAAAAGAACGGAAAAAAGACAATTTATGAATAAAAGTGATTTATGCAATCTTTCATTTTTTGAAGATATTTTTAATCATTGAATTGAATAAATTAAAAGAGAATTAAAAAGCAGAATTAAGTAGAAGAGTGAAACAGGTTAAAAGAAGCGTTGAAAGAAAAAACAGGTTAAAAGAAGTGCCTAAATCATCTCTCTTTTTGAAATTGTGAGAAGCTAGAGGCAGGACTAAAGTAGAAGTTGGTGCTGCAACATAATTTAGTTGGCGAATTAAAAAGTTAACTAGTTAGATATGTAAATTAACACCGAAGTCTTAAAATACGTACATAATACATATGCATACAGAAGCCCTTTATCTTATATGATCGATAGTAATAATTAGCAAGCAAATGTGATGATCAAAGGAGAGTAGATGTGCAATCCATGGAGAAGGGATTGCAGATTGCATTGTCCATACAGAAGTGGGGATAGTGATGGTGTTGATGAAGAGTTGGATCCATCAAAACAAATTGCATGTCTTCTGAAGGTTTCCAATGGCGTTTCCTTTGGTTGATGAACCAATTATTTATCTGTTTAAGTTCCAAACCAGTTGATTCTGCCAGTGCTAGCTTCTGACCCTCCTGCATTTAATAAACAAGGTCCGTTTATAATATATCGCGCTACCACAGCAAGAAACCAAATATTCGTGGTATAATGTTTGCTTATGTTGTTAGAGTCAATATGAACTAAGACAACTACCAACATGATGTATGTCTACGTTTGATTATGTTGTTAGACTGGATAGGAACTACAACAAAAATCCACTAATTTAATGTTCGTGATTTGCAGTACATTTAGAATGTAAGGATCTAAATGAACAAGGATATAGATGAGTATGAAAAATATACCGATGGATAGGGCCACTTGTAATGTCTGCACCACCAGTCAAGCAACTGGTGCCGTGCTTCCTTTGGCAATTTTCCATTCTTTTTCTTCTTCATAAACTCCTGCTTCAGAGTGCCCAAATATCCACTGTATTTGTGCAAAAGCTGAACTTTGAGTTCTCTATCTTCAGCTTGAGGATCTATGTCATTGATCGCATTAGCCTCTTCTGGAGATCTACCTAGTCCAACAAAATCGCCACCACTAGTACTAGCTGATCAAGCATGCCACAGGATTAGAGGAGAGGAATGTTATAAGGAAGATAATATATAGCCTAGCCAGGAATATTAGTCAAACTCCATGAACCACTAAAGCTTACAAGTATGTCTGGTGGATCGAGAAGAAACTTCATACATAAACTTTCCAAACAAGTGAAAATGACCAACAGAGACGAAGTTTGGATGACAGTCTATCATACAGATTACATATATGGATATGGTGAACGCAGTCAAAGAATACACAGTTATTTTCTTCCATTTATATTCTTTATTTAGTTGGATTCTAGACAAATGTTTACAGTTTACCTGACAAATAATCACCTGACGATGACACTTAATTTTTCTCTGTCTCCTTTTTCATATATGGGATTTGAACCACATGTATTCTCTTCACCTTGTGCAATTAGTACTTATAGGTACTCAGTGCCTACACCTATTTAATTAACCGCTCGATTTGATCCTATGGCTTAAACTAAGTGACGGATGAAATCCAACGGTCACAAGTGTCCGCACAGAGTGCTTGTATTAACTAGGAAAATCATTAGGACCCTTTACTTTGTTATGTATCTGATGGGATTACAGTTCATCAGGATGCAGCTGAAGATTTAAGGAGTGATTAGAGAAATTTGGAAGATGCATGAGATCATTACCAGACTCTGAAGAGGAATTAGAGTTAAAAGTAAGAGCTTTGAGCTGGGAGTCAATATTGGAGAGGAAAAGCATGGCTTCTTTGAAGGGTTTTGTGAGCTCTTCCTCGTACTTGGTCAGCATCTCACAATATGCCTCCATGAACTGGTCCAGCGCAGGGTCTGAATGATCATCTCCTCCTCCTCTTATGCTACTCCTCTTTGCTGCCTCAGAATTATAAGCACTGCAGACCTGCTCTAACCTAGCCACCACTTCAGGAGGTGCCCCAACCTAAACAATTAATATATCTCATTAACCTTTTTTAATCAATTTCTCCAAAAACATGGATCACAGATAACAAGGGCATGCAGAGAGAACTCGTCAATCTAAAACCTCGCTAGCTAGCTACCAACTTATGACAAATAATCATTGATAACAATATTCAAAAGTTGTAAGTGGCAATGCAAATGTTTAATACAGGTATCTGCAGATTAAATATATCCTTTCATGGACCACAAATTTTTATTTATTTATTGTTTTTTAACACAATGATATTCTAACTTATTCTGAATTACGGAGAAAGAGATATGAATTTAAGGAGTGATTAGAAAATTCTCTTTTGAAAATTGGGTGTCTCGGGGAGAGAGAGAGAGAGAGAGAGAGAGAGAGAGAGAGAGAGAGAGAGAGAGAGAGACCTTTTGGCAATTGACATAGGCAGACAAGAGGCGAGGGAAGAGGGGGTGAGCGATAATCTTAGCTTTCACGCCCATCTCCTGATCATTAGTCTCATGAGGATGGCTTTGTAAGTTGGAAATATTGTTGATCAAAGGTAAAGAAAGAAATTGCTTACTATAACTGTTACTACTAGTAGTTCTGGTTTCTGAATTCATTAGGGCAGCAACTAAAGAAGAATCCAGAAACCCTAAATTACTGCTTCCTCCTTCCATATCTCTCTCTCTAGAAACCCTAATTTACATATTCTTTCTGTCTAAGCACTTCTGGGCCTGGAAGTGGAACTGCTAGCTCTTTCTTTTTCAGAAGAGGAATTGCCTCCCGGTTTTTAAGCTAAAACTTCATAGATGACGTCGACAGTCTTTTTGTACAGTACATTGTTAGTCAGTCAAAAAATTACATGACAGAAATTACAATACGACAGATAGGTATCTATCTATCTGTAAAATTAAAGGTGATACTTGATAGATTAGTTCAGACCTCCCTCGGAAATGGCTACTTTTCTTTTCCTTCTTTCTGTACATAAACAGTAACCTCTTTTGTCTCCTCTCTCTCTCCACTCTAGGTTGAAAAAAAAAAAAAAAGATTCAGAAGGGTGCACGCGGAGTTAACGTGTGCCTCTGATGAGAAACTCAGAACCTTTTCCTTCCCGATGAAATTGAAAAGCAATTTGTGTGTGCAGATTATTTCATCTATCCATTCATCTCCTCGTTTATTGTACTACTCGCACTGCTGCTTCTGCTCCCGCTTGTGCACGTTGGCTTTCTCTTCTGTCCTCGCTCGGAGTGAGTCACTCCTCGGTGCAAAGAGGCCAATTAACTAAAGAGAGAGAAAAGGGTTCTTTCTGCCAAAGTTTCAGAGAAATTGGTGTTAATGATTATTCTAAATCTTAATAGTTTTTTTTTATTTTTATGGATTCTAAATCTTAATAGTTGAAATCATTTTTACCATTTCAAAGACATTTGATTCTTTTTTTTTTTTTAAAAAAAAAAGAACAACTAATGACAAGTCACGATTATTCACTCATTTCTTTCGGGTCCGGGAAGGTTATGAGGAATTTTACCCTGCCCGCAACCATAGTCAATCAAACTCACCAGCTCAGAGCATCAAACTCTGGACCTCTCATATTTTTTTTGTTTATTAAGGAGTCAAAGTCCACATCCTTATCACTGGATCATTTATGTCATTAACATTTAAATATTACGTCGTTGATAAATTAATTGATATGTTATGGGTGTTTGATTTTGATCATTCAACATATGAAATTTGATTCATCATCATTCAAGTTAATTTTACACATGGTTGGGTGCTTATGTGACAACGTTGAACAGTGAATCTAAGTTTTAAGTTGAACATGTTCACAAAAATTTTAAGTTGAACATATTTACAAAATGAAATAATCTCTGTGCAACATTGTTACTTATTTACAGAGAAATTAGGTTTTCATCTCCCTTCTTTTATTTCATTGATTAAAAATCTTATTTCTTTGTAATTTTTTATCAATGTTTTTATGTTTTAATGAATGTCATTATTTTCAATTATGTTATTTACATATCAGCATAATTAAGTTTTATTTTTGAAATATTCATTTAATATTAAAAACATTACATTTAGTATATTTATATTAATTGCTAAACTTTAGACCATATATTTCTATTTTTAGTTTGAACCCAAATTTAATTGGCAACTCTTTCTAAAAATTTGCACTAATATTCTTTTTAGTTTTAATTTGTAGCCATATATTAATTTCTTTTTGTGATGTTTGAAAATTCATTAGTACTCAATAATTTTTTAATCTTTTATTTGTACTCACAATTTATTTATAAGGTACCCATTCTTCTTTATAAATGTAATATTTTGTTATATGTAAAATGTACCATTTTTTTTTTTGTAAAATTTTATATGTAAATGTACCAATTTTTTAACACTATGAATGCATTCTTTTGCCATTTATTATTTTATGTTGTTACATTATTTCTATCCATTTATTCAATCAAAATGGATACATTTTTTTATTGTAGCATTTCTAATAGGAATCTAATGATGGATTTAAATTTGAAATTTACATATCATATATTTATATATACACACGCACACAAACACACACAAAATATGGGAGTATAAATCTCATAAATGTCAAACAATTAATGTTAAATATAAAGAAATATACATATTAATAGTAATATAAGGTGTACAAATTCAAGGGACTTTGATCAAAATCTGAATATCATTAAGAGTTTGGTCAAAGAGTGTTAGTCATTAGGGACCGAATCCAAAGTTTTTCCTTATTTAATTACCAGTGTACCCTATTTCTGCTATTTTTTTTTAACAAATGACATTATCTACACTAATAGGTGATGAGTGGACTAAGTCTGGCAATAGGTTAGCCATAATAATGTTGTTCAAGTTCGCCTTTAGCAAGAATCGAACCTAAGACCTCTCACTTACAAGTGGAAAAGAATATCATCATAGCCTTAAGTGGATATTTCTAGAGGTGAGAAATTTTGCCATAAACCGATTTACCGACCGAACCATACCGGTCGGTTCATAATGGTATGGCATAGTTTTGGCATTTTTTCATAATCGGTTTGCATTATACCAAACCGACAATTAATGGTATGACTTTGGTATTGAATTTTGTATACCAGCGGTATGCCATACCTACAAAATATATATATATATATATATATATTTTTCTATTTAGATATTTTAGGTATTTTTTACATGCTTGACATGTTAAGAACTGAAAAAAATATAAGTATTGTTATATTCTTCTAATTCTAATTATGGTACTTCAATCCAATGGTTTATTGATATTTTTAATTTATTATTCAATATTACTTCTTATTCTAATCATACTTTTTTTTGTAACATTTGAATTGAAATAGTTGATGGTTCTACATCTCAAGCAGGAACATCAATTCCAAGTGCTTCGAAGAATTGATTCATGGAAGATTTGACATGCATTGGTTGCTTGTACTTCAGTGATGTTGCATTATAAAAACAAGTTATTTGTTTATGGATTATAATAAGGGGATCTTATAACCAGAACCATACTTTTGAGTTTTGTGTTTATGCATTAGTTGCTATAATTGAATTTAGACAATTATATTAGTTAGACTTTTGAGTTTGTTAACTTATAACTATTTGGAATATGTTTGCTGACATTGTTGTTAGCTTATTAAGTTTTGATTTGATTTCCATTTTAATTTGTTAAGTCATGATTATGTTGGTTTATCATCAATTGAAAAATTGCAGCAGCAACTTCTTTTTCTCTTTTCTGGTTTGTTCTTTACGGGTCGTTGCATGGTCTTGAGTGGTTGTTTTTTAAACTTATTTGCAAACCATCCGTTGTGCCATTTACCAACCGAACCATCCAATAATTTTGGCTGAATTGATTTTTTACAACCGTAAGAAGACGGTTGGCTAGCGGTAACTGATATTCGGTAATTATGTATATGTGGCTGATAGGTGGCACAAGAAATTTGACACGGTTTGCCAACCAAACCCAGCCCTAAATATTGGTTTTGATGATTGATGGAAAATGATCAAATGTCAACCGTCCATCTGGGTGATTGATGGTCGTCAGTCACATTCCTTCAATCCATCCGTCCAACAAATATTTTGTGGTGATTCCAACACTCTCCTCCATTGCCCTATATCTTACATCTCTCTGTTTAAACCTAAAACTTTTTTCTTGAGTGTTGTCGAAAATGCTATGTTAAACTGATTAGGGATGAAATAGTTTTAGGGTAATGTAAGGGACACTAAATTTTAGCTTTTTAGCTAAAATAGTCTTTAAAATTTACATAACACATCACTTTGGTCCCTAAGATTGAAAATCAATAGAAATGATCCATGAGATTGTCAACCATCCATTATTTTGGTCATTCCGTTAAAAACTCCATTAAGTGTTTCGGAGCTCTTGGCCGGAAGTTTGGGCAATTTTCAAAGCTTTGTAACTCAATCGTTTCTTAACCAAATTCGACCCATAATATATAAAAATGAAGATAGGAAAGTGTAGAACAAGATTATACTTATTTGGAAGCCCAATGGTTGCCTGAGATGGCCGGAAAATAGCCTAAAAGGTGACTGGTCCGCGGAAAACTGGAAAACTCGTCGGAAACTAGATAAATTTTAAATGTTCATAACTTCTTCAATACTTAACGAAATCGAGTGATTCAAAAACAAAAATCATACTTCTTGATGAGACAAAGAGAATGGTACCTTTCTCGATGGCTAAATCGCCGTGGTTTGGCCAAAAAATGGCTCGAAAGTGGCTATTTTGGTCTCAAGTTAGCCACTTTTGAACCATTTTCTGGCCAAACTACTGAAAATTAGCTGTCAACAAAGATACCATTCTCTTTATCTCATTGAGAAGTATGATTTTTGTTTTTGAATCACTCAATTCCGTTGAGTATTGAAGAAGTTATGAACGTTTAAAGTTTACCCAGTTTCGGGCAAGTTTTCCAGTTTTCCTGCGGACCAGTCACCTTTTAGGCTATTTTCCGGCCATCTCCGGTAACCTTTGGGCTTCCAAATAGGTATAATATTATTCTACACTTTCCTATTTTCATTTTGATATATTATGGGTCGAATTTGGTTAAGAAACGATTGAGTTACGAAGCTTTGAAAATTGCCCAAACTTTCGGCCAAGAGCTCCGGGGCACTTAACAGAGTTTTTAACGGAATGACCAAAATAATGGATGGTGGACAATCTCAGGGACCATTTCTATTGATTTTCAATCTCAGTGACTAAAGTGATGTGTTATGCAAATCTCAAAGACCATTTTGGCTAAAAAGCCCTAAATTTTTAAACCAAATTTCATAAATCAAATAATGTAAATGTTGATAATTGAATTATCCATAATTCACAATTTAATTTAAAATTTTGATCTTTCTAACAAGTCGAACACAAAAAATTAACAGAAACATAACGTAGTAGTGTTCAAAAGAAGAATGGGTCGGTTCATGGCTGCCTCTCGGCATAAGGTGAAGGCTACTGGTGTTGCTATGGCGGAGGCTTTGGCGATTTTGCAGGGGTGTAAGCTGGGGATTAGCAACGGTTGGAATTCGATATGCGTTGAATCGGACTCACTGGAAACAATTTCTTGTCTGATGGATTTGGATAAGAATGGCAGCTGGGATGCTTTTCCCATTCTTAGGAAGTGTTATAGATTAGGAATGGTGTTTCAAAGTTGCCGCTGGTCTTGGGTTCCAAGACTGGCCAACTCGGCGACGAATCACTTGGCCTCGCGAAAGTGTAGGGAAGTATGTGATCACATTTGGGTCGACAGACCCCCATCTTCCCTGGTTCATGTTTTATGCAATGATGGACTCCCATGCCCACCTTAGTTGTATTTGGTAGTGTGAGAAGGGATGCTTTAGCATTAGATGCGGCGTCATGGTTTCCTTGTACCCTCTTGCACTACCTTTATGTAGTTGTATTTGCTGTTTAGCTTGCCTCCTTGTAGGCATTCTTGTAACCTCTTGGCATCTTTGCCCGGATTTATGCACGTCCAGTTTCCAAAAAATGCGGCGTCATGGTTTCCTTGTACCCTCTTGCACTACCTTTATGTAGTTGTATTTGCTGTTTAGCTTGCCTCCTTGTAGGCATTCTTGTAACCTCTTGACATCTTTGCCCGGATTTATGCACGTCCAGTTTTCAAAAAATAAAGAGAGTAGGGTTTGGGGTGATGAGAAAGTTAATGGGACAGTCCAAACGTCCATTCCGTCTTTCCCACTCCCATCCTGCAATCTTCTCTTTGGGACTTTTTTGAGTAAATTGTAGCTATGGTCCCTTAACTTTAACTCAATTGGAGCAATGGTCCCTCAACTAAAAATCCATTACCATTGGTCGCTCAACTTTTCAAAACGTGCATCTATGGTCCCTCAACTAAAAATCCATTATCATTGGTCCCTCAACTTTAATTCAACTGGAGAAATGGTCCCTTAACTTTAACCCAATTGTAGCAATGGTCCTTCCAATATAACTCGTTTTGACAAAAATTTTGACGTAGCTGACAAAAAGAATCATAATTATACACTTTGATGAGTTGAGGGATCCTAATTGTATAAATGGTCATTCCAACATAGCTTCTTTTGACAAAATTTTGACAAAATTGATGAGAATGACTATAGCTACACATTTTGATAAGTTGAGGGACCAATGGTAATGGATTTTTAGTTGAGGGACCATTGCTCCAATTTGATTAAAGTTAAGGGACCATTTGTACAATTTACTCGGACTTTTTTGGTTCTTGCATTTCATGGCCGCTATAAAGTTGAAAATTACGATATGGTAAACGTTGAGATGACAATCTTGCAATTTTGTAAATGAGGTCAAGCTAAACCCCTTTGTTGCTTTAATTCGTATTAGCCTTAATGCACACGCTCACGTGCGTGCAGAAGACATTTTTGAAATCATGGTATATTACACACAACTTACATGTTTTAAATGTATTTATATGCGTAAATTAACAAAAGGAAAGTCAAATATTTGAAGTAAATGAATAATTTAGATCTTGCTAGAAGAAACCCCTCATAAACCAATTAAAGCAGCTTAATTCACATAATAAAATCGGTCTCTATAGAATTTACATTAAGAATAGAGAAAATAATATTTAATAAACAGTTGATTGAATCATATTATTGCTAACTCATTATGAGGCTAAGCCCACCCCCACCCCCTTAGTGTAGATAATATCATTTGTTTTAAAAATAAAAAAAAACAATCGTTTGACAATTAATTTAATCACATTATTATCTACGTGCGAAATACATTTTTTTATAACTGGCATTACACACGCATCTTAAGATGTTTTGAACGTGTTTAAAAATAGAGAAATTGAATCACATTACTGCTAGCCTATTGTGAGGTACGAATTATTAAAATAAAATAAAATTTGTACCCAAAAAAAAATTATTAAAAAAAATTGTTAAAATGACGAAAATACCATTGCCTTATTTTGGGATGCCTTTAAAGTTTTTTGTCTTGGGGGCATTTTTGTCCAAATATTTTTGTTGAAGTTTGATGACACCAAAATAACTATTCACCTTTTTCTGTTGGCTTTATATAAAGACTAGCCTTCATGCACGCGCTCACGCGCCTACAGAAGACATTTTTTGAATCACGACGTGCTATGCGCGACTTACACGTTTTAAATGTATTTATATACGTAAATTGACAAAAGAAAAATTAAATATTTGAAGTAAATGAATAATTTTAGATCATGCTAAAAGAAACCCCTCAAAAACCAATTAAAGTAGCTGAATTCACATAATAAAATCGGTTTCTATATAATTTACATTTGGAATAGAGAAAAAAATATTTAATAAACAATTGATTGAATCATATTATTGTTAGCCCATTGTGAGGCTAAGCCCACCCCCTCCCCTTAGTGTAGATAATATTATTTGGTAAAAAAAAAATCATTTGACAATTAATTTAATCACATTATTATCCACGTGCAAAAAACTTTTTTTATAAAGAAAAAATTGATCATTTGACATAATAGAGAAAATAATATTTAATAAACAATTGATTGAATCACATTATTGCTAGTCATTGTGAGGCCAAGCTCACCTCCTCCCCTAGTCATTGTGAGGCCAAGCTCACCTCCTCCCCTTTAGTGTAGATAATATCGTTTGTTTAAAAAAAAAAACAATCATTTGACAATTAATTTAATCACATTATTATTCATATGCGAAAGACCTTTTTTATAACCGGCAATACACGCTTCTTAATATGTTTTGAACGTGTTTAAAAATAGAGAATGAAAAAGTGAACAGTGCACATGCGGACAAAAACTTTGGTGTCACTGGCTTCGACAAAAAAATTGGACGAAAATGCCCCTTAGCCAAAAAAATTCAAAACTTGCCCAAAATCATGTTTTAAATTATGCAAGGATAAAATGGTCATCTAGTCCTAAAAAAAATGTGATGCACCATTACCTTTTCTTCTGGCTTTATTATATAGATAAATATAAATACACCGATGCTTTCAAGTGTTATTGGGAGATTGGTAATTGGGAAATACTAAGCAGACTTTTTCAAGTGAGACTTTCCATGAACTCTCCACTATCTCATGTTTTTGGTACAATTTCCGTGCACACATTATAAAACATTGTGCAAAAAACATGAAGTGACAGAGAGTCTATAGAGAGTACTACTTTAAAAGAGTCTCCTTAGCATTTCTCTTGTTACTTTAGGCCTAGTTTAAGCCCTCTTTTTAAGTTTTAGAAACTAAGGCTCGTTTAGAAGTATTGCATTTTTTGTGAAAATATTTTTGGGACATATCTTTATTAAAAACGCAAGTGAATCATGAAAAAGCATTTGAAGTGTTTCCTAGAAAAAACAATCATGAAATAATCCAGAAAGCACTTCAAATGCTTTTGAAACACAAAAACATTTTCTTTAAAAACGTTTTCAATAATTTTAAAAACACTTTTAAACGAATCCTAAACTTATCCGCTCCTTTTCATGTCCGTCTCTCTCTTCACAAGACATAGTATTCTAAAACTTTACCTTACCCGGTTACTTTAGCGTTTGTCCCACTCTTCGCGTGCCAGAAATATTCTACTCAGTTATGTCTTCCATTTTAGAGGGGTACATTTATCAAAATATGGGTTTGCCAGGTACAACACATCTCGTGAAATGTCAAGATATGATGATTGTATTGCCTTTAGTTTTGTTGGCCACTACAATGGCATTTGGTTTTGGCAAACCATACTATAACATGACAGTACCGCTTGAATACCCGATACTTGAAAAAATCTCTCCGAAACTTAGGACCTCGTTTGCGGAGGTAAATAATTTGTTGGGCAACGTGATAACAAAAAGAGCACTAAAACGAAAAGCATCTCATTTGGACTCAAAATGAAAACTCATATACTCCACCAAATGATCTGATGATTTCAACAATCTACTTACCAAACTGAACGTCGTCTGCTTTGCGAAACAGATAGTCTACTGCATCACAAAGTATAAAAGTTGTCGTCCAATGATTTCATAGCTACTTCTCAAATTTCGTCGGTATAACAGAAATTCATCAAAGAAAAATAAATATGTGCTTAGGACAGATGTACTCCGAATCTAGCTTGCGGATCGATGAGCATGTGTGCAACCTCCTAGAGTTTTTGGATGATAACGGAATTGGATATACCGGCCTGCTCTATTGTCTGGTCCAGATCCGTGAGCTGTTTGGGAGGGAACCCCATCGTCTGCAGTTGGTAACTTCTTGCCCCATCAGGCCTTGAGGCATCGATAAAATCATGGATGTCTCTGATTGTATGGTGGTAGTTGAAGCGAGATATCATACGCGTACCATCTGCTAACCTTAGCTGAACAGAGGTTGACGGCAATGACTGATCCACAACTAAGCCCACTGAAGGCAATGGAGCACCTCTATGGGGAGGAGCGGCAGCAGTTGACTCAGTGGTAGCTGCGGCAGAGCTGCTGCCACCTAAAGTTCTTCCAACACCCTGAAAAGCAGCATGCCTCTTCACTGGTTCCTGCAAATAATAAGCTCAAAGGGATCAGAAAGATTGCACCAGTTACATATTAATAACATATACCAGAGTAGGAGAGATTGAAGCACAAACAGGATATTCTTCATCCCGCCTCATAAGATTAACGTGAACAGAAGTCCTCTTATTGCCTGGTTCAAGCTCTTTTGGGCACTCAGACTTCTTGATGCTCTGCATTCATAAAAACATAACATCTCCTATCACAACTCAGAAAAGAGATCAAACCAAAGGAAAATACAAAGAAAAAGAAAAAAGAAAACCTATAATTGCAACAAAAGGCGAAAGGAGAGCTACTAATCAAAACAATGAGATCAATACACGTGGAAGTAAAGATGTTTTGTTCATCATAAGAGTTATGGTCTGTTTCACAGATATGCAAATTCTAGCCTTATCATCATTAAGCCAAACTACTCTTCTATGCTTCCAATTCTTAGCTTAGCCAAATAGTTAATGACTGTCAATACGTTGTTTTATACATAAAGAAAGTAAGATCACCAATTGTTTTGTACATCTTTCTTTCAGTTGTAGTTTACTAAGTGATATTTTAAGAGCCATTAGATGTTTTGAGACAACATGAAAACTAGAGATCAAAAGATCAAGCATTACTTGACTAAGCCAAGGATCCGATCCCTTGATATAATATTTCAGTTTTGATATCAATGCAGTAGAAAAGAATCCAATAAACCCTATATAGGACAAGCATCATTAGAACTTACTTCCAGGAAGGGTGCATTTTCGGGGTCATCCAGCCTCCGCAAGGGACCATCATCTACAGAAAACCCATTCCTCCAAAAAGTGATAGTGTGAACGACAGTTTCAGGTGGCTGAGGAGCAGCAGTCGGAGCAGTCTCCCCTGAAAGCAGTCTAGCTGTTCCCCTGAAACTTTTTGAGCTTGAAGAAGGCTGATGGACATCTAAAGGTCCTTGTGCGGCTGCCAGCTGCCTAGCTTGACTGAATATTGAATCCACATCGCTGCCTTTGGTAGGGTCTTGGACAAGCATTCCACTGGAACCAACAACCGGACAAATTAAGATACCAACTAATTGCATAATCAAAACACGAAAACAATTGCAAATTTATACATACCGAAAATGTTTTATATCTGCACAAAATCGAATTCCACAGATGGCTCATATGCAAAAGCAAGAATGTTACAAACGGAACTCCATTAGGATACTAATCCACAACTTTCTTCAGTGTAAACATAATCTACGTGCAACCCATTACGATTTTATTGACAACGAATTCAAATTTTCTTTCTTTTACTAACTTTGGTTTTTCTCAGCAACCAAACACAACGGAAGAATGAATGTTACAAAACGAAAAAAGAAGCTAAATTGCGCTTTCTATTAGGTGAGTTGATATCTAAAAGTAGACATTCAGCATTACTGATTAGCTTCTGGGTTGCTATAGGGTTAAAAGAGCAACAAATTATCCAAATTAGGAAAAAATACCGATGATTTTCCTCCACATTCTCGGGAAACAAACAAGAACTAAGAAAGAAAGTACCTTTTCTCGCCACCAGTGTAGTACTCCTGGGGTTCATCGGAGTCACTATCGGACCCACCGTTCGCCGGCCGATTCAGATCGGAAAGCGTGCGTATGCCACGCGGACGACTCGCAGACGGCGGCTTGGCATCGCCCTTGCTGTCGGCTCCACTAGAGGCGGCGCGCTTCGATCGGGGCTGGTAGGGCGCACGAGACACGGGCGACGGCGAGCGAGAGCGCGGCGGGGACTGCGAAGGAGAGTAAATGGGGGAGTGCGAGGGTGAGGGGGAGAGAGAGTGGGAGGCGGGGATTGAGCGCGGGGCGGCGTGGGTGGCCTCGTCGGCGGCGGGGACAGCGGCGCTGTTGTCCAAGAACGTGGAAACGGCGGCGTCGAGGTCCCAGTTGTGGGATTCAAGGAAGAAGAGGGCTTCTTGCTTGGAGGCGGAGGTGATCTCGCAGAAGGAGTTGATGACGGCGTCGTTTTGGGGATTGGATTCTTGAGCTTCGGCTTCCATGGTGGCTGGATTGTTCAGTGTTTCGCTCCAAATCGGATTCTTTGATTGTTGTCCAAGACTTTCGAGAGCGAGTGAGATCAGAGACAACTCTAAGCTTTTCGTTTGTGCTCTGTAGTCTATACTTTATATTTAACAATACGGTGCCGTATGGCGCACACAAACCAAGTCGGTTTGTGATCTCAATTGTGATTAGACGGCATGTCGTTTCCGGGCATTATTCTACTCGAATTAATCAAATTCCATAATTCACTCGAGAAAATATAAAACAAATTTAAATTTTTTTTCATTTCTTTAAATATATATATATTTTTTTTATAGGAAAGAAAATTCATTAAAGGGAGAAACCCCTCGGCCGGCGGCCTTGAGCCATTACAATAAAAAAGGATGACCAAATTTTTTATAGCAATGGTCATTCTAATATAACTCATTTTGACAAAATTCTGACCGAGTTGACGAAAAGGACATTGGCTACACGTTTTGATGAGTTGAGGGACCCCAATTATAGCAATGGTCATTCCAACATAACTTATTTTGACCAAATTCTAACGAAAAAGACCATAGCTACACATTTTGATGAGTTGAGAGACCAATAATAATGGATTTTTAGTTGAGGGATCATTGCTCCAATTTAATTAAAGTTGAAGAACCATTGCTACAATTTACTCATAATCTTATATTTCATTAGAAAAATAAAAGGAAAATATTATATAATTAAATGGGGTCTGGCTTCACACACTTGCCAGAAAGAACACATGAACGGAGGTATATCTATATTCTTATTGGAATATATTTTTCGCATGGATTAACACAGCTACGTAAGAACTGAGCTTCGACAAGCTTCGAGCACTTTGTAAAAATTTCGTTCAACTTGCATTTTGCATGTCACTCGGCCATTCACCTGCAAACATAAAACTCCGAAATTAAGGAACTTTTAGACGCAATTTTATAACGAAGAGTACACCAATCATGACGAAGAAAGAAAATAATGTTGATGAGCATTTAAGTTACGGTTTTTAAGCATCGTGGGGTTAGACGTACATAGTTGTTACTACAACGAAGAAGAAACTAGTGGTCTGTAGAGTTAAGGTTAAGAAATGAACGTGCAGTTGAGCAAAGCTGCAAACTGCAAGCAGTAAGAGATGGATGATCAAACGAAAAAACTTAACTACATTTTTAATTGACTTCTCCGCGGCCGCCAGTCTCTGATTGTTTTAATTTCTAAAACAGTTATATACAAGAAACTGAAGAAACGGTGATCTGAGCTACATGCTTGAACAAAACTTGCAACGGCAAATGCGTGACTGGAAGTGCTGTTAAATTTTTAAGATTCCCAAATTCCTTCCTCCTAACAAGATACTATCATCACAAACATAAAACATAAAGCTTCTTAACCATATGTGAAGTAATTAGTGAAATGAATTAGTAAACAAGTTTTGTCACTAATTAGATGTACGTGATTGACCAATCAAAAGCAATCATTCTCTTCAAATGACATGGAATAACGGTCATCCGATTACAAAGCACTATTTACAGCTTTCACAACTAAACGTCTTTAGTCATCATCGATTCACCATTAACATGGAACATAACTTACCACTGTACCACAGGAGTTCATGTAGGAAGGCGAGGAACCACAACAGGTCCGCCCCGAACTTTTTCAACAGCAGAAGTAACCCTCAATGGCCGACCCAACAATGCCTGCAAGCAGAACTACATCAATCAGAAAATCTTTTCCAAAAAACAAACTTTGATCCATGTCAACTAGAGTTTTTGCATCACCTTTCCATCCATGGCATCTTTTGCAACCTGGGCTTCATCTTCCTTGGAGAAATTAACAAATCCGAACCCTCTCGACCTGCCGGAATCTCTGTCATACACTATCTTCACTACATTGCAGAATATGAAGAAAGATTAATTCTTTTTTCAGGAAAACCATACGTAACATCCAAATCATTGTGAAATAAACTGCTAGCGATCATTGGGGCATTTCATCGAACACGTAGACGACTAATGAATAGTATGCAAAATTTCGAACTGGGAAACCAAGATTTTACCTTCAGTGACCTCCCCGAAGGATGAGAAAGCGTCTTTTAAGGACTTCTCATCCACCGACCATGACAATCCTGCAAAACCCAGAAGCCAAATCACCGTAAAAAGGATCAAAACACGAAAACTACATAACTTTGAAGGTGTATTGTATGTATGGGAAGGAGTAGAGAGAGAAACCTCCAACGAAAAGCTTGTTGTTTTGGGGAGGAGAGGAGGAGGAAGACGGTGGCGAGCAAAAGAACCGCCGACTTAAAGTTGGGTTTCGGAGTATGGTGGTTGTCGATGCTCTCCAAGCAAGGAGCGTCCACAAAGTGTTGTTCCTCATTGATTACGTGATTAGCCGATGACTTGTTCCCCTTCTTTTTGCGCGCTTTTGAGTTTTGAGCTTCTGGTGGTTTGGCAGGATTTGAACCCACGCATTTGGGTTTGGGTTTGGGTTTGTGGGCTGGCTGAATTTTGAGGTCCATGCCACGTGGCATAGAATTTCTATAAGTTTAGGCTCGTTTACGTTTAAGTAACCGTAATCAAAATAAGAGGAAGGGTAAATTATACTTTCATACCTCAGGTTTAGGCTCTATTTCAATTCCTTACAACATTTTTAAAACATTTCACTTTCATACCTTAAGTACTATTTTATTTCAAAATAGTACTTCCGTTACATTTTCCATCCATTGATCCGTTAAATGCTGACGTGGCTGCCACATATATGCCACGTGGCTGCCAAATGTATGTCATGTGGCAAATAAAATAATTTTTTTACTTTTTTTTAAAAACCTGAATTTTCTCAACAAAAAATAAAAAATAAAAAAAAAATTGAAACCCACATATGCAAGAAGAAGAGGGAGGAAGAAAGAAAGAAAAAATTGTCCCTCCCCCACCCCCCAGCGACCCACATGTGCAAGAGGAAGAGGGAGGAAGAAAGAAAGAAAAAAACCCCAAAATCCCACCCGAGCCACCCCTCCCAAAAATCCCCCATCACCCACCCCCAAAAATCCCACTCGAGATTAGGTGGTTCTACCACAAAACCAGTCCAAAAATCATCTCAAACTATTTTCAAAACTCACCCACGCTGAAAATCACCAGATCGCAGAGGGAGGAGGGTTCCGGGGGGGGGAGATGGGAGAAGGATCGTCGGGCGGGGGGTGGGGAAACGGCTTTTCTTCTTCTTCCTGCATATGTGGGTCACTGGGGGGAGGGAAAATTTTTTTTTTCTTCCTCCCTCTTCTTCCTCTTGCAAATGTGGGTTTCAAATTTTTTTTTTTTTTTTTTTTTTTTTTTGTTGAGAAAATTCAGGGTTTTTAAAAAAAAATAAAAAAATTATTTTATTTGCCACGTGGCAAACATTTGGCAGCCAGGTGGCATATATGTGGCAGCCACGTCAGCATTTAATGGATCAATGGATGAAAAATGTAACGGATGTATTATTTTGAAATAAAATAGTACTTAAGGTATGATAGTGAAATGTTTTAAAGATGTTGTAAGGAATTGAAATAGATCACAAACCTGAGGTATGAAAGTGTAATTTACCCCTTTTTTTTTGTAAAAATTCAGATTTTTTTTTTAATTTTTTAATTTTTTTTTGCCATGTGGCAGATATTTGGCAGCCACGTGACATATATGTGGCAGCCACATCAGCATTTAATGGATCAATGGATGGAAAATGTAACGAGTGTATTATTTTGAAATAAAATAGTACTTAAGGTATGAAAGTGAAATGTTTTAAAGATGTTGTAAGGAATTGAAATAGAGCCCAAACTTGAGGTATGAAAGTGTAATTTACCCTAAGAGGAATTGGATTGAGGAGAAATTGAATTGAGGAAGAATTGAAATGAAGAGGAGTTAGAATCGGGTTCCTGTTAAAGCTGTTTACGTAAATGTTCAGGAATCGGAATAAGAATTCAACCTATTTTATATAAGTTGTTTACTAGTTCAACTGAATCGGAATAAAAATCAATATGATTACTAAAATACCCTTATTATTTTTTGTTTTATTTTATTCTATATTTATTTTTTAAAATATTTTAATTAGTTATTTTTATTTATTTAGTTAAAGTAGAGTTAAATGTCAATTATTGTGTATAAATTAAATTATAATATATATAAAAGCCTAAAACCCAATCACGTTCATCTTCCCACCAGCAAAAGAATAAACCCAATCACGTCAATACTAGACGAGCATCGAATCGCTAAGGTCGCGATCGCAATCGTCAAAGCGACGTCGTACGAGGATGAGCCGGCGAGCGAGAAGCACGTCCGCGAAATACTGACGTTGACGTCGTCGTCCCGGGGCTACATCCACGCTTTCTGTCGGCGGTGTCGAAGCGTCTGCCGTCTGGTCCATCGCCTCCTGAACGATGGTGATCCGGTGTTGGTGAACGAGATCTCGTATGCGACCCGCAGGGTCTCTTTACCTATCGGATTTCATGGAGGCGCAGTCGAGATCGTTGAAAGGCAGATTGATGGGAGGGCATAATAGGAAGAGCAAATGTATTCCTGATTCCCTCACCATCCATCCATGGAGGGAGTCCAATTCCTCCAATTTCAGGAATTGAATTCCATTTTTCTTATGAGTCCCACAAACTTTTGATTCCTCCCAATGTCAGTAAACAAAAGAATGAACCGTAATGGGAATTGGATTCCTTGTTTTCATTCCGATTACGGGTTAGTAAACACGCCCTGAGAGCTTACTTATTGAAATGTGTGAAACTCAAATAAAATTATTTCACTTCATTTTGCCCTTGGAAACTCAAAAAGCGCCAATGTGCATGTTTGTGCCTATACACCATTGCGATCTCTGCCTGGCTGGGGAGGTCTCGAGTCAACTCCCACGAAACGAAAGACAAATATATTTAATTTCATAATTAGCTATGGCTCACTGGGACTTGTTATGAATAGATTAATGACCCGTTTTAAACGTATCAATTAGAAGATAAATGTCGTTTGACCACTTGAGCTACAAGCTCTTAGACTAAAAAAATGCAAACCTATTCAGCATTTCCAAATGTACATCATGACCTAAGTTTTTATTTAGATGTGAAACTGAATATTGAAATTGATATGTTCTTTCCTACTTCAGTTCTCCCCTATGATTGTGCTCCAAGTTCCAGCAGAAGAGTGTTGTTGATCGTATTTGCTGCAGACCCAACAAATTGAATCGGACCTGATCGAAAGCGAAAACTTCAGCAACTCAAAAACCTGACTTCCATATTCCGTAACAAAAAATTTACGACGGTTAAGTGTTATAACTAACCCGGATTAACGTAGCGATTCTTAAGAGCCCACTCGTCCCGGAAAGATGCAAATTTTTTGAATGGTGCACCTGATATTCCACCAGCAAAGAAACATAGAGAGTGTCAAGAAGTGCACCGTTGTTTGCAGGTGGATAATTAAAGGCTCAGACAAGTGTTTTACCTTCAAGTTCCACCATTGCTTTCTTAATCACAGGCTTCAACTTTCCTGCAAAATTTAAACTCTCAGAATTAATATATGCATGATTGAATGAAGTTTTATGATCTTAAGCCGAGTGTTTTCTGTACCATGTCTCCGCTCCACATCCATTAAAGAAGTTAATGCTGCGCCACCAACTGTCCATTGCTCAACCGGCGCAGCCAGATTTCCCACCTGCATACATAGTTTAAATTAGCAAAACCCTTACGAGTTTAAGCATTTTGCCTAACGAAATAAACAAACTTGATGAACTAAGAAGAATGAATGAACTATAACTTACAGAGGATATCAATCCTGTCTTTCCTGAATGAAGGAGCACACCGGCACCATAACCTAATGCATAGCAGTAGTTTGCATCAAAGTTTGTAGGAAGACCACATCTGCCCTCATAACTGCAAAGTAAAAATCAAGTATCTGATACGATGAACAAAACATATGATCCAATGAACCAGATGAACAAATATTTTGGTACCCGAAGAAGTGTGTCTTTCCAGCAAAGTCACGCTTATATGTCCCCTCCTGCATCCGTTTGTGCAGTTCAGTTTCTACCATTTGAAGGAGCATCTTTTCTGTCTCTATTTTTGCTACCTAAATGCTTAACATTGTGTTAAGATTCAACAAATGCAATATTCGGACAAAGTCCAACGGATAAAGTACGAAGATATGACAATCAAAAGAATTTACCTGCACATTCCCGTGTGGATCTCTTTCGAGCAGTAGTTGCTCCTGAATTGTTTGCGGCAAAAGCTCAAAAAGCACAAGGGATTGGCCCTGGAGTTTCTGTTTCCACACCCCTGCTTCATCAACAACATCATGAGCTAAGATTTCGTTAAGCTCCGAAATTAGTTGCTGTACCTGCAAGTTTTATGGTAAAGCCAAAACAAAACTTTGAGAATTTTCCAGCTGTTAAAAAATGGAATCGAGCGAATTATATCCTCTCGAGTCTTTCAAAATGATACCTCTGGAATGAAATCAATCAGGCCTTCTGGTATAAGTATGACACCATAATTAAACCCAAGTTCCGAACGTTTGCAGATTATATCTGTTATATAGTCTGTTACACTCTTGAGTGTCTGCTTCTTGGCAGCAACCTTTCGCAAAACGAAACATTGTCAAGTCAAAAAAGTTTACATAGAAACTGAAGGTTCACCCATCCATTTTTCTAAATTCTAATTCAGTCTGTTGTTGGGTCACTAGCTCTCACTTTTCTTTCAATTAAGCGAGAAATTAAAAGAGAGTTGATAAATTTCAAGCGTAAGTTGAAAAGTGATAACAAAAAGAGATTCCGGCCAATCAAAAAACTGGAAGTTGACTAGTATCATTTCCAATTAACATTGGAGCTCAAACTTGAAGATAGAAGGATATCAGAAAATACCTCTTCCCCAATAATCGTGATGTTTGGACGAGTCTGCAGTGCACACTCCAAGGTTATATGAGAAGCTGCACGCCCCATAAGCCTTACAACTGCATAAATAGAAAATTAGGGAGGACAATCAAGAATAAACATTTACGGTCACAGTTCTTATACATGTTCCTGAAAGTCATCCTTAACTAAATGTGTATCTTGAAAAACCGTGGCAAGTTTTTTAAACTTGCTTGATGCCATCGAACAACATATAAAGCACGACACAATCTGATAACTGATTCATTCTTATACAACCAGAGAACTTACAGTGGTAGTACTTCCCAGTTGAACGGGCATCCGTCATCACGTTACCAATCATTTCTGAATATAGCTGCACGTTTATCACAGTGAAGATCATAACAAGTACACCAAACTTAGATTAAAGAATGTACAGTTCTGTTCGTATGATAAGGCAAAAATTTGATTGCTTGCATCACAATGTATAACAATGGCGTAAGAATTACCTTGCATGCAGTGTCGAATCCAAAACTTATGGGCACCTCTTTGCTTTTCAGATCACCATCAATGGTTTTGGGACATCCAATTACCTGTGTCTTCATATTTTTACCCCTAAAAAGCATAAGAGTCTTGAGAGAGATCTCGAAGATTACAGAAGCATAAATACTAAAGCTTGCTGTACAAAGTCGCAGATATAGCAGAACATTCACTTGGAGAGACATATTTTGTACCTGAAGTGTTCAGCTAGAAGGCAAGCATTGGTATTTGAGTCATCCCCGCCAATGACCACAAGCCCGTCTAAATCAAACTTCTTTACTGTTTCTTCTGCTAGCTTAAACTGAAAAGCATATACACGTCAGTTACCATATATCTAAAATTTGATCTGGGAGAAGAAAATCTGTACAGAGATGAATTTGATAAACATGTCAACAATTTTACAGGAGCAATAAGTAACCTGTTCGGGAGTTTCAATCTTGTCTCTGCCGCTTGCAATCATGTCAAAGCCACCCTGTCAAAAGAGTATGTGACAAACAAATTTATGAGGAGTGAACTTGTCAAGCACACAGCAAATTTGATTAAAAAGAAAACTATATCAAAGTCTCTTGGAAAGAACAAATTATATAAGAGCAATCTACTAGGAAAAAAAAATTCTTGCAACACAAGAAAGAAGAAAGTGCTGATAATATTTTGAAACAAAAGATAACCTGATTTCTGTAAGGATAGATGAATTCTGCGGACAATTGAACATATTTACACTTCATGATCCCTGCCGGACCACCCTTGAATCCATACATTATGCTTCCACTAGTGTGCTTCTGCAAGTAATCTACCAAGAAAAAAGAAATAACGAAAAATTAAAAAAGCTCTCAAGTGCTAAAGTTTCATCTGAAAATACCTGTTGTGATCCGATTCAAAGCAAGAGCCTCACCAAATATCCCACAAATAACATTGTGTCCACCGGGAGCCTGTCCTCCTGAGAGAACCACTCCAATCTTCAAACTCGTATCCTTCGAAAGCACCGAAGAACCGCCTGGCTGTAGCATTGCTGAAGGCTGCCCAAATAGGTTAGGAAACAACTTGGCTATTTCCTCTGCACAAATACATTGAACAAAATTACATCACAAACGAAATCGATACCCACCTCTCTTTATTTATTCTCTTTGATATATTAATCTTCATTTGAAGATCACTCCTACCAAAAATCATTTGAATTAGAAATTGTTTCATCATTCAAATGTATCAAATATATGGACGGTTATCATAAATATATTACTTGGTAATACACCATCGATTTTTTTCTATAAATTTGAATGATTTTTCTATAAATTTGAATAACCAAATGATCATGAATATATTACTTGATAGTACACCATCAATTTGTCCTATGATTTTGAATGACTAAATGATCTCTGATTGAAATGATTTTTCGAAAAGGTGATCTTCAAATCAAGATTAAGAAATTAAACGATTGCGATAGTTGATTTTATTCGATAAAGATACGTTATTCGAAAGTATTATCCTAATATAAATATCCATTTATTGAAAAAGTTCAAAACTTTAGATTCGTTTGGTTTTGGTAGAAAGATTGCAGTAATCAACGAGTACACTTTCATAACTACAGTAAATTGTGTGTAATTGATTAAAGAAGAAAGAGAGACCTGGGTTTCCGGCGGCGGAGCTTTTGGGGCCATCGACGACGCTGAAGGAGCTCTTCAGAACAGAAGGGAGAGGAAGCGGAACGTCGAGACGACTGGCCTGGACCTCGCTGTATGAAGAGACGAAGCGACCAGGCACCGCCTTGCCATTCATGGAGTACATCGTTGCCTTCAAACTACACTGCGAATGTGACAGTGGAGAGAGAGAGAAGCGGTGAGTTTGTTATGGATAATGGTATCACGTACCTTGCGTTGGTAGTAGGCAGTCGATATTAGAGACCGTGATATTGGTAACTTATTATACTTTATTTGAGAATATTCGAACTCGAGATCTCTCCTAACACTCTCGAACTAAAATACTATTAGTACGATAAATAGTTAGCGTATAACCCAAATCTACATGGAGTTGCAAATTACTTTGACATATATGTGAGTCCTAAGATATTGTACGTTTCAATTACTATAGCCTGTCTGTTTTTGTCTAACGGTATTTATCTTCGCATTAAAAATTTCATGTTCAGTTCATATGAACGGCAATAATAATATATTTGTGATGAGCTTGGCACTTAGCTAGCCAAATTGCAGTGACTTGTTGTGCCACCCTTTTTTGGGATGCTTTTGGAAGGGATGCAACAATGTTTTACAGACCACAAAAGCGCATTTGATTGGTTTGGTAAAAAAAAAAAAAAAAAAAATTTACTCCATAGAAACGGTTTTATAGAGGAGCGCCTGCCAGATATGACTTTAATAAGCACTGCCAAAATGGAAAGTGATTTTTTGTGTGATGCACTTAGATCTTTATTCAAAACTACAATATATTTATAATAAACACCACTAGCATAAGACCATCTCCAACCCTTGGGCTAAAAGCCAAATTTTTTAACCCAGAAACAGCTTTTATGCTCCAACCCTTTTGGCCTAAATTTTTTAGCCTGAGATTATTAAAGAATAAATTTAGGTTAATTTTTTCTTTTAAAGTGATTTTTTTTTTAAAAAAAATTATGTACACTATCATAATTTAATTTTATGAACATTTTTAATTTAATTTTATGAACATTTTAACCTAAAAATATTTAAATTCCGATAAATATTGAAAAATCACTAGATTTGAGTGAATTTTGAGTTAAATAATTTTTTAAATTATTTTAGCTGATGGATTTAAATTTGGACCATTAGATCTTTTTTTTATCGTTAGATTTAATTATATTCGATATCAGCCGTTGGATTCAATAAATCATGGGAGATATGCCCATGTGGGTGGGGTCCTGCTGGTGGTGCCCACACCATTTTCTGGGCTAAATCCTATGGGGAATTTGGCTTAGGTTTAGCATTTAGCCCAAAGATTTCCCTTGAGTTGGGTTGGGTTTGGGAGGAAATTTGGTAAATAGAGCAAAGTTGGAGATAGCCTAAGCGTTTTTGAATTATTTTTATAAAAGTAATTTCAAACAAGTCGCGAAGTGTGTTGGACTATAAGAAAATAAAGAAAGAGGAAAAGGTCAGTATGTTGGGCTTGGTACGTAGAAGATAGACCCAAACCAAAAGGCCCAAAGTTCCAGGCAGGCCTACATAGCAAAAGTAGCCGAAATCTACTTCACCCACTCAGACTCCTACACAAACAAGGCAATCCCTTTTCGCCGCCGCCGTCGACAAACGTACATCATCTCTCTCTCTCCCTCTCTCTCCGCTATATAATCACTGTCTTTCTTCCTCATTTTTCAGTTTGTTAATCTGCTATTTATTCTTTTTCTGCGTTCTCGTTTTTTACTTTCTGTAGTTCATGAATTGCCGGGTAAATGTTGAATCTAAGAGTGAAAAAACCCTGATTTTTGGGCGAAATGAAGATAAAAGTTTTGGTCTTGAGAAGATTGAGCTTAATTACCAAACGGGCTTAGTTTCCTTCCAGCTTTAGAGATAATACAACATCTTAATTTTGTGAATTTGTTTAATTTTAGGAGTAAGTGAATGGAGATTTGGGATAAATTTAATAACTTTTGGGTAACAATCCAAGTTCATGGAATTTCGGCTGAGTGAACAATTTTTCTGTGTTCTTTGTGATTGATCGTTACATGTTGTGCCGGTAGCGGTTTTGGTTGAACCGTGTAATTGGTAGTGGTGAAATGAAGAGATATTAGTGTTCAAGGCCACTGAGCTTGGTTTACGGGTGCGTAATTGTTCTGATTATTTTACCATGATTTATTGGTTTTGAGTGAAAATGATTGTAATGTAAACAAGGCGAATGATTGGCACTAGCCCGTTTTTAATGTTTCGGTGTTCATCATTGCAATTCTGTTTTGGTAGTGATTAAGATCATTTAAGCAAAACTAAACCCTGAATTCTTCGAGATATAAATAGAACATTCGCGCTGCTTTTTCATAGGCTTTCTTCTGTATTCCCGAGTTGTTATGCTTATCTTCTGTCTGGAGTTTTTCTTCATTCTGATGCAGCGATGTATTACTAGTTTTCACATATATTGAAGTTATGGCTTTGGCACCACTTTGGGATGTGCAGGTTGGAGAAGAAAATGAATGCTTTCAAGGCTTATAAAGCCAGCGTCCCAATTGCATGGAGCCCTAATCTGTATATAACTTTGGTGAGGGGAATCCCGGGAACCAGGAGACTTCACAGGCGTACTTTAGAGGCATTACGCCTCGGAAAGTGCAACCGAACTGTCATGCGATGGAATACTCCTACAGTCAGGGGAATGCTCCAACAGGTTTGATATGAGCTCTCAGTGGATGCATTCGTAGATTAAGGCATCTTTCCTTCCATAGTTGATAATGTTAGCATGTATTTTCGACGCAGGTTAAGAGATTGGTCGTGATTGAGACAGAAGAGATGTATAAAGCCCGCAAACAAAACTTGGAAAGCCACCGAGCTCTACGCCCCCCTTTGGTCATAAATCACCAACCTGCTTCTGCAAGTGGTTCTTCTTAATGGCCTATGTAATTGTTTGGAGGTCAGCTCTCAGCTTCTTAGATATGTGCCTCTTGATCGAGGAGACTAATATTCCTGTATTTTTTATAAGCAGCCAATTCTGGATCCAGTTGTTTATCAATTCCATGTTTGGTTTGTGTCTCAAAATCTGCAGTGGTTCTGAACTAGTTCATTAATGCTGAAACAAGTAATCTTGCAACTAGATGACTTCTATTTGGATGAGCAGTATGTTGGATGGTTTGATTTGAAGAATGCCTGATTTCTTGACGTGTCATGGATATGTTGTTATGCTGTAAATTTTGTTTTTCGGATGAATAAAAATCTATCGTTGCATTTCATTTTAGATCATCCTGTAATCCTGTGTTTACGTTTAGTCTGAGAGAGACAGCAGACAAAAAAAGGATTTAAATATCTAAGAAATGATTGATAAGCATACAATATTACACAAGATCCTTTTAGAAGCATATATGCTAGGTTCCTAAGGTCCTTCCTTTGCCTCAATTCTGATTATCTCTGCCATCTCATCAACTATTTTGATGTTTGAGGTCTTGAACTCCTTTTCGCCACTATCATCAGGGCTATTGTGCTGATGGCCTTTGTATTGGTGTCTCATTGCAAAGGCAAGAAAAACTAAGAAATTTGTAGCTCCTAGCACCGCGAGGACCCAGTAGAAGTTATCTACCCTTCCGTTATTCAAGTTACTCCTCAGCCAGCTCTTCTTAGTCACTTTGTCCACAACCGTCACCAAAAGACTGCTAACGTAGAATCCCATTGAGATGGTGCTTAAGAAAAGCCCTGTGCTCATGGACTTCATCCTGTCCGGAGCCTCTCTGATGAAAAACTCAAGTTGTCCGACGTAGAAAAAAGCTTCCCCAGCACCCACGAGGAAGTATTGTGGGATAAGCCAGAAAGCACTTAGTTTGGTATTTTGGTGAACTGCAATGTTCCTTCTTTCTTTCTCTACTATTGCGGAAGCTACCATAGCCGCCATTGATAAAATGAGTCCAACCCCAATCCTCTGTAGGCTTGTTATTCCTTGGGCATTGTTGGTGAGTTTCCGAGCAAGGGGGACAAATAGTTTCTCGTTTAAGGAAGTAAAGATGAGGATGGTGATGAAGAGGAACACCGAGAAAGAACCCGCTGGGATTTCAAGGGAGCCTACTTTTCGCTTCATGAAAGTGGCTTGTTCGATGGTGAAAGTAGTCATCTGAGAATAGACGGTCCAGAAGAGGATACATGTCGACCAGATCGGCATGAGCTTGAAAACCAGTTTCACCTCTTCAACTTGGGTCACTGTGGATACTATCCATGAGTTGCTTCTGTTTCCTTCTTGAGCAGCATATTCATCTAGGATTGCAGCTTTGTCTAGAGACCTAACCATTCACATGCGTAGATAAACAAAACCTAGTCAATGCCAGTGAAGAAACTTGATGTTTTAAAGTTAGATGGCCAAGTTCTGAGTTTGCACGTATGTAGATATTCGGATTCGGATCTTTTAGGTTCCTCACGCCCATTTTCTCATTTTGCACGCACATATTTAAAAGTGTGATTTTCTATTTATTCAATCCAAAGGAAAAAAATAAGCAGTGTGTGCAGGGGAGAAAATGACGTACGAAAATCACTTCCTGATATATATGGAATAATGGCTTATATGTAAACTTACTTGAGCCTCTCTGTGTGGGGGATCTTGGCTTCTTGGCATCCATTCAAAAGGCTTGGATGAGAAGGATGAGGATAAGCCCTCTTCTTCCAAGCCAAAAATATCACTCTCCATATGACAGTTAAAGGGCTGCCTCGAGGCTTGCTGAACCGGTAAAACGTCGTCCCCGCAAGCAATACGATGATCGCTATGATCATCGCCCCAGCCGCTATTCCATAACCCAACCCTCTGCTAACATTGACTTGCACATACACCAGCACAACGACAGCAAACAGAGACCCAATGCTGATGCCGAAGTAGAACCTGTTGAAGAAAAAGATCATGGCCTTCTCTTCCTTGGGGTCCGCGGCGTCGAATTGATCGGACCCAAAACCAGAGACGTTGGATTTTATGCCACCACCACCCAGTGCTGTAGTGTACAAGGCAGCATAGAGTAGGGCTAACTGGGTTCCGTTGGCCTCAATGCATTCATGGTGTTGCTGTCTGTAGTCATCACATGGAGGTGGTCTCATGCTATGAATCGATGTCGCCAATGTCAACAATATTATCCCCTAAGATGCAAGAACAAGAACAATTCAGCTTTTAAACTACAGATTTGGACTTGAAATTTTTTCAAAAGTAGCAAATTTTGGATATGTAAAAGGCTTTTAGCGTAGCGTTTTAACATTCTCGAATCTAAGCAATCGAGGGCTTGAGCATATCAAGGGGGGTTCGAGCACTGCTGGAGGGGTCTTGGGAGAGCTCAAGAACTGCTTGAGGGGGTTTCGATTGATTCTTATTAATATCAATATATTAAAAGCGTGAGGCGTGGGCGAGGCGTCCGAGGGAAAGCCCGGCCTAGGCGTGAGGCGAAGCCTCACGGGACCTAAATTTTTTAATATATACACTGAGCATACACATATATTATATTAAAAAGAAGAAGATTATTAATCAATAATCACCCTGAGCGCACACATATATTATAAATATATATATACACATATATATATATATACATATATTATATTATATATGTATAAAATAGAGGATGAAAAGCACAATGAGCACACATATAACAATGCACACAAACAACACACATCCATTACATAAAAAATAAAAATCAGAAAAAAAGGCATAGAGACAAAAGTGCAAGGAAGATGTATGAGGTAGTTAAAATCCTACCCAAAATTTGGGTTTGGGAGTAAAGAAAAAAAAAAAAAAAGCCACTGAGGCGGCCCTAGGCGGCTCTGGCAGCTCCGGCGACGCCTAGGCGGCTCCGGCGAAGCCTTTCACCCACTCCAACAAAACTGAGGCATTATCCATGGCGCCCAGCCTCAAGGGCACTCTAGGCGCGCCTTGAGGCGAATTTTTTAAAACATTGATTAATATAGATCTTAAAATCATTATGCGCTTCCTAAAAGGTGAATATTTATTTGGTTGAATGACTTTTGAGGAGTGCCAAACGAAAAGTGGGCTAGAAGTCTTTAATGTGTTCGTAAAAAGGTTAATATTGCAAATTGTACTTGGCTCAAAACTTACCACAGCCGTTATGGTTGCAGAAAGTGCAACTGTGAGGTACCTTCCAAGCTTAGCATCTGCTAGGAACCCACCAAGGAGGCCAAGGAGGTTCAAAGTGCCCATGAAATTGGTCACTATGTTTGCAGATTTTGCAGAAGATATATGCAAATTTCCAACCAAGTATGTTACCAAATTCATAGAAATTCCCATCACACATATCCTCTCAGCTAGTTCAATTCCTGCAACAGTCATCATGAAGAAAAAAAAAGCACCTTAAGATAATGCATATAATGGCTAGACGTGATCCGTCCATAACTCAAACGTGGATATCAGAAAGAGAGAATTTAAGTCAAAAATTTAGAATAGAGCACCCAAAATAAGCCCTGCAGCAAGCCATCCACCAGTTTTAGATTTGTCCACCGGATTTCCTCTAAAATCCACCAAATCTCCATCTTCCTCACCTCTCCTTGAGATCAAAACCTGTTGAAGTAAAGGAAAAAATTGCAAATTAAAGAAAGAAAAAAACTCATTGAAAAATTTCAAGTTTTTAGCATAATATTGAAGTTGTATGAGTAAGTAGCTACCATTTTTTAGAGAGAGAGAGAGAGAGAGAGAGAGAGAGTGTGTGTGTGTGTGTGTGTTTTCTTGTTTTGCAGTAGTAGCATGAGATTCCATGAATGATTGGAGGTTATAAAGAGAAGTGGGAGGGATGGGGAATACTAGCTTTGTCACGGTCTCACAATTTCTGGTGCATGGTGAAGAGCAGGTAAGGCACTCCACATGGTTAAAGGCATGTGACCACTTTCGAATACGTAAATATGTTTTTTGTGGTTTCTGTGCTTGCAACCAACAACGGAAAGTGACATCCACATTTTTTTTAATAGACTTGAGAAAGGAAAAAGGCCACCGCTCTATAACACTTAGATGCCATAGATAGATCTTATGGAGAATCAAATCAAATGGTCCACCGCCCTTTCACAAATTTCGGTCGTTCGAATACATATAAATCTCTTATAAATTACACGTATCAAGTACATTTAGATAACTTTACGTTGATAAAAAAATTTAAGTTGAAACGTACGTATGAGTTTGCATTTCGTATTTCTTTTACTACTACGTTGTATTTTTCCAGTTTTTTTTTTCTCAAATAGAGAAATATTAAGCGAGATTATTATTCAACAATGGTCGCGTGCGAAGCACCTATCCTCCCCGAAAGGGCGAGGACCATTACTTGTTTATAAATGAGTATTGTTAGTACTAACAAACCTTAATTAAATAGTTCTTTTCACTATTTGGTGTCCATTATTGCGTGCTTGATTTGAATTCTTTGCAACTGTTATAATCCTCAAGATTCACGAGTCATAATGTCGGATTCAATAAAACGAAAGCACCTAAAGGATAAGTTTAACTTTTCAATAATCATAATTAGCCAAAAAATAATGAACGACTTTTGCTGGACCGACCACAATCGTGTACAGGTGGAATATCCTTTTGAGTCTTGATCAGGGCAATGTTGCTCTCAGTGCAGTGTGATACTGTTTAATTGTCATTGAAGACCCAAGGTGTCCATTCTCGGGGTCCTCTTTCTATAGTGTAGAGATCTCTTTCGAGGTACTATCAAGTTTATACATTAATGATAGAGTCAATCGTCTATGTGTGCATGAGTTGATCTACACTGTTATAAACTTAACCTACACATGTTTTCTTGACTGATTATATCACGGCTCTTAGTCAGTTGAAAGATAATATCAATGCGCGCAACATAATATCTAACCATATTATAAGAAAATTGAGCATAATTTGATCAAAGTGTAAATAAGCAATAGTATTAATTAATCAGCTTGATATATAGAAACTTTTGTCCATTACAATTTCATAATCAATGAGGAAGTCAAAGAAACAGATGGAAGAATTATTTCAAAGGAATCATAGCAAGCAACTTAAGCTTTATTTAGCTCTCTATTGATTTTTAAGGTAGGGACATTCGGCAAATTTTGGAAAGTGGCCAAATTGTGTTATGTGGAAGGCTTTTAGCCAAAATTTTAATACTTTTAGCATTTTAACTACTCGAAATGCTTGATGGGGCCTTGAGCGGTTATAGTTCTAAATTATGAAGAACGAAAAAAGAACGATTGAAACTCTTTCTGTAGAGGGATTTTAGCAACAATGAAGATTATATTCCCTCTCTAATCTGCATTTTGTTTGTACTGACTTTACTTCCCTCACTTTTAATCGATAGGGTGGGTTTATATCACTTCTTCCTCACTTGGGTTGGGTGTTAGAACTGCAGGCCGTATCATAAAACCATACCTTACTAACTCCAACTTCTTTTTTTCTCGATATTTCCCAATATTTTGAAGTCTATTTTGCTCTTTCGTTTTGTTTACTGTTAACTCAACATTTCAGCATGTATAGCAGAAGCTACAGAACATGTTCATCCAAGGATCTGTTGCTTTTGTAAACTCATTAGATTAAGTAATTACCCTTATCCCGGATTTTCGTTTTATGTTTATACACACTCACTAATTTACCCAGTCTTGCTACATGTTGAGCAGTAACTTTATCCTTTTGACAGTCTTACTTGAATGTGCATGCATGCGCAGTAACTTTATCCTACTTTGCCGATGATTTTAATTACCATGTGAATTTTACAGTCAAATTGATGTTGTCTTTGTCCATTCAAGTGGTGACAACACTATCAGAAAATAAGTTGAATTTGACTGTCAAAAGTAAGTTGGCATGTTTTGAGAGATTAGAGGGGGCTCAAAACCAAACAAGACTCGAGGAGCGCAATCAGCAGGAGGTCACGAGTTTGGTGAGTGTTACTAAAATTTTCCCTTTATACTTATAAACACTTAGACAGTACAACGACGAAGGGCACAAAATGGGCCAGAACACCTTTCGTTCAGCCATCATTACAAAGCCAAAAAAGGGCTTACGAGTTATAACCCCAGCACTCCTTTTCCCAGTACAATATCATATACCTAATATGAAGCAACCAAATCCAAGTTTTGCCCCTGATCCATATTCTCTTGGACCTCCAATTCTGAAAACTTTGCAAAAACCCCCACCAATGGTGCTGTATTATAAGTGCAAGCCTCAGTCTGCATATAATTATCCCTCCTGTCCACAAAATTATCTTTGCAATCAGGCCCTCCAACCAAAGCCCCGACCAAAACATTAGGGTTTGGCTCCTCCCTGCCGTACCAATTGTCATACCCCTGGGTGCACCCAATGAACCCTTTGTTCTCCCTATACGACTCCACGGATGCTCCTCTATGGTGCACCCTCTGAGGGTATTTTGGTCCATATCCCACCAAGTAGCTCATGTTCAAAGGGTTGGAGCCCAAAATATAATCTATCTGTGATTTAGCAAAGCTGAGGACTTCTTCATGGCCCGCCGTTCCACCATGGCAATTGAGATTTCCGTTCGAGGTTTTGAGGAAGTCTGAGTAGACTGTTAGGAGGAATGACGCTGCTGAAACGTACTGCATGTTATTCCATTGCCTTATGTACAGAAGGCCTGCCGGTGTGAGTTCCACATTTTTGGCCGCAGTATTTTTGTTTAGGCATGAGCACATATAGTAGTCTGCTTTTGATTTATATAGCGCTAGTATGTGAGAGTGTTTCTTGTGTTTTTCTTCTAAAAGCAACTGCAGAAGAACAAAAAACAGGATAGTATAAGATACAATGTACTCTTCTATGAAGTGTTTAAAACGTTGTTAATGTGATGATAACACAGCTCGAACACAAAATCGCAGATGCATAGGCAAAGTTTTAACCACATAATCTGTTTTTATTTTTAAGCACTCTAAATTTTGAGATTAAGGGTAGTAAAAACGACAATATCAAAAGTGGAGTCAAATACACATAATCGTAGATGTAGAAATGAATGTTATTTAACACTTAATTCATCGTTTTCTATTAATATGAAGTATGAAAATCTAACTTGAACAGAACACCGCAATTGCAGATGTGAATGCTTTTAACCATTTAATCGCTTTCTATTATGCAAACATGTACTCTTATAGTCGTGGAAACCTTCCATTAGCTAAATTTACTTATAATATATCACTAAATATGTACAATTATATGTCTATCTCTTTTATCATATAATTATTTATCTATATATACAACTAATGATACGATCAATTAATTTGAGTCGTATGCATCATATGAGGAGGGAATTGGATCCTCTCCGAGGCAAATCCTCGGGATCCTCCTGACTCAATAACACGGGCCGTTGGATTTTGATCAAACGACTACAAATAGGGACCCCTCTAAAAGTTATAATAATTGTAGCCGTTTGATCAAAATTCAACTGTCCATGTTAGTGGATCAGGAGGATCCCGAGGCTTTGTCTCGAAGATGATCCAATTCCCAGAAGGATACGTATGGCACCTAGTCTCTCTTCAACACGTGTCGGTGGGTCTCGTGATAAACCAAGCTTAGGAAGGTTGTGCTTGTGCTTTTCATCAAACAAAGGAAGAAACTAAAATGAAAGAACTGCATCCACTCAGCTTTAGAAGTGAGCCATCCCCATGCAAACATCAGGCCCCACTTTAAGATTCAATACAAAACTGATTAGATCAGCGATCTTTGGTTTACTGCACTCCATGATGATATCTACTGATCTAAATGCAGCACCATATCATCTCCCCATCTTTTACTTTTACTACGAGGGCACAAACTCTACTCAGGCATCGAGCGGATGGAGAGATTTTTCAATATGATCGAAAAATTGGATGGTATATCATGTGTTACTATAAATAGTCGGATATGTGTGTTAAAAAATTAATAACTTAAAAATTAAAAATTTTCACTACTTATATAAAAACACGTGGTGTATCATCCGTGTTTTAATTACAATAAAAAATTTCTGATGACCTTTGTACGTTCTGTCAACCACTCAGGGTGCGAATAGTGGCGCAACTTTCCTCACCACCACCATGCAAAGCATCATTTTGCACATGGTTTTGTGCAGAAGGTAATATTTCCCTTTTATTTTGGTGCTTAATTGAAAACCCTAGTGATGTGCCTTAATTCGGGCTCACTCCATGTAATAACGAACTTTATAAAGTAAAAGCATGATGTAAAAGTTTCTTTTATCATTTCATGTTCGAATGCTAGAAAAGCTAAATCCCAAAAAGATTTGAGAGAGTAGAATTTGTGGCACCAATGAACTAGCAAGACCACAATCAAAAAGAAAAATCACGGAAAAAAAAAATCAAGTTATATAAAGTTTAACTCGAGTAATTACGTATAACCTAAATCAATTTAACTCGAGTAATTATGTATAACCTAAATCAATCACATTATTCACCATTTCTTTCATGAAAAAAAAAATGTATATTCAATACATGAGTTCTCAAGAAAAAGGTACGAGGCCCATCTTAGTAGCAGACTTCACATCAATACTCGGAAGGAGCCAAATTAATGCGTCGGATGTATTTAGACGTTTTTTATTTCTTTAAAAACGACTACGTTGTAATTTATATAACGTAGTCAGTAAATATGATACGCTGCTTTTTGAGTTTGAGATAAGAAGTGAAAAGTTAGAGAAGTTACCTTGGAAGCAAGGAGTTGAAGGCCAGCGAACTTAACGTCCCAACTGAACTCTGTCATTGCCCAACCAATGCCACCAAAGCTATTAGCCTTGTTAATTACATACTTCAAATATTCCTCATTGTCGGTGGCTTTGTACAGCCACAAAGCTGCCCACAGCAACTCGTCCTTAAACCCACTCACCGACGCATAGTAGCTCTTCACCACTCCCAAGCTCCCATCATACTTCTCCCTATTCTTGTCCCCAAACTCAAACAACTACACATACATCCACCCAACAAAAAACAATTTTTATTTTAACTTAATTACAAAAACTTACTTGCACTTGCAATACTGCTCAATAAAGTCAAACACATACTGTCATGTCCGTAACTTTCTCACATAATAGTGTGTTATTAACTTAGAGTATTGTCATAGTGACAACCGACTATAGGTTTTGTAAAGATTAAGTCAAATTTGTACCTGTTGGGCGTGGTGTAGGAGGAGGTGGGAATAATGTGGATTACTTTCCTTGAACACTGAGGCCGCGGCCGCCATTGCAGCGGCGCTCTCTCCTGCAAGATCCGACCCGGGATTTTTCTCGTCTATCTTGTAAGCCTGCCTTGATGTCGTCATGTCCTCCGGCCGTTGCCAGCAGTAATGATCAGTGTCCCCATCACCCACCTAGGAACACCACATTGAACTGTATATTGTGCTCAAACAGTTTGGTGCTAATTAAATAATTGATTTAATCACTATGTGTGTAACTGCTAGTTAAAGCAATTAAACGTATCAAAATTATATGTACCTCTGCCCATAACACATTAGGACTAGTGTGAGCTTTGATGAAATAATCAGTCCCCCATTTGATCGCCTCCATTGCATGTTCTAATTCTCCGGCGGCCGCAATCTGCTGCCGGTATTCTATAACACTCCAGGACAGCATCGTCACCGTAAATGCCATCGGCAATCCGAACTTGACGTGATCGCCGGCATCATAATATCCTCCTACCAAGTCCACCTACACCAAAAGATGTATACACTTAAAATTTTCTATTAGTAGACTTAATGATGAAATTAAATTTTTGGGACATTAACGAACCCCTTGCTCTAGGCCATCGGTGAGGCCGGAGTGGTCGCGCCAGGTGACTCTCTGGTTGTACGGCAGGCGGCCGGAGCGTTGTGATTCGAAGTATAGGAGACTCTTTGTGAGGGCATCACTGTAATTGAAAGCTCCGGCGGTGGTGAAAATGTTGAGGGTGAGTAGTAGAAAAAGAAGATTATGCCATTGTGTCTTCTTCTTCTTCTCCTCCATTGTTCAGTCTTTCTCCAAGAAGCCAAAGGAAGAATGGGAAAAGTAAGCCAGCTCGCTTTCTCAGTTTGAAAACATTGTTTGTCAGTACTATCTATCTTGTACTAAATAGTGTGTTTAGGCTTTGATAGGTCATAGGTGTCTTTGTGCATGTGATTTTCACATGTGAGTGACTTTATAGTCTACATGCACAACACAAGCGTGAATTTTCCAACGGCTTTACTCTCATTTTTTTACCATATAGAGAAATTTTCGGTACGATTTTCTGATTATGACAATTTTCGTGCTAAATGTAATCACTATAAGTTTAAAATTCAAATGAGACTAAAATATAGGAGATCCTACGCTTTTGTGAGAGGCATTATATATAGATGACATGTTTAAACGTCCTACCTAAGATTTCTTATAGAGAAACAACAATATTTTTCCAACCCTATCTAGCAACATAAGATAAAATGTAATATTCTTATGACACTGGTAGGCAACACAAGACTCTTTGAAAATCCTACATGAAAGATACTCATATTTTTAGATTGTGAATCTACGCTACATAATAGGGTAGTTAATTTTGTATGGCAACGAGAAAACGAATGATCATATAGTCATAGATTATGGGTAGGGTTTGTGTGGTTTTGGAAGATGGGTAATACACCAATAATTTGGACCTCTTGGTCTCTTGGAGATAGGAGTGCCAAGTTGTCACCATGTCTTGTAAATTACTATTTCAGCATCGTTCTATCTGAATTCGAAAAACAATAAAGGTCATGAAAAGAGAGATAAAAACAAATGACCGAACAATGTCATCCTAACAAGAAAGTTTCTCTCAATTACAAGAGGTAGTTATTGTCAATCGAACAATGACTTGTATACTTAACAATTTAGACTAACAGTCTGATAACACATTAAAAACAAATTGAATTAATTAAGGGACACGAACTATAGAAAAACTACCTTCAAACAATAAGAAAACAAAGGCCACAAACCATTGATTTTGTTCTTGATTACAACAATCAATCAAGAATGATGGTGGTGGTGGCCTTGCACAGTAATCCCACATCATATCATAATCATGGCGTTAGTAAAAAGCTTAACAAATGATAACAAAATTAAAAAAGTGATCACACGAAAATCTCATCAAAACGACAAATAAGGGGTCATGTTCCTAAAAAGAAGAGGAATTCGGGAAATCTGGTAGTGCTGCAGCTAATGCTTAATTTGCCTACAGTGACGATACCCCGTTTTGACTGCCTAAATCTGTTGTCGGTGCCACCAACCTCCACGTGAGTTGACCATACAAGCCTGCCCAGGTTAGGCTCCTCTGCTTGCGGTGTGACCGGACTGGCGAAAAAGCAAAACCGGCGGAGCCGGTCAAATGGAAGCACCGACTGGCTGTGGACCTGGGCATGTTCCCTCGCCGACAGCTCGGGGAATTTACGTAAACGGTGATCAAAATTTGATTTCGACCTCGGCACAAGAAAAACGAAGCTTCCCCCCAAAAGCATTGAAACGGAAAGTCAAGAAATTTTTCACTCGTTTTTGTTTTTCTTGGGTAAAAATACATTTTCTCGTTTCAAATGTGCATGATCACGACTGAGTGAAAAAATTTCATAAGTAATTTTTAACTAGGACAAAATAGAATTGTCATTCATTTCTCCGTCAAAATGTCTTTAATATAGTGAATAGTCTTATCTAAACTAATTCTCTCTATCAAACGAGACCTTAATGTCATTACAATATCAAGTATAGTTAAGCCTTGAGCATCAATTTGCTGACTTCCACTGCTTAATTAATCTTGACATAGGTGGTAATGAATTTCTTACACTCTTGAGTTATGCTCTGTACAACGAATCACTTTATATGCCATATCCAGTTATAATTTCACGTTGCTAGACTTAATTAGGGTGCATTTTTGTTCACATTCTCCAGTGGTGCAAAGTCTATCTACTACACAGATCTCGAAATTTAAATTCATTAAACGGTTACCAATAGAATGTGAATATCACATCATTTGAGGATGGTGAGGAAAATTATTCTCTACTTGGTTAACCCTATCGCGCAACGTAGTTCAAACCATTGATATGATATCTAGCTGCTGTTGGGTTAGCGCAATTTTGGTCCATATGATCACATCGGCCCGTAAGGACTCCGGCCCAACTAGGGCTTGGGACCCAATTGAAAGACTACACAAAAGTGACAAAACACTTGAATTGCGACCGCGGGTCCCCAATTATCCGATTCCGTTGTGGGTCCCGCCCCCGAATTTGTCCGACTGAAAATCACGTGCAGAACACGTGTCACTAAGAATCTCCTTTCTTCTCAAATCATCTGGATGATCGCGCTCCTCGAGAAACGAAGTCCCTCTGAGTCTCTGCTCACTGTAATCCGATGTGGGTGGCTACCACCGTACGTCACCAGCCCGACCGTCAGGTTCATCTTCACCGCCGGTCCGAACCCGAAACTCGCGTATCATTATTTTCCGAAACCGAAATCGTTCCGTTTCGGACGCTTCGGTGTCCGGCTCCGCCTTAACAAGTATAAAGTTTCGGCGGCGAAGAAGCAGCTCACCGAGTTGGTGCTTTGTGCTTTGTACTTGATTTAATGCTTGTAGAGACAATTAGAATATTACTATGCATAAAGTGCTTGAGAATTTGAGAGCGGGATGTCTCCTGTGCATGCATTTTTGAGTTTGAATAACAAGTGCGGAACAGTATCAATCAAATGTGTGTATTTATGTACAGAGGATTGAAGTGCCGCGGTAGATCATCGATTACGTTGAAGGTTCTACGGTGGAGATTTACATGCCGTTGAAGCTGGCCGTTTTATTCGATTTCACTCTTGTTCGGTTCCTACCAATTTATGTACGGTGAATACTTGTTACGCTTCTAATTATTCAGTCGAAAATTTTGGTTTGGTGTTGATTGGAGGTCAAGTTTTCATGGTTTCCAGCAACCCTAAGAAAGTGAAAGGTATAATTAGCAGAAAGTTGGACATGCATTGGGGAAAAAGTCATTGTATTGATTCTTAAACATGGTCTCCAAACTAAGAAGGCATCACATCGCATGAGTTATAATGTTGAATTGATGTAGGAAAATATCCTAAGTTCGAAATTTTATTCATTTGTTGATTGAAGAATGAAGGTACCGAAATGAGTTTGATTTGATAAGCTCGCTCTTTAAATTTGTTCAGGATCGAGTTAATATGCATACATGAGTTATGTTTGTTATTAGGTCAGTATGTCTATCTCTTTGAACTCGAGTTCCAGTTCCTAATTTGAAGTAATTGCTGTAGAATATAGTCCTTATAAAAGAAGGGGTGGATCCGCAGCACCATTTTTTCTACACAAGTTTTTGTGGGATCCATTTTGTAATGTATTTCAACGATCCGACTCGTCTATCTTTTAGGTCTTTTCTCAATGATCATGTCTCCCAAAAATCACTCAAATTTGAAACCGCATCAGATTAAGGATTTAGATTTTATTTGTTGAACCGTATTTATTCATTTTGTTCAATAAAAATAACAATTTTAGTGGTGTTGGATTTGCCTTTTTTTTTTTTTTTTTTGCAAAAATGATGTATGAATAATGATGTTTTAAAAGATAGACGGTTTAGATCGTTGAAATACCTTACAAGCAGGATTCCACAAAAACTTGTGTTAAAAAAATGGTACCGCGAATTCTTCGCATAAAAGAATATTAAATTTGAGATTAGAGTTTCTAAAGTCTAAACACGATATTAACTTTAAAAAGAACCTTTCTAAAATGGATGCTCTAATATTAATTAAAGAAAAAAAGAAGCTGATGGCGGGGGAGAACTTCAAAATTGCCCGGGAAAATTCCAGCTGTCGATCACGTCCAAGTCAGTTTGAGTGTTCAGCTCCCCCACTGGGCCCCACCCCGGTCGTGCCACGTGTACGTTGCCACCAACTTGACCGTTTACGCTTCGCTTTCCAACGAACGAACGCACACTGCATAAGACTTTAGCATTCGGCAGTTCTTCTTCTCCGTCCGGGAGAGAGTGAATTTTCGTCGGCATTGAAGGCGCCAAATTTTTCTACGGTTTCTGGAGATTTCGGATGCGCTCGAATGTCGTCGTCGGCGGAGACCAGCGACGGAGAGCACGAGGTGGAGCTGATCGTGCACGACCCATCTGCATCGGGGGATGACGGTGGCGCTGCCGTCGCGGACGAGATAGCCCCGCTCTTGACGCAGCCGGAGAAGCCCAAAATCAACATTTTCACCCTCTCTTATCCTCGTGGAACATCGAAGGTACTAATACGATTCCCTCACTTCAATTTGATCCAAAATTTCAATTTTTTTCCTCGAATTTTGTTGGTTAGAGGAATTTTAAATGTATGAAGATGATAACATTTCTAGGGTTTTGATATGTTGCCCAGTTTGGTGGTTGTGAAAATTGGGGGAAGTGAAACTATGATTGACCTTTTTTTTTTGAAATTTTGTTCAGTTTTCAAGTACTCCAAATCCAAAAGGAGTTAAACTTTAGTTCAGGAACCAAAGCAGAGAAATTTTGAAAATGCTGGTGATGGTGGTTATGTAGTTTAATGCCTCAGTGGATGGGAGCGATTCATCGGTTTTGGTTCCGTCTTAATAGCCTGGTGATTGTGTTGTCATTTTGGAGGGAAATGTACTAGGGAAGTAAAGTATATGAATTCTGCAATGGTGATTTTGGTTGATTTGATTAATATTTAATATTGTGTATCCGTGTATAGGATCAGGTACGGAAACCACTTGAAAAGGAGACATCCTCAGTAGCTCAATTTATTTCGTGGGTATGGAGTGGATCGAGATACTCCGGTCTATTGTGCATGGCCATCTCATGTACCATCTACTTTGTCATGGAAGTTTTTGCTGATGTTTTTTCTGGTTAGTAAGTTCTGCATTCTATTCATCACTTAATTGCAAGTTACATGGCATATTATGCACAGAACCTTTTTCCGCTCTATGTTTTCTCTCTCTTTCGCCCTTTTTCATTATATATTATGTTTTTGTTTTATTATGGCAGTTCAGTCCATTCCTTTGCTTGAGGCAGCATTTACAAGGTGTACGATTATCTTGGTATTGTCATTTGTGTGGTTGAGAAAGTGTGGACAGCCAGTATCTGGATTGGCAACTGTAAAAAATCTTTTGATTTCCAGAGCCCTTACGGGGTATATCTCATTGATGTGTTTCATTTATTGGTAAGTAACCTTGTATGATTTTTCTTGTTTCTTTGTTAGGAGTATTTACTCATTCTCTGGTGTCAATGTATTCATGGCATGGTACCTGCCTCGTGGACATAAACAATTTCCATACTGCATTCTGCCTGTATGCAAATGATATGTTCTTTACCCATATGAGGCTATAGTTAGAAATAAATATATGATAAATTTTTATCATATAAGAGCATAGAGTTAGAAAAAAATATACGATCTCTTATAAGAGCATAGAGGTAGGATAGTGTAGGAGTCTAGGACCCAACCAGATCAAATATAATTCAGCTGTTGGCTCCGATGGAAAAGCTGTTGTTTTAGAGCATCCAAGTATTTGGCTAACTTATGTCTTTAAGTTTGTTTATCTGTCGAGTGTTCGTCATGTGCTCTACAGTATGTTTGAAATGCTTTTCAGGCAGCTTGTGGGCTCTGCCCTTTTAAACTTGATTCTGTAATGTGGTAAGCACCACAGAAATAACCAGAAGTTGGCTCATTTTTTTATTTCAGCATTCAAAGGTTACCTTTGTCTCAGGCTATTGTATTGAGCTTCACAACTCCTATTATGGCTTCAGTTGTGGCAAGAATCATTCTACATGAGAAGTACAAGATTGCAGATGTTGGAGGTATGTAGTATATAATGATTATAATCATTGCTTCTCACTCTAGTTTGAACATAATGTTGCATATCTGTCTTTTTTTTAAGGTTTTAGCTTCTGGAAAAGTTTCTTAGGCTACCTTTTGATAGTCAGGGAGTGATGTCTCTGTGGATTGTCATTCATTTTCCAGGTCTTGCGTGCAGTTTCTTTGGTGTGCTCTTCATTTACCGACAAATGCTTACCACACAAGGTACAGAAGTGAGTTAACATAATCTTATATTACATACTGGATGTGGATGATTTTGATGTGTAGTAAGAGTTTAAACAAACTCTTCTGGTCTCTGTCTAAAAGTGAACAAAAATTTGAGCGTCACATGGATGTATTTTGTATATGGTGTTGCACGGCTTATCATGTCTTTTCACTTTAATGAAAGAAAACTACTCTGAGATAGCAGTCCACCAAGGGCACGTATACTGTCTTGAAAATGAGGAAGAAAGTGTATATGAGTTTTGTGTCTCACTCCTATATTGTTGACAAAAGAAGTTTAACCTTATATGTGTGATCGAGAGATTTTAATGCATGTCTTTAGATCATATGTCGGTAAATTGCGTAGTAACCATGAGAAAATTAATGTTTGTAAAAGAAATACTCATTTAAAAGGCCTAGTATAACAACTATGTTGTCTACTTACATTTCTTCTGTTAGGGCCCCTGCTTACAGCATAATGTTACAAAATCTAATCCTCAAATCAAATGGGGCCTTCTGCATGCAATAATGTACATTTTGCGTGTTTCCTATTGCTCTTCAAAGAATTGTGGAATACTAACTTTTGAATTATGCATGAGGATTAGATAAAAATGGAGGAAAGAATACAAGTGTCAGGGTAAGCAGCTATATCTTTGCAGTCTTGGCCGGTTTACTCTCTTCCATAACTGGTGGAATCAGCTACTGCCTTACAAAGGCTGGATCAAAGGCATCTGATCAGCCACTGTAAGATTACTGATTGCTTATTTGTAACTATAACCTGCATAAAAATGGATATAAATTATTCTCTCCGCTTTCAATTATCCTTGACTCGGTTAATTCTATAAACTTCAAGAAATTATGAAATGGATGATACTGTGCTCTCTCTCTTTTGTCTGCCAAACTATTGACACTGGAAAATTGCTGTACTGTTAATTCATTTTTCAGTATCAGGTGCATTTTATACAAAGAGGATAACCTTTATTTAAGAAGTCTATAACTGTTTAGGTTCCATGAATATCCATGCTAGAAAAAAAATAAAAAACATCTAAGAGATTATATGTTATTGTGTTGCCTCTCTTAAATGTACATAATACGTTTACCAAAAAAATATGTACATAATACAGGGGTAAGCAAAATATATTTATTGCATCCAAGTGTTATCTTTGAAATTTTGGAAATAAGTTTTATGTGGTAAAGTTACCTAAATAAATTCTCTGTCCAATTTTCAGGTTGACCGTATTTTCATTTGGTTTACTGGCTAGTCCTGCTTCAGGAGTGAGTTTGTTTGCCATTGAGGTAAGTTGACGTCATGGTTGCAATGCTGTGCGTTGTTCTATTATTATTTCAAGTTTACCATATTCCATGTTTAATGTATCACTGATTGCCTAGCAACTTAAAATCATCTGCCTAATGCTTGGATTTCGTCGTCGTTGAGAGTCACATTTAGCTTCAGTGCTTTCAGGTTATTATTTTTACATGTTATACACTTTTTAGGTTGTGCTAAATATTTACCCATCCTTTTTTCAGGAGTTAGTTTTCCCAAATTTATATTCATTTTCAGTTATGCTTGTACTCAGTGTTCTGGCCTTTTTCGCAGAGGTGTGGTTCGGAACTATTTTCTCTGTTTTTTCAATTGTGCTGCTCTCATTTATAGACTTCTATTTCTCCCATAATGCTCCAGTAGTTACGGGCTTCTCAACCTATGTGCTCGATGTCAGGTGTTCTTAGCACGTGGACTGCAGCTTGAGAAAACTGGCAAAGTTGCAAATGTTATATACATGGAGGTACGTTTCCTGTTCAGATGCCATTACCGCTCTGCTTGATTTGATTATTAATCGGTATGAATAGTAATGAGATGCAGTAAACAATTAGGAAATCTGCAAAGTGACATCGATGACTGTATTTAATCGGATAAACAAACAAGATCAATTCCTACGATTCATCCAAACATACAATTTTTTAACCATAGAAAATGCGTTCATGTTTTTCTTTGTTTCAGGCTGCATTGTCACAATTATGGGGCATTGGATCGTCGAGGATAGCTCTATCTTTTGGTCGAATTATCGGTTGTGTGCTTATTTTGATTTCTGTTAGTTGCACCATGTATATTGGACCCGATAAAGATACAGAATGAAAGGTACAAATTCTTCTGATGTACCTCCTCTTGTTCGTTAAATTGTATGCACAGACACCTGATTATTTCTCCGCTTCAATAGTTCAATGCGAGATGGCAAAAGAATTTTTTTTTTTTTTCCTGAACAAATGATATTATTTACGCTAAGGATGAGAGAGTGGGCTTAGCCTCATAATAGGCTAAGCAATAATGTGGTTCAAATTCGTCTTTGCGGGAGTCGAACCTAAGACCTCTCACTTACAAATAAAGAAAAATAGCATTAAATCGTAATACTAAGTGGCAACAAAAGCAAAAGTTAGAGCCTTCATTTGCAACTGATTGACATGACTCGCTTTTCATAGACCATTTGTGGTGATGGTTGGGATGAAGCTTAAAGTTAAAAGCTTTAAACCCCTCCCAAATCGTTTTCGGTCATTGGGCTAAAATAAGTCTAGGGAGAAATAATTTTTGGGCCAGATTCCTCGAAAAAATTAAGCATGATTTAATTCGTTACAGACCCACCAATGCGCATGGGCTAAAATCCCGTCAAACAGAAGTATGGCGGAGCCCATGCAAACAGCCATTTCGCCACTACATGGCTCTTGGTTGATCAACAGTCCAAATAATATGACCGTTGGATCTGTTGGCCAATGGTCATATTTCAAATTATTTTTATTTATTTTACTTATAATTCAATGGTCGTGATCACATGATATCAATTCTGATGGTAAAAAAATCATTCAACGGCTAAAACAATTAATTTTATTTATTTAACTCAATTTTTACCAAAAAAACTCTATAAAACCTACATGGTGCGATTTTTCATTATTTATCGAAATTTGAATATTTTGATGTTAAATTTTTCATAAAAATAAATTAGAATAGTTTACATAAATTTTATTTCCGAAAAGGTCACCGAAAAAATTAGGCGAAAATTATTTTTTTAATACTCTTTGGCAAAATTTTTAAGTGGTAATGAACTATTAAAAGAGAAAGATTGTTTCTAAGTAAGATTTAAAGTTTTTTTACTTAAATTTTTAAGCTTTATCCAACGTCGTGTTAAAGCTGCAAAACAAATAGAATCGGCTTTTAATCCGATAACATCACCTACATCCTACAACCGCCAGAAATTCTAAAAGCAGCTTTTTTCTGGCAGAATCTGAAGTGATGGCTTCCTAATTTGGTAGGCAACCTGTCTTCTGTAGATATTTGGGCTTTTCTCTGAGTTTGGCTATGGACCTCATGCTAAACTGGCCCATGCCTACATAGCCTAGTACGAGTAGGTATAGTCCATACTCCATCTTGTTCGTTGATCCAACGATATAGAAATTTAAAATACTGAGTCAAGCTCGAGATTTTTCAGTTACAAGTGAAGAAGCATATTACTAGACTGTAACATTAGTGGCATGGTCCTCCAACATTTAACAAATGGTTCTTATGTCAAGGTTTAATTTTCAATCAAAATTTTATGGATAACAAAGTACATGCAGCTCATACATACTTCTCTAACTTCTCGCCTCCTACTTCATCCAAACTTGAAGTTGAGTAACTTCAAAAAAGATTTATTTTTAAACAAACGATATTATTTACAATAAGGAAGAGTATGAGAACAAAAATGAACGATGAGAGGGAGAGTGAAAGAGTTATTGTTGCTGAATGGTGGTGTCCTTGTTGATTAACTGAGAGGGAGACCAAGGGAGTGACAAGTCAGTCGCAGAAAGGGGAAGAAATTTTGTGCAGCCAGAGTCATCTGCAAAACCCTCAGCAACTCATGAGCTCACCTCACTTTATTCCCTTAAGTATTTGCTGATATTTTCTATCTTGGGTAAATCATTCATGATAGCTGTTGCCATAGATGAGTACGTACAGAAGAGCGAAGCCATTACTCTATGTACGAACACAAGTCCCTATACAAAATGTTATTATCTAAGTGAAAAGATTATATATTTTTTAATGTTCTCTATTTGTATTATAACACGTAGTATACTGGCTCATGTGCCGAGCAAAAACGGGTGCACATTGGGACCTAGGTGATCTCAAGACCACCAAAGTTCATAAAATATACATGTGAACCCTCCGAATGTTTTGTACGGGTACCTTTGTACCTACTAAGTGTTTGATATAACACTTGTTAGGCATATCTTGGCAGATTATATAGACAACACTCGACAAATTTTCTCGATATCACCCGTCAAATGTTTGATGAAATGCCACAATGAAAAACTGAAGAAAAAAAAATTGCGTGCTTCGCGCTCTGTTTTTATCTAAAAAACTTGGATCTTTAACACTGAGGCCACCCAAGATTCGAATCCTTGATCCGTCATTTGTACCAAATACACTAAAAAATCTCTCTGATATGGCATATGTACATTGCTACCATATATAACGTTTTATGTTAATAATACATTGTCATCGTGTGTAAATTTTTTCATATAATAACATTGTACGAGCGGCACAAAATGTCACAATAATAGTACACCATTATTGTGTAAGTTGCTCTTTTCTTAATCGAGCCACTAATATTTGAGGAAAAAAACAGAAGATAAAGAATAAGGTCAAGTAATTAGAGTGGGGTGCAGCAAAGAATATGGCCAAATTACAAGATTTGATTTGATGGTGGGGTTTGGGAGGTAAACAAGTTACTCCAAATTCGAAAAATATTAAAAAGGGGATTAAAGATGATTATTTAATTAATTTTGTTTTACAAGAGGGGAACAACATCTGTTGTTACAGAACAGACACCGAGACACACATGCTTTGACTAATACATGCAACTTTTAAAATAATATATATATATATATATATGTTCATGTAATAAACATGCATTATAATTTATCTTATGCTTCACTGTTCCATATTACCAGACAATTTTTTCATTATACCAGTGTTTCAAAAAAGGATTTTCATCACAAATAGTCTCTGAAATTGACCTACTATATCAAGATGGTCCTTAAAATTGAAAATCGATTAATGTAGTCCCTGAAAATGGATGTTACAAATCAATGTGGCCTTGCTGTTAAAAATTTGTCAAAAATTATGTTATGTACTGACGTGGCACATAACTGAGTCCCACAAATTTAATTAAATATTGTTATAAGAATTTAAAATATTTAATTAATAAAAAACAATTAAAAACTAAAAAAAGCAACAAAAAAAAAAATAATAATAATAACGAAGATGAATTGCAGGCATTTGAATGTGTGGCGTTCGGCAGGTTGATCTCCACCAGATTCTTGCAATTGGCAGCCAAACTCAACAACCCAGTTCCAGAAAAGCAATTCGACCACGAAAGATCTGTTGAAAGGAGGCTGGACTTGCAGGCATTTGAACGGCGGCGAGGGAGGCGTTCGGGACTCGTAGGCAGAGCGTGAGATCGACGTGGGAGGCATTTGGGTACCAGCAGAAGACTCTTGGGAGGTGGTTGGAGCGCAAAGGCTTGAGCTTCTTGCAGTGCTTGGACAGCTATATGCCGTTCATTAGGAACTTTATAGTTTATACAGGGAATGGCATTTCCCCTTCATGTGCAACGACTGGGGTGGGAAGAAGAAGATGAGTTGTTCATCTTCTTCCTCTCTTTTTTTCATTTTTATTTTTCAAGTTTTTAATTATATAAAATAAATTTTTTAATTATTTAAATATTTTTAATTCAACTAAAAATATTTAATTAGACTTGTGGGACTATATTATGTGCCACATCATCACATAACAAAAATTTTGACAGATTTTTAACGGAAGGACCACATTGATTTGTGACACCCATTTTTAGGGACTACATTGATTGATTTTCAAATTCAGGGACCATTTTGATGAAGTGAGTCAATTTCAGAGACAATTTGTGACAAAAACCCTTTAAAAAATGCACCTCGATGAATACTTAGGTGGCTTCGGAGGTGGGACGGGGATGGAAACACCTTTGCCTAGGGAGAGTAGGTGAAAGCTCGCTTAAATGTGGTCAATGAGCGCCTTAGGGCCTGCTATGGCGGTTGAAATCCTTGCTTGAAATTTTCTGGGCACCCCTCGAAGTAAGGTTGGGCTTCTGAAGTTCTGCCCTCTTGTTTTTTTCTGTTGCAACAGCAGCGTCTTCATGAAAAAGACGATTGTGAAGAAGAAGAAGATTTTTGGCCCAAAACGAAGTCGTTTTGAGCCAAGTCTTGTAATCTTTTTTATAACCCACAACAGTCCCCAATTATTTACATCACGTGGACTTCGCCTAACACCTCAAAGCTTTCGGTTAGCCGGAATTATTGATGAAACGCCTTGGCTTCGCCTCCGCCTTTTAAAACATTATACTATCCAAAAATTGCACGCCCATCTAATTCTCATATGAAAAAAATGTTGAGATTACTATCAGTGCATTTTAAGTAGTGATTTTACATTCTAACTGGTAATGCAAGTGATTATTTGGGATAGTTGTAGCCACTTTCTTATGATTTTAAATGTTATGAATTACAATTACGTTGTTGATCAAGAAATATTTAAGTTAAACAACTTGATAATTACATAATTAAAGTATCCATATTATAATCAATACGCACGAAAGATATGTCAACAATCAATAACGTACCAATATAATTAACATGTCAATTGTCACGTGATAAAACTGTGTTTTTTTGTTTTGATTTTGGTCGTAAGCACAAGCAACGAAGCAATCACTGAGTATACGATGAGTCCTATATATACCTGTCCATCATAAACCCTAGTTCAATTGACATCATGCAAACTTTTCGTACCAATAAAAAGCAATTTCAAAAACCCAAAAATTTCCACCCTTATCTATTTTCTACAGAAAAATCAAAAAGTTCAAAGCCTGAAGCCACCCCCACCCCCTTGTTTTTAGGAGAGATTTTTCGATCGAAATACGGAATGGTACATCACGTGTCATTATACAAATGGTGTGATATGTGTGTTAAAAAATTAATAACTTATAAAATACAATTTCCCACTATTTGTATAAAAACACGTGATACGTGGTGTAGCACCCGTGTTCCGATTACTTGGAAAAATTTCTCCCTTTTTAGGCTGGCAAATGCATCCAACAACACAAAGATTTTTACAGAGAGAAAGAAGGGGGGGGGGGAGGGAGAGAGAGAGAGAGAGAGAGAGTGTTTTGGCTTTTGGAGATTCTTATCTTGTGAACTTGAAAACGAAACAACAGCTAGCTCAGGCGACGATAGTTGGTTTTCGTTTTAGAAAAAAATGGGATTGGATTGGATTTGTTTTTTATTTTAAAAATTTTAAAAAGAAAGAAAAGGATTGGATTGGATTTGTTTTTGCGTTTTTTTAAATTTTAAAAAAGTGTTTTTGAAAAAAGTTGGAGGAGGGGAATCGGATTTCGTGGGGAAGGGAAGGGAATGTCTTGCTGGTGGTGGGAAACCGGGAACTGGGAATATATATTGCCAAGCAGAAGCCGAAAGCTCTAATTAAACACCCGCACGTGCCTTCCTTTTCTTTGACTTTTTTACCCATCCTTTTTACCACTTTGGTCCCCCCTCTTTCCACTTATTTACCTCCCACTGCCACTCTCTTCACTCGGCCTGGCCCCAATGGCATTACATATTCTCACTCCCCCCCCCATCCCACATATAAAAGAGGAAGGACAAGTAATGTAATTCAGCTCATTAACTTGCCCCCGGTCCCACCTACCTATAACGTTTTACTGTGGATTACCAACAATGACCTTCTCTTGACCAAAAGTTAAATCAACCATCCTCTGCTTCTGTGCATAAATAGCTCTTAGTCGTTACGTATTGTCAATATTTTTTTTCCACCCAATATGTCTAAATTTATTACTTCATTTATATTTTTTTAAACAAAAATAATAAAAGTTGAGTTGTCCTTGATTTAAAAATAATAAAATAATACTTAAATATGCTAGCTAAGTCAAATGGAATGTCTTTTTGACAAAAAAAATAAAAATGGAATGCCTTTGGAAATAGCAAAAATCAAATTTGACATCTCTTTGTCCATGTTAGCTTAACCTTATTTTCCATGTCATATTTGACATTTCGGTTGGAGTAAATAATATGTTATTTGTTACTGTTATATGTCTATGTGGCATTTTTGACATCTTCTTTAGAGATGGTCTAGGGAGCTCCCTCAACAGTGGGGCTCTCCATGGATTCTCCACCACCTCATGTTATTGGCACAATTCTCATGTCAACATTATAAAATGTTGTGCCAAAAAAAGGAGGTTGCGGAGAGTCTCACTTTGAGATAGTCTTTTTAGCATTTCTCTTGCAAAATTCCTTAACCAAAAGTTAAGCTAGTGAACTTTCATATGTGCGTGAGTAGTTCTTAGTTGTTGATGTAAGTAGATTATCTAATGTGAAAACTATTACATTCACTAATGCATAAATGGCCAATTATCGTTTTGGCAGAACTCATCTTAGTTAAACTAGAGAGCTCCGTTTGGACTTTTACCTACAACCCAAGTATGGTAATGACAGTTGCTCGCGTGCACGAGAGTTTATTAGATGTTGAAGCAAATGGACGCTACAATGCATCAATGACTACGTGTAACTATGTCTCTAACGTTGTCATGGACAACTGTTGCTATCACATGAGTTAAGAGTAGTACACTAAAGACCGATTTGTTACTAATGACACTTGTTCGGAAGCGCATAAACAATAAAAAACCGTAAATTTGTATAACTCAGTTCAATTAAAGTTACTGATAAAATCATACGACGAGAAATACACTGAAATAAAATTCTGCGTCAAACCCAATGATCAACATGTCATAATTGAATGCTGATGTTATGAGGTTCTCATTCAGAGTCATATAGTTCCCATAGAGGTCATAGAGTATCCTTTCCTTGGGCCCCAAAAAAAAACCACTCATCAAAAAGATTTGCCGTACAACAATGGCATGGACAAAAGCGTATTTTCAATGTGGAAGGAGGACAACGGCCCCAAATGGGGAGAGGGCAAATGCGTAATATCATATATAGACCGTTTAAAGAGAGGGCAGAGAGAGAGAGGCAGGCTAGCCGACGACAGCAGAGAGAGCGTCACAGAGAGGCTTTGCATGTTGTTCTCTCTCTCTCTTTTTTTTTTTCCTGAGTGTGTGCTCTTACTTTATATCTCTGCAACTTTACTTTATTATTCCTTCTTCTTCTCCTCTTTGGATTTCTGGGTTTGTATGGTTTGTGTTGAAGTAATCTGAGCAGCTCAGCTCACAGGAGGATTCATCAATGGCTGACATTACCCACCCTCCCATGGATCAGCTCCAAGACCTTGAGTACTGCATAGACTCCAACCCTCCTTGGGGTACTCTCTCCTCTCTCTCTGTTTTTCAGAATATCTGAGCTTTGTGTGTGAAATAACAAATGGGGTTCTTGGGATTTTTCAAGTAGGTTGGGGTTAGCTATCTCTGCCTCTATCTAACCATCAATCTCCATTTTTGTTGATCTGGGTTTTGGTTTTTGAAGCCAAAGGTTATTGGGTAAGAGAAAAGTGAGGGGTTTTTGTTTTCAAGGTGTTTGCTTTGGTGGCTTCAATGGCTGCTGAGATTATATTTACTGGTATTTGATATTTCTTCAGAGAGTGTGAATTCAAGCAATGTCGCATTACTTTTTTCTTTAGGTGTATTTTTTGAGTGTCTGAGTTGTTCAGTTCTGTGAGTAATTAGAAAATCTGGGAATTTGAACATTTACCATATCGAGAGACTGGTGGGGAATGTGGTTTTATTATCCACAAGTTCGAACAAATATAAAAACTTACATGCCTTGTCTGGTTGCTGAGAATATTAAATTTGTAATTACTGGTGAAATGCAGCAACTCATTAGGAAATACTAATGAGGAGGGTTCTCATTACCATTTTGCCCACCAGGGCAGAGCTTCTCCGCTGCTTGTGGAGCAGTTGGAGTTGTGAATCATGCTTTAGACATGGCATCTAATGGTCAATGTGTGCATTTTTAAGGATTAGAGGTGGTGGGAAAGTATGCAATTTGTTTGCTTGATCTTTCATTTGTATTGATTTGTTGAAGATTTTGTCTTGCAGCTGAAACCATAGTTCTAGCATTTCAAAACTACATCATGATGCTTGGTACGAGTGTAATGATTCCTTCGGCGCTGGTCCCTGCAATGGGAGGAAGTGATGTAAGCCAATCTTAGTGCAAACCAACAAATGTATTATGGCAATCTTGTTTGGTCACTCTGTTATTTCTTTTAAATACCGTTTTCTTGATCATGACCAGGGTGACAAAGCACGAGTCATACAAACGCTACTCTTTGTAGCTGGAATTAACACCCTTCTCCAAGCGCTTTTTGGAACCAGGTTGCCTGCGGTAGTTGGGGGGTCCTTTTCTTATGTCATTCCCATAGCTTATATTGTGAGCGACCACAAATTGCAACGGATTGCTGAACCTCATGAAGTAAGTAACTCTCCTAGTACTCCTCTTCACCATATGCAGTGTGTCTGGGATGCTCGTGGAAATAAATATATGCACCAACAATTTCACGACATTATAGCGCACGTATTGAGGACGAATTGCATACTGATTTACTAGCAGCTGGATCTGGAAGAGCATGTACCTGAGTTTGAGAGTAATATGCAGAAATGTAGCTTCATTGCAAGCTTACGCTGCAAAATGCGATGTCTCCCAAATGTGGATCATTTTAAGGCTGAATAGGAGGGGGAATGAGTGCATGCGATTCATAAGTTTTGTGACTTTAGATATTACAATTCATGTCAACGGAAACCTCAATCCCATCAGATATTTATGCCTTGATTTCCTATTTAGCAATTGTACTTTAGCACCTTTCTTATTTGATAGGGTATTGAAAGAGATCTTCCCATGTCATGGGTTTGCAGAGATTTATACAAACAATGCGTGCTATCCAAGGAGCTCTAATTGTAGCCTCCAGCATACAAATCATTCTGGGTTACAGCCAAGTTTGGGGTCTTTTCTCAAGGTATGGCGATACTAGAAAATGTAAAAAAAAATTAAGCTCCTATTTTGTAATTGATTGATTCAGCACCATATGGGTTATCTTGCAGGTTTTTCAGTCCACTTGGCATGGCACCTGTAGTTGGATTGGTTGGCTTGGGATTGTTTGAACGGGGGTTTCCAGCGGTAAGTTTTTCTATGAGAGGCAATTTATCATTCCATTAGGTTGACCCCGGAGGAGCTTCTATGCCACGTGGTTTGTGTCTCATTAGGTGCAGCATTTCTTTTTCTAGAGAATCACAAAACTTTCGTCCATTTGTTCTGGAATATCCCACAATTCTGGAATTTTACTTAAAGAAGACCCCTTTGAGCACTTCAGCATATTGTAAACCTTTTGCCATAGGATATTTTCACTCAATGAATTTAGTATATCCCATATTTTCCTGCAGAATCTCTCCCCCTTTAATGAACTTTTATGATATATCGAAATTGTCATAAGTCCTATTTCGACTACAAAATTTAAAACTTGGTGAGAACTGAACCACATGACATTTCTACATAAGCATACTTCATCTAGCTTCGTATTTTACTGTATGCAACGGAAACCTCATATTCCATTTGCTATCTTTATATTCATTTTTTGGAAAATTATGCAACTATATAATTTCTATATTTGTTTCAGTTGGGAAATTGTGTGGAAATTGGAATTCCGATGCTGTTGTTGGTCATTGGGTTGTCTCAAGTAAGTGATTTTCTATTAAAATTGTATGGACACGTCTACTAATCGTTTCTTTCCTTGACGAAAGTTTGTCTTTGTTTATTCTCAGTATCTGAAGCATGTGAGACCATTTAGAGATGTCCCTATTTTTGAACGGTTTCCAGTATTGTTTTGTGTCGCCATCATTTGGATCTATTCCCTTATCTTAACTGCCGGTGGGGCTTACCGTGACAAGCCTGTTAGAACCCAAATCAGCTGCCGCACAGACAGGGGAAATCTCATATCTACTGCCCCATGGTATGTCAAAGAAGAATTTGCCTTCTCATCATGTCTTCTGAACTCCTTTTGGTTTTAAGATCTTTATTACGCCATTTTAGGTTCAAGTTCCCGTATCCTCTGCAGTGGGGTCCTCCTACATTTTCAGCAGGTCACTCATTTGCAATGATGTCCGCAGTTCTTGTTTCAATGGTTGAGGTATTTATTCAATTTTTTGAAATGTGGTTTTCATTCATGATACGCTATGCTGTATTGCTTCACTTATCAACAGCAGCCTCCTTAGTGTGCCATCTTGGTTATGTGGCTTAAGATTTGGGGATATGTCGGTTTCGTGACAATTGCTTATATGTTGCAGTCAACTGCTGCATACAAGGCAGCATCAAGATTGGCAATTGCCACTCCTCCTCCTGCTTATGTATTGAGCCGGGGAATTGGCTGGCAGGTGAATGAATTTTGAAACACCTGCGATTTTGTTATCTATCATGGATTGAGTTTGGTAAAATGTTTCATGCATCATGCTAGCATCTTGGAGATAACTTTAATCAGAAATTTTAATATATTTTTCAGGGCATCGGTATTTTGCTTGATGGACTTTTTGGTACGGGCACTGGTTCTACTGTTTCTGTGTAAGCCACCGCAATAGATTGCTGCAAAGTTTAGTTTGTTGCCTTCTCTGCCATTTAAAATTAGCCGACTAAGATCAGGTTTATGTTTACCAGGGAAAATGTCGGACTTCTTGGACTAACCCGAGTTGGAAGTCGTAGAGTTGTTCAAATTTCTGCTGGATTCATGATATTCTTCTCAACCTTAGGTCAGTATTTAACTCTCTGACATTCAAGGAGGTTTAGAGCACGATCGAGATTCAGATTTGATTTCCTCTCTAATCCGTTTGTAGGTAAATTTGGGGCTGTATTTGCATCGATACCCTTCCCGATATATGCAGCTTTATACTGTGTTCTCTTCGGCCTCGTGGGTATGTCATGAGCTTAAGTAAGCTTCCTAATCGTTTCCTTCTTTCACTCTCTTCACAAACATTACTTTGCCTGTTTGCAGCTTCGGTAGGGTTATCATTTCTTCAATTCACAAACATGAATTCTATGAGAAACCTCATCATCACCGGGCTCTCTCTCTTCCTTGGGATATCTGTCCCCCGCTTTTTCAACGAATACTGGAACCCCTCGCACCATGGTCTCGTTCATACCAATGCTGGATGGGTGAGTAACATCCTGACAAACTCTAGCATGCTGGTTAAGTTCTAAAGACATAATGGCATATCTTGTCAATGAAGTAATACATATCGATCCAGTTAAACGCAAAATGTGATGCCATTTCGTGTGTGTCTGCAGTTCAATGCATTCCTGAACACCATATTCTCATCTCCTCCGACCGTGGGGCTAATCGTGGCGGTGTTTCTTGACAACACTTTAGAGGTGGAAAAATCGAAGAAGGACAGAGGGATGCCGTGGTGGGTTAAGTTCAGAACATTCAGAGGAGACAACAGAAATGAAGAGTTCTACACATTGCCGTTTAACCTCAACAGATTCTTCCCGCCTACATAGCGGCCGGCCGGCACGATCAACGGAAGTTGACTGAGATCAAGAGCTCCAGCCAAGCTTATCTAATTGCAATTAACAATGATTAATCAGGTTGATTAGCGTAGTAATATATGATCAGAGGATAATTAATTTTAGCAAATGGGAATTTTATTTTTTATTCAGCTTGTCAATTTTTGGGGACCTTTGTGTCATGGGGTTCAGTTAAAGGTAGGAGAGATTGTAGGGCAATTGGTTGGTCCATATGCTGCTTTTTGTAGACTCAAGTAATAAAGGAATATATTCTCCTTCTCTTAACCAACAGCTTTAAAAAATGTTAAATTATGCCGTAATCTGAGTATCATCACGCGCCTTGTGTTCTCGGTACATAATTTTTTTTGTTTAAATGACTTATGAGTACACTTTGGCAGTGGGTTTCGACAGCAAAAAGCACTTCTAACAATTCCGCACATAACATGAAAGTTCTTTCACTCTCTGAAAAAGCTCATACCAAGTGATGTTTCAACAAGAGCTTAGGGTTTAAGGACTTCCAAATCCTTATTCAATAAGCACTTGGGGTTTTAGTAAAACACCACCAGCTAAATGCTCGTTTAGATGTGTTTTTAAAAAGCTAAATGCTCGTTTAGATGTGTTTTTAAAAAGACTTAAAACGATTTCGTTAAAAGTGTTTTAGGATTCTAAATGATAGTCAAACTAAAATTTTAAAGGATTTTAAAGAATTTGAATGAATTATGGTGGAAAGATTTGAAATTCTAGGGAGTGAGGTTGGATTCTTTTTAGTCTTGATTATATATACTTTTTGCTCCCAAATCCTACAAAATTCACAACTTAATGAAATCCTTCAAAATTTTAATTTTTTTAATGGATAGATTTTAAAATCCTTTAAAATCTTTTAATTGAAGTTTCTTAAAAATTCAAGAAACTTAAAAAATTAGGATCCACAGGTTCCTATCAGAATGCGAAACAGAAGATCCTCGCTCTCGGTTCAATCATAGCACAATATCGGTCATCGCTATTTAGCTACCGTCGTCACGGCATCGAACCTTTACAAAAATCTGATAAATAATAATTGCAGTGATCGGAAAAATTCAAGACCCTCAGATCCCGTTCCGAATCACACACGGCGGCGGCAAACCGGAGCCGCACGCCAGTTTCCCGGCCAATAAACTAATCATTGGGGGATGGGAACGAGGCGGACTCCGTTAGCGTCTGGGCGCCGCTGTATAAAGTGTCATACGGCACTTCCTGTCACTTTGGGCATTCTTCCTCATTGAAATCAATGGGAAAGAAGGTAAACGATCCTAAAACCCTAGAAATGGACTGAGACATGAATTGGGAAGAGAGGAGAGGCTGCGGGAGTACAGGCAATTACCAAAGCGACATGCGAATTGGGAGGACGAGAGGGGTTTATATAGGGAAGGTGAAGATGTTTGTAGAACCCTAATTGCCGCATGGCCTTTGTTTTGGCGGGTTGGGCTCTACTTTGGCCCAATTTTTCATTTTTTGTCTTTAATTAAAAGTAGATTTTTTTAATTTATTTATAATACTTACATATATTTAATATAATCAGCATTTCAAAAGAAGTGTAAAACTCTGCCCATATAAGAAAGAAAAAACAAAACAAAAATTGCCAGACGATTTCTCTGCCCGTTTCCAATCGTTCGGCTGCCACTTCTGATCGATTGCCTAGAATTCCCCTATTTTTGTCCGATCGACCGTCACTTCCAAATTTGTATCTAACACTTTAACTATGAGCCGTAAATCACAAAATGTTACTCGTTTATAATAAAATAATTTTGAATCCTCTTTTCTATAGTTTATTAAATTATCTGTTTAGACCTTCTATAAAACTATTGGGCCTTAAAAATTGGGCTGAAGAACGGGTCCTGCAGGTCCACCTGGCCGGGCAGAGGGCATTCGTTGCAAACATGTTTAAAATTTAGAAAAACTAATCAAAAGAACTTAAAAACTTTCAGTTTTAACTAAAAATCATGTAATAAGTTTATTTAATAGTTAGTACAAAGTTCAATTTTAAATCAGCCCAATAAAACTGGCCCAAGCAATGACATTCCGCTTTTGCCCCTGACGGCAAGCTTTATCTCTCCCTCCCTATTTCGATCTCTCCGTCTAATATCTGTTAACGTTATATTGCCAAGTTCAATTCCAATTCCAATTCCTCCATTTTTCAATCGAATCGATCGAATCTCTCTCTCCCTCTCTCTCAATCTGGTTCCACCATTTTTCTAATCAATCAATTTGATCGAATCTGATAAGCACGGGCAACCTTCTCAGCATCGATTCTCTGGAGCTCGAGTTCCCCTGTCAGTATAACACGTTACCTTTCTCTTTCGATCTGGTTTTTGTTTTAAAAAATTTGCATGTTGCTGGTTCATTCCTGTTTTCAATTTACGATTTTGAATCTTTGCAGTTTGAATTTCTTTTGCTACATCATTAGTTCTCGGACGCTTGAGATTTCTATGAATCCAATGATCTATTGCAACACCAACTGCACAAGTTCTTGGTATTAACAAGCCCTTTCTCTTTTATCTTTAAATTGTGGCTTTTACATATCTTTCCCTAAAATTACAGAACAATAGGAAAATAGATTAGAATTGTTGTTTTCACGTTTGGTTACTGTTTTTTGAATTGTTGTTTTCACGTTTTGTTACTGTTTTTTGAGTGTTTAATGCATTTTGGTTGTTGGCATTTTCGTAGTTGATGAATCGAGCGTTGGGAAATCAAAAGCGAAATGTGTTTGCCAGTTTCTTCAGGTGCTGAATGATTCCGTTAAGGCGAAGTTTATCGAAGAGCATCCGGAGAGGTCAACCCATCCTTCTTTTCTCAGTTTACCTTGGTTGTAGTCACTCGGATATGGATTCTACTGATGGCCAAATTATGCTTACATATTTCCGTATGACCATTTCATAACAAGTTTTCTCCTTACATTCCTGCATTCACATTACATTGTTTTTTTTATAATGAGCATGTGATTTTGGTACATTCATAAAGAAAATAGATCAGGAAAATAGGAGAGGAAAAGTGCAAATTCTTGGATGTGCAACTTGGATTACTCTTCCTTCTTTTTTAATAATCTTCATTATGATGTTTTTCTGGTTTTGAAATACTGAAATTAGCAGAGGAAAAGAGCAAATTCTTGCTTTATTTGGTGTGGCTTTGCTTGTTTTGTTTTGTTTACTTGGTATGTGAATGGACTGATGCTCCAGTACAGCAGAATGGGGTTCATAACCTGTTGAAACATTCTGACTCAATACCGAATCAGCACTATGATTCCTCAATAAAGGTGGAAACTGTTTATGAAACTTGACAATACACTATTTATGAAACTGGATCAAGAACCAGGCACTATTTATGAAAGTGAATTAATAACTAGGCACTATTTATAAAACTGTACAATTACCATACACTATTTATAAAACTGGATCAAATAATTAGGCACTATTTATAAAACATGACCAAAAACTATTCTAAGCACTATCAGTTTCATAAATAGTGTTAGTTTCATAAATAATGTTTAGTTTCATAAATAGTGTTAGTTTCATAAATAGTGTTTAGTTTCATAAATAGTGTATAGTTTTCATAAACATTGTATATATAGGACCCACGCGTCATGTTTTTTTTTTTTTTTCAAATTGTGTCATTTTCATTAAAATTTAAGTTCTTTCGTTCTTTTTATTAAAATTTAAGGGTTTTTCATTAAAATTTAATTCTTTTTCATTAAATAAAATTTTGGCATGGTTTTTTATTAAAATAAACTTATCTCAAGCCCTTTTCATGAAAGTTCCCTATATAATTAATAACAATTGAAGACAGAGAGAGAGAGAGAGAAATAGTTAACCAACGATATAGGAGGGAGGGATGGATGGGAGGGTGATTGTTCTTGTATGCAGAGAGTCCCAGTGAATTGCGTCACAATTTTAAGTTTAGTTGGAAGGAAGGAAGGAATTGGATCTTGGGTTATAATATATTCTTACTTGTCACGTCACAGATCTTGTTTACAGAAAATCCAATTTTTTGGATTGTCATGATTTTTGTGTGATCTGAGCTTGATTCATTGATCTAGCTCTTCCTTTTTTGCAGTGATGAAAAAATTGCTATTGAAATCTGTGTGAATTATCTTGGATTGGCACTTTGATGGAATTTGATCTGACAATGCATGTTGTACTGGAGGAGAAGCACATGCTCAAAGAGGAAGGGGAAGGAATCGCATATCCGCTGGATGGTAGTGGGTTGCTTTGCAGTTTCAAAGACTAACTGTGTTCTTTTGTGCATCGTGTGGAGTTTCATGTTCAGGTACACACTTGTGTATATCATTGAGCCATTTAGGCAATTCATTAGGTTCAAGAGAGAAATCGATCTCTTGGAGGCGAACTATGAAAACCCATTTTATACATACATTTCTGTAGAACATGTTTTAGTCTGACCTTGATTCAGGTAGCAGGTTGACTGAAGAGTCATCAACCATTCATGTGGGTGAAATTTTGATTGGGTTGAAGCCCTTGTACACCGTCCCATATTAATAGGGAACAGAATATTGATAAACATTGAAAGTTAATCGATTTTTTTTTAATGTCAAGTTCTTTCTCTCTTCATATTTCATCTTGAATATGCACTCTCTCTTATATCTTCCTCTTTTTTATGTAACATGTGTATTGATGCATTGATGAGCTTGTTCTTATTTCGTCGAGTGTTTGAGAGGTTTACTAAACCATTGTGCGTTCTTGAAAATTACGATGGCGCAAATTTGTTATTGGTGGAAAATTTGAGATAAATTTATGTCTAGTTCCCGAAGTTTCTTGTAATTATATCAAATGATATTTGAGCTTGTGGGCAATTAAGCTAAAAACCCCAAAATATCACATACTATTTCTGGAACTACAACAAAAAAAACTCACACTATTTATCAAATCTAACCAAAATAACCCATATTGTTTATGGAAGGGAGCAAAATAAATACTATTTCTTGAACTATCACAAAATAACCCACACTATTGTTGAAAGTGAACCACTATTTTTTGAACTACAAAAAATAATTTTTATAGTGAACCAAAATAACTCACATTATTTTTGAAACTATAGTATAATAAAGTACAATATTTTTGAAAGTGAACCAAAATAACCTGCATTATTTATTATGGAACTAAATCATAATAACACAATACTATTTATGGATCTACAAGATAATAACTCACACTATTTCTGAAACTACAGCATAATAACCCATATTATTTCTGGAACTACAGCATAATAACACAATTTGTGAAATTGAACCAAAATAACTCACATTATTTATGGAACTACAGAATTATAACCCACATTATTTTTGGAACTACAATAAAATTACCCACACTAATTCTGAAAAATGAACAAAAATAACTTACACTATTTCTGAAACTACAGCATAATAACCCATATTATTTCTGGAACTACATCATAATAACCGACACTATTTCTCAAAGTAAACCAAAATAGCTCACATTATTTTTGAAATTACAGAATTATAACCCACACGATTTCTGAAACTGAAGAAAATAACATATATTATTTCTGGAACTACTGTAAAATTACTCACACTAATTCTAAAAATGAACCAAAATAAATTACACTATTTCTGAAACTACAACATAATAACTCATATTATTTTTAGAACTACATCATAATAACCCCCACTATTTCTGAAAATGAACCAAAATAACTCATACTATTTCTGGAATTACAAAATTATAACCCACACTTTTTTTGAAACTGAACTAAAATAACGCACACTATTTTTGAAACTACAATAAAATTACCCATACTAATTCTGAAAATGAACTAAAATAATTGACCCTATTTTGAAACTACAGCATAATAACCCATATTATTTCTGGAACTACAACATAATAACCGACACTATTTCTGAAAGTAAACCAAAATAACTCACACTATTTCTGAAATTACATAATTATAACCCACATTAATTCTGAAACTTAACAAAATAACATATACTATTTCTGGAACTACTATAAAATTACTCACACTAATTCTAAAAATGAACCGAAATAACACATTATTTCTGGAATAAAACAAAATAAATATTATTGTTGGAACAATAGCAAAATAACCGACACTTTATGGAACTATGGCAAAATAGCACACTTGATTTCTGAAATTGAACCAAAATAAACATTGTTTCTGAAATTACAACAAAATAACAAAATTATTTTTGAAATTGAACTAAAATAACTTACAGTATTTCTAGTATTTCTGGAAGGGAATAAAGTAAAGACTATTTATGGAAGGGAATAAGGTAAAGACTATTTCTAGAACTAAAATAAAATAACAAATACTATTTCTGAAACTGAACCAAAATAGCCTACACTATTTCTGGAAGAGAACAAAGTACACACTATTTCTGAAAGTACACCAAAATAACTCATACTATTTCTGAAACTGAATCAAAATAACTCACACTATTTTTTAATTAAACCCTGTATTATTTCTGGAAGTGAACAAAATAAACACTATTTCTAAAATATAGCAACATAACCCACACTATTTCTAAAATTGAAACAAAATGACTAACACTATTTATGGAACTGCTGCAAAATTACACACTATTTACGAAACAAAACCAAAATAATCCACACTATTTCTGGAAGAGAAGAAAACACGTAGTTAACGAACCAGTTGTTTTTTTATAGATAAGTAGTGCAAAAACTAAGTTTTCTAGAACCGAACTATTTCTTGATCCGAAAAGAAACCACTAATGATCAATCTGAAAGACCAATTATATCATACAATTTACCTCAAAAAAATTCATGATACTTCCAATCAGAGCATATTTATAGATTTCTTTCGAAATAGATTTTCTTTTATAAAATTTTGGTGTTTTGTTATGGTTTTAGATTCGAATTTGAGTACAAAAAGCATCTAAGAGATGTTTTTTAGATCATCTATCTAATTTTAACAAAAACACAATCTATTGGATCGTTTATTTACTGCATATTAATTTACTGGGGTATACGTACGGAAAGTTTGTTTCATGATAACAAAAGCTAAAAAATTTGCTGAACAGATGGCAGTGTACTTCGCATTTGGTGCGACATATATACAGGCTGCGTATATTTGTTGAAAGCAAGATTTTCAAAGATTTTGCTTTCAAATTGGTGGGACTCTGACACGTGGATATGCAGCATGTATGCTAATGGCTTTCGTATCCTCCATCGTCGCTTTCGTGTTTAATGGGTAAGGTAGTGACATTAACTGACGGAATGGGGCTTCCGTCAGGGGTAACGGCTGGAGAAAAAAAAAGTTTGGTTTTTCACGTGGGCTTTTTTTCTAGTTAGAGGATTTAGTTTTTGTCCTTTTTGATTAAATTTCAAGTCCTTTACATTAAATAAAATTGTTAGATAATTTTTTTATTAAAATAAATTTAGTTCAAACCCTTTTGATCAAAGTTCTTAAAATTTTCGAGCGCATTGCTGCCTCTGAAAGCAAGAACTCAGTGGAGAGAGAAGACCAACCGAAGCAAATTGTGGTGGTTGCCGGAACGGGGGTGTTTGGGTGGCGCGGCAATGTCGATGGGGACTGACAGCACTTGGGTTGGGAAGAAACCGCTGCGGCGCATCGGCGGCATGTCCGACGCCCTCTCCATCGCTTCGGATCTCGGCTTCTCCGTTGCCGCTCCTCCTACTCAGGTAAACCCTCGCTCTCCTTTCTGCACATTTCTATGTCCTCCATGTCCAATTTCACTGTTTGGCTAGTTTGGACCTCGAATTAGCTCCAACCCATGGTGCTTTTACTCCCCATGTTTTAGCTTTTCCTACATTTTCCAGATTTCTGATCTTAATTTTGAAAACCCAATTGGAATTAAATAGTTATATGTTAGTGGAAGAAGAAAGCTGATTACTTGGTTAAGTTTGTAATGTGGCAGCTTCCTGATTTGAATTTCAGAGAAGTTTGAATTATACTTTTTTGATGTAGGAAGAGCTTCAGAACTTGTCCAGTAGTACTGGTGAAAGGGGTGATGACTTGATAAAGGTTCTAAGGGACCTTACCTCTGTACAGAGAAAAATAGCTGATCTGCAAGTTGAACTCCAAGGGAGAAAGGTGAGCTGCTGGGGTCTCTTCTTTTGTGTTTCGAGTTTGCGAGGTTATCTTATCTGTTGAACTGGCTTGAGATTATATTCTGTAGGATGATAAAAACGTAGCACATTTGACACATGCGAGTGAAATGGAGAAGAAGTGCGAAACTTTAGCAAGGATCACTACCATTTTGAAAGATGTAATTCAAAATAAGGTAATTCGTTGTGGTACATTGTTGTGTGTTGTTTTGTTATTGTAGTACATCTGATTTATTATTCGATTTGTTTATCTTTGTCAAATTCTGGATTGATTTAATATCTGTAATATCAAATGGACCATAGCATCTCCTTTTAAGCAATTGTTGCATTTCCTATCAAGAATACGCTTTTGTATATATGTCCAGGCTAGTAGTGTTATAAACTGATGCTTTGGTTATCACATTCTTTGAAAATTGAATTCTGGTGGCATAGAAGAAAAAATTTAGAGTCTTATCATTCATTGAGTTCCTCTTTTATGCCTCCTAGATTTGTGTAATGTATGGCATAATAAATAGTTGACGTAGTTCATATGCATGTTTAACTCTTAATAACACCCCCCTTTAGATTGTTTGTCAATAATACCTCTGTATATATTTTGTTTCAAATCACTGGCAGGATCGCATCATAGCCCGTCTCCAACAACCATATTCACTCGATTGCATTCCAGTCGAAGCAGAGTATCAGGTTGGTTATGGTTTGTGTTCAGCAGTGTAAAATCTATTCGGTTTGAATTCTTGTAGGTTGTCTTGTATTTTATATTCTAGGCTATGATTATATTGGCCATTTTATATTGACCAGTCCAAGTGTTTGTTGCTAAATCCAAGTGATATTTTATAGGAGTTTAGAGTCATCAAAACAACTGTTGGGAAGTTGGGACAAACTTAATCATATGTCAAATTGTAAATTATGCATTAGAAAAGTATGAAACAAAATTTTTTAGCTGTTGTGGAAATATAAATCTGGGCAGGACCTCTACAGGACTATTTGTATTTTCTTGTGAAAAGACTGTTTTCTTAATGTTTGTGGAATCTTTCGCTTGGGCCTGTGCAGAAACAATTCTCTGAATTACTGATGAAGGCTGCTAGTGATTATGGGGCGTTGACAGCATCAGTTGCAGATTTCCAGTGGAGTCAGACATTTAAGGAGCCTCCTTCGGTTTGGGGGGTATGATTGCAGAAGCTTCTCGATTCTAAATTTCTGAGAGTGCATGTAGCATAGTAGTTCTTTTTCCATGTTATTTGCTTCAATTTTGAGAATATTCCTGATGTTGCTTTGTTTATAAGTTATAAGACATTTGGTTATGGGCAACTACGGTGTATGATACTGTTCCAATTTGCTGATAATAGCACTAAAAGAATTGTTTGCTAATTAAAGACGCGGAGTCAAACATCAAAGATCTTTTAAGGATTTATATCTGATCTACCATGTACTGCGATCAGGATGTGCAAATCCATAATGCAGATATATAGAACTTTTACGTTGGGAAATTACTTGTGCATGATGTGATCTTCATTTTGTATAACTGATGCAGGAAATGCTTCGTCCAATTCCTGTGGCCTTAGCATCATGCACCCGGTTCTTTGAAGCAATGTCTGCCATGAGGGAATCATTTTCAACACTTCAGCATCTCAGAGTTGGTCATACTGATGCGTCATCACCTATAACACCAGGCAAGGATTCTTCCCGAAGAATACCAGATGATTCCGAATGTGTAACTCCACCTCCTTGGAGAAGTGAACCAAGCTTTGATGACTTAGCTATCAGAAGCTCACGGAAGCCTGAAGTCGAGCATCGAGAATCAGAGGATGAAAACAGTGGGGTGGATGGAGCTAGCCACCGGAGATTGTCATGGCCTCCATCAGTTAAAAACAACGGTGTTTAGTCAGACTGACATTCGTTGCTTGTTACTCAGTGTATGTGTTTGTGTTTGTGTGAAATAGTCATTGTAATAGGCCTTTGCAAAAAAATTGTGTGGAAATGTTGAGTTAATCCCGCCAAACTTATATTCTTTTCGTAGCATTTGATAGGCATTTTTGTATCACGAGCAGATCTCGTTGGGTTTTAACAATTGTCGTTAATGAGATTTGTGCTCGAGAAGTGGAGGCTGAGTGTTGAGTGTCGATAAACCAAATGATCATGTGAAGATCTTGTTATTCTTTGACCTTGTAAAAATAAGACATTCAGAAGACACCACCAAGTTCTCAGTAGCTCTATACAATTATACAGTCAATTCTCAACAGATCAGCCAGTAACTCCAGGAAGGTTATCATAGCCCCTTTCACATTTTAGGTATTGTAGTTGGGCGATGATTTTCACAGAGTACTTTTAGCTTCTCACAAACTCCAACTCAAATGGAACGGATAAAGTTAAACAGGAGCGTGTGAGAAGTTAAATATAGTGTATTTATCATTTCCCTTGTGGTTTGGCTTCCAATTATACTTTTATCGACGCTATGTTGATTTTAATACTTTACGAATGTACATAACGTTGATGTCTACAACACTTCTTTCATAATAACTAATTACGTTACTGTTATGTCTTATCAAATTAAACTTTACATAAACAGGAGTTTTTTTTATTTTTTTATTTTTTGGTAATAAACGGGAGCTATTATTAGCACTCGAATAATGTCGTTCTACGTTAATACTTTTATATGTGCAATATATTTCTTCAATAAATAAGAAAAATCATATTTATTTAAAATATTTTCATATGGCATTTGGTTGCATCCTGTGCAGTTCGTGCGTGAAAATGAAAGATCAAATGCAAATATTATGCACCCATCTCAATGTGGTGTAGGCTGTAGCAACAAATGCACATAACTTCGCCGCGTTAAATGTTCCAAATTCTGCATGCACCTTTCACATCTCCCACCCTTAAAAGATGTACAGCCTTCTGATCCGTAAAAACCCCAAAACGAGGAGCTATGACTTGGTCTGGAGGTGGTAATGGTTTGTGTTTGGGTTTATCCATACCTTGTTGTATTCGTGTCGAATCATGAGTTGGTCAACACGTAAAACGATAGGTAAATTAATATCGTGCAAAAGTAGTTTACACGTTAGCTCATATAAGAGTCTTAAATTCACCACGTCAATTATCATACAATTAATCAGACCAAAATAACACCTTGAAGCAATTCCAATACCTTAACGTTCAACAACAGAAAATCAAAACTTTGTGACCAATTGAAAATTATCCCAAACTTAAAAGGTGTGAAATGTAGTTCACCTTTTTTTGTATGGATTTCAAGTTATATAACACGTCTTGTTAAAAAATGCAAGCTCTAACTCTGACTCACGAGCATTCACCCAAAAGTTTAGGCTCGAACTATTGCAAATGACGCTTTACCAAATGACGTAAAATAATAATGTCTATATATTCTAGTGCATGTTCATCTCCACCGATCCCTTCTCCCTACCACTTAACCATTAACTCATTAATGCTAAACAATTGAAGCCGCATTTATTATGCTAAAGGAGTCAAGCTTTGTTTTAGTTGAAATAAAATTTGATTGAACAATTGAAACTATGTATATTATTATATATCAACGTCGTCCATAAAAAAAATTAATATTGTTGCCTTCGCTGCTAAGAAACGAACCACCCCAACTTCAACATTCCTATACACAATTATTAACCAAGTTCGTCAAATATTACAAAATCAATCAAATTATCAAAACAACCTCCCCTCCTCCTCCTCCTCCTCCTCCTCCTCCTCCTCCTCCTCCTCCTCCTCCCAATTGACACGTAATTACCATAACTAAGTGCCACCACCAAACTTTTAGACTTCTAGTAAAAAAGAGATTTTTCCGTGTGGTCGAAACATGTGAGTCATCAGATGAATAAAAACTCAAACAAAAATGTATATTCTCTGTAACATGAAGATATTTATAAAAAAATACCGCATTAACTTACTTATTTCTTACCGCGTACCTCACGTATCTCTCTTTTACCACTTTGATTGTATATAAGCAATAACGCACAGACACGTATCTTACTTCGATATATGACAACTCATCCTTGGAGCGCGTACCAAATGTAGATAAGCGGGCCCCGCGTGACAGATCAGCTGCCAGCAAGTTACGGGAAAAGATGAATCATCATCCAACTTCCAATAACATGCGTCATGACTCATGCATGGCCTTTGACAGCTTTCTCTGTTTTTTTATTTTCTTTTCAGAAATTGAGGATTTGGAGCCACTTGCTTCCCCCATCTTACGAAATTATTTCAGCTAAAAGACGGTTCCGTTCCAACGGCTGCCTGGGCCCTACCGCGGAATCACAGATTGTTCGGTTCAGATGCGGCCAAGGAGTTCGCGGGTCCCGCTGTTAATCATTGTAATTCCTGATCGTGGTGGGGTCATGCACTGTGAAGGGATAGTCTACGGTGCAGCGGCCCACAGGCCAGCCAACAGAGGCCGCATGTCTATGCCAAAAGTTTAAGGTTCAAAACGTCCACGGTCATGCTCTAACCAAAGTTACACGGTTAGGCTAATGGGGTTGGCAATTGTTTTGCTAGGATTAAATCTGAACGGTTGCTTTATTTGAGTTTCTAAGCAACGGTTGAGATTGTTTTGACCCGGATCATGCTTAGCCCTTGCGTTTTAACTTTTAACCAACATGTAGGATCTCATTGTTGGACCCAGTGGATGTGGCTACACAAATCACTTGAATCCTAGAATGGGAAGAACTCGAATTGAACGTGATAACAATTTCAAAATGTACAATCTGTAACAAATAAGGACTTAGGAATAAACTTGTGATCAACTTCAGATATATGCACCTTTAAGGCTAAGAGGGACTTGAGCATCAAAGGGTACATAGCCGGAACCACCCGCCCGGTGCTCGGAAGTCTTGACCTAGGTTTGTTTTTGTAAGTGTGTCTTCTTTTGCTTTACACGGGAATTTTTTTATTCTTTTGAATTTTACAATGCGATATTCATTTTTGAATTTCTCTAATTTATGGGAGAGAGTATACAAATTTGGGATGACACAATATCTTGTTATGTTTGATTCTAAAAAGGGTGGGTGGATTTGAGTTTTTTGGTTTTCTCCTCTAATGCAAAAACTTTATATTATTATATTTTAAGTTTTTAAATTTGAATCCGTTCAATTTTTGACAATTTAAGTATTCGTATCGAAGATGGTTGAAGTCAAAACTCGAATCTTATTTTACGCTAGTTGAATAACATTTTTCGATGTTGACATAGTAACACGACACACCTACGTACACCATTTTATGGTTTTACCAACCAAAGTCAACTTTGCTGCGATTCTGACTCTATCCAACCAATACCATTGCGGGCTACTCCGTTGGATTGCAACCACATTCCATTTCGATCCTTCCTTTTAGTTTTATCAACTTTCTAACCCTCAAACTTTTAATGTTACGTCATGTTAACAATTACATGCAAAACTATTTTGGGGATTTATCATTTGATAACTACTCTTTACAATACACTCACTCTACACATAGAGATGATGAAGATAGTGAAAAATTTGAACCTCATAGGAACTCTATGTGGTACTAAGTCACTATGTATCTTACCATGCAATGTATAAAGTGTAAAATATTGTACTAATTCATTATATATAAATGATTATGGTGTGTTTAAACTTCTTTCATTAATTACTACATATTTTCTACACTCACAATATTTGTCAGCTCGCTATATAATCAACTTGATAGTCATTCTGTTAAATCTGCTAGTTTTTCCGTTCAATCAGTTGCAAAAAATATGCTCACTCACACCATATATGTGCTGTCCGGCTGTCAGCCTTCACTTTTGTTCTTTCAAATTGGATTTGGAAATTTGGAAACTTGGACATTCAAATTTGGGTTGAAAAAAAGAGAAATTGTAATGCACGCCTTCCAATTTTGGATGAAGTACGAGAAGAAACTATAAAGTATATAGTATACGCTCACACACAAAGTCTATGAATTTTTTTACTTTGGTTGTTAAAATTGAACAAGAGAGAAAGAGAGTAAAAGAGAACATGGGAGTGAGGAGAAAAGGGAGAGAGGTTGTTTTTTATTTTTATTTTTTAAATTAGAGATGACAAACTTACTGGTAGATGAGGTTTAAAAAAAAAAGCTTTGTTTTGTAAAATTACGTTACTGTTCTTAAATTTTTTTTTGTGATAGAAGATAAAAATATTTTTTCACCATCTTTTGATTGATAAAGAGAATTTCATAATGTAGTTTTGGATATCTATACCCGTTAATTTTCGATAATCCCATCTAGCCTCGACCCTTTTTCCAGGCCTACTAAAGCATATAGAGTTTGTAATTTATAAAAAATAAAAAATAAAAGACCCCACGTTCTCTCTTCCACATTTTTTCTACAATTCCTCTTTTTTTTTAAATATTTTATATTTACACGTAAATGTGTGGGCTCCGTTATATATGAGAGGACGGTAAAAATCAAAACACATAAAATTCAAGGGCCAGAGCGAGAACAAACGGTATATGATTAAATCACAGGGTACAAAGCATGTAGACGAGCGCAGGCGATAATAGCTCGCTGACACGCAAGTCGCGCGGTAATTTCCCAGATTTCGTCGAATTTCCGGCACCTCTTCTCCCCTTGTCTTCTCTATAGGAATTTCTCTGACTCTCTCTCTCTCTCTCTCTCACTCATCCCCCAAACGACAGCTACGGAAGAGGAGAGAGAAAGTGGTGGCGGGAAGCACATGAGATCCGCAGGAGGGTCGAATTTACCATTATACCCATCTCCCCGGCTGCTCCCGTCACCCTCCTCATAAATTCCCCCCAACCGACGTGTCCCTGCCGAGTCGATCCGCCCCCTCTCCTCCTTCGGACACGACACCTTCCTCGTCGCCTTCGAATCCAAGCAAATCGTAAATATCCCAAAAAAGAAGGAAAAGAAGGAAATTTGAATAATTAAAAAACGGAAAACAATCTGGAAAAAAGATGAGACCTTTGCTCTGGAAACCTCCAGAGGGTTCTTCTTCCCTCCGCCGTTGATTCGTCCACGTGGACTCTCCCATTCTATATCTTTCCTTCTTCCGGCGTGCCTTTGCCCTCTGTTATGAAGTTCGCCGGTGATCGCTTTCTCTTCTTTCCATGGAATTTCCTTCTTTATCAACAAGGTCCTTTTTTTTTATTCTCTCTCTCTCTCTACCCTTTCTCTCTCTAACATGCATTCAATGTATAACATTGTGTATTTATATATTGGATTTTGGGTTGTTATTAATTTGTGAAATGGGAATTGTGGGAAGCAGTGTTTGGTGAAGAATTGGGCAGAAAGCATGAATTTGATGAAGAAAGGTGACGGTGGCCGCTGCATTTTCCCCCTCACCGGTTTGCAAATTGGGTAACATTCTTCAGAATTCCACATTTGCTACTTGAGTTTTTATTACTTAATTTGCTTAAATTCTCAAGTACCCTTTTGGTTTTGATCCTACAAACACAATATTTCTGGGCCAGAATTGGGTTTTATGGCATAAATTTAATTGCTTGAAAAAAAAAAAAAAATATATATATATATATATATATATGTACACAAGTCTGTAATTTAGCATTGCTAAATGCAGAGAAAACCTTATGATTTTTCATCTTTTGAAACATAAGATGTACTGATGTTTTCGGGGTTTTTTCTTTTTATGTAAATGATGAAGTGATTTGGTTTGTGCTTTGTGCTATATATGGTTGCAGAGACTTGCAGTCTTACCTTTCGGATCTTAGCCTTTTCCTGGCCCTCGAAAGCAAGAAATTCTATATCTTGGTGGACAATCGGCCATGGCTGGGCGACCTAGGTTCGCGGTCAGCGCACTTGTGGCAATTGATGGTTACCAAGGTTAGACTTTAGTCAGTAGTCACTACACCCTCATTGATACTCAACTTATTAGTTTTTTCAATTGTATTTTACGGAGGATCAAAGTTTATATTGGTTTGATTTTTTCAGTCAAGGTTGTCTCCTTTTGCAAACACTAAAGTACGGAAGGTGAGAACGGAAGGAAATGATGCTTGCTCTAGACCTAAGCCTGCAAAACCAAAGAAGCTTGCTAGGTGGTTCTCATTAATCAAGCATCAGAAGAAGGTGTTGTTACCTGTAAAGAAGCTGCGGAGTTCTTTACTTTTAAGCAGGGAGTTGCATAGGACCTTGTATGGTTTTATTGTATTTGAAGTTGCGTGGAGCAATGTCCGAGGTATCAATTACATCAATGAGCTTCAGGTATCAATCCTTTTTCTATATCCTTGAACAGTTGTTTGTAGTTCTTTGTTAGTGCTCGTGTTCTATAGTTTATGTGTCCATTGCAGACTGATGCATCGCTGGCTATAGAGGCTAAAGTCATGCAAAGATGGGAATTTGACAGTATTGCTGAAGCTGCAAGCTGCATATCGTCGTGGTTCTCAGGAACAGTCTCTGAGCAGCTACAGTTGAAGGAACTTCTGAATTCTGCCATAGGTAGCATTCTTTGCCCTCATGATTCCTGATTTTTTTGGTCATCGACGTGTTAATAACTTTATGACATGGGGTTTTCCTCTTTTGGCATATGAGCATGGGATTTGTATACGTAGTAGGAATATGGGGATGCCATTAGCGGTCAATTGTTTGGTTAGTCAAAACAATTAGTGCAGTATTGAAAACAGTAAGAGACATTTTAGGGCTAATAATTGACATAGCTTCATTGAATTGTTTCACGAGGTATGTCCCTTCTAAAGAAAAAAAATATTAGATCTCTGACATGCAGTGAGCCTTAAGGCGCAATGTATTCATCTTTGCTTGAATCTGTATGAGTTTTGCTTGAGAATAGAATTCTGTGATACGTATTATGAATTAAACGTTAAAAAGTTCTAACACCAGCATTAATGGAAGTCAAGATTGTGAGATGATCAGATACATTGTTTAATTACTTGGATAATCTTCTTAAAGTACTGGGAATACGGATCCCTTGAAGCTCACAGGGAGAAATTCCTTTTGGACATTTTTCCTTTGATGGTTTATTTGGATAGATTTATATTTGGAGAATTTCTTTATCTGCATGAAGTGTTGTTATACTGTGCTATTAGATTGCTGCTGGAACTACTATATCTCTTTTACTACCAATTGAAATGAGGATTCTATAATTTTAATTAAATTTTTTACTTTTCCAGGAGAAGTTTTCTACGATGCTGAAGAGTATCCAGAGACAGAAACTATGGCCGTTGTTGATGAAAATATCTCCTACAACAATCTGACTTCCGAGGAAGATTCTCTCCACTGCTTCAGTCACAATTTTAGTGTTCATTCTGACACCTGTGAAAATAGGGCCGCTGTACCACATTCACCACCTCCACCTACTGGACCCTATAAGAGAAGGAAAATAACCGCGTGCATTAGTGGTGGAGTTGAAGTAGATACTTATTCTGAGGAAACGCAAAGCCCTGCCAGTGACTGCGAAAATTCCGAGACGTACAAATGTTACCGTGAAGATGAAATGCAAAATTCTGAGACGTATTCCTGTTACTGTGGAGATGAAATGCAAAACTCTGAGACGTATACCTGTGACTCTGAAGATGATATACCGGTGACCGCGAGGGCCTATATCAGTGACTCTGAAGATAGCGTTAAAGCTACTCCGTTCAGCAAAGATGCTATACCTGTAACTGTCAATACCTATACTGGTGAATGTCTAGATGCTGTTGAATCTACACAGTACAGGGATGTGCTGATTTTGTTCAGGTTCAATGATCGTGACCTCCCATTTAAACTAAGAGAAATAATAATGTCTGATCTCCGGTTACTGACTTTGCTTGAGGCTGGGCTTCCATCTTGGGTTATCTTCCTTCAGTCATACCCAGGGTTTTGCCATATCTATCGCCCGTGGATGTGCCCTCTGGCAAGAGCATTGTATGTGCTGATCTCAGTTGTCACTGTTCTAATTGGATTTTATGACCTATACAAAAATGTTCCAGTTCTGAAGGTAACTGCATCTCGTCTTTGTGGACCTCTATTTGATTGGATAGAGACCTGGTCGATGATATCAAGGATTAAGTACTTGGGAACAATGCTATTTCTACACCACTCTCAGAAAGCTGTTCAGTGCTTTCTGGCGATCAAGAGTACCACTCTCTCCTTTTTTTCAGTACTAGCTCAGCCATTGGCAGAACCTCTTGTGGAGTGTTTTGGATTCCTCCTTCCAGTATGGAACGTGCTTGTTGATGTGTTAGAGAGCCTCTTTTCAGTCATTTGGATTCTGATTGGATCTGCACGCAGTCTAGTGGGGAACCTGGTACAGGTTTTAGTGTTTCCAATATTATTTCTCCTGTCAGCTGTCTGGAGCATTGGTAGGTCGTGAAATTCTTTGGATTACCCATCTTTTGATTCAAATAATCAATGGCGTTGTACAATTCACAAAAAAAATCTTGTACTCATGGCATGTACTCTTGTTTGCATTTTGTTGCAGGAACTTCCATTGTATATCCTATATTTAGGATTCTATGGGAAGCACTCTATGCTCCGGTTCGCATGGTCATTGCACTAGCCAATGTCATAGCCTTTATTGGTGCATGTATATATGACACGCTTCGAGATATATGGCAAGTTATTAGCAGCATATTCCGGTTTGCTTCTGCCTCTCAGGCAACTGTGAAAACGGTTGAAGTTTCCATATGGCGTTCGCTTTGGAATGACCTCTTTTCTCAGGTTGGAAGAAAAAAGTATTAATGTAGTTTCTATTTGTAACAGTGTCTGCTAGAATGGTTTTATTGACCCCCATTCTCTTCTTTTTTTGGTTTCAGGTTTTCCGTGCTGTCAGGAGTATATTAAATGGTTTTGTTGCATTCTTCATAGCTTGTAACAGGCATCGCCTTAGGTACGCTCTTATTTTCTTTGGCGTCTTTATCTTGTTTTTAGTGATCTGCATTTTTTCTGCTCTGTGGGATGCATACACATTTGTCATGGTTGCTTAGGCCGTCTTTAGACCGTATTTGATGCCCAGGACAGAATATGCTGATGATGAAGTTGGAGATTTCAATTCTATTGATTTGGAAAACGTTTGCTCGCTGGTAGTTTGTAGGTTGTTTGCCTATGTAGTCACTGGTAGTTCAGCATGATCAAGAATATCCCGTTTCTCCCGGTCCTGCAGTGCGAATAATTGCTTTTAATTATTTGTAGACCTATGTAAGATTTTGTTATAAACCTGTGCTAATGATTATTTTATGTGATTGTTACAGCATTTACAATCATATGCAAAAGTTTATCCAAAGAATCCTGGATCGAACCAGGAGATCACGGCGTGAAGTTTCAAGACGTTATAGGCCCACCGGAGAGACTCGGAATATGGTTAGTTTTCTAATGTGGGAAACTTTAGATCATGAATTTCACTTCCCTGCACAAGGTTGTAGCACAGAGATAGAATTGCTGCACCGATAATTGTCAACCGATTATTTTGGTTTTGGCTTTGCAGTTTGAAGTAACAAGGAAAATCAACATTGAATAGCGTTTACCACAGCTGTTGGAGGATAACACTATCGAGACGGTACTCTGTTTGGGAAGTGCCTGCCGGGTTGTGTATAAAACCACCTTCGACAATGTATGAAACGCTTTCTGCCAAACAAGAGAACGTAGAAGATGTCGAGACGGCGACATGATACTAGAGAATGTAAAAGGTGCTTATCGTGCATGTAGCACCCATGTCTGAATACACATCATAGGAAGAGCTCGGTTTCTTTTTTGTCCTTAATTCTTTCCAATCTTTGTTTCTATTTGTGAATTGTGGAGGGGCAAACTATGGAGTTCAGTGTATATAATAGCGAATGAGTGTTGCACTAACGAAGTTCCAAAAACGCTACTATGACATCCCAAATCAGTAACACAATGTTATGCGTTTTAACTTTTAACGGCCTCACATGGCACGTCTTTGTTCATTTGGGATGTCACAACGACGTATAAGTCCTCCTGGTTAACTAGAAATCATAATCTGGATCCAAACATAAAGGAAAGACTAAATACATAAATGCCAAATCCCACATACAAGAGTTACTGACGTTTTGCAGAACGAGCAACATAAACAAAGTTGATTAACAACTAAGAAATGTCTTAAACAAAACTAAACTCCTATTACTTGACAACATACAATTCATAGAACAAGTTCCTCCACTTCCAATAAGAGCTTGGTGGTATCAAATCTGTACGGCTCCTCCAGTTTGGTGCAACATTGCATCAATCTCATCACCGTCCTCCATTTCCAACTGAAACACGAAAAAAAGGTCACAAACAATTAGCAGATAAGCAGAAAACGCATGTGGCTGTAGGCAAATGTGCGGCCAAGTGTTTGCAATGGCGAGTTAAACAATGTGCATCAAGCGTTTGCAATTGTGAGCGTGCGTATGTGAGAGAGTGGATAGGAGGACCTCATCAGGGGTCTGCTCTGCTCGTAGACGACGGCCATCAAACAAGAAGGCAATTGAGTTCATCTCCACAGATTGGCGATCACAATATGCATTCATAAGCTTCTTCAGTTGAGTGCTTCGCTTGATCCTAAAAAACACTTCATTCCCATCCTGCAACGAAATACAAAAGCATTACTTCCATCCTGCACCGCAACATCTCATTCACATACTTTTCATGACGACAAACTGTCTTAACCACCACTCATAATCAAATTTGCAATCACCAAGTAGGAAGAGTCAAACTCCATCACAACATCGGAATTGAATGAACAAAAGTGTTGTAACGGATACATTTCACCAAATCCGCAGTTTGTGCACTAAACTGTCAATCGCATAAAAGGAACAGCGCGAGAACTAAATTCATACGAAAAAGCTGGAGTTCCAAAGGCCATTAAACACAAAACACATCTCCATTTGTCATCACAAACGACTACATAAAACAATGGCAAGCGTATTGCAAAACTATAAGACCACAAACAAAACCAATTGCTTGCGAGGCGAAACTGCCATGATCATAATAAAAAAAAACTAACAGTAGTTTAACAAGAACAAAAGGGATAAACAAGATATCGACACAATCACAAGAACAGATGGCAGACAACAAATAAATGAACAAAACAGCAGCAAAACACAGCCTAATCAGAACATTAATCTAATGCCCTAATCCCAGCAAAAAACAGGCTGTGAAAATTGATCAACCCCACTAATTTATGCATTAATTTGCCAAAAAAAAAATTAGCAGTACTCAAATCATAACAAATTAAACAGATATTCTTCGAACAAAAAAAAGGGGAGAACCCAAATTTTTCTCAGAACCCAGAAATTTAAAATCCCAAGCGAATCGGAAACCCCAATCAAAACAAGAAACATAAAAATAAAAAAAATCAAGTAAATTATATACAGAAGGGTAAAGTTTGATGGTGAAAAATAGAGACCTGTCCTTTGACTTTGAGGTTGATGTGGGCGGCCTGGTCGTTGGGCTTCTTGTCCTCTTCCTGCTGCGGAGTCGACATCCTCCCCTTCTTCTTCTTCTCCTTCTCCTCCTCCTCTGTAATCGGTATGTGAAGCAAAATTAGGGTTCCTCTCCTTGATTTTTGTTTGCACCCGCTGTCGCGCTTCCACCGACGGATCTTTTCAGTACCCCCGCCAATAGATTTCCTATACGTGTAAGAGTTTGATTGGTTTCTGATGGGCCTCGTGAGGTTCATAAATCTCCAGTTTTTGGGCTCAAATTCCCAAGTCATTTATTACATCGGGCCTTTGAGGTCCTCCGGGCCCGATAAGCTTTTGGGTCAAGGATAATCAATCTTGTTAACAACTGAGTTGTTTAGATTTTTTTTTTATTTAAAAAAAAAAAAATATTTATACTAAAGGAATGAGAGTTCGGTTAAGCCACACAATGGACAACCTAATTTAGTATCGAATTCGCCATCCACGAGAGTCGAACGTAAGACCTCTCATTTCCAAGTGAAGATGAATACTATCAGACCATAATACTGACAATGAGTTGTTTAGATTTAGAATGTAAAGCATGTGTATAAAGGTTCAAATCTCTTGTTTAAAATATTCCCTTCTAAGGTCATTTTCATGAGACAATTTTCAGGGTGTCCAGCTGTCTGGTACATCTAGTGTCATAATATGAGTAGTTGAATTTTTTTTAACATATTCAACTACTTTTATTATGACACTTAATGTATTGGATCAGGTCCTGGCGCATTTAAAAATCTCTCCATCTCCGAAAAAAAACTATTTGCCAAATTTAGCCGTAAGAGCAACTTCACCGTTGCAAAGGTCCCCTAAGGCTATTCACTATCTAATCCACCCAGTGAACAGTAACTGCCTTTAATGAACAGTAACTGCCTTTTGCATTTCCATCCCTACACTGAATAGCCTTGACAATAGGCAATAAAATATTAGTATTTTTTTTATTTATAATTAATATTATATTATTTACTTTGTATAAATTAATATTATATTATTAATTTATCTTTTCCTTTTGGAAATCTCTTCCTATCTCTCGAAACTTCTACCATTTTTTTTTTCTTCCTTCCCACTCTCTCACTCCCCTCTCCCTCATTGTCTTCCCTTTTTTCTCCGGCCGACCGTCTCCCTCCCCGCTCTCTTTTTCTCCCCCATTTCTCCCTGTTTTCTTCCTCAAAGGAGGAAGTTGCGGATTTTGCACCTGATTTGGATCGAAAGACCAGCAGGTCTTTCTTTTTGTTCCTCAAAGCAGAGAGAGCACTACAAATTTGAAATCACAAATCAAATTTCTACTATAATTTATGTTTTACAACTCCAAATTTAATTTAATTTTTTCCTACAAATTTATGGAGAAGAGCACTATAAGGTAATTGACTTCTGCGTTTACCGCATATTTTTATATTTTGTGTGCTTTCTGTTTCGTTTTTTCCAGAATTCGGCGAGCTCCGTGACCAATCTCGGCCAATCTCGACCACGGTTGTTACTCACAGTGGTAGAATCTTGTTCCTTTTCATTTTAGCATCATTTTTGTGCTTAAATTACAAATTTTAATGGAGTTTTAAGTCGAGATATGGATCGGGATGAATCCCTGCCAAATATTCCGGTGTTCTCCCTTGAAGGTTCCGATGACCCATGTTTTAAATCGTGGCTGACGTCGCCCAGACGTCAGCCTTGCGTCACGTGGCCTCTCGGGCAGGCAACTCCTGCCGGGCCCCTCCCTCGGGCCCGCTCGGGCTCCATCGCCAGCACACGCTGGACCTCCCCACTCGGGCTCTCTAGCCCTGTTTGAGAGCTAGTCCATCGGGCAATAGCCCACAGTGGAACTGCTCTAAAGTTAACAAAACCAGTCTCACCAAAAGGAATGAGGCTATAGAGATGGGCCTAAATTTAGCCCAGCGCAAGCTACACATACCCAGCCCACCTGCCCTTGGATTACTTTTTCGGCGGTCCCACCATGTGCAGCCCACAAATGTGAAGTGTTATAGTGCAGCAGCACCGCATGGAAATAAAATGCAGCTGATGCAAGACGGGCTCTGATATTAATGCCGTTGAAATCAACGGCGGCTGTTGTGGAATTGGGTCAGGTCCTTTTAGTGTTGAATGTGCTTTGTCATTTTGCTTGCCTTATTGCTTTTGCTCTCCAACAGCCTGGCATCTTTTTTTCCCGAAAAGCTTTTAAAAAAAGATGGTTACTTAATACTAAGTATTCTTTTTTATTTGTAATTGAGAAGTATTAGGTTCGATTCTCGTTAAAGTTAAATTTGAATTACATTATTACTAATCTATTGTGAGACTAAGCTCATCTTTTCTCTTAGTATAGATAATATCCTTTGTCAAAAAAAGAAGAAGATAAAAACAACTTTTTTTTAAGTACAAGGCAGGATAAAAAGAAAATTAGGAAACAGTAAAAAATTCCTTTGTTTTCAAACAAAAATGGATGCGTTAAATTCGAGTTTTGAGTTGTTATTATTTTTTTCATGTTGAGATTTTATTTGTTAAAATAATGAATGCGTGTTAACAACACATAATAGAAATTAGTAGATGTGTGAGTGTTTATCATAATTTCTCTTAATTGTATGTAAAGATAATAACTTCTGTAGGGGAGTAAACTATAGTCCTGCTAGAGATGGTAAAAATCAGCCATGCAGTAATCTTTATAATATTATTTACGGGGGTAAAACATTGTCCGGAGATAAGTTTAGCCCTTAATGATTGGAGATGGTCCAAGGGCCGGTTTGGTATTGCTGTGCTTTGAAAAAAAAAACTGTTTCTGCTGTGCTGTGAGATAAGCTCATTTTTGCTGCTTCACGTTTTCAGCTTTTTTTTCACTCAAAACTGTGAAAATAAGCTGTTTTTAAGTGTTTACCAAACACATTTTTGAGCTTAGCTTTTTTTGATACCCACTTTTTATAAAAACACCTCAGTACCAAATCAGTATTAAGTCATCTAATAGTACAGCATAAAAGTCTTTTTTTTTTCTTTTTTTTTTTCCAACTTATAAGTGGAAGACAATAGATTCGAATGTCATATAATGTGACTATGTGAGTTTGATACAAATTTAGCTTATTTTGTAAAATATATAATTGCATCAATGATGCGGACATAGGAAAATATGTATGTGTTTGAAACAAAAACAAGTAAAAACATGCGTGTGCTTTGTCAATATCATGGACAGAACAAAATGGGCTTTTAAGATATGGCCGAGGGAGGGAAGGAGAGAAAGCAACTTCTATAGGCTGCTCTTTTTCCTTTGATATGCAAAATGAACTGATTTCAATTGGTCAATCTAAAGGCGAGATTTATTGTCCGTCTCCTGTCTGCATATTTAGCAATCGAGAATGTAATAGCGGATTCAGAAATTTATATGTGGGACAACTTCTCACATATATAGGTAAATTTGAACTCAGAACATAAAAGATTTGATTAATTTATATAACAATTGAAAGATCTAAATTCAATAGAGATAATTAAATACATTGCACAAAACCCATAAACCCGAACATGAGGTACAAAGTAAGCAAGACATTTTTTAAAATACGAGTTAAAAGAAAAGTTGATAGAATAAGGAGCGGAAGTAAAGATTGCATCAGAATAAGAAGGAGAAGTGAAAAATGGGACCTGGCCTAGAACAAAAAAGAGTTTGAGTTGAGAATTGCGAACACACTTGAATTAAAAGATATTAGACTGATATGCAGCAACAACATATCTTATAGCAGCAAGAAGATAAAAAAGGCAGGATGAGCCAGTGATCTAGTCCCTTGGTGGCTCCATCACTGTGAGAATGTCCTTGATTGAGCACCAGAATGACTGCCAAATAATTCAGGAAAATTCCGAATATTGTTATAAATATGTAACAGTTAGAGAGATAACCTTTTTGTGAATGGAGTGAGGCAAGTGTAAAATATCACAATGTAACTAAAAACACAAGGGGATGGGAAATTAAAGAGGGAGGAATAGATGATCTTATTGATCTTTCATTCTTTCTGTTGTATTCTCTCTATATCATTTAACAGCAGTTGAGTGCTCTATTTATAGAGCGAATCCATACGTACAAATTCTTAAAGTTTGAAATTTACAACTCATAACTTTGAAAATGCAACATTTTGTTTCTAAAGTCTTCATCATATTTGTGTGGGTATTGACAAAGAACTTATGTGGGCATTCATCAGATAGCTGATGGTTTCATCAGCTAATGTTTTCAACTGCCAATGGTTTCAACACTCCACCTTGGATACCCACATATCAACATCAGTTGCCTCATTAAAACCTTGCTTGGAAAAACCCAGGGGGAAAAAACCATAGCGAAGGAAAAAGAGTACAACTTTACCTGGATTGTTGATATAGTATTAAGTACAACTTTACTTGGATTGTTGATATAGTATTAAGTATGCTTATGTTGCCTCGTTAAAACCTTGATAGGAAAAACCTAGTGGGAAAAATCCTAATCGAAGGAAAAAGAGTACAACATGCATGTATCATGGATGCTCCCCCTGATATATATCTCCCCCTGATTCCGCATTCTCCAAATTTAGCTGTTTGGCAAATCGACGTAATCCGATACTTTGCACTAATTTATGAAACGTGCACTTTGGTAGAGACTTGGTGAACAAGTCTGCCAGGTTTTCATTGGAACAGATTTGTCTGACTTCAATAACTTTAGCCATTTGAAGCTCATGTGCACTGAAAAACTTTGGAGATATGTGTTTAGTTTTATTGTCATTGATGAATCCTTCTTTCATTTGGGCAACACAAGCTGCATTATCTTCATGAATGACAGTTGGATTGTTTGTCTTCGAAGTTAGACCACATGAACTCCATATATGATGGATCATTATTCTTAACTAAGAACATTCACGACTTGCTTCATGTAAAGCAAGTATTTCTGAATGATTTGAAGATGTAGCGACTAATGTTTGCTTTGTTGAGCGTCATGAGATCGCTGTATCTCCATTCTTGAACATATATCCAGTTTGTGAGCGGGCTTTATGCGGATTAGAGAGAAAACCAGCATCTGCATATCCAACAAGGACCTGGTCATTTGTGGAGTTCTTTGAGTAGAAGAGACCCATGTCTGTTATTCCACGAACGTATCGCAATACATCTTTGACATCCTTCCAATGACGAATTGTTGGAGCAGAGCTATACCTTGCTAACAAGTTAACTGAAAAAGCTATATCTGGTTTAGTACATTATGCTAAATACAACAAAGCACCTATTGCACTCAGATATGTTACTTCTGGACCAAGGACCATTTCATCCTCTTCTTTTGGATGGAATGGATCTTTCTTAATGTCCAAATAACGAACGACCATTGGCGTGCTGAGTGGATAAGCCTTATCCATGCCAAATCGCTTTATAACTTTTTCAATGTAAGTTGATTGGTGGACCAAAATTCCACTAGCACAATGCTCGATTTGCAGGCCGACACAATATTTTGTTTTCCCAAGGTCTTTCATTTCAATTTTGCTTTTCAGATATTTAGCAGTTTTATTGAGTTCTTCAAGAGTTCCAACTAGGTTCATATCATCAACATATACTGCCACTATAGCAAATCTAGAATTGGATCTCTTAATGAACACACAAAGGCAAAGGACATTGTTGATGTATCTTTCTTTGATCAAATATTCACTGAGACGATTATACCACATTCATCCAGATTGTTTTAGCCCATACAATGATCGCCTTAATTTGATCGAGAGCATACCTCGTGGTTTGTTAGTTGTTTCAGGCAACTTAAGTCCTTCTGGGACTTTCATGTATATGTCAGTATCTAACAAACCACGAGGTATGCTCTCGATCATTCGTTGCCATATAGATGAAAGTCCATAAGTCCCAGAAGGACTTATACATGAAACCCTAAACTGACATATACATGAAACCCTCGTCTGAAACTTTCATGAAACCCTAAATTGACATATACCAGAATGACTTATACATGAAACCCCGTGGTTTCATGTATATGCGACTTAAGTCCTTATGGGACTTTCATGTATATGTCAGTTTGAATGTCATCACTGCGTATCTATATGTTTCAGGCAACTTATAATTGTTTCAGGCAACTTAAGTCCTTCTACGTATTCAGTTGTGCCCTCGTCTTTCTCTTTCGAGGGGCTGAATCTTTTGAACCTGGTGGTCTACCATGCTTCAGGCGTGCACCAGATGAATCATTCGCTGCCACTTTATTTTGTCTAACAGGGACATCAATTCTTGCAGGTGCATTTGCAGCTAGTATATGTGATTTTGTCACTCTTATAGCATCATTAAATGCATCTGACATTTGATTGGCAATACTTTGAAGATGAACGATCATATTCACTTCATTTTTACATTGAGTGCTTTGAGGATCAAAATGAGACAAGGTGAGAACAACCCATGTTAGCTTTTGTCGTTCTTTTGGAACAGTCTTTTCTCCCCCTAATGACGGGAAGACTGTCTCATCAAAGTGACAATCAGCAAAACGAGCTATAAACATATCACCTGTCAAGGGTTCCAAATATCTAATAATAGATGGTGAATCAAAACCCACATAAATTCCCAGTCTACGCTGATGTCCCATTTTAGTGCGTTGCGGTGGTGTAATATGCACATAAACAGCACAACCAAAAACTTGTAAATGTGAAATGTTTGGCTGATGTCCAAACACGAGTTGTACTGAGGAGTATTGGTGGTTGGCTATAGGCCTCAATCGAACCAATGATGTAGCATGTAAGATGTCATGTCCCCATGCAGAGACTGGCAAGTTTGTTTTCATAAGTAGAGTGCGAGCTATTAACTGAAGCTGCTTGATCAATGCTTCTGCTAAGCCATTTTGAGTATGGACATGAGGAACATGGTGTTCAACATCAATGCCCAATGTCATGCAGTAATCATCAAAGGTTTATGACGTAAATTCACCAACGTTATCAAGTCGGATTGACTTAATGGGATAATCTGGGAACTGTGCTCGTAATTTAGTTATCTGAGCAAGAAGTCTTGGGAAAGCTACATTTTGAGTAGACAAGAAACAAACATGTGACCATCGAGTATATGCATCAACCAAAACCATAAAATATCGAAATGGTCCACATGATGGTTGAATAGGTCCACAAATATCCCCTTGAATTCTTGGCAGAAATGATGGGGATTCAGCATCAACCTTTAGTTATGATGGTCTAATTACCAACTTCCCTTGAGAACAAGCCTTGCAAGGGTTATCATTTGCGATAGCAATATCTCTGCTCAATAATGGATGTCCATTAGAGTTGGTAATGATCATACGCATCATGGTGGATTCTGGATGACCTAGACGGTCATGCCAAAGCATGTAAACTTTTGAATCAATGAACTTCTGGTTCATGACAGTATGTGATTCAATTGTCCTTATGTATGTATAATACAATCCACTCGACACACCATGCAACTTTTCCAATATACGCTTCTGGGTATCATTGGAGGTAATGCATAGATACTCCACATTTTTTGCACTTTTCGTTTCAATGTGGTATCCATTTAAACGTATGTCTTTGAAACTCAACAAATTTCAAGTAGATCGAGTAGCGTACAACGCATTCTGTATGGACAATATTGTTTCATTTGGTAACATAATCTGGGCTTTCCCTGAGCCTTCAATTACATCTGAAGGTCCTGATATTGTTGTTACCCCTACTATTGTAAGCATTAAGCTTGAGAAATACTTTCGATCACGAAGTATTGTATGTGTGATTGCGCTGTCTGCAAGACAAATATCTTCGTCATTTCTCATGTTCTGAGAATAACCACAGTTTTTATCCATGCTTTCTGAGTAAATGGAATCACAGTTAACAAACAATTTATAACAAGAAATTTACATGCCACTTTTATGGAATCTGAAATACTAGTTTTAAACTACAAGTTCAGCATAATAAAAGTACATCAAACATAAACGATTCAATCGGACCGGTATACTTCATTTCCCATTTCCACAATAAAATCTGAAACATCTAGGTGAGTTGTGTCCAACTGCCCTGATAAGTCACACACTGGATCAGGTATATCCATTGGTCTAGCCTGGTCGAGGAAATTAGTCTCGACACCCTTCTCCTTGAGGGAGGCTTAATACAGATCCACCAGATGTTTTGGGGTATGAAAAGTGCGCGCCCAATGCCCATTGCCACCACACCTATGGCAGGCTCCTTCAGAGTTCATGGGAGCATTGCTCATATGAGCTTTGCCTTTATGGCGATTCACATTTTTGAAGCTCGGGCCTGAATTATGCCTCAAAACCTGGTTGTGAAACTGACCACCATGGTTCTTGCCTTTCCTGTTCCACCAACCTCGCTTGTGGCCACGTCCTCGTTTATGATTATCGCCACCAGAGGATGTGGCGTTCATTTCGAAGGAAGCAGCATTCACTTCTGGGAATTGTGCAGATCCAGTAGGTCGGGAATAATGGTTTTTCATCAGGAGCTCATTAGTTTGTTCAGCTACTAAGAGCACAGATATCAGCTGGTTGTACTCAGTGTAGCTTCGCGCTTTATACTGCTGCTGCAGGAGCACGTTAGAGGCATGAAATGTGTTGAAAGTCTTTTCCAGCAACATTTCCTCAGTAATAGTATCCCCACATAACTTCATCTGAGAGGTTATTCTGAACAACACAGAATTGTACTCTGCCATTGATTTGAAATCCTGGATCCTTAGGTGAGTCAACTCATAGCGAGCCCTTGGAAGAATCACCGTTGTCTGGTAATTGTTTCTGTTTCTCAAGGTATTCCAAAGAGTTAGCGGATCTTCAACCGTTAAGTACTCGCTTTTTAGTGCCTCATCAAGATGTCGACGAATAAAGATCATAGCCTTCGCTCGATCTTGAGAGGATGAGTTACTCTCTTCCCTGATGGTATCTCCAAGATTCCCTGCTTCCAGATGGATCTTGGTATCCAGTACCCAGGTAAGGTAATTTTTCCCGGTAATATCCAGGGCAGCAAAATCAAGCTTCGCCAAGTTCGCCATTTTATTTTCTGAAAGAAAATGAGATGTGTAAGAACTTGCAATAATATGTATTCCTGGAGGAATATAGTGTTAGAACTTCTGGTTCTTACAAAATTTTCATTTTGATCTTCAGGCCAAAATGATAAGCACTCGAAACTTCTGGCTTGAGATTTTCAAGGTGAATGAGGAGGGCGATTGTACCGCACAATTCCCATTGAAATAATGTAACATAGAATGGGCGATTATTCCGCACCACTCAAGTAGCAGGAAAATTTAAATACGCAGAGTAGGGTGGGCGATTATACCGCACCACCTAAAATTGCAATGAAATTAAACAGCGGGTAAATTTAAATTTGCAGAGCAAGATGGGCGATTATACCGTTCCACCTAAAATTTGCAGTAAAATTAGATCTGCAGTCCAAGATAGGCGATGATACCGCACCATCTTGGATCGCGGTAAGATTAAATTTGCAGTTCAAGATGGGCGATTATACCGCACCATCTTGGATTGCAGTAAAATTAACATAAATAAATACTGGGTTAGTAATCAATATCCAAACCAAACAAGAAATCAAAGATGTATGTAACTATTAGGTTGAGAACTAAGAGCAAGCATGGAGCAAACAATTCGTCGCGAGGGTATACCGCGCAGTTGAGGCAGAGGAAGAAGATGAACAATAAAAACCTTAGAGGAAACATTTTTTTTTTCTTTTTTTAGTTCGGCTGAGAGAAATGAGAGAATGATTTCTTTTGGCTTAGGTAAATGAGACATGGTTATATTTAGAGACTTGTGCTGATAACGTGTTATAAATATATAACAGTTAGAGAGATAACCTTTTTGTGAATGGACTGAGGCATGTGTAAAATATTACAATGTAACTAAAAACACAAGGGGATGGCAAATTAAAGAGGGAGGAATAGATGATCTTATTGATCTTTCCTTCTTTTTGTTGTATTCTCTCCATATCATTTAACAGCAGTGAGTGCTCTATTTATAGAGCGAATCCATACGTACAAATTCTTAAAGTTTGAAATTTACAACTCATAACTTTGAAAATACAACATTTTGTTTCCAAAGTCTTCATCATATTTGTGTGGGTATTGACAAATAACTTATGTGGGCATTCATCAGATAGCTGATGGTTTCATCTGCTAATGTTTTTAACTGCCAATATTGACTGCCAATGGTTTCAACGAACATGTCATATTTTAGCTACGTAACGTTGCTAACAAATAAAACTTTTATGTATTGAATCTTGCTAAGAACAGTTGCCTAATTATAACACCTCTCAATACCCAAAAAAATCATTGTTCATAAGTAAGGGCATAAATCAATGGAGGCAAATTGTCGGCCCTCCCAATACCATACTCTTTCCATCCCATTCTATTTGTGCGGTCACGGTTAAACCATGTCAACATTTTATATTCTTATTATTTTTTGTTTTATTACCTCTATAAAAAAAATCAATATAAAATATTGATATGACTTAACCGTGTTCGTACAACACAGAAGAAGATGAGAAAGGTATGGTAAAAGGAGTACAGACAATCTGCCTCCTAAATCAATAATCATAAAAGTGATGAAACAGTGGTTGGCTTGTTGTTTCCCTTTCCCGTTAAGAACTGTTCCTTTTGCTTGTAGCAGGTAGAAGCCAACGTTCGGAAAACATCATGACCTCATCTCTTCGATTTATTAATACAATTATTCCCCCAAACGTTTATTCCTCTAAATCCCCATGGACCCCATAGCATCCTATGTTAGCATCAACACTGTTCATTAGTGCCGTTACAAACTTAATTACAAGAAAGTCGAGACCTGAATGTGGCATTGTTCCAAATTTATTAGGTGTCACCAAGTGTTTCAACATAATTTTTCTTTTATTGTCACACTAGGATTCATGCTTCATGTAAATTTGTCGTCTCAACGTATTTGTTTTAAATATGTTCAATTTAAAAATGATAAAAAAGACGTCTCAACATCTCAATTTTATTTAAGTCCACTGTCACAACATGACCGTTTTATGTAAGTAATGTTCCCGTTCTAAGATTCCAGCTCATTCGACAGGATAGGCGGAGCAAATCAAACCAAAACAACCAATTATTTAACAACAAAAAATAAATAAAATTGGACGAACCGTAGGAGCGTACTACGTACATTAGTAGCACGCAACCATTTATTTTCTGCATGTGCGAGTTAATCCATGTTAGTTAGGTGAAGCTTTAAACGGTCGAGTTGGTGGGACAACGTGAGGGGGTGTCCCCACCACGTAGGGCCCAAAGCCCAAGTGGAGGAGAAGATGGCCGATTGGTCCGTTGCGTCAAACACGTGGGTCCCGCCACCTCGATCCCCACGTTATTCCGCTAAAGTCATAAAACCCCCCTCACTTACCCCCACTCTCCTCACTGTCACTCACTTCCTCCGCCGTACGAAATTACAAAGAAAAGCCAGAAGCGGAAAGAAGAAGAAGAAGAAGAAGCCCCTCCATCTTTCACAATGCTATTCTTCTCCAAGAACCAGAGCATGGAACGCCATGTCATTGCCGTCCTGCTCCTCCTTTCTGTCTTTTCATCTCTAGCGGGTAAAATGCTGAGCAAATTTACAATGTTCTCCTTCTCTGTATCTTGTAATGGTGTTTTGGATTCTGATATGTTGGTTGTTTTGTGATGCGTTTTGCAGATGCGGCCTCGGTCGGAGTGAACTATGGTAGAATCGCCGACAACCTGCCGTCGGCGTACAAGGTGGTGCAGCTTCTGAAGTCCCAAGGCTTGGAGCGGGTCAAGGTCTTCGACTCCGACCCGGCCGTGCTCCGGGCCCTAGCTGGATCCGACATCAAGGTCACCGTCGACCTCCCCAACGAGCTCCTCTCCTCAGCCGCCAAGTCTCAGTCTTACGCTACCAACTGGGTCCAGCGAAACGTCGTCGCTTACCACCCCAACACCCAGATCGAGGCTATCGGCGTCGGCAATGAGGTCTTCGTTGACACCCACAACACCACCAAGTTCCTCATCTCCGCTATGAAAAACATCCACGCCGCCCTCGTCCACTTCAAGCTCGACTCCTCCATCAAAGTCTCCTCCCCCATTGCCCTCAGCGCCCTGCAAAACTCCTACCCGTCTTCCGCCGGCTCATTCCGACCCGAACTCGTTGAACCCGTTTTCAAGCCCATGCTAGAGTTCCTTCGTCAAACCGGGTCCTATCTCATGGTCAACTGCTACCCCTACTTTGCTTACGAGTCAAACTCTGACGTCATCCCCTTGGACTATGCCCTCTTCCGTGAAAACCCTGGAGTCGTCGACGCCGGTAACGGCCTCCGTTACTTCAACCTCTTCGACGCCCAGATCGACGCCGTTTTCGCCGCCATGTCTGCGTTGAAGTACGACGACATCAACATGGTTGTGTCGGAAACGGGCTGGCCATCCAATGGCGACTCGGTGGAAGTAGGCGCGAGTGTGGAGAACGCAGCCGCCTACAACGGCAACCTCGTCCGTCGGATATTGACCGGTGGAGGGACCCCCTTGAGGCCCAAAGCAGATCTGACCGTCTATCTCTTCGCTCTATTCAACGAGGACAAGAAATTCGGTCCCACATCAGAGAGAAACTACGGGCTCTTCTTCCCCAACGAGCGGAAGGTGTACGACATACCGTTTACCGTCGAAGGGCTAAAGAACTACCACGACCGCCGGTCGCCGGTATCCCGGAAACCAGCAGGTGACTGCTCCGGTTAACGGGGGAGGGGACTTGTCAAAGAGCTTGACCGGGAACACGTGGTGCGTGGCGAATGGGGAGACCGGGAAGGAGAAGCTGCAGGCGGGACTTGACTACGCTTGCGGTGAGGGCGGGGCGGACTGCCATCAGATCCAGCCGGGGTCCGCGTGTTACGATCCTAACACCCTGGAGGCCCACGCCTCATACGCTTTCAACAGTTACTACCAAAAGAAGGCACGTGGAGTCGGCACGTGCTATTTTGGCGGGGCGGCCTACGTCGTCTCTCAACCACCCAGTACGTAACTTATCCCATCCCTCTCAATTATTTTTGCATTTAATATAAAATAGCGGCGCATGCTAGAGTGTTATTATGGTGGTTTTGCTAAAATGCGCCGGATGGAATGGGACACTGTAGTCCTTTGAGTGTCCCGCGTGAGAGCTTGGCTCTGGTCCTGGAAACGTTGGAAAGTGGTGCACACTGAGCGCTGCACGCGAGGTCAAAGGACAACAAATGGTGGTCACGTGACCATTGTTTGGATTGCTGTCTGGCCTTTTACTGTTTACGTTGGTCTTACCTGGGAAAATGATTTCTTCTTTCTAATCTATCAGATCAAGGGATCATGTTATTGAAATTTGATATAACGGTTAAAGTTATTATAACCATTAAAGTGAGTTTGTATTTGTAACCGTTGAATTAAGAGTTTCCTGATCTCCGGATCCCTTTTCCTTACCTGGGGTGAACAAATAGCAAAAAGCATAGATATTTGCTTTTCTTGGTAAAATCGTGATATTGTTTTACTAATATAAAACATTGGTGTTTGTTTCTGTTGTTGCAGAGTTTGGGAAATGTGAGCTGCCGACTGGGTACGGAAACTGAAGAATGCAAAAGGAAAGATGATGGGGGTGTGGTTAGCAATTTTGTGTCAAAGGGGGGTTTGTTTAGCCTAATTTTGCTTCTGTATGTATTTGTTGGTTGGACTAGTTGCTTTGCTACTTGTTAATTTCTGTTTTAGGGTTACTAACCGTACTATTATGTTCATAATTATATACTTAGTAGTTTCTGCTTTAAATTCCTATAGCGTTGTACCTCCAGGATATTGATTAATTAAATCTACCAAGAATCTATTATTTTTTGGACACGTGAGAAACAATTGGATGCGTTTATCTGATAGTACAATTGGATTTGGATGCTTCCTATAGAGTTCGTCAATAGGGATCATGGACTCATATGGGAAATAACAGCGATCTAGTATTGATTTTCTTAAAAGAATTTACACTGCTTCAGTCCTCAGGTATCTCAAAATAATTACTCAATAACACTGCTAAAAATCTTCATTTACCACCACTTAGGTGCTAGACAGTTAGCCATTGTTTTGATTTATCTTTAGGCATTTGAAAATTAAGAACTAGCGGTTAAACATTTTTAAACACTCGATTAGGTGGTAACCCTCGTTTAAATAGAAAATGAATAATTTTCATTTGCATTTTTTTTCTTCAATAAATTGTAAAAAAATTGTTAGATGCTTACATGAACATACATTATATGCTTGTTCTTTATTTATTTTTATTATATTCTAATATTTTATAATCTATATGTTCTAATTTGCTGTTTATGTATTTTAATGAATTACGATATATAATAAATTACTTAAATTTGTCTAGTTCGCCGCTTAAGCTGGCCTCAGCCCGTCATTCGCTTAATGCTTAAAATATTTTAAAACTTTACATAATAATGTCTTACGTTTTAACTTTCAACTTAACACTTTCATTTATGATATCAAACGCAGTGTAAGTAATTTTTTCTTGCCTCCTTGGGCTTTTGTTTTTTTTTACTTGTTTAGATTTTTAGACAAATAGAAGGAGGTGCGGATCATCCAAAATAAATAGAAGAGTAAATTGTAGCTATGATTTCTTAATTTTAACTTAATTGGAGCAATGATTCATCAACTAAAAATCCATTACCATTGGTTCCTCAACTCATCAAAACGTGCAGCTATGATCCCTCAACTAAAAATTCATTACCATTGGTCCCTCAACTTTAATTCAACTGGAGAAATGATCCCTTAACTTTAATCCAATTGTAGCAATGGTCCTTCCAATATAATTCGTTTTGACAAAATTTTTGACATAGTTGACGAAAAGAATCATAATTATACACTTTGATGAGTTGAGGGATCCTAATTGTATAAATGGTCATTCCAACATAGCTTATTTTGACAAAATTGATAAGAAGGACTATAGCTACACATTTTGATAAGTTGAGGGACCAATGGTAATGGATTTTTAGTTGAGGGACCATTGCTCCAATTTGATTAAAGTTGAAGGACCATTCGTACAATTTACTCTAAATAGAAACCATAGAGAATAAGGTAACAATAAGGGAACTTTAACGAAAAGCTTCTGGTACTGTTCATCTTAACGAAAAATTACTTTTTTATATTAAAAAATCAATACTGATACTATTTATTTTACTTTTTATTTTATCTTTATAATGAAAACTTAAAGTTTTCAAATCATTTTCATTAGTGACAACAAAATTGCTGAATGCATCTTACTCAAAAGGAAAGGGTACACACATTTCTATTTTTTGGACAAAAGGGTACACACATGTTTTACGTATTTTACTCCCAATGGGCGATTGTCTTTCACAGAACCCCAAATGTGTACAAATTTTTCTTACATCCACATCCACCCATGTGCCGTAGGGGCCACCCCCACTCGATACAATGCGTTGTCTTTTATTTTTGGCAATAGTCACTAGGGTGGGCATGATGCGGTTTCACTCTCAAATCCGACTAAAAAAATACTAATAGTTCGGTTCACTTTCTTAAATTTATTACAAAAATTATAAGGTTTAGTTTACACCGATTTTAGTTTAGTTAAAACTAGTTTATGATTCTGAATATTAAATCATTTGAAAACCAAATCAAAATGTTATTCAAAGTTTACTTGGTTTTTTTTTTTTTTTTTTTATATTTTTGTTTTTTGCATGCTTGCATCAAATACGAGTTCTAAAATGGTTATACAAAGTAACAAAGTTACAAACAAAACATGTCCTTTTCAAGGAGGAGGATTCTCTCATCTCATAATCTCTCTCTCATTCCCTCTCCTCCTACATGAACGATTATAATTAAGTCACGCCCATATCTTATATTGATATTTTTATAGAGACAAATGTGAGAGGAGCGAGCGAAGGGAATGAGAATCGGAGGAGAGAGAATCCTACTCCGTCTTTTCAAATACCAAATCAAAATGCAAATGTCCTTGACACCAAGCAAACAAAAAAAGAAACACAATTCAAATGTACATGTACATTCATAATACAAATATACATCCACACATACAAATAATACACTATGCAGTAAGAATGTTAGTACAAATACAATAATTTAAGCCTAAAAGGGACTTATCAAGATATTAAAAAAATGTCTGGGAAAAAGGGAAAGAAAAAAAAACAGGATGTAATTGAACACCTTAAGACCATTCTATCCAAGAAAAATATGAAATCCAAACCTGAATGTCAACTTTTGAGATCTAGAGAGAAAATGACTTCTTTTTTTTCAAATATGTTCCTTATCTTAATAGGTGAACCATGCAAGTAAAAGACCTAATTGAGAAATGCTGTCATACTAGGTGAAATCAGTTTGGTTTTCACTGCTTATTTAGTGACAACTGTATCAACTGTTAAATTTAGTTAATTATTTATATGAACGGTTCGTTTCGATTCGGTTCTAACGGTTTTACCCACATGAAATCTAGAATTGGTATGAACGGTTCAGTTTAGTTCTTGAACCTATGTTGATTTTTTTTGTCAACATGATTTTTAAGGCTTTATTTTATCGCGGTTCGATTCGCTTTTGCGATTACACAGTTTTTATGCCCACCTAGTCACAACAAGTAGTTGATGAGTTTGTGGAATTTGTTACTGTTTAAAAAAAAAGGAGTTTAGATTTGTCAATTTTATTCTTGTTGTTTACTTGTAATATCAATTTTGCATCAATTTAGAGCATAATTAAAAGTTGTATTGTTCTAGATAAGGATTCTTATTGTCACGCTCTTTTGTTCAAATTGATTAAAGTAACACTAAATGGCCACCACATGATTACACATGGATGATAAGTTATATAAATTACTAAATATTCAATATTTGCTTGAAGTTCTTATCGGCTATGTTATTTGGACACATATATTGAATCACTATCTAATACATGTGAGACTCGTATAAATCGTAAAGTCATCTCCAATGGGAAGGGTTACAGGTCTAAAATTAAAAAAATGACATGATTTGTTCAAAAACTCATCCCCAACTAATGATTAGTGTGACGACCCGTTCCTAATTTTACATTTTTATAAATTTTAAAAGCGTGATTTTGCGAAAATGTCCTTAGAGGCGAGCGTATTGACTTTCATTGATCAACATATAGTGAGACGTACGAAATACTCTTTTAGTGTATTCCTGAAGTCCTCGACGATACAGACGCTTAGGTGCAAAAAAAAGCGAATTTGGAGCTACGGTTAAATTTTTACAGAGCTACGAATCCGAAAGTATTTTGAAAGGATCACTATTTTAATTATATTATACTATTTTATGTTACTAATTTATTATGCCACATGTGTGTGGCTGAGAGGGGAAAAGAAGGGAATCGGGGAAAAAGAAGAAAAATGGAACAGAGGAAAAGGAGGGCTGCTGCCCGATTGGAGGAGAGAAAAAGAAGGGGCTTTTGCCCAACCAGGAAGAAGGAGGTGAGGAGTGACCAATCAAGAGGAGAAGAAAGGAAGGAAAGGAGGGAAGTGAGAAGGAGAGCAAGCCGGTCCTCATCCCCTTGACCCGTGACCAGTTCTAAAACCCGACCACCCCGAATGAATTCCGACGCATTTCCACCATTTTTCTGGCGAATTAGGACCCCCATCACCTGCAAACATCATCACGCCTTTCCTCCTTAGTTGATCACCCAAAAATTCGAAGCAAATGAGGCATTTTCATGGTGTACGGCGGCGACGGCTCAGTGGGACTCTTGGTGGAAATCCGCCAATTCTGAATGAAATACACTCGATCTTCACCTTCAAAGCACTTCTTTAGAGGTCAGGAATAAAGCCCAAACAAGTTTGGGGACAGCGGAGTTGCAAATTTGGCGAATCGAAGCTCACCCAAATTTTAGTGTTCCGGCGGGTTTGAGACGAATTGAAGCATTTCCCGGCCAAATTGGACTTGGCCGCAGGTATAAAACTTACTCTACTCATTGAGATATTCATTTCTGTGAAATTTGAGAATTTTTAGAAATAATTGATTTTTCTTGCAAGTCGGGGCGGCCGACAGCCACGAGCGGCGGCGCGTGGGCCGAGGTATCCCCTGACCTTCCTAGGCTAAATTTGATACTTCAATTTCATATGTGAAGTACGATTGACAAAATTTCCATCGTTTGAACTTAGTTCCATTAAGGTCCGCCACTTGAATAGTATAGCAATCAACGATTCGACCGTTGGATCGTCACTAAACCTTAATACGTTATAGCATGTAATATATGAGGATCATAGGAACTTACGGATCTTCCCGAATTGAATTTGTAAGTTTATAAAATAAAACGTTGACCGCCACTTGAATTTACAATTGGCAGAGATCCAACCATTGGATCATAATGAAACTTTAGTATGATGTTTTAGAAGCATAATGTGGATCTTTGGAAGTTACAGATCAGAAATCTGTAATGCAGATCTTCCGGATTGAGTTACATAGGGTTGTGGACTTACCGTTGATCTTTGGCCGACGATTGACTTTTGGTCAATGGGTCTCAAATCATTCTAGAACGTGACTGAATATTTGTTCTAGGCAACGATCGTTCGTGACTCCTCGATATTCGTGCTAGGGAGTTGTAGCGTGGACCTCAGGTGAGTGGGTCTTTTCCTTTTTATAGTATATATACGATTGGTAGTTTCCGCAAATGCTTTTAAATTGATTTATGCATTTTATGCCATGTCTTATATATATATATATATATATATATTTATAATACTATGATATGGTTGAGTTTTAGATTGCATCATGGCATATCTATATGCATATTACCTGCATATAATTGTTGTGAATGCTTTGAAATGCTAAGGTCAACGCGAGACGCGCAGGTAAGTCCAGGTAAGGTTATGTGGTGGATTGAAATGGTTGAATCAATTTGGCATGCATATGTTCATATATTGCTCATCATTACTACACCCCGGTGTTAGTGCTCCCGCCCAGGACCAGGGCACAGCCTTCACGTGTATGTTCACATCCCACACCGCACGCTCACCTTGGATCCAAGTAGGTGCTAGCCTGTGATACATGCTGCATTAGGGAGTTCCAACTCGTAGGTGACCCGCGCATAGCGCTAGCTTCATGTGATCGTAGCACTAGAGTTTTTATTATTACACCTAGCCTGTCGTACATGTCACATTAGGTGACTCCGACTTGTGTGTTAGCATATGGCTGATGAGCAATAGGTTTAGTCGTACATGTCACATTAGGTGACTCCGACTGGCACGTTAGTTGATTTATTCACACCTGCCTTACATTTATTTTTGCTGAGATATTGTGACATGTCATGTTTTTGTTGTCAGTGCTTTTATGCATTTGGTTTTCATACTTATACGTAATATGATATTTTGGAAACTATTCAGGTTTTACAGCGAAGGGTTATAACGTTTTCCAAAGGTTAACTTTATTTTAAGGCCCATTCACCTTCGTTTTTCACCACTCTAGGTTTAGTAGTAGTGATTGTGTATCGACGAGGATTATTGGCAAAACTTGGTGTAGACGATTACCATCGATGATATAATTCTCACCCTATTTTACTGTACTGTACTTATGCTCTATCATCACGTGTGAATTGGGTTCATTCCCGCTCACAGCGCACTCTTGTATTTGGGTACTTTTAGGTTTAAATTTATTCACATTTTTCACATCACTACACTTTATGGCTTCGTCACCTTCCAGGTGTCGGCCAGCACAACTCGATTCGGAGTCCTAGTGGACTTCTTGGGTCGGGGTGTGTCAATTGGGTTATAAATTGATAGAGCTCACTAATCCGTTATTTGGCCAAAGGGGCATCAGGCTAGCCAAATGTAACCCCCCTCTTAGCCTTTTTGGGACTCAACTCCTTAGTTGCAATAATTGATTTGAATTCAACGGCTAGATTTAAAAACATCTAACGGTAGTTTAACTAAATTAACCAATAAATTTAAAGTATAAACTTAAAACTAATAAATTATAAAGATAACTATGTTTAGGCCATTCAATTGGAGATGATATATAAGTATGGCCTAACATTGTTTATTTAAAAATAATTTTTTGCAAGGTTATAATTCTAGATGGGGTCATGTCTAGCCATTTCGATTGGAGGGCCTAATGCCTTCATTTATTGAATGTGTGTCAGTAAGAATGTCAGTTTTGTGTGCCAAAATAGTTATAGATGATAATAAGGAGGCTGCTACCAGCGTTCTCTATCTGACATTCTTGTTCTATCTTATCAACTCTTCTACTCATCTAAACCGTTATCCAACATATATATACAAAGTATGTGGCAGCACAACTTTTCATTAGGAGTTCCCCATTTTATTAAACATGAACAACGTTATTTATTTTATAGAGTAAATTGTAGTAATGGTCTCTTAACTTTAATCAAATTGGAACAATGGTCCCTCAACTAAAAATCCATTACCATTGATCCCTCAACTCATTAAAATGTGTAGCTATGGTCATTTTTGTCAACTTCGTTAGAATTTTGTCAAAATAAGTTATGTTGGAAGGACCATTGCTACAATAAGGGTCCCTCAACTCATCAAAATGTGTAGCTATGGTCATTTTCGTCAACTTCGTCAGAATTTTGTCAAAATGAGTTATGTTGGAAAAACCATTGCTACAATTGGGTTAAAGTTGAGGAACCATTGCTCCAATTAGGTTAAATTTGAGGGACCATTGCTCCAATTAGGTTAAAGTTGAGGGATCATTTCTCCAGTTGAATTAAAGTTGAAAGACCAATTGTAATGAATTTTTAGTTGAGGGACCATTGCTCTAATTGAGTTAAAGTTAAAGGATCATTACTATAATTTGCTCTTATTTCATGACCTTCAAAAAGATTACATAGAACCAAATTTAACAACACTTTACAAGCATCACCAACATAGCACATTATTCTTTATTTTTTTTAAAGAAAACCTCGAGAGTACAAAGAACACAAGACATTATTTATCATAAATTTGGTATATATATATATATATAACTTGGTAATTAACTTGTAAGTAAACTTAACGCATTTAAAACCACAGTACGTACGATGTTGACTTTGTATTCAAGCTTTCCCTCGCTGATCTGGTTGCTGTTTAAAGATCTTCGTTTCTTCTGAGTCTCAGTCGGAAGCTTGACGTCCGACGCCAAACCAATAACTTCCAGAAATCTTATTACATACTAAGTAATATCAATCTGCCACCATTCCAAGCCATGCCGAGCTGAGTGTTCAAATGCATGGTGATTGTTGTGCGAACCTTCTCCATGCGCGAACAATCCAATTAACCTAAACATATTTAATTAACTTTACTGTTAATTGCCTATACAACTAAATAAGAATGCATTTAAGCTACAAATTGCAACCAGTATCCCATACTTGTTGCCCCAAGTGTGACAAATTGAATTTATCCCGAAAGTAGGGTGGAGAAAAATAACGAGCCCGAGGGGCTCCACTCTAAAGACACCAATACTGTCTCCAACTTTATCACCAGCCCAATCCGTCAGGTGTAGAGTTTTATCACAAAAAGCCTCGGTATTAGTTAGAGTAGGGTAATCATATTTAAAGCCACCCTTGTTGACTTTCCCCACCAATGTGGAACTGCTAACACGACACCGATATTGTTCCCAACTTTACCACCTGCCCAACACTTGCCACAAAACCCTAATGCTTCTTCTGTATAGTGTCAGGAGTATACATGGAAATGAATGGAGAGTATAGTTTTATAAGTCCGCAACTGAAACAAGCACAATCACAATCACAATACATTTGATGTCACGATTTACATATGGAGTCGTAACAAGTGAATATTCATTTATGTTCATATCTTTTTTAAGAACTAGCACATTTCTAATAGTCCTTGAGTCACCTGCACATGGTACATATCTAAAGAGTGCTTTCAGTTTCTTAATGCAAACTCAAAACTCGTTAGGATTTTTAATTATCTTCTTATCACATTGTAAATGTGAATTTCGTGTAACAAATGAGACAAGAATACGTGTACAAATAATAAATTTGTATTGATGAATTTAGGGTTACAAATCTCTGTTTACACAGATCGATACTCTGATTCGATCTCAAGGTTGTAGAGAATGTGTGTATGGTCGTTGATCCAAGGATCTCGATGACTTAAATCATGAATGAACGAATGTTGCAAGGGTTACCTTATGATGATGGAAGAACCAGCACGTGTAGTGGTGCTTGATGATTCCTCCCGGTTTGACGAAGAATGCATAGAGTTTTCTGAGTCTTATGGATGTTTGAGAGTGTTTGGGAGTTTGAAGCGTCTGAGTGTGAGAATGATTTTTTGACATCTTTCTTTGTCTTGGAGCCTCGTATTTATTGGCTCTTCAAGTCTTGTCTACGGTTGAATTTGGCCTTCATTGTGTACTTGATAATTGACAAAAGAGCCAGAACTTGACTTGTGGCTTGGTTCATGATTTGGCATTTAAAATTAATTAATTAGTTTTAATTTAAATGAAAATTAATATTAATTCTTTAATTATTTTTCCGTCAAATGTTGACACGTGTCACTTTTGATGACTTGTTTGGTTTTGCTGAGTCATATGCCATGCATACGGTTTGTAACACGCATGGTGTATGCCATGTAAGTTCTGATATGTATGTCGAAATTCAATGTGTTAGTAAATATTTATTTCATTGAAATTTTTACGTCTACACACCTTTCATAATTAATTGATGTTGAACCAACCACTTCGGTTTATGAGCTTTGATTGCTACAAAACGCTCAGTTTAGCATGCTTAATTAATCCAAAATATTGTTCAAAAAAAGAGATTTTTCAATGTGATCGGTATATAAGGTGGTACACCACGTGTCATTATACAAATGGTGGAATATATGTGTTAAAAAGTTAATAACTTAAAACATAAAATTTTTCACCACTTATATTAAAACACGTGATGTACTCTCTGTGTTCCGATTACAACTAAAAATTTCTCGTTCAAAACCCACCACTTCGGTGAGTTCTCGATCGGTGTGATTGTAACAGCATTGTTTTGGTCTTCCCTCAATGTACTCATATTATAAATTTATAATTATATTTATACATTCATATCATACTCTAGGGACATGACATATCAACTTTATATTTAGCCATCATGTCTACCGTGTGGGTTGAATATTGTTTTAGCACAATTAGGCACTTTCTACCAAGTGTGTTCAAGTTTACTTGGTATTATAATGGCCACCACATGACTCGTACGTGGATGCTAAGTTATTAATAAATAGGTCATTATGGTTTCGATCCCTAGTAAACTCAATTATTAGATTGAAATTTTATTGTTTTTTATTTTTTGATCAAAGTTCTTTGACTTTGTACACCTCAATATTTTAGTATTACTATATTTCCATGTCATCTTTTTGATATCTTAAATAAAAAACTGTAAATTAAAATATTGATTGCTGTCCAACATTTAAGGGATTTAAATCCAAGAATTCATATAATTCAAAATCCTAGTATTATGAGATTCAATCAATCAATTGATCAAGTCTAAAAGAAATTTAAAATTTAAAATTCAAAAATGCATAGGATCATATATATACAAATCTCACGAATTATGAGACTTAAAAATAAAAAATAAAAAAAAACAATTTCTACAATAAAAATTCATGCACACTGCACATATTTTTGTGAATTTTATTGAGTAGTATTAAGAGAAATAATGTATCCCATGAATTCATACATACAAAAACAATGTACCCACGAACTTAGACCAAAAATAATGTATGTACTCATAACATAAATAGCATATGGGTACATACCGAATTCACAAGAAAACTCATGGGTACATTTACAAACTCAAGGAAAAGAATGTACATCATACCACATTGTTTTATAGACATGCATATGTGGGCACATAAAATGCAGCAACCTTAAAAACCATTCTACAAAATATTCTCCAAAAACTTTGTACCCATATATTTATGTAAAACGAATTTGAACCAACCAAAACATATTATAGCAATAGATATATTAGAACGAAACATGTAGATTAAAAATGTACCCATGCTTCACCCAAAAAAAAAAAAATGTACCCATGGATATAAGTGTAGCCAACCAGACATTGAATAATCAAGACTAATATATAATAATAAAAGGAAAAGAAAAAATATAAAGAACAAAAGAAGAAGACTCCAGAATGGTACAGTTTTCACATAGTCCGCTCACTCTACAATCTCTGCATGTTTGAATCAACCAGATTCCTTGAGAAAGCGATGCTTGCGCCTTGCCTATGCCACAAAATCTCACAAGCCGATAAAACCATTGATGCTAATTTGTATTTTAATCACAATATGTTTATTCAACATATATATATGCATTGGATCAATTCGGGAATGGAGAAAAAATGGAGAAAATTGGGTTTGGGGTGTTGTAGATTCCGGAAGTGCACAAGGGAAGAAGAAGAATGGAGGAGTTCAAATGGATTTTCCTTGTTTTAAACTTACTCATATAGTTTATTTTGCCTTAAATACAAAATGGGATGAGATTTCATTTATGATGATGTGTAATATTTTAAATACTAAAATGATGACATGGAATAAGTCAAAGGACCTTGATCTAAAATAGAAAAATAATAAGGTTTCAATAAATGTAATTTGAAAATAAGGGATGGGAACCTAATTTTTTCTTAATAAATATTGACCATTTACGTAAATTTGTTAGTACTGTAAACCGCAAGAATAAACTTTAACACAATAAAATCACATTACTTAAAGTGACACATCGATGTGGCACAACTACTAATTAGGAGTTCTTCCTTTTATGAGAAAGATTTACATGAATAAGTTGACCCACCCTTTCATCTTGGAGTATAAGGTTATGTGTAAAACTCATTCCACATAACCTCGTATTAATAACTTGAAACGCCACAATAACAGTTAACAACTCGTACTATGGAACCCATTCTCCAATTTCATCGAACACATCCTCATTGTGAACAACACTATTTATCTCATGACTTCAAAGGGGCTACATAAAACAATATTTAACAACACATTACAAGCATAACCGACATAGGACATTATTTATTATAAATTTGGTATAATTTGGTAAGTTGGTAACTAGAAAATACCCCAATAAAATGAATGATCCATGGGCTAATATATATACTTAAGAGGACGGCAGAAAGCAGCAGCAGTTTGCAGTTTTAGTGACATAAAAACTTTTCATTATTTTCTTGTTCAAAAGCTTCAAAGCTTTCCATTGTTGACTTTTGCGTCGAGTTGTTTTTCGTTGCTGATTTGGTGGTGGTTGCTGGTTAACATTAAAGCTCTTCGATTCTTCTGAGTCTCAGTAGGAAGCTTTACGTCCGTTGCTAATCCAACAGCTTCAAGAAATCTTACTACGTACCAAGTAATATCAATTTGCCACCACTCTAGGCCGTGCCGAGCTGAGTGTTCAAATGCATGGTGATTGTTATGCCAACCTTCTCCATGCGCCAGCAATCCAATTAACCTAAACATATTTGATTAACTTTACTATTAATTGCTATGTAATTAAATAAGAATGCATTTAAACTACAAATTAAAATACAACAATACCAGTTGTTTCGAGACAAATCACCAGTATCCCATACTTGTTGCCCCCAAGTGTGGCAAATTGAATTTATTCCGAAAGTAGCATGGAGAAAAATTACTGACCTCACACCCTACATAATAATATAAAAAACACAGCAAGAAGAATATTTTGATTACCAAAACAACAAGAATATTTTGATTACCAAAACAACAAGAATATTTTGATTAACAAAGCAACAAGAATATTTCGATTACCAGTCCCCAAACCAGAAAGGGTGATCCTCCCAAAGCGTAGAGGAGAACTCCAAAACCAATTGCATGAAGGGGGTACGTATAATGAAGAAATCTATAGAATGGCTGCCTTTTTAAGTCTCCAACATTCTTTAGTCGTGCTTCATACTGCAAAGTTTCAAAGTTAAAAAGGATTATCATGTATGCGTCGATATCTGTAGACACGCGATCAGATTATGTGATAAGAGGAATAGACGCAAAATTGTATAGAACTTATCCTGAGCAATATTTATAAACTTGTGAGAGGTCTAGATAGTTTGCGTACACTTCCAAACCGAGAACGATAATCAAAGATCCAACCCATGTGACTATACCAAAATCCTCTAACGGGACTATGAGGATCCTTCAATGTGTCTGTAAATTGGTGGTGAGATCGGTGTATGCTCACCCATTCAAGCGGACTTCTCTGCAAACATTTAAAAAGTACAATGAGTCTAACAAAATCTTCTCTGCAAACATAAATAAAAGTATATTTACCTGAAACGATAGGACTCCACAGTAAGCAAAAAAGTATTCAAGCCATTTGGGAAGCTTGAAACTCCGGTGGGAAAGTTGCCTGTGGTAAGAGAGATTTACACTCACTCCTACGACAAGATAGAGTCCAACTGCTGCCCAAAATGCAGGCCAGGTGAAATGAAATGGAGCTAAAAGAGTAAGCAAATGCAAAGCCGAAACAACAACTACCGAGCCTACGTCCACGACGTTCCATTCCCTCCCCAAAAATTCTACCCTCCACTGCGTCACCCACTCTCCCATTGGGCTTAACACAAAACCCTAATATTTCTGCTTCTTTTTGTCGTAATGAGATTGCATGCAAATGAATGAAGAAGCTAGTGTATTTATAGACTCAAAATCCATCTTTAGGTGGGTATCCATTTTTTTCTTTCGAAGCAGTGATACTCGTTTTTTACTATGTTAAATAACAAACTAACTTTGAGGAACAAACAAACTGATATGGTAGCCTACTTTCATCAACTATTTTTTATATTAGCTTCTATTAATTCTATATTATGTGTAGTTCATTTTCTAAAAGGTGAGAAAGTAATAGTTAAAAAATTATAGGACACAAGATTTGTAATGGCTATGTCTACGTGCAATAATATACATATTAGGGTTCAAAGTTTAGGGTGAGAGAAATCTCGTGGGCTATGTAGCCGAACCCATCCATCCCCTATAGTTCACGGCCCTATATAATCTAGTAACAAGCAAATTATCCCAAGAAAACGACACTCAACTGCCCAAGCATGAAAGCAGCCATAAGGCCCAAGAGAAAGAAATTCAAACCAGAGCTGGCCCCATGAAAGGAAACCAAAAAACCAAAACGCGGCATCTCCCTTCACACTCACAAGCACCATTGGATGACCAACTCCCTATACCACATAAGAAACTTAAAGAACAGAGAGATGATTTCTTTCTTAATATTCCTCTTCTCATTTACTTTTCACAACTTAACTTTACACTTACATTTAGATATCTATATATAGTTAAGGCTATGTACCAAAATATCTATGACAGCCTGTAAACATAACCACCTAACTAAACTATACAGATGTAATAATACAGGTATAACAAGAATGATTTTCTAACTAAAATTATATGAACTGTTATGACTTGGCATCTTTATCTTTACACCCCCTCAAGCTGAGCTTGGAAAGACTAGGAGTTCCAAGAGAGAGCTTGGATTGAAGGAAGAGAAACCGATGTTTAGACAGAGATTTGGTGTGAATATCTGCGATCTGATCCTGACTACAGACATACTGAATTTTAACCAGATTGGCAAGGACCAGCTCCCTGATATAGTGGTAATCGATTTCCACGTGTTTAGTTCGGGCATGAAAAACAGGGTTGGATGCAAGTGAAATGGCAGAGATGTTGTCGCACCAAATGGTAGGGTGGAGCGTGAAGGGGAAACCAAAATCTCTGAAAACCTTGCAGATCCAGGTAATTTCAGCGGCAGTGTGAGCAAGAGACCGATATTCAGCCTCAGTAGAAGAACGAGCTACTGTAGACTGCTTTTTAGCACTCCAGCTGACTAAATTGGAGCCAAGATACACACAAAAGCCACTCGTGGATCGTCTATCAAATGGGCAGCCAGCCCAGTCTGCATCAGAGTATGCTGATAGAGTAAGAGGACCCTTATGAAACCAGATGCCATAAGAAGATGTACCTTTGAGAAATCGCAAAATTCTCTTGGCTGCTTGCAGATGTAAGTCAGTAGGAGTATGCATAAATTGGCATACTTGGTTGACTGCAAAGGAGATATCAGGCCGAGTCCAAGTGAGATACTGAAGACCTCCCACAATGGATCGATACTCGGTTGGATTTGCCAAAGGTGTACCACTGTGATCCAGTTTGACAGTACCAAGAGGTGTCGAACAAGGCTTAGCACCCTCCATTTTTGTCTTGTGCAAAAGGTCCAACAAATATTTCCCTTGATGTAAAAATAAACCGTCTGTGGTGCGTTGGACTTCAAGTCCCAAGAAGTAATGTAAGGGACCTAAGTCTTTGACAGGAAACAAAGAACTTAGCTTCTGAATGAACAGATGGCAGGCTGAAGAATCCGGACCACTGACCAATATATCGTCTACATAGACAAGTACAACTACAAGAACTGGAGCCTTGAGAACAAAGAGAGATGCATCAGAGGAGGACTGAGTAAAGCCGAGAGACTGAAGAGACTGAAACAGCTTATCAAACCATGCCCGTGGAGCCTGTTTGAGTCCATACAGGGACTTTTTCAATTTACACACATGATTTGGATAGTTTGGATCACTGAAACCAGGTGGCTGATGCATGAAGACTTCTTCCTTTAAATCACCATGAAGAAAAGCATTGCTAATATCGAGTTGATGAAGAAACCAATTGAACTGGACAGCAAAGGTTAACAGTATGCGAATCGTGATAGGCTTTGCGACAGGACTGAATGTCTCTTGATAGTCTAGACCCTCTTGTTGGTGAAATCCCTTGGCAACAAGCCGGGCTTTATACCTGTCAACTGTTCCATCAGGCTTCTTTTTGATTCTAAATACCCATTTACAGCCAACAATATTCTGATTGGAAGAAGAAGGAACCAAGATCCATGTACCAGTGGATTGGAGGGCATTAAATTCGGCCTGCATTGCAGTTCTCCACTCAGCAAACTTAGAAGCTTGATTGTAAGTTGTGGGGATATAATCAATAGAGGATGAGAGGGGATGTTTGGTAGCATTGTAGGCCCGAGGCTTAAAAATACCATTTTTCGATCGAGTGACCATTGGATGGGTGTTATGACTTGGCAAAGGTGGAGAAGGTGATGGAGATTGGATCGGGACTTGGGAGACAGGAGCACTAGGAGAGGAAGCAGGGGTAATAGGGTTGATAGGAGAAGAGCATGTTGGAGCAGAGTTTAGGGTAGAAATAGGAAAATGTAGATCAAAGGTAGGAGAGATAGGAAGGGTAGAAGGAGATAATGAAGATGTCTGGGTAGTGAAGGGAAATGAGTTCTCATCAAATTGAACATGCCGAGAGATGTAAACTCGGGCAGTGGCTGTGTCTAAGCACCTATAACCCTTATGTTGTAAGCTGTACCCAAGAAAAACACACTGCTTGCTTTTGCCATCAAGTTTAGAGTGGACATAAGGTTTTAACCATGGGAAGCAACTACACCCAAAGATCCGTAGGCGAGTGTAGTCAGGGAGTGTGTGAAATAGTAACTCCCATGGAGATTTTAGAAGACCAGAAATGGGTAACCTGTTGATCAAGTAAATGGCAGTGGAGAAGGCTTCAACCCAATAAACTGAAGGGACTTGAAAAGCTACTAACAGTGTTCGTGCTGTTTCTACAAGATGTCGATGCTTGCGTTCTACACATCCATTCTGTTCAGGTGTATGTAGGCAGCTGTACTGATGAGAAATGCCATTCAAATTGAGATAAGACTGAAAAGAAGCACTAGTGAACTCACCCCCTGAATCAGAACGTATAGTCTTTATTTGATTGCCAACAGATTTTTCCACATAGTTCTTGAAATTTACAAAGGTGGAAAACACCTCAGATTTTCTTCTTAATGGAAAGAACCAGCTATATCTGGTGTAATCATCTACTAACAACAGATAATACTGAAAACCACTCACAGAAGTCACAGGGGCAGGTCCCCATACATCACAATGAATTAAAGCTAAACTATGAGGAGTGGATGACTTAGCAGGAGAAAAGGACAGTTTATGATTCTTAGCAATGGCACAATCTGAGCAGAAGAAGTCAACTGAGGATTTACCATGTAGTGCAAGACGATTACTAGAGATTACTTTCCGAAAAATGGTAGAGGAGGGATGACCCAATCGACTGTGCCAAATCTTCACTGGAGCTTTAATACTAACGAATGCTGATGATGAAACAGAAGAGATACCTCTGGAAGGAAAGCTTTGCAAAGGATAGGAGTCATCTCTAACTGGTCCCCGCAAAAGCATCTTCCCCGTAGAACGATCCTTTACAGAGGATCCATCAGAATCAAGGGTTAATGAACATGAATTGTCATTAACAAATTGAAAGGCAGACAATAAGTTGTGCTTCATTTGAGGAACATGAAGTACATTGTTCAATTTAAAGGAATGATGAGGGGCATGTAACAAAGAGGAACCAGTATGAGTGATGGGAAGACCTTTACCATCACCAATGTAGACTTTATCTTCACCAGTATAAGGAGATGGAGACGAGATGTTGGAGATGTCATTGGTTATGTGAGAAGTTGCTCCAGAATCAATGAGCCAGGAAGGAGAAGAGGACTTGGATTGATAGCGCGCACACATTGCAGCAAGCTTTGCTGGAGGGATTTTACCAGAAATATCTGGATTCATGCGATCAAAGCAATCGATTGCCTCATGACTTGTATTCCCACAGATCTGGCAGAGATTACGAGCACCCGATGAAAATGAACCACGAGAGGAGGAATGATGACCACGATTGGATCCAGAAGTGAAGCCATGAGTGTAGTTGCCCCGATGATTGCCTCTGTGTCCTCGATTATTAGAAAATCGATTATTCCGGCCACGATAGGAGTTATATCGAGAAGAGTTATGGAGAGGAGTCTGTTGAGCAGCAAAAGCCTGAGGTGGTGTAGGAAGAAGAGGCGGTGAAGCTTGAACCGAGAGAGCATGAAACGGTTCAGTAGGTGCAGAAGAGGCAAGTTGCTTCCGTCGATTCATGGAAAGCTCCTTTGTGAGTAATAATCCATGTAACTCATCAAGAGATGTGGAAGAGAGACGAAGCATGATGGAGTCGATGAATGATTCGAACTCATCAGGAAGACCAGCCAGTGTAGCAGCAATTAGATCTCGATCTGAAATCGAAGCGCCTGCTGCAGTGAGGGAATCTGAAATTTCTTTGATCTGCTGCAGATAATCCGCCATTGATTGAGAGTTCTTCTGAATGCACTGAAGGCGAGAACGAAGCTGATGAATGTGCGCATCAGAAACACCACCGAAGCGCTGCTCAAGTTTAAGCCACAGATCTCTGGAAGACGAAACGCCGACAGTGAAGGGAATGACTTCTTCAGAGAGTGTTGAATTGAACCAGATGAGAAGATTCTGATCTTTCTCATACCAACTCTCGAAAGCAGGATTGATCGATCGATCTGGTAGAAATGGCACCGGACAGGGCTCAGTGCCATCAATGAGTCCGAGAAGCTTGTACCGGCGAAGAATAGGGGCAAAGAGAGCACACCATGGTAGGTAATTCGAACGCTTGAGCTTGATCGGCACCATACTGCCGATGTTCTGAATCGTGAGAGAAGCGTACGAATTAGACAAATTAGGGTTTGGAGAAGAGGAATTGGGATTAGGAGTCGGAGAAGAGGAACCGGTGGGCGACGCCATCAGATAACAAGATGCAAGATCCAAGATGCGAGATCCAAGAACAACACTGGTAATATCTCACAGATCGAAGATGAGATGAGTGATCGGAGACGAGAGCACGGCGGAAGAGAGGATGATCGAAGAGAGCCGTGAGGCGGTGGCGATGGATACCATAAGAAACTTAAAGAACAGAGAGATGATTTCTTTCTTAATATTCCTCTTCTCATTTACTTTTCACAACTTAACTTTACACTTACATTTCGATATCTATATATAGTTAAGGCTATGTACCAAAATATCTATGACAGCCTGTAAACATAACCACCTAACTAAACTATACAGATGTAATAATACAGGTATAACAAGAATGATTTTCTAACTAAAATTATATGAACTGTTATGACTTGGCATCTTTATCTTTACCACATACACTTAACTACACCAATTGGTGCCAAGCTATTCAAATGATGGTCTAGTTGTGGTTTAATTCAATATAAGAGGAATTCAGTTTGGTTTCAGAGTCGGTAAGCCGCTCACTACTAATCAATACCTATAATTTAGAGCATGCTTGGTATCCTTCTTGGATCCAACTTTATGTTCTAAAAAATAATGAATGTAGCTAAATTACTTTATATTCACAAGTTTCAAAACAAAAATTTGGATTCGAGAAGGATACCAAACAACCATAAACTATCCGTGCAAACACGAGTTTAGTCAAGTTGGTTAGAGCAGTATACTCCTTATATATTCACATTTGAATCTCTGTCTTGTAGTTTAGATAAATTTAGTATATAATTTTCTCTGTTTGTAAAATTCTTAACCACATGTTTTCACTATGTGGACTATTAAATGCTTCAACATAGTTTAAGGTCACCTTTGACATGGTTATAATGTGAGTGTGTTGATTGATTATTGATATATAACTGCGTAACAAAGTAACAGTTATACAAAAAATTACTGGCGAATAGAGCTTTTTCATAATCACAATTAATAACATTGCTCTTGCCCACCTGCACATGCATGGAAACTAAACCCCAACCCCCAAAGAAAAAAGGGTCCGACTAATGCAGGCCAAATTTGACAAAATATGTGTTGTCGTTAAAGCTAAAACTCTTTATTTCAAATCAAGATTACTTCAAGCGTTTAGAAATCAAGGACTTGTATAATTTGTCAATGGTTACTTTAAGTAGCATGTGGAGCCATTAATTTGGTGACTTTCATGCATGTTGTATTGTTTGGTTCGTTGCAGACAGTAGTTCAGCAATTATTTGGAAGATCAAAGAATTCTGGAGAAATGGGGCTAGCAAGGAATTAATAATGCAGTGGGATGGGCTAGCTGGAAAAAAACGAAGCCTTAGTAATAGAATACCTGTTAAGCTGTGTGTATAGAATTTAATTCTGAATCTGCATTAGATATGCAGAAGATCCATCAATATGATATATATAGCTCTGTTCTTATTAGTTTCTCCACCAGTATGGTGGATGTGGGTTTACTTATCTGGGACCTCTGCAAAACGTTTTCGGTAGTTGATGACAAGATTTTAAAGAGACATAACAGCGACTCAGTTCTAATCACTCTATCCAGCAATTTGCATTTTACAATCTGTACATACTAGAGGCGTAAAAACTTGATGCAAGCGACGATATTAGGAGTAGAATCATTGATAATTGATTCTGTTAATTCTCCGATCGCTGTGGAATTCTTGTATTCTTACACAATTGGTTTCTCTATGCTGTTCAGCGAAAGCTCCGTTTATCTTTATGCACTTATAGTTTCAGTGTATGGTTCTGGATTCGAATAGTGAAAAATTCAAATACAATCTTGACAAAATATGAAAGCAGAACTATATATGTATAAATTTCATACATTTTTTTACTACCTAACACTTCTGAATTTATCCATAGAATCATGACATGACATAGATGGAATCTTGGAGATATAATATTACAGTATCTTCACATTTGATTTTATTCTCACAGATGCGCGCGGAGTAATCTTTGAACTAATTATTGTCTAAAACCCAGAAGTATATTATATCGATCATTCCATTTTCTACTTTTCCTTCAAGCTTTCCTCATTAATTTTATTGGATAAAGCTCTTCTTTTCTTTTGAGTCTCAGTCGGAAGTTTTACGTCTGTAGCCAAACCAACAGCTTGAAGAAATCTGATCACGTACCAAGTAACATCAATTTGCCACCATTCAAATCCATGCCGAGCTGAGAACTCAAATGCATGGTGATTATTGTGCCAACCTTCTCCATGTGTCAGCAATCCTAAGATCCTAATTCAGAGCCAAAATTGTTATCCATGTAAATCATAAAAATATGTTAAGTTCATCCAAAGATGCATGCATGTTGTAGTGTACGCTAAAATACCAGTTGTTTTTAGACAAATCACCACTGTCCCATACTGCTTGCCCCCATGTGTGGCAAACCGAATTTAATCCAAATATAGCATGGAGAAAAATTACCGTCCTCACGCCCTACAAAACCCTACTTAATTAATTATTGCAAATTAATAAAATAAAATAACTGATCATTTTTGACAATCAAATGGTAAAAAGGGTTAATTAGTTTCTTACCATTCCCCAAACTAAAAAGGGCATTCCTCCTATAGCATACAATACAACTCCAAGAGCGATTGAATGAAGGGGGTACGTAAAATGAAGAAACCTATAGTATGGTTGGCTTTTTAAGTCTCCAACGTTCTTGAATCTAGCTTCATACTGCACAAATATTTAAATTTAGTAAGTTTAATAAAATCCTAGTTCATAGGTGTTATGAGATGTATGTAGTTATAAATCTATCTCTCATCACATTATAGTCAACTAATTAAATTTGAGTAAGAGATAGAGAGGTTTATACGCTTCCAAACCGATTACGATAATCAATGATCCAACCAACATGACTGAACCAGAGTCCTTGAATGGGGCTATGGGGGTCCTTCAACGTGTCAGTAAATTGATGGTGAGCTCTGTGGATGCTCACCCACTCAAGTGGACTTCTCTGCAAACATAAACAAAGTCTACTAAATACTTTCTCGACTAAAATCGTGAATTATAAACTACAAATAAAATCCACAAAAATTTCCCCAGAAACATTATATTTCGACACACCTGAAGTGAAAGAACCCCACAATAAGCAAAGAAGTATTCAAGCCACTTTGGAAGATTAAAACTCCGGTGTGAAAGGTTCCTATGGAAGGATAAGGTTACACCTACACCTGTGATAAAATAAAGTGCGACGGCCAGCCAAAACGCAGTCCAGTTGAAATGAAACGGTGCTAGAAGAGCAAGGTAATGCAAATAGGAAAGGCCAGCCAAAGTAGCGACATCGACAAAGTTCCATTGCCTCCCCCAAAACTCTACATGCCACTTCACCAGCCACCGATCCCAATCTATCATTATAATTTATATCGACAAAGTGGGTTTTGATTTGTAGCAAAGCTTTTTATTTAAAAACAATTTCTTTAGCAAATTAGTTTTTGGTAAACTCTACGTATACGTAATGAGATATTTGCATGGAAATGTGTAGTAATGTGTAATTTTATATAAAGGTGGGGTGGAACTCGCAGTTGCAGGGAGGAAACTCATTTGTTTATATTACGTTAGTTGTTGGAAAACGACTGTCTTTGCCCCCAACAATATCACACAATTCACAAAAGCATGAATTTTAAAATGGAAGTGAAGAACGGAAGTACTTCTTTGCTCTAATCAAAACACAATAGCCAACTAGCATTCATTTGAACTATGAAATCATACTTCACCTTATCCAAATAAAATGATTTTATATAATTTTTTAAAACTAAAAACTCTTCAATAATAACGATTCAAAGTAGAAGTATGGTGGCACATCCTAGCTCGGTTCAACAAACAACGTAAGTTTGTGATTTTGTCACAAAAAGTTTTTGGTGTAATTAAAAGTGAAACAACTCAATATAAATTTTGTTTCATTTTGTCACGAAGATTGATGGAACGATATAGAGATACGAAAAAAAACTTGCACATGATTTTTATAGATTTGAACAAAGCGTATAATAAGGGTCTCAAGAGAAATTGTTTGGAGGATTCTAGAGAAGAAGGGAGTACAACTGTATGAGTAGCATATATCCAAGCAATAAAAGATATGTATGATGAGCAAAAACAACAGCAAGAACTCATGAAAGACAAATTGAAAGTTTTCCCATAACCATATGGTTACACTAGGGCTCAGCTTTCAGCCCTTACCTTTTCGCATTGGTAATAGACGAGTTAATGAGCATATTTAAAATGATATCCCTTGGTGTATACTTCTTACAGATGTTATAGGCTGATAGATAAAACGCATGAAGGAGTAAATGCGAAACTTAACCTTTGGCGGAAAGTGTTGGAATCTAAAGGTCTTCGCCTAAGCATGTCAAAGAAAGTATATGGAGTGCAAGTTCAGTGAGAATGGGGGTCCAAATAAGATAAGGATGAGGATTGGTCAAGAAGTACCAAAGAGTGAACGCTTTCGTTATCTTGGATCTACCTTGCAAAAGAATGGAGAATTAGATGTAGATCTCAATCATAGAATACAAGCTGGATGGATGAAGTGGAAGAGTGCATTGGGTGTGTTGTGCGCTCGTCATATGCCATTAAAGCTAAAGGAGAAATTTTATAGGATGACAATAAGGCCAACAATGCTTTATGGCACGGAATGTTGGGTAGTAAAAAAGAAACATGTGCATAAAATTAGTGGGCACATAAGAAAGTATAGGATTATGAACGAGGAAGTTTGAGGTAAAGTGGCGTGGCTACAATTTAAGATAAGATGAGAGAAAATTAGTTAAGGTGGTTTGGATATGAACCAAAGACCTACAGATGCTCCGATTACAAGATGCGATTATGAAACAGAGAATCGGGCTAAAAGGGATAGAGAAAGATCTAAGAAGACTTGGAAAGAGACTTTAAGAAAAGATATGAAGTACTTGAAATTAACGAAAAACTTGGTACAAAATCGAGCATAGTGACGTTCTAAGATACGAAGTATTTTGGTGGTTAGTTTGCAGCTAGCACGTCCAAGTTGTCAACCAACTCCTTGGCCTTGTGGATGATAAATGTTATCAACTGCCCTTTTATACTTACATAACTTTCTTTGCACACTTCCAAGTTGTCAACCAAACTTTCCATCACCACATTTTGAAAAGAAAAAAAAAACTTAAAATATATCATCACATGGATTTTGAAAACTCAAAGTAAACAATAAGTATATTTCCACTCATCTGAATTAGAGAGTTTCAAATTTGGATACATAAAATTAAGCACATTATTTTAGCAAACTTAAGTTTGTAAAGAAACGCATAATTTACCAAAAAACTTAACTTGAGGAATAAAAATGTCAGTAAAAAGAATTTTGGACTTCAAAGAATTTTTAAGATGTATATTGTAGTCGGTCATTTTCATGGAAGTGATTTAATTACCGAGTTTGTAGGCAATTCAAAACCCTTTTCTAGCCACTCAGTACTATGGTTTGGTGGTATTTCTTTTCGCTTAGAAGTGAAAGGTCTTATGTTCGAATCTCGTGGATGGCGAATTCGTAGCTAAATTAGGTTGCCCGTTGTGTGGTTTAGCTGAACTCTCCCTCTTTCTAATGTAAAAATATCGATGCACTAAAAAAAAATTCAAAACCCTTTTCTGGAAAAATATATAATGTCTCAATTTTTAATTCTGGTGTCCCTTTGTAGGAGAGGACAGTAGTGGTTAGGGTTTTGGCTGGAGTCCTTCCTAATCAACTCTAGCATAAAGTCAACCACATGCCCTTACCGAAACAAGGGCCCAAGCTTAGTAAAGAACGGCCCTACGTAGAAATAGCGGGCCCCGCATTGTAACGGGAGATACGAACTTAGAATTTCTTCAAATATCACGTACAAATGGCTGTTATTCTTTATGGTAATTATTATTAGCGCTCCACAAATCTTATTTTGCACTCTAAATTTTCTATAAATTAGAAAGAGAAATACACTTGTAAAAAGTGTAAAATGAGATTTTTAAGTGCTTATAATAATTCTCTTGTTTATAATATGCAGTTTCATATTTGTGATCGTCCAAGTGGTGACGATTTCAACATTAATATCAACTGAAAACAGAATAGAAAGATCACCAAAAACACAGGTAATTCTTAATAAAGCACTGGTGACGTTTCCGTACCATCGACATTTCAAAATATTTATTTCTACGTTCTTCACAAGTTGGCTAGATATATGATTAGTGATGGAGTTAGAATTTTCACCAAGGAAGGATGACACATCCCGACCCGAAAGTGGGGCGTGCTAGCCGCCACGCGAGAGTGACATAACCATGTGCACAGTGCGGAAGCGATAAAGAATAGAATTTACGGATCAATTAAAACTGAAACGCTAGCAATACTAGTGTAAAAGAAGTGTGAATTGCACTAATACAGAGCATAAAAGTCTATGTGCAGTCAAGCGGAAGTACTAAAATAGAGATAACACCCGAAGGTGGTCCTACATAAGTGAATTCTGTCAGAACGTCCGATGAGCTCCTCGTATGCCACCAACGAACACTACCTAATACTTGGAGGGGCGAAAAACAAAGCTGAGTGGGTCAGAAACAAATCTTTTCAAAGCCTTTCTTTTCTCAAAAGTTATAACCCTTGGCCGTAAAACCTGTATAATTTCCCAGAAATAAAGTATATACTCATATATATAACTCTCAAAATCCTGCTGGAAAATATGTATGTATGAATATATGTATGCCATGCCAAAGTATAACTCTGTGAATGTGATTGAATACTAGATAATCAACTCAGCCCTCGGTTGTATATAGCTCATAACAATCTCATCATATCATATAGCTCATAATCATCTCAATCATATCATATATATCCTGCACACACATCAATACCACCTCTAGTGGTCTGCACAACATCACTGAATATAAACTAATATGCTCTAGTGCTACGATCACGTGAAGACTGTGCGATAAATCGCAGGTAACCTACGTGTCGAACCCACCTATAGTGGTCTATTCGACATGACTAAGCACCTAACTTGGATCCAAGGCGAGCATGCGGTGCGGGAGGTGAACATCACGTGAAAGATTGAGCCCCTATCTCTGGGTGGGAGCACTAATATCAGTGTGCAGGTTTATGAGCTCTAATCATATCACATCATATCACATCACATCATATCATTCGTTCACATCAAAACTAGTATATAAACTTACCTGCCACTTACCTGTGCGTCCGCAGCACCGTCATTAATATATGCAACCAATAACGTATAATAAAATAAAATAGATACTTTGCATGGCATTTCATATCACATTTCACTTAATTGATTTTCTAGGAAAAATCTCATTTATATAGGTATATACGGAAAACAAAAGCCCACTCACTGATAAGTAGTCAGGTTGTAACCCCGGTGCCTAGCCTGGCTACACTTGTCCTCCGGATAGGTCTCGCCTATGTGAGAAGTAACTGAAATAACGTTAATTAACGCACATAATCGAAACCTTAGAAATAACTTCTCATACATTGCTCAAATTGGGTATATGAATATACCACCGTGATCTACACAACTTCATGAACATCCCCATATTTTTAGAAAAATTTTCCGACCACCCATGCGCCGGCCAAGGCACGGCCAGACGCGCCCCCACGCGCTGCCACGTGATTTGCACACTGACGGCGTCAGTTAATGCCGTCGGGAATATTCCTCGGAATATTTCGTTAAAACCCAAAGGTAACATTTAAAGATGACTGACGGCGTCAGCATATTCCGTCAAGACTGACGGAATATTCCCTGTCTTCTCCGGCGAGTCGCCGGTCGCCGACGACTGTTTACCAGTTTCTGGAAAAACTTCCAACTATGGTTTCTCCTTCATTTTTGCACCATTTTCTACGTACTTTATACCAAAATGAAGATCTCACAAAGATGAACACAACCATACCTGACTCGACCCCCAACTCGCCGGGGATTCGCCGGAAAAAGCCTCGATAATTCCTGCCAAAATGAAACTCCCCGATCTCGCGATTTCAACGTCCAAATTCTTCCAACGAAGCACTCCAAGCTTCGTAAGGACCTCCTTAAGCTTCCTATGAACTTAGAATCTCCAAAAACACAACATTTTACGTGAGCATGAATAGTGCAGAAATCAGAGGTTATGAGAACTAGGGTTTTCGAAGGTATCCTTACCAGAAATAGGTACCAATGTGTTCGTATGGACCTCAGGAACACAATGGGGTGCTTCACACTTTCGATCTGAAAGGTTTACAAGGGTTCCTGGGTGTGTCCGTACAAAAGCCGAAAGGGAGAGAGATAGAGAGTCTGAGAGATAGAGAGAGAGTATAGGAGTGAGAGAGAAAGAGTGTGTGAATGTGTGTGGTCCAAATACCACCAACCAAACACTCCCAAACTTAGATTCACACACGTACCTTAATTAACGCCCAAGGGCATTTGCGTCATTTCACATCCATCGTACGAAATCTCCAGGACGGGTTGTTACAAATGATCTCTTACAAAGATTTTTAAAAATGGATAGTATTTACAAATCTTCAAAATATTTTATATATATATATATATATATATATATATATATATATATCAGTAATAAAAAGTGCAAAAAATCAAATGCATCGATAATCTTAGACCATCTCCAAAGGAGATGTCAAATTTTAAACAAAAAATTTAAATTTAACAGCTTATGTAGCACTTTGACATTTAAAATTTTTTTTTTCTCCACCCAATATGTCAAATTAAATTATTATTGTATTACATTAAATTAATAGAAAAATAGTAGTTTGAAGCAAAAGGAACACCTTCTGCAAAAATAATAGCGACATGGCCTTTTGCTTTAGTGGGCATTTCACCGGAGCAAATCTTGAGCAAAAACTCGGAGATCGACTTCCCAATTGGATTCTAGGTCACGCTCTGGTTGCACTCTATGAAATCTACCTCCACTGCTATCGTTGCTTCCACTCGGATAGTCTTCGAGTTTTTGTGCGAGATTGAGTTCCCAATTGGATTCTAGGTCACGCTCTGCTTGCACTCTATGAAATCCGCCTCCACCATCGCCATTGTTGCTTCCACCCGCTTCGTCTGTGGCGTAAGTCATCTTCTGTGAGTTGGATTGGGCATTGGCACATTGTGGAGGTGCTGGATTCACATTTGGTAGAGACTAGGGTTTTTCAATTTGGGGGTTTTCGAAAGCTATGATTTTTTAGTCGAAATTGGTCCACATAGGCACATAGTGTGTGATAGATGGAAAATCAAAGATTTTCTTTGTGATTGCAGTTCGTGAGCTTGGTCTTGGTTCAATAGGAAGATGGGTAGAGCGAGAGAGGGCAAAAAAATTAATAAAAAAGATTTAGTAATTAATTAAAAATTATTTGAAGCTGCTGTCAAATTTGACAGCAACCCGTCCTGCTGCCTTTCCATGTCATGCCATGTAGGATTTGATATTTCGGTTGAAAAATTATAGTGCTGTTTTTTGTTACTGTTACTGATGATGTGGACTTTTTGACATCTCATTTGGAGATGACCTTACATTCACAAATAATTATTATTGTACTCAACAAGTTTTTATATTTTAAAATTGTTGCATTATAATTCCGTCGCCTATATTATTAAACTCAATGAGATCAATAAAGAATTTACAAAGCTTAACTCTAATGGATAGAAGAAAAAAAAAATTGAGACTTATTTGTTAAATAGATTTCAAATTTGGGATGACAAAACGCATGAGATTTTTTTTTTTAAAAAAAGGGGGTCTGAAATTTGGCTGCACTATGAAAAGAAGAATGTTTTTAATTTTATAATTAAAAATGAACGATTACTCTTCGAGGAAAAGTGAAATATTGCGTTAATTTAAATGCTATTAATTTGCTTCGGGAGATAAATAAAATATTCAATTCAATTGTGAAATGGCCCAGTGGGGTTATGTTTGAAACTTAAAAAGTAGATTTAAATGCTATTAATTTGCTTCAGGAGATAAATAAAATATTCAATTCAATTGTGAAATGGCCCAGTGGGGTTATGTTTGAAACTTAAAAAGTAGAGCTTTAAGTGATGTATCATCAATAAAATATAAGCATGTTAATAAACAGTTAAGTATATTTTTTTTCTGGTCAAAAAACAGTTAAGTAATAATAATTCAATTGTTAACAATCATATCATTTGGTTTACAGAATTTGATCTCTCTAACACTACTCATTCCTTAATATAATTTTTCTTTCTTAAAAGTCAGAATGGGTCCGGACCAGCCCTGATCTCATGGTGCATCCGCCAGTGGATTCGAGTGAGATGCTCTAATTTGGTAGCAACTTGGTGTTCATCTCAATCTTTGATTTGAGTGGAGGGTGAATTCGTAATCACATAATTACGAACAATGTCATCATTGTAAATTAAATAAAAATATTAGGGTAAATCTTAGTTTATTACCTTCAAATTTTGTGGTTTTCAACATTTGAGACATGAAGTTTTTTTCGTTCCAGAGTTATACCTAAAGTGTTAATTTTGGGACAGTCTCATACATCCGTTAGTATGGCTGTTAAGTCTCCCGTTAACTGATGACGTGACGCCCATGTGAACAATGATTGGGCATCACGTGGAAATTAAAAATAAAAAAAAAACAGAACTCCCTCATTCTTCCACCCGACCCTCTATCTCCTCCAATCTCCATAACCACCAGCATACCAAAAAAAAAAAATCAAGAATCGAATCACCATTTTTCACCGTCGCAAAACCCAAATACGTGCAGCTTTCAGCGAATTTTAGCTCTTAGCTCCAAATCGCTGGTTCCGGTGGTGATTTTGAATTCGAGGACGCTGGGAAGCCGTAAATGGAAGATAAAGAAGCTCAAAGTGTGGACGACGGCGGCGAATGCGAGAGCGAAAACGAAGATGATTTCTTTTTCGCCCCCACAAACGCCGACGGTTCGCCGATTTTCGTGGACAATATATTCCAAAACGGCCAGATCCAGCCGGTATTTCTGATTTTCAATCGAGATCTTCTCTTGACCGAAGCCGACGACGGCGATGCTTCTAGAGCCAGAGCGGCCTCGTCTGCAACTTCGTCCTCGTCTCTAAGGCCGCTGTTGAAGAAGCTCATCTTCGAAAAGTGGGATACGTAGTCGTCGTCGACGTCGGAGTTGGATAAGCTCGAAGGAGTCCCGGAAGGAACGTACTGTCAAGGTTCTAAAAGACGCTAGGTGCTAGTTGGGCGGCGAGCTGGGGCCTAGCGCCTAGGCGGACTGGGCAGATTTAAGTAAATCTATTATATTTCTTGTAAATAAGTGTCTATTTATACTTAAAAAATATATAATTTCATTCTAAACTACAAAATAGAATGACATATATATTAGGAAGTATTGGAACCTAATTAAAACATGGGGAACATGCATATAATATGTATTCATTTAAGCATTCAACAAGTCTCTTACAATTTATTGAAAAAAATAAAATGCAAAATGAAAGTTATTTATTTTCTGTCTAAGTGAGTCGCAACCTAGGCGTGTCTAGACGGGTTAGGCGGGTGCCTAGACGGTCTAGGCGGGTGCCTCAACAGCTCTAGGCGCCCTTTCTTAATTTTCAAACGCCTAAGCATTAATCGGGGCGGTGGCCAACTGCCTAGCACCTAGACGGGGATTTTTAGAACAGTGCGTACTGTGAATGGTCAAGGAAGCCGGTGGAGGCGGCGCCAAAGCTTCGTAACAAGAGCAATTCTGCGAGATCCTCGAAGCTGTGGAGAGTCTGATACTTGAAGGTTTGGAGCAACAGCGACGACAAAGACGATTTCGTGTTCTTGAACCCTAAGTCGGCGGCGAGCCCAAAGCCGAGCCAAGAATCGGCGGCGGATAGGAAAAGCAGCGCTGAGATTCAAAAGACGGTGGAGAATGTAAAATGGAAGGCTAAGAAAGTCGAAACGATATCGTTTGCGCACGAGAAGAAGAGGGTTTTATTTATTTATTTTTTGGTTTTTAATTTCCACGTGGACCCTTAATGACAGATGACGCCTAATCATTGTCCATATGGGAGCCACGTCATCAGTTAACGGGAAACTTAACGGCCAGATTAATGGATGTATGAGACTGTCCCAAAATTAACACTTTAGGTATAACTCTGGGACGAACAAAACTTCATGTACCAAATGTTGAAAATCACGAAACTTGAGGGTAGTAAACTGAGATTTACCTAAAATATTATATGGTACATTGTCACGTTGAATATGACTTTCTTATTGGGTGGTATTTTTTACACACTCATTTTTATCTCTCACACACTTATCTTAATTTTCAGTTGTCAGATCGAATAAATTTAACAACATCAAATGACAAAAATTAACAAAAGATAGCACCACTCTTTCCTATTCAACCCACTAAGTCACAATATAAAAATTTATGGGTAAATTACATTTTACCACCTTAACTTTGGGTTTCATATCAATCTCCTACATCATTTTTAAACATTGCAATGTCATACATCAACTTACGAATTCGTTGCAATGTCAAACCTCCGTCAACTTTTTTGTCAATTTTTCTGTTAAATGTTGACGTGGCAGACGGATGACCCACTTCTTAGCCCAACTGGATGTCACGCCCAGGACCTGGTGTTGGTGGAAAAATAACTCCGAATCCAAAACGTGAGTTAAAAGCTAAATAAATAAAAGGAAATTGAAACGGGTTGGAAAATAAACTCCTTTTATTAAATAACTCCAGAATCCTTACAGGGTGTACAAAAATAATAAATTAAAACTCTTAGATCTCTTGTCTAACACAACCTCAACTCGTCTACCATTTGTTAATCTTATACCGAACTTGCAAGGTCTAAAATGTATAGGGTGAGTGAAACCACAACTCAGTAGGAACATAAATCTTATCAAGGATAATTATCAAAGCTAAGCGAAGTATCATGCTCATATAAATAAATTATATCATGTTATCAAATATATATTATATTCCATGAATACAACTTATCTTCAATTACCCGCCCATTAATTTATATAATAAAACACGCGGACTTGCATGTCCCATACCATGCATTTTACCATTACCGCAGTGGTCCGAATGCTCTATTATATAAACTAACCCCCGTAACTTAATCATCCCAAAATTTCCCATTTTGTTGGTCGTCTTGTTCTCCTCTCGGTCACCAAAGTCCCCACTACTTCATACCATTCCTATAATTTCACTTTTGCCACCCTTGTTGGTCCCTACGAGAGTCGAACTCAACCACACAAAAGATATATCCATTTCCATATCCCATTCTCAAATAACCAATAAAATCCATCCCCTCCAATATGCAATGACATATGCATATAATCATCATCTTCATCACAATATCCATATTATCAACAATAATATAAACCATATTTCAAAATACACAATTATATCAATTATAAAGATATATCAAGTATAACACATATTTCACAAAGTTTAAACAAGACAAATACCCCAATGGTGATAAGTTCCCCAAGAAACCCCTACCTAAAAACCAAAGCTAAAACGAAAATCCACGTCACTACTGCGGTAGCTAGACTCCACGTACTTGAGCAAGTTCCTTGGTCACTCCTAGCGCCATGTATTTCTTCCTCTATTTTCTTTTTTAAGCTCTCTATAAACTGAACGAAAACTTGCTATGAAAATTCCTATTCGAAGTCTCACTATTTATAGGAAAAAAAGTGGTGATTGAAACCTAAACCTAGACCTTCCACCACCTGCTTCATAGCTTAGATTACTCAGCTATATAGACTACTTACAGAGCAACCTAAAACCACCATGGACAGCCACCTGCAGCCATAGACTCTCCACTACACCCCTAGCTCCTCCACCTCTTGCTTATGCTTTCCACCGTTTTCCAATACTTTGACAGCTCCTATTTGTTAAAGTACGAGTCACAAACACACTTGTCTATTGTATGAAACCGTAATGACACCTCCAGCTTAATCCTTCCAGCTTAAAAGCTTAGCCATCATACCACCTCCTAATATAATGATGGCAATGTATAGGTTAAGAAGGTTCTACTCTGCCATGGAAATGTGTATAGTATTTGCTCTACCTCAAACAACTAAGATTCTCTCGTGCTAATACAAGTACTTGCTTATTTGTAAAAATGGCAACACTAAATCCAACTAACTAATTCACCTAACTAATATATAAAATTCACCTATGTAATATATATATATACTCATTTAAAAAAAATACGGGATCTCACACTAGATTAAAAAATTAATTAAATATTAATAAATTAAGAAATTTTTTTTTTTTTCGCAAATAATTAATGAGAAAAAAAAAACACTCTCTTCTTCCCACCCTAAATCCACCATCATGAACTCGAGCCGAGCTCTCCGAGCTCGTTCACTGGAAGCTCGCCCATGCAAATGGCTACCATTGTTGCTGCCGTTTGAAAACTCTGAACCGGCGAACCCAAGGCTGCATCTCTTGAACCCTCCTCCTATCGATCCGGTCACGGCTTCCGACCCACCGCTACTAAGTGACTGGAGCTCGCAGGCCCCACTCTGAATTGACTGCCGTTCCCCGATCTGGTCACTGCCTCCAACAAGCCAGTAACGTTGACTACAGATTGCAACAACACCGTTTCGAGGCGTCGTCTTCCTTGATTACTCTGCCTCCCTCAGTCGCGTTTGAAGCACTATCTCACTATTTTTCGGCAAGATCGATAAGATTTAGAGATTCTTGAAGAATCTCGTATGAGGTTGGGCACTGTTGACCTTAAAAACTACCAAGCCTACGTGGCGTGCAGGCCAAGTAACTAATGAGCTAACTACGTCATTCGGTTGTGTGCGGGGCGTGCCAACTCGACAGCCGAGCTCAGTCGGTGAGTAAAATATGTTGCGTGGCGTTTGGGCGCGCTTCTGACTTCTTAATCTTGCGACTACGGCTGAGGAATGAACAATTCTCGGCCTTCGGGTTCTAGAGCCTGAAGACAGGGTTACTAGTTCTGCAAAGTTCAATATCAAATTCGGCTATCAATGTGCCGAATGTAGTAACCTGGTAGCACTTCACTTCGCCGAGAAAGCTAATGAGATGACCTCGACCAACAAGGATTCGAAAATCCTTCTCGACTGAGACTGGAATAGATAACCAATCGGCCTCGACGCAGTGCTATTTATCCAAACTGAACTGAAGGTGCTCCATGGTCGAATGATTCTACGACTATAGTACTGTTTATCTAAACTGAAGATGTTCATCTGTTGCCTTCACAATGCTGTTTATCCAAGCTGAAGTTGTGTTGGCGAAAAGGAAAATAAAAATCTCAAGGTTGCTGAGAGGTTTCGCGTTGAGCGAGGGTATGTCGCACGACCTTTGTATTTATAGACCCGCATGCTCAAGTCGTGGACACCAATCCCAATTGCACTGTGACTCTGAGTCTTTATCTGTTGCTAACCCCCACACCTTATCACATCAATCAAAACCTGCTGTCATCTTGAAAACCTGACCTTCCATCAAATTCGGCTTTCAAAGATTTATCCTGATGCAATCTTGTTTTGACTAGATTATTGGCAACATTCAATGCACATTCCTGTTTTGACCATATAGGAAAACAAAAGAATATTATTTTATTCTTTACCACCTCTTATCTTTCGCATGCCCTAAGAGAGACCATGTCTATTTCAAATTATCCCTCATTTCAAACGACACCATGATTATCACTTTTCGATGATAATCATCACCAACTATTTGCTTAGTCAAGTTCCAACTTCATCCATGCAGAACATGCTAATCCTTTTCAAGTGTCTTTGTGCTGATCACTCCACGTATACACGAATTGCATGGAAAGCCCCTCACCCACACGCATATGCATCACACATGGAAGAAAATATGTACCGCCTTGAAATACAAGTCAAACCAGCTAGATTTTAAGATCAAACCAAGTTAAAATAATTTAACCTATTATTAAGGGATATTATCATGACCAAAAATTTCACAATATTATTCCCTAATAATAATTAAAAATCCTGATTAAGTCATCTAACGGTTAGAACTACACTCACTCAACGGCCTCGATCGCTCGGGCTGATTGTGTAATTTTGGGCTCAAACATTGCCCCCCAGTTTCCTTGAGCTTCGACTCGCAAGCCGAATGGTTAAAGAAATTAATCGTTTGTAGCCAGCAAGATCACGTCGTATTGCCGAAAAAGAAATTTTGTTTCCCGGTAATAAAATCAGCTCTGTTCTACCAGCGTTGTGGTTTCTCTTTGCTGCCTTCATTTTCTATACAAGGCTCTGCTCCCATGGTACCTGGGCATTTATTGATTCATTGGACACAAGGCCAAATAAAGGGAGGCTATGACGCAGCCATATTATGGTCGTAGCCATGAAAAATCAAACCCCATGGAAATCAATTCACAGCATCTGAATATAAAGCGACGTTTGACCGAAATTGAGCTTCCACCAAATGAATGCCACCGAAGGTCATTACCATGTAATCTCAAGCTGTTGGACAAACCATATCCCACCAAAGACCATTCGGTTGAAAGCCCACGAGGCTGATCCTTCCTGACTAATTTTTGAGAAAACTTCATTTCAAGCAAGCTTTCAGTGGCATGGACTCCAATGCTAGCCTCAATTTTACTACAGATGTGTTTAGTGAGCTTATATATATATATGATCACGCCACAAGTTATGTCCCCCAGTTTCCTTGCCTTAAAAAAAATGGTGTTTCGAATGATGATTCACGCCACAACAGCTCGGCCTAAAGCATTGGTAGCCGAGACACCGCAACAAATAATCTTGGCAGCTCGGCCTACCAGGTCGAGAAAATTCATTTGGGTCTAGGTCGGAAAAATTGGGAGCCGAGACACCGCAGCAAATAATCTTGGCAGCTTGGCCTACCAGGTCGAGAAAATTCATTTGGGCCGAGGTCTAGAAAAACTGGGGATGATCGAGAAAATGTGCACCATAAGTATATGGTTGAGGAAAATTATGGTCGAGTACAAGAACTGCTGACTCGGTAATCAGGACTAGTTGAAAAACTGGGAGGCCGACTAATCAGCCGACCGAGGATTTTATCCTTAGCTGTTGCACTAGGCTGTTTCTAGACAAATATGCTTAGCAGGAAATCCCGCACATTTTCTACTGCCTTGGGTGATGCAGACCACCATATTCAATTTACACTAACTTCGACCAAAGCTCATGTATGCCAGATTTTCATTTACATGGCATCATCGAAAGCACAATGCACACGGCAAATAGCAGTGTCTGCCTCCCTATTTTCTTGGCATCGGCCTATAAAGCCGAATGTTTAAGAAAATAATTTATTCTGAATGTTTTTTTTTTTTTTAATTTTTTAGCACACGGAAATAAAAGTAGCCATACCACAATGAGGATGAGGGCCAACGATGTTTTATTCCGAGTCGAGATCTTTTAATACCAATATAGCCAACCAAACTCCGTACTGAGCCGAAAAAATGATCTCCATATATTTTTGACATGGAGAAATATTTTTCATTTTCGGCCGCCGAATGTGTTGAACAATTATTATGCCCCCCATGCATAATTTCGGCTTTTAATTCAAACATCTTAGCCGAACAGGATTTCTCCATATCAACTTTGTCACCAATAATCATATCGATTGACGTGGTTTTTTCGGCTAGGCCTGTGTCATGGCCTTGTTTGTCATTGGAGCACTCCTCTGACGAATCATTTTCTGAGTCGATTTGTGGCTCAGAAACTTGAATTTTTTCTTCTAGGCCTACCACACTTTCAATCTCGACCGAGACAACAGGTGGCCTAGGTTCTTCTTCGGCCGTCTCGACAATTTGTTGAGGCCGAATTTTAATTGTGGCCGGAGCGAAAAATTGCCCCTCGGTCTTTTGAGCCAACCATTCTTCAAATGGAATTGATTTGAACCCAAAAGGCATTTTCTTACCGAGCCACTTATAATATCGATCTCTATCTTCATTTAACCACTGATCTTGTAAGCTGTGATGAACCTTTACCTTTATCATTTGAGAGAAAGATTTTCGCCTTTCTTCATTTGCTTCAATGATCCGGCCAAAAAGTTTTTGTTGCTCGACAATTTCCTTGAATAGGCGCCGAATCTCATCCTGATATATCATGTGAACTTCGTAGTTTTAGCATTTGGTCCCACTAGGCGTGCCAAAATGTTGACCCTAAAAACTACCAAGCCTACGTGGTGCGCAGGCCGAGTAATTAATGAGCTAACTACGTCATTCGGTTGTGTATGGGGCGTGCTAACTCGATGGCCAAGCTCGGCCGGTGAGTAAAATATGTTGCGTGGCGTTTGGGCGTGCTGCTGACTTCTTAATCTTGCGACTGCAGCCAAGGAAGGAACAATTATCGGCCTTCGGGTTCTAAAGCCTGAAGACAAGGCTGCTAGTTCTGCGAAGTTCAATATCAAATTCGGCTGACAATGTGTCGAATGTAGTAACCTGGTAACACCTCACTTCGCCGAGAAAGCTAATGAGATGACCTCGACCAATAAGGATTCAAAAATCCTTCTCGACCAAGACTTGGATAGATAACTAATCGACCTCGACGTAGTGTTGTTTATCCAAACTGAAGGTGCTCCGCGGTCGAATGATTCTACAGCTACAGTACTAGATGTTCACCGGTTGCCTTCACAGTGCTGTTTATCCAAACTGAAGTTGTGTTGGCGAAAAGGAAAATAAAAAACTCAAGGTTGCTGAGAGGTTTCGAGTAGAGCGAGGGTTTGCGCAGGGCAGATTTGTGTGTTGAGTTGGAGAGATTTTCCATGTTGCACAACCTTTGTATTTATAGACCCGCATGCTCAAGTCGTGGACACCAATCCCAATTGCACTGTGACTCTGAGTCTTTATCTGTTGCTAACCCCCACACCTTATCACATCAATCAAAACCTGCTGTCATCTTGAAAACTTGACCTTCCATCAAATTCGGTTTTCAAAGATTTATCCTGATGCAATCTTGTTTTGACTAGATTATTGGCAACATTCAATGCACATTCCTGTTTTGACCATATAGGAAAACAAAAGAATATTATTTTATTCTTTACCACCTCTTATCTTTCGCATGCCCTAAGAGAGACCATGTTTATTTCAAATTATACCTCCTTTCAAACAACACCATGATTATCACTTTTCGATGATAATCATCACCAACTCTTTGCTTGGTCAAGTTCCAACTTCATCCATGCAGAACATGCTAATCCTTTTCAAGTGTCTTTGTGCTGATCACTCCACGTATACACGAATTGCATGGAAAGCCCCTCACCCACACGCATATGCATCATGCATGGAAGAAAATATGTACCGCCTTGGAATACAAGTCAAACTAGCTAGATTTTAAGATCAAACCAAGTCAAAATAATTTAACCTATTATTAAGGGATATTATCATGACCAAAAATTTCACAATATTATTCCCTAATAATAATTAAAAATTATCCTGATTAAGTCATCTAACGGTTAGAACTTCACTCACTCAACGGCCTCGATTGCTTGGGCCGATTGTGTAATTTTGGGCCCAAACATGCACCCTCATCGTTGCAGTCGGAGGAAACCCACATGTGGGTTTTGTTGTTGGGGTAGCGATCAATAATGGTGAAATTTGATAAATTAAGGATTTCAGCTTGTTGGGGTTTCTGAATTTTTTTTGTAAAGATGTGAAATTGGTGTTGCCTTTGCTTTGTTTGATTGCATATTTTGATAAATTGCTTCGTATGGGATATTTGTTTTTGTTGCTTCATTATGTTTGAGCTGAGGAGGAGGAGGAAGAGTATGACAACGTCGTTGGGTAGTAGTGGTGGTGGTTGCTGTTGGGGGTTTGAGGAGGAAGACGGCGGCGGCGGCAGGACGCGGGTGTACTAGAGAAGAAGGGTGAGGGTGATGGTTTGTAGGGGTGGGTCCCATATTTTTTTTATAAAAAATATTTAAATGATTTTATTTTTAATATTTAATTAATTTTTTAATCTAGTTAGATTAGGAAGTCGATCCGTCTCAAGCCACATCAGCATTTAACAGAGAAATTAAAAGAAAAATTGACGAAGGTCTAACATTGCAACAAATTCGGAAGATGAGGTATGACATTGTAATTTTTAAAACATGAGTTATGAGATTGTAGTTCGACCCATAATTAAAGTAGTTTTGTGTAATTTATCCAAAATTTATTTCCTTCATTTTAATATAACTTAAAGTAGTAAATATTTAAAAGAAATTAATTAAAGACTGTTCCTGTGGGGGTCTGAACAGATTTGAAATTGGTGAGCCACTTGTAGCAATTATACTTGAAAGAAACTTAATAAGTTTTGGTATGTGTAAAATTTTTTATTTGTATTTTTTAAATTAAAATTGTAGGAGAGAGGGAGAGATAAAGAGAGAATGTAGGAGTGAGGAGAGGGGATGAGAGGTTTATTATTTTTTATTTTTAAAATTAGATATATTAAAATTACTGGTATGTGAGGTTTAAACAAAAAATAGCAAAATTTTATTTTGTAAAATTACGTTATTGTTCTTAATTTTGTTGTTGTGATAAAAGACTAAATAGTATTTTCAACATCTGTTGATTGATAAAGAGAGTTGTATTAAGATGTAGTTTAGATATATAAATCGATTAAACAAGAAATAATAAGAATATATAGAAAAGGTGCGTAATAATTAGCATGGTCTAACAAAAGCCTAGGGTATAGGTACCCTTCACTCTATATAATATGCAAATTCATTCTGCACCATGCACTATCAAAATTAGCAACTGATATATTAAGAAGAAGCAAAAGAAAGCAGAAGAGAATTAGGGTTTTGTGGCAAGCCAAATGGGAGAGTGGGTGACGCAGTGGCGGGTAGAATTTTTGGGGAGGGAATGGAACTTTGTGGATATAGGCTCAGTAGTTGTCGTTTTGGCTTTGCATTTGCTAACTCTTTTAGCTCCATTTCATTTCACCTGGCCTGCATTTTGGGTGGCAGTTGCACTCTATTTTGTTGTAGGAGTGAGTGTAAATCTTTCTTACCACAGGCAACTTTCCCACCGGAGTTTCAAGCTTCCCAAATGGCTTGAATACTTCTTTGCTTACTGTGGAGTCCTATCGTTTCAGGTATATATACTTTTATTTACGTTTGCAGAGAAAATTTTGTTAGACTCGTTATTGTACTTTTTAATGTTCGCAGAGAAGTCCGCTTGAATGGGTGAGCATACACCGATCTCACCACCAATTTACAGATACATTGAAAGACCCTCATAGTCCCGTTAGAGGATTTTGGTATAGCCACATCGGTTGGATCTTCGATTTTCGGTCTCGGTTTGGAAGTGTATGAAACTCTTTAGCTCCCTCATAAGTAGTTCTTGCATACAATCACATGTATATGACTTTGTGTCTATCGCTCGCATCCCTTAATAGGTCAGATTACGAGAGATAGACACATGATTTTATATTAGCAGTTTGTAAGAGAAAAATCCCTTTGATGCACCGAGCTAAGCAAATGGACATACCAATGATAATTTTTCTGAACTTTGAAATTTTGCAGTATGAAGCACGACTTAAGAACGTTGGAGACTTGAAAAGAGATCCGTTCTACAGGTTTCTTCATTATACGTACCCCCTTCATGCAATAAGTTTTGGAGTGCTGCTCTATGCTGCTGGAGGACTACCATTTTTGGTTTGGGCGCTGGTAATTAAATATTGGCTCTTTTCTTTACTTTATAAGTGAAAGACTACCTTATTAGCCTAAAGGAAAAGTAACTTAATTAGATAATTAGAACCATACTACTTCATGGTGACTTACCATTTGATTGTGTTAAATAATGGTACCTTTATTTTTGGATATGAACATATCAGTTATTATCCATACATATACACACACACTACATATTAACTTCTCCAAGTGTGTGTGTGTGTGTTTTTTTTTTCTTTTTTTTTTTTGTAGGGTGTAAGGTCAGTAATTTTTCTCCACGCTACTTTTGGAATAAATTCGATTTGCCACACATGGGGAAAACAAGTATGGAATACTGGTGATCTGTCTAGAAACAATTGGTAATTTTAGATATATGTGTGATGGAAAATCTTCTCAAAGTTGTATATATAGATAATAGCTAACAATGTAACAAATTTTGATTTGTGTACGTACGTACGTAGGTTAATTGGATTGATGGCTCATGGAGAAGGTTGGCACAATAATCACCACGCATTTGAACACTCTGCTCGGCATGGCTTGGAATGGTGGGAAATTGATGTTACGTGGTATGTAATAAGATTTCTTGAAGTTATTGGTTTGGCAACAGAAGTACAGCGTCCTACTGAGACTCAGAAGAAACGAAAAGCTTTATTAAGCAACAACATAAACAACCCAACCAGGGAGCTCGAGGAAAAGCTTGAAACAGAAATCAATGGCTGAAAGATTTGAACAACAAAATCATGGAAGCTTGAATCTTGATCCAGCTATGAAGTTCATCTCAGCTATTTAAAATGCAGCCTATATGCTCCTCAAAAGAAAAGATATACAGCCTATATATATATATATATATATATATATATATATATATATATATATTATAAAGATATATTTACTTGTTAATAAAGCTGAAGTTCAATTACTTTCACTGTACTTTCCTCAATTGACTAATATTATGCATACTAATTAAATAAAATATTGAGTTGGAGTTGTATTTTCATTATACCTAGCATATGAGTATATATCTGCATCAGTGGCGAAGCCATGATTTGTCGAGGGAAGGGGCAAAATTCAAAAGAGTGCAAGGTTTCAATCGAAGCGGTTGCTTTTACATTGGACAGTGCAAAGTTTTGAGTCAATATTCATAACAGAAAACAGTCTCTTCACCAAAGCAGTTGTAAGCGGTAATATCAAAGTCATGTAAGAAGCTTAAATTGGTTAGGATTAGATTCTAAAAAAACGTTAAGCGCTAGTCAGACAGTGGACTGGGACCTAGCAGCTAGGCGCCTAGACAAGATATAGGCGGGAGCCTAGATGGATTTAAATATATTTCTTTTATCGTAAAATAAGTATTAAACAATATTTACATTATTTTTTAAAAATTAGTACAATATTTATAGATAATGTGAGAGTTTAAGATTGATATGCTAGGGGTCTTAAAAAGAGGGAAAAAAATACATACAAGAGTAATAAATACTAAAAAAGAGAAATGGATTAACAAACCACAAAAAAAAGTGGGGTTAAAAGAGAAAAAAAAGAGGACAATGCTTGAGTATTAACTAGTCAATACTCAATTTACTCACTATAACAGGTGGCCTAATAACATTATAACATCTGTCTATTTAATATTTTCCCAAGGATAATACTTGGGTACTCAGTAGAGGGTACCCAAATAAGCTGACCACTTATGTGGCCCAATAAAATTATTCCACCTATTAAGTGAAACTCAATCAAACACTTCTCATTCTCCTAACCAAACACTCTGTCTTCCTCCTCAACCCTTCTTCATCTAGCAACCCCTCACTCCATTTCTCCTCTGGCGAACTACTCTCACTCCAAACCACTCCCATTCCCTCTCTTCTCCGGTGACTTCAATTTCAATCCCTCGCCGGCGTCCAGATCTGAGCTCGGTGAAATTGGGTTATGGAAATCCGCAAAACTGGAGTTTGGTTTTCAGTTATGAGTTTAGGCTGGTGTTTGGTTATTTAGAGGTGTTTGGTTACTAGAATAGTGGGTGTTTTAAAATTACAGATGTCTTTATATTATTGGGTTTTGTCAGTAGTCAGTACACTTTTGCTATGTTGATAACCAAACACCTCCATTCTTCTACCATTACCCCTGCCATGGCAAATCTGCAAACTCGAAGTCGAAGCCCTTCATCGATCCCATCACAACCTGCTCCCAAAAAAAAATTGCCTATCTGCTGCTGTTGCGCGCAGCAAAACAGATCACCCAACAACACAAACAGAGGATGAACCCGTGGGTTTTCCGGTGAGGAGGGAAATGGCGAACTCAGCTCTGCAGTGGTGTTTCCCAACGAGGGGAGTGGCGGCCGCCACTCCTCGCCCTCACGTGGCTTCGCCACTGATCTGCATGCATATACTGTGGTATTTAGGCTTTCCCATATGTTCCTACATGAAAATTTTCTATGATATTTATTACAAATATGAAAAAGGTATTAAAAAAATTCCACTTGTCGTGGATGCAAGTGGTAAAACACAAATTGAAGACTGTAACGATATGTATAATGGTATGGTGCTAATATGTCTCTCTAAAATTTTGACAATACTTGTATATTTGTACGCTATACATATATGTATTAATTATGATTCTAACATAATCCAAATTAAATTTTCCATAGTAACTACTCTAGCTTGTAGAAATATAGCATTATTGGAAAAGAGACTTCATTCAATATAAAATAAGCACAACATATAATATCAACAAAATACTAAAGTGGTTCATCTCAAATCCAAACCTGAAAATTATCTATAAAAAGAAGCGATGCACGAAAACTTTCACAGAGGTAAAACAAAAGAAAAAGAAAAAATTCACACCTCGTCAACAACTTTTCCAAACCATCCCTTCCAAACTTCACTTGAAACAAGAAATAAGCCAACTCCAATAAAATAATAGATGAGATATCACAAACCCCAAAAAGAAAGAAAAACCATCTGCTAATTTCTACCTAATAAAAGAAGAATATTAGAAACAATGAAAAAACAAATAGAAAAATATAGCACAAGAAGACTAGTTAGCAAAGTTTAAAAACCAACAACTCAAAGCATCTCCCAAAAAAAAAAAAATTCCTTGAAATAGAAATTTTATATTTTTTGTTGGCCAAAAATTATGCTCTTAAAGGGAAGGATGTAAAATATACATCAATTTTCCAAATGTAATATATATCTTATTTTTCATCTTTAGAAGGTGTGCGTGTGCCGCATGAGTTATAGCAGAGACGGTGCTAGAAATTTCTCCTAGTGGGGGCAATCTGAAAAACAACTAAGAAGACCTTATTATAGAATGACTTATATCCAATATGATAATAGGGGTAATTTTCAAATGATGATGTATCACAATCTCAATGTTACAAAAGTTTCAGACTAGTAGTGGAAAGTGGCAAAGTGATGACAAAAATATTACTACAGATAGGCGGGGGAGACAGAACAAGAGCACTTTTGTTCATATAATATTTGATATGGAGTGAAGCAGTATGAAAGTATGTAGTCTGTAATTTAACAAACGAATTACTTGAGTGGGGGCATTTGCCCTCAATGAGCCTTCATTGGCTCCGTCCATGAGTTATAGACAGAAAAATAAATGAGATACCAAATTTACATATCTTCCATAGGAGTAGAATGTACATCTACATTCACATCTGCGGAAATGCAAAATAAGGTGTAAATAATGTGATTTTTACAATTTAGATTTGGATCTCTCCGTGGATGTTCTAAAGAAGAGAT